>OY019130.1:75964380-77200427 GCA_955652365.1 Eristalinus aeneus
TTGGGGGTTCTGTTCCTTCTTTATGTCACTGCATGGATTCTTGCTTGCTTTCAGGGTCAAAGTGGTGAACCCATGTTTCGTCCTTAGTTACAATTCGATCCATAACACCGTACGCGTTCTCACTACACATCTCCAAAAGCTCTCTACAGCATGTATTTCTCTCTTTTTTCTGAGGCGCTGTGAGCATTCGTGGCACCCACCATGCACTGACCTTTGAAAGGTAAAGATGGTCAAAAAGAATGGTGTGCTCGCTGTGCTCGCTGGCAGCTGTTCGCTGATGCTCACTGGCAGCTGCTCGCTGGTGCTCACTGGCAGCTGCTCGCTTTTGCTCGCTAGTGCTCGCTTTTGCTCGCTAGTGCTCGCTTTTGCTCGCTAGTGCTCGCTTTTGCTCGCTAGTGCTCGCTTTTGCTCGCTAGTGCTCGCTTTTGCTCGCTAGTGCTCGCTTTTGCTCGCTAGTGCTCGCTTTTGCTCGCTAGTGCTCGCTTTTGCTCGCTAGTGCTCGCTTTTGCTCGCTAGTGCACGCTCTTGCTCGCTAGTGCTCGCTTTTGCTCGCTAGTGCTCGCTGGCAGCTGGTCGCTGGTGCTCGCTGGCAGCTGCTCGCTAGTGCTCGCTTTTGCTCGCTCGTGCTCCCTGGAAGCTGCTCGCTAGTGCTCGCTGATGCTCGCTGGTGCCCGCTGGTGCTCACTCGTGCTCGCTGGTACTCACTGGTGCTCACTGTTGCTCACTGGCAGCTGCTTGTAGCTGCTCGCTGGTGCTTGCTGGTGATTGCTATTGCTTGCTGGCAGCTGCTCGCTGGTGCTCGCTGGCAACTGCTCGCTGGCAGCTGCTCGTTAGTGCTCGCTGGCAGCTGCTCGTTAGTGCTCGCTGGCAGCTGCTCGCTAGCGCTCGCTGGCAGCTGCTCGCTAGTGCTCGCTGGCAACTGCTCGCTGGCAGCTGCTCGTTGGTGCTGGCTAGCAACTGCTCACTGGCAGCTGCTCACTGGTGCTCGCTGGCAGCTGCTCGCTGGTGCTCGCTGTCAACTGCTCGCTGGTGCTCGCTGGCAGCTGCTCACTGGTGCTCGCTGGCAGCTGCTCACTGGTGCTCGCTGGCAGCTGCTCACTGGTGCTCGCTGGCAGCTGCTCACTGGTGCTCGCTGGCAGCTGCTCACTGGTGCTCGCTGGCAGCTGCTCACTGGTGCTCGCTGGCAGCTGCTCACTGGTGCTCGCTGGCAGCTGCTCACTGGTGCTCGCTGGCAGCTGCTCACTGGTGCTCGCTGGCAGCTGCTCACTGGTGCTCGCTAGTGCTCGCTGGCAGCTGCTCGCTGGCAGCTGCTCGCTGGTAGCTGCTCGCTGGTGCTTGCAGGTGCTCGCTGGCAGCTGCTCGCTGGTACTCCCTGGCAGCTGCTCGCTGGCAGCTGCTCGCTGGCAGCTGCTCGCTGGCAGCTGCTCGCTGGTGCTCTCTGGCAACTGCTCGCTGGTAGCTGCTCGCTGGTGCTTGCAGGTGCTCGCTGGCAACTGCTCACTGGTGCTCGCTGGCAGCTGCTCACTGGTGCTCGCTGGCAGCTGCTCACTGGTGCTCGCTGGCAGCTGCTCACTGGTACTCGCTGGCAGCTGCTCACTGGTGCTCGCTGGCAGCTGCTCACTGGTGCTCGCTGGTGCTCGCTGGCAGCTGCTCACTGGTTAGCGCTGGTGCTCGCTGGCAGCTGCTCGCTGGTAGCTGCTCGCTGGTGCTTGCAGGTGCTCGCTGGCAGCTGCTCGCTGGTACTCGCTGGCAGCTGCTCGCTGGTGCTCTCTGGCAACTGCTCGCTGGTAGCTGCTCTCGGGTGCTCGCTGGCAGCTGCTCCCTGGTGCTTGCTGGCAGCTGCTTGCTGGTGCTCGCTGGCAACTGCTCGCTGGTGCTCGCTGGTAACTGCTCGCTGGTAGCTGCTCGCTGGTGCTTGCAGGTGCTCGCTGGCAGCTGCTCGCTGGTACTCGCTGGTAGCTGCTTGCTGGTGCTCTCTGGCAACTGCTCGCTGGTAGCTGCTCTCGGGTGCTCGCTGGCAGCTGCTCTCGGGTGCTCGCTGGCAGCTGCTCCCTGGTGCTCGCTGGCAGCTGCTCGCTGGTGCTCGCTGGCTACTGCTCGCTGGTAGCTGCTCGCTGGTGCTTGCTGGTGCTCGCTGGCAACTGCTCACTGGCAGCTGCTCGCTGGTGCTCGCTGGCAGCTGCTCGCTGGTGCTCGCTGGTGCTCGCTGGCAGCTGCTCGCTGGTGCTCGCTGGTGCTCGCTGGCAGCTGCTCGCTGGTGCTCGCTGGTGCTCGCTGGCAGCTACTCGCTGGTGCTCGCTGGCAGCTGCTCGCTGGTGCTCGCTGGCAGCTGCTCACTGGTGCTCGCTGTCAGCTGCTCGCTGGCAGCTGCTCGTTAGTGCTCGCTGGCAGCTTCTCGCTAGCGCTCGCTGGCAGCTGCTCGCTAGTGCTCGCTGGCAACTGCTTGCTGGCAGCTGCTCGCTGGTGCTCGCTGGCATCTGCTAACTGGCATCTAGTCGTTGGCATCTTTTCGCTGGCACCTGCTCGCTAGTGCTAGCTGGTGCTGGCTGGTGCTCCCTGGCACCTGCTCGCTGGTGCTCTCTGGTGCTCGCTGGCTGCTACTCCCTGGTGCTCGCCGGTGCTCCCTGGTGCTCGCCGGTGCTCCCTGGTGCTCGCCGGTGCTCCCTGGTGCTCGCCGGTGCTCGTTAGTGCTCGCTGGCAGCTGCTCGCTGGTGCTCGCTGGTGCTCACTGGCAGCTGCTCGCTGGCAACTGCTCGCTGGCAACTGCTCGCTGGTGCTTGCAGGTGCTCGCTGGCATCTGCTCGCTGGTGCTCGCTGGCATCTGCTCGCTGGTGCTCGCTGGCAGCTGCTCGCTGGTTCTCGGTGGCAGCTCCTCGCTGGTGTTCGCTGTCACCTGCTCGCTAGTGCTCGCTGGTGCTTCCTGGATGCTGCTCGCTGATGCTCGCTGGCAGCTGCTCGCTAGTGCTCGCTGGTGCTCGCTGGTGCTCGCTGGTGCTCGCTGGCTGGGGCTCGCTGGCATCTACTCGCTGGCAACTGTTCGCTGGCAACTGTTCGCTGGCATCTGCTCGCTTGCAACTGCTCGCTTGCAACTGCTCGCTGGCATCTGCTCGCTGGCATCTGCTCGCTGGCAGCTGCTCGCTTGCAGCTGCTCGCTGGCAGCTGCTCGCTGGCAGCTGCTCGCTGGCAGCTGCTCGCTGGCAGCTGCTCGCTGGCATCTGCTCGCTGGAGGATTTCCCGCACCCTGGAATCAGGATTTCCGGCACCCTGGAATGAGGATTTCCCGCACCCTGGAAATAAGGATTTCGCTCACTTTGGAAATGGGGATTTCCCGCACCCCGGAAATGGGGATTTCCCGCACCCCGGAAATGAGGATTTTTCGCACCCTGGAAATAAGGATTACCCGCACCCTGGAAATGAGGATTTCCCGCACCCTGGAATGAGGATTTCCCGCACCCGGGAAATGATGATTTCCCGCACCCTGGAAATGAGGATTTCCCGCAACGTGGAAATGAGGATTTCCCGCACCTTGGAAATGAGGATTTCCCGCACCCTGGAAATGAGGATTTCCCGCACCCTGGAATGAGGATTTTTCGCACCCTGGAAATGAGGATTTCGCGCACTCTAGAATGAGGATTTCCCGCACCCTGGAAATGAGGATTTCCCGCACCTTGGAAATTAGGATTTCCCGCACTTTGGAAATGAGGATTTCCCGCAACCTGGAAATGAGGATTTCCCGCCCCCTTGAAATGAGGATTTCCCTCACCCTGGAAATGAGGATATCCCGCACCCTGGAAATGAGGATTTCCCGCAACTTAGAAATGAGGATTTCGCGCACCCTGGAATGAGGATTTCCCGCACCCTGGAAATGAGGATTTCCCGCACCCGGGAAATGATGATTTCCCGCACCCTGGAAATGAGGATTTCCCGCAACCTGGAAATGAGGATTTCGCGCACCCGGGAAATGATGATTTCCCGCACCCTGGAAATGAGGATTTCCCGCACCCGGGAAATGATGATTTCCCGCACCCTGGAAATGAAGATTTCCCGCAACCTGGAAATGAGGATTTCCCGCACCCTGGAATGAAGATTTCCCGCACCCTGGAATGAGGATTTCCCGCACCCTGGAAATTAGGATTTCATGCACTTTGGAAATGAGGATTTCCCTCAACCTGGAAATGAGGATTTCGCGCACCCTTGAAATGAGGATTTCCTGCACCCTGGAAATGAGGATATCCCCCACCCTGGAAATGAGGATTTCGCGCACCCTGGGATGGGAATTTCCCGCACCCTGGAATTGAGGATTTCCCGCAACTTAGAAATGAGGATTTCGCGCACCCTGGAATGAGGATTTACCGCACCCTGGAAATGAGAATTTCCCGCACCCTGGAAATGAGGATTTCACGCACCCTGGAAATAAGGATTTCCCGCACCCTGGAAATGAGGATTTCCCGCACCCTAGAAATGAGGATTTCGCGCACCCTGAAATGAGGATCTCCCACACCCTGGAAATGAGGATTTCCCGCACCCTGGAAATGAGGATTTCCCGCAAACTGGAAATAAGAATTTCCCACACCCTGGAAATGATGATTTCGCGCACCCTGGAAATGAGGATTTCGCACACCCTGGAAATAAGGATTTCCCGCACCCTGAAAATGAGGATTTCCCGCAACCTGGAAATGAGGATTTCGCGCACCCTGGAATTAGGATTTCCCGCACCCTGGAAATGAGGATTTCCCGCACCCTGGAATGAGGATTTCCCGCACCCTGGAATGAGGATTTCGCGCACCCTGGAATGAGGATTTCCCGCACCCTGGAAATGAGGATTTCCCGCACCATGGAAATGAGGATTTCCCGCACCCTGGAAATGAGGATTTCCCGCACCCTGGAAATGAGAATTTCCCGCACCCTGGAAATGAGGATTTCCCGCACCCTGGAATGAGGCTTTCCCGCACCCTGGAATGAGGATTTCGCGCACCCTGGAAATGAGGATTTCCCGCACTTTGGAAATGAGGATTTCCCGCAACCTGGAAATGAGGATTTCCCGCACCCTTGAAATGAGGACTTACCGCACCCTGGATATGAGGATTTCCCTCACCCTGGAAATGAGGATATCCCGCACCCTGGAAATGAGGATTTCGCGCACCCTGGGATGGGAATTTCCCGCACCCTGGAAATAAGGATTTCCCGCAACCTAGAAATGAGGATTTCGCGCACCCTGGAATGAGGATTTCCCGCACCCTGGAAATGAGGATTTCCCGCACCCTGGAAATGAGGATTTCACGCACCCTGGAAATGAGGATTTCCCGCATCCTGGAAATGAGGATTTCCCGCACCCTGGAAATGAGGATTTCCCGCACCTTGGAAATGAGGAATGCCCGCACCCTGGAAATTAGGATTTCCCGCACCCTGGAAATGATTATTTCCCGCACCCTGGAAATGAGGATATCCCGCACCCTGGAAATGAGGATTTCGCGCACCCTAAGATGGAGATTTCCCGCACCCTGGAAATGAGGATTTCCCGCACCCTGGAAATAAGAATTTCCCGCAATCTGGAAATGAGGATTTCCCGCAACCTGGAAATGAGGATTTCGCGCACCCTTGAATGAGGATTTCCCGCACCCTAGAATGAGGATTTCCTGCACCCTGGAAATGAGGATTTCCCGCACCCTGGAAATGAGGATTTCCCGCACCCTGGAAATGAGTATTTCGCGCATCCTGGAATGAGGATTTCGCGCACCCTGGAAATGAGGATTTCCCGCACCCTGGAATGAGGATTTTGCGCACCCTGGAAATGAGGATTTTGCGCACCCTGGAAATGAGGATTTCCCGCACCCTGGAATGAGGCTTTCGCGCACTCTGGAATGAGGATTTCCCGCACCCTGGAAATTAGGATTTCGCGCAGCCTGGAAATGAGGATTTCGCACACCCTGGAAATGAGGATTTCGCGCACCCCTTAAATGAGGATTTCGCGCACCCTGGAAATGAGAATTTCCTGCACCCTGAAAATTAATCATTCGAATGACTACTAATCAATCGAATGACTACTAATCACTCGAAAGACTACTAATCACTCGAATGACTACTACTCACTCGAATGATTAGTAATCACTCGAATGACTACTAATCACTCGAGTGATCACTCGAATGATTACTAATTACTCGAATACCTACTATTCACTGGAATGAATACTAATCATTCGAATGATCACTCGAATTATTACTAATCCCTCGAAAGGCTACTAATCACCCGAATGACTACTAATCACTCGAACGATTAGTAATCACTCGAATGATGAGTAATCACTCAAATGAGTACTAATCACGTGAATGGCTATTAATCACTCAAATGACTACTAATGACGCGCACCCTGGAAATGAGGATTTCCCGCACCCTGGAAATGAGGATTTCGCGAACCTTGGAAATGAGGATTTCCCGCACCTTGGAAATGAGGATTTCCCGCACCCTGGAATGAGGATTTCGCGCTCCCTGGAAATGAGAATTTCCCGCACCCTGGAAATTAATCACCCGAACGACTAATAATCTCTTGAATGACTACTAATCACTCGAATGACTAATAATCACCCGAATGACTAATAATGACTCGAATGTCTAATAATCATCCGAATGACTACTAATCTCTCGAATGAATTCTAATCACTCGATTGATTACTATTCACTCGAATGATAAGTAATCACTTGAATGACCACTAATCACTCGAATGATCGCTCGAATGACTAATAATCACTCGAATGATCACTCGAATGACTACTAATCACTCGAATGACTACTAATCGCTCGAATGACTACTAATGACTCGAATGTCTAATAATCACTCGACTGACTACTAATCACTCGATTGATTACTATTCACTCGAATGATTAGTAATCACTCGAATGACCACTTATCACTCGAATGATCACTCGAATGACTACTAATCACTCGAGTGATCACTCGAATGACTACTAATCTCTCGAATGACTACTAATCACTCGAATGACTACTAATCACCCGAATGACTACTAATCACTCGAGCGATTAGTAATCATTCGACTGATTAGTAATCACTCGTACTAATCACTCGGATGACTACTAATCAATCGAATGACTACTAATCACTCGAATGATTACTAATCACCCGAATGACTACTAATCACTCGAATGATTACTAATTACTCGAATGCCTACTATTCACTCGAATTATTACTAATCACTCGAATGAATACTAATCACTAGAATGATTAGTAATCACTCGAATGATCACTCGAATGGGTACTAGTCACTCGAATGATCACTCGAATGACTACTAATCACTCGACTGACTACTAATCACTCGAATGACTACTAATCACTCGACTGACTACTAATCACTCGAATGACTACTAAAAGTCGAATGATTCGACTACTAATTAGTAGTACTAATAATATAATATACTAATAATATATAATTAGTAGTACTAATTGGTAGTACTTATTAGTACTTCTACTACTAACTACTAATTAATTAATTAGTACTACTAATAAGTAGTACTAATTAATTGTACTAATTAGTAGTACTAGTTAAATAATTAGTAGTACTAAATTAGTAGTATTAATTAATTAATTAGTAGTACTAATTAGCAGTACTAATTAGTAGTACTAATTAGTAGTACTAGATAATTAATTAGTAGTACTAATAAGTAGTACTAGATGATTAGTAATGCTAATACTACTAATCATTAGTATGAAAGACTACTTATCAATGACTACCAATCATTCGACTGATTCGAGTCATTCGAGTGATTAGTAGTCGACTGACTACTGATGACTAGACTACTAATGATTAGTAATCAGTCAATCATTCGACTACTAATGATTAGTAATCAGTCAATCATTCGACTACTAATGATAAGTAATCAGACAACTAATCATTCGACTACTAATTACTCGAATTACTAATCATTCGACTACTAATCACTCGAGTGACTACTAAAATTCGAACTATCATTCGACTACTAATCAAACGAGTGACTACTAATCACTCGAGTGACTACTAAAAATCGAAATTTTCGACTACTAATTAGTACTACTAATAAATACTAATATAATTAGTAGTACTAGTTCGTAAAATTAATCATTCGAATGACTTCTAATCAATCTAACTACTAATTAGTAGTCGAATGATTGACTGATTACTAATCATTAGTAGTCGAATGATTGACTGATTGGCATTCCAATGACTACTAATCATTCGACTACAAATGATTAGTAATCACTCGAATGACCACTTATCACTCGAATGATCACTCGTATGACTACTAATCACTCGAGTGATCACTCGATTAGTAGTACTAATTAGTACTACTAATGATTAGTAGTACTAATTACTAATTAGTACTACTAATGATTAGTAGTACTAATTAGTACTAATTAATACTAATCTAATTAGTAGTACTAATTAGTACTACTAATCATTAGTAGTTAGTAATTAGTACTACTAATCATTACTTACTTATTTACGTACTTAATTAATTAGTAGTTAGTAGCAGCAGTACTAATTAGTACTACTAATCATTAGTAGTACTAATTAGTACTACTTATTATTATTAGTAATCATTATTACTAATCATTAGTAGTACTAATTAGTAGTACTAGATAATTAATTAGTAGTAATAATTAGTAGTACTAATTAGTACTAATACTAATAAGTACTAATTAGTAGTCGAGTGACTCGAGTGACTACTAAAAATCGAAATTTTCGACTACTAATTAGTACTACTAATAAATACTAATATAATTAGTAGTACTAGTTAGTACTATTAATCATTCGAATGACTACTAATCAATCTAACTACTAATTAGTAGTCGAATGATTGACTGATTACTAATCATTAGTAGTCGAATGATTGACTGATTGACATTCATATGACTACTAATCATTCGACTACTAATGATTAGTAATCACTCGAATGACAACTTATCACTCGAATGATCACTCGAATGACTACTAATCATTCGAGTGATCACTCGATTAGTAGTACTAATTAGTACTACTAATGATTAGTAGTACTAATTACTAATTAGTACTACTAATGATTAGTAGTACTAACTAGAACTAATTAATACTTATCTAATTAGTAGTACTAATTAGTACTACTAATCATTAGTAGTTAGTAATTAGTACTACTAATCATTACTTACTTATTTACGTACTTAATTAATTAGTAGTTAGTAGTAGCAGTACTAATTAGTACTACTAATCATTAGTAGTACTAATTAGTTACTAATTATTATTATTAGTAGTAGTACTAATTAGTACTACTAATCATTAGTAGTACTACTAATCATTAGTAGTACTAATTAGTAGTATTAGATAATTAATAAGTAGTACTAATTAGTAGTACTAATTAGTAGTACTAATTAGTAGTTAGTAGTATTACTAATTAGTACTACTAATCAATTAGTACTACTAATTGTCGAATGATTAAAGTAGTAATTAATTAGTAGTACTAATTAGTACTACTAATTAGTAGTATTAATGTGATCTACTAATCATTCGACTACTAATTAACTTTGCAATCGAGGACAAAAACCATGTATCACTATGGGAAAGCAATTTCCATTCATAGTTAGGTTGAAATTAGCATTTTCAACCACCGAAGACACGATTAATTAGTACTACTAATTAGTAATACTAATTAGTTAGTAATACTAATTAGTAATACTAATTAGTTAGTAATACTAATTAGTAATACTAATTAGTAAGTAAGTAATTAGTACAACTAATTATTAATACTAATTAGTACTAATTAGTAATACTAATTAGTAAAAATAAAAATAATAAAATAATTACCACTAATTCGAGAAGTCATTCGAGTGATCTACTAATCATTCGACTACTAACCATTCGACTACTAATTAGTAGTACTAATTAGTATTACTAATTAGTAGTACTAATTACTTATTTAGTAGTTACTAATTAGTACTACTAATTAGTATTACTAATTAGTACTACTAATAATTAGTACTACTAATAATTAGTACTACTAATTAATTACTACTGATTAGTAGATCACTCGAATGACTTCTCGAATTAGTACTACCTATTAGTAATTAATTACTACTAATTAATTACCACTAATTCGAGAAGTCATTCGAGTATTACTAATTAGTAGTACTAATTAGTAATACTAATTAGTAATACTAATTAGTAGTACTAGACTTCTCGAATTACCACTAATATTACTAATTAGTAATACTTCATTCGACTTCTCGAATCTCGTACTAATTAGTACTACTAATTTTAGTAATACTAATTAGTACTATAACTAGTAGTAATTAATACATAGTAGTAATTAATTAGTAGTACTAATTAGTACTACTAATTAGTAGTATTAATGATTAAATAATTAGTAGTACTAATTAGTACTACTAATTATATTGTTACCAACTTTATGAATGATTAGTAGTCATTCGATTCTATTTAGTACTACTAATTAGTAGTCGAATGATTAGTAGATCACTCGAATGACTTCTACTAAATGTCGTACTGATTAGTAGTCATTAATTTAATTAGTAGTACTAAGTAGTAGTACTAATTAATTAATTTGTAGTACTAATTAGTATTACTAATTAAATGAGTGACTACTGATCATTCGACTACTAATTACTCGAATAGTACTACTAATATATATATTAATATAATTAGTAGTACTAATTAGAATCGAATGACTACTAATCAACTAGTACTACTAATTGTCGAATGATTAAATAATTAGTGATAGTAATTAATACTACTAATTAATTACTACTGATTAGTTGATCTACTAATTAGTATTACTAAATCGTACTAATTAGTAATACTAATAAGTAATACTAATTAGTAATACTAATTAGTTGTACTTAGTACTTAGTATTACTAATTGTATTACTAATTAGTTGTACTAATTAGTATAACTAATTAATAATACTAGTTAGTATTACTAATTAGTAATTAGTAATACTAATTAGTACTACTAATTAGTAATACTATTTCTTCTTCTTCTTCGGATGGCGCTACGGCCCGGGGTGGACCTGGGCCTCAACCAACATGCCTCTCCAGCTAGCACGATCTCTTGCTAGCTGTCTCCAATTGCGCACTCCAAGATGGTTGAGGTCCTTTTCCACTTGTGTGCGCTATCTCAGTCTAGGACGTCCTCTGTTGCGTTGTCCCTGTGGTTCGGATTCGAAAACTCTTCGGGCCGGAGCATTGCTGTCCATGCGCTCTACATGGCCTAGCCACCTTGAGCGTTGTATCCGTAGACGCTTGACTAGGATCATGCCGCCGTACAGCCCATACAGTTCGTGGTTGAATCTTCTCCTCCAGATGCCATCAACGCAAACAGGACCAAAGATCGCACGCAGAACTTTTCTCTCGAAGAGACCAATGGCTTCCTCATCCGCTTTTAGTAGCGTCCAGGTTTCTGCGCCGTAGAGCAGGACTGGGATGATCAAGGTGTTGTACAAAGTCACTTTGGTCGTTCGGGAGAGGGCTTTATTACTCAATTGCCTCTTGAGCCCAAATCTAATTAGTACTACTAATTAGTAGTCGAATGATTAGTAGATAACTAATCATTCGAATGACTACTAATCGTTCTTCTTCTTCTTCTTCGGATGGCGCTACAGTCCGGGGTGGACCTGGGCCTCAACCAACATGCCTCTCCAGCTAGCACGATCTCTTGCCAGCTGTCTCCAATTGCGCACTCCAAGATGGTTGAGGTCCTTTTCCACTTGTGTGCGCCATCTCAGTCTAGGACGTCCTCTGTTGCGTTGTCCCTGTGGTTCGGATTCGAAAACTCTTCGGGCCGGAGCAGTGCTGTCCATGCGCTCTACATGGCTTAGCCACCTTAAGCGTTGTATCCGTAGACGCTTGACTAGGCTCATGCCGCCGTACAGCCCATACAGTTCGTGGTTGAATCTTCTCCTCCAGGTGCCATCAACGCAAACAGGACCAAAAATCGCACGCAGAACTTTTCTCTCGAAGAGACCAATGGCTTCCTCATCCGCTTTTAGTAGAGTCCAGGTTTCTGCGCCGTAGAGCAGGACTGGGATGATCAAGGTGTTGTACAAAGTCACTTTGGTCGTTCGGGAGAGGGCTTTATTACTCAATTGCCTCTTGAGCCCAAAGAAACAGCGATTGGCAAGAGTGATTCTGCGCTTGATTTCGGTACTGATGTTGTTGTCCCTATTCACCGCGGAGGCGAGATAGACGAAGTCCTTCACTACCTCGAAGTGTCTGCTGCTCATAGTGACGCTCTGTCCGAGACGTCGATGTTCTGCGTCCTTCTTCGATGACAGCATATACTTCGTTTTGCCCTCGTTTACCACCAGTCCCACTTTAGCCGCTTCCGTTTCAATGCTAGCAAACGCCTCATTGACGGCTCGCTGAGTTCGGCCGATCACGTCAATGTCATCCGCATAAGCTAGCAATTGAACGGACTTGTGGAAGATCGTGCCTCTGGTGTTGACGTGTGAGTTCCGCACGATCCCCTCAAGGATGATGTTAAAGAAGTCGCATGACAGCGCGTCGCCTTGTCTAAATCCTTTTTTGACATCGAAGGTCTCGGTGAGTTCGATACCGACCTTGACGGAGCAGCAAGAGTTCTCCATCGTCATTCGAGTGATTACTAATCATTCTAGTGATTAGTAGTCATTCGAGTGATTACTCATCATTCGAGTGATTAGTAGTCATTCGAGTGATTAGTAGTCATCCGAGTGATTAGTACGAGTGATTACTAATCAGTCGAATGATTACTAATGACTGGAGTGATTAGTAGTCATTCGGGTGATTAGTAGTCATTCGAGTGATAAGTAGTCATTCGAGAGATTAGTAGTCATTCGAGTGATCACTCGAGTGATTAGTAGTCATTCGAGTGATCATTCGAGTGATAAGTGGTCATTCGAGTGATTACTAATCATTAGTAGTCGAATGATTAGTAGTCATTGGAATGTCAATCAGTCAATCATTCGACTACTAATTAGTAGTTAGATTGATTAGTAGTCATTCGAATGATTAATAGTACTAACTAGTACTACTAATTATATTAGCATTTATTAGTAGTACAAATTAGTAGTCGAAAATTTCGATTTTTAGTAGCCACTCGAGTGATTAGTAGTCACTCGTTTGATTAGTAGTCGAATAATAGTTCGAATTTTAGTAGTCACTCGAGTGATTAGTAGTCACTCGTTTGATTAGCAGTCGAATGATAGTTCGAATTTTAGTAGTCAATCGAGTGATTAGTAGTCGAATGATTAGTAATTCGAGTAATTAGTAGTCGAATGATTAGTAGTCATTGGAATGTCAATCAGTCAATCATTCGACCAATAATGATTAGTAATCAGTCAATCATTCGAATACTAATTAGTAGTACTAATTAGTGGTACCAATTACTAGATAATTAATTAGTAGTACTAATTAGTAGTACCAGATAATTAATACTAGTAGTACTAGATAATTTAAATAGTAGTACTACTAATTAGTACTTATTAGTATTAGTACTAATTAGAACTACTAATTAGTACTACTTATAAATTATCTAGTACTACTAATTAGTACTACTAATGATTAGTAGTAGTACTAATTAGTACTACTAATTAGATAAGTATTAATTAGTACTAGTTAGTACTACTAATCATTAGTAGTACTAATTAGTACTACTAATCGAGTGATCACTCGAGTGATTAGTAGTCATTCGAGTGATCATTCGAGTGATAAGTGGTCATTCGAGTGATAAGTGGTCATTCGAGTGATTACTAATCATTAGTAGTCGAATGATTAGTAGTCATATGAATGTCAATCAGTCAATCATTCGACTACTAACGATTAGTAATCAGTCAATCATTCGACTACTAATTAGTAGTACTAATTAGTACTACTAATGATTAGTAATACTAATTAGTACTACAAATGATTAGTAGTACTAATTAGTACTACAAATGATTAGTAGTACTAATTAGTATTACTACTAATAATAATAAGTAGTACTAATTAGTACTAATAATATAATAAATTACTACTACTAATAATAAGTAGTACTAATTAGTACTACTAATGATTAGTAGTACTTATTAGTACTACTAATGATTAGTAGTACTAATTAGTACTACTACTACTAACTACTAATTAATTAAGTACGTTAATAAGTAAGTAATTATTAGTAGTACTAATTACTAACTACTAATGATTAGTAGTACTAATTAGTTCTACTAATTAGATTAGAATGAATTAGTACTAATTAGTACTACTAATCATTAGTAGTACTAATTAGTACTAATCGAGTGATCACTCGAGTGATTAGTAGTCATTCGAGTGATAAGTGGTCATTCGAGTGATTACTAATCATTGGAATGTCAATCAGTCAATCATTCGACTACTAATGATTAGTAATCAGTCAATCATTCGACTACTAATTAGGAGTTAGATTGATTAGTAGTCATTTGAATGATTAATAGTACTAACTAGTACTACTAATTATGTTAGTATTTATTAGTAGTACTAATTAGTAGTCCAAAAATTTCGATTTTTAGTAGTCACTCGAGTGATAAGTAGTCACTCGTTTGATTAGTAGTCGAATGATAGTTCGAATTTTAGTAGTCACTCGAGTGATTAGTAGACGAATGATTAGAAATTCGAGTAATTAGTAGTCGAATGATTAGTTGTCTGATTACTAATCATTAGTAGTCGAATGATTAGTAGTCATTGTAATGTCAATCAGTCAATCATTCGACTACTAATGATTAGTAATCAGTCAATCATTCGAATACTAATTAGTAGTACTAATTAGTACCAATTACTAGATAATTATATAGTAGTACTAATTAGTAGTACTAGATAATTAATACTAGTAGTACTAGATAATCTAAATAGTAGTACTACTAATTAGTACTTATTAGTATTAGTACTAATTAGTACTATTAATTAGTACTACTAATTAATTATCTAGTATTAGTACTAATTAGTAGTCGAATGATTGACTGATTACTAATCATTAGTAGTCGAATGATTGACTGATTGACATTCATATGACTACTAATCATTCGACTACTAATGATTAGTAATCACTCGAATGACCACTTATCACTCGAATGATCACTCGAATGACTACTAATCACTCGAGTGATCACTCGAATGACTACTAATCTCTCGAATGACTTCTTATCACTCGAATGACTACTAATCACCCGAATGACTACTAATCACTCCAGTCATTAGTAATCATTCGACTGATTAGTAATCACTCGTACTAATCACTCGGATGACTACTAATCACTCGAATGACTACTAATCACTCGAATGATGAGTAATCACTCGAATGACTACTAATCACTAGAATGATTAGTAATCACTCGAATGATCACTCGAATGGGTACTAGTCACTCGAATGATCACTCGAATGACTACTAATCACTCGACTGACTACTAATCACTCGAATGACTACTAAAAGTCGAATGATTCGACTACTTAACTACTAGGACTAATTAGTAGTATTAATTAGTACTACTGTTGTTGTCCCTATTCACCGCGGAGGCGAGATAGACGAAGTCCTTCACTACCTCGAAGTGTCTGCTGCTCATAGTGACGCTCTGTCCGAGACGTCGATGTTCTGCGTCCTTCTTCGATGACAGCATATACTTCGTTTTGCCCTCGTTTACCACCAGTCCCACTTTAGCCGCTTCCGTTTCAATGCTAGCAAACGCCTCATTGACGGCTCGCTGAGTTCGGCCGATCACGTCAATGTCATCCGCATAAGCTAGCAATTGAACGGACTTGTGGAAGATCGTGCCTCTGGTGTTGACGTGTGAGTTCCGCACGATCCCCTCAAGGATGATGTTAAAGAAGTCGCATGACAGCGCGTCGCCTTGTCTAAATCCTTTTTTGACATCGAAGGTCTCGGTGAGTTCGATACCGACCTTGACGGAGCAGCAAGAGTTCTCCATCGTCATTCGAGTGATTACTAATCATTCTAGTGATTAGTAGTCATTCGAGTGATTACTCATCATTCGAGTGATTAGTAGTCATTCGAGTGATTAGTAGTCATCCGAGTGATTAGTACGAGTGATTACTAATCAGTCGAATGATTACTAATGACTGGAGTGATTAGTAGTCATTCGGGTGATTAGTAGTCATTCGAGTGATAAGTAGTCATTCGAGAGATTAGTAGTCATTCGAGTGATCACTCGAGTGATTAGTAGTCATTCGAGTGATCATTCGAGTGATAAGTGGTCATTCGAGTGATTACTAATCATTAGTAGTCGAATGATTAGTAGTCATTGGAATGTCAATCAGTCAATCATTCGACTACTAATTAGTAGTTAGATTGATTAGTAGTCATTCGAATGATTAATAGTACTAACTAGTACTACTAATTATATTAGCATTTATTAGTAGTACAAATTAGTAGTCGAAAATTTCGATTTTTAGTAGCCACTCGAGTGATTAGTAGTCACTCGTTTGATTAGTAGTCGAATAATAGTTCGAATTTTAGTAGTCACTCGAGTGATTAGTAGTCGAATGATTAGTAATTCGAGTAATTAGTAGTCGAATAATTAGTTTTCTGATTACTAATCAATAGTAGTCGAATGATATGTAGTCATTGGAATGTCAATCAGTCAATCATTCGACTGATTGATTCGACTACTAATTAGTAGTTAGATTGAATAGTAGTCATTCGAATGATTAATAGTACTAACTAGTACTACTAATTATATTAGCATTTATTAGTAGTACTAATTAGTAGTCGAAAATTTCGATTTTTAGTAGTCACTCGAGTGATTAGTAGTCACTCGTTGGATTAGCAGTCGAATGATAGTTCGAATTTTAGTAGTCAATCGAGTGATTAGTAGTCGAATGATTAGTAATTCGAGTAATTAGTAGTCGAATGATTAGTAGTCATTGGAATGTCAATCAGTCAATCATTCGACCAATAATGATTAGTAATCAGTCAATCATTCGAATACTAATTAGTAGTACTAATTAGTGGTACCAATTACTAGATAATTAATTAGTAGTACTAATTAGTAGTACCAGATAATTAATACTAGTAGTACTAGATAATTTAAATAGTAGTACTACTAATTAGTACTTATTAGTATTAGTACTAATTAGAACTACTAATTAGTACTACTTATTAATTATCTAGTACTACTAATTAGTACTACTAATGATTAGTAGTAGTACTAATTAGTACTACTAATTAGATAAGTATTAATTAGTACTAGTTAGTACTACTAATCATTAGTAGTACTAATTAGTACTACTAATCGAGTGATCACTCGAGTGATTAGTAGTCATTCGAGTGATCATTCGAGTGATAAGTGGTCATTCGAGTGATAAGTGGTCATTCGAGTGATTACTAATCATTAGTAGTCGAATGATTAGTAGTCATATGAATGTCAATCAGTCAATCATTCGACTACTAATGATTAGTAATCAGTCAATCATTCGACTACTAATTAGTAGTACTAATTAGTACTACTAATGATTAGTAATACTAATTAGTACTACAAATGATTAGTAGTACTAATTAGTACTACAAATGATTAGTAGTACTAATTAGTATTACTACTAATAATAATAAGTAGTACTAATTAGTACTAATAATATAATAAATTACTACTACTAATAATAAGTAGTACTAATTAGTACTACTAATGATTAGTAGTACTTATTAGTACTACTAATGATTAGTAGTACTAATTAGTACTACTACTACTAACTACTAATTAATTAAGTACGTAAATAAGTAAGTAATTATTAGTAGTACTAATTACTAACTACTAATGATTAGTAGTACTAATTAGTTCTACTAATTAGATTAGTATGAATTAGTACTAATTAGTACTACTAATCATAAGTAGTACTAATTAGTACTAATCGAGTGATCGCTCGAGTGATTAGTAGTCATTCGAGTGATAAGTGGTCATTCGAGTGATTACTAATCACTGGAATGTCAATCAGTCAATCATTCGACTACTAATGATTAGTAATCAGTCAATCATTCGACTACTAATTAGGAGTTAGATTGATTAGTAGTCATTCGAATGATTAATAGTACTAACTAGTACTACTAATTATGTTAGTATTTATTAGTAGTACTAATTAGTAGTCCAAAAATTTCGATTTTTAGTAGTCACTCGAGTGATAAGTAGTCACTCGTTTGATTAGTAGTCGAATGATAGTTCGAATTTTAGTAGTCACTCGAGTGATTAGTAGACGAATGATTAGAAATTCGAGTAATTAGTAGTCGAATGATTAGTTGTCTGATTACTAATCATTAGTAGTCGAATGATTAGTAGTCATTGTAATGTCAATCAGTCAATCATTCGACTACTAATGATTAGTAATCAGTCAATCATTCGAATACTAATTAGTAGTACTAATTAGTACCAATTACTAGATAATTATATAGTAGTACTAATTAGTAGTACTAGATAATTAATACCAGTAGTACTAGATAATCTAAATAGTAGTACTACTAATTAGTACTTATTAGTATTAGTACTAATTAGTACTATTAATTAGTACTACTAATTAATTATCTAGTATTAGTACTAATTAGTAGTCGAATGATTGACTGATTACTAATCATTAGTAGTCGAATGATTGACTGATTGACATTCATATGACTACTAATCATTCGACTACTAATGATTAGTAATCACTCGAATGACCACTTATCACTCGAATGATCACTCGAATGACTACTAATCACTCGAGTGATCACTCGAATGACTACTAATCTCTCGAATGACTTCTTATCACTCGAATGACTACTAATCACCCGAATGACTACTAATCACTCCAGTCATTAGTAATCATTCGACTGATTAGTAATCACTCGTACTAATCACTCGGATGACTACTAATCACTCGAATGACTACTAATCACTCGAATGATGAGTAATCACTCGAATGACTACTAATCACTAGAATGATTAGTAATCACTCGAATGATCACTCGAATGGGTACTAGTCACTCGAATGATCACTCGAATGACTACTAATCACTCGACTGACTACTAATCACTCGAATGACTACTAAAAGTCGAATGATTCGACTACTTAACTACTAGTACTAATTAGTAGTATTAATTAGTACTACTAATCTAATAGGACTATTTAGTATAGTATATATTATATGTATATTATAGTACTAATTAGTACTGCTAATCATTCGAATGACTACTAAAAGTCGCATGATTCGACTACTAATTAGTAGTACTAATAATATAATATACTAATAATATATAATTAGTAGTACTAATTGGTAGTACTAATTAGTAATTCTACTACTAACTACTAATTAATTAATTAGTACTACTAATAAGTAGTACTAAATTAGTAGTATTAATTAATTAATTAGTAGTACTAATTAGCAGTACTAATTAGTAGTACTAATTAGTAGTACTAGATAATTAGTAATGCTAATACTACTTATCATTAGTATGAAAGACTACTTATCAATGACTACTAACCATTCGACTGATTCGAGTCATTCGAGTGATTAGTAGTCGAGCGTAAGTAGTAGATTCTAATTAGTACTACTAATTAGTAGTCGAATGATTAGTAGATAACTAATCATTCGAATGACTACTAATCGTTCTTCTTCTTCTTCTTCTTCTTCGGATGGCGCTACAGTCCGGGGTGGACCTGGGCCTCAACCAACATGCCTCTCCAGCTAGCACGATCTCTTGCCAGCTGTCTCCAATTGCGCACTCCAATATGGTTGAGGTCCTTTTCCACTTGTGTGCGCCATCTCAGTCTAGGACTTCCTCTGTTGCGTTGTCCCTGTGGTTCGGATTCGAAAACTCTTCGGGCCGGAGCAGTGCTGTCCATGCGCTCTACATGGCCTAGCCACCTTAAGCGTTGTATCCGTAGACGCTTGACTAGGCTCATGCCGCCGTACAGCCCATACAGTTCGTGGTTGAATCTTCTCCTCCAGGTGCCATCAACGCAAACAGGACCAAAAATCGCACGCAGAACTTTTCTCTCGAAGAGACCAATGGCTTCCTCATCCGCTTTTAGTAGAGTCCAGGTTTCTGCGCCGTAGAGCAGGACTGGGATGATCAAGGTGTTGTACAAAGTCACTTTGGTCGTTCGGGAGAGGGCTTTATTACTCAATTGCCTCTTGAGCCCAAAGAAACAGCGATTGGCAAGAGTGATTCTGCGCTTGATTTCGGTACTGATGTTGTTGTCCCTATTCACCGCGGAGGCGAGATAGACGAAGTCCTTCACTACCTCGAAGTGTCTGCTGCTCATAGTGACGCTCTGTCCGAGACGTCGATGTTCTGCGTCCTTCTTCGATGACAGCATATACTTCGTTTTGCCCTCGTTTACCACCAGTCCCACTTTAGCCGCTTCCGTTTCAATGCTAGCAAACGCCTCATTGACGGCTCGCTGAGTTCGGCCGATCACGTCAATGTCATCCGCATAAGCTAGCAATTGAACGGACTTGTGGAAGATCGTGCCTCTGGTGTTGACGTGTGAGTTCCGCACGATCCCCTCAAGGATGATGTTAAAGAAGTCGCATGACAGCGCGTCGCCTTGTCTAAATCCTTTTTTGACATCGAAGGTCTCGGTGAGTTCGATACCGACCTTGACGGAGCAGCGAGAGTTCTCCATCGTCATCCTACACAATCTGACGAGTTTGGTAGGGATGCCAAAACTAGACATGGCACTGTATAGCTCGTCTCTATGCACGCTGTCATACGCGGCCTTGAAATCGACAAATAGATGGTGGGTGTCGATTTGTACTTCTTGGGACTTCTCCAGGATCTGCCGCAGTGTGAAGATCTGGTCGATTGTGGACTTCCCTGGCCTGAAACCACACTGATAAGGACCTATCAGGTTGTTGACGAACGGTTTCAGGGGCTCACACAGTACGGCAGAGAAAATCTTATATGCAATGTTAAGAAGACTGATCCCTCGGTAGTTGGCGCAGTCGAAGGGGTCTCCTTTCTTGTGGACCGGACAAACGATGCTGAGATTCCACTCGTCGGGCATGCTTTCCTCCGACCATATCTCACAGATGAGCTGGTGCATGCACCCAACCAGCTCATCCCCAGCCGCTTTGAACAGCTCTGCGGATAGTCCGTCCGCGCCAGCAGCTTTGTTCGATTTCAGTCTCGATATTGCTATCTTGACCTCGTCGAAGTCGGGGGGACGGAATTCTTGTCCATCGTCGTCCAAATTGAGTGGGACATTCTGCCTAACAGCGGAATTTGCGACGTCATCGCCGTTTAGGAGTCTGCAGAAATGATCCTTCCAGATTCTCAGCACCGACTGCGACTCTACCACTAGTTGTCCATTTTGATCCCGGCAGGCTTCTGTCCGCGCCTTATAACCACCGGATAACTGTTTTATCTTGTGGTAAAAATTTCGGACATCATTCCTGCCATAGCACCTCTCCATTTCCTCGACCGCGCGCTTCTCGTGCTCTTTCTTTTTTCTTCTGAGAAGCCGGTTCTCTTCCCTTCTTCTCTGTTTGTAGAGCTCACAAACAGCTCTCGTCGTTCGATGCAGCGTTGCTTTGTACGCTTCTTGTTTGGCTGCATGCGCCAAACGTAAAACCCAGCACATCAGTGGCGGCCTCTTTGATGGCTTCTTGACAACGTTTCCACTTGTCTTCTATTGTTTGTGCAGGCAGCGTCGAACTTTGAGATAGTTTCAGGGAGAATCGATCGGCAAAGGCTCTAGCTATCGGTTGCGATTGTAGCTTTCCGACATCAAACCGTCTTGGCTTGTCTCGACTCCGTTGCTCTCTCGATATCCGGGTTCTTACCTTGGCTACAACAAGGTGATGATCCGAGTCGATGTTTGCACCTCGGAAGGTTCGGACATCGAGGATATTGGAGGAGTGTCTGACGTCGATCGCAACGTGATTAATCTGGTTGATGGTTGATTGATCAGGTGATCGCCAGGTACCTTTATGAATGTTGAGGTGTGGGAACCGCGTGCTGACCACAGAGAGATTTCGCCCCGAGGCGAAGTCAACTAGCCTGAGTCCGTTTCCGGAGGTGTTGGCGTGAAGGCTGTGTCTTCCGATGACTTTAGCAAATACTTCTTCTCTTCCCAGCTGAGCGTTGAAATCTCCTAGAACTATCTTGGTGTCGTAGCTGGGGCATCGATCATATGTCGTTCCTAGGAGATGATAGAAGTCCTCTTTACTGCTGTCATCTTTTTCCTCTGTCGGGGCGTGGGCGCATATGAGGCTTATATTCCCGAATTTAGCCTTGATGCGGATTGTTATGAGGCGTTCGCTTATGTATTGGAAGCTTAAGACTTTTTGCCTAAGTCTGCCTCGAACAACAAAACCGCATCCAAATAAGCGTTTCCCTCTCTCCCTGTAGCAGTCGCCGTGGTATATGTCGCAGTTTCTCACTCTTCTCTTGCCCGGCCCATCCCACCGCATTTCCTGAATTGCGGTAATGTCTGCTTTATAGCAGTCCAGGGCCTCCGCAAGTTCATCGGCTGCACGTGGTCTGTTTAGGGACTAATCGTTCTAGCTACTAATTAGTAGTCGAATGATTAGTAATTGACTGCTTACTAATTATTCGAAATTAGTAGTCGAATGATTAGTAGTAAGACGACTACTAATCACTAGAATGACTACTAAACACTCGAAAGATTAGTAATCACTCGAATGATTAGTAATCACTCGTACTAATCACTCGAATGACTACTAATCACTCGAATGATTACTAATCATTCGAATGATCAATCGAATGACTGCTAATCACTCGAATGACTACTAATCAATCGAATGACTACTAATCAATCGAATGACTACTAATCACCCGAATGACTACTAATCACCCGCATGACTCGATCACTCGAATGATTACTAATCATTCGAATGATCACTCGAATGACTGCCAATCACTCGAATGACTTCTTATCACACCAATGACTACTAATCACTCGAACGATTAGTAATCACTCGAATGATTAGTAATCACTCGAATGACTACTAATCACTCGAATGACTACTATTCACTCGAATGACTACTTATCACTCGAATGATTACTAATCATTCGAATGATCAATCGAATGACTGCTAATCACTCGAATGACTACTAATCAATCGAATGACTACTAATCAATCGAATGACTACTAATCACCCGAATGACTACTAATCACCCGCATGACTCGATCACTCGAATGATTACTAATCATTCGAATGATCACTCGAATGACTGCCAATCACTCGAATGACTTCTTATCACACCAATGACTACTAATCACTCGAACGATTAGTAATCACTCGAATGATTAGTAATCACTCGAATGACTACTAATCACTCGAATGGCTACTAATCACTTGAATGATTACTCGAAATACTACTAATCACCCGAATAATTACTAATCACTCCAATGTTCACTCAAATAACTACTAATCACTCGAATGATTAATAACCACTCGAACGATTAGTTATCACTCGACTGACTACTAATCACTTGAATGATTACTCGAATGACTACTAATCACCCGAATGATTACTAATCACTCCAATGATCACTCAAATAACTATTAATCACTCGAATGATTAATAACCACTCGAACGATTAGTTATCACTCGACTGACTACTAATCACTTGAATGATTACTCGAATGACTACTAATCACCCGAATGATTACTAATCACTCGAATGATCACTCGAATAACTACTAATCACTCGAATGATTACTAATCACTCGAATGATTAGTAATCACTCGACTGACTACTATTCACTCGCATGACTACTAATCACTCGAATGACAACTATTCGTGCTCGCTGGCAGCTGCCCGCTGGTGCTCGCTGGCAGCTGCTCGCCTGTTCTCTCTGGCAGCTGCTCGCTGGAGCTCGCTAGTGCTCGCTGGCAGCTGCTCGCTTGTACTCTCTGGCAGCTGCTCGCTGGCACCTGTTCGCCTTGATCGCTGGCAGCTGCTCGCTAGTGTCCGCTGGCAGCTGCTCGCCTGTTCTCTCTGGCAGCTGCTCGATGGTGCTCGCTGGCAGCTGCTCGCTGGTCCTCGCTGGCAGCTGCTCCCTGGCAGCTGTTCGCCTGTGCTCGCTGGCAGCTGCTCGCTGGTGCTCGCTGGCAGCTGCTCGCTGGTGCTCGCTGGCAGCTGCTCGCTGGCAGCTGCTCGCTAGTGCTCGCTGGCAGCTGCTCGCTGGTGCTCGCTAGCAGCTGTTCGCTGGTGCTCGCTGCTGCTCGGTGGTGCTCGCTGGTGCTCGCTGGCAGCTGCTCGCTGGTGCTCACTGGCAGCTGTTCGCTGGCCCTCGCTGGTCCTCGCTGGCAACTGTTCGCTGGTGCTCGCTGGTGCTCGCTGGCAACTGTTCGCTGGTGCTCGCTGGCAACTGTTCGCTGGTGCTCGCTGGCAACTGTTCGCTGGTGCTCGCTGGCAACTGTTCGCTGGTGCTCGCTGGCAGCTTCTCGCTGGTGCTCGCTGGCAGCTGCGCGCTAGTGCTCGTTGGCAGCTGCTCGCTGGTGCTCGCTGGCAGCTGCTAGCTTGTTCTAGCTGGCATCTGCTCGCTTGTGCTCGCTTGTGCTCGCTGGCAGCTACTCGACTGTCTTCGCTGGCAGCTGCTCGCTCGCTGGCAGCTGCTCGATGGTGCTCGCTCGTGCTCGCTGGTGCTTGCTGTTGCTCGCTGATGCTCACTGGCAGCTGCTCGCTGGTTCTAGCTGGCAGCTGCTCGCTGGTGCTCGCTGGCAGCTGCGCGCTAGTGCTCGTTGGCAGCTGCTCGCTGGTGCTCGCTGGCAGCTCCTAGCTTGTTCTAGCTGGCATCTGCTCGCTTGTGCTCGCTTGTGCTCGCTGGCAGCTACACGACTGTCTTCGCTGGCAGCTGCTCGCTCGCTGGCAGCTGCTCGATGGTGCTCGCTCGTGCTCGCTGGTGCTTGCTGTTGCTCGCTGATGCTCACTGACAGCTTCTCGCTGGTTCTAGCTGGCAGCTGCTCGCTGGTGCTCGCTGGCAGCTACTCGACTGTCTTCGCTGGCAGCTGCTCGCTCGCTGGCAGCTGCTCGATGGTGCTCGCTCGTGCTCGCTGGTGCTTGCTGTTGCTCGCTGATGCTCACTGGCAGCTGCTCGCTGGTTCTAGCTGGCAGCTGCTCGCGGGTGCTCGCTAGTGCTCGCTGGCAACTGTTCGCTGGTGCTCGCTGGCAGCTGCTCGCTAGCGCTCGTTGGCAGCTGCTCGCTAGTGCTCGTTGGTAGCTGCTCACTGGTTCTCGCTGGCAGCTGCTCGCTGGTTTTCGCTGGCAGCTACTCACTGTTGCTCGCTGGAAGCTGCTCGTTGCTGCTCGCTGGCAGCTGCTCGCTAGTGCTCGCTGGCAGCTGCTGGCTGGTGCTCGCTGGTGCTTGCTGGTGCTCGCTGTTGCTCGCTGGTGCTCACTGGTAGCTGCTCGTTGGTGCTCGCTGGCAGCTGCTCGCTATTGCTCGCTGGCAGCTGCTGGCTGGTGCTCGCTGGTGCTTGCTGGTGCTCGCTGTTGCTCGCTGGTGCTCACTGGCAGCTGCTCGCTGGTTCTCGCTGGGAGCTGCTCGCTGGCAGCTGCTCGCTGGCAGCTGCTCGCTGGCAGCTGCTCGCTGGCAGCTGCTCGCTGGTGCTCTCTGGCAGCTGCTCGCTGGCAGCTTCTCGCTGGTACTCGCTGGCAGCTGCTCGCTAGTGCTCGCTGGCAGCTGCTCGCTGGTGCTCGCTGGACGCTGCTCGCTAGTGCTCGCTGGCAGCTGCTGGTTCTCGCAGGTGCTCGCTGGTTTCCGCTGCCAGCCTCTCGCTGGTGCTGGCTGGGAGCTGCTCGCTAGTGCTTGCTGGTGCTCGCTGGACGCTGCTCGCTGGTTCTCGCTGGCAGCTGCTCACTAGTGCTCTCTGGCAGCTGCTCACTGGTGCTCGCTGGTGCTCGCTGGCAGCTGCTCGCTGGTGTTTCCTGGCAGGTAATGGCTAGTTCTCGCAGGTGCTCGCTGGTTCCCGCTGGCAGCTTCTCGCTGGTGCTGGCTGGGAGCTGCTCGCTAGTGCTTGCTGTCAGCTGCTCGCTGGTTCTCGCTGGCAGCTGCTCACTAGTGCTCGCTGGCAGCTGCTCACTGGTGCTCGCTGCCAGCTGCTAGCTGGTTCTCGCTGGCAGCTGCTCACTAGTGCTCGCTGGCAGCTGCTCACTTGTGCTCGCTGGCAGCTGCTCGCTAGTGCTCGCTGGCAGCTGCTTACTGTAGCTCACTGGCAGCTTCTCGCTAGTGCTCGCTGGCTGCTGTTCCCTGGTGGTTGCTGGCAGCTGATCGCTGGTGCTCGTTGGTGCTCATTTGTGCAGCTGCTCGCTAGTGCTCGCTGGTGCTCGCTGGCATCTGCTCGCTGGCAGCTGCTCGCTGGCAGCTGCTCACTAGTGCTCGCTGGTGCTCGCTGGCAGCTGCTCGCTGGTGCTCGCTGGCAGCTGTTCGCTGGTGCTCGCTGGTGCTCGCTGGCAGCTGCTCACTAGTGCTCGCTGGCAGCTGCTCACTTGTGCTCACTGGCAGCTGCTCACTAGTGCTCGCTGGCAGCTGCTCACTTGTGCTCGCTGGCAGCTGCTCGCTAGTGCTCGCTGGCAGCTGCTTACTGTAGCTCACTGGCAGCTTCTCGCTAGTGCTCGCTGGCTTCTGTTCCCTGGTGGTTGCTGGCAGCTGATCGCTGGTGCTCGTTGGTGCTCATTTGTGCAGCTGCTCGCTAGTGCTCGCTGGTGCTCGCTGGCATCTGCTCGCTGGCAGCTGCTCGCTGGCAGCTGCTCACTAGTGCTCGCTGGTGCTCGCTGGCAGCTGCTCGGTGGTGCTCGCTGGCAGCTGTTCGCTGGTGCACGCTGGCAGCTGCTCGCTGGTGCTCGCTGGCAGCTGTTCGCTGGTGCTCGCTGGCAGCTTCTCGCTGGTGCTCGCTGGCATCTGCTCGCTGGCAGCTGCTCGCTGGCAGCTGCTCATTAGTGCTCGCTAGTGCTCGCTGGCAGCTGCTCGGTGGTGCTCGCTGGCAGCTGTTCGCTGGTGCTCGCTGGCAGCTGCTCGCTGGTGCTCGCTGGCAGCTGTTCGCTGGTGCTCGCTGGCAGCTTCTCGCTGGTGCTGGCTGGCAGCTTCTCGCTGGCAGCTTCTCGCTGGCAGCTGCTCGCTGTAGCTCGCTTGCAGCTGCTCGCGGACACCAGCCAGCAGCTATCAGCGAGCACCAGCAAACACCAGCGAGAAGCTGCCAGCGGGTTGCTCGTAGTGAGCACCAGCAAGCACAAGAGAGCATTTGCCGGCGAGCACTAGCGAGCAGCTGCCACCGAGCACCAGTAAGCAGCTTCCAGCGATCACGAGCGATCAGCTGCCACTTTCGCCGCAAAGTGAATTTTTTCAATTTTCACTTACACGATAATGTGAATTTTTTGTGATTTTCACTTAGCCGGCAGCGTGAATTTCAGCGAATTATGAATTTGTGTGATTTTCACTAAGCCGGCAAAATGAATTTTTACTATTTTCACTTACCCGGTAAAGTGAATTTTTGCGTTTTTCAGTTAGCCGACAAAGTAACTTTTCGCGATTCTTTGTGCGGGCAGCTGCTCGCTGGTGCTCGCTGGCAGCTACTCTCTTGCAGCTGCTCGCTGGGGCTTATTGGTGCTTGCTGGCAGCTGCTCGCTAGTGCTCGTTGGTGCACGTTGGTGTTCGTTGGTGCTCTCTGATTCTTCTGCGTGTGAGGCACATACTCACTTACTACATCGTGGACAATATATATTATTTACTTTCATATATTTATTTAAAATAGTAAAAATTATGTTAAATCTTTGAGCTTTCATTGATTTATGGACTTTACAGCGCATGTCAGAACCAATATGAAAGTGTCATATGTTTGTGCCTTAAATTTGATATGGATAATCTACATGAAAAAAGAATGTCACAAATTGTGTAAAGCTAAATCTGTTTTAGACTCACAATTGAAATATATTATTATGTGCAGCGGTAGCAATTTTGAAAAGAATCACATTTGTCTCTAGTCAGAAAAAAAATTACAACTTGTCTGCAGGTAGTTTAGGGAAAGGGGAGTAGTTCCCCCATGTCTTTCTATCTTTTGCACAAAGTAACAGAGTCTTTATAATAGGAAAAACATATATATAACAATTTATTTAAAATTTAACAAAATACAATTTTAACAACAACTGTTTGGTTGAGTTTAATACACAATTGGTGGCAAGTACTCCTTGCGGGAGCTGTTAGATAAAAGGCCAGTGGACCTTACATTTGAAGCAGAACCAAGGCTGCCTAAGTCACCAGCATCAAGCAGAGCTGGTCCGCGAGCTTCCGATGGTGAGGCGAAGTTAAGAATAGGAGCGATACCTTCATCGGAGCTTTGTGAAGTTCCGCCTAACGCGTCATATTGTTGCTGGATTGTACGCTGAGCGTTGAGGGCGTCCTGAGCAGTCCTATATTTGACGAAGCGTACTTCGGGCTTATGGTTAATGGATTCTCTGATTTGTTGCACTTGGTTGGCCAAATCTGCGGAGTCGGGCTGTTTGCTGAGAATGTAGATGGCGGTCCTGTCTTCGGTGGCCTGCTTGATCAGTTGAAGGGCGGCATTGTTGGCGACGTTATTTTCTGGTGCCTTGATGAAGATCACACGGAGGTTACGTTTCAGAGTTGTAATGCTCCTTTGAGAGCCATCACTGGTGTATTCATCCTCCTCGGGAGCAGAGTAAATGTAGAACTCCTTGTTCAGTCCACCGTCAATGATTTGATTGTCACCAATTCCAGATCCAATACCTGATCCTGATCCAATACCTGAACTGATTCCAGAGCCAATGCCTGATCCTGGGCCGATTCCGGAACCAATACCTGCCCCTGATCCAATGCCTGGACCAATTCCGGAACCGATGCCTAATCCTGATACTATGCCTGACCCGATTCCGGAACCAATTCCTGAACCTCCCAAACCGAATCCACCATTTGATGAGAGCGAGTTTGATATTCCCGATGCGGATGAGAGGAGTGCACTTCCGCTAGATCCGGATGAGCCCTGTTGATAATTGTATCCTAAACGTCCGGCAGATGCTACTGCAACAAAGCACAAAACCTGCAAGTGACCAAATTGAAATTGAACCAAAGTCGAGTTGAGAAACTTCCTGCAGTTATTACCACAAAAGCACGCATTGTATTCCTTTGCTTCAGATGAATCCCCTGTAAACTATACCCATCCACCTGCTAGTGTAGACTATTTATACCGAAGCGCTCTCCGATATTCAGTGACATGTTGACAATATTTTCTATGACCGGGCATAGACCTTGCCATAATTAAGGCCTCCAAAAAAGCCAAACTAATCAAACTCGGTCCAAATGACTGTCATAACAGCGAAGGTCATTCTTTTTGATGCCAAGCCATAACCAACTTCGCTCGGCGGTCAATATATGCAGAAATGTTTCGATTTTAAGCCTCCATATTGCGGGTGTTGAGCTCGAACGTTTTGATTTCTTGAATGTTTGCTATGCGTCGGTGGTCGCATCTGTGATATCCTCTTTCGCAGCCCATAACATCTGACATTGATGTCAAATTAATTAATTTATGAAAGTCAATCAGTGCCCACAGTATGGTCCCATCTCGGCGACCGAGCGCAGAGGAATTCGAGACGTCGTAAGTGGTTCATACACGGTGGTTTGATGATATTTTTTCTTTGGCATTTAATGACTCTATTGTTGGTCTTTGAGGAAGGGAAGGGTCCGTTAAAAGCTTTTATTGCTGTGATTAGTATAAAGAGATACAATATCTCACCTCAATGATGTTGAAGCGTTTATCGGCAAATTTTTATGGCAGCTGCATGCATAACGAGTACAATTCGGCTCTAAATGATGTCTGATTCGTATTGCCGGTTGAGCCTTGTTTCACGTTTGTGTAGCACCACATGCAGGGGCAAAGAGATGAATATCCGGTTGTTGAACGATAAATTTTTTTCTCATGGTGTAACCTCCTGATTTGTGCTAAGATATATTTGATTGATAAGACGTTGTTTCACCTTCATTTTGGCCACATTTATTTTGATTACTTCGTGGAAGCATTTGCAAATGAGGTGAATCAAGCAGTAAGCATGCAACTGACAATGAGAACGCGTTGTTTGGGCTTCTATTTGGGGTCAGCAAATCCAGCTTGCAGATGCATGCGAACAAATTACGTTAATGGACGTTCAAATGCTTCACATTTGTTTGAAGATATTATCTCGGTACTTTACTTAATTGGTTTCACTGGTTTAGCGATAGCCAAAAGATTTATTGCCACTGGAGACATGTTTACAGATAGCTGCTGCTTATCGCATCAAAACCTGTGCCGCAGGGCATTTTACAAGATCAAGCGATTTAAAATTTCACGATATGGGAAGATGGAAGCGTGGAGCGCTATCGGAGAATGTGGAATCTGAAAACAGATGTAGGCTGGAACGGTAGGAAAATCTTAAAATACCAACACCTAGAGAAGCGCATTAATGGCGATTTTTGGATTGATCTAGTTGCAAAATCATAGGTTTATCTTAGCTGCTGCAGATGTAGTTATTCGTACACATGCTTCAATTTGGCTTACACTTTTTTTTCTGAAAAACGAAAACTCGTAGAAGAAGAAGTAAATTTCAAAACAATTCGTGGACAGATAAAAGGGTGGAAAAACTTTATAGCATTTCAAGTCACAGATCATATTACATGTGCACTATTCATATTTCGGAAATATAACCAGGTAGTATCAAAAAAGAGAAGCCTTCGCCTGTAACTTGTATTTCCACTTTGGCCACAGAAATCTATCGGTTTTTTAAATATTTGTAACACACAGCTGACACCGGGTTGAAAGGAAATAAGTTTTAATCACATTTTAGTTTCCGGCAGTTCTTAAACTGAGCGACAACAAATAAGAAACGACATAAATAGTTTATATTTTCAAGGAATGAGATTTTTTTGTATTTTCCTACCACATGTAGCTCCCCCACAATTGCCATCATTTTCGATTGTAAATGTAAGGAAAGCTATGTTTGCATTGTAAGTTAAACCATAAAAGAGAAATTGATATTAACTTCAAAGGGCACCACGATTGTTTGGCCACGAAGGTGACAACCAATTTGATGCGACTTAAAAACTTTACAGTATATATAATCATAATCGTATTACTCAACACATTCGTCTGCCTTCAAAATTATTGTACGTTTCTCAAAGTAGGACAAAACGCGGGTGTTAATAAATTCTCTCAGTAGTCAATCCGCCGCTTCTTAATATTTGGGACCGAAAACAACATTTTGGAAAAATATTCAATTAGTATCAAAATTCATGTCGTCTTCTTGATCGATTCATCATCATCGCGGTGGTGACGCTCAGCGGATTTGCATTACTACGTTAAATCCAATCTATTTATAATTTCTGAATATTTGTCAAAAACAAACATGAATTGGAAGAGTGACTCATTTTGAAAGCGGCGAGATACTGTATAATTAATATTAGATTGCGAACGGTGCTAGCCTCATAAGCAAGCTGCTCACTCATGAGAAGAAGAAGAAGTTTCTTCTCATACAAACAATTTTCTTTGAGTGTTGTCACCTACTTGAAAGAAGTAAAGAAGTGCGAGGATTTCAGAGCAGGTATCGAACCTGGGACCTTAGGTGCATGAGTGTCTACTTCACGGCGGCCAACGAATAGTTTCATCAGCATATGCTGGGGTTAGAAATAAAGTAAAAACCAACAGTTTAAGTCAGATTTTAATTTATGACATCATCGGAAGAATACTTCAAGCGGTTCATAAATCAGATCGAGCGATAGACCCCCGAATATAAGCAAATGTAATTTTCATACTTTCTTTTTTAAGAACTAAAGTGACTCTTACATATAATCTGCTTTTGTATGGGAACACCTAGTACGAGATGTATCAGAAGAAACATTTATGACTAGATCAACAAGACACACAAATCAAAAAAACAACATTTGATACAAGTAAATATTACAAGACAACTAGAACTCAGAATCATTTGACCCCCAAACAGTAGAACAGACGATCACTTGTACACAATTTATGAACAAATGAGGCATGAAATGACAGGCACAGAATCACATGACAGCTGGATAATAGGAGAGAGGAAAAAAGAACAGCTCGAGTACAGCTACCGTCATGAACTTGCATCGGGTGGTAAGACCAAAGCTGCACATGAGTGCAGAAAACACGAAGTACATGAAGTAGAACACAACGTTCCAAGCTTTGTGGCTTGCTGCTGAATGACGTAAACACTTGACCGAGTTGGATGCAGGGAGCTTATGCAGGTTGAAATCAGATCGGGGTTCTAGCAACGATTACGAGGGTTGCCTTTTATATTTCGGGATTAGAGAACAAAAACAAATATTAATCATCGAAAATAGCTCTATTGTTTTTAAAAATGTTCCCCATTAAGATCTATACATTTTTGCCTGCGTTTGAACCAATTTTCGAAGCACTTTTTTCACTCTGATTGAGGAATCTCCAAAACATGCATTCTGAACGAATCAACCGCTTCTTCAGTAGTCGAAAAACGTTGACCTCTCATTTTATTTTTTACGTACGGGAATAAAAAGAAGTCATTCGGTGCCAAGTCAGGACTATACGGCGGATGAATCATCAAATCAATGTTTTGAGTGCTCAAAAATGCAGTTGCTTGAGCCGATGTCTGAAAGCAAGCATTGTCGTGGTGAAGAGTGATCCGTTTTCGGCGGTTGGTTTTCCTGATTTCTTGGAAGACAACTGGCAAACAAGCGGCTGTGTACCACTCAGAATTGATTGTTCTGCGTCGTTCTGGTAGTGCGGTTGGGACATGTCCAGTTTTTCCGAAAAAACAGGCGACCATTTGCTTGGAAGTGCTCCGTGCGCGAGCAACTTTTGTTGGATTTGGCTCAATTTGATACACCCATATAGTCGACTGCAGTTTACTTTCGGGCTCATACGCGTAAATCCACGATTCATCACCTGTCGCGGTGTCATAGACGTGTTTTGAAGCACTGCGATAGTATTTTTGGAGCTTTTCTTTCGACTAATCGACACGGGCCTTTTTTGAGCGATTGACAAATTGTGTGGGATCCAACTCGAACAAATTTGTTTGACGGTCAAATGTTTATGCAATATTGAATGTAGGCTGGTCCCACTAATGCCTAAGGTTGTCTCAATCTCACGATAGTTCACATGACGATCTTGCAATATCAGTTGGAGCACAGCATCAATGGTTTCCGGAACAAAGAACTGATTTTGGACGACCTTCACGAAATTCGTCTTGGAGTGAACTACGACCTCGGTTGAATTCACCATACCATCGATAAACAGTGGTCATTGATAGAGCTTCATCGCCAAAAAATGAATTTAGTTCATCGATGCACTGTTGTTGAGTTAATCCACGTCGAAAGTTGTAAAAAAATAATTGCACGGAAATGTTCATGCTTTGTTCTATTTTTTGGTCGAAATGAACCTTTTAAGTTATTGTAAACAGCACAAATAGCCCTCGTATGTCAAAAAGTTCTGAGTGCGTATAACCTCAAAGGTGTCGAACTTTACGATAGAGCTGGCAGTTGCCAGATTGCAACACTTAGGTTGCCCAATCCCAAAATATAAAAGGCAACCTTCGTATGATGACGACGAATCGATTAACATATTCTACGTGCGATACACGTGGACCAACTACTGTGATCAAATTTAATTTAATTTCGGATGGTAACAAATATTATATTTTTTTCTGCTTTCAACTTGACACGATTGTTACAGATCTGTTTTCTCTTCAAAATAATAAAATGTAATAAAAAGAATATACGCGAACGCAACACGCTATCGGATTTTGCATTTAATTTGTAAACTCACTTTTTCACTAATTATCGAAATGTAAATTTATTCAGTAAAATCCGCATATTCATCAAATAGACAATTGCAACAGTTTTTGAATTTCTTGAGGGTTATTGAATTTTTGAGATTGAATATAAGGTTTTGATTCATAGAGAAGGACATCTCACATACCGATGAATCGGTATAACACTCAACAAGTCCTAAAATTAGCCAATAAAAACACATTTTCTAGACAATTTCGACTATACTCATCAACATAGTTTCCTTCAAGAGTGATACAATCAGTCCAACGCCTCTCAAGCATTTCGATAACTTTCTTATAAAACGATTTACCTTTATCTGGCCGTCGTGGCGTAGTGAGTAAAGTGCGACACTCATACGCAGAAGGCAGAAGGGTTCGATTTCCGGCTGAACACCTCGAATTTTTCACGGAACGAGTTGCTGACAACACTCAAAGACTAACTGTCTATGAAAGATTCTCAAATTTCGTGGTTCGGAGTCGACGAAAAACTGTAGGTCCCTTCTACTCATGAGAGAACAGAAGTGTGCACAACACGAGTAGTTGATGATTAAGCTAGCCCCGCGTCCCCTGTGGACTGTCGGGCCATACAATTATTATTATTCATCTTTGGCTTTAAAATAGGCCTGTCCTTATTGGAGACATATTTTTTCCGGCGAGCATCTTTTTGTGTCTGAAAAGAGGTAGAAGGCTCTCGGGGCCAGACCTGGAGAATAGGGTGTGTGCGAAACCAATTCAAAACCCACTTCGTGTCATTTGGAGCTGGTAGCCAACGACGTGTGAGACGGTGCATTGGCTTCGTGGAAGAGAATATTTTCTTCTTGATATGGAACCGGTGTTTTGCAATTTCTTCCTTCAAATGCACCAATAATACCAAGCGATAATCGCTGTCGATCCTTTTGTCTTTTTCAAGATAGTTCATGAATAAAATTTTGTGCGCGTACTAAAACACGGCTGCAATAACCTAGCCTTCATCCATTGTGAGATACCGACAAAAAACGGTGTGTTTAGTGTGGCGAAACACCTCTAAACAGCTCTCAGAATCATCGATACGTTGTTTCGTTTTGTCAAGTCTGAACAAACGCGGCACCGATTTAAAAAACAGCTTTCCATGAACAAATATTCAATCAAAATAGTGTACACATTGCCTTCTGATATCTTTAAGTTGTCAGCAATCTGACGCAATTCCACCTTGCAGTTTTCAAATATGATTTTGTGTACTTTTTTGACGTTTTCAGGTGTAACCACCTCACTCGGCCTTCCAGAGCGTTCAGCATCGTTGGTGTATGTCCACATTTAAAACATACCACCAACAAAAAAGTTGTTTTTGAAGGAGCAAAGTCCCTATAACACAAGCCATTGCTGAGCTTACACGGTTTTTGTTCCCATCAAAAAGCAGTGTTTAATAAACACACGCAATTCCGTTTTTTCATTGTCTTAAAAATAGTAAAAATAGAGTCACTTGAAGTATTGTAACTTGCCAGGTAGTAAACTGTACGAAATAATAGCAGCACTTCATTCTGAAGAGCGTTAGTTACTAAATGAAAATATTTCAAAAGTATTGCGTTGTTAACAACGTGTGTTCCTTTATAAAAACGTTCCTTTATAAAAAATATTGCTTTCGGAGGGTAAAACTTACAAATTTATAAGTGAAATTGTTGAGTGTTATCGCAAATGCCAAAAGATACATTCAAAAAGAAGATAAAAAGAGGAAGCAAAACGAAACTAACCCCCGCTGATGAACGACAAATAGTAAGATTAGTCAAACGTATGAATGCTACGAAAATAAAAGAGGCATCAAATTTGCCTGTGGTGGAATCACAATAGGAAGAAGGCTGGTAAAGAAAAATTTGCCTGCCAGAAGTTCTAGAAAAGTACCACTACTGTCAAAAATCAACCTGCAAAAATGAACCAAATTTGCGAAAGAACACAAGAACTGCGAACCTTCTAAATGGCGCAATATATTATGGACGGACGAATCCAAAACAGTTTTATTTGGTACTCCTGGGACCAGGACATTTGTTCGCAGGTGAAAAAACAAAAAGTTTTAACCTACACTCCGGTTAAAACTTAAAAAAACTATCGAAACTGTAAACAATGGCGGAGCAAACATTAACGTATTTGGATGCTTTTTCTATTATGACACTGGTCCCATTTCGTGGATAAAACCGATTATGATTGCCGGAGTTTATGTCAGCAGTTGTTTCACTGTCAAACATCTTCAGTTTAGTCAATAATTTAACTATGAATTATTGAATTTTATTATTAAAATGTGTGCTCTGTTAAGAAAGTTCATCGCGCACTTCTTCCATTTTGTAGTCAAAAATGGACGAAGCTCATTTTTGGCTCAATGGGTACGTAAATAAGCGTAAATAAGTGAATATCAACCAGAAGCATTGCAAGAGCTACCAGTGCATCCAGAGAAATTCACAGTTTGGTGCGGTTTATGGGCTGGTGGAATCATTGGACCGAACTTCTTCAAAGCGATGCGAATTGTAACGTAACTGTGAATAGTGAGCGCTACAGTGAGATGATATCCAACTTTTTTTGCCCAAAATGCAAGAGCTTGGCTTGCATGACATGTGGTTTCAACAAGACGGTGCCACATGCCACACAGCACACGCATCAATGGACTTATTGAGAGGCGAGTTCGGTGAACATTTTATTTCACGTTCGGGACCGGCCAATTGGCCGCCTAGATCGCGCTATTTAACGCCTTTGGACTATTTTTTTTTAGGCTATGTAAAAGCTAGCTATGTGGTCGCCGTGGCCGAGTGGGTAGAGTGCGACGCTCACACGCCGAAGGGTCTAGGTTCGACTCCCAGCTCAACAAGAATTTTTCGAATTTAACGGCACCATCTCTTTCGAGCTGCTGACAACACTCAAAGAGTAATAATTGTCTAAAAAAGCTTCTCAAATCTCGCCATTCGGAGTCGACAAAAAACTGCAGGTCCCTTCTACTCGTGAGAGAACAGTAGCGCTCACAACACGAGTAGTTGATGAGCAAGCTAGGCCCTGGTCCCCCCTTTGGACTGTAGCGCCAACAATTATTATTATTATGTAGAAGCTCATGTGTATACAGACAAGCCCGCTTCAATTGACACATTGGAAGATAACATTGAAGCATTTATTCGTGAGATACCGGTAGAAATGTTGAAAAGAGTATGCCAAAATTGAACTAAGCGGATGAACCATTTGAGCGCAGTCAAAATCAACATTTGCATGAAAAAATCCGTACCGTACTGTCGATTTAAGTAAAAAAACTTTCCTATAATTTTTACAAAATCACTATTTACGAGCAAACTGGCCAAAGAATTTTTCTAAAGCTATGAGCCTCTTCGGACCTGAATCCCATTGAAAAACTTTGGACAGATGTAAAGAATGCTGTATATGAAGCAAAACCCAAAAAGAAGAAGAATATCGCTGTTCAGCGATGTCAGGCCTTAATTGACTCTAGCCACGACGTTGTGACGCTGTACTTAAAAATAAAGTTTATACAACAAAGTATTACCCCAAAATAAATAAGAACAAAAAACTTTACTATTTCATTGACTTTTATTTCATATTTATTAATGTTTGCACTTGGTGCTATTATTTTGCAGACTCCGAAATTCGGTGTCATTACGAATATCGGGTCTTTTCTAAGTTCAGAATACACTTTTTGCTTATTTTGTTTATGGGTTTTATTACTGATTGAATAAGGATGTTATGCAGTATATATGATGCGGTTGCATGATGGTAGGAAAAAGTGATTAGCAAAATAGTGACAAAATCGAACATGATGCTTTTGTATTGCACAGTGCTATATATATATATATATTCATATATATATTTCTTTTTTTATTATGAGTGAATGCAGTTATATGCAGAGTTAATCGTATTAAGCGGAAATAATAATTTCACTTCAAAACAAAATACTTTCTTTTCAATTGAAAAACAAAAATCCATAGAACACTACGTCGAATGTCCCAATCACCTAAGCTCTCATTGGGTTTTTAATATGATTTTTTCAAGGCAAGAAAAATTTGTTGTCGTACATGTCTACCGGATTCTGGCCAATAAGGTCTCAAATACATACCGCACATAAACTTGCCCGCATAAGTCTGCGAATAGAAACAAAATTAATTGTTTAATTCAAACGTAATTAATTGAGTAAGTATAGCATGTATTAAGTTCATTTTTGTCTTGTTTTATAAAAATATTTAAAAAAAAATATTTCCTAAGAACTGATAAAAAAACACACGCAAAAGTTTCCGTAGAAGATTTTTAGTATGTTGTCCAGTATTTATGTATTCTCCAGTAGCTTGTTTGATAACCTATTCTCTGTAATACCTCTATATTGTTTTTCTCTTCGGCAGTTATTTCTCCCATTCCCCCAGTATTATGTTCTTAAGCATGCTTTTGGAGGTAACGGTACCAGGTATACCGGTATGAAGTGAGCGTCAAGATACAAAAGTCTCGATAGGGAACATTTGTTGTGAACGAGCCCTCATTTTTTTGTTTTGTTTGTTTGCTATGACATCTATGGAAAATATTTATTGTACATCAAGTCATTGAACAGACAACATCATATTTTTTCATTGTGTTAAAAATGTTGAATTTTTTACCAGAAAGTGATAATTTGCGGAATTTTTTGTTTTCGTTTGAAGTGCTGTAGAGTCGCATCGAATGCTTGTCGAGGCATATGGTGATCATGCTCTATCAGAAGCAATATGCAAAAGATGGTTTCAACGGTTTAGAAATAATGATTTTGATGTGAGAAATGAAGAACGTGGAAGACCACCAAAAATGTTTGAAGACGCCGAATTGTCCAACGACCAACGTTGTCTAACTATATTGGATGGAGATGACACTTTGAGTCAAAAGCAAATGGCAGCAATGTTCAATGTTGCACAACAAACAATTTCTGACCGTCTAAAAGCTATGGGAAAGATCCAAAAGTGTGGAAAATGGATTCCACATGAATTGAATGAAAGACAGATGGAAAACCGGAAAAACACTTGGGAAATTTTGCTTCAAAGACACGAAAGAAAATCGGTTTTGCGTCGGATTGTTACTGGCGATGAAAAATGGATTTATTTTAAGAATCCTAAATGGAAAAAATCATGGGTTAATCTGGGACAACCATCAACATCGACTGCAAAACCAGATCGATTCGGCAAGAAGACAATGCTGTGTGTTTGGTGGGACCAGAAAGGTGTGCTATACCACGAACTCCTAAGACCTGGTTAAACCGTTAATACTGATCGCTATCGACAACAAATAATCAATTGTTCGAGAAACGACCAGAAGGGGCCAGAAGACACGGCAAGGTAATTTTGCTCCATGACAATGCACTTGCACACAAAGTAAAACCGGTTCAGCATACAATCAAAACACTTGGCTGGGAGCAGCTACCCCACCCGCCGTATTCACCAGACTTGGCTCCTTCCGACTACCATTTGTTTTCATCGATGGGACACAGATTGGCTGAGCAGCACTTTGATTCCTACGAGGAGGTCGAAAATTGGGTGTCTGATTGGTTTGCTTTAAAAGACGAACAATTTTATTTATATTTTATTTTCACAAATTGCCAGAAAGGTGGTCAAAATGTGTAGAAAACAATAACCAATAAAATGTTTTTACATTCCCATTAATATCTAGTATTTTATTTAAAAATAAAAACGGTATACGGTATATTTTCATACCGGTATACCTGGTATGTTTACGAATTCTCCGTTCGAGTCCCATAAGTTCAAGTGCCACAAATGCTGTATGAGATTCTGGTCCGGAAACTACGGATATATCTGCAATTAATTTTTAAGGTTGTTGGATGTTGGTAATAGATTCTCTGCTTTTCAAAAGCTGTACCTTTCTTTGCCACACTAGCTTTTCACCTCAAAATTCCAAAGATGCAAACATTTTTTCTCATCGGAAAAGATGACTTTGTTCTGGGCGCTTAAAACCGAATTCATGTCTTTTAGCTTTTTACGAGCTACATGGCTATGATACCCAGCTGTTTCTAATGTTTGCCGGATCGGATATTGTTTTGCAAAACCTTTCATTTTAATCAAGTTTGACTTGGTGGGCAGTCATCCTGGGGTTAAAGGTACAAACTGAACAGTGCGTTTCTGTTTGTTAATAAGGATTAAGGACCATCTCTGGGTTTTGGTAAGATGGAACCCGTCAAAACGTAATTATTAATAACTCTACGGATAGATCAGTGTGCCCTCCCAACTATCTGTTCAATCTACATATAGGTCTTACCCTCACCATAAAACTTGAAGATAAGTTTCCTCTCATTGGTACATATTCCTTTTCCTTTATTCTCCATAGCCTTATTCATATAAACTTGTTTCGCAAGAATATGAAATAATGAAATAAATTAAATAAACATCTAGAACGCAAAAACCCATGCACAGTTAACGGTACTTGCATATTTTCTCATCACGTTCTTAAATAAATATATATTTACAGTGCTCTGTCTTAGAAAGTTAACGAAAAAAAAAATGCATTCGTAAAAAGATGTTCAATGTATAAAATAAAACAGCAATCACCTCGATACATGATGTAATAACTAAAATATTTGCGTTTGAAGTAAACGTTAATAATTTGTTTGTCCGTTGCACGCAGACTTGCGCGGGCAAGTGTACAATAATGTAATTGTGTTTTTCTAACGTCAACTTTTCGAAAAGAGCATCAGCCTTGTACCTTCCAAGAGATTCAATCAATGTCTGACGATTATTGATAGATTCACTCGTTTTCCTGAAGCCGTTCCCTTATCTAATGGAACCGCTGAAACCGTTGCGGAAACATTGCTACTGACCTGGATAGCAAGATTTGGAATTCCATTGCGGATAACATCGGACTTAGGAGGGCGATTTGAGTCCGACCTTTTCAGGTGTTTAACTAAACTTCTCGGCTGCAGGAGTCAAGGAAAAGACACGAACAGGCATACAGAGATATAAAATGACAAAAAGACAAACATACTGTTATCAAAATGATTTAAAAGTTGAAATCTTAAAAAATTGAAAACTACAAAGCGCCTTTTAGTGATTTTCAGAATATGTTAATACTGTTATTTCAGAAATTTTACATTGACAACTGTATACTAAAATTTATATTTTTTAAGAGAAAACCAACAATTTCAGTGCTTTTCGGAGGTTTTGATTAGACAAGAAACCAATAAATTTGATTTATGTGACAAAGTGCAGCAATGTATTCGCAAACTGTCCCCACTCACAGGCACGTTTAATTAGAAAAGTTAAAAAGGAACGTGAACATCTGATAAGTTTCCACCAAAATCTGAAATTCATCAATTAGACGAATGATAGAACGCCGGCTCTTAAGTGACTTACTTCCTTAAAGTACTCCATTGAGAGCTTCCTCAATTTGGACGCCTCCAAGAACATAGGCCTGTTGGCTCGAATCATCATGACGACCACCATCTTCCTATACCTGGGACTGCCTTGGTACCAGTTGTGATCGTAAATGGCATAAAGGATACTTGAGCTCTAAAACACAACAGAGTTTTTTGAATGTCATGGTGTGGTTGAATATAATCTTACAGCTTCAATAATTCTTTCCCCACTGGTGCATCGCTGGTAGATCGAAACCGCCAGCGTAATAACACACAGGACGATTGGAAACTCATCGATGACACCATTGCCATAGAATATTGAAAAAAGGGACGCACATATGGTAATCTTCAAGGTGGTGAACCCGACGAAAGTGCTCAGGCTAAAAATCTCATTCACGTCATTAAGGAGCCTGCGTCCAAACTCCTTCATGAATTGCGGGTTTTAATGAAATAGGATTCTCTTACCTTTCCACTCTGTGTTGGTAGCGGACAAAGTTTCTCAAGCCGCGTGTGCTTTCCGTCTCGTTTCTGGCATCCAATTCGCTCACCAGCGAACACAGACGCTGATAGTGCATACAGATCTGTGTTACCGCGGACGAGAAGATGAAATCTTCGTTCACATAAAACAAAACCGAGAAAACAGCTGTAATTATCTGAAAGATATACGCGAAGGGATAAGAGACCAGCTGCTGCGCGTTGAATGGATACCAGCTGGTGAATGGAAGTCGGTAGGCAAACGACGTTCCAATTGCGAGCCACAGAAAGGCGGATTGGAGTATCGGTAACGACATGTACCCTACGAAGCTGACGGTAGTAAGCGTCTTTATGGTTTTATTGCGAGCAATGATTAGGCCTGCGTAATAATGAACTCGGAACATCGATTGGTCCTTCTCTGCCGCCGGAAAAAGCTGCTCAAGCGCAATCAGTAACTGGTTAATTTTGTTTCTTTTTATCAAGAGAGTGTATCCTCGCAGCATCGTTATCGTATATACCGTTAGACCTTGGCCAGCAGCGCTTAATTCAGACATTTTATAATGCTCTCCGCGGATGAATGTCACAAAAATCATGAGGAACCCCATGTTCATGATAAAGAGGGCCACAATTCCGATGAAAATCGCCACCGCAAACCGCATTTGCATGGGTAAATCATGAGCTTTTCGACGAACGAACTGAATTTTGAGAATAGAGCAGAAGAGATCACTGAAGTTGTAATACTTAGCGGCTGCTCGCGAATCCATTGCGTTCAGAATATGCAAATTACACTACTGTACACATTTTGCATGACGTGCTTTCTATATATACTGCAGAAAGTTCAAGCGGAGCGTGCCAAATAATCGTGTATAAGGACGGATTTTAATTGGAGCGAATGAAGCAATTCCGTTTGAAGAGGTGCGACGGACTAAATAATTCATGAAACAATTCATGCAACACCAGCCGGTGTTCCCAGGGGACGTTTAGTTTTCAAAGCATTTTTTACACTGCAAATCTGTAACCATAGATGCGGCATTTCGTGTATTTTACTCCAAGGTCACAAAATCATGAAATAAAAGCAATCCGAAGGAAATAACGGAATTGTAGCGGTCAGAAAAGAAACAGTAAGCAACTTTTAATAAACTGTCCCAGAAAGTGATGGCAACCAAGAAAGCAGTTGCTCTTATCTTTGGAACCGTGCCATTTGTAATCAAATCATGTCGCGAACATATACATATGAGCTGACTGAAAGTATTATTTCCGCGAAAGAAAACAAAATTTAAGATTTTAGACATCGGGCACTATCCCCAATGTAAGGCAGAATGTTGATGTGAAAAACTATACATTAAACATTAGGAGTTCAACTAACATTGGTCTTCGATTTTTGTAGAGAACCGAGGTTAATTTATGGAATAGTGCTAATGCATGAAGGTGAAGGTTTATGATTCGGCATAATTTGGCATAACTATGCACTTGAAGGGATTTTATGGCCAATATTAGAAATTTAGATAGCTCTTGAGATGGACAAACTTTGATTAATGATTTTTTGTTAATCAAATAGCTTCGAATGATCGCAGCTTATAAATTCCCTACAATGTTTGATATCCTAAGTTAAAAACACTGTAACTAACGCGTTAGAATTTCATGCGTTGCAAAGCCGTACTTTACGAATATTTATTGTGCTTACTGGGTCAACTTTTCCTAATCACTGTCTACAGTCATTCAAAATAAATGTGGCTTGATTTCGATACTTGCGGTCTCTCGATTGAGTGATGCTTAGTTTCTAAGCTTCCAAGGATTAACTGTTTATGATGACTTTAAAAATATGAGCCCCATGTATATCATTCCTTCGCCCAAATATATGCAACAAAACATTAAAATAAATATAAGAAATTATAAATTCCGTGGTCGCCGTGGCGTAGTGGGTAGAGTGCAACACTCACACGCAAAAGGTTTAGGGTCGATTCCCGGCTGAACACCTCGAAATTTTCACTGCATCACCTCCTTCGAGCTGCTGCCAACACTCGCTGAAAAACCTTCCCAAACTACCACGTATATCCGTATGAAGTGAGCGTCAGGATACAAATGTCTCGATAGGGAACATTCGTTGTGAACGAGCCATTATTTTTTTTTGTTTGTTTGCTATGACATTTGTGAAAAATATTTATTGTACATCAAGTCATTGAACAGACAACATCATATTTTTTCATTGTGTTAAAAATGTCGAACTTTGTACCAGAAAGTGATGATTTGCGGAAAGCATTAATTTTTGTTTTCATTTGAAGAAAATTGCTACAGAGTCGCATCGAATGCATATTGAGGCATATGGTGATCATGCTCTATCAGAAGCAACATGCAAAAGATGGTTTCAACGGTTCAGAAATAATGATTTGGATGTGAGAAATGAAGAATGTGGAAGACCACCAAAAAAGTTTGAAAGCGGCGAATTACAAGCGATATTGGATGGAGATGACACTTTGAGTTAAAAGCAAATGGCAGCAATGTTAAATGTTGCACAACAAACAGCTTCTGACGGTTTAAAAGCTATGGGAAAGATCCAAAAGTGTGGAAAATGGGTGCCACATGAATTGAATGAAAGACAGATGGAAAACCGCAAAAACACTTGTGAAATTTTGCTTCAAAGACACGAAAAAAAAAATCCCTTTTGCATCGGATTGTTACTGGCGATGAAAACTGAATTTATTTTAAGAATCCTAAACGGAAAAATTCATGGGTTAATCTGGGACAACCATCAACATCGACTGCAAAACCAGATTCTTTCGGCAAGAAGACAAAGCCGTGTGTTTGGTGGGACCAGAAAGGTGTGCTGTACCACGAGCTCCTAAAATCTGGTGAAACCGTTAATACTGATCGCTACCGACAACAAATGATCAATTTGAACCATGCATTTATCGAGAAACGACCAGAATGGGCCAGAAGACACGGCAAGGTAATTTTGCTCCATGACAATGCACCTGCACACAAAGCAAAACCGGTCTGGATGCAGTCAAAACACTTGGCAGCTCCCCCACCCGCCGTATTCACCAGACTTGGTTCCTTCCGGCTACCATTTGTTTTCATCGATGGCACACGCATTGGCTGAGCAGCACTTTGATTCCTACGAGGAGGTCAAAAATTGGGCGTCTGATTGGTTGGCTTTAAAAGACGAACAATTTTATCGGCGTGGTATTCACAAATTGCCAGAAAGGTGGTCAAAATGTGTAGAATACAATGGCCAATACTTTGAATAAAATATTTTTATTTTCCAATTAATAATTAGCGTTTCATTTTCAAAAAAATTCATGCCATATCGGTATACCTGGTAAATTTGGCTTGATTTCGATACTTGCGGTCTCTCGATTGAGTGATACTTAGTTTCTAAGCTTCCAAGGATTAACTGTTTATGATGACTTTAAATATATGAGCCCCATGCATATCATTCCTTTGCCCAAATATATGCAACAAAACATTAAAATAAATATAAGAAATTATAAATTCCGTGGTCGCCGTGGCGTAGTGGGTAGAGTGCAACACTCACACGCAAAAGGTCTAGGTTCGATTAACGGCTGAACACCTCGAAATTTTCACCGCACCACTTCCTTCGAGCTGCTGACAATTCTCACAGAGCAATAACTGTCTAAGAAACCTTCTCAAACTACTCCGTTCGCAGTCGGCAAAAAAGTGTAGGTCCCTTCTACTCGTGAGAGAACAGTAGCACGCACAACACGAGAAGGCGATGAGCAAGCTAAGCCCTAGTCCAGTGTGGACCATCGCGCCGTACAATTATTATAATTATCTTTTTCTCTGGTAAGTATCATTGTAGCCAAAAAGCTCCACAAGCTTGGACGATTTTCTTATCTTAAACATTGTAGCCATGATATAGGCATGCGGTGCATTCGGTTCGGTATACAGGCCACAAGTTTAGAAGAGACATCACACATCGCATAAAAGAAACATCTCTCTCTCTCTATTTTGTAGAATTTATCGATTGTGAATAAATAGGTTTATACCACCAAGCTGAGCTGACAGCGAAGCATAAAATTGTCGTTAAGGAATTGAAAAATCTTATTACACTCTTTTGGAATGTGTGCTTCCTACCTCGCTTTCAAGAATCACGAGTCAACGAGGATAAATCGCCTATTTTAATGGAGAAATACAATTTTGTTCGAACCTTATTAACTTTCAAGATTAAATACATTTCTGCAGTAGTTTTAGTTAGCCCTTTAAACAAAACGCATTTTAAGATTACATCTTTCTTGCTTCTTGCTTGCTGCTGATTTCGCCTAAGAAAACTGATATTACCAGAGGTAGAACATATCAGAGCCATGTGGGATGTATACGTATGAACTTCATAGTTTTAACATATCCATCTAGAAGACCATACAAATTTGTAATCTCTCTTACAGGAATTTCATTATTATTCTTGGACCAATGACTGTTTCCAGTTTCCAACACGTTCTCCTAAAGTTTGACTCAAAACAGCTCTAATTCCATCCTCATTGAATCTGATGAGATGTTTTTCGAACGGCCAAAAATGTTGAAACAGACAAATGTCAGCCAAGGCAACTGAAATTCAACGAAAAAGTTGACACTGTAGTCGCATTTGAATTTCATGTACAACACATGAAAAATGATTAAAACCGGCAACAGGGTAATGGCTGGCACTGAGTTACGCACACCATACATTTTGTTAAATTTTGTCTCTTAACAACTCCGTGGGTGGAACATCTTTGACAGAAGAAAACAGCTAGCGTGAGGGAACATTACCGGTAATAAATACCAAAGTTTAATTGACCAGAACTGATTCAAGTCAATTCATATGCCCGAAGGTTCCCATCAGTTGTTTGTACATTTCCTGCTGCGGAAGATAACAACATTGCCCCCACTGCCGTCCAAAAACAATGCCGCACAACAATCACTTCCGTACCATTAGGAAGTATTTTTTTCTTGATTTACAGAGAGCCGTCTTATATGTAGGCCATCTACCGACGGGGAATTCTCAGTTCTGAGGTCGCCTGATGAGAGATCACCGTACGCAGTGCCTTAATTCTGTGAACTTAAATCTCTCAGCAGTGCTTCCAGAGCAGTAACAAGAATTCATTCAGTCTCACGCTGCAATTGTAGAAAGGGTGCGCCACCAAAACAGCAGCCCTGAAGGAGAAACTCGTAAATTTAAGCGAGTTTTCCACCCTCCGAGTAACTCCTTCTTTTAAGTTTCAATTTCTAACACCCTCAAGGAAAACAAACAGCTTGCTTAATTAGTAGCACTGCGGTGGGTATACAGCGGGCTGTTCTAACGGCAGCGTCATGTTACCATGCAGTCCGAGCCGCATCCCCTGCTCTTTAGAAGGATGCCGACGCGAGTGCGGAGCCAAGAGTGAATAAAAAGTAAATCAAATTATCCTCTGGTCGTTAGAAGCTAAACATTGCTTTAAAGGTCTTGAGAATTTTTGCCTCGTTTTGAGTAGCGTTCGTGTTTTTTTTTTTCTTGTCAGACTTCATTCGCTCCACACTCCGCCACTGAGATTCGCCAGGAGTTCGCATCCGTACACTTCCCTTACTGAGCCCACACAAGCATAACGGTTGAATAGACGTCCTAAGCACGCGCTGCACCACCACAGTCCACTACGGTGTATATATGTAGGTCAACTACTATGACGATGATGGAGCTGAATATGAGACTTGGTTTTCGGTCGCGTAGAGAGCACTGTCTGCTTGGGAAAGGTGTGGAAATCCTGTGAGCCTGCGAAGATAGCGTGACATCACGTAGCGTTGATTAAAAATTTTCTCATGTTGCAATAATTCAACCCGTGTCTTCGTCCTCTGTATAGCGCACCGCTGGCAGTAGCCTCGACATCGGTTCGCTTTCAAATGTAGATTGCTGCTGGGGATATATCCACCAAGGGACCATTTGTCCTTAATGGCGGAATGCCGAAGGTATGACTATTAAGCACGGGGTGGGGCAAGTTGAAACGAGGAAATACAAGCAGGAAGAAAAAAAAAACAAAATACGAAAAAATCAACATTGCCAGTTGGGTAAATCAAAACGCGAGCAACAGAGAGGATGAAATTCACGGTTCGGTTCATCAAAGAGAGACCGAGAGATGCACTAGGGCTCCAATTCTGTGACCGGATGTCACGTGGACATCGTTTAGTAAATATTTCATTCCAGTAATTATGATGCGGATAAGTTAGCCAGTGTCCTGCTGATTCTACTCCTACATGATTGAGGGTATGGTTCCGGAAGGGTAGGCTTCCAACGAACTTCCTGCAGGACTTGCTCTATCCTAAATTATTCCGCAGACGTGTGTGACATTCCCAAGTTTCTGTGTGGTTGCGTGTTTGTTTGTTTTTTTTTTTGTGCTTTGTTGGTTCCAGGGCGAGGTTCGCTGAGTATAAGAGTGGATTAATAATTGCTAATAAAAAGCCGTTACTTTGAATCAAAAACAAAAGGCTTAAGATTATTCTAGATGATGTTGTTCATATAGGCCGATTCAATTGACACTTCGCGAATGATGCTGTACCTTCTGATGCACCCGTCGCATTTGGGTGAGAGCACCAAACGAAATCACATGTCTACTGAACTCACTTCGATGGGTTATTTTAAAACGCGCAAGCAATTGGAATGGAAAATTGGATGAGTACTTACCCAGCTCCGTCCTTTTTTTCTGCCGCAAACAAAATCCTTCTTAAAGGAGAAGAACAAAATTTCAGCAGAAGCGTCAATTTCTATTGTGTCTGCAGATGAGGAAAGTTGCGCCGTCATATAGAGGGTAAAGTGCGACACCTACACGCCCTACTTCAAGGGTTCGATTTCTGCACCTGATGTTACATATTTTTACAGCACCACCTTTATTGAATTGTTTATAACACATGTGGTTTGCCTATGTGGAACTTCATAAATTCGACATTTCAGGGTCGGTAAAAACTATTGTCCTTCTATTCGTGAGCAAACAACACGAGTATATGCTGAAGAATTTAGGGCTTAGCCTTCTGGGCTATTGCTTTATCCAATACATACAAATATTATTTCTAAATCCGGAGCGCATATCTACAGTCAGAATATTTTAAGGTTTTGGAAAAAAATCGTACCAATTTTAAGCAGAGAACGGCTGAGATAAGATACAAAGTGAGCCAATAAAAGGATACAACTTTATTAATAAGAAGAAACATTGCCAATAAAGGCTCTGGCACATAGACTACTTTACATGCGTAACGGCAAAGTATCCGTTGACGGTGAAGTACTTGAAGGAAGGGGATGACACAATTAATACTTTAACGCCCAGCTGATTTCATTTGCCAGTAGTCTTAAATTCAATTTGTTCTGGTTATACTGCAGAACGATCTGATATTTATTTTGCAAAAATTATACATAGATGTAAATGTGTATGGTTTTTTTTCGCAGTGGTTGGAGTGCAACGCTCACACGCCGAAGGTCTAGGTTCGATTCCCAACTCAACACCTCTAATTTATTACGGCAACACCTATTTTGAGTCGCAAATGCTCAAAGAGCTATAACTGTTACAGAAAGCTTCTCAAACTTCGCCGTTCGGAGTCGGCGAAAAACTGTAGGTCCCTTCTACTCGTGAGAGAAGAGTAGCACCCACAACACGAGTAGTTGATGAGTGAGCTAGGCCTTAGTCCCCCTGTGGACTGTTTAGCCATACAATTATTAATACAACCCTTATAAAATGTGTCACTTCTACTCGTGAGAGAAGAGTAGCACCCACAACACGAGTAGCTGATGAGTGAGCTAGGCATTAGTCCCCTGTGGACTGTCGCGCCATACAATTATTAATACAACCCTCATAAAATGTTTCCTTCTGCGCATTTCGGCATTTTTTTTTTTTTTTTTTCAAAACTTGCCAAACTTCACTCAGTCTTGTTGTGTAGGACAACACCGCAAAGTGAATTATCATTCACCAACCTTCGCTTCTGTCAGGTTTGAGGTTTCGTGTGGTACTGTTAATTACTCACTGTTTGAATGAATTTCGAATTATCCCAAAGAGGAGCTCAAAAATCAAGATTTTCCTTTTTAACAATTCAAGCTTCAGTTGTGATGGGTTCAGTATCAATATTTACCATCGTTGGGAAGGTTTGCTGCGTGATGCTCAAAAGCCGTCCATTGAAGATTTCAAATTAATCAAATGATTTGGTTTGGTTTTGACATGCTGCCTCGTATTACCAACAACATAGCTCCCAACTTGTAGTGGGGAGATGTGGAGCAGCATCAAAGTCAGCTGCTTGTTGACTTGCTTTAATACGCCCTTAAAGCATATGTATATCTGGCAGGATTGACGTTCTGTTGGTTGGGCTTTTGAAATTAATAATCCAATACTCTCCATACATTAACTTTAAGCAAAATTCTTCATGACACATTGCATAGGGATTTATCCAAATTTATATGATCCGTTTAATGGAATGCTTTTAGCAGTAAATTTTTCAGATTTACGAAATTGTTTAACCTTCAATGGATGATTTCTAAAACACATTTAAGCCACTTGGCTGCAGAGAGCAGTATTCCACGAGATGCCCCACTTATCAGACCCTTTAAATAATCTCCAATATCTGCGGAAGGAGTACTCTCGACCACCACAGTCTCGAGTCGTCTGAGGAAGCAAACGATGGGTCGACATGCTTAAAATGATACTGAAAGCAGTGGTGAGCTTTCCGAAATAGCTTTTTTCCCTTTTGTTTTAACTGATTTTGAAGCATGCGTCCGATTGAATTTGCTTTCTCTTAAAAGAACAAAAATCCGGGTCGGTGAGCAGCCGCTCTTTGTCTCTGATGTTTGATATCCTACAACACAGCCGAGCTCGTTGAGGTAGGACATGCAACTAGAGCCATATACAATTATGAATGTGTGGAATTTTTCTGAGGATATCGTATGTGCACTCTCCAGGCAACCGTGAATTTTTTGTATAAATTTGTATTGAATTTGGTCGTTTATTTCTTAGCATATGAAAGGGGTCTTTATAATTTTCAAGGACACCAGTTCACTGTGTTTAATGTAAAACGTCAAAGTAAATATAATGAATTTCGTCGCAGATGAACGTGCGTCAGTAAAATGTACACCAAAAACCATTAACTGTCTTTATTCGTATAACATACAGTTTGTAGTTTACAACTTGGCAAGTAACTTGATAGTACAAGTTGTTTAGAATAGTAATCTGAGTCAAAGTAGCGCTAGCTCCGGAACTAGGTATCACGACAGTGTTCGGTGTTGAATTAACTGATGCTAAAGGGAATTGAAATATCGTTTTAATGGTCGGTATCAGATCACGGGCAAATGTCTGCTGTTTACAACAGAAGAAAAACATTTGCAAAGTTGGGAAGAACATTTCATGTTCCTGGTCGAATCTCTGAACTTAGCCGTGAGTCCAAATGTGGGCTTAGGGATGAATTGGCCATCTTTTGTCAGCTCAAAGCAGTAAGAGACAAGATAAGAAATACAATTCAATTCAATTTATGAAAATTGGTAGAGTATTAATGTACTACATGGTTTTCTCTAGTACAAGCGTAAAGAATTTGAATGATACCACGAAATGAAACGACGGACGGCGTTAGTTCAATGACCTTTATTCAATTCTGTTAACCGCGTTAGAATCTGATTATCGACTGTCCCTGCACAGTCTCTGTCGCTGGCTTTTATACGCTGCAATAGTAGCGTTACAGTTCGGCCACCCTATCATTGATCTCGTCCTCGAGGAGCTGTCCTCCTCGCCATCGTCACCCACAAAGCCACAAAGCTCGCACCAGCGGTTGAGCTTGTCCAACGCCATGACGGTGTTCAGCTTCCGTTGGTTGCGTTGCATGTCGTGGATGTCCTCTACCACGTACCTATCGTTGGGCAAAACCTTGGTGACTGTGAACGGCCTGCGATACCGGGGCTCCAACTTCCTCGAATTGCCCGTAGCCGCGGGCTCGTGCTCGATGAGAACGAGGTCCCCTGTGTGGTACGCCGTTGGGCGTTGGCGCTTAGAGTCGTACCTCCTTTTCTGTAGCTGCTGGCCCTCCTCGATGTTGAATAATGCCTCCTTTCGCCGCTTTACCAGTTCGCCCGCTTCCACCCGGGTCCTTTGTCCTAACTCTAAGAGTAACTTGTCCCATAAGATACTTCTCGGCGTGAAGGCGAACGGCAGCTCATGTGGGCTTGCCTTCGTGGTGCAATTTCGGGCAGTGTTCAGCCCCCACTGGATTGCAAGGAGGTGAGTCGCCCAGTAATCTCCCCTATCCTCTGAGTGCATTCACTTGAGGGACGAGAGAATGGTGCGGTTGCACCTTTTCATCTAACCGCCCTGGGTGTCCTGACAGCGGTCTTGACGTGTTGCACCCCCTTCCTCTCGCAAAACTACTCGAACATCCCCGATGTGAAGGCGACCCCCCGATCGGTCACCACCCTTCGTCGCAGTCCAAAGGAACCGGCCACCTCGTTCAGGACGGTCAAAAAGCCTCTGCTATTTGCGGTTTTCACCGCTCGCTGAATGGTGTACTTGGTGAAATTGTCCACCATTGCCAAAACATATCTGGTCCCACCCTTCCCTTTCGTAAACGGCCCGAGGTGGTCCAGATGCACGGTGTCGAAGTTTCATTGTAAGCAGTTCCCTCTCCGACTTGCCTTCATTCCTCTTTGCGTACGCGCACTCGACACACGATTTGATAAAGCTCCTTGTGAAGCCTTTCATTTTCGGGAACCAAAAGGTTTGTTTCACCCTGTCCAGTGTCTTGTCTTCAGCGAAGTTTCCTACATCGTCGTGACACAACTTGAGTATCCGCCATCGTATCCCCTTGGGGACTACCCACATCTCTTCGCCGCGGCCGGTCCGCCGCGCGACTTCCGCTGCCTCTCAGTCCCACGATCCACCGGACCCTGTCTAGTACCTCGTCGACCGAGGTTGGCCTTAGTGCCCTGAACGCGTCCTGTCATTGGACATCGGTGATGCCATGGGTGACATACTTTGCCAGGGTGCTCTCCTGCACATTCACGCGCGAGGCTATCGTCTTCATTTCAAATACATATTCCTCCGTATCTTTCCCGGGCCTTTGTCGCCGCTACCGGAGTCTATCGTGGATGTCCGCCTCGTCGTCCAACGTCGGGAAGTTCCGGCATAGCCCTGCGAAGAACTCCTTCAACGACTCTACTGTGACACTACGGCCCCACAGGTCTGCTGCTCCAACGAGTCGGGTAATCGCCGCCATAAGCACCAGCTTTTCGTCCAGTGCATACACCAGCTGGATATCGATCACCTTCCTCTTCCACGCTTCGGAAGAAAGTCCGGTGTACGACTTAGGGTCAAACAGCACGGAATAGTTGTTGCGCGGACATTATCTTCCGCTACCTCTACCACCGCTCCTTTAGGCGACTCCCCTGCTCTTGCCAAGCCATAGTCGTCGTCCGTCGCCGCTATCCCTACTCGAGCTGTGGCCCGCTCGGTGACAAGTTCCCTCAGCTGCTACAACTCTCCGCGTAAAAGGATGAGTTCGTCCGAGTCGGCCGCACCCCTCACATTCGGCCGCTCCGGCTCCGTCGCTGTCTGTTTTTGCTTGAGCGGCGGATGCGGTTCCTCAACCTCGGCCGTACCCACCTCGCTATTCGCCGTGTTCAGCAACCTAGCTAACAGCTCTTTGTCCCTTTGTCCCCGGCGTGGGCATCCCTTTCGCTTTCAGTACATCCCGGAGCTCATCACGGGCCAGCGCGTACCCCACTTCCATCTCTCGGCTGATTCAGGAACGGCAAGGAGCCGATTATCGGCGACAACAAACGCAGCTGATCAATGAAGGAAAAAACAACTAGCGATTCCCACACACGTCTACGGCAATCCAATTGACACCCTCAGCACTCGCCGCGCGCATGTACTGTATTCCCCTTTCGAGCGAGCGAGCCGATCGCTGGCAGCAGCCCTCAACTGATCGATGGCGAACCAAAGTTCTTCTCGCGATGCACACGAACCCAGTGATGCACCGCTTCAGAGGTCGTCACCCGCGCTTACCGTATTTGTTTTTGCCTCTTCTTTCTTCGGTGGGCATTGCCTACTGGAGATCGGCCGTTGTCTGTTCAATGGACCACGCAATAGAAAAGTCCCGCACTCTCCACAGCACGCAGAAAATCGTCGGCGCACACACGTTCACCCGTTGGGTTTTGCGATCCCACTTCTGAGTTGTATAGAATTTGAATGATACCACGAAATGAAACGACGGACGGAGTTAGTTCAATGACCTTTACTCAAATCTGGTAATCGCGTTAGAATCTGATTATCGACCGTCCCTGCACAGTCTCTGTCGCTGGCTTTTATACGCTGCAATAGTAGCGTTACAGTTCGGCCACCCTATCATTGATCTCGTCCTCGAGGAGCTGTCCTCCTCGCCATCGTCACCCACAAAGCCACAAAGCTCGCACCAGCGGTTGAGCTTGTCCAACGCCATGACGGTGTTCAGCTTCCGTTGGTTGCGTTGCATGTCGTGGATGTCCTCTACCACGTACCTATCGTTGGGCAAAACCTTGGTGACTGTGAACGGCCTGCGATACCGGGGCTCCAACTTCCTTGAATTGCCCGTAGCCGCGGGCTCGTGCTCGATGAGAACGAGGTCCCCTGTGTGGTACGCCGTTGGGCGTTGGCGCTTAGAGTCGTACCTCCTTTTCTGTAGCTGCTGGCCCTCCTCGATGTTGAATAATGCCTCCTTTCGCCGCTTTACCAGTTCGCCCGCTTCCACCCGGGTCCTTTGTCCTAACTCTAAGAGTAGAGAGAGAGAGTCCCATAAGATACTTCTCGGCGTGAAGGCGAACAGCAGCTCATGTGGGCTTGCCTTCGTGGTGCAATTTCGGGCAGTGTTCAGCCCCCACTGGATTGCCCGGAGGTGAGTCGCCCAGTCATCTCTCCTATCCTCTGAGTGCATTCACTTGAGGGACGAGAGAATGGTGCGGTTGCACCTTTTCACCTGACCGCCCTGGGTGTCCTGACAGCGGTCTTGACGTGTTGCACCCCGTTCTTCTCTCAAAACTGCTCGAACATCCCCGATGTGAAGGCGATCCCCCGATCGGTCACCACCCTTCGTGGCAGTCCAAAGTAACCGGTCACCTCGTTCAGGACGGTCAAAAAGCCTCTGCTATTTGCGGGTTTCACCGCTCGCTGAATGGTGTACTTGGTGAAATTGTCCACCATTGCCAAAACATATGTGGTCCCACCCTTCCCTTTCGTAAACGGCCCGAGGTGGTCAAGGTGCACGGTGTAGAAGGGCCGCTGAACGCGTTTCATTGTAAGCAGTTCCCTCTCCGACTTGCCTTCCTTCCTCTTTGCGTACGCGCACTCGAAACACGATTTAATAAAGCTCCTTGTGAAGCCTCTCATTTTCGTGAACTAAAAGGTTTGTTTAACCCTGTCCAGTGTCTTGTCTTCAGCAAAGTTTCCTACATCTTCGTGACACAACTTGAGTATCCGCCATCGTATTTCCTTGGGGACTACCCACCTCTCTTCGCCGCGGCCTGTCCGCCGCGCGACTTCCGCTGCCCCTCAGTCTCACGATCCACCGGACCCTGTCTAGCACCTCGTCGACCGAGGTTGGCCTTAGTGCCCTGAACGCGTCCTGTAATTGGACATCGGTGATGCCATGGGTGACATACTTTGCCAGGGTGCTCTCCTGCACATCCACGCGCGAGGCTATCGTCTTCATTTCAAATACATATTCCTCCGCATCTTCCCCGGGCCTTTGTCGCCGCACCCGGAGTCTATCCTGGATGTCCACCTCGTCGTCCAAAGTCGGGAAGTTCCGGCATAGCCCTGCGAAGAGGTCCTTCAACGACTCTACTGTCACACTACGGCCCAACAGGTCTGCTGCTCCCACAAGTCTGGTAGTCGCCGCCATAAGCACCAGCTTTTCGTCCAGTGCATACACCAGCTGGATATCGATCACCTTCCTCTTCCACGCTTCGGAAGAAAGTCCGGTGTACGACTTAGGGTCAAACAGTGGTATCATTCCCTCCGCGTCCCTGACGGAATAGTTGTTGCGCGGACAGCATCTACCGCCCTCCGCTACAACTTCTTTAGGCGACTTTCCTACTCTTGCCAATCTATCGTTGTCGTCCGTCCCCGATATCCCTACTCGAGCTGTGGCCCGCTCGGTGACAAGTTTCCTCAGCTGCTACAACTCTGCGCGTAATAGGATGAGTTCGTCCGAGTCGGCCGCACCTTTCACATTCGGCCGCTTCGGCTCCGTCGCTGTCTGTTTTTGCTTGAGCGGCGGATGCGGTTCCTCAACCTCGGCCATACCCACGGCGCTATTCGCCGTCTTCAGCAACCTAGCTAAAAGCTCCTCCTTTGTCTCCATCCATCCCTTTCGCTTTCAGTACATCCCGGAGCTCATCACGAGTCAGCGCGTCATACCCCACTTCCATCTTATTATCGGCGACAACAAACGCAGCTGATCAACGAAGGAAAAAAACAACTAGCGATTCCCACACAGGTCTAGGGCAATCCAAGTGACACCCTCAGCACTCGCCGCGCGCATGTACCGTATTCCCCTTTCGAGCGGGCGATCGCTGGCAGCTGAAATAGGAGCGTTACACAAGGTAACATTATGTTACAAGTTTATTACTAACAATTAGGTTATAATAATTAAAGAAAATAAAGAAAATAAAAAGTACAAAAAAAGGGAAGAGAAAAATGTAAGGATAAAGTAGAAAAAATAGTTATAAAGTGCAGCTTTAAAATGTGTCACATTTTGTATTCTTTAGATATCTACTGGAAAGGAGTTCCAAAGGTTAACAGCGTGTATAAAGAATAAACGATACGAAATTAAATATTTATATCTAGAAGTATTGATGTTAAATGTTCTAATTTATAAAAAGGTCACTTGGTTGTTTAAGAGTTATTAGCTTATGTACAGTTCCGTATGCAGAAATATTTCTTTAACGAACACCCAAGAAATTGTATAGAGAAAGCAGATATGTCTTTGCGCGTCATTATAGGCAGTTTGAAGTTTTTAAAAAGACAATGCATCCAAAGTACTCTAAACTACTTCAGCATATAATACAACAGGCATAATAAATGTTTGAACTAGTGTTCGCCGTTCCTCAAAGGGAGTAACCGTGCAGATATTCAAATTCAGCCGTATTTACGCAGGCAGCCGTAAATACGGCTGATCGTAACATCTATATGATTCTCACACGATAAACCAAGGCTAGTTGCTGATTCAACCACCTTAAGTCTTGCCCAGAAATGAAAATATCAGGAATATGTTCAGGCTCAAAAGATTTATCAGCGACAGGAATAGCCTGATACTTAGGTGGATTTAGTAAAAGTTCATTTCTGAAGACCCGTTCACTTATCGCCGAAATATCCTCATTAAGTCGGCAAGTGAGAACAATGACTTTATCAAATGAAAGCAATAATTTGGGGGGGCTGACAAAATGGAAAAACATCTTCGCTAAGTTATTTTATTGTCTTTAAATTGTAAGGGAGCTGTGAAAGAGTTGAACATTATCCACGTGAGAACAGTAAGGGACCTAAACTACAACCCTGCGGAACACCAATACTAACAGACCAAAGACTGGAGATAAAAGTTTCAATTATAAATCTATGTGATCTAATAATAATAATAATAATTGTTGGCGCTACAGTCCAAAGGGGGATCAGGGCCTAGCTCGCTCATCAACTACTCGTGTTATGCGCGCTATTGTTCACTCACGTGTAGAAGGGACCTACAGTTTTTTGCCGACTGCGAGCGGCTAAATTTGAGAAGCTTTCTTAAACAGTTATTACTCTTTGAATGTTGTCAGCAGCTCGAAAGAGGTGGTGCCGTGAAAAATTCGAAAAATTGGTGTTGAGCTGGGAATCGAACCTAGACCCTTCGGCGGGTAAGCGTCGCACTCTACCCACTACGCCAAGGCGACCACAATCTATGTGGTCTGCCAGTCAAAAAAACTTTTTATCAACTTAGTAGCTGTGTTCCTCTTCTCCTCGTTGTAGACCAAAAATTGCACGCAAAACTTTTCTTTCGAAAAGGCTATGGGCTTCAAGAGGTTTCCACGCCATGAAGTAGAACTGGGATGATTAAGCTGTTATATAAAGCAAGCTTAGTCCTTGGAGAGAGGGCTTTATCACTCAATTGGCTATTGAGCCCAAAGAAACAGCGATTGGCAAAAGTGATTCTGTGTTTGATTTCGATACTGGTGTCGTTGTCCCTAATTACCGTGAAGCCGAGTTAGAGGAAGTCCTCAACTCTCTCGAAGTTTGTTGGATGTTCTGTCCGAGAAGTCGATGTTGTGTGTCCTTTCTCGATGACAGCATCGCATGTACTTTGTTTTGCCCTCATTAGCCGCCAGACATATTTTAGCCGCTTCCGCTTCAATGTCACTAAAAGCCTCACTGACCTCGTTCAATAACGTCAATGTCATCAGCGTAAGCTAGGAATTAAACTGATTTTTGGAAGATCGTGCATCTGGTGTTGACTTGTGAGTCACGCACGGTGTTCTCGAGGATGATGTTCAAGAAGTCACATGACAGTGCGTCGCCTTGTCTAAAATCATCTGTGACATAGAGTTCGTTACCGACCTTGACGGAGCAGCGAGAGTTCGCTATCGTCATTCTACAAAATTTGACAAGTTTGGTAGGAAATCACAAACTTAACATGGCACTGTATAGCTCGTCTCTATGTATACTGTCATATGCGGCCTTAAAATCGACGAATAGGTGGTGTGTGTCTATTTGCACTTCTTGAGTCTTTTCAAGGATCTACTGTAACGTGAAGATCAGGTCTATCGTTGACTTCGCTGGTCTGAAACCACACTGATAGGGACTTATCAAAAATCAAAATAGTGTCTTAGCTTCCAACATAAAATTACATGGCTTACTTTGCCTTGGAAAAGCCAATAAGACAAAGAATAGTTAGCATACCATCATCAAATCCCTGTCGAATAGTATATACCACTCTCTCGAAAACCTTTGAGAGACATGGTAGTATACTAATCGGGCGGAAATCATTTGTAGAAGTTGCATTGGATTTTTTTTGCAACAGTTTTTACCTTGGCACATTTCTATCTTAACCAAACGATCATTCCTACTTAGTCTTACTTAGTTAATACTTATTCCGAGAGTAAAAAGATAAACAAAATTGAAGAGACAAACATGGTAAGCTGATGGTCCTGTTATCGGCGATTGAAACTAGCAGAAAAAACAAAAAGAAAAAATCACATTTATATTGTAGACACAAGATTTTAACCCAACCAAAGGAAATTGTAGTGGTCGCCGTAGCGTAGTGCGTAGAGTGTGACGCTCACACGCCGAATGGTCTAAGTTCGACACCCAGCTCAACACCAATTTTTCGAATTTTTCACGGCACCACCTCTTTAGAGCTGCTGACAACACTCAAAGAGTAATAACTTTCTTAGACAGTTAGCTTCTCAAATTTCGCCGTTCGGAGTCGGCAAAAAACTGTAGGTCCTTTCTACTCGTGAGAGAACAGTAGCGCGCACAATACGAGTAGTTGTTGAGCAAGCTGACCCCTGGTCCCCCTGTGGACTGCAGTGCCAACACTTACTATTATAAAGGAAATTGTATAGAAACGTGCAAAATGTGACTTTGAAATACAACCGCCGCTGCTTAAAGTACGCGTTTTCAACAAGAAGTGAACGTCAAGATAGATATGTCTCGATAGGGAACATTTGTTGTGAACGAGCCCTTATTTTTTTTTTTTTTTTTTTTGCTATGATATCTGTGAAAAATATTTAGTATACATCAAGTCATTGAACAGACAACATCATATTTTTTCATCGTGTTAAAAATGTCGAATTTTTTACTAGAAAGCGATGATTTGCGGAAAGCATTAATTTGTTGTTTTCATTTGAAGAAAAATGCTGCAGAGTCGCATCGAATGCTTGTCGAGGCATATGGTGATCATGCTCTATCGGAAGCAACATGCAAAAGATGGTTTCAACGGTTCAGAAATAAAGATTTTGATGTGAGAAATGAAGAATGTGGAAGACCACCAAAAAAGTTTGAAGACGCCGAATTGCAAACGATATTAGATGGAGATGACGCTTTGAGTCAAAAGCAAATGGCAGCAATGTTAAATGTTGCACAGCAAACAATTTCTGACCGTTTAAAAGCTATAGGAAAGACCCAAAAGTGCGGAAAATGGGTGCAACATGAATTGAATGAAAGACAGATGGAAAACCGAAAAAAAACTTGTGAAATTTTTTCTTCAAAGACACGAACGAAAATCGGTTTTGCATCGGATTGTTACTGGCGATGAAAAAAGAATTTATTTTAAGAATCCTAAATGGAAAAAATCATGCGTTAACCTGGGACAACCATCAACATCAACTGCAAAACCAGATCGATTCGGCAAGAAGACAATGCTGTGTGTTTGGTGGGACCAGAAAGGTGTGCTGTACCACGAGCTCCTAAAGCCTGGTGAAACCGTTAATACTGATCGCTACCAACAACAAATTATCAATTTGAACCATTCATTGATCGAGAAACGACCAGAATGGGCCAGAAGACACGGCAATGTAATTTTGCTCCCTGACAATGCACCTGTACACAAAGCAAAACCGGTTCAGGATACACTTGGCTGGGAGCAGCTACCCCACCCACCGTATTCACCAGACTTGCCTCCTTCCGACTGCCATTTGTTTTCATCGATGGGACACGCATTGGCTGAGCAGCACTTTGATTCCTACGAGGAGGTCGAAAATTGGGTGTCTGATTGGTTTGCTTTAAAAGACGAACAATTTTATTGGCGTGGTATTCACAAATTGCCAGAAAGGTGGTCAGAATGTGTAGAAATCAATGACCAATACTTTGCATGGAATGTTTTTACTTTCCTATTAATAATTAGTGTTTTATTGCCAAAAAAATTTCATACCGGTATACCTGGTACATCAAGGCATATCAAACATTATGCTTAACATATCTTCTTCTTCTTGTTCTGGCGCTACAGTCCGGGGTGGACTTGGGCCTCAACCAATATGCCTCTCCAGCCAGCACGATCTTTCGCCAGCTGCCTCCAGTTGCGCACTCCAAGTTGGTTAAGGTCCTTCTCCACTTGTGAGCGCCACTTTAGTCTAGATCGTCCTCTGTTGCGTTGTCCCAATGGCACGGATTCAAACACTTTTCAGGCCGGAGCAGTGGTTTCCATACGCTCTACATGGCCTAGCCATGCTTAACATTTAGCATTGTAATTAACCCGAACACATCTTGCATTTTTTTTACGCTCACCCTTTTGTGTAAAGCAGTAGAGCTGGAATGGCAGGAAATCATACAGAGCCTGCTGAGCCGAGGACTCTGTTACTCGAGCAAAAGCTTATGTGAAGTCTAAAAATGGAATTCTTGTTTAGTTTGAAGCAATTGTGGCACCATGTTGATCGATTTAGCCCTCAGACATCCTTATTAATATAAACTCGCTATTTCACAAGTGGCGTCCATCGAGTTCCAACGAAAATCGGCCACATTTTTAGTCTAAGGCACCAGGCGGCTGATTTTCTATTAATAGAGGTGATTGCTTGTTCCCACATGGATCAGATGTAAAAAGTTTCAAACTTTTGAAATAAAAGTGCTCAAAACTCAAACAGAAGCAGGTAGTAAATATCACGCTGCTTACTTAACATCTTTGCATGAGTTAAACACGGCTCCCACGGTCTCGACAACAGCAACAACGTCAGCAATATTCGCCACGATCAAGTGCTGCCCATCGCACCTCCCATTGCTCAACCTGCAATCAGGTCATCAATGGACGACGACTTCCGCTGCTGACTTGCGTCTCGCCGATATTGCCACCTTGCGGAAATCTCCAATTCGGCAATATGCACGTAGCGTCCGAATGTTTAGTGTTAAGATAATTATTGTAATGTTTTAGTTGAATAAGTAGACTGGACGAATAAAGATCGTTTTTTTTATAATAAACGGAAACGCGGTTATTAACTCATGCAAATTTATCTCAATCTTTACTGGCTTTCCTTTCAAACTGTAGCTCTACACTACTGCTTCTGTCAACCGAAAATGGTTCTGGACATGCTTGGTTTGATTTTTATATGCGATATCAGTGTAGTTGAGAATTTTTTACTCTCCAGCCTACATGAAACAAGCAGTCAACACTTAACTGACAATTATGTCGTGGTTTCTTCTAAATTCCTGAAGAGATTATACAAAACACTCGATACAGAATATCATATTTTCTGCTTATCAAAAAGTGGGACACATGAGCAAAGTTCACTAGAGCATCAGTTTGGTTCTCAATCTTTTTGCTTTGACAAGCTCAGAAAACATCAGTTGCCAAGTGTAATCCTACATCAAGGTCAAGATTTTCTTTTTAACGTGAAAGTTCACTGAAAGATAAGCAAACGCCTGAGTGTTAGCTTGACAGTAAATTCCGACAATTTTCATTAGTCTTGCGAAAGAAGACCCCCGTTTGTACGCCTTTCGCTTTAACTCATACTTCTGTACCGTTACTTAAACCACATTAACTGTTATATGAGTGAAAAAGTTGTCAAATCTCTTTTGAGTTTCCTTGCCGCTGGTTCTCTTTCACGCCCAAAGAGTATAAGGATGCAGCACAGAAGCGAAAGTTAATGTCCCTACTGAAAGCTTTACCAAGGAGCACCATGCGACCGTGAGAGTTCATCATACATCTTCCAACGCAACCTCACGCGGATTCCTGTACCGCTCCTCAAACAATCAAAGTTTGAGAAAATAATTCGCAACAAATGTAAAAGCATCTTTGATGTGTACCCTGTACGTTATCATTAGATGCGACTCGAACGCCGGATTAAGCGGTCGTGTATACGTGTATCAGTGTGAAAACCCGAAGAACATCGTTCTTACCTCTTATCTGAGTTTGTCGTGTATCCGTGCTGTGCGCGATAAGCCCGAGAGCAGGATTCAAAGAAATTTATGTTAAATCTCGAAGGATTAGCGTGCATAAATACTTGCCAAAGAGCAGCAGCCGCATATTACAAATAAAAGTTACATAATTAGTGCGTATTTAGTAGATGAATTTATATATTCGTCTTTTTCCTTTCTGTTTATTGTTCATCTGTGCACAGTCTGCGCGGCGTGCTTGTAACGTTTTAATGCCCATAAGCGTGGCAAGGAATGTCTTTTAACCCGTTCTCACCGATTCCATCCTCTAATTGCGTTGCTTCGGATTTCTTTTGGCTTAAGTCCCTCCTTCCGGTTGGGTGAAAAATTCCTCCCCAACCCCGAGGTGAATTATTTTAAATAGCTTTCTATGGTGTAACGCTAAAGTGGCAGAGTGCTACAGAGATAAGAATTTCTTTCGGCGTGGATTTGTTGAGTGTAGGTCGCGTTCGTGTGTGCTCCTTCTTTTCTCCTCGCCTACCCTGCCCCCCGCCAGCGTGCTGACGGCCGTCGTGAAACGTCTGCGGATTTGCTGAATGTATGTACTTCAGTGTGTAAGACGCGCTACTGTGGTTAGAACACGAAATTCCTTGCAAATGCTGAAGCCCTGAATGTGTCTATTCATACTCAGTTTCCGAGTTTATTGATAGTGAAGCAGAGTGTTGTTAAATGCTGTTAAAAAGTCCCAGAGAAGGAGAGAGTTTATAATTCTCGAAAAATTATTAGAAACCTCCTTTTCGATTTAGAGGACAATATTTTCTATAGTGATTGGCTCTCATTGTTTATTGTGTTGTGAAGTGCCCGGGAAATCAGATGGAAACAAATGTTATTCGTCTGCGTTAATTGGTGGCTTGCCACCTGGATTTTATGAACCGCAAGCAAGTAACAGCAAAACGGAGAAAAAATAACAACAGAAGAATAAATAATACAAAACAAACACAGTGACCGAGTCCGTTTAGCTGCCTTAAAGGACAACAAACAGGGACGTCACCCAGAACTCAACGGCCGCGATAAGAGTTCTTCTTCCGGTACAGTCATCAAATGTATACAGTTCATTCGCTTATCTCTTACGTATCGTTGAACTGTAATTGACGGAAGGAAATTGCCCGAAGCCACAAATCTATTTATGTACACATGGACATACCTACAATAAGGAAACAGAACGAAAACACAGTCAATTCAATAGGAAGGTGCTCCAAAACAGTAATGAAATTTTAAGAAAACGACACAAAAAATAGAAAAAAATCAATTCAAAAGGCCTACAACACCAAGTGAAATCCAAGCGAAAACACCCATATCGCAGAGTAAAACAAAAATTACATTCGTCGTTTTTTTAAAGGATGATTGAGTAGCGGGACTGTCCCGGCACTTGGGCTTGACCCTCGCACCCGCCCAGTCATCCCGCCCACACTTCCAAATCAAATTCTGTTTTGGCTTTCCAGGAGCCGAGCAGAAAGGAGGTGGGCAGTAGCAAGCGCTGCAGGCCTTCAACGCGGCCAAGTAAGGTAAGAAAGGAATGAAAGGAATGTTTTTCAAACTGGGTGTCGGGGGTGGTTTTATTTTGGTTTTCGGCGAAAAAGAAACGGATATTGATGAGGAAGAAAATGTTTGCTTTAAAAACCCCCTCTGCAGTTCCGTGGGGGATGAGGTTGGCGTTTTTTGATTTCTACACCAGTTAACGGACAGATTGTGTGGGGTGGCGAAGGCGTTACTGGTAGGGTAAGTTGATTTTTTTTCCATCTCGCGTTCGTCTCGTTCATTTTCGGGCTTATGTCCCGATGACTGATGTTTTGGTCTGAAAGAAATACAAAACTGAAAATAAGAGAAAACTTCACTTTGATTTATCCCAGATCCTTGCTGCGCTCGTCCAGCTAAACAGATACAGAGTACAGACTCTTTGCAAAGACGAAGTAAGCTCATTTTTGATGGATTCGAGTTTGTTTTGAGGTTAAGGCGCTGGAGATAAGACTGTGTAAATGTCGAATATGCTTGCGGGAGTGATGAATTATGTGTACTTATAGGACCGGTCCAACAGAGTCAGTGGCGGTGGGTGGTGGATTAGCGTGTGGGCGGGTGGGTTTTGATTTCCAGAATGTTTTTGTTATCTTAATTCGCATTGTTTGCTTTATGTATGTGTATTGATGTATTTAGGACAATGGAATATGCTTCTTATTCATATTCATTTTATCACGTTCTCACGTTTGTCCCGCACCCATGTGTGGTGGGTGAGAGACGTTGAATAACTGTCGTGAGGAGGATTGGGGAAACAACTTATAAATATTTACACGCGCATTTTCCCATGACGATGAAATTTCGAAGGTAATTGCATCCGAGAACGGCAATTATTTCCGCAGACTGCTGTGAATAATTTACTAGGCACAATGAATTTTAAACGCTTTCTGGGGGTTGCTAGGAGTTTATTGTGAATTGGGGGACGCTGGTATTTTTGTTTCCTTTTCTTCCATCCTGCTCTGCTGTTCGGCACCTGACTGATGCTGTGAAGTACATTTGTTCGTATGCTGACATGGCACATGTCTATCAATCGACTGTTATTCAATTGATGCTTTGATGAGTGTCTTTATTACTCATTATCGGTGAGCTTTGTCATTGTGTGTTTGGTAATGTTTCAAGGGATAAGAAGAGTGGAATCCGACAGGATTTGGGAGAAAGTGTAAATGCTGAAATGGATTCAGCATAAATGATGTCACCCGAAGAAGTCATCCACAAAAAAAATTTTACTTGGTCTGTTTTTGAATTTGAACTTTCATTGGAAATAGAAACGACACAATAAAATCACAAAATCAAGAATGTCTGGAAACATATTTGCAATGCAATGATGGACTTACCAGGTATACCAAAAATTATTAATGGGAAAGTAAAAACATTTTATTCAAAGTGTTAGCCATTGTTTTCTACACATTTTGACCACCTTTCTGGCAATTTGTGAATACCACGCCAATAAAATTGTTCGTCTTTTAAAGCAAACCAATCAGACACCCAATTTTCGACCTCCTCGTAGGAATCAAAGGGCTGCTCAGCCAATGCGTGTCCCATCGATGAAAACAAAAGGTAGTCGGAAGGAGCCAAGTCTGGTGAATACGGCGGGTGGGGTAGCTGCTCCCAGCCAAGTGTTTTGATTGTATCCTGAACCGGTTTTGCTTTGTGTGCGGGTGCATTGTCAGGGAGCAAAATTACCTTGCCGTGTCTTCTGGCCCATTCTGATCATTTCTCGATCAATACATGGTTCAAATTGATAATTTGTTGTCGGTAGCGATCAATATTAACGGTTTCACTAGGTTTTAGGAGCTCGTGGGACAGCACACCTTTCTGGTCCCACCAAACACACAACGTTGTCTTCTTGCCGAATCGATCTGGTTTTGCAGTCGATGTTGGTGGTTGTCACAGATTAACCCATGATTTTTTCCGTTTGGGATTCTTAAAATAAATCCATTTTTCATCGCCAGTATCAATCCGATGCCAAACCGATTTTTTTTCGTGTCTTTCAAGCAAAATTTCACAAGTGCTTTTTCGGTTTTCCATCTGTCTTTCATTCAATTCATGTGGCACCTATTTTCCACACATTTGGATCCTTCCCATAGCCTTTAAACGGTCAGAAATTGTTTGTTGTGCAACTCAAAGTTCACTCAAAGTGTCATCTCCATCCAATATCGTTTGCAATTCGGCGTCTTCAAAATTGTTTGGTGGTCTTCCACGTTCTTCATTTCTCACATCAAAATCATTATTTCTGAACCATTGAAACCATCTTTTGCATGTTGCTTCTGATAGAGCATGATCACCATATGCCTCGACAAGCATTCGATGCGACTCTGCAGCAATTTTCATCAAATGAAAACAAAAAATGAATGCTTTCCGCAAATCATCGCTTTCTAGTACAAAATTCGACGTTTTTAACACGTTGGAAAAATATGATGTTGTCTTTTCAATGACTTGATGTATACTAAATAGTTTTCACAGATGTCATAGCAAACAAACAAAAAAAGAAAAAAAATAAGGGCTCGTTCACAACAAATGTTTCCTATCGAGACATTTGTATCTTGATGCTCACTTCATACCGATATATAGATGGTCGTGGCATACAAATGAAATTTAGAGGCGGAAAATTAGTAGGCTGAAACTCCCTGTTTATTTCACTTGATCTCATAACAATAATTGTTGGCGCTACAGTCCGAAGGGGGACCGGAGCCTTGCTTGCTCATCAACTACACGTGTTGTGCGCGCTACTGTTCTCTCACGTGTAGATCGGACCTACAGTTTATTACCGACTCCGAACGGCGAAGTTTGAGAAGCTTTTTTAGACAGCACTCTTCGAGTATTGTCAGCAACTCGAAAAAGGTAGTACCGTGAAAAATTCGTGTTCAGCCGGAAATCAAACCTAGACCCTTCGGCGTGTGAGCGTCGCACTCTACCCACTACGCCACGGCGATCACTTGGTCTCATATTTATCATTAATATGTATACATACAACACAATTTATATGATTATGCAATATCTTGTTAACAATAGGCAGTTTGAGTGCATGTGATTGATTTACATTCTTGTACAACAGAAGGTTGTGTTCTTAGATTATTATACTTTTCACAGTACTGAGACCATTGTTCATTGGCGTATACAAGGCGTTACTTATTTCTCTTTAGGTCTTGGTTGCAAACATGAATTGAATCATGAATATCATATAAATTAATAAGCTATTCTAAATGGTTTCTTCATTTACAACAAAAAGTATTTAGTAGGCTCAACTTAATTAATGAGACATATAGAGTGCCGCACTCTCACGCCGATGGTCGGGGTTTGATTCTTGGACTAGACACATCGCATTTTTCGCGGCACCACCTCTTCGGAGCTGCTGACAACACTCAATGATAAATAACTGCCTACGAAAGCTTCTCAAACATCGCCTTTCGGAGTCGGCAAAGAAGTGTATGGCTTTTCTATTTGTGACGGAACACTAGCGCGCACAACACGAACAGTTAGTGGGCAAGCTGGGCCCTGGTCTCCCTGTAGACTGTCGTGCCATAACCTCTGCGTTTCTTTAACAACTTTCACACCAGCGAATACAGCATGGCATGCTTCCTTACCTTTTATTACCCGACAGAAAGTTGGTGCTTTTCGAAGCAATTTTAATAATAAAAAGTCTTTTGGTCTTGACAAAAGTTCAAATTTTGTGTTAAAAAAATGTCCACTTTCTCGTGATTTTATTTTCACCTGTCTTTTGAATCATTGCATTAACAACGGATACCTCCCAACATCGCATGGAAACAATACAAAATAGTAAAAAAAGAATATTGCTGCAAACGTTAAAGAATTGCAACCTATATCACTACTCTCTAACATTGGAAAACCATTTGAAAGAGTTAAAGCAGAATCTCTTGGCAGACTCCCCTAGGACTCCAACATTATATCACACACAATTTGGTTTTAAAAAAAATCACTCAACAGAGCATTGTTTTTCATTGCTAAATGATAAGATTATACACAATCTGAGAAAATCAAAGCAAATGTACGGTTGTTCTGAATATTGATTTACGAGCAGTTTTAGACTCTATTCGGCACAAATGTCTTATCCTTGAGTTAATAAGACCGAATTTCCCAGAATCTCTCATCAGAATTATAGCAAATTTTGTTAATTCAAGAACAGCATCCATTGCTATTGGATCTGAGCTTTCAGAACCTTTCCCAGTTCTATTGGGAGTTTCTCAGGGAACAGTACTTGGTCCTAAATTATTCAATACATTTCTGCAAAGGTGCATTTTTGCACTTTAGAATACGAGCCTGAGGCACTTTTGTATGCAGATGACGTAAAACTATTTGCTGCTGCTGCTAGTACGTACTTTAAGTCTTGAGGCTTGAACATAAACCACGGAAAAATGCATGAAAAAGGACACCGAAAAGAGTATTGACAATAGATTAGTTCAATTAAAATTTGAGACAAACTATTTAGGTATTTAATTTCAATAAGCATGCGCGGGTTGTACTGAACAAAGCGAAAATGGCCACTTTCATTTTAATGAAAATTCTTTCGTCGAACATTTATCCCAAAACAAAGATTTTAATTTACAAAACGCTTCTAAGTCCTATTATTTCTTATGATTCTAGTATCTGGTTTTAATATCTTGACGCTCACTTTCTGGTAAATTTTGTAAACCAGAAAGAAAATAGTTTTCAAATTATATATTGTAAAACTTGATAAAGATTAGACTTTTAATGTTATACATGACAACCTTATTAAAATTCAGACTTCGTTCAAGTGCTAGCCATCCAAATTCACATCTATAAGGATTATCGAATGCAAACGTTGTTAATGAAAGTACAATAATAATAATAATTGTTGGCGCTACAGTCCAAAGGGGGACCAGGGCCTAGCTTGCTCATCAACTGTTCTCTCACGAGTAGAAGTGACCTACAGTTTTTTGCCGACTACGAACACCAAATTTTGAGAAGCTTTCTTAGACAGTTATTTCTCTTTGAGTGTTATCAGCAGCTCGAAAGGGGGGGTGCCGTGGAAAGTTCGAAAAATTGGTGCTGAGTTGGGAGCCGAGCCTAGACCCTTCGGCGTGTAAGCGTCGCACTCTACTCACTACGCCACGGCGACCTGAAAATACAAATCACCATTAATTTCAATGGCCATTCCACCATTTCATAGAAACCGATTCTTAATAGAACCTGAATCACATAATTTACTAACTTTGCCTTTTTATGAGCAAGCCTAACTGGTTAACTCTGTGGCAATAATTTGAAAGAACTTTAGTCGATTTTCATCATTTTTCAGTTTGATCAAATTAAGTTTTGTGATCTATTTTTTTAAAACATTTTCGGTGATTACTTTGAAACAATTGGTGATAGACAAACGATTTTTTTCAGAACACATGCTTGTAATATCCTTAAATTGTATATTTTATTTTTGTTGAAAAATAACCACAGAACGAATTAATAAAGTTTAGTTCGTCTTAAGATATACGTTTTGCAGCCAAATAAAGTAGTAAAATAGCTTATGTTGACTTAAGCTGTTTTATTTATTTTTTTTTTTTTTTTTTTTATAATTGACGCGTGCAAAAGGGGTTGCGAGTACCCTAAAGTGACCGGATCAAGTCACAGCACGGGCCGAAGGTATAGAGGAAGAGAGGGAGAGGAGATACCGATGCACATTGGTTTTAAATGCCTGTGGATTGTAATGAGGAGGAAAAATCGAGCTGGGAAGAGCATTCCAGATTCGTGTAGTGCGGCTAAAGAACGAGTCTCTGAATTTGACTGTACGTCCGAAAGAGGGCTTGAGGGTGAATTGGTGGGCATTCCTAGCGAGGCGTGTATTGCGGGTGAATTCTTGAAGGGGAGGAATGCAACTGGCTAATTCATCTGAGCATTTCTTGTTAAAATAGCGATAAAAGAGTGACAACGACGCAACATTGCGTCGGTGTTCTAACGAGTCAATCGACTTCGCAATATTACTGTCACCTATAAGTTTTATCGCTCGCTTTTGAATTCTATCTAGTAGGTGCAGGGAGGTCTTAGGAGCACCTGACCAAATAGGAGCGTTATACTCAAGTTTTGGGCGTATGTAGGCCTTGTATATTGTAGCCAGATCAGAAGGGGTGAAGTACTTCTTGCATCGTTTAAGGAAGCCTAGACATTTCGCAGCATTTTTGGCGACCTCAAATATGTGATCGTTCCAACTAATTGTTGGGTTGATACACATACCGAGGATGGAAAGTCTTTCGGTTTCAACAACACAAGTGCCGTCCATGGATAACGGCTGATTATTTTGTGATCGCTTTAACGACAGTAGACAGCACTGTGTTTTGGAAGCATTAAATTCCACTCTATTCTTATTTCCCCAATCGATTATGCTGTCAAGGTCGGAATTTAATGTGCTTAACATACGCTGCCGTTCCGAGTCTAAGGCCGAAGTGGAGGGACGTGAGCCAAGGAACGAATATGAAAAGCTGAGGGTACTGTCATCAGCGAAGGAATGAATAGGATTAGATGTAACAGACAAGAGATCATTTATAAAAATGAGAAAGAGTGTCGGAGACAAAACAGAGGCCTGGGGAACACCAGCATTAATATAGTGGATATCAGACTTGAATCCATCCAAAACGACTTCTATTGAACGATTCGAAAGGTAATTTCTAATCCATTGAAGAAGAGACTCATCGATCCCAAAAGCACGCATTTTCGACAAAAGAGCCTGATGCCAGACCCTGTCAAATGCCTTTGAAATATCAAGCGCAACAATCTTGCTTTCTCCTAAATTGTGCAAAGATTGGTTCCACTTTTCAGTGAGATATGCCATCAGATCACCAGTGGAACGGTTGCTTCGGAAGCCGTACTGCCGGTCATTAAGAAGCTTCCGGGACTCAAGATATTTCATAAGCTGACGGTTGATCAGCGTTTCCATGACCTTGGAGAGAAGGGACGTTAGTGCTATGGGTCGGTAGGAGGTGGGTGACGAACTTTCGCCCTTTTTAGGGACGGGCTGGACAAATGCAGTTTTCCACTTACTCGGAAAGAGCCCTGAAGAGTAGACAGATGGAAAAGCTTACGCAGTGGTTTTGCCAGCGTAGAAGAACACCTCTTCAGAAGAACAGGGGGTATACCATCCGGGCCAGCGGATTTGTGTATGTTTAGATCTTTAAGTACTCTTGCTACTGTACGAGTGCGAAAATGAATTTGCCCCATGGAGAAATTTAGGCTCTCAAGTACAGGCGGGGACAAAGTGTTATCTGGCAGCGTTGAGCTAGCTGCAAAGTGTGCAGCAAGCAGATTAGCTTTGTCCAAAGAGCTGACAGCTGGAATGTCATTGCAAATGAGCGTTGGGATCGAAGACGAGGCTGAATTCCTTATGTTTTTTACGAAAGACCAAAAGCTTCTGCTACCCTTGGGGCATTGTAGAACTTTTTGCCTCAACTTTTGGTCAAAGGAGAATTTAACTTAATTTTAACTTAATTAATTTAATTTAATAATGCATTACAGTCATTACGGATCCGTTTGAACTTTTTCCGGGCTTCCTCAGAAGGGTTGGCTTTATAATCCCGGAAACTCAACTCTCTCATCCTGATAGCCTCTTTGCAGCTCAAGTCAAACCACGCGTTTGCCTTAGGCTTGATGCTCTTCACTCTGTGAGGAATGAAGGACCTCATGCCCAGCGAAATAATGTTTGTGATCGCATCAGTAGCGGCATCCACGTCATTATCGAGGAAGCATAGTGACCAGTTAAAATTCCTAAAGAAGTTGTTAAGTCCGCTCCAGTTGGCTTTCTCGTAGAGCCATACTGTTCTTTTCGGAATTTGTTCTCTAACTGTGTGGGAAGAGTACGAAAATTTGGCTGACACGACACAGTGGTCGGACGAGCCTAGAGGCGACAATATATCAATTGAATATTTTTCCGGATGAGAGGTGAGAAACAGATCCAAGGTGTTAGCGGTATGATCTGCAATGTCAGGTATTCGTGTTGGCTCATTCACAAGCTGGGTTAAATTATTTACCTCAGCGAAGATTTCAACATACCTTCCTTCGGGTGTTGTCTGGCCTGAATGTCGAAGCCAAGTAGAATTGTGTACATTGAAATCGCCCGCAATAGCGATTTCAGTGTGAGGATACAGGGATACAATTCTTGTAATGGAGTCGGACAGCGCATCAAACTCGTTATAAGTTGAGTTGCTGTCCATGTTTGGACTTCTATAAACAAAGCAGTAGTGGATTAAATGCTTACGGACAAAGAGTTTTAACCACAGAAAATTAAATTCCGGATTGGAACAGTGGCCATATTGTGGTTGAATTTGGTAAGCAACATCACTACGCACATAAATGGTGAGACCGCGGTGTAAAAAGAATAAGGGCACCAAGCTATATCCAGGCAGGTTCAAATCCGATAAATCGGTATTCTCACCCACCTGTGTTTCACTCAGCGCCAAGACAGCTGGTTTATGGCGGGAGAGGTGGACGTAAACGGCAAAGAGATTAGTTCTCAGTCCGCGAATGTTGCTCACGTCAACACGAAATTGCCCCGTCATATCAGTCTTAGGCATGTGAAAACCAACTCCGACAATGCAGTTGGTGAAAGTGAGCAGAGTTATAAAATTGAGTTTGGTTCAAAATCACTTTTTTAAAACGGCTTATAACAACATTGTTAAATAATCCAGTTTGCTTACGTTTAAAGTAACATATGTCGATATTAGCTATCATTTTTGCTGATCTTCAAAAGTAATAAAGGCTTATATCAGGACTTAAGCCAGTTCAATATATTTAGTTTTTGGAAGTTTAGATGAATTTGTGCTGAAGATAGACACAAGCTGTTGTGTAAATGCACTTTTCGTCCATTCAAGCATAAGCTGCTTTGATATTTGATATTGATAAAAATTTAACGGCTATTTTTTGTCATAGAGTAACGGGACCCATACCAAATGAAAGATAAACAAAATGGGAAATAAGTGATATTAAAAACACGATTTTCGCTTATGTCGACTTAAGCTCTTTTAACTTACTGGCACATAACTTATGAATTAGAGTTTGTACGAAGTTTATATTGCTTTGCCTATAAAGCCTACGGTTTGAATAGTGTCTTGCTAAATTTAGCATAATTTCAATAATTTTATTTTGGCATCTTTGCAGTTTTATTATGTGAGTTTTAATACAGTTGTATCAAACAGGACAACCGTAGAGTAGCATACATACTTTGGTACAGAATGATCTTATTTTCAATACTTAATTTTGATTTTCCGTTTATAAAAAGAATTTCAATGTAGATATTCAGTTTATCTATGGTGCAATATATGTGCTGCTGAAAGTTAAATTTGTTATTAATCAAAAAATAAACTTTAACTTTCTGAAGCAAATATCTTGCACCAAGATACGAGAGGCGTTCAATATATTCTCGGTATCGATATGAAGGAAAATGTGAATTCAATTTAAATTGTTTTTATTTTTCAATATAATCTGCCCTAACATAAATGGATTTGTTACATCTTGACATAAGCCTTTTCAAACACTCAAGAAAATAAATTTCCTTTTTCTCTGCAAACCCATTTATTGCAGACTTGAACTCTTCATCATTCTAAAATCTTTTTCCACGAAGACATTTTTTCAAATTCGGAAACAGAAAATAATCACTAGGGGCAAGGTCTGGACTATAGGGTGGGTGGTGGATTTCTTCGAAACCACAATCTCGCGCAGGAGCCTTAGAAACTCGCGCCGTGTGAACAGGAGCGTTGTCATGTAGAAGCAACACACCCGCTGCGAGTTTAACCCTTCTTTTCTTTTTAATTTTCTCCTGCGAGTTATGCAAAGTGGAAGCGTAGAATGTGGCGTTGCTGGTTTCACCGTTTGTTTGTACTCAATGAGCAAGACTCCCCTTGACTCTAAAAAAAAAACTGTGGCCATGAGCTTTCCGGCAGACGGAGTGACTTTGAACTTGTTCGGGAGGTATGTTCCTTTATCAAGTCACTGCATGGACTCTTGTTTCCTTTCAGAGTCATAGTGGTAAACCCATGTTTAGTCCCCAGTAACAATTCGATCCATAACACCGTCCGCGTTCTCACTACACATCTCAAAAAGCTGTCTACAGCATACGATTCCCACTTTTTTCTGAGGCACCGTGAGCATTCGTGGCACACACCTTGCACTGACCTTTAATAGCTTGAGATGGTCATGATGAATGGTGTGAATGGTATCAGTTGAAAGCTTGGTGATCTCTGTCATCATTTTCACCTTTATTTGGGCATCCTTAAGAATAAGTTTTTCGACTTCTTTGATGCTTTTTCCCGTGCAAGCAGTAGCCGGGGCGCCGAAGCGGGGGTCGTATTCAATGCTCTCTCAGCCTCTTTTGAACTCATTTGACCACTTTTTCACAGTTGAAAATTAAGGTCCGCAATCCTGGTACACAACCACCATTTTTACAGCGCGATGCTCAATTTGCTGTTTAACTAGAGATAAAGCACAAATTAGTAATCACATTTTTATGAAATTTTGCATGAATGCACTTAAGTAATTGTATTACTTGACAAATAAGTCCATTTATATATATAACCACAGCTTCACCCCGATGCCGAGAATATTGAACGCCCCTCGTACCTACAGCGCTCAGACAAGTCTATATTTACAATACCTATTTTAAGCTGTACATTCTTCTTCTTCTTCTTCTTCTTCTTGTTGTGGCGCTACAGTCTGGGGTGGACCTGGGCCTGAACCAACACGCCTTTATTACTGAATTGCCTCTTGAGCCCAAAGATTGGCAAGAGTGATTTTGCGTTTGATTTCGGTACTGATGTTGTTGTCATTGTTGACCGCGGAGCCGGGGTAGACGAAGTCCTTCACTACCTCGAAGTTTCTGCTGCCTAGTGTGACGCTCTGTCCGAGACGTCGATGTTGTGTGTCCTTCCTTGATGATAGCATCTACTTAATTTTGCGTTCATTTACCGCCATACCCATTTTAGACGCTTCCGCTTCAATGCCAGCAAACGCTTCATTGACAGCTCGCTGTGTTCGTTCAATAACGTCAATGTCATCAGCGTAAGCTAGGAATTACACTGACTTCTGTAAGAACGTGCATCTGGTGTTGACTTGTGAGTTACGCACGGTGTTCTCAAGGATGATGTTAAAGAAGTCACTTGACAGTGTGTCGCTTTCTCTAAAATATTTTTTTGACATTGAACGTCTTGGAGAGGTCGTTCCCAACCTTGACGGAGCAGTGAGAGTTCTCCATCGTCATTCTACACAATCTGACGAGTTTGGTAGGAATGCCAAAACTAGACATGGCACTGTATAGCTCGTCTTTATGCACACTGTCATATGCGGCCTTAAAATCGACGAATAGGTGGTGAGTGTTGATTTTCTTCTTGAGTATTTTCCAGGATCTGCCGTAATGTGAAGATCTGGTCTATAGTGGACTTCCCTGGCCTGAAACCACACTGATAGGGACCTATCAGGTCATAGACAAACGGCTTCAGACGCTCACACAATACGGCAGAGAGGATCTTGTATGCGATGTTCAGGAGACTTATCCCTCGGTAGTTGGCGCAGTCAAAGGGGTCTCCTTTTTTGTGAACCGGGGAAACGACGCTGAAATTCCACTCATCGGGCATACTTTCCTCCGACTATCTCTTACAGATGAGCTGTTGCATGCGCCCAACCAGGTCATCTCCAGCTGCTTTTAACAGTTCTGCGGGCAGTCCGCCCGCTCCAGCAGCTTTGTTCGACTTCAGCTTGGATAATGCTATCTTCACCTCGCCAAAGACGGGAGGACGGAATGCTTGACTATCATCGTCCAAATTGAGTCGAACATTCTGCCTAACAGCGAGATTTGGGCCATCATCGGCGTTAAGGAGTCTACAGAAATGATCCTTCCAGATTTTCAGCACAGACTGCGACTCTACTACGAGTTGTCAGTTTCGGTCCCGGCAGGCCTTGGTCCGAACCTTGTATCCTCCGGATAGCTGTTTTTGTAAAACGTTCGGACTTCATTCCTGCCATAACACTTTTCCATTTCCTCGACCGAGCGCTTCTCATGTCCGCTTTTTTTTCTTCTGAGAAGACGGTGCTCTTCCCTTCTTCTCTGTTCGTAGAGTTCACGAACAGCCCTCGTTGTTCGATGCAGTGTCGCCGTATAGGCGTCTTGATTAGCTGCGTGGGCTGGCCTGCACTCGTCGTCAAACCATGGGTTCCTTCTGGGTGGTGACGTGGAACCCGGTACATTAGTGGCATCTTCTTTGATGGCTTCTTGACAACGTTTCCATTTTTCTTCTATGCTTAGTGCAGGAAGCGTCGAACTCTGACTCAGGGAGACTCGGTCGGCAAAGTTCCCAGCAATCGGCTGCGATTGTAGCTTTCCTACGTCAAACCCTTTTGGCTCGTCTCGACTCCGTCGTTCTCTCAATATCCGGGTTCTTACCTCGGCTACAACAAGGTTATGATCCGAGTCGATGTTTGCACTTCGGAAAGTTCGGACATGGAGAATACTGGAGGAGCTGTACATTATTAGGTAAAAAGCAGTGTTTACGTCTGTGTGTAAATCAGATTGCTTGCGTTTTCGAAGTGTTTACCTTAATTTTCTATTTGAAAAAGTAATTTTCTTATTCCTTTCCTTTATTCCAATCGATATTTTCTGAAAAAAAGTACAATTGAAAAATCAGTAGTGATTATAATTGTTGCCGTGAGCAAGTGTACGACTAATTTAATTGATAAAAACATTTTAAATTATGTAAGCTTATATATGAAAAACTGTACAAGTTTTTTTTGTAGCAACAATTATTTATAAGCCAGACATATCTAATAAAGTTGACATCATTAAAACACTGTAATTAAAATTCAATTTGTGAATTTAAGTCTCAATAAAGAAAACAAGACGAAAGTGAGGGAAATATTCCATCTAATTATTTCCTGTTAAATAGACAGTTTATGATAAATGACCATATAATACAAAAGTTTCGAAAGGACTATTCAGATGACCTTTTAATACAAACATTTCAGGTTGTTTCATATTAACAATGTGACACAGAAACGATCATACGGAAATTAAAATTTGGTATAAAAAAACGAAACTATAAAATGGTTAGAATTAAAAAAATTGAAGTTGTTTCTATCCAACTTTCGAACCAATCGCAGAATTAAATATTTTCGTGAATGTTCATAAAGTTAGCGTAGTTAAAATTTAATTCAGCAATAAAAGTTCGCGATTTGGACCAAACATAACTCGATTCCGACCATTCTTGGCACATATAAGATGATCATTACCATAGCTTATGTCAAGAAGAGAGATGGCAAATATCATGGTTCTTAAAACTAGTTTCTCTTCACAGATATCTCGATGTTATTAACTTTATGTTACCTGTGCCCTCCTTGGACGACGTCACGATGGTTTTATTTGCACTGTCCGCCACAAATTTAGAACCACCTTCATGGCAGCTGTCGGACAGCGTGTCATAGCCCCTGTTATACAAAATAAAGATGTTATTTCCTTGTAGAACAGAGGTGGTTAGCTGTAGTTAAGGCCTGTTAACGTAATGGCCAAGTCTTAAGATGAGCTTGGTTTGGTCGACGACCTACCGAGCAACCTTATAGTCTTATTTGATGATAAACGGATAGGCCTGCGTTTTTTTTAGTCTATTTATTGCGACAACAACAGTGGTCGCCGTGGCGTAGTGGGTAGAGTGCGACGCTCATACGCCGAAGGGTCTAGGTTCGACTCCCAGTTCAACACCAATTTTTCTGATATTTCACGGCACCACCTCTTGCGAGCTGCTGACAACACTCAAAGAGTAATAACTGTCTAAGAAAGCTTCTCAAATTTCGCCGTTCGGAGTCGGCAAAAAACTGTAGGTCTCTTCTACTCGTGAGAGAACAGTAGCGCGTACAACACGAGTAGTTGATGAGCAAGCTAGGCCCTGGTCCCCCTTTGGACTGTAGCGCCAACAATTATTATTATTATTATTGCGACAACAATTTTACAATGGTTGTACACTACACTACTTGTTTACAGAGATTCGGTGTTATTACCTTACTAGTAAAATATTAATAAAAATTCATAAAAAATATATCACATATGTAATTTGAAGGAAAAGCCACTAAGAACCTTCAGTTATAAAGGCCTGCTTAAGCCTTGTTTTTCTTTCCTTTTTCGTCTTAATTGTCTCCAGTTTGATACATATGTTAAAGTGTCGTCTTTTATCTTCTTCTATCTTCTGCTTTATCTGTTTCTATTTTCTGTGCATGATTAGTGATGCTGTCTATGATGGTGCCACCATCACTCACTCTCTCTCTCTCTCTCTCTCTCTCTCTCTCTCTCTCCAATATAACCTCTCTTCAGATCCAATATAACCGCATCATATTTTCAACCAAATAAGATTTCATTGTTTAGCTTAGAGTGCCCGTAGGGGGCCAGTAAGTTAGATTGTAGGAAAAAGAAAACAAAGCACGTCCAACTAGTTTTAAGCATTTTTTGTCTAGTACGTAAGTCTGCAATGAATTTGAAATAAAAATGTATTAAAAATGAAAAAAAAAAGATTTCATCCAGACCTTGTATTGAATGACTCTTAATAAAAATAATTGTATGGGGCCACAGCCCACAGGCAACCAGGGCCGAGCTTGATCATCAACTACTCGTGTTGTGCGCCTCACTGTCCTCTCATGATAAGAAGGAACCTACGGTTTTTTGCCGACTCCGAACCTTGATGTCTGAGAAGCAAATTTTCTTAGACAATTAATACTCATTGAGTGTTGTCAGCAGCTCGAAAGAGGTGGTGCCGTAAAAATTAGAGGTGTTCAGTCGGAAATCAAACCTAGATCTTCTCTTTGTGAGCGTCGCAATCTACCCACTTCGCTACGGCGGTCACATTCTATGACTCATTTGAAACAAATTCGATCAAAAATGCTCTACGCTACTAAATGAACAGTCGCACAGTTCATCTAAGATCCAATACACATTTGCGACGGGAATTGGCATATAAACCAATTTGGCAATCGACGTCAAACATGAACTTGCAAATCATCACAAATTCGACAGACAATCTAAATTTGTCTTGAACTTTGAACATGTTACCAGCCATTCACAATCAGTTGCATGTGATTTAAATTTCTTGCTGCACGTCAATTTGAGTTTCTCCTAAATACCCGTTTCCAAATCACAAAGGCTGCTTCATTCGTTCAGTCGTCCAGTGATTTCGGTCTTACACTTTGCGGCCGACACAGTATAATACGCGAAGCTCTGCTTTCACTTCAAAATTAGCTGACGTATGTAAAACCTCCGCAGGAAATTGCGGTGGAGCTCGCCCGAATTGACATTTTCGCACATAGACACGAAAGAAACTTCAAACGATTAATTAAAATGAAGATGAAAACTCTGTGAAGTAAATTTCACTCATAAACGAGCCGAAGTGCAATCCTTCACGCAAACCTAATCCCAAAGTGAAACTAAAGACTAACAAGCGAAATTTTCTCGTATTTGTTTTCAAATTTTGTACGTCTCGATGCACTTGAAAATCCGCTAGAACTTCTGCTTGACTCCGAATATTTTTGAGGGGAAGGAGTTTTGCCGCTTGGTGGGTGGCGCAGTGTCTTTTGATTTGATGAAAAGTTTCTTGCACCAATGCAACGTACGTGAGGAAGTAAGTTATGGCTGGAGTTCATTCTGTAACTCGAAGGTTACGTTCGTTCTTTTAAACTTCAGCTTCTCGTGCTCGTAACGTTGAGCCGCCTAACGGGGACAAAAAACTGAAGCAAATAATGTTTTCAAAATTGTATCCGGTTAACAACTGCAAATTCTCCTTTTTTTTTAATATTTCAGAACACTTCCCGGATCAATGCTGTTGCTCTGCTGCTCCTCATCATATCCAATTCGTATTCTTTTGTTATAACATTTTTATGAGCTGTGTTCTCACTGCAGTTCGTCGAGTAGGTAGAAACAGCGTGACGCTCATTCGTTCCGCAACAGCATGGTCGAGGCTTGATGTATGGTGGGATAGATTCGAAGTAGAAGAATGCATCCACCGTTCTTCGTTCCTTTACTGCTTGACTCTCATCCCGTCTCTGTGCATACATTCAGTGCGCATTCCGTGAGACTACATTTAAAAATTGTACATTGTATGGAGAGGAGCAATGAAGTTCCGGAAATAGTTTGGGGCGTACGGGAATGTACTCGTGTTTTTCTTTTTTTTTTTTGTTTTTTTGTATTATTTTGTGAAGACGGAACTTGACTCTATTTAATGGAGGGCAGAACGTGCAGTAACAACCCACACCTTTTGAATTTAAGGCATTTTGCGTGGAGTGAAACTGCGAATAAGTTTCACTACATTCGCTATGCTCCAGAGGTAAAGTTTCGACGTTCGTTCGTTCGTCAAAGATAAAGATTAACCATGCATGGGTGCAGTTGAGAATGGAAATCAAACAAGATAAGCATTGGTAAGCCAAGCGTATACTTGTCTCAGGGAGGAATTTCCGTTAAAATATAATGTCATGGTTATTCGTTCATTTTGTCGCCCTTGTCATATTCAAATTTGCTCAATCTGATTTAGGACTTGACAAGTTGGGTGTTGATATGACAAGTGGGAATATATTATGTTAAGTGTGGCTCATGTTTCTGATGGACAGGGATGTGAAGAAGTTCCGTGAAGTTGTTTTGTTGCTAATCGAATTCTATGGGTGTTGTCTGATTGAGTTTTTAATTCATTTTTATTTAAATTTGTTGCGTTTTATTATGAGCTTAATTTTAGTTCTTACTTCTAAACTCTTAACAGGTGCTATTAAGTGACCGAGGATTTGTTTGTTCTTATTACTTTCGAATTATTTTTTTTTTAAATTCGTTTTTAACCGTTGACCTACGTTTAAAAACTCTACCCTCAGGTTGGTGGGTAGTTTTCTATTTCATATATATTCTTAAGGGAATATAAACAAAAACCCAAAATTTTTACAAATCTGATAGTTTTCCTTAATTGTTATTGATTTGCAGAAAAATACAGTGAGTAAAATAATAATCTTCTGAGTCCTGTTGTTACTATAAGTGTACGTAATCGAGTTTTCCTTTATTGTTATTGATTTGCAGAAACATACAGTGAGTAAAATAATAATCTTTTGATTCTTGCTATAAGTGTATGTAATCCTTGAAATGTTCCTTCTCGAGAAACATCACGTCATCATTGATATACAGTTAAAATTGTTCCTAATAATAATAATGAATTGTCATATTGATGAAATCATTTTACTAACCCTGAAACTATTGTTATTATTGTTATTACACCAATTGTTCTTGTTAATGGTCATGGACTGTAATCTACTAAATACCATCGATAAACACTGGTCCTTGACAGATAGCCAAAAATTGAATTAAGTTCATCGATGCACTGTTGTTGAGTTAATCCACGTCGAATGTTGTAAAAAGTGATCGCACGAAAATTTTCACGATTTAATTCTATTTTTTGGGCGTAATGAATTTTTTAAGTTACTGTAAATAACACATAACATAACACTGAACACTTATAACCTCAAAAATTTCAAACTTTACGATAGAGCTGGCAGTTGCCAGATTGCAACACTAAGGTTGCCCAATCCCGAAATACAAAAGGCAACCCTCGTAAATAAGTTTTACATCCTTATAAGGTTTGCCTGGTTGTACAGAAGCACGTCGGGGTAGAATGTCTTATACTGGAATTTTGGTCTTCGTTATAAACGGAAACAGGACTGACGGTACTGCCGCGAACACCATCTTTTTCATCAGGGAAGCACTCACGTTGAACTACACTTGTCTTGTTGTGGCGCTTCTGTGAGTGTGGACCTGGGCCTACGTTGAACCACACAGGACAGCCATATTCCATGATTGGCCGGATGAGAGCCATGTAACAAATCACCTTCACCCTGGAATCAAGCTGGCTGTTGTAAAATTGGCCTCTTGCCATGGTGAAGGTATTGTTAGCTCTGGTCAGAATTGTCCATATGGTATCCCACCATTGCTCCAATAAGATGATTAGATATTTTACTACACCGTCCGTCTCAGTGGGTCAACTGCACCGAACTTTAGTCCTTAAGTTTCTGGACAGCGTGGTTCTGAAAAGGATACTTTCGCACACTTCTCTCAGTTTTCAATTTCTATTTGTCGCAAAATCGTTGAATTATCTCGAAGTCGCTCTGCAGCAATCCGTTTATTACTTCGAACCTGCTCTGTGCGCTGTATGAAGCTGCTATATAAAGCAAGCTTAGTCCTTCGAGGCAGGTCTGTATTACTTAATTGCTTCTTGAGATCAAAGGTACAGTGATTGGCAAAAGTCCTCGTCTAATTTCGGTAAATGCCGAGCTTTTTACCATGCGGTGCGGAAAGCATTCTCCATGTCGATCAAGCAGGCACTTGGGATTTGTTTTTTGTTTCTCTTCCATTGAATCGGAGATCAATTAAGACGCGAAATGAAAGGTGTCGTGCCAGGCCCTGAAGCCAAATTGATTTTCTCTTTCTTTAAACAAGTTGAGCTCTACTGACAATCTTCTTGAATATCTTTCTTATGTGCGGAAGAAGACTAAGTGATTTGTCAGGATGGAGGCGTTTGAAGTGACATAAAGGACAAGTACCTGATTTAAGGGCTAAAGTTTTTCAGAAAGGCATTATTTTTTCTTCTTCGCATGTCCACTCCATCCATCATGGTCTTCCGTCAGCTGCCAAAATTATACTCTCCATGCTGGTCTAAGTTTTTGTTTCTCACATGCATCTTAGACGAAGAGTTCCCGGGTGGAACTGAGTTGTTTGCATGCCTACTTTTTAACACTCATGTTGGGTTTATGCATTTGAAAGCAAATAGAATCGAACACCACATTCGTAACTTTTTTCTAGAAAGACCAACGGCTTTGTCATCGGCTTTTGATAATACTTAGATGTCTGCGAGATGGACAGGAATAATGAATGCAATTCACTGAACAGGAGGGTCATTTCGCCGAATACAAAGAAGAAGGGGACAACGCCCAATTTCAGACTGAATGCTGTTAAGGAAAGATCTCTAAAACGATGCATTTGAAATTGGTTTCAATGACTTCTCGCTGTCTTCTCAAAAGAACATGAACCAGACGTTTACAGATGTCCGCAAGTATTAAAAAAAGAATATTTTGAGGATAATACCCACCGGCATCTTCCAGACAGATTTCATGGGGACATGGAGTTTACAGAGCTTCTTAGGGACAATAACTTTTTACCACGCCAAAGCCTTTTTTTTTAGTGTACTACAATGAATAGCGGACACCAAACAATGAACATCCCAAATGAAAGTGGCTTCCACAAGAATAAAAAGGTCTTCGCCTCATGACAATGTGTTCAAGAAAACTTTCGTGTAAATGTAATGAAATAGCAATATTTCGAGGCTTAACAAAGAATTCGTGCCCCTTTCATTCACGTTGTACATTCGAAGGGGCCTGGTTGAATTTATGTACTGAATAATGAATTTTGTTTACAGCCCGTCAGACTTTCACTTTGTGTCCCTTCTGAGGAGCACTCTTGAAGGTATTTTGTAGCAAAACAGAAAAGCTCTCTCCTTCGGGGAAGGATGACAATGAAAATGTAGTGAGAACCAGAGACAAGGAATGTCTCAACTCTCGAAAAGAACGAACGAAACACATTCCTTTTGGCAGTGGTATTAAAACTGCATGCGTCATTATTATTGTCTTCTTTGATATTTTTTCCATTTAATTTACATTTTACATGCGCTCTCCTTGTGTTCCTCTTAACGTAGACCCGTGCATTTGCGTCATTGTTCAAATTTCTCTCGAGCGAATTGAAGGAAATCATGTTCGTGTCTAGACTGTTTGGGTGTTTTGCATATGGAACGAAGTGTCAAGTTTAAGGTTTGAAGTGACTGCATGCTCACCTCATCCTATCGGGGAATGAGCGAGAGTTTGCCCGTGTCTTATGAGGAAATATTTTGTGTGAATTTGTATGAATTTCAGTGTTTTGTGTTCGTTTAATGAGACATGACAAAGCGGAGCTAGTTTTCTGTGCTTGGTGTAAAAAACATTAACGAGCCTACTTCAGGTCCCGTGGTGCAAAGACTGACAACATTCTTACAATTTGATGAAGCAAAATAATGACGGTACCTTCCTATTGTTATCGTTATGCAATCATATACCAGGTATACCGGGATAAAATGAAACACTAATTATTAATGGGAAAGAAATAACATTTTATTCAAGGTATTGGCCATTATTTTCTACACATTTTGACCACCTTTCTGGCAATTTGTGAATACAACGCCAATAAAATTGTTCGTCTTTTAAAGCCAACCAATCAGACACCCAATTTTTGACCTCGTCGTAGGAATCAAAGTGCTGCTCAGCCAATGCGTGTAACATCGATGAAAACAAATGGTAGTCGAAAGAAGCCAAGTCTGGTGAATACGGCGGGTCGGGTAGCTGCTCCCAGCCAAGTGTATCCTGAACCGCTTATGCTTTGTGTGCAGGTGCATTGTCATGGAGCAAAATTACCTTACCGTGTCTTCTGGCCCATTCTGGTCGTTTCTCGATCAATGCATGGTTCAAATTAACAATTTGTTGTCTGTAGCGATCAGTATTAACAGTTTCACCAGGTCTTAGGAGCTCGTGGTACAGCACATCTTTCTGGTCCCACCAAACACACAGCATTGCCTTCTTGCCGAATCGATCTAGTTTTGCAGTCGATGTTGATGGTTGTCTCAGATTAACCCATGATTTTTTCCGTCTGGGATTCTTAAAATAAATTCAGTTTTCATCGCCAGTAACAATCCGATGCCAAACCGATTTTTTTTCGTTTCTTTAAAGCAAAGTTTCAAAAGTGTTTTTCCGGTTTTCCATCTGCCTTTCATTCAATTCATGTGGCACCCATTTTCCACACTTTTGGATCTTTCCCATTGCTTTTAAACGGTCAGAAATTGTTTGTTGTGCAACATTTAACATTGCTGCCATTTGCTTTTGACTCAAAGTGTCATCTCCATCCAATATCGTTTGCAATTCGGCGTCTTCAAACCTTTTTGGTGGTATTCCACGTTCTTCATTTCTCACATCAAAATCATTATTTCCGAACCGTTGAAACCATCTTTTGCATGTTGCTTTGGATAGAGCATGATCACCATATGCCTCGACAAGCATTCGATGCGACTCTACAGCACTTCAAACGAAAACAAAAAATTCCGCAAATTATCACTTTCTGGTAAAAAATTCGACATTTTTAACACGATGAAAAAAAATGATTTTGTCTGTTCAATGACTTGATGTATACTAAATATTTTTCACAGATTTCATAGCATACAAACAAAAAAAAAATAAGGGCTCGTTCACAACAAATGTTCCCTATCGAGACATTTGTATCTTGGCGCTCACTTCATACGGGTATACCTGGTATGAGAACATGTCTGGTCAAGTGAATGTCAATTTATTTATTTGTTCACAGGGAGACCAGAATCTAGCAAATGTTTGTGTTGAGCGTGCTACAGGGCTTACACCTTTTTGTCGACTCCGAACGACGAAATTTGTTTAAAGACACCTCGTAGCAGGTGGCGCTTTGACAAAATACTGTGCGGTCGGTCCAGAAATTGTACCTGGTACCTTCGGCGCGTGAGTGTCGCACTTACCTACTACACCACAAAATTTATTCAACACGTCGCGGTGATGTATATGAACACAAGGCTTTTTAAGGGCTATTCTTCCTACAAACTTTTTAATTCCAAACTATTGACACAATGCCAAGAAGGATGTCCTTTGATTTAACCTACACAAGTGAGAGAAGACCTTAACCGCTGCATTTGGTTTGTCACATTAGTCGAGATACTTTTGGAAAAGGAGTCATCCTAACAAGAAAAAGATTTTAATGCTGCATCTATTACAAATGATAGCACCATACTTTAGGGTGGTCGCCGTGGCGTAGTGGGTAGAGTTCGACGCCCACACGCTGAAGGGTCTAGGTTCGACTCCCAGCTCAACAACAATTTTTCGGCACTACCTCTTTCGAGCCGCTGGCAACACTCAAAGAGTAATAACTGTCTAAGAAAGCTTCTCAAATTTCGCCGTTCGGAGCCGGCAAAAAACTATAAGTCCCTTCTACTCGTGAGAGAACAGTAGCGCGCACAACACGAGTAGTTGATGAGCAAGCTAGACCATGGTACCCCTATGGACTGTAGCGCCAAAAGTTATTATTACTATACTTTAGGCGGAAGGTATCATCTGTCGCTTGAGCTCTTGAAGACTTAAAAACTTCCAAACTTACATTAGAGAGAATAAGATGAAGAATTTAATGCGGCAGATATTATAGTATTACGACTTTCTGTATGTTTTTTGGGAACATTCCACGTTTTTGGGACGACAATTTCAATTGACGCTGCTCCATTAATCTGGCATAGTTAACTGATTTTTATTTTGTTTTACAGAGTCAATGCAAATACGATTGTGTCATTTCTTCAAATGTGGGAAAATGTTCCGACTTAGAAGGTGAAGTGCTTATTTTTTATTTAGACATAGCACATCAAACATTTACTTTAAGTTTGTTTGCATATTTCTCTTTGTTGGTAGTGGTACTTTATTGCCAACAAAAAAATTTACAAGGAAACGAAAACAGTAGAAGAAAATTTGTCTTTAAATGTGAAGGAACTGCCTCAACGTTCGGACAGAATAATGAGGCTAGCTTATTTGTGTTTTGTTTTTACAGTTTGAGCAATTGTGTCATATTTTTTTCAAACCAATTCACTCTAAATTAGAAATGGGACGCTGCGTACACTGTTCTGCAACCGAAAGAAACTTGATTCGAAAGCTCTCACTGGAAGGAAATTCATAGCGGGAGGTATCTAGACCAGGGGGAAGATCAAAGCCATTTGTTTTTAATGCGTTTCAGCTGCAAAAATCTCACGTACAGGAGGGAGTTACTAATTCTTACCAAAAAACATAGGAAAAGTAGAACCGTACACGCCAAGAGGTCGCCCATGAAAAAAAAAGTGACTTCCACATTAAGCGCTCGTTAAAAAAAGACGCGTTTTTGTCAGCTGCAGACATCAAACGTGAACTGGACTTACCTTTTTCTAAATCGGTGCGAGGGAGACTAGAAAAACAAAATCTCTTTGGAAGAAGCCCCAGGGATGTACTATTTCAAAGGATAAGTAAAATCCAATTTGCTAAAGAACAGCTCAAATAGGCCCAGAAAACGATAAAAACGGTGAAATATTCTTTGGCCGAATGAAAGTAAGATCGATTTTGTGGGATCCGATTGGAAGAGGTTTGTCAGACCTTCAAAAAATACAGCATACCGGCCTCAGTACACAATCAAAACCATGAAAAATGGAGGCGGAAATATTATAGTTTGGGAATGCTTCTCTTGGTATGGGCGTTATATTGAATAAAGGGTATAATGGACCAGCATTTTTACACCAAAATGTTGGAAGTTGTGATCCTCTCGTATGCTGAGCGGAAAATGCCACTAAAGTGGCCGACCGAAGCATACAGCGGGTAAAGTAAAACATGTAGTTGGAAGAGCAGAATATCGATCCCATGACCTTCCCAATCTCCAGACCTAAATCTCTTGGAAAAACTTATAGGGAATCGTGAAAAGGTTCCTTGGAGCTGAAAAAGTAACAAATAAAGAAGAGTTGTGGAGCAAAATTCAATCAGCTTCCGACAAGCACTTGCCGCAGACTGATCGAATCCATGTCCCGAAGAGTGCTTGCTGCGATAAGAAATAAAGAATATTCCACCAAATACTAAGAAACCTCGCACTGGAGCTCTGATGACCTCGCACACCGCATCTCTTATAATACTAGTCTTTTGGACATGCCGTCTGATGCGAAGCCCTTAATAATAAAGTTGCGACGCTTATACAAAGTCGACTCTCCCCGTGTTCTGGACTGGCTGTGGCCAGAAACTGAACCGGGAAAGGAATGTAGTCGTATTTTCACGGACGGCTCCAAGACAACGGAGGGTTCTGGAGCTGGGGCCTTCGTGGAAAACGACAACATTAGACTTCACGCCTCCTTAGGTAATTTCGCATCGGTCTTCCAGGCGGAAGCCTTCGCGATCCTAATGGCCACCAATTATATTGTGAAGAATAGGTGGAAGGAAATAAGTATCTGCGTCTGCAGCGACAGTCAAGCTGTGCTCAAGGCCTTACTCAACTCTTTACACTTCCGTTTCCACACTTTCAAGATAGTTCAGGAATACAAGTCTTCCCTTATTTGGTCGGCGGGCTGAATTCGCTAAGACTTATCTGGGTCCTGGGTCATCACGGGATCCTGGGAAACGAGACTACCGGCGACCTAGCTTGGCTAGGTTCAGCAGAGGCATTCGTAAGCCCGAGCCCACTTTGGGATTACCCGCGTCCCTGGTCAGGGCCTCCGTCGATGGTTGGGTTTCCCTACAGCACAACCAGAAATGGCGTGACTCTCCAGGATGCAGGGTGACCAAGGGTATGCTCCCAAACGTCTTCAAGAAATCCGCATCATTTCTGCTATCTCTAGACAGAAACGAGTGCAGACGACTTGTCGGCATACTAATGGGACACTTTACCTTTGCTTAGCAACTAAGTCGGCTTGGGTTTAGTGATGTCACACTCTGCGACGACTGTGGAGAAGGTGAAGACACTTCAGAGCACTTTCTCTGTTAGTGTCTTGCTTTCGCTCGTATCAGGTGGCAGTTATCTGCCGCTGATGTGGTGGAAACTGAAAACCTAAGTTCTATTTCACAGAAGCGCATCTTGGTTTTTCTTCGGAAAACCAAGAAATAACATTAAATGAAGGTTACTGCCTGGTAGTACAATGGACCAGTCTTTGAGTCTGAGCGCTCCAGTGTAGTTTATCCCAACCTTCAACAAAAAAAAAAAACAGAAAACTTAAAGAACACCGTACATTAACTATAAATTTACTACATTTTTTATGGTGGTTTGTTCTCTTTCAATTTTTCACTTTTTATAAAAAAAAGTTTGTTTTGCTAGAACATTCAGGCTATTGTTACATTAATATATTTTTTGCCTATAACAACCTTTTTTTCAACTTTGATTTATTAAAGTAATAATACAATAAAATAAAAATTACAAAAAATATTAAATTCTTCTAGTTTTTTTATGAAAGTTAAAATGATATTTAGTGGTCCTATTGTTTTGTCCGTAACTCTATGTTACTTCAGTGAGCATGATACGTTTCATAAAGAAAAGTTTCTTTAATTTCATGGTGTCACCGCAGTGCTTTATTATTATTATATTATTATAAACATTCTTTATTGGTCTTCATTTTTACAATTAGTAATAGAAAAAGAAATGTTAGTCAACATGGCAAAACGCCGTCTGTCGGAGATTGACATTATCTAAGATACTTGTAATACAATGAGCCAAATTAATATACTTTATTATTAGTTATACAAATGATATACCTTACTGTTAGATGAAGCTATTACGGTAATTCAAGGCATGAATACAAAAACGATAGAGCAGGTTCCACCCCTCCGCGCCGTTCAGTATATTCTTCGTTTCTTCAAGTGTAAGAGATACTTTTGAGAAATAAAATAAACGTAGTTCTAGTAATATAGGGCATACCGCGATAAAATGGTATATATTTTCAACTTCATTGCGATTGCAAAGTGTGCAGGTAGCATTAACATCTTGCCGGTGAGGTATGTAGTTTAGACTCAGCAGTTCAATTCTAGCCCTAAAAATAGTGCTAATTTGTTTATTTGAGAGTTCTGTTTTAAAGTAGTTACTGGGTGTACTAGTGTATGGTTAAGAAGCTTGTACATAGATCTCGACTAGGAAGTACGAGCTCGATCTAAGCAATCTAGATACATCTTTTCATCGTCTTTTCTTATACATTCGTACAGTTTATGCTCCCATTCATCTGAGTTTGCCTCAGTAAGTCTAAGTACAATGCCATGTGTGGTTGCAAGTTCATGCCATTCTTTAAAAGCCTCTTTGAGAGGTTACTGTTCGGCCTACGCATAACTTTAATTAAATAGTCCTCATTTGCCTTCAAATTTTTATGGTATATCTGCGGCAGACCAGATTCCACGTAGATAGCGTGTGAGGGAGTTGTTGGGGGAAGTTTAAAAATTCGCTTGAATAAAAATCGCTGGACAATTTCACACTCTTCAAAGAACTTCAAGCCAAATATTTGGTTTGCATAACAGAGACATGCATTCACCGTAGCATTGAACACCTTGAACTTTGACGCGATTAATTGCTGTCTTTGCCGCTACCGTTTTTTTATGGACATGTGCGCTCATATCAAGATTCGATTTTAAAACAAAACCCAGGTAGTCGAACTCTTTGACAACTTCGATCGGCTCACCCTCCAAAGTCCAATTTTCATGCGCAGTCCTGTTACCTCTACTAATGCCAAAAACCATAATTTTTGATTTAGAGGTGTTTATCTTTAAGTCCCAAAGATCGCTGGGAAATGCAAAACAAAGGTGTGGCAGTACTTTTCTGTTGCAGTTAACATCGATCGGCATGAATGGTATTTTGCGTTTTAAGGATCTGCACTTCAGAAGCAAGTTGTTGACAATCTTGTTTGGTCCCAAGGTCCTTGAACTTCGATGACAGTATTTCATCAAGAATTACTTTAAGATCTTCAACAGACATTTTTCCAACGGCCATTGCTGCGATGTGATCACCAATTGTTTGTAGAACTAAAGTGCGCACAATTCTTTGAAGAAGATTCACAGGTTAATGAGTATTCACACTTAATATTATTTTAATAAAAAAAACTTATGCAGCACAAAAAGAAAAACTTGTGTAGATCACTTTGACAGCTGTCAAACTTTTGCTTTAGTTGTCATTGAATAGACCCAAAACAAGATTGCCGTTGTGCCTACTTCTGGTAAGCACCTTTTACATAGCATTGAAGTTCACTTTTGATTTAATTGATACGTCAGTAAATAAAACTAACATACTGTGAGCGTCAAAAGTGAGTAAACAAATATCTGATTACTGTATAAAGATAAAAATTGGGTCATAATAACAAAAAAACTCAAATCCAATTGATACACAAAAACAAAGTAAAACAAAAAAAAAAAACAGAAATCTTTATTCAATGTGATCAATTATTGAAAAAATAAAGTACGGTAAAAACAAAAACAAATACATTTCTTTAATGAAAATTATAACTACTTCATATATTACGAGTCAAAAGTGAGTAAACAGTATACACTTCTATCAACAAATATACTTATTTATTGCTTAAACAACTTAATTTAGTACTTTGTTGGTCCTCCTTTAGACGTTATTACTTCCTTGAGTCTACGTGGAATAGACATTACCAGTTTATTGGTAACATCGGGGGAAATTTTTGACCATTCTTCTGTTTTAGCTTTTTTCGGGTCTTCCTTGTTGTTAATTGTACTCTGTTGAATTCTTCTATCCAAATGTTCCCATAAGTGTTATATTGGGTTAAAGTCCGGTGATTGCGGGGGATGATCAAGCTGTTTTAGGGTCCTACAAAGCAACCATTCCTTAACAAGACGTGAGATATGCTTAGGATCATTGTCTTGCTGAAAGATCCAATTCCTAGCTAAACCTAATTTGTCTACGCTCGATTGCAAGTTGGACCTGAGACTATTTAGATAATCTTCCTTCCTCATTGTACTATTGATGAAGACAAGATTACCGACCCGCTACACACCTCCACACCGTCCCTGAACCTCCCCCATGTTTCACGATCGGCCTAATATTTTTTTCAGTAAATTCTTCATATTTTGCTCTCCAAATTTTTTTATTCATATGGCTCTTAAAAATTTCGAATTTGCTTTCATCACTAAATAAAATGTTTTGAATAAGTGACTGCTTGTTGTGCTGTATGAGTTCATGAAATAACTAGTCTGAACTTTACAATGCTGAATATTACAGTAAATGGTGACTACAGAGCCATGATTACTTTTTTTATTTCCTTGATGTGCAAGAGCTGCTTCACACAGCTCGTGCTACAAGTGACCGCATAGTTTTCAGTTACGGACCCATGAACTGATCTCTAAGACCGTGTGAATTGACGGTGATTGACATTTTTCTGTGGGGATATTTTAATCGCTTGTCAGCCCCAATAAACGCAAAATGATTAACTACTTGAAAGGCATCCGTGGCGGCATTTGACGTGACTCAGATGTCAGTTGTATTATAGAAGATCTATCGAGTAAAGTCAATTTTCATTTTAAAATGTTTTACTTTTAAAAGGATGCCAAGAAAATTATGTGCAATATTTGGAATGTTTTGTTTCGAGAGAAGGAGGAGACATTTAAAGTTTCTATGTGTCCGTCTTTGCATCCATCGCTCCACCATGTATGCCGTGTTCTAAGACATGCATACGCCCTGTACTGATACAGCTTGCCATAATTTTCTTTCGGTAAACGAAGTTCTAATTTTGAACTTAATTTAGACTCCGCTTCCTGTGAACTGTTGGCAAAAATTAAAAATTTGTATACTCTTAGCATTGTTAATTGTGTAAAAGTAGTGCGACAAATTCAAAACAGAGATGGGTTCAAGCATAGTTTTATAATCATGAGTTTGGTATGATTGTACGATTTCTGCGACGGCTTGGCAACCTCAAAATATGAGGGCTTTTCCAAATTACAGCCTTTTTTACTTTAGACTGAGGGAACTGCAAACTTTTATTCATATAATAGGAATTTGTTTATTGGAAGATTTATTTGTTTCTTTGTTAAAATGTTATCGGTGTTCAGTGGTTCGTGTGCTTTGACAAATTGGGTGCTACTCAAAGTGTGAAATTGCCAATAGTGAAATTTGGGAAGCAAAAATTAATGAACTAGATTCAATTGAAGTCGATGAAGAAGCTCTTAGTCTTTTCGAGAGAAAAGTTTTGTGTGCGATTTTTGATCCTGTTTGCGTTAATGGCATCTGGAGGATATCTTCTCCTATATCTCTAATGACAAACTTTATGGGTTATACAGCGACATGGTCAAGGGTCTTTGGATACAACGTTTAAGTTGACCAAACCATGTAACGTATGGACACCACTGCTCCGGCGCGAAAAGTCTTCGAATCAGAGGCAACAGAAACAACGCAACAGAGGACGGTCAGACTAAGATGTCATACACAAGTGGAGAAAGTCCTCAATCAACTTTTAGTGAACAAATGAAGGCTGCTTACGAAAGATCGTGCTGGCTGGAGAGGCATGATGGTTAAGGCCCAGGTCCACCCCAGACTGTAGCGCCATAAGAAGAAGAAGATTCCATTAAACCATTGTGCCGGGAGTTCTTCTTCAATTCTGTATGGTGCTACAGTCCCGAAGGGACTTGGATCTCAACCAAATTCGCATAGAAGGCGAACTACGCTCAGATCCCATTCAGCACGATCCCATAGCAGCAACCTACAAAAATACTGTACCACACTTGTGAATTTTGAAGTCTAGACTACGGTGAAGGGAACAAATTAATGTCCAAGAAAAAATAAATAATAAAACAAGCCTTTCCAATAACAAATTGACAACTTTGAATTTGATCTGTGAAAGTACTTTTACCCTCTATCAAAACAGTCACTGCAAGTTATTAAGTATGCGCAACATTTTCATCATGCTGTAGAACATGAACACGAACGTGTGCAAATACTAAAAATTCGATTTAAGAAGAAAGTTGTCAATTCCCCTTTGGAACACCATACATAAGCCGATACTTTTTAAATAGATTTCTTTAAAATATTTGGAAACGATTTACATATATCAGAAAATGGAAATTATGGCCCTAATTCAAGATCAGAAACAAGTCGAATAGGACATTTTTCGAGAACAAGTCGAAGTGGAAGAATTAGACATGAAATGGCAAAACAAAAATAAAAACCGCCTAAATTTATGCAATGTTGCGTGTTCTCAGTGTCGTAATACTAGCTGAAAGTTAGATGCTCACGATGTGGTTACGACGTATGTATGTATGTATGTATGTTATAAGCTAATCGACTGCTGCTCTTGTTGCGTTGATTTTGTATTATGAGGGCGGGTTGGTCATATTGCGGGAGGCTTCAACGTTTTTCAATTTCATTGATTATAAAAAATAAAATAATCAAACACAGTGATGATTCTAGTCCTATTCTTGAGGTTAATTCAGGCTTAAACTATACAATTCTTGTGATGATTGTTACCCCTTAAGTGTTTAGTTTGCCTGTAATCTTTGCAAATGTCGGTAGGCCTGGTGTTTTAATGGGCTTAATGGCGGCTTATTTCTGACAACTCTCATAGAGTAATAACTGTCTAAGAAAGCTTCTCAAATTTCGCCGGTCCCTTCTACTCGTCCCTTCTACTCGTCTCTTCTACTCGTCCCTTCTACTCGTCCCTTCTACTCGTCCCTTCTACTCGTCCCTTCTACTCGTCCCTTCTACTCGTCCCTTCTACTCGTCCCTTCTACTCGTCCCTTCTACTCGTCCGTACTACTCGTCCCTTCTACTCGTGAGAGAACAGTAGCGCACACAACACGAGCAGTTGATGAACAAGCTAGGCCCAGGTCCCACTGTAGCGCCAACAATTATTATAATTATAATAATGGCGGCCTAGGTGTGGTTGCTCCACACGTTACCGGTCGTTCCAACTTAACCTTACCTCGCCCTTGCTGTATTAGTTTCATGACTTTGAATTTATCAGTTCTTCTACTATAAATCAGATTCAAGGCGTTGAGCTCTAAAAAATGGAAAATAAATGTTGATTTTCTTGGTCATCTTCCCTCTCCCTATGCATAGTCTTGTTTTTTTTTACCACTTTTCGTGTTCAATACATAGCGGTATTCTTAAGGTACAAAACTAAAAATTGTTAAAGAGTGTCTGAGTGAAGTTGTATACTTCAGCACGGACTGACAAGAACGTGCACCCAGGAAGGACATCAAAATAAAATAGGTTCACATGTTGGCGAGTGTGTTAAAGGTCTTGTTATGTGTACAGTAATTGTCTTCCCTGCGGAATCCTTGGTTGCCTCCGTGCATGAGCACAGTAAAATGAAACGAAAACAAAGCTAGTTCACGTCTCAGCGGTCAAAAGTCAAAACATTTTCCCCTAACGACTTCACACCGCCCTGAGGGATCCATCCACAGAGAGATGCTCTTAGACACTTTCGCATACTCTCCGTTGTATCACACTCCATAGCTGGCACTCACGACCCCGCTCCATTCCTAAATCACTCACGTGTTATAATTTAAATTTCAAAGAACCACAGAGAAAAATGGTGAAGTGAAATGTGGAAATGATGATGTGTGTCCATTAGGTCGCTCGTATGGCAATGTGAGATTGAAAATGGGACATTGATGTGGTGCCATTGTTAGAAGGACACTGCGGGATAACTCGATGTTGTCACTGAACGGTGACTGCATTCCGCTCTGTTCGTTCTCGTGTGCAGTTTCGTTTTAAAAATAATGGGCACTTTGGGTGGAATAATTTTTCCATTATTGAGTGTGTGCTCTTCCGATGAAAGAGGAGGAGCATAATGAAGGATTCACTGATGAAATTTTACTATCGGTGCGACTTGATATTTCAGCACTAGAAGACTTTATTGGCCATTAATTCGTACGCTTCATGGCGATGAATGCTACCGTTGAGCAGAAGTAAAAACTATTGTGGATGAAGCTTTAAGAGTTGAAAATAAACTCGGTTGTGGTACGTGGGAAAATGCGAATCGAATAAAAATTCTTTTTATTCTTCGTTGTCAACTCCTTTTACATACATCCATTCAGTAGAGCCTGAGATTAGCCATTTGATACCTCTCTTTATCATTAGAAATTCCTTTTCTACAAAGTTTTCCAAATTTCCCAATTTTTCAAAACAGACAGTAGTAGGGACACCGCTGGACTATTTGGAGGATTGTGGATTTCTGTGGCCGCGTGGCATAGAGTGCGACCCTCACACACCGAGATGAACCACGAACCTAGACATTCTCTATGTTAGATTCAAGGATGAACACCGGCACCACCGGTACCTCTTCGAGCTGTTGATAACACTGTCTGTCTAAAAAAGTTTTTCAAACTTCATTGTTCAGAGGCGGCAAATAAATTGTAGGTCCCTTCTACTCATGGCAGAACAGTAGCGTGCATAGCATGAGTAGTTGATGAGCACGCAAGGTCCTGGTCTTCTGTGGACTGTCGCGCCATATAATTATTATTTCATATATGTTTATATGATTTTCGGTCGGTATTGAATTAGGACATAGGTGGCATTTACTGCAACCGACATGCATAGTTCAAGAAACCTTTCACAAAATCACACTGAACGCATATACAGCTTATACCACCCATACCGATATGAAGTGAGCGTTAAGATACAAATGTCTCGATAGGGAACATTTGTTGTGAACGAGCCCTTACATCTATGAAAAATATTTAGTATACATCAAGTCATTGAACAGACATCATATTTTTTCATCGTGTTAAAAATGTCGAATTTCGTACCAGAAAGTGATAATTTGCGGAAAGCATTAATTTTTTGTTTTCATTTGAAGAAAACTGCTGCAGAGTCGCATCGAATGCCTGTAGAGGCATGTGGTGATCATGCTCTATCAGAAACAACATGCAAAAGATGGTTTCAACGGTTCAGAAATAATGATTTTGATGTGAGAAATGAAGAACGTGGAAGACCACCAAAAAAGTTTGAAGACGCCGAATTGCAAACGATATTGGATGGAGATGACACTTTGAGTCAAAAGCAAATGACATCAGTGTTAAATGTTGCACAACAAAAAATTTCTGACCGTTTAAAGGCTATGGGAAAAATTCAGAAGTGTGGAAAATGGGTGCCACATGAATTGAATGAAAGACAGATTGAAAACCGGAAAAACACTTGTGAAATTTTGCTTCAAAGACACGACAAAAAATCCCTTTTGCATTGGATTGTTACTGGCGATGAAAACTGAATTTATTTTTAAGAATCCTAAACGGAAAAAATCATACGTTAATCTGGGACACCCATCAATATCGATTGCAAAACTAGATCGATTCGGCAAGAAGACAATGCTGTGTGTTTGGTGGGGCCAGAAAGGTGTGCTGTACCACGAGCTCCTAAGACCTGGTGAAACCGTTTATACTGATCGCTACCGACAACACATGCTCAATTTGAACCATGCATTGATCGAGAAATGACCAGAAGGGGCCAGAAGACACGGCAAGGTAATTTTGCTCCATGACAATGCACCTGTACACAAAGCAAAAGCGGTTCAGGATACACTTGACTGGGAGCAGCTACCCCACCCACCGTATTCACCAGACTTGCCTCCTTCCGACTACCATTTGTTTTCATCGACGAGGCACGCATTGGCTGAGCAGCACTTTGATTCCTACGAGGAGGTCGAAAATTGGGTGTCTGATTGGTTTGCTTTAGAAGATGAACAATTTTATTGGCGTGGTATTCACAAATTGCCAGAAAGGTGGTCAAAAAACGTAGAAAACAATGGCCAATACTTTGAATAAAATGTTCTTACTTTAACATTAATAGTTAGTTGGTATCATTGCTCAACTTAATTCTTCGCATTAAAATTTTCATATTTCGTTCTCTTCATTTTCTGGAAATAAACAATCTCAGTATGGAAAAAAAAAATTAAAATATATAGACATCCTCAAAACCCTGACTCCAACAGACAAAATAATTGTACTATATAGCTGAAACTGTAAAGATATGTTCGAGACGAGTGTATCAACACAAAATTTAAAAATTATCTTTTGAACAGAACTCGTGCTTACATATATATCAAACCCTAAATTTTCGTTTGTTACTCACAAATATTTGGCACTCACAAAATAAAAAAGCTTTACCTTCTTTGCATGTATTCGCAACCTATCTACTGAGTCATATGCAGATTCATACGCTTTTTTGTTGTGCGGGATATACTGCATAATTTTGTACAATCGAAAGTAATCTAAGAGAAGTGATATTTAGGCAAACTAAGGTCGGTCAAAAACTGTGTCTTTTATTTCATAGGCTGCAAGGTGGTATTTAATATTTTTTAATTATTGACCCTATGTAACTGCCTTATAAATTTTAATTGAGTAGAACCATTTGTTTTGAACTTGAAAATGTGCCATTTCAGCGAGGTGAACCGATTTCACAAATCTTGCCCAAAAATTTAAAATGTGAAACAAATTTTGTCTCCTTTTGATGAAACGCATATGGTTGCGTTTGCACCATACGAATAAAGCTAGACTTCGTAGACGAAGGTTGCCTTTCATATTTCGGGATTGGGCAACCCTAGTCACACGCCACGGGAGTGCCATTGGGTATTACTTTTCGGGTTTGGCAAGCGACTTACGCACTGCCCTAGAGGGAAGCTTTTTCTGCTTCAGCCTGTCTTAGTTTTGAATGTACTTTCAAAATGAATGAATTTACTTTATTCCAGTTCTGTACTGCTGTCACCAAGTAAGAGATTATATTATCGGTGCATCGTAGGCTTATAATGCGTCTCTCATGCGCAAGGCGGTTTCAGTGAAAAACTGCGTGCTCTGCATCCTCCTCGGAGCTTGGACATTGTAGGCACAGCGATGAGTTGCCGTGGCCAAACCTGTGTCTTGCCCAGAAAAGAACAGTGTGCGTTGGTAGATGCACTCCCCTGCCGGTTTTGATATCCAGGTTTTGATGGTGGGGTTAAGCATATGCGTCCTACTTTTTGTGGAGGCCTCCCATCTGGCAAGGGATTATAAATAAGCTAGGCTTGGTGCCAGTCCACGGTTCTTCGATGGTACACCCTCATTAGTTCGTCTGCAAGAATATTTATGGGTAGAATTCCTGCTATGACAAACGCTGTCTCATCAGAAATGGTCCCGAAACCATTATTAGTCTGTACCCTGCTGCCTTATATATTTCGAATGTGGCAACCCTAGCGTCGTAATCTGGTAACTGCCAGCTCAGAACGTTTTGACATACGAGGGCTATTTGTGTTGTTAACAGTAACCTAAAAGATTCACCTCGCCCAAAAAATGGAATTAAGTCGTGAAAATTTTCATGCGATCATTTTTTGCAACTTTCGACGTGGATTAACTCAACAACAGTGCATCAGTGGACTTAGTTCAATTTTTGGCGATGAAGCTCCATCAAGGACCAGAATTTAACTGAGGTCGTAGTTCACTCCAAGACGAATTTCGTGAAGGTCATCCAAAATCAGTTGTTGTTCCGGAAACCATTGATGCTGTAAGCCAACTGCTATTGTAAGATCGTCATGTGACCTACCGTGATATTGAGACAATCTTTAGAATTAGTGGGACCAGCATACATTCAATATTGCATGAATATTTGACCGTCAAAAAAATTTGTTCGCGATCCCACACAATTTGTCAATCGCTCGAAAAAAGGCTCGTGTCGCTTGGTCGAAAGAAATGCTCCAAAAATACTATCGCGGTGCTTCAAAACACGTCTATGACACCGCGACAGGTGATGAATCGTGGATTTACGCGTATGAGCCTGAAAGTAAACAGCAGTCGACTATATGGGTGTTTCAAATTGAGAAAAATCCAACAAAAGTTGCTCGCGCACGGAGCACTTCCAAGCAAATGGTCGCCTGTTTTTCGGAAAAACTGGACATGTCCCAACCGTACCACCAGAACGACGCAGAACAATGAATTCTGAGTGGTACACAGCCACTTGTTTGCCAGTTGCCTTCCAAGAAATCAGAAAAACCATGACACCACCATGACAATGCAAGCTTTCACACATCGGCTCAAACAACTACATTTTTGAGCACTCAAAACATCGATTTGATGAGTCATCCCCCGTATAGCCCTGACTTGGCACCGAATGACTTCTTTTTATTTCCGTTCGTAAAAAATAAAATCAGAGGTCAACGTTTTTCGACACCTGAAGAAGGGGCTGATGCGTTCAGAATGCATATTTGGGAGATACCTCAATCAGAGTGGCAAAAGTGCTTTGACCATTGGTTCAAACGCATGCAAAAGTGTATAGATCTTAATGGGGAATATTTTAAAAACTTTAAAGCTATTTTCGGTGATAAATATTTGTTTTTGTTCTGTAATCCCGAAATATAAAAGGAAACCCTCGTATGATATGCTGTCTGTTGTTCATTTGCTTGGTTATGGAAATCCGTCAAAGAGACTGCCTCTCACTGAAAGCGATTTGCTTGCTAATGATTAAGAGACAATATTTGCCAGTATTAACAATCGATATACAAATCGAGCTTTTTCAGTTTCGTATGTCAGTTTCTTCTATGGCGGTGAGACATCTGTGTGTACTTGTCTGTGGTAGGAATAAACAGCTCGTAATTGGTGGATGCCGAGGGAAAAATCTAATCATTCAGCATGTAGTATGCTTTAAGATAACAATGTCCGGGTTGCTGGGCTTGCATTTTAGTACGCAATTATAAATGTGTACATTTCTATGAACGTTTTGTGTGTTGTAAGATCCAGAGATATTTAGTTGCACAGTTAGTGTCGATCCAAAATATTTGCCGCTATGAGAAATGAAAATGAGCAACGAATTCCTATTTGCAGTTCTTTTCGCAGGAATAGTTGGAATCAAAGTACAGAAGCTGTATCCTCGGGAGACTAAATACATCAATGTTCGAGATTGATTCCAGAAAAATTTTTGAAAGCGGATGCTTATGCAAACAAGAAATAAATATGTTGGATGAAGTATCATAGAAATTTTCTTTTATTTATTTTATTTTAAATTAAAAGCGCTGTAGAAATGCATGTCAAACATTGTTTTGAAAGTTAATTTGTTGATTCTTGGAGCAGGGGCTAGAAAAAAAATCATTCCAGAATTACAGATAATTGTTTTTATTGTCTGAAAAAGGAGTAAATTATTCAAATGAAATTCAAGCGAACGAAAAATCAGTAATTTTTGTGAAAATAGTGAACATATTAAAACACGCCGGTGCACCATTAATCGGATTAGTGTTTACCAGAAAATTAATTGATTCCAGTATAAGCGCACCTCTCTATCGTCCGAGGTTATACCTAGAATAAAAAAAAACACATCAATTAGAAGTAAAAGCAAAACAGTGGATCACGTTTCCCGTGTGGTATGTGATACAGTGCTTCGAATAATCCTGATAAAAATCAACGGCTTTTTAACTTAATTGAATTTTGAATTATATAAAATCCGGATTATGATAGCCGCCTCAACAACTCATGAGGTTGTTGGTTTAAATGTTTCTAGCATTAAGTAAATATGCAAAAACTAACCGCACAATGTTCGAGCATCAATGGAATGGACATGGAAGACAGAGTTTAAGTCCAATGTTTTGTATATTAAACACTATTTGTGGTTGCGAAATAAGAGAAGAACTTTCAAAAATGTGAAGCATTTGACGACCTCCACTGTAAATGAGTCTCGAGTTGTAAAGGCGTTGCTCATATCTCAAACAAATTCGCAACAGCTCTTGCAAACGCATTTGCCCAAGTTGACAGATGCTTAAACTGATGTTTGTGGCCTAGTGTTTCTAAGAATTTAGAAAGTTTACTTAATTTCATACACAGGGTGTCTTTAAACATCATCGCGAATTTCGATTCGATTTAATATTTCTGTGGCGAAATTTGGTACTCATGATTTTTATATCTACCGACATGTTACGTTCTATTAATACCAGGTATACGTATATAAAGTGAGCGTCAAGATGCAAATGGTTGGATAGGGAACATTTGTTGTGAACAAGCCTTTATTTTTTTATTTTGATTGTTTGCTATGACCTCTGCGAAAAATATTTAGTATACATCAAGTCATTGAACAGACAACATCATATTTTTTCATTGTGTTAAAAATGTCGAATTTTGTACTAGAAAGCGATGATTTGCGGAAAGCATTAATTTTTTGTTTTCATTTGAAGAAAAGTGCTGCAGAGTCGCATCGAATGCTTGTCGAGGCATATGGTGATCATGCTCTATCAGACGCAGCATGCAAACGATGGTTTCAACGGTTCAGAAATAATGATTTTGATGTGAGAAATGAAAAACGTGGAAGACCACCAAAAAAGTTTGAAGACGCCGAATTGCAAACGATATTGGATGGAGATGACACTTTGAGTCAAAAGCAAAAGCAGCAATGTTAAATGTTGCACAACAAACAATTTCTGACCGTTTAAAGGCTATGGGAAAAATCCAAAAGTGTGGAAAATGGGTGCCACATGAATTGAATGAAGGACAGATGGAAAACCGAAAAAAAACACTTGTGAAATTTTGCTTCAAAGATACGAAAGAAAATCGGTTTTGCATCGGATTGTTACTTCTTCTTCTTCTTCTTGTGGCGCTACAGTCCGGGGTAGACCTGGGCCTCAACCTACATGCCTCTCCAGCCAGCGGATTGTTGCTGGCGATGAAAAATGGATTTGTTTTAAAGATCCTAAACGGAAAAAATCGTCTATTAATCTGGGATAACCATCAACATCGACTGCAAAATCAGATCGATTCGGCAAGAAGACAATGCTGTGTGTTTGGTGGGACCAGAAAGATGTGCTGTACCACGAGCTCCTAAGACCTGGTGAAACTGTTAATACTGATCGCTACCGACAACAAATTATCAATTTGAAACATGCATTGATCGAGAAACGACCAGAATGGGCCAGAAGACACGGCAAGGTAATTTTGCTCCCTGACAATGCACCTGCACACAAAGCAAAACCGGTTCAGGATACACTTGGCTGGGAGCAGCTACCCCATCTGTCGTATTTACCAGACTTTGCTCCTTCCGACTACCATTTGCTTTCATCGATGGGACACGCATTGGCTGAGCGGCACTTTGATTCCTACGAGGAGGTCGAAGATTGGGTGTCTGATTGGTTTGCTTTAGAAGATGAACAATTTTATTGGCGTGGTATTCACAAATTGCCAGAAAGGTGGTCAAAATGTGTAGAAAACAATGACCAATACTTTGAATAAAATGTTTTTACTTTCCTATTAATGATTAGTGTTTTATTTTCAAAAACAAATGGTAGCTTCTTTTCTTACATGTGCCATGGCTCCTCTTTGATATTCATTTCTTCGCTTTCTTGTGTCTCGCTGTAGTCCTAGGTGGACCTGGGCCTCATTCAACATGCCTCTTTAGCCAGCATGATTTTTTGGAAGCTGTTTCGCATTGTGCACTCCTAGTTTGTTGATGTCATTCTCGTTACATGAGTGTGCCATCTCAGACTAAACCGTCCTCTGTTGAGTTGTGCCAATGGCTCGGATTCGACGCATTTTATTTAATGGATTAAATTTTGTTTGAACTTTAAAAGGAGAAGTTTTATTTTAACGCTGACTTTAATGTCATTGACACCAGCTCCCCTCAAACTATAGAGAAGTGCTTGAGAGGTGAGTCCTTCTCTCAGGAGTGGTTTTGTTGTTTTCTTACAATGTCTTAAAATATTTAGAAAACACAGTCCAAGAAGTAGGAATCTTGAACTATGATTGGAAAAGTTAAGAAATGTGCTGTCAAAAGTGCGTAAAATCTAAGGAGAACTTTTTTAAAGGAAAGACCCTAATGCAAGGGATCTTAGATAGAAAAATTCTAACAAAAAGAGGCCTTGTGAGAGCGTAATATTTAAAATTAGTTCTTTGTGTGGACAAATTTTACGTTTCTATTACCAGATGTGGATGGTTGGTGCGACAGAAAGGATCTTGTATCTGATGTTTAGAACGCCGATCCCTCGATAATTGGCGCAGTCAAAGAAGTTTCCCTTCTAGTGGACCGGGCAAACACTGAGATTCCACTCATCGGGCATGCTTTCCCCCTACAATATGTTACATATGAGCTGGTGTATGCGTCATCTCCAGCTGCTGTAAATAGATCTGTGGGTAGTCCGTCTGCACCAGCAGCTTTACTCGACTTCAGCCAGGACATTGCTATCTTCACCTCGTCTAAGTCGGGGGGACGGAATTCTTGTCTATCATCGTCCAAATTGTGTAGACCGTTCTGCCTAACAGCGGAATAGGGGCCGTCATCGCCGTTTAGGAGTCTGCAGAAAAGATTCTTCCAGATTCTCAGCACAAACCACGACTCTACCAGAAGTTGTCCATTTTGATCCTGGCAGGCTTCGGTCTGAACTTTGTATCCTCCGCATAGCTGATTAATCTTTAGGTACAACTTTAGAACCTCCTTAAACACCTTTCCATTTCCTCGACCGTGCGCTTCTCATTCTCCTTCTGAGAAGCCGGTGATCTTTTCTTCTTCTCTGTTAGTAGAGCTTACGAACAGACCGCATCGTTCGATGCAGCGTTGCCTTATGAGCGTCTTGTTTGGCTGCATGCGCTTACCTGCACTCGTCGTCAAACCATGGGTTCCTTCTGGGTGGTGACGTGAAACCCAGCATATCAGTCGCAGCTTCTTTGATGGTTTCTTGACAACGTTTCCAGTCTTCTTCTATGTTTAGTGCAGACAGCGTCGAACTCTGAGCGAGTTTCGGGGAGACTCGGTCGGTAAGGTTCCCAGCGATCGCTTGCGATTGTAGTTTTCCGACGTCAAACCGTGTTGGTCTATCTAGACTCTGTTGCTCTCTCGATATCCGGGTTCTTACCTTGGCTATAATAAGGTGATGGTCCGAGTAAATGTTTGCAGCTCGGAAGGTTCAGACAACGAGAATATTGGAGGAGTGTCTGACGTCGATCGCAACGTTATCGATCTGATTGACGGTGAATGGATCAGGAGATCTCCAGGTTCCTCAGTGAATGTTCAGGTGTAGGAACCGCGTGCTAGGTTTGAGGTTCCACTCCAAAGCGAAGTCCTCCTTTATAATCTTTAACTTAGTCTTTGCTTTCTTCGACCTTCATTCTTCCCTTACACTTGTTAATAATTTACTACAAGAATAAAACGTGCGGAATGAAGGAAAAACAATGCATGGCTTTTGCATCACCATAAAGCACCTGACCACATGCTGGCACAAGTGTTTAATGTCTGAAGGGGACTACTTTGGGAATTTAAGGGACAAAATAAAAATTAATGAACAAATGACAAATTCGTTTGAACATCGTTGGCCAAGCATAGCTGCTTCACGGAAGGGAAGCAACATTCATCTTTATTCGTGCAAGACTAAAAAATTCGTTGCTCTTGTGAACTGTGTGAAAAAGTGAAACAAAACCCAATTCGTGTGACTTTCCAAGGCATCGCACAACAGGACACAGCACATCGATATCACTTACATGAATTATTTACACTTCCCCACTTCTATTCCGAAATCAAAAGACCACTGAAATCTATATGCTTTCCCTAAAGTATCGATTCACTCTACACGGAGCTCAATCGAAATGCTGCTAAAAGTAAACCATAATTCCTTTCCCTGATTCATGACGTAGGTAAATGTTTTGACTCGCATTCAGATTTCATTATCGGCTTTGACTCTTGCCCGAACCCTTACTCGCTTCAGCTCCCAAAGTTAATTAGTTTCGGTACATAGCTAAACTCTGTGTATTCCCAAATGCCATTATCCATGCAAGATAAGGGTGTGAAGGAATTTCATTATTCTCCCGGTACCTCAAGGAATAGTGTCATGTTTCCAATTTGATTTAATTTTTTTTACTCTTTCTACGGAAAAGGTCTTGTGCTCGTACATTCAGACGTAAGGATACACTTGATACGTGGTAGTGCTGAAAAGTGTGACGTCGGGACATATCGAGGCATTCATTCCCACTGGGTACGGGATGCCTGAGATTAAGCATGCGGTTTTGTTGCGGAATTTAATAAATCTTTGGGAACTTTAATTTGGGAGAAGAAACTTGAATTTTTACAATATTTCTGATAGAAGCCTGCCTTGTGATTTGTCGACCTATTTAGAAGCTGTGGAGGAGATTTTTGAACCAGTGATTATACGATAAGGTCGCCGTGGCGTAGTGGGAAGAGTGCGACGCTCACACGCCGAAGGGTCTAGGTTCGACTCCCAGCTCAACACCAATTTTTCAAATTTTTCACGACACCACCTCTTTCGAGCTGCTGACAACACTCAAAGAGAAATAACTGTCTAAGATAGCTTCTCGAATTTCGCCATTCGGAGTCGGCAAAAAACTATAGGTCCCTTCTACTCGTGAGAGAACAGTAGCGCGCACAACACGAGTAGTTGATGAGCAAGCTAGGCCCTGGTCTCCCTTTGGACTGTAGCGCCAACAATTATTATTATGATTATACGATAAGGGTGAACTATGAAACAAATTTGGACGGTTAACGGGGCCGTCTAAACTGGGTGCACTGTACTGAATGCGGACATATCTGGAGATAAAATTTCTTTGTTGGAGGTTGGAAAGCATTGCACTGGAACGCCTAGACTCAAAACCTACTCCACTGCACTACCAGGCAGAAACAAATATTTGATGCAATTTCCTGGACTGCAATCACGTAACTTTTCAAACTACTACCATCCTGACGATACACCAAACCGTCCTGACGTGTGTCGTCCTGCAATACACCACTATCGTCTCGTCTACGGTCTATTTTATACACAGTTTGAGCGCTACTGACCGTAACTATCTCTTGTCGTAATTGTACGCACACAACAAATCATTGAATAACGACTGCCTGACGGTACTCATTGTTTTGTTGTGTGTTAATATGTACACACACAACATTTCTTTACATTTAGGGTCAGTCCGATATCCCTCAGGATTTCCAGGAACCTCCGAAGCTTCTGAAGACCCTCTTCAACAGTTTTGCTGCCAATTGCGATGTCGTCCATGTAGACAGCCATGTCTCCCTTTCTCAGACGTGACTTGATGACATTCATGCATGACTGGAACTCAGCTGGGGCGTTCAACAGACCGAACGGCATTCGGTTGAATTCATACATGCCGTCGTCAGTCGCAAACGCCGTAAGCTTCTTGCTCCGTTCCTCCATGCAAATTTGGTGGTAACCCGATGATAGATCCAGAGTCGTGAAAAACTTGTTTCCAGCCAGCGATTCGATCACCTCCTCCACCACCGGTATGGGGAACTTTCTTTTGAATGTCACCTTGTTTAGGCCCCGGTAGTCGATGCAGAATCGGTCCCCACCATCCTTCTTCTTCGTGAGGGCGACCGGCGAACAGTAATCGGAGTATGATGGCCGGATCACCCGTTGCTCCAACATACAAGCCACCATCTCCTTCACCGTCTGTCTCTTCGCAAAGGGTATCTTATACGGCTGGATGCAGACTGGTGTTGTTGTCGTCAGCTTGATGGAACATTCCCCAAAGCGGTAGACTCCCAATTCCACCGCGTTCTTGGCGAAGCAGTCCCGACAGGTGTTGATGAGAGTCCTGAGCTCTTGTTTGTCTGGTTCGTTCAGTTCTCCTGCATCCACGTCCTCCAATGATAGCTCGTCCTGTCTTTTGGGTTCGCCCTCGGTACCTGGGCTGTGCAGTCGGTGATCGCCACGCACTTATGTGTTTTCACCACCTTCACCTGCTGTTGGTCAAGCAGCTTCCGACCGATCAACATCGGGTATGGCTGACTCTCGTCCGGCACTATCAGGATCTCACACCACGACCTGAGTCGGTCTACCGTCACCTCGGCGTACACCCTTCACGAGGGTGCTCTCCTGAACACGTCCTTGAGACGCTGTCATCCTCATCTCGAAGATGTACTCTTCTGTGTACTCGCTGGCGCGTTGTCTTCTTTCCCGTAGCCGGTCGTGAACATCAGCATCGTCGTCCGTTGCCAGGAAGTTGTAGTACAACCCTATGCTATAACGCTACGGCTTTGACGCCGGTTTATATACCCGTGTGCATCTGATGTTACACAATGAATGAATGAATGAATGAATGAGCTCATAAAAAGTATGAAGTTTTATTTCAGGGAATATTTTTTTAAATAATTTTGAATGTACATTCACATTTTCGTAAGCTGAGGATTATAAGCTGATAATTATATCCAAAACATTTTGTAATTACCGATTACATTGTTTTTCTTACTTTTTTTTCAAATTTTCAACACTTTCTTGCAAGCCCAATGCAAAAGTATAGTGAAATAGATATCGTCAAAAACCGGTCGTCAGGGCGATAGCGATGGATAGCTGTAGAGCCCATGAAGCAACCAAAATGATATCGTTTTGTCGATATTCTTTTTTTTTTGTTTACGCGATGCAAAACTCTCGTTTGAATGATATCGTCGCACGATAGTCGTCATCCGTGATTAGACCCTTGGTTTTCCGGAAGAAAACTAGCAAGCGCTTCTGTGAAAAAGAGCCTAGGATTTCAGCCTCCACCACAACTGGGTCAAACGTCAAACAGTGGCTGCCTGATCCGATTTAAGACGGGACAGTGAAAGAGGAAGTGCTCTGTAGCTTCACCTTCTCTTTGTCGCATAGAGTACCATGAATAATTTCAAGCACACTAATATGCTAAGCGAAGGTGAAGTGGCAACAAGTCGCTTGCAGTCTTGCCGTTTGGGAAATAACGAAAAAGCTGCAGGCTTTCTCATCCGTTTGAGTAGAGGATGAGGGAGCCCTTTTGAAGAGTGCAGTTTTGAGTGCGATTTTTGGTCCTGTTTGCGTTGATGTCATTTGGACGAGAAGATTTATCGACGAACTCTGCGGAGTGTACAGCGACATGCGCCTGGTTCGTCGTCTTCGGATATAACGCTTAAAATGTCTAGGCCATGTAAAGTGTATGAAAATCACTGCTCCGGCTTGAAAAGCCTTCGCATCTGAGCCATTGGGACAACGCAACAGAAGATAACGCAACAGGTCCTGTTTGCGTTGATGACATCTATAGGAGAAGATTTAGCGATGAACTCCATGGGCCGTACAGCGACTTGCGCCTGGTCAAGCGTCTCCGGTTCCATGCTTAAGATGGCTAGGCCATGTAAAGTGTATAGACGCCACTACTCCGGCCCGAAAAGTCTTTGAATCTGAGCCATTGGGATAACGCAACAGAGAACGGTTAAGGATAAGGTGGCGTACATAAGTGAAAAAGGACATCAACCAACTTGGAGTGCGGAACTGGAGGAAGCTAGCGAAAGATCGTGCTGGCTGGAGAGGCATGTTGGTTAAGGCTTAGGTCCACCCCGGACTGTAGCCCCACAGGAAAAAGAAAAAACTGCGAATTTCTTGCTGTCATTTGGGAGCACGCACTTAGTCAGCCTGCATGCTAAAGAGTCATCCTATCTCTGATTGTGCTTTCGAGGGAACTAACCGTCGATGGACGCCGGAGCCAAGAACACGGTCAGCTCCAATGAAGGTTCGTGTCCTGCGACTGTTCTATAGATTCTTGAGTCGCAATTTCATCGACAATCTGAGTTCCCATTATACCGTGGTGTCCTGAACACAGACAAGTCTTACCGAACTCAGTCTACCGACCAAACTGAGGAAAGACTTGCATCCCTGAACTATCATGGAAGTGCTAAGAGTGTTGAAAAGGCCTTGCGCACAGCTTGACTGTCTTTACGGAAGCAGACACTTCGCCCCTTCCACCTTTTCTTCACGTTACTGTTCCTGGCCATGGAAGACTGATGGGAAATTACTCAAAAGGTTTGAAGTATAATGTTGTTGATCTCAACTTTGATCTATATCGATCCATTATCTTTGAATAATAATAATAATTGTTGGCACTACAGTCTAAAGGGGGACCAGGGCCTAGCTTGCTCATCAACTACTCGTGTTGTGCGCGCTATTGTTCTCTCACTAGTAGAAGGGACCTACAGTTTTTTGCCGACTCCGAACGGCGAAATTTGAGAAGCTTTCTTAGACAGTTATTACTCTTTGAGTGTTGTCAGCAGCTCGAAAGAGGTGGTGCCGTGAAAAATTCAAAAAATTGATGTTGAGCTGGGAATCGAACCTAGACCCTTCGGCGTGTGAGCGTCGCACTCTACCCACACGCCACGGCGACCACCATTATCTTCGAAACATCCGTAAAAATAGGATTACACTCCCTTCTCTGCTCAGTTTCTGGCCGGGGCTAGTCCTGCACACAGGAAAAGTTGACCTTGTATGAAGGACGCAGTTGGATTGTCGGTGCCCCCGCATCAGACGGCATGTTCCTAAGACTATTGTCAAAGGAGATGCGGGCCGTAAGGCCGCGACAGTTGAACCAAAGGCCATTGATTTTTAGTCAGAAAATGGGCTTAATTGCACATCCCACGATGTCTATTTCAAGGGGAGGTAGGAATAATAGTGCATAAGAACAGAGCCGAGCGTGCTTGAGAAAGCCTCTGTTCAGCTAAGAGAGACTGTTCCTTGAACATTGGTGACGGCGGCAGTCACGTAATTGCGCAAATGCTTGATTGGAATACGTTAGATGGAAAAGCATTTCATGGTCTAATTCGGTGTGGGCCAGTTACAGTTTCTTCGACCAACGAACCATTCATGGAATCCGGTCTTAATTCATTCTTCTATCATTCCATCTTGTCGATATTTTTCTCTGTTTGTGATCCTCAAAAAATGATTGCACACAACATTCCGCTCCGTCACGGCTTTCGATAAATCACCGCACTGTTCTAGGCTTGTTGTTATTTTGACACTAGTGCGTAGTGCGTAGACGCCGAAGGTCCACGTTGGATTCTCGACTGAACACCTCGAATTTTTTACGGCACCACCTCTTTCAAGCTATTGACAACATTCAAAGAGAAGTACAGTCGTGTGCAAATCAATTGGGACAACGAAATTTTCAATATATTTTACTTTATTTTCAATTAAAATTATAAAAAAATAGCACAGGTCAATTTAAATACTTTATATAGTCTCCCTTGGCTTTTACGATTGCCTTGACTCCTTTTAGCATCGATGAAACAAGTCGTTCGTATACATTTTTAATTTCTTTTTCATGAAACCAAATATCGAAGACGAAATCAGCTTAGATTTTGTGGTGCAGTCTCTTTTCCTTTAGCAATTGTCCACAGGTTCTCAATAGGAGTTGCCTTGCAGTCCAGAACATCAATTTTGTGGTTTGCAAAATACTGTTTCATTTTCTTTGATGTGTGGCATGGACCAAGATCCTGTTGGAAAATTTAATTTGCTACGAAACGTCTTCTCTGAATGGTTGGAAGCAGCATTTGAGTTAAAACTTCTGCGTCAGCTGAAATCTCTAGGATGGTTTTCCCAGCGTGTGGTTTGTACTGTATTTAAATATTCAACTGTAGCAGCGATTGCAAATGCGAGATTTTATCTGAACATAAATCGGTTGTTCGTTCACCCACTTCTTTGTTTGGTACAACCGTCTGTGGTTGGAAAGGGCTGCAAGCAACAGGGCTCCCTGTCTTTGTGGTGAAACATTTACGAGGACTTGGAATGCAGTTGTACGAGTCAAGTTTTTTTTTATGGACTAAAATGTGCACGTTGTATATTGTACTTCCTTAAAATTAAACAAAATCCCACACAAGCACAAAATCTCGAAAATGATTTAAATTTCATTATAAGGACTTTCCTTAAACGAATCGGTGGAGGTTAGTATAATGCATCCAATCAGAATTGAATTTAAAACTGAACAATGCACTTATTCGACGCACGTGAATGCAGGCTCGGCTTAATTAAAATGGGATCTCGCATCCTCACATGGCAGTGGTGGACAGGGTTCTTTAAACTTGTCATTCAGCCCTCAATATCAATATCCGAAAATACCCGAACATCTTATCCGATGCCTCATTTGCATTTACATCAAAGAACATGAAGGCTCTCCACAAGAAGGCCCCTTCCTGCTTGGGACTCAAGCGTACCTAATCTGAAAAGACAATATAACCATCGGATATCGGGGTGTGTCTTTCAATCTTTTGCACGTCCTGTTTCTTGGGGACGACATGCGATGAAATCGGATGGCTCACGTGCTTTCGACACTTCCCTCCATAGTGCGAGTGCAATGTGGTTGTGTGTCCCCTGATGAAATATGTCGCATTGTGGGGAGTGGGAAGCTACTCGTCTGTCAATCCTGTGGGACATTCTAAGTCGACACTGCTCACACCGCACAACGTTGCGGCGATACGCCCTCCCCAACAAGGGGCCGAACTCACTTGAATATTTCGATACCATCACATTGAACGAGGACGGCAGCAAGATACTAGCTATGCTCTGACACAACAACCTTTTGTTCATTCTATGCGAAGCCATAGAAGTCTGCAGACTGCCTGACAAACATTCGGTGCTTCATTGTTTCTATTTAAACGGACACTCTGTACAGAACCGTGTGTGTGTCGGCTGTAAAATAATAATTACTGCCGACATCTTGAACCGGTGGTGCAGCATGTTTACAGTGTTGCACAAGTGTGAGGACATGCATATAGTGTTGACGTGTGCATCTTAAGTACTTTATACCCGAACACCTTCTTGTATTGATAGGCGGGAGAGAGATTGGATCTACGGGGAGAACCTTCTGCTTACTCTTGCTTCTTTAACGCACGGATATCACACATATCACAACATTAATTGTGGGCATTTGTTAAAGCCACCGGCTTGCTTCATTCGTTAAAGATGCTTAAGGGTGCTCTGATAAATAGGTCTTTAGTTTTGGGGAGCGGAGATCTCTAACAAATGAAATGAAATGATGCGACTTTAAACCGAATACGACGATTTCCTGGAGTCAAGGTGTTTAATGCACTTCTGCTGTTTATTGTAGCAGATTCAGCGACAAAGGGACATGGTAGAAGTGCCTGTCTCATATGGAGCTGCTGAAGAAGAAGTCCGTCCTATTCGTTCTGGCTTGTAATCATGGCCAAGTTTTCAGTGATGGAGCTAAATGGATCATTGGGAATTAATAAAATGTTGACTTTATAGGTTTTCATTTAGGCAGGATCTATGCATCCGGTGAATTACGCGTCGAAGTCAAGAACCCATCCGTGAGCTGAACTTTTGTTCACCTCGCATTTTTATGAGGACCCGGCATTGCAGGGGAGTCCTCATAGGCTTACAATAGGCCTAGGCCCCCCGCGGACTGTTGCGCCATCTATGTGCGGGACTAGGCCCTATCCTCCTCATCAAGTACTCGTGTAATGCATGTTACTGTTCTTTCTCAAGCAGAAGTGACCTACAGTATTTTGCCAATCCGTGAGCTGAACTTTTGTCCACCTCGCATTTCTATGAGGACCCGGCATTGCAGGGGAGTCCTCATAGGCTTACAAAAGGCCTAGACCCCCCGCGGACTGTCGCGCCATCTATGTGCGGGACTAGGCCCTATCCTCCTCATCAATTACTCGTGTAATGCATGTTACTGTTCTTTCTCAAGCAGAAGGGAATTACAGTATTTTGCCCATCCGTGAGCTGAACTTTTGTCCACCTCGCATTTCTATGACGACCCGGCATTGCAGGGGAGTCCTCATAGGCTTACAAAAGGCCTAGACCCCCGCGGACTGTTGCGCCATCTATGTGCGGGACTAGGCCCTATCCTCCTCATCAACTACCAGTGTTATGCACGTTACTGTTCTTTCTCAAGCAGAAGCGTTTTCTAAGACAAATTACTCGTATGCTCTTTGAGTATTGTCAGCAAATTGAAAGAAATGGTGCCATGAAAAATTCGGGGAATCGAACCTAGACCTTTTGCGTGTCAGCGTCGCACTGTACTCACTACTTTACGGTGGTCATATTCTTTTAAGGAGGTCAATTTTAATCGTTTAAAGTATTTACCCATAATATAGCAGAATTGTTCCCATATAAGAAAATGAACAGTTTAAAAGTCGTTAGTCTGAAACTTATTTGTCTTCAGCTCTGGAAACATCTATTGAAAAATAATGTCTACTCCCAACGAATGTATTCAAATAATGTCTGGCTTCTATAAGGAACTCATTTTTACGTTGCCTTCAAAGGACATAATAACGAAACCAAAACAAAATCGATGTTAACACATACATTCTTATTTTCTTCTTGTTGTGGCGCTACAGTTTGGGGTAGACCTGGGTCTCAACCAACATGCCTCACTAGCCAGCACGATCTTTCGCCAGTTGCCTCCAGTTCTGCACTCCAAGTTAGTTGAAGTCCTACTTCACTTGTGTGCGACACCTTATTCTAGGCCGTCCTCCGTTGCGTTATCCCAATGTCTCAGATTCAAAGACTTTTCGGGCCGAAGCACATACATTGGTGTTGTTTAATGTACGCCCACATCCAGGAGGACACACTCAGATTTTAAATAGAAGTCATTGTCAATTGAGAAAGATGCATTTCAGCTCAAAAATACATCTAGGTCAAAGGAACTGTAAACAACGATAGTCTCTGGCCAGAAATAAAGAAAGCACTATTCACCGCTCAAAAATTAAATTGGTTTTAGGAGTTTCAACGCCACACCCGTCAGGCTCATCACCCTTAAAAACGTTCTTCACCGACGAGACGGGAGTCTATAGTGTGCTGCGCATTCGTAAGTCTATAGAGACTATAGTGCACTGCGCATTCGCAACATTCGTAACGACAGAAGTCTATGTGGTGAAAGCTAGAACTAATCCATCTTCACATCAGAACGTCAGTTACAAACACGATGGGCTTGCAAATAGCGCGAAAACTGCCCTGTGGTCGATTTTTAGTAAATGGTTCTATTCGTGGGACTTGACAACTTTCACTTTCAATGTACAAAAGTGTTGAGTTTACATAAAAAAATCGACAGTGACACTTTGGAGATTAATGAAGGAGTGAGTTCACAAATTAAAGTCAAAGTTGTGCAGTAGAATAATATCAAATAAAAGAAACGAGCACAGAGATATAAAGACAGACACGTAGATATACCACAACTGAAGAATTGCCGGTTAGGTCAGAGAAGGATAAGTTAATATAAAGGACAGTCCATGCAAAGGCCGCGAAGAATACGGACGTGTAGCAAATAAAGTGTACATTGAAGAAGTCGTATGTAATTTTATTTGCTTAAAGTTGTTGTCTCGATTGGAAAAAAGATATAATTTTTCTATATTTCCTCTCTAAATCTTCACAAAAATATACCTCCGTAGAACGAGAGTCGTTTTTTTGCTTTAATTGAACAGAATTGAAATACTGTGAACGTCAAAAGTGAGTAAACAAATATCTGATTACTGTATAAAGAAGAAAATTGGTTCAAAACAACTACAAAACTCAAATTCCCTTGATACACAAAAACAGCTTTATTCAATGTGATCAATTATTCAAAAAATAAAGTACGGTAAAAACAAAAACAAAGACATTTTTTTAATGAAAATTATAACTACTTCAAATATTGCGAGTCAAAAGTGAGTAAACAGTATACATTTCTATCAACAAATGTACTTATTTATTGCTTAAACCACTTAATTTAGTACTTTGTTGTTCCTCCTTTACACTTTATTACTTCCTTGAGTCTACGTGGAATAGACATTACCAGTTTATTGGTAACATCGGGGGAAATTTTTGACCATTCTTCTGTTTTAGCTTTTTTCAGGTCTTCCTTGTTGTTAATTGTACTCTGTCGAATTCTCCTATCCAAATGCTTCCATAAGTGTTATATTGGGTTATGGTCCGGTGATTTCGGGGGATGATCAAGCTGTTTTGGGGTCCTACAAAGCAACCATTCCTTAACAAGACGTGAGGTATGCTTAGGATCATTGTCTTGCTGAAAGATCCAATTCCTAGCTAAACCTAATTTGTCTACGTTCGGTTACAAGTTGGTCCTGAGACTATTTAGATAATCTTCCTTCCTCATTGTACTGTCGATGAAGACAAGATTACCGACCCCAGATGCTGCTACACACCCCCAAACCATTACTGAACCTCCCCAATGATTCACGACGGGCCTAATATTTTTTTCAGTAAATTCTTCATTTTTTGCTCTCCAAATTTTTTTATTCATATGACTCTTAAAAATTTCGAATTTGCATTTATCACTAAATAAAATGTTTTTCCAAAACGAAATGTCATTGTTTCTCTTTATGTTTATTTTTTTGGTCTCCCTTTTGACCCAATTTTCATTTTTATACAGTAATCAGATATTTGTTTACTCACTTTTGACGCTCACAGTATATTGAGAATATTTTTTAAAAGTGTGCAGCCAAAGAACTGGGTTTTCCAAAATAAGTTTCGAACGCAAGTTTGATCAAAGAGCACATAAACGAGGCTTACATATATGCCGGTGAACAACATGAAACGGCGCAAATTGGAATACGGTTGTAGTGATCAAGAATCTAAACAGTAATTTAAGCAAATAAACACTACGCCACGGAGGTCCTTGGCGGGTAGTGTGCGACACTCACGCGCCGAAGGTTCAGGTTCGATTCCCATGTGAACACCTCGAATTTTTCACTGGATCATCTCTTTCGAGCTGCTCAAAGAGTATATTACTTTAAGTATAAGGAACCTTCTCAAACTTCGCCGTTCGGAGTCGGCAAAAAACTGTAGGTTCCTTATAATCGTGAGAGAACAGTAGCTCGCATAGAATGAGTAGTTGGTGAGTAAGCTAGGTCCTGGTCTTCTGGTTATTGTCGCGCCATATAATTATTACAATTATAACTCGCCAAGGCAGCTAACAGCCTAACACTTCATGAATTAGTCTGAAGAGAATTTTGTATAAAAATATCGGACTAGCCACCTACAAGATCCAACTCCGTCTTTTCCCACGACTTAAAACTCCTCGCAAAAACACGGAATGCATTTAACCGCCAACATGTTTCAGATAAATGTGTGATAACTAGCCGGACTATGCAACGGACAGTTTAAATTGAAGGCCGCCAAAATGTTATTTTTCTATTTTGTGTGGCGCTACAGTCCGGTGTGGAAATGGGCCTCAAGTAGCATGATCTCTCGCCAGCTGCATCCAGTTTGGCACGCCATCTAAACAAATGTACTCTTCTGTTGCGTTGTCCCATTGCGTCGGACTCGAAAACTTTTCGTGCATAAGCTGGTAGTGTCCAAACACTATTCATGGCCTATCATCACTGTTGCATCTGAAGATGAATCTTCTACTACAAATTCTTTTATTGCAAGCAAAGACAAAACCGTACTTTTTCTCGAAAAGGAGCTTCCTCATCTGCTTGTACTAATGTCGACGTGCCCGCTCAGTAAATCAGGACTGCTATGGTCAAGCCAGTAAGTCTGTCTAGAAAAGTGTTTTTTTATCAATTGCCCAAAATGGCAGAGTTTGATTTCAGTTAATATGTTGCTGTCCATATTTATTGCAGAGCCGATGTAGGCGAATTCCTTTACTTGCTCGAAGTTTCTGCTGCCTAGTGTGACCCCGATGATGTGACATGAATCACATGATTCTAAAATCACATCCGTATCACTATTTATTGTGACAACGGAAACACTGATGGCGAAAAGACCATCTTGTTTCGGGATGGCGAATAACAGACCCAAGTTTTGAGGGCTCCTGACTGGTAGTGACAGCTTGACCAAAGGCTATATTCTGGTACCACGGGATGTCTAGAACCTCTGGAACTTCGGTTCCAGCCTGACCGAGCGGTAGGTCCACTTATGGAAGTATCATGGTGGCTGCGGTTTATCATCTTACATCGCTGGTAGAGTCGTGGGTAGTGTACTGTGCTGACTTGTCTAGCAATTTGTTAAACTGATAAATAGGCAAAGCTGTTGGGGGACTATCCCGGCTCAGTGTGGAATTGCATTCTCAACCGGTTGCTGCAACCCATAGAGCGGAAGAGGTTTTAGGAAGGCCTCGCATCTAACCAAGGTGGAGTGACTGCCCCCCAAGCATGATCTCAGTTTGGTACTTGAGTAACTAAAGCGTTTAGTCTTGTGTTATCTACCATTCTTGGGAAAATGGACCCCCTGACATAAGCCGTCAAAGCAGGTGATCACGTAAAACCAAATCCCACATCTGCCTAGTGTTACGCTCTGTCCGGGACATCGTTGTTGTGTAGCCTCATCTACCGCCAGCAAACGTTCCATGGACGGCTCCCTGTGTGTGATGATCTGGTTCTTTGCGGACTTCCCTGGCCATAAGCCGAGGGGGCTTGGGCTTTTTCACACGAGGTTGAACTTGGTCAACGACACTGCCTCGTGGCAAGTTGACATACAGTCTCCTTGTTGAATCCCCTGGATAACCATCACAACACCCGTAAAGTGGTGAAACAATGTATGCAGCGAACACCTATGCCCGAGGATGAAATAATAGGCCTGACTTAGCAGTCTGTAGTTTGTGCGTGAACTTATCTTTCTCACCACGTAAAAATGTACACTACAGAGACAACGACATGCCTCGGATATGAACGGATTATCTATTTACGACTCTGAGAATCGATTTATGGGCAACAATATTCAGCTTTGCGCGTGGAGTGTAGATTCTTTCAACAGCCCACCTGCCGCTGGTGCGGAACTTCATGAGGTACTGGTCTGCTATAAAGCAGGCATATCCACCACACAGGAAGTGTGATGGTGAAACTGCGATATCTACTAGAGCGATTTCTACAGAGAGAGCTGAGTGAGTTGAGAATTTGTTGTTCGAGGCAGACTTGGGCAAAACGTCCTATGCTTATCACAATTCGCAACGAGGCTAAATTCTGGAACATTAGTCTGAGCTGCGCTTATACCTCAACAGAGGATGACAACATTAAGGAGTACTTCTATCATCTCCCAGAACGAGCACACGATCGATGTCCCAACTATGACCCCCAGACCGTTCTAGCAGATTTCAACGCTCCGCTGGGAAAAGAGTACATCTTTGCTGGAGTAAACGGGAAAGATACCCGCCAGAATCAGTCTTCACTGGCAGTATACTGTGGTGTAACATCAAAATGTGCAGAATCAAAATTCGTATGTACGCAACGTATGAGAGAATTCTAGACTTTAGCCCTGTCAAGTCAAACAAAACTTACTGTGGCCTCTGCAAATCAAATATGGACGCAAATATTTACTTCATTGATTCATAACGTTTTTATTCCCTGAAGAATGCATAAAAAATTGAGCTTCGGGTTTCCATTTTTCTTTTAAGTGTTTTCCTGGCGATTGATTTGCAACAATTAAGGTCGAGTGGTGTATGCATGTACGACTCTTGTTGGGGACAATTGTTGTTCGTTCGAGTATGAAATGTAAACACAGCAGTGGGAATATAATTTAAACTCATTGCAAGGAGTGACTGCAAATACAGTCCCATAATATCATGATTCATTGGATAGTGAACGAAAGAAACATAGAGAGAGATGGGAGAGACATAGCGAGAGATCCAGGAGAATATGGTATTTCATTTTTTTCACACTGATTGATGGAGACATTGAGAATCGTAAATATTAAACAGAGCAGAGTTTCCAAGCCTTCGTCATAAAATTTACAACGTTTTCCATGCTTTTCCCAACTTTCATATTGAAGGATATTCATTCAGCACTTGGGAAATACATTCGCCGAACGAACTGGTGTGTGCATCGATGTCGGCTCCAGTTCTTATTGGTTGTGGGGTGGTTTTAGTGGAGGCGTGGGGAGTGGTGGAATGAATTCATTGCATTCTAAGCAGACAAATCCCTTTTACTCTCAACGGAAAAGCGTCGACACTCGTTGGGGAATCGATTTTGGAGATCTATGCAAAGGATGTGGTTTTCAAGAACTTTATCTGTGTTTGCTCCAGTGAACAGCTGTGATGTTTTGTGCATCAAGTTGATGGTACACAGGACAAAAAGTAGGTTAAAGCAAAATATACGGTCTGACGCTATCCCGTATCGTCTCGTTCATTATGCAAGAACACATTTATAAATGAGAAGGCATGCAGATCTTTTGTGCTAAATTGTACTAATAACACTTATGTATTGTTTTGAAATGTTTGGCGAGGCAGATGGGTTTGTTTACACAATGCGATTAATTCATAACGTGTCCTTATCTTTGTACACTTCTGTGGGTGGATTCTGGATTTAATGGATTGCTCGGTCATGTGAGTTATCTGGTGCTGACTTTTCCTTTGATTTGTCACATTTTAAAGACGCTGAGCTGTGCTGTAAAATATGTCTAAAGCAGGATTGAGTTTCTACTGTTACAACGATAGACCATTTCGGTTGACTATTAAAACGTGGTAAAATTCAAACCATTTGCTTGTTGGGCTATTGCTTTCTTAATCAGTCAGTTCCCTGAGTCAGAACGAAATGAAGTCTTCGCACAAACTCATCTGGATGATGCTTGTTGGACTGTTGCTTTCTTAATCAGTCAGTTTCCTGAGTCAGAACGAAATGAAGTCTTCGCACAAGTTCATTTCGGTGATTCTTTTGCTTTCTGTTTAAATTTTTTTCTTAGGAGTCTCGTCTCGTCTTTAATTATATGGCGCGACAGTCCACAGGGGACCAGGGCCTGGCTACAACTCCAACTATTCGTGTTGTTCGCGCTACTGTTCTCTCACCAGTAGAAGGGACCTACAGTTTTTTGTCGACTCTGAACGGCGAGTGTTGTCAGCAGCTCGAAAGAGGTGGTACCGTGAAAAATTCGAGGTGTTCAGTCGAAAATCGAAATTAGACATTCGGCGGGTGAGCGTCGCACTCTACTCACTGAGCCACAGTGCAGGTAAAAGGGAGCATTTCTGTTGACGATAACGCATGGGCGGTCAGTCTAAAGGCGTTAAATCGCACGATCTAGGCGGTCAATTAACCGGTCCCAAATGTGAACTAAAACGTTCACCGAACTCGCCTCTCAATAAGTTCATTGATGCGTGTGCTGTGTGGCATGTGGCACTGTCTTGTTGAAACCACATGTCATGCATGTCAAGTTCTTGCATTTTGGGCAAAACAAATTTGATATTATCTCACGGTAGCGCTCACCATTCACAGTTACGTTACGTATCGCATCATCTTTGAAGAAGTTCGCTCCAGTCATGACACCAGGCTATAAACCACACCAAACTGTGACTTTTTCTGAGTTCATTGGTAGCCCTTGCAATGCTTCTGGCTGATATTCGCACCAAAATCGACAATTCTGCTTTTTTACGTACCCTTGAGCCAAAAATGAGATTCGTCCATTTTGGACCACAAAATGGAAGAAGCGCGCGATGAACTTTCTGAACGGGCACGCATTTTGATAATAAAATTCAATAATTTGCAAGCGTTGTTCATTTGTAAGACGATTCAGGGTTAAATTGTAGACCAAACTGAAGATGTTTGACAGTGAAACAAAACACGAAACGTGCGTCAGCTGTTTAAACCAGTGTTTGGCAAAAGCATAATAGCTAAAAAATCACCCTTTATAAGCTACTAAAAAGTTTTAGGCATTGTAAAAAAAGCACAAACTTAAATTGAATTTAATTAAGCATAAATGTCAGTGGGTGTAGTGCCATATTAAGAACCAGAACAGTGAAATCCAGAAATATTTCACTTTTTTTGCTTTGACTACAGTATATAAGCGAATATCCGTCAAAAACTTGAGCATAACGCTCCTATCCGGTGTAGAGCTAATAAGACTTCTCTACACCTACTAGGTACAATTCAACGATAAAACTTATTTGTAATAATAATGCTGCGAAATTAATTGACTCGCTAGAGCGTAGAGTTGGCCAGCTGCACTCCGTCCCTAAGAGAATGCTCAACTCAACCCAACTCAACTTTTTCCTTTCATTACAATCCACACTTACTTAAAAACAGTGGGGATTGTAAAGTTAATTTCATTTCAAAATTTTATTTTAGAATTAAAACGCTGTTTTATATATGTCAACTTGGTCCGCTTATAGTTTCGCAAATTGTCCTATTGAGTTAATCTTTTAACACATAGATTTTTATTGCAAGGTCTTTCACGTTTCTAATTTAAACCCGAAAGATGAACTTGCCTTGTATATGCCATACGTGTACACCCATATGTTCTAAGGGAAGCTCCAAAAAAGGTCCAAGGTTCTTAAAAAAGAAATTCCAAATCGTAAGCCAAATGACAGCCCCCAAGAAATGTATCATTTTAAAAAATTGCAAATATGCAGCCTAATGAAGCCCTCTGCCCCAAAGTTATATATTGGGCTTAGTCTTCCAGTCTGTGGGTTGTGCGTAAGGTTAAATTCCTTACCACGTAAAAATAGTTCAGAAGCACCTATATGCCTCGGATAAGGACGGATCAACTGTTGACGACCCACGCAAACGTTTTAGGTACAATAACCTATCAGACCACGTGCAGTCGAACAACCTGCTGATACCATTGAGAAAGCAGAGACCGCCATCCAGTAGGTGCAATGGAATAGGCCCGGCCAAAAAACGATAAAAAACTGCGATTTCGACTACAGCGATTGTTGAAGGAGAGAGAAGGCAGCTTATTGTTCGAGGTAGACAAAAAGAGTGGAGCTACGACCCTGTCAGCGAAAGCCTCATGATTATCCATAATAAAAAATAGTAATAATAACTGTTGGCACTACAGTCCAAAGGGGGACTAGGGCCTAGCTTGTTCATCAACTACCCGTGTTGTGCGCGATACTGTTCTCTCGCGGGTAGAAAGGACCTACAGTTTTTTGCCAACTCCGAACGGCGAAATTTGAGAAGCTTTCTTAGACAGTTATTACTCTTTGAGTGTTGTCAGAAGCTCAAAAGACGTGGTGCCGTGAAGAACTCGAAAAATTGGTGTTGAGCTGGGAATCGAACCTAGACCCTTCGGCGTGTGAGCGTCGCACTCTACCCACTACGCCACGACGACATGACTATCCATATCAAGGCTAAATTCGGGAATGTCAGCCTAATCTGCGTCCACATCTCAACAGAGGAGAAAGATGACAACATCAAGGATGACTTCTATGACATTTTAGAAAGAAAATACGACCGATGTCTCAGCTACGACACCAAAATCGTTCTAGGAGACTTCAACGCTCAGCTAGGAAAAGAAGGACATCCTTGCTGGAGTCGTCGGTAAACACAGCGTGCACGACAACACATTCGGAAACGGACTCAGGCTGTTGCACTTCGGATTGAGGCGGAACCTCTCTGTGGCTAGGACGCGGTTCCCACACCTGAACATTCACAAAGGAACCTGGAGATCCCCTGATCAATCCACCGTCAGCCAGATTGATCACGTTGTGATCGACGTCAGAAATCCTCCAATATTCTCAATGTCGGAACTGTCCGATGTGCCAATATCGACTCGGATCATTACCTTGTTATAGCCAAGGTAAGGACCCGGATATCAAGAGAGCAACGGAGTCAAGACAGAGCAATACGGTTTATTGTCGAAAGGATATAGTTGCAACTGATCGCTGGGAACTTTGTCTAGCTGAAACTCCCTCAGAGTTGACTGCACTAATTACAGATTAGAAATGGAAATGATCTCTGATGTGCTGGGTTTCACGTCACCCCCTATATGGAACCAGTGGTTTCACGACGAGTGCAGGAAACCACATGCAGCCAAACAAATGGCTTTGAAGGCAGCGCTGCAACGAACGACGAGAGCTCTTCGTAAGGGAGAGGACGTGTAGAAAAAAACAGGCTGCTCCGAAAACGAAAAAACGCGAACTTCCACTATGTCAGCATATGAAGTTGAATCGTGAATCAATATGTCTTGCATACAGTTTTGCACATTTCGTAATGAGTCAATCACTACTCAACCATAATGGGTCATTGCGATCATATGACGAGAGGCACTGACTTCATATGCTGGCAATTAGTTTGTAAAGTAGAATAAGTGATTTTGGTATTAATAAAATTCAGTCTTAAGACCAGTGTTTTCCTTAATATAACCCGCGCGCATTAAGCCCATCGAACTAGCCATCAGGAATTAGAATTAAAAATTTCATAAAAAAAAACGGAGTTGCATTGCCCGCCACAGCGAACAAAACATAAACAATGATCAGCTGCGAGGGAAATTCACCTTCGTCGAAACCATGTCTCTGTATTATCAGAATATTGGTGGAATAAGAACGAAAATAAATGATGTTTATATTTCGCTCTCGGAACACCAATATCATGTTGTTGTTTTAACAGAGACATAGTTGCATCCAGACATTTGCATTGCTGAGATTTTCGATGCGTCTTATGTAGTTTACCGCAATGATCGATGCAAATCGATTAAGGAGACTGGTGGGGGAGTCATAATAGCTGTCTCATCTCGTCTTCTCAGCCGACAAATTGCGTTGATGCACTCGACAACTGATGTGGAGCAATTGTGTGTGTGCGTAGATTTTGTTACTGACGTCCGTTATCAAATGTTTATTCTAGTCTCCTATGTTCCACCAAAAAGTGTTGGCAATGTGTATCAAAAACACATTGATAACATTAGTACTGTTTACTCGTCCTGAAGCCTCCCAAATATCGTGCTTACTAGGAGACTTCAACATTGGTGATGTTACTTGGAGGAATGTGGATGAGAATTTAATCCCATTCAATGTTACTCATGAATGGGAGCATTTGCTAATTGATGGACTTTTATCATTGAGATTATTTCAAGTAAATAATATTACAAATAGTTTGAATAGAATATTAAATTTAATATTTATTATTAACGACATTTACATTAGCATTGGATCTAATTGATTCAAATAAAATACATCAAAAAGCGTTGTTTGTCGGAATTCGAATTCTTTAACTACGGTAGTGACAATAATAGTAATATTGCCAATTTAAGTTTCAATTTTCGTAAAACCAGCTTCGTTGCTCTGATGGATTATTAAAAAAATTTCAACTGGTATGTAATCTTAATTTCTACAGATTTGAAAGGTAATTATGATATGTTTATGAATAAATTGAATTCTGATATAGAGTTATTTGTTCCAAAAACGCGTCGGAATTATCAGTTTAAAACTCCATGGACAAATAAACAGTCGGTTAATTGAAGAAACGTCAAAAGGAAAGTATATTCTATCTTTGTTTCAAGCAAATCGACATCTAACGGTGAAAGATTTTTGAGACTTAGGAAAGAGTATAAGTTCTTGAATAGATATCTATACAGGCAATATATTTTGTCAGTATAATCTTCGGTGAAGAGCGATAGTTCAGCATTTTGGAAGTACGTTAATTCTAAGAGAAATTCCTTATCCTTGCCTAAATCAATGGAACTTGGAAACGTAATTTCAAAGGACTTAAATGGAACTTGTCATTTATTTACCGACTTTTTTGAGTCGGTTTATAATGAAACTGAAGTCCATTTAACGACGAACTCAAATATTCTTGAAATTCTGGAAATAGGTACGTTGCAACTATCGAATTACGAACTAAAAAGTCTTAAACTTGATTACAACCCAGGCCCCGATGCACAGTGGGGCAGAAATGGCCGTTTGACGGCGATAATTATAAGCCCTTTAGTTGAGTAAACCAAAATATATTTTTCGAAAAGATTTGGGTGTGCCGAATTGAAATCCGTCAAAATAACTGTAACTGCTCAGGTTTTCGAAAGAACCGATATAACCGCGCGGTCGTAGAAATTAAAAGGTGCCATGACAGGAATGAAGTCCGAAGGTTCTTCTACCGAAGGTAAAACAACTCTTCGTGGGAACAATGTTCGGACTGAAGACTGCCTGGACCAAAATGGACAACTGATTGTAGAACCGTAATCTCTCCACAGACTTCGTAACGTCGATGAAGACCTAAACCCCGGAAATCGTTTGTAATCGCATTTGACGTGAAGTGTGAGTAAAATTAATGTGTCATTGATATGAATCGGAACGTTATGTTCGCTTGTGGAGTATTTTTTCGCAGCGTTTTGATGATTCCGCAAGATCCGGTAAATCATCAAAAGGATTCTTATTTGGGGTTTGGTTGAGCCTTTATTGTAGACTCAAGCCTTCAGTTTATTAATTTATATCTCTAATTCCCTCCGTGATTGATTCCCTGTGACATGCTCAGAAGTTTAAATTATGCAACTGCATAAATTCACATTGAGCGAATCAATAACTCAACGACATCACGGTGTCCGTCAAGCGATATTCAATAGATTTCATCGCTTACATAATGAAGGCCCTCAGACATGCTGTGTGCGGCATTTTGACTCATTGCCGGCAGCTCGATATGTTCCTGCCTGCATCGGTCAGATATCCACCTAAGGGATGTAAGCTCTGGACGGTGATGCTATCAAATTTAATGAAATGGCTGCCCTATGAACATTGTGAAGCAATTGCAAGTCTCATGGCGCTTCGGAGTTCATGCTATCGGTGAAAGCAGGTGACCCGTACACTGTCAGCATTTATGAGAAATTGATTTCAATTCTTGTGTAGCAAGGAACCACTGCATCGTTTGCGAATTAGGGGGTTCGAGTTACCCACACTTAGCTCGTTATTAATAATTCACACTAACGCACATTCTCTTGTTCGATTTCTGTTTACGCTTTTGTGCTGCGATTAATTTTAAATTTGTATTATCACCTCAAGCATGATGGTGAATAGGAGCTGGTTGCTAAGATTGTCTGCACCAAAGGCACTGGATCCGGGAACGGAGCCCAATTTTCACAAATTGCTTTCCCATTTCTATAGAGCTTTATCAACCCACAATAGACTAGGCATCTCAGCAGCTTCAACTGAAGGAAATTAACATTTAATTGTTTATTCACGCACTGTGTTGGGGAGTTGAACTATTGCCTTCATGAAATAGTATAAGAGATAAATTCTGCTTGATTGTACGTGTTTCAGTTCGCTGCTTGCATTTATTATAAAGTGATTATTGTCTACACAGCAAGAAAGTGTTCAACTAAGCGCAAACAGAAGTAGTGTGGGGCGTATAGAGACTTACCGCTTACTAGTTTCATTTCAAATATATTGGACGTGAAAACAAAGAAAATCTCTTTGGTTGCGTCTTGCGTTGAGGGATGAGGTTGCTTAGTATCGCCAATTACGGCAATTAGCTTTTAATCTAGGTGCCAACTTTGCATTTTTAAATTGAACACGAGTATCACGAAAGGTGGCGGCCATGGTGCAGGCGGTCGGGGTAGTTGCGACAATCACTCAGCGAAGGTTTCCTCATTGGGCTGAATGCATCGTTTCTTCAAAGTGCCTTCTTCTTTTTCTGGTTGTGGCGCAGTCCGGGGTGGACCTGGGCCTCAACCAACATTCCACTCCAGCCAGCACGATCTTTTGTTAGCGGCCTCCAGTTGCGCACTCCAAGTTGCCTGAGGTCCTTATCCACTTGTGTGCTTCACCTAAGCCTAGGCGGTTCTCTGTTGCGGATGAAAAAACTGTTATATAAAATGAGCTTAGTCCTTCTAGAGAGTGCCTTATCACTCAATTGCCTCTTGAGTCCAAGAAAACAGCGATTAGCAAGAGTGATTCTGCTTTCGGTTCGGTACTGGTGTTGTTGTCCCTATCTACTGCGGAGCCGAGGTTAACGAAGTCCTTGACTACCTCGAAGTTTCTGCTGCCTAGTGTGACGGTCTGTCCGAGGCATCGATGTTGTGTGTCCTTTCTTGATGACAGCATCGCATGTACTTTGTTTTGCCCTCATTAACTTCCAGACTCATTATAGCTTCAATGCTAGCAAAGGCCTCGCTGTGTTCGTCCAATCACGTCAATATCATCAGCGTAAGCCAGCAATCAAACTGATTTTTGGAAGATCGTGCCTTTGGTGTTGACTTGTGAGTTACGCATGATCTTCTCTAGGATGATGTTGAAGAAGTCGCATGACAGTGCGTCGCCTTGTCTAAAATCTTTTTTGACATTGAAGGTCTCGGTTCATTACTGACTTTGACGGAGCAGCGGGAGTTCTCCATCGTCAGCCTACCTAATTAAACGAGTTTGGTAGGGATTCCAAAACTGGACATGACACTGTATAGGTCGTCTCTATGCACATTGTCATATGTTGCCTTAGAATCGAATAAAAATTGTAAGTGTCGATGTGTAATCTTGAGTCTTTTTCAAGATATGCCGTAAAGTGAAGATATGGTCTATAGTCCGTCCACTTCCCTGACCTGAAACCACGTAGGAAGGGACCTATCAGATTGTGGACAAAAGGTTTCAGACGCTCATACAATAGGGCAGAGAGGATCTTGTAGGCGATGATAAGAATGCTGATCCCTCGATAATTGGAGCAGTCAAAGGGGTATTCTTTCTTGTGGACCTTGCAAACGATGCTGAGATTCCACTCATCGGGCATACTTTATTCCGACTATATCTTACAGATGAGCTGGTGCATACGTCCAACCAGGTCATCTCCAGCTGCTTTGAATAGTTATGCGGTCAGGCCGTCCGCTCCAGCAGCTATCTCCACTTCATCTTAGTCGGGGAGACTGAATTCTTGTCTATTATCGTTCAAATTAAGTACAACGTTCTGCTTAACAGTGGAATTCGGACCGTCTTCGCTGTACAGAAATGATTCTTCCAAATTCTCAGCACAGACTGCATAAGTTGTCCGTTTTGATTCCGGCAAGCTTCGGTTCGAACTTTGTATCCGCCCGATAGTTGGTTTAGCTTTTGGTAAAATTTTCGGACCTCAATCCTGCTATAACCAATTCCTCCATTTCTTCGTCAGGACGCTTCTCATGTTCCTTCTTCTTTCTTCTTTCTTCTTCTCAGAAGCCGGTACTTTTCCCATCTTCTCTGTTCGCAGAACTCACGAATAGCCTTCGTTGTTCGAAGCAGCGTAGCCTTGTAGGCGTTTTGCTTGGCTGCATGCGCTTGTCTGCACTCGACGTCAACCCATGGGTTCCTTCTGGGTGGTGACGTAAAAACCAGCACATCAGTGGCAGATTCTTTGATGCCTTCCCGTCTTCTTCTGTAAGGTAACCACAAATAAAAGAGAAGCAAGTGTCTATGCGACGATGCCTTTATTGCAACTAACTGATTGATCTTTTATTCACCACCATCATACAAAGCATATCATAGAGCGTAACTAAAGCGTAAAAAATTTGCGCAATAATAATGTTATCCTAACTAAACTTGACATCATTAGAGGGTAATCTTACAATAGCATACCGCGAGCAATATTTTTATTTTTTATTTCGATTGTCTTCAGAATCCCACAATAATTTCTTTTGCTTTATTCATAAATCGCACAAGACCATACTATAGGGTATACAATCGATTTATCGAGTCCCTTGATGTGAGTAGTAAACGATTTTTCTTTGAATCGTGGGTGGAAGGCCCATTTTTAGGGCAAAACCGATTTTCTTTCGTGTCTTTGAAGCAAAATTTCACAAATATTTTTCCGGTTTTCTATCTGTCTTTCATTCAATGGATTTTTCCCATAGCCTTTAAACGGTCAGAAATTTTTCGTTGTGCAACATTTAACATCGCTGCTATTTGCTTTTGACTCAAAGTGTCATCTCCATCCAATATCGTTTGCAATTCGGCGTCTTCGAACTTTTTTGGCGGTCTTCCACGTTCTTCATTTATCACATCAAAATCATTTTTTCTGAACCATTGAAACCATCTCTTGCATGTTGCTTCTGATAGAGCATGTTCACCATATGCCTCGACAAGCATTCGATGTGACTCTTCTGCACTTTCCTTCAAATGAAAATAAAAACTTAATGCTTTCCGCAAATCATCACTTTCTGGTACAAAATTCGACATTTTTAACACGATGGAAAAATATGATGTTGTCTGTCCAATGACTTGATTTATACTAAATATGTTTCACAGATGTCATAGCAAACAAACAAAATAAAAAAATAAGGGCTCCTTTACAACAAATGTTCCCTATTGAGACATTTGTATCTTGACGCCCACTTCATACGGGTGTACCTGGTAAGTAGTGTCCCAGATGCTTTTAAAGTGTTGACACAAATTGTCAATTCGGTGAAACCTATGTCCATCGCAACATGTCATATTTCTTTTTAAGAAGTTGTTTCTTTTAAATTTGACTATAAGGTCTGAATCTTAAGAACGATAAATTTTGTGCAACAGAAACCCAAGATGGACACAAAATGACAAAATGACGAGTCTAGGTTCGATTCCCAACACCAATTTTTCGAATTTTTCACGGCACCACCTCTTTCGAGCTGCTGACAAGAGCAAAAACTGTAGGTCCCTTCTACTCGTGAGAGAACAGTAGCGCGCACAACACGAGTAGTTGATGAGCAAGCTAGGCCCTGGTGCCCCTTTGGACTGTACGGTCAACAATTATTATTTAACCTAAAATAAGCTTTTGAAAGAGGTAAATAACTTCAAAATGGCAACACTATTTCAAAAAGTGGACATTTTATCAGTTCTTATGTGAACTAACCTAAGAAGTTAGTTCAGCATTTCAAAATAACAGCAACAAGACTCTTTCCACAATTGATTTTTTGAATAAAACGGTTGGTAACTGCATACCTTCAGGTTACTGACTCTTGTATTGACCTCCAAAATCTTGCAATTTAATGCCGCTTGAATATGAAAATATGTGAAGTTGCTAGTCTACGTCGGAAAATCAGAAACGATTAACCACTTGGATGACCATATTCGCAGCATTATTCCCGATAAATGGCCACAAGTGTTGGAAAGGATCATCGAAAATTTTACCCTCTGATGAGAAAGCGTCTGCAGCAGCATTTTTTACAACGAGATCTTGTGAAAATTAACGAAATTAAATACATAAAACAACTGTTGAATTATATTACGTATGGCAACCCTACGTCATACTTTTGTTTTGTTTTTGAAATGCACAGATGCTTGCGTTACGTATCAATACATGAATTATTGTCTTTTGTCCAACTACACATACTGTAACTTCTCCTAGTATAAATACATCTGTATTTTAATTTTCTAACTCCCTCAGTTAATAACTACTCTATTGAATTATACATTCTATGCGAACTAGTTTTTTTTCAACAATAACAAAGAAAGTAATTTGCCAAAAAAAAAAAAATTGGGAAAACGTGTCTACAATATACCACATATAAAAATGATTCTCGCATAATGTAAGAATTAAAAGGATAATTTGACATTTTTTTAGCCACAGAAAAGTTTAAATAAGAAACCTTAAATTAATTTGTGTACATCTGATGTACAAGTTTGTGAATTTGGCTTCAAACAAACTCGTTGCAAAACAGAGGACTGCTTTGAACTTCCCCTTCAGTTACATAGCAAACACCTCCGCAAAGGAATATTAAAAGAAAACATAAAAAAAACATCAGTGCTTTTATATTAAAATTCTTTACTCTTATCTCTAGGAAGTAATTTCCTCTGAGCAGCAGGATGCAGGAACCATTAAGAAAGTATCTTGGATGATTATTCAAGAATGCACGAACTCCTTTTATTGCAACATCTCCTCTGAATGCCTGGACAGTGTAATATGCCAACAAAAAGAAGTATTGGAGAATTCAATTTCTTGCAGATACAGTTTTGAATAAGAAAAAATATTCTACTAACCCTTCTGTGTACATTTTCTTGAACAATTATTGCATGTGGGGGTATAAGATGGGGAAATTCAGGAATAAAGAACATAATTTGCTTGTAGTTGTTGTAGTTTCAACTATGAATGGTATACGAAGCGGAATACGCAGGATGCAAAGATCAATTGGACACTGCTGTTGATTATGAATCCTAGGCGATGGCACATTGGTTTTAATTTGGTTTGCAAGCAAAAAAAAAAAAAATTCTGTATCAACTTAGCAAAAGGGTGTCCCTTTTGATTGGATACTACTGCTCCACCGCTGGTACGTTTAACTCAATATCATTGGCCGTACGTTTGTTGAGAGTTGTCCTTGGCCCTACTAAGTTCAATTCATATCCCATCAATTTATATGTATTCCGGGTACAAAATTAGTACGTTTCTGAAAGATGGCGCCACCCGCAATCTGTGACTGATCTTGGAAGCAATTACCTCCACCATTGGAAAGGTATGAAATTTGAGTGCATCAGTGTCTGTTCCGAGGCCTAAGTCCATCTCGGACTGTAGCGCCACAACAACCAAACAGCGTCTATTTTAGACCACAACATTGTTTTTATCTCTTCGACCATATTCAGAGATGCTTTATAGAACGAAGATCCGTTTCATATCAAAGTGAACTTTCAGAATTATTGCGAGTGACACAGAAGCAATTTCCGATTGCCTATAAAAATTTGGATTTATTCCAAAGTCGTACTATTTTTCACCTCGGAACTACTTCTTGGAAGACATCAAAGGAATTGATTTTCCTATAGTAGTGTAAAAGATGATGAAAAATTGATATACTACGATAACGTTAAATTCGTCCCCACCCCATAATCGAATATATCACCGCCAAGGGAAAAACAACCACGGTTCAAGGGGAATGCTCTGCATGCACCATGTTGAAGTGGTGTACTATGAGCTGCTAAAACTAAGTAAAACGATTCGTGGGAATCGCAGTTAATGCCTTTGGGCCTTGCCTTTCGTGAAAAACGACCAAAAACGACAGAAAATCATGACAGGATAATTTTCAAGCTTTACAACTTAACGAGCCTTTTTCTTCTTGTCGTGGCGTAACAGTGAGGGATGAACATGGGCCTTAACCAACATGCCACTTCAGCCAGTTGCCTCTAGTTTCGCACTTCAAGTTGGTTCAGGTGTCCATTCGCTCTACATGGATAAACATCTTAAGCATTGTATCCGAAGACGCTTAACCAGGCACATGCCGGTGTAGAGCCCATAGAGTTCGTCGTTATATCTTCTTCCCCACCGCAAACAGGACCAAAAATCGCACGCAAAACTTTTCTCTCGAAAAGACTAAGGGCTTCCTCATCCGATTTAAATAATGTCCAGGTTTCCGCGCCATAAAGTAGGACTGTAAGGGCTTTTTCACTCTTAAGCCCAAAGTAGCAGCTATTGGCAAGAGCGATTCTGCGTTTGATTTCGGTATTTGTGTTGTGGTCCCGAGCCGATGTTGTCTGAAGCCGATGTAAATGGAGCCTTGACTATATCGAAGTTTCTGCTGCCTAGTGTGACGCTCTCTCTAAGACATTGATTGTGTGTGTCCTTTCCTGATGACTTACTTTGTTTTGCCAACATTTGCCGCCAGAACCATCTAAACCGCTTCCGCTTCAGTACCATCAAACGCCTCATTGACGACTCGCTGTGTTCGTCTCATGACGTCAATAATATCAGAGTAAGGTAGCAATTGAACTGACTTTTGGTTGATCTTTGGTGTTGACTTGTGAGTTAAGCACAATCTTCTCGAGGATGATGTAGAAGAAGTCACATAACAGTGCGTCGTCTTGTCTAAAACCTTTTTTTACATTGAAGGTCTCGGTGATTTCGTTACCGACCTTGACGGAGCAGCGAGGGTTCTCCATCGTCGTCCTACACAATCTGACGAGTTTGGTAGGAATGCCAAAACTAGAAATGGCACTGTACAGCTCGTCTCTACGCACACTGTCATATGCGGCCTTAAAATCAACGAATAAGTGGTGAGGGTCCATCTGTACTTCTTGGTCCTTTCAAAAATTTACCGTAAAGTGAAGATCTGTTGTATTGTGGACTTCCCTGGCCTGAAACCATACTGGTAGCGTCATATCAGGCTATTGATAAACGGTTTCAAGAGCTCACAGGGAGGTGTTGTTGAGGAGGCTGATCCGTGATAGGTTCTCCTTTCCTGCAAATGCCGAGAGGAGAGGAGGGGCTACCCGTTCGGAACTTTTGCGGAATGATTGGATACATGCCAGAAACAACTCATTTTTAATAGACGGTATTTGAAAAAGACCGAAAAGATGGGAGAAAATAGTTTCTTCCGATGTGCAGTCTTTGAGTGGTGTTTTTATTCTTTTTTTTATAAAAAAAAAAAAATTAACACTTTAAACTAACAAAATTGAATGGGAATTTGGGGAATGCGTTATATTTTTCTAGAATTTGGGTTTTCTGGTGTCTTCAACACTTTCGAAAACCTGCCCGTTTGAAGTTATTGAATTTCTTGAATTTTCTCCTCTACCCATCAATATGACAATTTACTGAATATGCGCAACTTCGAAATCTTATCCTCACTCACTTCGACTTCTATCAAAATATAAGCCATAAAGTCCAGTTCTGTGATGAAGCTGAAATGACAATATTTCCCAGCGAAGAGTTGTATTCTGCGTAATTGATTCCAAATCGCAAATCGTACGGAAAGTCCATAAACATAGGCGCCCTGAAGTCATAGTGCCAATCTTTTACAAATATCATCAAATAGCCAATAAATACTTGCTTATTGGTCGGGGGCCATAAAATGTATAGCACTCACAAATCCAGCCCCAACTTTTCGGTCCCTCTTATTTTTTATTGCCATACTTTAATTTGCTCATAATTGATTTAGTTTTTAATTGTTGCTCTCAGTTTACTGCTGCATCAGCCACTTTGTCTGAAATTTACGGCTTGCTTCCGTCTCAATTATGCGATTAATTACATTCGCCGTTGAATTGGTTTCCGTGTGATTTAACAGCTGTAATATTTTTAACTGACACTGAAGACGCTGGAGGGGGTGGTGATCAATAGAAGCAGAAACCCGTAGTTGTCCAGCTTCTGAGCGGCTCCACAATGTCGGTGAAACAATGAAGACAAACACTTCCGTAAGTATTGGACCATGCTTTGTAAGGATCCGTTGCAATTAACAATTCAAGGGTCATAAGGGGATATCCTATTAAGGCAAGCGATTGCAACTGCAAATGTGGATAACAATTGCTGTACTTCTATTTTGTTTCTTTTTCTGTCTATTGTGCTTTTCTGATACTATTGATGCAGGGATTTCTAATATTAACCTGTTCCTACCTTTTTACCGACGCAGAATGAGGCTTTTGTTAAGCGAATTTTATATCGCAGATTGGTGCGATTGGTAGGTCGTAACTCAATTTGTTCAAGTTGCTTGTGGCAATGGCAAAAGACGGAGGTTACGCCTTTTATCTAACTAAAGAAGCTCTTCTTTTCGCCGAACTCGATTGGTTCCTGCAATTTGACATCACTTTGGCTGAAGAGAAGCCACTTGAGTAAGAAGCCATTCTCAGAAAAGTGCCAAAAAAACGGGCCCCATTCATTTTTGACCGACAAGACAGCTGTTGCCTTCGTCAGAATGTTTTCCATCAATCAAGTCCAAGAAGTCGAATTTGCTGGAATCCGGTGTACAGCAGCTGCTCCATATTCAAACGACCATTACAATATTTAGAAGAAACTTTAACTCAAATAGTGCCGAAATTGTTCAAAAGAAATCTCAAAGATATCGCTGTTTGTTAGCAAGCACAATGCACATTCCGCTTCCGCATTCACTTGTACCGCTTGAAGTGAGTCTGTTCTCTAACTTTTTTTAAACGGATTCCTGGCTTTCCGCCGTGGTTGCTAGCGTGAAAAATCAACGCAACTCCTTATTCAAGCGGACGCTGCGTGATTTTCCGTTTGAGCATTAAAATCAAAGGCTATTCCTTTGCCCAAGTTCGTTTCCAGTCGCTTGCGGGGCTTAAACAAAATTTATTAAAAAGCCAATGCGTTTTGTAAATCTTGTTGTTCTTCTTGTGGCGCTACAGTCAACGGATTCAAACAACATGCCCCTTTCGCCAGCTGCATCCAGTTGCGCACTCCAAGTTGTTTGAGGTCCTTCTCCACTTGTGTGCTTTACCTAAGTCTCTGTAGCGTTGTCTTAATAGCTCAGATCCGAAGATTCTTCGTAACAAAGCAGTGGTGTCCATAGGCTCTACATAGACTATGGACTATATAAATATTTACATAAAACGTTGTATTCGAGGATGCTTGACCAAGCACATATCGCCGTAGAGCCCATACAGTTCGTCATTAAATCTTCTAATCCAGATGCCATCAACGCAAAAAGGCCAAAAATCGCTCGCAGAACTTTTCTTTCGAAAGAAGGGCTTCCTCATCCGCTTTAAATAACGTCCAGGTTTCCGCGCCGTAGAGTAGGACTGGGATGATCCAGCTGTTATATAAAGCAAGATTAGTCCTTCTAGAGAGGGCTTTATTACTCAATTGCGATTGGCAAGAATGATTCTGCGTTTGATTTAGGTACTGTCGTTGCTGTCCCTAATTACCGCGCAGCCGAGTAATACGAAGTCCTGTGCTACATCGAAGTTTCTAAAGCTCTGTCCGAGACGTCATGCGTTATGGTGTGTGTCCTTTCTGATGACAACATGTACCTTGTTTTTCGCTCATTTGCCGCCAGACCTATTTTAGCCGCTTCCACTTCAGTGCCACCAAACGCCTCATTGACGGCTCGCTGTGTTCTTCCCATCACGTCAATAATATCAGAGTAAGGTAGCAACTGAACTGACTTTTGGTGGATCGTGCCTCTGGTGTTGACTTGGTAGTTACGCACGATCTTCTCGAGGATGATGTATAAGAAGTCACATAAATTCGGTCGCCTTGTCTAAAACCTTTTTTTACATTGAAGGTCTCGGTGATTTCGTTACCGACCTTGACGGAGCAGCGAGAGTTCTCCATCGTCATCCTACACAATCTGACGAGTTTGGTAGGAATGCCAAAACTAGAAACGACACTGTACAGCTCGTCTCTATGCACACTGTCGTATGCGGCCTTAAAGTCGTCGAATAATTGGGGAGTGTCGACTTATACTTCTTGGTCCTTTCCAGCATTTGCCGTAAAGTAATGATTTGTTCTATTGTGGACGTCCCTGGTTTGAAACGGCACTGATAGCGACATATCAGGTTTTTGATAAACGGTTCCAAGTGCTCACACAATACGACAGGTAGGCGATGTTGAGGATGCTTATGTTTGAAAACTGGCGTAGTAAAAGGGTTTTCCATTCTTGCAGAGCAGATAAACAACGCAGTGATTCCACTCATCGTGCAAGCTTTCCTTCGACTGTATTTTGCAAATGAGCTAGTCCATACTCCCTCCAGGTCATCTCCAACTGCTTGGAACAGTTCTGCGGACTCTAGCAGCTTAGTTTCACTTCAGTGTGTTTTACATAAGGCTTTTCTAAATCTATGGTAGTAGCCTCACGGTTTTGACAATGTGCGTTAGTATCTTGACTAACTCGTTAGATGTCCTTACAGAGATTTACTGAGTTCAATACCGCGGACAGATTTTTAAGAGTACTATAAAGCCTATAACAAGATTCCCCAATTTGCATTTGCGCACGCTAACAAACTGTAAGTAAGGAAAAATAGCACACACCACCCACACTCATAGCGACTGAAGAAGATTTGCACTTGGCCTCTATAGAGTGTGGCGGTGTGTATTCACTAGTCAACGTCATGTCGCAACGAAACAAAAAATCCTCATAACAACTCCCCCTGTCTCTGTTGGAGTAAGGAACCCCTAAACCGAGCCAATTTGTATTAAAAAATAAAACCGGAGTATCCCACGCGCTGATGTTTTATAAAAATAAATACACACGCGTAGATGTGCGAGACAATTTATAGCGACATACTTAAAATTTGCCCCTAAGGGTTTACTTTCTAGGCACCTCCTTGAAGGGCCAATATTTGTAAGAGAATCCCTGACAAGAATTCCGTATCGCTCCCTGCAGCCATCAAACCCAGTGCAATCAAACGGCCTCCGGCAATCTGTTCGTCAGAATTGGTTAAGCCCACATTTACAGGTGCTTTCCGTTACTACCGCCATCGCCATATAAACGATCCAATTTTAGGCCGTTTTGCTATCGTTCTTGGTTTACAAATGTATTCGTCATTGTTTCAATATGCAATTTACCAATAATCCAACAATAATCACCCGTTTATTGTTCGAATGCATATATGCTTAAGAACCGATAATCGGCAATAAAAGCGGACGAATCGGTTTCCACAGTGGGTGGGGACGTAACTGTTTCTGGCACAGAATTTCTCTTTCACTTTATGAATCTCTGTAATGTCTTCGATATGCGATCAACAGTCTCCAGACGTTCCGTCCCCATTCCTTTCAATTCCATGCCATGCCGCTTGGGTCTGCCTTTGGAACATTGAGCCTCAGGACTCATGCACAGTGGCAGCATAATTTTCTCATAAATGCTGTTTTCGTTGGCTAATAAAAATCCCTGATTTTCAAAAAGGACCACCGGATGTGTGCGTGTAATCCGGACTACGTAAAATGTTTAAGGGTTAATACAACCCTCACTGGAATAGAATACAACAAAAAAAAAAGGTCGATTTTAATGGTTAGCCGGGGTAGATAGGAAGCTGTTTATATTGCGGCATTATGCCGGGTTATGTAATGTTTAAGGATGCGAAATGAAGGAGTTAAGGAAACTCATAAAATGTTGCGTATATGGGTTTCCGATTTTCCTGCTTTTTTCTCTAGCTTTCTTCCCTTGTTGGAGCGTGTTTCTGGTATATTTGGATTTGTTTTCTTGGCCGCTTGCTTCGTGGCTTTCCCTATGTTCTGGATTAGGGAGAGGAAACCGTATTATTATTTCATTGATTTAAGTTTCGTCCCGATAAGGAGATTAGATGGGACCGAAAATATTTTCAATTAGTTGCCAAGTTCCCTGTGGTCGGATGTTGGTGTCCAGGAGCGGGCTCTGGGTCAGAGTTGGGTTTGCTTTTTAAGTGATAACTAGACAGGAGTTAGTTCTGATTTAATGCCTTTTGCGAGCGATAAGTCCTTGCTTGTTAAATCTTAATAATGAAACAATTTAGGGGAAACTTTGGTCAGCTTGGTAAATTTAGAGATACACATGTTCACATATTCGGTACACTACGCCGTGGGACCTATGTATGTTGTATTGTTAGAACAACCATGCTAGTTTAATTGGAGAGGAAAGTGTGTGTAAAATGAACAGTGGTTTCATAAGTTTCAACAGGCTACTATATTAGACATACGTGTGTAGTATATATCACTTTCCGTGCACCGTTAGCTTCCAACGAGGCCGACAATATGCGCGGATATGTACATTTATGTAGTTGCGTTCGTTATGCATGTTCGATGTGCTTTGTCACCGCTGATTTGATGTTTAGAGTAGAGAAACGAAAGTTTAAAAATGTTGACTTCAGTATGAAGGTAACCCGTGTCCGTTGCACAACGGTCTTAAGTATGGCTGAATTCGTATTTCGCGTTTAAATGGGTGCAGCCAAGAAGTAGCTGATGTTGTTCTACGAATTTAAGAATCAGTACTTATTTCTGAATTTTTGTTACATAAAGAAATGCAATATGAAATTCCAAATTCGAGTCTTCTAGGAGTCTTAAATTTCCATCACCTGCGAGGGTGATAAAAATCTAAGACTCCTGGACATGCTCAACATCACTTAAGCGGCATAACAGACTCCAACAAACACCCACCCAGAGATTCACTAGGATTTGAACTAAAAGTTGGGAATACGAAGAGCTTAATAATAATAATAATAATTGGATGGTGCTACTCACTACGCCACGGCGGACACATACGAAGAGTTTACCAAAGCAAAATTTGTATTCACTGTAGTTTGCAGAAATCGGGTTTATAAAGCAACACAAACATGCCAACATTCCTTGTGTTTTGGTTTGAATTACCGCAGATCTATAGTATTTTAAGCAGTTGGATATGACCTAGTGGGCTCACGTACTAGCTCATCTGTGAAATATTGTCGCAGGAAAGCTTGCGCGATGAGTGGCATCTCTGCGTCCTTTATCTGCTCTGCAAGAAAGGAAAACCCTTCTACTGTGCCAGCTATCAGGGATCAGCCTCCTCAACATCACCTACCTGTCGTATTGTGTGAGCTCTTGAGACCGTTTATCAATAACCTGATATATCGCTAGCAGTGTGGTTTCAGGCCAGGGAAGTTCACAAAATAACAGATTATCAATTTAAGGCAAATCCTCAAGAGGTCCAAGAAGTACAGATCGGCACTCATCACTTATTTGTTGATTTTAAGGCCGCATGTGACAGTGTGCATAGAGATGAGTTATACAGAGCCATGTCTAGTTTTGGCATTCCTACTCGTACCACAATCGTCAAATTGTGTAGGATGACGATGGAGAGCTCTCGCTGCTCATTCAATGTCGGTAACGAACTCACCGAGATCGTGAATGTCAAAATAGGTTTTCGACAAGGCACTGTCATGTGACTTCCTATACATCATCCTAGAGAAGATCGTGCGTAACTCACAAGTCAACACCAGAGGCAGAGTACATATGCTGTCATCAAGAAAGGAAACACACCATCGACGTCTTGGATAGAGCGTCACACTAGGGAGCAGAAACTTCAGCCAATCGCTGTTTCTTTTGGCTCAAGAGGTGATAGAGTAGTAAAGCCCTCTCTCGAAGGACTAAGCTCACTTTATATAACAGCTTGATCATTCCAGTCCTACTCTATGGCGCGGAAGCTAGAACGTTACGAATGAGGAAGCCCTTCATCTTTTCGAGAGAAAAATTTTGCGTGCGAATTACGGTCTTTTTTGCGCTGATGATATAATGAAAGATATAATGACGAAATCTATGGGCTGGGCGGATGCAATGCTTAAGATGTCTAGGCCATGTAGATCGTATGGACACCACTGCCTCAAGCCGTTTCAGTTTTCTAACCTGAGCCATCGGGACAAAGCAAGAACGCCGCTTAGGGTTAAATGGCACACACAAGTGGGGAAGGACCTCACCCAACTTGGAGTGCGGAACTGGAAGCAGCTGGCGATAGATCGTGCTGGCTGGAGAGGCATGTTGGTTTACTCCCAGATCCACCTGGACTTTAGCGCTATATCAAGAAGAATAATATACGACTAGTTTGGAGGAGTTTGTGGTTTCTTTCAACAGCATTTCTTTTCCTGAAAGGCACTAAATAAGTCTTACCTTAGACTTGGACTAACCCTGTGAACTTCGATATAAAATTAATTTCGTTCGGGTATTTTATATTGTCCAATAGTGGATTGCAACAATTATTTTGAAGTGAAATTCATGCATAAAAGCGAAATTCGGCATGATTTTGGTTTTAAGAAGAGAACGTTATTTTATTTTGATATCAGATGCCTCAATTTATCGTTGTTTTCAAGAAAAGAAACAAATTTGGACTTAGTTTTCGAATCAAACCCGACCCAATGATAATGCGCAACAAGTTTTAAATAATTTGAAATGGATCTAACGTAACCTGATGGAAAATTTGTTGGGCTATCTCAAGGAACACATGCCATCTTGCCGTAAACTTCAGTAAATCCTTTATGATTTTTGGTACTTCTTCACCAACATTCTTAGTATGGTCGTGTGTAATTCAAAAGTCAAGGCGCAATCTTCCAAAAGTCCGTTCTTGACATTGGCATTAAGCTAGATTGGCCAAACACATGAGGCGTTGATTGGGAATAGCCAAAAACGGGTCTGGCCCTTAATGAGGACAAAACGAAGTTATAAAGGAAGGATATCCAGTATCGACGTCTCGAGGCAATAAGGGCTTCGTCTATCTGGGTTCCGTGGTTCCTTCACAAGAACATCCATGCCAAATAGGACCATTGGGGATTCAAAAGACAATTAAGTAAAAAAGCTTCTGTCGAAAGCTTCAGCAACAACATCTGTAACGAATTTGGGATTCAAAAGACAATTGAGTAAAACGACTTCTCCCAAAAGCCTTAGCTGGCTTTGGATACTAGCTTGACAAAAGCAGTCCTGATTGACGACGGGGGAAACTTGGACGTTACGTTCACTTTTTTCGATGGAATAGATTCTGTGCGGCTTCATTCATGTCACTCCGAGTAGAAAATTGTGGGCGAATGACAAATTTTGTGAGGAGTACGGCGAAATGCGCTTCGTTAAGCATCTTCGGATACAAGATGACAACACCATGGAGAGCGTATAGACAAAACTACTCAGGCACGAAAAGTCTTCGAGACGGAGCCATTGGGGTAGCGCAACATAAGACTGCCTATATTGAAATTTTGCACACAATTGGACCCCAACCCACTTGAACGCCAGAATGGATGCAGCTGGCGAGGAATCACGCTAGCTGGAGAGGCATGTTGATTGAGGTCCAGGGCCCTGTAGCCCCACTCATGAAAGAAGGGAAATGACTCAATCAACACTGCTTCACCTCGAAGAACATCAAACCCCGAACCAGCAGCTTAACGCAATATAGGATGCCCACAGTCCCGATTACGCACAGTAGTCGAAAAGGACCTCAACTAGCTTGAAATGGAGGCAACTGGAGAGAGTTCGCGGAGGGGCTAATTAATTGAGACCCTGGTTCACCCCGGGCTGTTGCCCATACAAAGAAGAAAAAGAGCAATAATTTTAAAATATGAAATTAAATGAGACTTCTTTCCAACGATGCCTTGGACATTTCAGCGTCAATATCTAATTAAAATGTTTGGGCTTTAACCGTCGGACATGCTAAATTTTACAATCTGATTGAGTCTGAATCAAGTTTTTTAACTCTGCACTTAAAATATTCAGCTAAGCCAACTTCTCAAACTGAATGAAAGAGGAGACGAACAATTCAATTTTAACCCTTTGTCGCGAAATGCATGTCAAATACATAGAATATGCTGCGAGCTCACCTCAACATGAGTTGCAATTAATAAATAATTTCTGCATCAGTGTGTCCGCCGTGGCGTAGTGGGTAGAGTGCGACGTTCACACGCCGAAGGGTCTAGGTTCGATTCCCAGCTTAACACCAATTTTTCGAATTTTCAACGGTACCACCTCTTTCGAGCTGCTGACAACACTCAAAGAGTAATAAGTGTATAAGAAAGCTCCTCAAATTTCGCCGTTCGGAGTCGGCAAAAAACTGTAGAGAGAGAACAGTAGCGCGCACGACACGAGTAGTTGATGAGTAAACTAAGCCCAGGTCTCCCTTTAGACTGTAGCGCCAACAAGTAAGTAAGCATACATATACATTTTGGCTGTTTAACATGACATACGATGTTAAACAGCCAAAACAAAAACAGCCAAAACATACCTGTAGAAAGTTGAGCGAATTTTGTTAGCTCGCAATCATTTACTCATTCTCACTCATTACACATACTAACATGTAGTTTGTAAAACATGCTCACTTGTATACATATGTTATAACGATGTAGTAAGAATAAAGGGGCAGTTGGAGTAAAACCGCCGAAACTGTCGGTGAACCGTGGTGTTTTTTTAATATTGGACATAAATTTTCACAATATCGAACGTAATTCGCATTTATTCAATTATGTTCTTTGTAGAGAGTCGTTTATATTTTATGTACAAAAGTTCTGTTCAATTTTTAATGAGACGTGTTTTTACTTTTTTTCAGGTAAATTGATGACAAGTCAGAATCAGATTTCAGACAAACATGTCCAGCATTGAGTGCACAATCGGAATTGTTTCACCATGTTATTGCTGTTATCATATAAAAAGCATTATGTTTGAGTAAGTCTATGAATTGTTCCAAGTAATGTACCCCAAACATTTGAATTTCTTTCTCCACCAAACTCTAAATCGGCAAAAGTTTTGGTTTCTGATATCATGATCTTTGCTTCTACGGTAAGAAAGGCAAACAAAGGGTTCAATTCAATGAAAGGGGCTCACCATAAAGTAATTTTGAATGGCGTTCAAATTCTAACTTTTTTAAAAACTTAAGTACAAGGAAATGGTGAAATGTTCCTTGGCTTAGTGGGTTTCAATAAAAGAGGCTTTGCCTAACAAGGAAATTAGACACGGAGTTATCAACTGTCAAAGACAGCTTTACGGTTCGACATGACGTGGGAGGTCATGTGTGGTTACCTAAGAAGTTGAACCCTGGTTTTTCATAGACTGTGGTGACGCTCCACTTGTACACATAGTGAGGTATTTACTCGTAATGCCCAAATATCTCACCACTCTCTTCGACGCCCCTGGTATACGAATATGCCAGTTAGAACTGTGCATACTTTATTCGTGAGGAGAATAGTTGTCACCTTCTACATGTGTGCCATGCATATTTGCAATACGAAAACCTGCATGTGCGACTCATAAGAAACGTGCATCCAGCCTCAATACATTCCAAAACTGGTTGTCACCCACTCACCTATACTTTGTAGTCCTAGGCTTCGACGGGTAACGCCATATGTGTAATATAAGTAAGTCTTCAAGTCGTTCCTGGTCTGATCGCAATCAAAAAAAACTTCTACATATATCTGACTGTTTGGCTTGGGGCGGCTCTACTGTTTTTATGTTATTTTTTTTTCGAATCCACCAATAAGGTCTGCCGGGACGAAAACGACCGACTGGTAACTGGTGGTAGAATATGTAAGCAACATTTGTGCACGCTTGACCAGGCGTCGTAGATCGTAGTTAAATCTTCTCCCCTACATGCCGTTAACGCAAAAAGGACGAAAATTCGCATGCTAAATTTTTCTCTCGAACAAACTAAGGGCTTTCTAGTCCGCTTTTACTAACGTCAAGGCTTCCGCCCCATAAACTAAGACTGAGGTAATTAAGCTGTTATATAAAGCGATCATAGTGCTTCGAGAGAGGGCCTTATTACTCAATTGCGTCTTGAGCCCAAGGAAACAGCGATTGGCAAGAGTGATTCTCCGTTTGATTTCGGTACTGATGTCGTTATACCTAATTACCGCGGAGCCGAGGTAAAAGAAGTTCTTAACGTCCTCGAAGTTTTTGCTGCCTAGTGTTACGCTCCGTCCGAGACGTCGGTGTTGTGTGTTCTTCCTTGATGACAGCGCGTACTTTGTTTTGCTTTCATTAACCATCAGACCTATTTGAGCCGCTTCCGCTTTAATGTCGACAAACGCCTTATTGACGGCTCGATGTGTTCGTCTAATCACGTCAATGTTCTCAGCGTATGATAGTGGTAGAATCGACTTTTGGAAGATCGTGCCTCTGGTGTGAGGGGTGTGACAAGTGAGGCTTGTAAGTTACGCACGATCTTCTCGAGGATGATGTTGAAGAAGTCACATGACAGTGCGTCGCCTTGCATAAGATCTGAGTTGTCATTGAACGTCCTGGAGAGGTCGTTACCGACATTGACAGAGGAGCGAGAGTTCTCCATCGTCATCCTACGCAATTTAACGAGTTTGGCAGGAATGCCAAAATTAGACATGGCACTGTATAGCTCGTCTCTATGCACACTGTCATCTTAGACAGTTATTACTCTTTGAGTGTTGTCAGCAGCTCGAAAGAGGTGGTGCAGTGAAATATTAGAAAAATTGGTGTTGAACTGGGAGTCGAACCTAGACCCTTCGGCGTGTGAGCTTCGCACTCTACCCACTACGCCAGGGCTACCACACTGTCATCTGCGGCCTTAAAATCGACGAATAGGTAGTGAGTGTTTATTTTATTCTTTTTGTCTTTTCCAGGATCTGCCAATTCCCCCAATTTGGTGAAGTGTAAATAGAATTATCAAGGCTAAATTCGAATAAAACTGTTGGAGCTAAGGGACTATCCGTGCAGCTACTTAAGTTGGCCAGAGACCTTGGCTTAGACGCGATTAATATTCATTTGTAATTGTGAGACGTTAGCGTTTACAAAAAGGAGAATCAATTGCATATAAAAGCGTGCGTAGAGAACTTGAACGTTACGTTCCCTCTTTTCGAGGGGAAAGTTTTTGTACGGATGATTGCGATTGCGAATGACGAATTTTGTGGGCTATACGGCGGCATGAGCTTCGCTAAGTATCTTCGGATACAACGCTTAAGATGACGAGACCATGAACAGCGTATAATCAAGCTATACTGTTGCATGCGTAGTTTTGGCATGCTTGACAAGATCGTTTGATTCAGTTGCATGGCGCTGATCGGAAACGAACAAACCAAAATGTTTAATTCTCGTGATTTTTCAAACAATTCTTAAAAATATCCTTCGATATAATGTGCCCGTCGTGGCGTAGTGGGTAGAAAGCGACGCTCACACGCCGAAGGGTCTTGGTTCGATTCCCGGCTGAACACCTCGAATTTTTCACGGCACCACATCTTTCGAGCTGCTGACAACACTCACGAGCAATAAATATCCAAGAAAGCCTCTCAAACTTCGCCGATCGGAGTGGGAAAAAAACTGTAGGTCCCTTCTACTCGTGAGAGAACAGTAGCGCGCACAACACGAGTAGTTGATGAGCAAGCTAGGCCCTGGTCGCCCAGTGGACTGTCGTGCCAACAATTAATTATCCTTCGATATAACGCAGGATCCTCAAAATGTCCATTCAGAAACTGACACAAGCGGCTGAAAAACATTCGTCGCTAAATTTTGGAAGCTGGTTCTAGATTTTTAGCTTAATCCTTATTTAAAGTGTTCACAAAGTAATATGTGTTGCTTCTCATCTTGTCTTTTATGTCTACTTTTGAGGCTTTAAACTTTTTAAACTTTTTTGTACTTGGTTGCATTGCAGTAGTTCTTTAACATGTTTCATAGTTAAACAATTTTAAATGATTAAAATATTTTAAATCTAGTCCCATGCCTTCGGAAGACATTTAATACATAAATATATTCCCAGTAAATGAAACTATAATTCCCCCTCCAAACCCCAAGGGGTGGTAAATTGTATAAGCAAATATCATCTCCCGCAACTTCATTGAATAAAGTTTTCAACAACACATGCGGAAGACGAAAACACTGCTTTGCCCGGTCAGCGTTCATAAAAAGCCAAAAATATAGGCAAACAAAAATATTTACATCTAAAGTTTGTCTTAACACATCCTGGACTTTCTAAATGTTATTAGGGTTTCTGCTCTACCAATTATCGTCTTTCTGTGTGGAAACCCTCAGTAGTATGTTTTGGAGAAAGTTCCAAACAAATTTCCAAAACTATTTCATTTAAAAGGAATTTCCTCTACGCGTTTGCGGTGAGCGAACCTAACGCCAATTTTGGTCTGTTTCATCAATTTTTGATGTGGGTCGATTTGTTGGTCAATTCATTGAACAGTTCTGACTGAAAAATAAATTTTTAATTCTACAGAGACTATTTAAATAAAATATGTAACTTTTTGATAGGGGATGGCTTTTGCAGATTCAAGACAAACCAAATGGTTCCACACGATGCGAAAAATTAGACTCATGTACCCCCCATATTTCTGCTTTGTAAGGAAAAAGAAACAGAACACTTTCAAGGCACTGTTTGACTTGAATTTCATGCTGAGAATTTTTGCCATTCAACAGTTCTTTTCTGCCCTGGATCATTTATTATTCGGTTCTCATTGTACAGATGATATAAAGCGGAAAAGTATATTTTGAGTGCATATAGTTATTGCAGTTTTGGGCCTTTAGACAGAGGGTTCTACATAACCAGAGCAGACTAATACCTTGCCAAAGTATTAGTAAGACGTAGCATAGATCGTTTCATAATTGTTAGGTAAAACTTAAAAAAATCTAGTTGGCAGTTGTAGAGGATATAAATGTCCTTCTCTCGCGTATATCTCGTGACGGACAAGTGTTATGTGCGTGGCCTCCATAGAAACCACCATTTTCGGCGTGCCTACTGATTGTTTCTCAGTATCAATTAACGACAGGCTAAAAATAGATCAGTATTTAGTACTGTGTGAGATTGAGGCATTCGAAACCTCCTGTCTATTTACAGTACCTCACAAAACTGATCATACACCTATAATTACTTCATATTCGTGCTGTTTTAAGGCCGACAACTTTTTTGTTTTTTTTTTTGGTATACAATCATAACTGAATACATATCTTAAACAAGAGTATATGCCAAATTCACAGACAGGCGACTTCCCAGCGGTACTTTTCGCATGAAAAAGGAAACAATCCCTGAAATCGACACACAAAATTGAGCATACAGATGTCGTGTGTGCGTTGTACAACTTAAATAATCTTTTTTAAATATTTTTAAAAAAATATAGATCTTTATTCATCAGAAGTATAATTAAGACTGGCTAAAAATGTTCTTACTTCTACTTATCGACTAATGCGGCTATGGATGGGAATGATGGGAACATGTAGGAACGTGAAGGAATGCAGGTTCCAATTTGCTTGGTGTCAGGTGCGGCTGTTTGCTTGTGGGTGCTTGTGAGGTGTCGGGTTGACCCATGGTACGGATGGTACGGTACTTCGCGTTGCTTCAGGTGAACCGCTCGTATCATGCAGTTATGTCGTGCAGGTGTAGGGTGACCGGATGCTGGAGTGTTGCTTGATGCATTTCACGAGACGTGTGCAAACATGTTTAGGAATTTGTTAACGTGTCGTTAACTTACACAAGCTTCGCAGAAACGATAAATCTAAATTTGTTCAGGAATAAAGCAACAAATGTCCCTGATGATCATTTCTGCACACGCTTTTGAACTGAAATGACCGATTTTCTCTTCTTTGTGCGAAAATATGGCAAAGATGAGAAAACAGACTACTTTGTTAACGAGAATGCTAATGTCGATGCGAAAATTGGGAGAAACTGTAGGGTGATCGCTTGCAACGGTACAAAAAATAATAAACAATTATTGATATGAAGGGACACTAAAAAACAGACATGGAAAGGGAAGAAAAAAAATGCTCTCAGCACAATACGAGCGGTATATTGTTCTGACAATCAAGTCCAATCCAAAATCTAGCATTCCAAAGTTGACGGGTGAGGTGTCATCCGTAATTAATAAGCCTCTTTCGGTGGAAACCGTTCGCAGATTCTTGAGAAAGAATAGTTGAAATGGTAGGATCGCCCGAAGAAAGCCGTATATTTGGCTAGTTAATAAGAAGAAAAGATTGGAGTTTGCTAGACAATATGTAAACCTCCCGCAAAGCTTTGGGGAAGGTGTGTTTTTGGGGAAGGAACCAATTGCAGCTCTCAAACCTAAAAATATAAAGCCAAACATAAAACACGGGGGAGGATCTGTGTTGTTGTAGGGTTGTATTGCTTTAAATGGCTATGGAAAGTTCAAATTTATAGAAAATACTATGGACAAAATTGGGTATTTGAATATTTTAAAACGAAATTTACGAAGTTCAGCAGTAAAATTAGGTCTACCTTCGGTTTTCTCCTTCCAACAAGATAATGATCCGAAGCACACCTCCTATTTAGTACGCGAATGGTTGCTTTATTACGCTCTAAAGCAGCTAAAAACACCCCCACAATCGCCGGATCTTAACCCTATTGAACGTCTATGACACGAAATAAAAGTGCGGGTTAACAAAAGTACCTGCTCCAATAAGCAGGAGCTAAAAGCTAAGATTCAGGCAGCTTGGGAAGGGATTCAGCCATGTTTTACTGTAAAACTGGTAAAATTCATGTCACGGCTTATACAAGCTGTCATAGATGCTGTAGGAGGTGAAACGCGTTACTGAACTTTTATTTGTAACTGTTTTTGTTTTGTGTTTTAGTCGTAACTCGAATTTACTCTAAGTGTATGCTCAATTTTGTGTGTTAAAATAAAGTGCATTTTTTATTTTGCTTAGAAATAGAAAGTTTTTTTTTATATTTTCATATTTTTGTTTATGGTTTTTAGCAATTGAAATATGTCAATTCGAACTGCATTTAAGTTTTATTAATTAACTGCTTTTTGTAATCCGAAAAAAATAAAAATAAGTTTAAGCTGTGAGTGTATGTTCAATTTTGTGAGGTGCTGTATTTATTTATTAATTTTTTTATTCATTTATTTATTTAACTATTTATTTATTTATTTATTTGTTTTTTTACTTACTTATATATCAATTATTCAATTAAGTAATTCAATTAGTTTTTTTTAAAAGCGCGTCTAATTTATTTATTTATTCATTTGTTTTTGTTCTTATTCTAATACTTATTTGTTTTCATGTTTACTATTTACCTATTTATTTTCTTGCTATTTATTTACTCTAATTTTCTGCATTACGTGATAAAGAACTATGTACCATAAATTATTTCAATGAAGGTTTTTTACCATTGTTTTGCTTCAGACGTCTATTGAAAATAATTGCTGCTAAAAAAGACATATAATTTCAGTAGTAAAATATATTAATATTTAATATTATCTCTGTGTCTCAAACAAATTGTGAAATTACACAATGAACGAATTTTATACAATGAAGAATGTATGAAATTATTGATTGAAATGATTGATTGAAATCTTTCTGTCTACTCTCTACTATCAGTCCAAAATGTACGTACATTCCAATCAATTTACAACCAAGCCTGTCCTGATAGTGGTTTTTATGTGTTTACAGAGCTTCTCCGTGAGCCTTAAATTGCAAATAGAAACAGATCCAGTTACCAAATCTCATGCATTTTTTACATGTACGAGGGGCGTTCAATATATTCTCGGTATCGATATGAAGGAAAATGCGAATAATCTCACCTAACATCAATACATTTGTTACCTCTTGAGATAAGCTTTATAAACCCTAAAAATTCAATTTGCTCAAAACCCCTTTTTTGCCGTCTTGAGCTCTTTATCATACGAAACTCTTTTTCCACGTAGACATTTTTTCAAATCCAGAAACTGGAAATAATCATTAGGGGCAATATCTAGACTATAGGGTGGGTGTTGGATTTCTTCGACACCACAATCCGTGTGAACAGGAGCGTTGTCATGAAGAAGCAACACACCCGCTGCGAGTTTACCCCCACTTTTCCTTAAATTTCCTCCTGCAAATTATGCAAAGTGGAAGCGTAGGATATTGCGTTGATGGTTTCACCTTTTTTTTCGTACTCAATGAGCAAGACTCATTTTGCGTCCCAAAAACTGTGGCCATGAGCTTTGCGGCAGACGGAGTGACTTTGAACTTGTTCGGGAGGTCTGTTCCTTTTTCATGTCACTGAATGGACTCTTGTTTGTTTTCAGGGTCATATTGGTGAACCCATGTTTTGTCCCCAGTAACAATTCGATCCATAACACCGTCCGTGTTCCCACTACACATCGCCAAAAGCGCTCTTCAGCTCTCTTTTCTGAGGCGCTGTAAGCATTCGTGGCACCCACCTTCTATTGACCTTTGAAAGTTTAAGATGGTCATGAAGAATGGTGTTAATGGTACCAGTTGAAAGCTTGGTGACCGCTGCCATCATTTTCACCTTTATTCGGGTATCCTCTAGAACACGTTTTTCGACTTCTTTGATGTCGTACAAGCATTAGCCGTTGTGCCCGAGTGGTGGGGGGGGGGGGGGGGGGGGAGGTCGTCTTCATTGCTCTCTCTGCCTCTCTTGAACTGACTTGACTCACTTTTGCACAGTTGATAATGAAAGTGCGAATCCTTGGTCACCATCTCTTTATGAAGAGTTTTTTGACTTTTTCCTTGCTTAGTGAGAAATTTAATTACTGCGCGTTGCTCAATTTTCAGCATCATTGTCTGATTTGCCATTATGATTCTGTTTAACTATAGATAAAACACGAATTAGTAATCACATTTATATGAAATTTTGCATGCACTAAAATAATAGCATTATTTGACAAATACGTCAATGCATATATATAATCACAGTTTCACCCCTATACAGAGAATATATTCAACGCCCCTCGTATGTTAGGAACCAAAACCAGAGATATTTTATTTGTTTTGTTCTCAAAAGCGATGTTTCCAAAAGAATTTTGTTGTTTTTTGTCAAATAATTATCTGTTCATAAGTATCTGGTCTATAACCTGTTACGTTATTTCCACTATGTCCTGAAGACGTTTGCCGACGTGCTCTTTAGTTCTTTAAGCACTTCAAGGAAATGATTTAATTTTATTCAGCTTGCCTAGTACCAGACTTACCATGTAATTAACATTCTTGCGTAGTTGCGAAATGGGTCTGCACTTGGAATTAATGGGTTCGTGGGTACCCTGTAGTTATTAGATCCAAATGCTTATCTTAAACTTCTTGAATATCAGTCCTAAGCATTGCGATTGTGAAAAACCTGATCACGGCAAACAGTTGCTGGAACTTTAGGTTAAGTTTCAATTTAACGTTGTCTCAAATCAGTTTTGCAAAAGCACTTTACAATCGAATTCAATACTAATTTCCTACCTTGAGGACACATCAGTAAACTCCCTCGCTGTAAAATTGTCAAAGAAAAAAAAACTTTAGGAAATCCATCAGGATTGAGTAAAAATTTTAAAAAAATCTTTCAAAATTCAACAAATCCACTTCTTTTCTCAACAAGGTTTTCGTATTTCAGACTTGAATCCAATTCGCTTTCTCATCCGTTTTTCAATACGTTTCTCCGATGTCCTCATAATGAAGTGCTTAACATCTAATCCTTAGAAGATTGATTGCATCGAAAGATGACCCTTTTGAAAGGGAACTTTAACTATAAGTTCACCAATAAAAGCAACTTGTCAATAAAAGACGCATTACAAAATTTTATAGCGTGTCCTTCCCACCCAATTCCAGTCAGAGCTAATTGAAAAGAAACACAGCAGAAATGATTAAAGCGATAAATATGCTCTAACGGGGGCGGGACAAGAAAAGCAAAAAAGAAAAAGAAAACATCTACACGATTCGATTCATTCTGAATGGCATTTGTACGTTTCGATTTTCTTTCACTTTTTATGATGTTTTGTCGAACGTAGAGAATTATGATTCTTTTTTATCACTTCTAAATAATGACCAAGTTACAAAGCATTCGTTTTCCAATGGATACGCATCAAAAATGCCGAAAAGCCGAAATAATTTACATTTTTATGGAAAAAGTTTGGCAAAAATAAATCTGAAATAAATGAATAGGGCCGAGGATCTCGGGCTGTCGAGCTGTACGCGGTGCGTGGTGCCTGGTGCGGCTATGTGTAGTTCCCCCTCAGCACATCCCACAAAACATTCGAATATCAAATCAAAATTAGCTCTCCTATATGTGTGTACGTGTGGAAGGACTTATTTCTCAATCGTCTTGTGCAGACCCAAATCTGGAGACCTAAAGGCCACAATAAACTTTTCCTATTGAATCGGGGCACAGACACACCAACGTTCATTTGAAAATCGACTTTTAATAATCTGCCAATTGAGGGTGTATCAGTGTGGCGAGCATTGTGCTGGCCTTTTTTTTTGGGGGGGGGGGGGTGGGAGTCTGACTTTAAAATCGATTTGTATGGCGTATACAATCAAAACTGCCTCTCTTCCAATGACCACAGGGTCATAAATAAATCCATTTCGATTCCGGCTTTTTTGTTCAGCTCAAAAATCACCCGATAATCAGCAAAATCACAAAGTTGTCGAAATCTCTCACTCAACGGTATCCAGGCGAGATGTATCTGTCAACTTTGCCCATATCAACGTCGAGATCGTTTCAGACGATGGTTGGTTCATGAAAATTCCATCGTTTTAATAAACTGAACTGAACGGGAGATAGTGTGCGTGTAGACACTTTGTCTTTCTCAGCACCGCACAAAGGACATTTCAAAGATCTTCCAAATGAACTCAATAAAATTCTATTAAGACTTTCTGACGAAGAGGAAACTAATGCCATAACATTTGAAAAACTTTTACCCAAAGAAAATGTCGGGGAAGAGAAAAAGAGAGAAAAAACTCACAATGGTCAAAGTTTCTTTAATTTCGTGGAGTGAACGCGAGGACATTGTGTGTAGCAGGGGACACACACATAACACATCCTGGCGATGATGTGAGAAGGCAATAACTTGATTTAGAACCTAAATACGAAATTAAATTATAACTCTAGCAAACTTCAACTATACACAAGTTAGAGTCAGTTGACGAGACGTAGTGAACTAAGACATCCACACACATGCACGCGTGAAGACAAATTTTGCATGGGACAGCGACTATAATGACTTGATACATGTCCTTAAGCACATCCTTTGAGTGGTACTAAACGCAGGGGTGGATGTGGACATGTAAGAGGATGACTCTAAGACCCCAGAGAAACGGTCACCAGTACAAAGTGGGCGGGGATTTTAGAAATCGACTTGAAAAAGGTCCCCCAATCGAAGCCCTGACCAGGGGACGAATACCAAATGAGCGGTAACAATTCCAAATGCAAATCATATCGAAAGGTTGTTTGGCGCACATTCGTTTTGTAAAACACATTTAGTTCGTTGCATGCTTTCTTGCCCCTTTCCACCAGAGAAAGGGTGAGCTTTGATTTTTTTTTTTGTTCATTTCTTCTCTGCGAGGCGGGTCTTAAATGGCATTGGGGAAAATTGAAAAAAATTTGCCGTCCTTTGTACTACGCCGTATGCAAATTGACGAAATAAAATTTTATTGACGGACGCTATGAGGGAAGGGACAAATAACAAGGGGCTTTATAAATTTATAATGTCGTTAGTTTTTACTTGGGCGCGTTGAGCGTACTCGATCGTCATTTGGTTGCGGATGGGGACAATTATAATTTGCGACCAATCCCCATTTAATTGGTTACGGGCGCAAATAAATTTGGAATAAGTTACACGCGTTTCCCCACCTCGAGGCCTGTTTTTGGCAATATTTGTGATTGACTTTAGATGCGGTCATCATCATTGAAAGATATTGAAGGTACCATTGAATTTTAAGTGTAGTTACACTGCTCTATAGACCAAAATCGATTTTCTTCCTCATTGCAGTCTAAACGTGTTGGCTACAACTCTCCAAAATGTTTTCCAGAATTAGCGACGCCCTATTGCATCTTTGGTAAAATCCTTTTCTCCTAATGCTCCTTCAACTTAAATTAACCGCTTGCACACTCCAAATTCCTTCGAATATTTTGCTGTAGATAGATATAAGGTTGCCCGCCTTTTTGTCTTTTGTAAAAAACGCTACAGAGCTCATATATCGCAATAATATACATCATTTGAAAGGTCTTGACATAACCTACAAAACGATGCTATGCATGATTAGCTTGCATATTGTGTTTAACAGTTATAGACGTGTAAACATGGAGTTCACTAAAGCGGAAATTTCACGTTCCGTGAGATTAATGGTGTTTTGGGGGATGGTACTCTATCACTTCGAACCGCAGAGGAATGGTTTCGGCTATTCGGAGCCGGTCAAAACGACACCATGTATAAGCCAACCGGCGGAAGATCTGTAACGACGAATACCGATCGAATCATAGAAATCATCGAGTTAGACCGGCATGTGGTATCCCGTGACATCGTCCAGGAGTCGGGAGTTAGTCACTTAACCATTTTAAACCATCTGCAGAAGGCTGAGTACAAAAAAAACTTGATGTTTAGGTGCCCCATGATTTTACGCAAAAAAACCTTTTGGACCGATTCAACACCTGCGATATGCTGCTGAAACGGAACGAACTCGACACATTTTCGAAGTGGATGGTGACTGACGACGAAAAATGGAGTATACACGACAATATTAAGCGAAAACGGTCGTGGTTGAAGGCCGGTGAATCGTCCCAAACAATGGTCCAGCCGGGATTGACGGCCAGGAAGGTTTTTTTCTCTATTTGGTGGGATTGGAAGGGAATCATCCACTATGAGCTGCTCCCATATGGCAAGACGCTAATTCTACCATCAACTGCGAACAACTGGACCGCTTCAAGCAGGCGATCGACAAGAAGCGTCCGGAATTGGCCAACAGGAAGGGTGTAGTGTTCCACAAGGACAACGCCAGACCACACACGTCATTGATAACTCTTCAAAAGCTACGGGAGCTCGGATGGGAGGTTTTATAGCATCCACTATATAGCCCGGACATAGCGCCAAGTGGTTACCACTTGTTCCTGTCCATGGCAAACGCCCTTGGTGGTGTGAAGTTGAACTCAAAACAGGGCTGTGAAAAGTGGCTGTCCGTGTTCTTCGCATATAAGAAAGGGGGCTTCTACAAGAGGGGTATTACGACGTTGCAAAATATTCTTTCGCCGTTATTTCTTGAAATTGAAAATATCAGTGAGTTGGATACCGACCTTGACGGAGCAACGAGAGGACTCCATCGTCATCCTACACAATCTGATGAGTTTGGTAGGAATGCGAAAAATAGACATAGCAATGTATAGCTCATACATACTGTCATATGCGGCCTTAAAGTCGACCAAATATATGCAGCGAACCCCTCTGCCTGATGGTTATATAATGGGCTTGACCTACCAGTCTGTGGGTTGTGCGTAAGAGTATTTTCCTTACCACGTAAAAAAACACCAATTCAGTCACAACAACGTGCCTCGGAAAAGGACGAATCGAATTTACGTAGCCCGCGAAACATAACCACGGAAGAACAAATACAAGCAATACAACGAACAACATTCAATTTTCTTGCCTTTAATTTGACTTCATTTATAAGAATCTTGAATAAGAAAAACCGCGCCTTTCAAACTTCCTCATCTGGGCTCGTTTTACATTTTCACCTCATCGCCGGTAAACGTTATCCTATAGTTTTCGGGCATAAAAATCAATTGATTTCTATCTGGGTGCATAATTAATAGCCGACGCTCAACACTTTGCGTGGTAAGTGTGTGTTTTCCCCTTAATTTGCTATTTGTAGAAAGTTTTGCCCAATTGCATAGAAACTATTGCAGAATTTTCTTTCACCAGTTTCAATCAATCTTGTTCATGACTACGGGCAATGGCTTACAAAATTTGACATTGCAAAAACAACACATAACATAACACCGCATAAAGATTGACTATTATGCCTAAACCGTAGTTTGTCTACATTCATGTCTTCAACGCCTGCTGTCATCCAAAACATTGTCCGGAGACTCATTTTAGAAGAAGTATCAGTCTCCAAATCAAGCCAAACTCTCACTCTCTGTGGATGCATTGGGTTTTGCGTTTGTGTTTTCCGGAGGTTGTTGTCTTACAAAAATGATTTTTCAGCCAAAATCGTTGTCCACTGCAATCTGCTCAAAGGCCCAAACAGCGACACGCATGGTCTCCCTATTTTTGAGGTAAGCGAGTAATCCGACAGGTGGCCGCCGTAGCGTAGTGGGTAGTGTTCGAGGCTCACACGCCCAAGGTCTACGTTCGATTCCCGGCTGAACACCTCGAAATTTTCACCGCACCACATCTTTCAAGCTGCTGGCAACACCCAAAGAGTAATAACTGTAACAAAGCTTCTCAAACTTCGCCGTTCAGAGTCAGCAAAAATCTGTTGGTCCCTTCTACACGTGAGAGAACAGTAGCGCACACAACTCGGGTAGTTGATGAGCTAGGCCCTGGTCTCCTGCGGACTGTCGCGCCTTACATTTAATTATGAATCCGAGAGAACCTTGTAAAGGAATCACGACGGTGGCAAGTTGATGTCAGTAAACTATGTCTCACATTTCGACCACATGCGCTGTTACTCCAGTTCAAATGGGAACGTAAAGAGTCTCCAAGTCATACAAGTAGTCAGTCAGATAAAGAAACACGTTGAGGAAATTCAAAAGATATTCAATCATTGATTGATTGCAAAAGAACAGGCAGAGATGAAAGAAAGGAATTAAAGCTTTATAATTTTAAAAAATTTTTCGCATCTTTATGAATGATTAAGGAAGTTCATCAGAAAAATGCTGTATTTTCCTTTTCCGTTCAGAACGAAAAATGTAACCACGGAAGTAAAACTCAGTATCTAAGCAGTGTCAGAGCAGTCGTAAGATAAGTAAGAAAGCAAACTTGAGCTTAAAACAGATGTACTTCTCGGCCTCAGGGGATAATAATTACTTCCTGTTTATCTTTCGCATTTGAAACTGAAGAGCCAAACGTGCTCTTTTCACAATTTAAATTCTAGCAAAACATTCGTCTTATATTCAGCACTCCCACTCATTTCTATAAATGTTAGGGATGTTCTGGAGCACAGCTCGGCCATGAAATACAAATACTCTGACAAAAGTTAAATGCTATAGAAACACAACACAGATTTATCGCTTACGCACCTAAATCAGGGCAAAGGCAGTTTATTTTCAGCACTTGTTTAATTAATACTCACGCTCGAGTGTATTCCCTTCAAACACATTACAGTCCGAACCCAGGGTCTTAGCAAAGGCAGCTGGAGGGAGTTTCCACCACAATTCCTCACCCGTTTGAGACACTTGAATTCCGAGAACAACGCTTCCGTGCCCACATGTTAACTGGTTCGCTTGGCAGTCCCAAGTGCCCATTTCGCAAACAAAGCAAAAACAAACTTCAAAAAATTTTTGAAAATTGAATTCACCGTTCCCAGCGGGCGACACAGCGCCGGGTGTGTCAAACACCTTCAAGGGACACTGCCATCACAGAATCTATCAATTACCCCCTTCATAATGATTTCAATGCATGCTACACCACTGTTTCGGGTTGCTTTCGCAACTCTCTACTCTGTTTATGGCTCTTTGGGTTTTGTTTTCCGAACAACGACTTTTATTACCCCCCTACTAGTGAACAATACGGAATCATGATTGTTGATTTTTTATGGTTGGATCGTTCGGTTCCTTTTTTCATCTCCTTCAGGCAAAAAAATCCGTTAACATTCATTACAGTGCTGAGGGGTTTCCAGAACAAGCCATTCGATCGGCAAACGAATCTCCGCACAATTTTATTCGATGAGGTTTCAATACAAAAAAACAAAAAAACGTAAAACTTAATTGAACCAAATTTGGTGAAATATTTAAAATGCGTGTTTTATTGTATTTTTTTTTTTTTTTTTTGAATATTTCCAGTAAAATTAAAAATGTCCAAAATAAAAAAACATGTTTGCTATACTTACCGTGAAAAGAGCTTTTCCGTAAAAAAACTGATATATGATATATTTTGTTTATTCATAATCTATTATTCATTTCATTATTTTTTTATGTAGCAGGTTGGGAGCCTTTACACGGTAGTCGATGCTATGAGAACTACCTCCCAGATTCTCTATTAATCTGTTTAGCAGACAAGGGGTGACCAGCTTTGCTTGTGATGGATCTTCGCATCTAAATGAACAATATCCCGAGAACAAATCGCCGTTGATGGAAACAATTTCATCCTCGTTTCGAAGGATGAACTCCAGGGTATCTTTAATTCACTGAAGAAGAAGAAGTCAGAAGGAATCGATGGGATACGGAATATTCTCCTGGGCCATCTACTCTCTGAGACAGTAGATGTATGTATATATATATATTTTTTTTGTTGGAGGTTAGGATAAACTGCCCTGGAGCGCTCAGACTCAACTACTGGTCCATTGTACTGCCAGGCAGTAAATTTCATTTAATGTAATTTTTTTGTTCTCAGCGTCGTTTGCCCGGTTCACAAGAAAGGAGACCCCTTGAACTGTGCCAACTACCAAGGGATAAGTCTCCTGAACATCGCATACAAGATCCTCTCTGCCGTATTGTGTGAGCGTCTAAAGCCGTTTGTCCATGACCTGAAAAGTTCCTATCAGTGTAGTTTCAGGCCAGGGAAGTCCACAATAGACCAGATCTTCACATTATGGCAGATCCTGGAAAAGACACAAGAAATGCAAATTGACACTCACCACCTATTCGTCGATTTCAAGGCTGCATATGACAGTGTGCAAAGAGATAAGCTATACAGTGCCAAGTCTAGTCTTGGCATTCCTACCAAACTCGTCAGATTGTGTAGGATGACGATGGAGAACTCTCGCTGCTCCGTGAAGGTCGGTAACGAACTCACCGAGACCTTCAATGTCAAAAAAGGTTTTATACAAGGCGACGCACTGTCATGTGGCTTCTTTAACATCATTCTCGAGAAGATCGAGGTTCGAGATAGTCAAGGTAACAGGAACAACAACATCAGTACCGAAATCAAACGCAGAATCACTCTTGCCAATCGCTGTTTCTTTGGGCTCAAGAGGCAATTGAGTAATAAAGCCCTCTCTCGAAAGACGAAGTTCGCTTTATATAACAGCTTGATCATCCCCGTCCTACTTTATGGCGCGGAATCTTGGACGTTAGCAAAGGCGGTTGAGGAAGCCCTTAGTTTCTTCGAGAGAAAAGTTCAGCGTGCGAGTTTTGGTCCTGTTTGCGTTGATGGTATCTGGAGGAGAAGATTTAATGACGAACTCTATGTTCTGTACAGCGACATGCGCCTGGTCTAGCGTCTACGGATACAACGCTTAAGATGGCTAGACCATGCAGAGCGTATGGACACCAATGCTCCGGCCCGAAAAGTCTTTGAATCTGTGCCATTGGGACAACGCAACAGAGGACGACCTAGACTGAAGTGGCGCTCACAAGTGGAGAAGGACCTCAACCAACTTGGAGTGCGCAACTGCAGGCAGCTGGCGAAAAATCGAGCTGGAGAGGCATGTTGGTTGAGGACCAGGTCCACCCCGGACTGTAGCGCCACAAGAAAAAGAAGAAGAATTTCTTGCGCTTCTGGGAAATAGAACTTAGGTTTTCGGTACCCACCACATCAGCACCAAATAGCCGCCACCTGATATGAACGAAAACAGCACACTGACAGAGAAAGTTCTCTGAAGTGTCTTCACCTTCTCCATAGGCATCGCAGAGTGTGACATCACTCAGGTGCATAGCAGAGGTAAAGTGCCGACAAGTCGTCTGCACTCGTTTTAGTCTAGAGATAGCAGAAAAGACCCGGATTTCTTGCTGACGTTTGGGGGCATACTCTTGGTCATACTGCATCCTGAAGAGTCACGCCATCTCTGGTTGTGCTGTAGGGAGACCCAACCATCGACGAAGGCCCTGACCATGGACGCGGGTAGTCCCAAGGTGGGTTCGGGCCCTTCGAATGCCTCTGCTGAACCTAGTTTAGCTAGTTCATCGGCAGTCTCGTTTCCCAGGATCCCGCGATGACCCTGGCTCCAGACAAGTTTTAGCGAATTCAGCCTGCCGACCAAATTAAGGGAAGACTTGCATTCTTGAAGTATCTTGAAAGTAATTAAAGGGTTGAGTAAGGCCTTGAACACAGCTTGACTACCTTTTCGTCACAATATAGTTGGTGGCCATTAGGATCGCGAAGGATTCCCCCTGAAAGACCGATTAGAAATTATTTAAGAAGGCGTGAAGACTGATGTTGCCGTTTTCCACGAATGCTCCAGCTCCAGAACCCTCCGTTGCTTTGGAGCCGTCCGCGAATATTCGACTACATTCCTTTCTTGGTTCAGTTTTTGACCAGAGCCAGTCCAGGACACGGGGAAAGTCGACTTTGTGTAAGCGTCGCAACTGTATTATTGGTGACCTTGCATCAGACGGCATGTCCATGAGAGTAGGATCATAGGAGATGCGGTGTGCGAGATTATCAAATATCCAGTGCGAGTGGAACCAAAGGCCTTCCTTTTTAATCGACACAACATCACATAATGTTGTGATCAAGGGGAGGAGGGGGGAGATTAATCAGAGCATTGAGAGCAGAGCCAGGCGTGCTGGGGAAAGCCCCTGTGCAGCTGAGACAAACTGTTCTTTGAAACTTGGTGAAAGCGGCAGTCACGTAGCTGCGCGAAAGCTTGTTCCACCAAACGACTGATGCATGTGAGAGAAGTGGTCTTATCATTGCCGTGTACATCCAAATGGATCTATTGGATGATCGACCCCAGGTTTTGTCAAAAGCTCCCTTGTATTGCCAGAAGACTGACAGTGCCTTGGAGGTTTTTGTCCCAATGTGTCTTTTCCAGAGAAGTTTACTATTCAGGATAACACCTAGGTATTTGGCTTCATTGGAGAGTGGGATATTGACGCCTTTAAGTACCAGTCGAGTCAAACCAGTCGTAGTCCTTCTTCTCGTAAAGAGAACAACCTCAGTTTTAAGAGGGTTGACTGAAAGCCCATTCCTAGTACACCAGTTATCGATCATGTTAATAGCCGCCTGCCCAAGTGCACTGACGGCCGCAAGGCATGGTCCGGTAACCAGTACGGCTACATCATCTGCATAAGAGTGTCATTAGAGCTCTGAAAGAATGTCTAGGATCATCAAATTGTATCGGACAACAAATTCGCCTATAGAGCGGGGCATGATGCTATACATGGCGCGTCCAAATTGGTCTCCGACATTCAATGGAGCAAGAACAAGAGCCAATACACGGGTGCTTGCCTGATAGGCATGGGAAATGCGTTCAACACCGTTTGGTTAGAAGGCTTCTTCCTCAAGTAAGTCAGACTAGGCATAGATAAAACACTGCTGTATATGATCTCTGATATGGTTACAGGTATGAATTTGTTGTGAAAAATGGCACCGGTAAATCCACCACAGTATGTCACATAAAAAATGGGTTGCAACAAGGGGCAGTTAGCTCACCGATTCTTTTTGCTAAATTCACCAGCGATATTATTGGTTCTATGCCGCATTGAATCGTATATGCCTATAATCTTATAGCATACTGATCAGGCTCGAAAATCGAAGTGATAAATAACTTGTTGCTGCATGACTTCGACGAAATGCAGACTGGAAGATGAAAATCAACTTCCGGCAGTGAAAAACTATTGTCTTCAGAACCCCGCTTTCCATTGCCTCAATGGACACGAAGAAAAACTGGCGCAAGTTCGGCATATTGTGCCCGCGGGGCAGACGTCAGTTGTGCAGAATGTACTATAATTAGACACCTTGGCATTTGGTTGGACCAGTATTTGTGGCCGCCGTGGCGTAGTGGGTAGAGTGCGACGCTCACACGCCGAAAGGTCTAGGTTCGATTCCCAGCTCAACAGCAATTTTTCGAATATTTCACGGCACCACCTCTTTCGAGCTGCTGACAACACTCAAAGAGTAATAACTGTCTAAGAAAGCTTCTCAAATTTCGCCGTTCAGAGTCGCCAAAAATCTGCAGGTCCCTTCTACTCGTGAGAGAACAGTAGCGCGCACAACACGAGTAGTTGATGAGCAAGCTAGGTCCTGGTCCCCCTCTGGACTGTAGCGCCAACAATTATTACAGTATTTGTACTCCGGTAAGCATGCAGCTACTGCTCTGACAAAAGCTAAGAAAGCCTTTGCTGCAGAACGTTGGTTGTTTTACAGCAGCAAACTTGATACCAGAGTAAAGGTGATCTGCTACGTGGTCCTCATACGGCCAATCATGGTTTACGATTGCCCGATCTGGGTCCTTCCCAGATCGAACAGATGAGGGTGTTCGAGAGGTAATGTCTTCGGACGTGCCTCCGGTTTTTTCGAACACCTGCATCCGATTACAAGAAATTCCATCCCAACGAGGTCTTGTAGACCGAGGCAAATTTCATCAGGATAGATAATTTCATAATTAAACTGACTCGTAGGCATATTACACTAGCGATGAGTTCAAGCAGCAGTCTGATCTTTGGAGTATATTATCCCAAATTCATGTACCACGAAAAGGTGCGTCTAAACGGGCTAATATCTCCTGAAGCGTTTCTCTATCTAGTCTCCAAAGGGTTGATACAGGACACGGAAGGATGACTTTTAATCTTCCATGTCGTACGCCGAACAGTGGATAGCCGACTCCAATACGAACCGGACGTCGCTCGTAGCCACGGGGAACTTCTTCGGTTCAATAGGGCCATCTCCGCCCGTGATAGGGCACAGTTTACCAGAGAACGTCACTTCTACTGGTGGTTGCATCGAAAACAGCTCCTGGCTCTGCCCGAAAGTGGAAAGTTTCTCTTGTGGCCAATTGGCATTGTTTTTCAGGTAGTGCGAAAAATAAATACAAAAAAAAAAACACAAGCCCCCGATCAAAAGGGTGCATCATGGCCTATTAACCATATATGTTAAGCATATAAATTTCATGTAGGCCATGGTGCACACGTCCGTATTTTGATATGAACGTAGTTTTGATTTATTTCTTGGTAAGTGTTAGTTAAGCTTCAAGCCAGAATAGGCAACAAAAAATAAAGGATCCACTTTTTTCTACCTTTTCTTAGGAAAAAACTATATATTATTATATTACAAAAAAAATTACTAACCTATGCCCAATGGCAATTTTTAAATTAAACACAGATAAGCTAAGAGCACCTGCTTATGGTCAGTAAGTAAGATTTAAGAACTATTTTAAGATAAATGTAAGCTAGTTTTAAATATTTTTCTAGAATTAAAATACGTTTATTTTATATATTGCATAAAATATGCCAAAAAATCTAAAAACAATTCAGAATCTTGCAAAAACAACACAATCCCGCAAACCAGGCTACGTAGTCGTAGTTCCATTTTAAGGTAAAACTTTCTCGCCTGTTTCAAAAGAAATAGAAATGATAAGCTTTCTACCTTTCAGTCTTTCAATCAGAAGTGATGGGCATTCGTTAAGCAGTATTCTTCGACTTGAGTCTTTCACGAGACCGATTTTAAAGGCCAGCTTTCTTGAAATCTGTGGCCGCCGTGGCGTAGTGGGTACAGTGCGACGCTCACACGCCGAAGGGTGTGGGTTCGATTCCCAGCTCAACACCAATTTTTCTAATTTTTCACGGCACCACCTCTTTCGAGCTGCTGACAACACTCAAAGAGTAATAGCTGTCTAAGAAAGCTTCTCAAATTTCGCCGTTCGGAGTCGGCAAAAAACTGTAGGTCCCTTCTACTCGTGAGAGAACAGTAGCGCGCACAACACGAGCAGTTGATGAGCAAGCTAGGCCCGGTCCCCCTTTGGACTGTAGCGCCAACAATTATTATTATTTCTTGAATTCTACTACGATCGCTGATTGTTGACCACCTTTAAATAAGGCACGTTATCCCTACCAGTGCTGAGTGTGTGATTACAAAAATGTCTTAGGAAGTTGTAAAGCTGACGAGGAAGAGGAGAGAAGTCGCGACATGGCGTCTTTTCTTCTTTTTTTTTTAATAATTGAAGCGTGCAAAAGGGGTTGCGAGTACCCTTAAGTGACCGGATCCAGTTACAGCACGGGCCGAAGGTGTAGAGGAAGGAGATGGACATTGGTTTCAAATGCCTGTGGATTGTAATGAGGAGGAAAAATCGTGCTGGGAAGAGCATTCCAGATTCGTGTAGTGCGGCTAAAGAACGAGTCTCTGAATTTGACTGTACGTCCGAAAGAGGGCTTGAGGGTGTATTGGTGGCCATTCCTAGCGAGGCGTGTATTGCTGGTGAATTCTCGGGAAGGAATGCAACTGGCTAATTCATCTGAGTATTTCTTGCTAAAATAATGATAAGAGAGTGACAACGACGCGACATTACGTCGGTCAATGTCAGTCCGTCAATCGACTTCGCAATATAACTGTCACCTATAAGTTTTATCGCTCGCTTTTTAATTCTATCCTATTCTCTATATTTGCTATGACAACATGATTCGGTCCCTATAAAGAATTTAAAATAGACGAACTGCCATGATTCAAGTGTAATAAAGCCGCCCTATTTTACATAACTTCAAAAATCTACTATTCCCGGTCGAAGAACTGTCTGATGGATGATGCCACGAGATCTTAGGGTGGCTATGCGATCAAACGATTAAACTTCTGTACAAACTGAAGGAATGAAGAGGAACAGGAAATCGTTCTGCAATTGTTCCTGCGATTTCATGCCTTGGACGTAAATTCCTTGCCGATTACTTTTTATGAAACAAAATGATAACTTTTAATATAAATATGTACTGTGACTTTTTTGATTCTTGGACTGATCATCTCTTCAAAATAGGTGCCATGGCGTAGTGGGTAGAGTGCGATACTCACCACCTTTTTCGAGCTGCTGACAGCAGTTGGTCCCTTCTATTCTTGAGATAACAGTAGCCCGCATAACACGAAAAGTTGACGAGCAAGCTAGGCCCAGGACTCTCTTCTTCTTCTTCTTGTGGTGCTACAGTCCGGAGTGGACCTGGGCCTCAACCAATATGCCTCTCCAGCCAGCACGATCTTTCGCAAGCTGCCTCCAGTTGCGCACTCCAAGTTGGTTGAGGTCCTTCTCCACTTGTGTGCGCCACTTTAGTCTAGGTCGTCTGTTGCGTTATCCCAATGGCTCGGATTCAAAGACTTTTCGGGCCGGAGCAGTGATGTCCATACGCTCTACATGGTCTAGCCATCTTAAGCGTTGTATCCGTAGACGCTAGACCAGGCGCATGTCGCTGTACAGAACATAGAGTTCGTCATTAAATCTTCTCCTCCAGATGCCATCAACCAAAAATCGCACGCAAAACTTTTTTCTCGAAAAGACTAAGGACTTCCTCATCCGCCTTTGCTACCGTCCAGGATTCTGCGCCATATAGTAGGACGGGGATGATCAACCTGTTATATAAAGCGAGCTTAGTCCTTCGAGAGAGGGCTTTATTACTCAATTGCCTCTTGAGCCCAAAGAAACAGCGATTGGCAAGAGTGATTCTGCGTTTGATTTCGGTACTGATGTTGTTGTCCCTGTTTACCGCGGAGCCGAGCTAGATGAAGTCCTTAACTACCTCGAAGTTTCTGCTGCCTAGTGTGACGCTCCGTCCGAGACGTCGATGTTGTGTGTCCTTCCTTGATGACAGCATGTACTTCGTTTTGCCCTCATTTACCACTTGACCCATTTTAGCCGCTTCCGCTTCAATGCCAGCAAACGCCTCATTGGCGGCTCGCTGTGTTCGTCCAATCACGTCAATGTCATCAGCGTAAGCTAGCAATTGAACTGACTTCTGGAAGATCGTGCCTCTGGTGTTGACTTGTGAGTTACGCACGATCTTCTCGAGGATGACATCATCATCCCTGGACTCACCACTCGCGACAAAAAAAATCAGTCTAAACACGACCATTTTCTGATGATGTTGAAGTACTGCACCCAGTCAAAGAAAACTTGTTGCAACGCACCTGAGGTTTGAGGTTTAATATGACAAGCTTTCAGGCATCTGGAACTTCCGACACAGACATACATGGATCGGAAGAAAGAAAAGTGCTACCACTTTTTTCAGTTTTAACCTCTTAGTTGATTCCTATATAATTTTTAAATTTTTTTTTTAATTAATTTTAATTTTTTTGTGTTCAATTTATATTTATTTTTTTTTATATAATTTTTTTATATAATTGTCGCGCACTAAAGGGATTGTTTATACCCTTAAGTGACTGGGATGAAGTCATAGCACGGGCCTATGCACATTACTTTTAAATGACTATGGATTGTAATAGGGAAAGAAAAGTTGGGCTGGGAAGAGCATTACGTATTTGTGTGGTACGGGCAAAGAACGACTCTCTAAACTCAACTGTACGTCCGAAGGTGGGCTTAAGAGTCAACGGGTGAGCATTCCCAGTGAGCCGGCTATCGCGGGTGAATTCTTGAAGGGGAGAAATGCAGCTGGCTTTGCTGAAATAACGATAAGAAAATGATAGAGACGCAACATTTCGTCGATTCTCTAGCGAGTCGATTGACTTCGCAGCATTATTATCACCAATAAGTCTCATCGTTCGCTGTTGTATTCTATCTGGTAGGTGCAGAGAGGTCTTAGCAGCAGAAGACCATATACGTAGGATGCCCTTTATATTTCGGGATTATGCAACCCTAGTGTTGCAATCTGGCAACTGCGAGCTCTATCGTAAAGGTTGACATTTTCGAGGTTATACGTACTCAGAACGTTTTGTCATACGAGCGCTATTTGTGTTGTTTACAGTAACTTTAAAGATTCATGTCGTCCAAAAAATGGAAAATTGTGAAAATTTTCGTGCGATTATTTTTTACTACTTTCGGTGTGGATTAACTCAACAACAGTGCATCGATGAACTTGATGCAATTTTAGGCGATGGAACTCCATCAAGGACCAGTGTTTATCAATGGAAGACTAATGGTGTTTTGATGGATGATACTCTATCACTTCGAACCGCAGAGGAATGGTTTCGGCTATTTGGAGCCGGTGAAAATGAAACCATGGATAAGCCAGCCGGCGGAAGATCTGTGACGACGAATACCGATCGAATCATGGAAATCATGGAGTTAGACCGGCATGTGGTATCTCGTGACATCGTCCAGGAGTTGGGAGTTAAAACCATCTGCAGAAAGCTGAGTACAAAAAAAACTTGATGTTTGGGTGCCCCATGATTTGACGCAAAAAAACCTTTTGGACCGATTCAACACCTGCGCTATGTTGCTGAAACGGAACGAACTCGACACATTTTCGAAAGGGATGGTGACTGACAACGAAAAATGGATCACATACGACAATATCAAGCGAAAACGGTCGTGAATGAAGGCCGGTGAATCGTCCCAAACAGTGGCCAAGCCGGGATTGACGGCCAGGAAGGTTTATGCTGTGTGTTTGGTGGGATTGGAAGGGAATCATCCACTACGAGCTGCTCCCATATGGTAAGAGGCTTAATTCTACCATCTACGAACAACTGCACCGCTTGAAGCAAGCGATCGACCACAAGCGCCCAGAACTGGCCACCAGTAAAGGTGTAGTATTCCACCAAAACAACGCCGGTCCACACATTTCGTTGATGACTCGTCAGCAGCTACGGAAGCTCGGATGGGAGGTTTTATAGCATTAACCGACGCCAGAAGCCAGCATTTTTGAGAAGAGGGCCTGATGCCAGACTCTGTCGAATGCTTTTGAAATATCAAGTGCAACGATCTAGCTCTCTCCTGCATTATGCAAAGATCTGTTCCATTTTTCGGTGAGAATCCGTATTGTCGGTGAGTATTGTGCTGCGGAATCCGTGTTGTCGGTCATTAAGAAGCTTCCGGGTTTCATGATATTTCATAAGCTGACGATATATCAGCGTGCCCATCAAATTGGAGAGTTAGAACGTTAGTGCTATGGGTCGGTAGGAAGTGGATGATAATGGTTCGCATTTTTTAGGGACGGGCTGGACAAATACTGTTTTCTACTTACTCGGAAAGAGCCCTAAAGAGTACGACAAATGGAAAAGCTTACGCAGTGGTTTTGCCAGCGTAGAAGAACACATCTTCAGAAGAACAGAGGGATACCATCCGGGCCAGCGGATTTGCGCATGTTTAGATCCTTGAGTACTCTTGCAACTGTACGAGTGCGAAAATGGACTTGTCGCATGGAAAAATCTACGCTCTCGAGTAAAAGAGCGGACAAAGCACAACCTGAATGCGTCAAAGTTATCATAGGAGAATCTAACATCTCTTATTAATGTAATGCAATCATCTCGGGCCCTTTTGAATTTCTAACGGATTGACTTTGAAAATTCGGAAGCTTATTTCTCTCAACGTGATAGCCAAAAGACGTAATCAATGAATAGCTTAATGTATTGCCCATCGGAAGAGACTAGTTTTTGTCGCCTCTCCGGTTATTTTCGAAAACCATTGACCCATTCTCTGATTTCTGCACAATTGCCGAACCGGTGGTCTCCCAAACATTTTGCATCCGTCGTAATATGGTAGCCAGAGGTCGGAAGGAGCAAGGTTTGGAGAATACGGCGTGTGAGGTAAGATCTCCCATTTCAGCGATTACAAGTAGTTCTTGAATGCAATATCACCTCGTCATGCCTTTCGATCATTTCTGGTCATTTTCGACGCAACGACGACATCGCCTATCACGAACTGGCAAAAAAATCCCTTCGTTTCATGTTTTTCAAAACGTAGTTTCGAGGTGAAAAGTCGCCTATCGACATTTGTAGGGTTTAATTCGTACAGCACCCAATTTTCTTGACTTAAAAATTAATGGAAATTGTTTGATGATTATTTTCAACGATTCTGCTAATTCACTTTGGTTCAATAAAGTACAAAAACACTCAATAACATACTTACGCTCATGCATATTTTTCAATTTGCTTAAAAAAACCAAACAATTTGATGTATGGGAGTAGATTGTTAGAAATTAAAAAACAATGATTTATTTTGTTGTTAGTAACCACTTTTACTGTGCGATGTTTTTCAATCCGCACAGACTGCGAAACTTAGTTCTTTAATTCTGAATTTGAGCATTCTTTTCGATACTCTACACCACCAGCCCACTGCACTGATGTGGAGAGTTCTGAGAAAAGTGCGAGTAATTTGATTCTGTTTAAAAAATTTAATTGATTTGACATTTACACCCACCAGCCGGTGGATGTTGATAATTCCCACCCCTAACCAAAGCCGGTGTGCACTGAATTTTACAGACATAACTCCAGCTGAAGCCGATATTTAATTACATATTTTTCGTTGACGATTTTCAAGGCTTCTTTTATCAAACCGCTGACTTCACACGTGCCAGGTACCTTTGCTCAACAACTTTGGCATATACCCCCATTAGCTTTGATTAAAGAAATTTAATGTAATTAGACCAGTGTGCCTCACGAATGTGGCTAAGTGTTATTGGTAGGTACGCTTCCGAATTAAAGTGCTCCTCAGCACACACACGGCAAATAAGTCGTTTTCTCCGTCTCACGTTCGTTCTACTCAATAAACACGTACACGCCGACAAGCATTGTGGTATCTTGAAAAACAGAAAAAAAAGGACCAACACCCACGGTGCCAGGTTTATCCTCACACCGCCTTCGCTGGCTGTATATCATTTCGGCAAAAACTCAATTTTCAATGTCGCAAACATTTAGCCCACACATTCTACGAAAAATCAAGGCAAATATTTTTAGAAAAATGTGTGAAGTGTGTATGTGTGCCGACAAAGGACATGTCTATTATGTGTCGCGAATTCTTGTTTTTGGCGAAACTTTTTGCCTTTCGTGTGCAACGAAGTCTTGCACCCAATGTGCAGGACCAGTCGCTCGTGCAACGACACTTATTGGGAGCAGTTGAATAGTTTTCTTGTGTGTCTTGTTTTTCATTCCCCCCCTCGTCATGGTATTGTTTTTACAGAGAGTTCAGTTTCAGTAAATTTGCATTTCGGGAAGGTTGGGGGTTTCTTTCATTTCCGTTTGCTTAGTTGGGTGGCGTGGGTCGCTTTGCTTCTGCTCAATGCGAATACAAATTCTGCAGTACGAAGCTGGGATCGCCGGGAACGAACGCTTGTGCAGGGGAGCACAGCAATGTGTCATAATTTTTGTATTGTGCACTTTAATTGCATTATTCTGAAAAGTAATTTTCTTAGCCGAAGGGAAAAGTGCTCTTTTTATTCTGTTTGTGATGCAATTAAATTTGCATGCTGCTCAGAATGAAAGTTGAGTCGTGTCAGCAGAAAATGCTTCTCTGAATTTAGTCGACACGCCATAACGCTGCTCTTTAAAATAGAATTTAAGCGTCTTCACTCGAGGAGTCATTATGATTGGGGAACGTATTGCTCACTTTTATACAAACAAACGTCTGTCTTGGCACTTTGATAGACAACTGTCGGCTTATGCCATTGACATCCAAAAACAATCCCGACAAAAGCCGCTGTAAATAACTTGAGCCAATAAGTTCTAGGTATGTCGATGGTGAGAGCTATAATTTGAGTCGCAATTTGAAAGGTTGATTTCCATGTTAACGATGTAACCATTGACATCGGAAGGAGAAGAAGGAGTGGGACTGAAACAAACAAAATAATTGTATAGCATTTCAACGGAGAGTGTTCAACTGTTTACTGTGTACTCGTACTGTCAAGGGCAATAATGCCAGTTAGTGAAAATTCAATAAATGAATCCAAACAAAACAAAAACAAGCACCTTATCCTATGACGAGATTTGCGTAGTTTTGTACCTTAATGACGTGCTTTCACATAAGTGGCTCTAGAGTGCTTAAATCAGTTCGAAAGAACTTCAAATTATGGTATAGTGCTTACAAGGTAGCCAATATCGTGTCTATCGTACAGAACATTTTGGGAGACAACAATTTTAAATAAATTGGGCGTGAAATAAATTAAAAAGCACGCATTGGTGATTCAGTTTCCGTGCACGGTGATTGCTCAGGTGGTTCCTGAAGACCTCGTCACATTTCGTGTAAAATTCAAATTGACAGATTGCCTAGGGATTGTTCGAAGGTTTTCTTAAACCCTGGTTCTGATATGAAGGTAATATCTTGCGCATGTGTCATCAAAAGCAAACAAAACAAAATCCAAGATGGCTGATCAGAGTGACATCGATGTTTGTTTTCATATGATTTTGCATTTTAATTCATATTAGTATGGTTTCGTCACGGAAGTTTTTCTTTATTTATAGTTGCAAATATTAATAAAATGAGATTGTGGAAGAATAATCAATTGTGAATAAGTGCCAAGTGTCTGAAAATATATTTGCTATGCAAAAAATGTAAAAATTACAACAATTTGGATGAACGCGTATTGCAAAGTTGTTTATTTGGCATTAATTCAAAAAGATACAGTGTGTTCACATAAGTTTTCAATAAAGTTTAAGTTGACGAAGTCTATTTGTAAATCTTTGAAATTGTTTTTTTAATTTTCCTCTTTCCATGTGTGTCATCATTTCGTTCGTAGGCTTCTGAAGAAAACCCTCCGTCAATAATGCCTGGAGAAACTTTGAGTTTTAAACACCACTTCTTCAAAGTGATTACTGCTGGAAGAGGATACTGTTTCCTTAACAAGAGTCGACATGCTCGAGAACCAGCTACATGTATGGCTGTAGCATTGCCAATATCTTCGGATAACCATTTCACTCGCTTGTGGGGGCATTTCAATTTTTTCATCCGGCTCTTCGCGAAAATATGGCTAACAGAGTCAATTACCTGTTGTTGTTTCCAGTTCTTAGCCTTCAACTCTGCTATTTGTTTTATTAACCTGGCAAATGAAAACATATTAGCTCAAATTCTATTTAAGTGCGATGCGTTTAAACTTATTCTGATCTACTTACTCGGAATATGTCGGCCTGGTTTATTCAGTTTGATGACTACCATCTACGATTACTGGCTTGGCTCGTACTCCGCAGTCTTTTTGCAAGATATTTACATCTGTTTGTGTGGAGCAATCGACACACTTGGGGCCGTTGGAATCGTATAAATCCTCCGTTTGTACCTCAACCTCAAAGTTCTCCTTATCAATCAATCCTTCGCTAATATGTGAATCGGACAAGTATTTGATAATAAATTATCGGCACTTACCTGGATATCAAAAGTCTATTTTGAGTTCTTAAGGCTCGTGCAGTCGTTTCGCTATTATCCTTTTGAAGTAGAAATACGATTGAAGACACAGCATCATCCTTCAGTCGTCTATTTCTTAACGATATTCCATACTGCACATATAAAGGATTCAATGGCACAATATAACTTTCCTTAAAATGTTTTGAGTAAATTCTTGCTATTTCAACGCTGATCTTATAACTCCGACCACACAAAATTACCCATTGTTTACATATTTTGTTTTATTTTGGGAATGAATGATACGATACATTTTCATTTTCAATTGTATTTCGATTCTTATTATTGTTCTGAAAACATCCGTACACTGCACAGCGCATTTTAGAAACTTAGAAATGGTTGACTTTAATCAAAACACAATATTACCGATGTAAACAAACTCTACGATGTCACCGACAGCCGCCATATTGCGAGAATTCGACAGATGCGCAGAACGAAACCAAAATATCTACCCGGAGTATATTACCTTCTGTACATGTACCTTGTTCCTAATCGACTATCTGTCTGATGTGACTGGATTTTTGAATCACATGATTCAAAATACATCCGCATCACTACTTATAGTGACAACGGAAAGACTGATGGAGAAAAGACCATCTGTGGCGGGATGGCGGCTAACAGACCCAGGCTTTGCGGGAACCTGACTGGTAGTGACGGCTTGACCAGAGGCTATATTCTGGTGCCATGGGAGGTCAGGGGCCCCTGGAACGTCGGTTTCATCCTGACCGCGCGGTAGGCCCCCTTGTGGGAGTATCGTGGTGGTTGTGGCCTACCACTTAACATCGCGTGTAGAGTCCTGGATAGCGTACCGTGCTGACTTGTCTAGGTATTTGTTAAACCCATGCATAGGCAAGGCGGTTAGGAGACTATCCCGGCTCAGTGTGAAATTGCATTCTCAACCGGGCGCTGCGACTCAGAGAGGGAAAGAGGTTGTAAGAAGGCCTCTCATCTAACCAAGGTAGGATGATTGTCCCTCAAGCAAGATTCAAGTTTGGTACCTGGGTAACTAGTGCGTCATCCACGACTCTAGGGAAAATGGGCCCCGTGATATAAGCCATCAAAGCAAGGGATCACGTAAAACCAAATTCCACATCTGTCTATAGGATGGATGCTACGCCCGTCCACTCTGACTTGTTTCTGATCACTGAACAACTATGGATCCATGGATATTCAAAGTCGACCAAGTAAAAATCGGAACATTTGTTTTCACTTGTCGAACACGCTTTGAAAAATAAGAATGAATATCCTTTCGACGAACTGTGATGCTAACACACACGGTCTCTGGAGATCTAAAAGATGTGCTCAACATCAGTTCTCTGCAAAAGGGAGAAACAGGTCCTTATTTTGCTGACCGTGATGCCGAAATGCAGAAACATACAGCTCTTCTATCATGACAGCACTCCCGTTTATAATTCGGTCCTTGCAATGCGTTAAATATACAGACCACAGCCATATGCAAGGAATACCCCAAAGCCGGCCACGGAAGAGTCTGTTTTGAAACTTAAAAAAGTCACCCGCCGGTTAGAAGTTTGAGTGTAAGTCAGAAACTCATTCCTTTTATTATACCCCCATAATAATTCGATTCGTTTTCAAAAGATGGCGCCGCCTGCAAGTTGTGCCTAATTTTGAAAGTGACTAACCTACTTTACTGAAAAGGAGTGTCTTTTTGTGTGAAAATTTGATTTCCTTTGTTATTTGGAAAAGAGTGCTGCTGAAACCCATCAAATACTTGTAGAAGTTTATGGTGAATCTGCTCCGACCGAATCACTTACATGAATATAAAGAGTGTTTTGTGTTTGAAAATGAGGAGTCGGAGGCCTTATTAGATCAAAACTGTTGCAAACAATTTACGTTCGGTTAAGAAATGAAAATTTATTCAATAGCAATGAAGTTGGTTGACGTATGAGTGCAAACAAAGTAATATCGATGGACAACTTTTCACCTCTGAACTGTTTCATGAATGGTATGAAAGAAAGGGATTTTTGCACCAGATCGTGATTTGAGATGGAAAGAGAATATACTTCGAGAAGCCTAAGAGGACAGAATGCATTGTGGACCCGTTCCCCCCATGGTCTACATCGACGCCAAAGAAACATTTCCATGGTTCAAAGATCATGTTCTGCATATGCGGGGACCAGTTTGAGCTCACTCGAAGAGTAATAACTGTCTAAGAAAAACTTCTCAAACTGTGTCTTTCGGAGTTGGTAATAAGCTGTAGGTCCCTTTTGCCCATGAGAAAACACTAGCGCGCACAACACGAGGAGTTGATGGGCAAGCTAGGCCCTGGTACCCCTGTGGACTGTAGCGGCATCAAATTGTCATTATTATTCAAAAATGACAGGACATATATGTCTTTCGGAGTTGGTAATAAGCTGTAGGTCCCTTTTGCCCATGAGAAAACACTAGCGCGCACAACACGAGGAGTTGATGGGCAAGCTAGGCCCTGGTACCCCTGTGGACTGTAGCGGCATCAAATTGTCATTATTATTCAAAAATGACAGGACATATATAATGTTAAAACTTGAACACGAACTGGACATCGTGCTCATGTGCGTATTGGCTTCACGTGTTCAAAAATAAACAACTTTCTGTTTTACCGTGAAATAGAACAAGTTCTATAAAAAGAGGGGGATGGCCGAAGCATCATCACATTTTGATGCATATATTTATATCTACGCACACGTAGAACATTGCAAGCAAGTGAGTCGGAAACATGACTCCATATTATGTGAAATGTTCTTTTTTTCTTCTTTTTTAAATGAATCAAATCAAATTGAAGTTCCTTCAACGATGATACATTTTTGCGAAAACTAGGACACAATGAAATGCACTTTGATGGTGTTGTTCTGAGAAGAAAATAATTGGAGTACTTCTTAAGCCCCTTGTATTTCCGCTTAACTCTTAACTTGAAACCCTAAATAAAGTGCGATCTTCACTAATGGGGCTCAAATTATGTTGAATCATCCAGTTGTTTTTTCACCTCATGGGTAAATACCCCGACCACTCTCTAGAGATAACTGAAGGAATGATAGAAAGAAGATAAACTGTTTTATGTTCAATCAATTTCGAACTAAAGCCGATCGTAGTTGAGTCTTACTGTCATACGGGTTTTCAGTCCCAATGATTAGCAAGCTCATTAGCAACTTAATAAATCGTAAATAACCTAACACCGATCCCGTTTTTGGACACAAAAGATGTTGTACAATGTAAATTCGACCTGTCCATCAATAATAAATAAGCTCCGAAATCATCTCAAACGCTGATACCTATCTTAACACATCAATAAAACACTAATTACTAAAGAAAACAAAAGCGTTAGCGTCCAAAAAACGTGCCTGCAATCGTAAACGAAATTTTTAAAGCTTAAGTTCAGTTATTTGAATCGTTAGCACTGCGTCAAGTCGTCGTTTGCATTTCTGCCTGATAACCCCGAAGAAAATTGGCTCATCCTAAGATTCGACGGCGATGCATTTTATGACCAAATTCCTTATGAGGACACCCGTAACACCCTGCGTTCGCCCCAAAGCTCCCAAAGATTCGAATTGAATTGCAAACGCTAACGAGGCGTAGTAAGGACTAAAAAATACGTTTTCGGTTTCAGGAGCAAAACTCTCTCACAACAATGGATTATTTTAAGTCACGCAGGATGCATCCATCCGCAAAAGTGCATCTGTTGGCATGCAACGTCAGATAAAACTTTTCTAATTAAAATTCCTCATTTCATAGTCGATTAAAGTTGGAGGACTACACACACCGGTGGTGAATCTCCTATAAGTCGCTCCACATAATTTAACGGATAGAAACGCTTCAGGAAGATAAACCGGCGAAACGAGGCGGCCCGATATTTGAGTTTCCCAACACCGAATCTCATCTGTGTTTATCGCATTTCATTTGAATTGCAATGGAAAGCAAACAAACCTACTTTCGCACCCGTACGACCTCCTCAGTACTAGCTCCCGCAAACGAGTGCATGTTACAAAGCCTGATGTTTGATCACATGAATTTGCATTAATTAGCTACTCGTATCAAGTCGATAAATGCGGATATTGTGTACATCCTTGCGAGCAAGCGAATATAGTGGATTTCGAGTGAGTGCGTTTCCTGGAGACTAGCTCCTTCCAATATCCGTTTACGTTGCAAAATCTAAGCTCACACAGTGAGACAGGGAATACGTGCAGGGCGCACACCTGTAATAAATTAATCTCTGTGTAAGCACACGTGGACTTAAATGGCAACTGCCAACAGCCACAGGAACTCGAAAGTTTCACAGTACTAACGTTTGGATCCGGATGTTAACTGCTTGAGAAAATTTAATTTCGAACTTCGGGCTTTAAGCACTACTTGAAGCATTGGTTGGATACTTGGAAATTCAATCGGACAATTTCCGCGGAGATAGACTCTCATGTTATAATAAGGGATAGTAAACAACTTTGGAAGATTTTAGAGGTTATAATGAAAACGTGCATCTACATTCCTCCAATCAATGTCTCTATCTCAGTAAAGCTTTCTGAAAAAGAAAAGGCCGATGTGTTAGGCGTTCATCCATTCATTCACTTGACAAGGCTATCCTACCAATGCACATTGAATCATTTGTTGAATATTCTGTGAATTCCGGAACACTTTGGTTTCCATAGTATGAAAAATGTTTGTCTTCAAAATCTATCAATTCAGGTTTGAGTTAATTTTACTGAGCTTTTGTAGTAGAAAAGAAACATATAACAACAAAATCGAAACACATAGAATCCTGTCAAAGAAAACACATTTTCGAACTTTTACTCAAGGGTACCCATTTTTTCAAAATCTGTGTTGGAATCATCTGAAAAGTTGTTGATCGAAAGCCCAGCCTTATTATAATAATGAGCAGCAATATGAATTCGCGCTCTCTCTTGCATTACTTAATAAACGGAGCACTTCGATCACGCAAGTTGGTTGTTACTATTTTGCATTTGCCGAACTCCTCTCTCTCGCTGAAATACATTCTTCAATCGCTCTTCTGCTGGAAAAAGTACTGAAAGTACTTTTGACACAGGATGACACAGGTCTGGTTCATAAGCTAAGAATTTTAAACCTTTCACTGCTTCTTTTTTAAGTTCTAATGATTCCATAAATTAAGTTTTTCTGATGGGAAACAAGTAAATGCAAGAGTTCCACGAGGATCCGCTTTTGGACGAATTTTTTACAATATAAATATATTCCGAGTGGCCGCCGTGGCGTAGTGGGTAGGATGCGACACTCACACGCCGAAGGTCCAGGTTCGATTTCCGGCTGAACACCTCGAATTTTTCACGGCACTACCTTTTTCGAGCTCCTGACAGCACTCAAAGACTAATAAATGTCTAAACAAAAAAAACGCTTCTCAATTTCGTCGTTGGGAGTCCGAAAGTAGTGCGCACAACACGAGTAGTTGATGAGCAAGCTAGGCCCTAGTCCCCTGTGGACCGCCACGCTATGCTAGTATTATTATTTTTAGGTCTAGGCTTTCAGGTTACATTAGTTTCGCTTTATCTGAAGCCACAGCCTTTGTGGTCTGCTTGTCGTTTTCTTCAATATGATTTTCAAGTGAAGGGATTGCTAATTCTGAAAATATTCGATGTTTTGACTGTTTAGTACCTGTTTATTAAGAAGCTAGTCTATAGCTTTCGACTCCCAGTTCAACACCAATTTTTCTAATATTTCACGGCACCACCTCTTTCGAGCTGCTGACAACACTCAAAGAGTAATAACTGTCTAAGAAAGCTTCTCAAATTTCGCCGTTCGGAGTCGGCAAAAAACTGTAGGTCCCTTCTACTCGTGAGAGAACAGTAGCGCGCACAAAACGAGTAGTTGATGAGCAAGCTAGGCCCTGGTCCCCCTTTGGACTGTAGCGCCAACAATTATTATTATTAGTCTATAGCTTTCCAACATGTACTGTGTCCGACTTTGCACATTAGGATATTTTTTGTATCATGCAAGTCTAATGCTCAAATGCCCACATGGAATGGATTGCTAAAGCAGAAATTCTCATATTTAGGCTTTAATTGGGGTTCCGTTAGTCACTACGTTCAAATATTGCCTGATTTCAACTTCTATGTCTTTGAGTCAATTAAATAAATATGGCTTATACTATATGAGTACCTCGGCAATTCTGACAGTTTTTGAATTTCTCTAACACGACCTAAAGGAGAATTAAAGGTCAAAGTTTTCGAAAATAAAAACGACGATGTTTGCGACTAAACAGATCTGGAAAGAAAGTTCTGTAGACAATGTTTCAAAGAACACTTGACGGCTCCTTTCCATATTTTACACCAGCCGCTTTCACCGATTCACTTAAAGGTACTTCTGTGGTTCAATTACACAAGGAATTGGGCAGGACATTTCAGTCAAACTTACGCCATTCCTCTGAAAAGATTCATTGGATCAACAGAATGGAACGAGTTTCTGCTGTACGCGTAGATAAGTCAATCACACATACAACTGCAATTATTTTTGCACATCAGCTAAACTTTTCCGAAATTACATTAAAACTTGTGAAATGTTCTCTTGAAAACAATTTTAATGTGTTCCACCGTCCAGCGTACAGCTCTGTCAACGGAGCCTTCTGCAGAGGTCTTCAATTGGTGATAATAAAATCAACACACCACCATACGAGTATCTGCTCATATGTGTTCTGCGTCCAGAGGACCTTTTCTCTCCATCCCCTGCGACTTCTATCAATTACCACTGTGTGACTTTAATGGCAAAAGTTTGCAAACCAAATTATATAAATATGTGTATCCGTGTATCTATTGACGGGAGGCGGGGACATGTTGTACAGCGAACACGGCGAAAGACTAGGAAAGCACAAAATGGCAGAAAAAGTGAACGTAACAACACCGTCATCCAGCTCCTTTCAATCCACTGACTCCTGAATCAGGGGAATTCCGACAACTTTTGCGGCAACTCTCGCACGAGTTGCCCCCACACGGAAAGAAATTGCGGGGAAAATTCGTGTGTACTTCGATTTTTTGGTCTGCGTTCGTTATTATGCGCATTATATGCTTAATTAAATTTACTCTAAGGTATTTATGAGCGGGGATGTGAGTGCTTTTGGGTAAGTTTGTGCGTCGCGTATGTGGGGAGAGGGTGGAAAAGTTTCCTCTCAAATCTGATAATAAATGAAGAGATTTGTTGCTCGAACAGCACGAAGATTGGGAACTTTCTCGGTTAGATCAAGTATCCGCCTGGTTGTGGCCCAAAATATAAACAGGAATCTTCGTCTTTCTTATTTTTAAATTTTTTATTTGTGTGAGCGCACCGAAATTATTTTCACGTTGAGCTAACGATTACACTTTGGATTCGAGTCTCACAGATACTTGGAGTTGGAGATGGGGCGACTGAGTTTGTCGACGGGAAAGTGCAAGTTGGTGGAAATGTAAATTTGGGTTTCGCTTTGCAGAGGTTATGAAGGCTAACGTAAGATACTACAATCGTCTGCGAATATGTGATAATGAGGGAATGACGTGATTTGATAATGGGTGACGCATTTGGCACGAATGGAAGTCCTTAAAGGGTGGAAGCAGCGGGTGCTGCGCTCTGCAGAGTATTTTATTTCAATTAAAAAATAACGCCTTCAAAGATTTATTTTTTCCTACAAAGGTTATGGGAGAAATTAGAGTCAGGAGAGGATTAAAACACGGCACCGCTTATAGAATTGTTTACAAACTTATTTTTAGCTCCATTGATTGCGCTTCCCAGGAACAGCTCCTCGAGCAAATAAAGAAAAAGAGAGGTTTGCGGACACGGAATACAACAGTGGCTTATGGAAAAAAGATTTTGAGAAGGATGATAAGAAATTCTTGGCCGCCGTGGCGTAGTAGTGCGTAGTGCGACACTCACACACCGAAGTCTCAATCCCCGGGTGATCACCTCGAATTTATCACGGCACTACCTCTTTCGAGCTGCTGATAACACTCAAAGAGTAATAAATGTCTAGGAAAAAGCTTCTCACACGCCGTTCGGAGTCGGCAAAAAACGATATGTCCCTTCTACTGGTGAGAGAACAGTAGCGCGAAAAGGGAAAGTAACAACATTTCATTCAAAGTCCACCTTTCTGGTAATTTGTGAATACCTCGCCAATAAAATTGTTCGTCTTTTAAAGCAAACCAATCAGACACCCAAATTTCGACCTCCTGCTGCTCAGGCAATGCGTGTCCCATCGATGAAAACAAATGGTAGTCGGAAGAAGCCAAGTCTGGCGAATACGGCGGATGGGGTAGCTGCTCCCAGCTGATTGTATCCTGAACCGGTTTTGCTTTGTGTGCAGGTGCATTGTCATGGAGCAAAATTACCTTGCCGTGTCTTCTGGCCCATTCTGGTCGTTTCTCGATCAATGCATGGTTCAAATTGATCATTTGTTGTCGGTAGCGATCAGTATTAACGGTTTCACCAGGTTTTAGGAGCTCGTGGTACAGCACACCTTTCTGGCCACACCAAACACACAGCATTGTCTTCTTGCCGAATCGAACTTGTTTTGCAGTCGATGTTGATGGTTGTCCCAGATTAACCCATGATTTTTTCCGTTTAGGATTCTTAAAATAAATCCATTTTTCATCGCCAGTAACAATCCGATGCAAAACCGATTTGCTTTCGTGTCTTTGAAGCAAAATTTCACAAGTGTTTTTTCGGTATTCCATCTGTCTTTTATTAAATTCATGTGGCACCCATTTTCCACACTTATGGATCTTTCCCATAGCTTTTAAACGGTCAGAAATTGTTTGTTGTGCAACATTTAACATTGCTGCCATTTGCTTTTGACTCAAAGTGTCATCTCCATCCAATATCGTTTGCGATTCGGCGTCTTCAAACTTTTTTGGTGGTCTTCCACGTTTTTCATTTCTCACATCAAAATCATTATTTCTGAACCGTTGAAACCATCTTTTGCATGTTGCTTCCGATAGAGCATGATCACCATATGCATTGACAAGCATTCGATGCGACTCTGCAGCACTTTTCTTCAAATGAGAAAAAAAAAAATTAATGCTTTCCGCAAATCATCACTTTCTGGTACAAAATTCGATATTTTTAACACGATGAAAAAATATGATGTTGTCTGTTCAATGACTTGATGTATACTACATATTTTTCACAGATGTCATAGCAAACAAACAAAACAAAAATAAGGTCTCGTTCACAACAAATTTTCCCTATCGAGACATATGTTTCTTGACGCGTCACTTCATACCGGTATACCTGGTAGATTGCTTGGTGCTTAATTTGCTTGTTTCATGCCATTTGCGAATTTGTCTTTTTTTAGTTCCGTGAAATCTGAATTCCTAGAAAGTTTATAGACGACATTGTAAATAAAACTTAGTGTACCTTACCGTGGCGTTCAACTTCCGTTCTCTTTAAAAGAGACCCAAGATTTAATTTGTGGCCAGCTTTATGAGGTGCGTAAGGTGCGTTACTCACATGCTGAAGATTCCTAGTTCGACTCCTGGACTGAACATATCTAGTTCTATCTCTCTCTGCATTTCAAATGTAGATAGGTAGATATTTTAATATTGAAAAATTTAACAATTTAGAGCAAAAGAAAGTTACTCAAAACACGCTTTTCAAAAATTAACTTTTGGACATCGCCTATTAATTTAAGATCCCATCCACTTGTTGCAAATGAAAACAGAGCTAGGTTGTTGTGTTTTGTGCATTGGACTGCACCACAAATTCAACTAAGCATTACCTACAGAAAACTGCTTTTACTGAGAATAAAGGCTTCGTCTGCAAAAAATTATAATATTTGTGTATGAAGATGGGAGTGACGACACCCGCTCTCGACGCCTCACCATATCAGCAACTCACGAAGCTTTTGAGATAATGAAGAAAATTTTTATGGAAAATGGTGGAATTACTGGAAGAGAAGGTGCTGAAGATGACGGCATATCGGTGAGCTCATGCCATGCGATTTTTGTCGGAAATTTTGGGCAAGAAGTGTGTGATAGCGAAGTTCGTTCCAAATTTGCTGAAGTTTAACCAACAAAATGTCGCTTGAGGATATGCAAAGCGAATCGCTGAAATTGCTCAAAGGCCTACCTAAAAGTGCATATCATAACGCTGTCAGCAGATTTGTTCCCAAAATTTAAGAGACACATGAAAGGAAGGCGTTGGGCGACGATTGAGGATATGCAAACCGAATCGCTAAGAGAGCTAAGAGAGCTCAAAGGCCTACCAAAAAGTGCATATCAGAACTGCTTCGAGAATTGGAAAAACGCTGTCACAAGTTGGCCACCGTTCGATATTAAAAAATACATGTGGTGAGACAGAAGGCAGCATTGGGCTTGGATGCAATAAATTCCACTTATTTGCGTTTGACCCTTTCTTGACTATCATTTAGAAGTCGAAATTGAATTCAAAAACTTAATTGCTATAGAAATACGTGTTGGAAACACTATTTTAAGTGGCGGCCATATTTGCAAATTGCGTGAAATTATGGTGAATAAACTGACGCCTGAACAATGCTTCCAAATTTTTTATTTATAATTGAAGCGCGCTTAAGGGATTTGTACCCTTAACTGATCGAATCTAAGTCATAGCACTGGCCAAAATTATAGAGGAAGAGAGGGAAAGGAAGTTCCGATGCATATTAGTTTTAAATGCCTGTGGATTGTAATGAGGGAAACGTAGGACTGAAAAAAGCATTTCATATTCGTCTGGCGCGGCTGGAAAACAAGTCTCGAAACTTAACTGTACGTCCGAAAGTGGGCTTAAAGGTGAACGGGTGGGCATTCCCAGCGAGGCGAGTATTACGGGTAAATTCGTGAAAGGGAGAAATGCAACTGGCTAACTCATTAGAGCGTTTTTTTTTTAAATATCAGTAAAAAATAGTGAGAGAGACACAACTATGTCGTACCGAATCTATTGACCCCGCAGCATTATCATTACCAATAAGATTTATCGCCCTCTTTTGAATTTTTTCTAGTAGGTGTAGGGAGGTCTTAGGCGCTCCAGACTAGATAGGAGTGATAGATAGCTGGAGCTGGTTATTTTAAAATCACTTGAGTGACTGAGTTTTGCAAGCATTAAATTTCACTGTATTCTTTTCACTCCAATCAATTATGCTGTCTATATCGGAACATAATAAGCTTAACATACGCTGCCGTTCCAAGTCAACAGCTGAAGAGGAGGATCGAGAGCCGAAGAAGGATACGAAAGACTTAGTACTGTCATTAGCGAAGAAGTGAATTGGATTAGAAGTGACAGACAGGATATCATTTATAAAATTGAGGAAGAGTGTCGGAGACAAAACGGAGCCCTGGGGAACACCATTGTTAATATTGTGGATATCAGACCATCCAAACAACTTGTATTGAACGGTTCAAAATTTAATTTCTAATTCGAAGAGATTCATCGACGCCCAAGGGGGGAGAACATGTTGCTCTATTTGGGGCTAAAACAGAATTGCAGCTTGTCTCAATTTCCAAGAGCTCATTTTGTTTAGCAATAAAACTCATATTTGGTTGCAAGGATAAATCCACAGACAAAATTGGGGTATTTATTTTGATAATAATCCTTAAGAGTTTCACCGTTACATCCACAGAAACTGACTGTTTGTTCTGTTGTGTGGGTTGGTGGATTAATTTAGATGTGCTTCCTTGAAAACCGATGATGGCACGGTAAAAGCATGATGTTCAGGAGCTGTGACTTCAACAAGACAGTGCACACTGTCAAACAATCTTACTACAAATGATTTGCTGAAGGAAGCATTTCACGTTACGAACTCTCGAATCGGTCTTCATGGTCGTGTGATAAAGTGCTGCTCGGCTTCGTACTGTGAGGATAGATAAAGTCTTTAGTCACGTCGATAAGAATTGTCCGAAATGATTGATCACTTGGAGGACAACATTCTCAGCTTTAATGCTAACATTCGAGAACAATAGAATATATATATAGAAGAATATCACTAAAAATTGTACCTCCGGATTAGTTTACGTCGAGGGCTAGCTGTGCTGACCATATGCCAGTAATCCGACTAAGCTTCAAATACCAAAAGATTGTCTTTTGACTGAATTGAATTTTTTGATAATCCAAAAATTAATGTTTGTTTCATACCATAACAAAGTTCTATACCTCTCAAAAAGCACACTTTACATAACACCAGTTTGCAAGCGTTACGAATCTTTGCTCAGAGAAGACCTATATGACACTCCTATATGACTTTAAAAGTCATATAAGGATTAAATTGGAAAATAGTATAGTGCAATGCACAAACAATACTCATATTGACCAAAATATAAATACAATCACCAATGCAATCTTGGAAAGCATGTGTTCCAAAGATGTCATTAAAGTGTAATACACAAGCCGATCTTCCTCTGTAATAATAATAATAATAATAAATGTTGGCGCTACAGTCCAAAGGGGGACCAGGGCCTAGCTTGCTCATCAACTACTCGTGTTGTGCGCACTACTGTTCTCTCACGAGTAGAAGGGACCTACAGTTTTTTGCCGACTCCGAACGGCGAAATTTGAGAAGCTTTCTTAGACAGTTATTACTCTTTGAGTGTTGTCAGCAGCTCGAAAGAGGTGTTGCCGTGAAATATTAGAAAAATTAGTGTTGAACTGGGAGTCGAACCTAGACCCTTCGGCGTGTGAGCGTCGCACTCTACCCACTACGCCACCACGACCACGTCGAAATGATAACGTTAAGAAATACTTGCAGACGTAGATGGAGTCGTTTGAAAAACGAATTTTATTTACAACAATATAAAAAAATTAATATACTGATCAAAAATGCAATTTCCAACTTGAGAAACCAAGCTTGGAATGACAAGCTTTAAACGTTGAACAAAAGTAGTAAACCATTTCGGAACATCATTTAAGTTGCTTAAAAGAAACATCTACAGATACCTCCACTCAATATTGGTAGTTCGGTTAGGCCTTCATGCACTGAGAAGGTAAGTGCATTATATAACAGTTTCCTGCATAACAATTCAACATTAAGTAATATTATTCCACCTAGCAGTACCCAAAATGCTGCGGAACAATCGATTACATTTATAAATTCTCAGATGTTCATAGAAAATTTCACTTCTGTATCACCTTCAGAATTAAAAGATATCCTTAAATGTCTAAAAGTGACGAAATAGCCTGGCTTCGACAGGATAAGAAATGAGTGTCTTAAAAATCTTCCTAACATTGCTGTTGTTATGTTAACCTATATCTTTAACAGCTGTCTGAAACTTGGGTACTCTCCTAAAAATGGGAAAGTTACAGAAATAGTTCGAATATTAAAACCCGGTAAATCGTATTTACAGGCCAATTAGTCTGCTCAGTTAGATAAGTAAATGTCTCGAAAAGGTGATAAGAAATATAATTATGTTCTTTCTTGAAGATAATGTAATAATCCCTTCAAAACAAAGTGGATTTAGACCCTTCCACATCATTGTACACCAAGTTCATCGCATTACTAAAAATATTAAAAAAAAGTTTCTCTGAAGGCAAAAGTACTGGAATGGTTATATTAGATATAGAAAACCGTGTGATACAGTCAGACACAATGGTTTGCTCCATAAACTTTTGCAAGCGATCATCCCATTATATTTAATTAAAATCGTACAATCGTTCCTGTCATTGCGTAGGTATGAGGTGTGTATCAACCATCACAACTCTGTAAACAAATTAATCTGTGCTGGTGTCCCGCAAGGATCTGTACTTGGACCAATTCTTTTCAATCTATATACTTCTGACATGCCAAGTTTGCCCAGCTGTGATATTGCCTTATTTGCTGATGACACGTGTATTTATGCTGCTAATTCAATCGCTTTCAATGTTGAACCTAATCTGCAATCTTCTATAAATACTCTTGATTTATACTGCAAAGCCTGGAAAATTCAATTGAATGCTCTGAAAACTTAAGCTATTTCCTTTTCGCGCAAAAGAAAACCTAGCTTGCTACCCACAAACAACCTTCTACTCAATGGTCCCGAAATTGAGTGAAAGTCTGGTGTAAAGGCGTCTGTTTTAGACAAACAATCAACTTTCAGTGCTCATGTGTTAAAAAATGTGGATAATACTATAAGAGTTTTGTACCCCTTTATTTGCAGATATTCACAGTTGAGCACACGTAACAAACTCTTAATATTTAAGGACATATTTCAAGCAATTATATTTGTGGATCTCCGGTATGGGGTAAATGCGCGAAAAGTCATGTGCGCAGGTTACAAATAACTCAAACAATAATTCAAAAGATCTTACAAATTATGCTGAATTTACCACGACTTTTTTCCACAGAGGAACTTCATGAAATTAAAAATGTAGAAATGGTATCTTCTCGAATTATGAAACTTAATCAGAAATATAACATATCCTGTACATCATCTAACAATCACTTGATTTAAAATTTAACTAACTAACTTAACCGCGATTGTCAGATGTTTTATTGAATTATTTATTTACTTATTTATATTTATTTTTGATTTGCAGTATTTATTCATTAACTTATTCATATATATATATATATATATATATATATTGTTTTTTATTTATTTATATATTTATTTATTTATTTATCTACTTATTTATATTTATTTATAATTATTTGTCTCTTTATTTTATTTCTTAATATTTATTTACTTATATTTTTTTTTTATATTTATTTTGTTACTTATTCTTAATGATAGTATTATTAAAATTAATCTGTTGTTTAGTTATTTGTTTTAAATAATATTATTTGAATAATTCTGTTCTGCTCTGTTCTGACTTTATTTATTTATTAATTTATATGCTTATATCTTTAATTCTATCTAAATCTATTTTTATGTCAGTGCCATCTTTGAAATCATGTATTAATACCACTTCTCTTTCCCCTTCCACAACACCATAAAATTTAATGAATGTTTTTTTTGGCTTTTCCATCAAATTAAAACTGTGATATATTACTTAAGAAATTATAATAAAATTGTAGTAGTAAGGTAACATGGCCGTATCTCTAAAAAATATAAGATACACATAAACTATTGTAGATCTTGCCGCAATAAATAAATAAAGAAATACTTCTAACACTCCTTTTAACTACAGAAGTTTTCGTCCCATAAAAACGGATATATTGAAGAGCATAATCAATGCGTTTGAAGAGCATCTCTTTAGAGGAAAAGGGGTTATACTACCCCGTCTAGTGGATTGACGCATGTTTGCAAATCAAAACAAAACGAAAAGCCTTCGCTTCAATGTGAACTCTTAGCTTCGCCGCAAGTAGACAACATAAATCTGTCAAACATTTAATACCCAACTTACAACTAAAACGCGAAATTCACCAAGAAAGGACGAATGAAATCGAATATGAATGTTGCCTCCACCTTTTTTTCGTTCTTATGTTTAAATTGCTTTATTCTCTACTCCTCCTAAAGAACAAAATTCAAATGGTCAAAGCATTAGTCATGGAAACCAATATTCTCGTGATGATTTTTTAAACATATCTGCAGCGTCATCACACTCGAGCGTACTCTGTCAAAATGCAAGGAATCCCCAGCAGATCATTTATCAATTCGATGCCAGAAGCAAATTTAGCAAAGTGCCCCCGAAAGACTTAGGTTGCGCTAATTAAAATTTTCACAAAACACAATCTCACCCGAAGCAGTCTCACGAGCTTTATAATAAATTATCACTCCCAGCAACGATTGGGTGAATGGTTTTCCATTTTGCAACACTATTCCGCAGCAGTGTCTGCCGCGCAACGCCCCTCCCACCCTCCCTCTCTTCGCTTGACGCTTCCTCGTGGCCACCACTCCAAGTTCGGTCTGAGCGACCATACTGAGTGTCGCACTCATAAATTCAGTTCTAATTTTTTGTGCAAATTAGTTACGGATTATAAATCAGCACAAAAAACAGATATTCCTTGTAAGTTCCTGTATTGTTGCGATGGCACTTCGCACCCTTGACCCGGGGTCGCCGGGGACTTTGGCACAGCGTTGGCACAGAGATTAATACCGCTCAAGAGTCAGTCGGGAGGTGTAAGCTTTTAACAAAATTAACTCAAGTTTCAGTTCACGTTTTATTGCGGCGTTGGCTTCCACCCTTGGCTAGGTTTCGGGCGTTTCGTCGATTGCCATCGGAATTGGAAGCCACATTGCCCACTGCCGTAGCTGCTGCCGTTCCCATGTATCCAATGAAGTTGATTCCGAATTTAAAAAGAGGGCAAGGAATAGAAATCGAACGCAATACGCACTGAACCGTGGCGCGGATATCTCAGAGTTGGCGGAGCCCCAACTTTTGCCTTAGTTTGCGCAAAGGACTTTCCCTGTCGCGTATCCTCCGAATTTCAGGTTCATCAACTTTTATGTGTTTTTTAAAAAGTGCTTTTATTAGCGTTAATTTTAATTGTGCATTCGTTCGGTGTGTACACAATGTCCGGGGTGCTCCACCATTGGGGGGCTTCTGCCCCCCCTTGCTGCTCTCCTCTGCTCACACGGGACAAATTGCGGTGACGCCCAGGGGTTGCTGTTTCAATTATGTTTCCTGCTTTGAGACCGCAAAATATGCTTCCCCATTTTTTTTTTCTTTTTCTCCTTAGTCTGCGTCTTGTCTTCCTCCTCGATACCATTGAATTTATGAGACTTTAATGCCTTCGCAATGAATCCACCCTGTGGAGGGACTAAATGGATTTTAATTAGCGCACAACAGTGGTGATTCAGCGGGCCATCCCCAAATGTAATTATTTGAAGTAGGGATTATTTTGTTTTTCGTAATTTCGTCGATTATACCTTTGTGTGCTTTTTGATTTGGACTCGTTTTAATGAACAGCTGCTGAGATCCCAATTGCTTGCTGAGAGACACGGATCCAGGGCTCATTACTATTTAGTGTCCAATCTAATTCATTGAATTGATGGCGAAATTCGGTCTGTAGAACCTTCAACAAGAATGCACGTTAGCGTGTGAGTTAAACTTTATTTCTCCATTCAAATTAACTCCTAAATTCTCCGATACCACATTTAGATGATTGTTTATCTTTTCCGGTGTAATTCGAGGCGCCACTTCGATTTACGTTTATACTTATGTGCTTCTTTCAGAAGTTTGAAATTATCTTTGCTTTATGTTGCTGATGTAAAATGCTTTGGCATGATCTTGAAATTATTGTTCGATGGTTTTGTTGTGACATTTCCTTTGGGCAGTCCTTGATGGGATCATTGACGACTGAAGCGGGTGAGGAATAAGTTTGACGATGCTACCTTTTTTGGGTTGACTTTAATTATCAATTGCCTATGAGAAGTGTTTCAAATTTCACCTTTAGAAATCAGAAATGACTGTGGATCTCAATTACTCTAGTGTCCTCCACTATTAAGCACGCGCCTCTTGACTTAAGTTTGTTAGTTCAACAGTGTATGAATATATTGGATGATCAAGCAGATGTGGCCTTTGGAAATGCGAATCGTCTATTGTGCCATTATAATAATAATTGTTGGCGCTACAGTCCAGAGGGGGACCAGGGCCTAGCTTACTCATCAACTACTCCTGTTGTGCGCGCTACTGTTCTCTCACGAGTAGAAGGAACCTACAGTTTTTTGCCGACTCCGAACGGCGAAATTTGAGAAGCTTTCTTAGACAGTTATTACTCTTTGAGTGTTGTCAGCAGCTCGAAAGAGGTGGTGCCGTGAAATATTAGAAAAATTGGTGTTGAGCTGGGAATCGAACCTAGACCCTTCGGTGTGTGAGCGTCGCACTCTACCCACTACGCCACGGCAACCATTAATTAGGTGTAAATTATGAAGTGAACAGCGTCGTGTGTTTAAATTATCCAAATTTGTGACGCTCAGGATTTCCTTCAGCATCACCCTCGGCTCGATATTTATGAAATCCTTCCGATCATCTTCTTTTTCTTCTTCTTGTAGCGCTAAAGTACGGGGTAGACCTGGGCCTCAACCAACGTGGCTCTGCAGCCCGCACGATCTTTCGCTAGCTGCCTCCAGTTGCAACATCCTATCCAGCCAGCACGATCCCTCTCTAGTTGCCTCCAGTTGCGCAATCCAAGTTGATTGAGGTTCTTTTCCGCTTGTGTGCGCCATCTTAGCCTAGGCCGTCCTCTGTTGCGTTGTCCCAATGGCTCAGATTCAAAGACTTTTCGGGTCGGAGCAGTGGTGTCCATACGCTCTACATGGCCTAACCACCACCAGGCGCATGTCGCTCTACAGCCCATAGAGTTCTCGTCCAGATGCCATAAACGAAAATAGAAATAAAAAATAGGAAACAAGACTGTGATCTCGAAAAGACTGGAAAAACTCCCGATCGTCTACATGTACAATAAGTGCAACACCATTGCTGCACAATCAGAGATCAGTCATGTGAGGATCTTTGTTTTATCTGCGTTGCTATACCTTCTACGATAATGACAAATACAGCGTGTTGCGTAGTGCCCTGTCAGCATACCCAACAGAATTCTTACTTCCTCTCGGATTGGGCTGAGCAACGAAGTGCACGGGTGTCATCTACGGTGTAGCTCCCAATACTGACATTGTTTAGCTGTCCTACTCGTATCATTGATTTGTCTGTTCTTCACTGCAATTTTACACGACTGTGAAACTGGAAAGGAGGTGGTTGATGTCTCTCGCACTGCTTTTATTTTCTCCAGAAACTGTCGCAGTATGAAAACTAAATCGCCCACAATGGATCAAACTTGCGAGAAGTGTAGGTTGATTCTACAAATAAAAAATTCATAAAGCCTATCTGATTACAATAAACGGTTTGAAGTCTTTGGACAATAGAGCAGAACAGATGCTAAAAAGCTCCCTACAGCTGGTACTGTTTCATTTACAGCATGACCCGGACATGATTTTTCTGTTAGTAACACCACAGCATTCCTGCTTAAGGTCTACGAGGACTAAAAGCCGCAGCTTCTAGCAGACCGTCGTTACGGCAGGTATCGAACGTTCTTTACATTGACAGGACTTCAATTGCACTTAATCAAAGACCGTGGTTTTCTCCCTAGGGGGCTAGAGATTTTCCCTTTTTGGTATTTTACTTGTTGTCCTCCTGAAAGTGTCAAGATGCTCATCAGCTCAGCAGAAGAATAGGCGAAACAGTGGATTGTGAATTGTTTCCATGCCTGATAGGAAATGCAAGTAGAGACACAAAGATAACCCCCGTTTTCCAAACACTGTCCGAAAAACAGAAAGCCTTGCTCTCGGCTACATCAAACAGTGCTTTACAAAAGAGAATCCCCAAAGTCCAGACTTTCGATCGGGAAAAAGAAGAAGCCGAAATTTCGGTACCAACTTTACGTGCTCACCTCATAAGAAACAGAACACCTCTGTATGACACAATCAGCTCGTGCAAAGACCCATCAATGCAAACAACTGGCACTCTAAGTACAGATTGAGGCGGATAGTGTAAAAATTCCTAACTGAGGACTTGCAACGTGAGGAAAAATTTCATTGCGTTGCTGGTTGCAATATATAAGCTTTCTTCAAGTAACGAATGCCTCAAATCGTTGATGGTGATGCTAATAATCCACCAAGAAAACACTCTGCTCTTAATAGGCATCATCTTTCCGTTAAAACTATTAAGTCCGGTGGAAGCTATTTGTGAAACACATGAGTCTACTCAGCTCATGCTCTTAGGCCATTTCCCGATACAAGAACCCCTTTCTTTTCTATCAAGCAGGCAAAAATATGCACGGTTTGTTCCTCCCAACGCATTTGCATTTCAGTCAACTTTACCGATCTTCTGTACGCTTCCAGTCTCTCGCAGCCTCCACTGAACTTTCAATTACTCACAGCTGATTAAGGAGACCTTCGTGTCTAATACCCAATTGCTTGTCGAGTCGAGGGAATCCTCATCGCCCATAAGTGCTTACGCTTTTACATCTATACATTTAAAGGGGCTTTCCACATTAATAATATTAATAATAATTGTTGGCGCTACAGTCCAAAGGGGGACCAGGGCCAAGATTGCTCATCAACTACTCGTGTTGTGCGCGCTACTGTTCTCTTACGAGTAGAAGGGACATATAGTTTTTTACCGACTCCAAACCGCGAGATTTGAGAAGCTTTTTTAGACAGTTACTACTCTTTGAGTGTTGTCTGCAGGTCGAAAGAGATGGTGCCGTGAAAAATTCGAAAAATTGATGTTGAGCCGGGAATCGAACCTGGACCCTTCGGCGTGTGAGCGTCGCAGTCTACCCACACGCCACGGCAACCACGGCTTTACACATTACGTGTATACAATTTTAAACTTAGCTGCTCAAGCCATTGCCTTTGTGTCTCCTGTTGGCTCATAATAGTAAATTTCGTTGTCATTTATGAAAAAGTCTATTTCTGTGGAAATAGTCTTAGTAATAAAAGCAGTGTTCTGTTAGAGATATAAAGCGACATTCGTTCAAATTCAAGTGTGATCCAATCGGCTACAGACTGACTCCCTAACGACTGACTGATTCGCTACGGACTGACTACTTACAGACTGATTGCTTACAAGACTGACTGCCTGTAGACTGATTCCCGACAGACTGACTGCCTGCGAACTGACTGCCTACAAGACTGACTGCCTACAAGACTGACTGCCTACATGACTGACTGCTTACAATACTGACTGCCTGCAGACTGACTGCCTACAGACTGATTCGCTACAGAGTGACTGCTTACAGACTGATTGCTTACAAGACTGCCTGCCTGCAGACTGACTCCTGACAGACTAATTGCCTGCAGACTGACTCCTTACAGATTGACTCCCTACAGACTGACTAACTACAGACTGATTCGCTACAGACTGACTGCTTACAGACTGATTGCTTACAGACTGACTGCCTGCAGACTGACTCCTGACAGACTAATTGCCTGCAGACTGACTGCCTACAAGACTGACTGCCTGTAGACTGATTCCCGACAGACTGACTGCCTGCGAACTGACTGCCTACAAGACTGACTGCCTACAAGACTGACTGCCTAACGACTGACTGATTCGCTACGGACTGACTACTTACAGACTGATTGCTTACAAGACTGACTGCCTGTAGACTGATTCCCGACAGACTGACTGCCTGCGAACTGACTGCCTACAAGACTGACTGCCTACAAGACTGACTGCCTACATGACTGACTGCTTACAATACTGACTGCCTGCAGACTGACTGCCTACAGACTGACTTCCTACAGACTGACTAACTACAGACTGATTCGCTACAGACTGACTGCTTACAGACTGATTGCTTACAGACTGACTGCCTGCAGACTGACTCCTGACAGACTAATTGCCTGCAGACTGACTGCCTACAAGACTGACTGCCTGTAGACTGATTCCCGACAGACTGACTGCCTGCGAACTGACTGCCTACAAGACTGATTGCTTACAAGACTGACTGCCTGTAGACTGATTCCCGACAGACTGACTGCCTGCGAACTGACTGCCTACAAGACTGACTGCCTACAAGACTGACTGCCTACATGACTGACTGCTTACAATACTGACTGCCTGCAGACTGACTGCCTACAGACTGACTTCCTACAGACTGACTAACTACAGACTGATTCGCTACAGACTGACTGCTTACAGACTGATTGCTTACAGACTGACTGCCTGCAGACTGACTCCTGACAGACTAATTGCCTGCAGACTGACTCCTTACAGATTGACTCCCTACAGACTGACTAACTACAGACTGATTCGCTACAGACTGACTGCTTACAGACTGATTGCTTACAGACTGACTGCCTGCAGACTGACTCCTGACAGACTAATTGCCTGCAGACTGACTGCCTACAAGACTGACTGCCTACAAGACTGACTGCCTACATGACTGACTGCTTACAATACTGACTGCCTGCAGACTGACTGCCTACAGACTGATTCGCTACAGAGTGACTGCTTACAGACTGATTGCTTACAAGACTGCCTGCCTGCAGACTGACTCTCGACAGACTGACTGACCACCTACAAGACTGACTGCCTACAAGGCTGACTGCTTACAAGACTGACTTCCTACAGACTGACTCCATACAGATTGGCTCCCTACAGACTGACTGGCCAACGATTGACTTCATTCTAGGATGGTACACTAATATAACACAAAGGACCGATTAGAAATTCAATGGTTTTTAGTACTTCCATATTTGTCAATTCGGAGTATTCTGTCAAGGAGTATTTTTTAAGCCCCTCAAATTTTAGGCATACACCAACCGAGTTACAATTCCACTTTTACATCACTCACATCCCTTACAAATCGGTCTAGGTTCCGTTCGAGACGAATTTCCGCAAAAAAAGGCAAAAGAACAAAGCCACCCTCCGGACACACACACATAGCTCACCCGCCGACTTCTTAATTAGGGACGAAATTTTCTCAGCTTCTCCCCTCCCCCTTGGGCGGATCCTATTTTAAGTCCCAAGTATCCATGCAAGACAAAGAACGTTCCAAGGAAATGCCATACCAAATGATGCGATGTACCAGCATCGTATTTCACTGTTTAGACCTGTTCCCGAAATTATTCAAATGCCCCATTGCCTACGATAGCTTAATTACACAAATATTCTAATTTCGTTGTAACGACATTCTGTACAAAGTCCTCCACTTAATAAACTCGTCGCCATCCTAAATTAAAAATTAATTAGACCGTCTTCACCATTATCGCAACGGTATTCTCTCCATAATAAATCACTCCAGCCCCGATTCCCTGTCACTGGCACCCCTGGTGAATGTGTAAGGTGACAATTTCAAAAATTCCATTTGAAATTCCGATGCGGATTTGTTTTACGATTCACCCTAGTGGATTAGCCCAGTTCCAAATTAAAGCGGAGCACCATCCACACATCTAGATTTAACGCCTCACAAATCACTTTGAGTTAATTCACCACCACCCCTGCCCCGGCTCTCAAGTGAGGAACTCCTCGTTCGCCGCCTCTCACTGCAATACCCAATGTAATGGAACACTAAAGGAGAATACTGTGTGAACACATCTGGAGAGCATCCCAATAGTCCCGAACGAAAATTAAAAAATAAGACACAAAAAATTCGCATTATAACAGCCACATCTTGGAGAGATGTCAATACGTCGTTATTGCGCACTTGTACGTGGCAAGCAGGAAAATGTTGACTTTTTTCCTTTTTCCTCGTAAATATGTAGCGACCCGAATCGCATCTATCGATGGGGGAAGCACTCGATCTGGTTGTAGTTTCTATCTTGATTCGACTGCGACGGGCACTTGTTATTTATTTTCTGTTTCCTGGCGGAGTCTTCGCCACCCCAGTGGTGCTGAAATGGATTTTCCGTCTTAAACTCATTCTGCTGGTGAAGTGCACGCTGCGTTTCCCCTTGTCATTAGCGAATGGTGCGAAGTAATAAACATGAGTGTAAACTGAGAAACTCTCATACACAGAACGGAAAGCATTCGCAATGGGAATCACTGCGCGAAAGTGATGACGTTGAAATTAAGGTTTGCTTTGTATGCTTTGAGGGAAAATCAGTTGTTCATTGGCGGGTGACCTTAAAGTGTTTGCTGATAAAATGCCAAAGTTCAACTGTAAAGATTACTTTAACTTCCTCCTTGCGACGGAACCATAAGTTCAAATGTCACTGTGATTATGTCACCGCAGCTTATTAATTATAAGAGTTTCATTTCGGATCACGCGAGTTTGTGCGTTATGGCAGGCGTGGGTCATGCGTGCAGTTTTTTTTTTGTCATGCCATTTCATAATTACAACACATGAGGACATTGTAGGCCTTGGTGTGATATCACTTGAATTAAATGAAATTGTTTTTAATAAGAAAGCGCCATTATAATAATTACTCTCTCTGCAAAGTTAATTAAAAAATGTTTCACATTAGCTGCAGAGTGGCATGAAAAATAAAAAACAAACACATTATTACTTAAAATATGACAACTTGCCCTTTAGCAGTTTCAAAAAGACTTTCAGGCTTATTTTTGATTTTCCGTTCCTTTTGAGGGAACTTCCCATTGGATCCTCTTCCCCAGGACTGTTATCGAAAATGTATTCAAAAATCTCAATGAGACATTTATTGAGAAACAGTGTTTTTTGAGAGAAGCGCGTCATTCCCAAAATCAGTTCAATCGCTTCCGTACGAGGACGTTATAACATGATTGGATGATCATAGCGAGCCGTCAATGAAGTGTTTACTACCTTTGAAATGAAAGCTGCTTAAATGGGTGCTGCAGTAAATGAACGCAAAGCGAAGTATACCCTATCATCAAAGAAAAACACTCAACAACAGAGCTTCGGACAGAGCATCACATTAACATCACTGTTGGTTAACAACACGATAAATACTTATCTGTGTGAATTCAAGTCCGGAAAGATCACAACATACCAATTTATCAATTCAAGAAGTACAAATCGACACTTACTCCCTTTAAGCCCACATATATCAGCGCGCAGAGGGACGAGCTGAACAATGCTATCACTTGGGCTGTAGAAACTTGGAGGTAGCCAAGGACTTCGTCTAACTCAGCTGCACCGTAAACAGGGACAACACCGTCAGATCCAAAATGGAAAGCACAATCATTCTTGCTAAATGTGGTTTCATTCCTCTCATGAGTAATCGAGTAATTACGCCCTCTCTCGAGAGATTAAGACAGCTTCATATAAAAGCTTGATCATTCCATTCCTGATGGTTAAGACTTTTCAACATAAAAGTTGTGTTTGTGATTTTTGGTCCTGTTTGCATTAATGGCACTTAATAATAATAATATGTAATAATAATAATAATTGTTGGCGCTACAGTCCACAGGGGATCCAATGCCTAGCTTACTCATCAACTACTCGTATTGTGCGTGCTACTGTTCTCTCACGAGTAGAAGGGACCTACAGTTTTTTGCCGACTACGAGCGGCGAGATTTGAGAAGCTTTCTTAGACAGTTATTACTCTTTGAATGTTGTCAGCAGCTCGAAAGAGGTGGTGAAGTGAAAAATTCGAAAAATTGGTGTTGAGCAAGGAGTCGAACCTAGACCCTTCGGCGTGCGAGCGTCGCACTCTACCCACTACGCCACGGCGACCACTAAATATAATATGTAGGACACCAATAAACAGACAAGAATTGTAGTAAAATAGAGTCAAAAAGAGTAGTTTATTTTTGTACGTCACTGTTCTTAACGAATATACACCAACTACTATCCCGCAAATGTATCGGTTCTACTGATCGGTTGATCTATCCGAAAAGTCTTCACTTCCGGAAAAAGATGTTGCTAAATGTAACCCTAGAAATAATCAGCCCATTATTAAAGAAGAGTTTGTACCGTGCGGACGTGTGTTTTTTTTCTAAGGCTCATCAGAATCCCTACAGAGTGATGCCTGTCTCTATGTGCATTTATTTACAAATCATCTCTTGTGCCTTATTCGCATGCATTTATAGCGGGTGGGCTGAGAGTATTTCATATGAGTGGAGAGTTTCGTTAATATTATACGATTTTGGCAAACAGACTATGTTACTGATTGTACAATACCATAGTGGTTAACAAAAGTAAATCAATTTTTATTTATTTAGTTATTTGTTTAATTGGCTGCCTACATATAATAATTTGGTTTCGCTACAATCCACAGGGGGACCAAAGCATAGCTTGCTCTGCAACTACTCGTGTTGTGCGCGATAATGTTCTCTCACGAGTAGACGCGACAGCTGCAATTTTTTGCGACTCCGAACGGCGAAATTTAAGAAACTTTTTCTTAGACAGTAATTACTCTTTGAGTGTTGTCAGCAACTCGAAAGAGGTGGTACCGTGAAAAATTCGCGGTGTTCATCCGGAAATCGAACCTAGACCTCGGGCTTGTAAGTGTCGCTGTCTAACTACTACGCCACGCCGGCCACAATAAGTGTATATCCTTATATGTGTTAACACGACTTACGTTGACACCACCTATGAAGCGCAAGCCCATGCCAAGAACACCAAAATATGATGACGCCAGCAATCAAACATCGACACCAGCTACGAAGTGCAAGTTCACACCGAGAACGCTAAATATGATGATGCCAGCAGTCAAATGGTCACATACATTGGACACCTGCAGCCGATATTCGAAGAACTACATCCGCCAACTCCAACCACCAGACGCTGTGTCAGCAACTTAGAATATTATAAATGAATGTAAAACCTACACACACTCACAAAAGTATACATACGGTATGAATTTTCAATATTTTTCTCAAAAGAAACGCAAAACTTGAAATATTTTCGACTAATATTATTTCTTCACATTAAAAAATAATAATAAAACGTTGAGTCGTCTTTCAATCAATAAACTGGGCAGTTGCCCCAAAGAATAAATTGTTTTTTGTTTCCTTTTCGCTGAGCAAAAAAGCATAACTTATGCAACATGCAAAATGCATTCAAAAAGTCATACATGCATGCATGTCAAATAAAAATATCCAATGGACACAGTGTTTCGATATAGGCAATTTAATCGTATACTCATCTGAGTAGCACAAACAAGTTTATTTGTAAGAAAGGTATTTCATAATTGCGCAGTTCGTTTGCGTTTTCCAGAATTACTAAATGTTCCGAATAAAAGTGAAAAGCGCCTAGCAAATAAAGAAAAATTTAAAAAATATTCATCCGTTGGGCCGTTGATCCTTTGAGTTGTACGATTTGATCGTTTCCACTTGGTTTTAAGCTGGTATTTGCAATGTTTTAAGTCTTGTCGATGCACGAGTATATGAATTTTGGTGCACAAAGTCTTTTGTTGACGTACATTTTCGATTTTCAAAATTTGTGCATTAAAAGTCTTCTGTTCACTGACCAAAAACCAAAAACACATCAATCAGTTACTTAATTATATAATCAAAAAACTTAAACATTTTAAAGCCTAACTAATAAGTTAAGGCAACTTAATTACTTCTGAGGGCCGTACAATAAACAAAAACACAAAACAGCTCTCTTGAAATATTGCTGATAAAATTTGTAAGAAATAAAAACAAATATTTCCGGAAAGAGTTAAGCACTTCTGCTTTCACATTTATACTTAGGATATATGTGAGAAATATAGCCAATTAGTAGATATCTTTTGCCGGAACAGAAGAAATTATACAAACATTTAAACAAAGAAAGAAAACAAATGGTCTAACTTAAAACCCCTCAACCAAATACACTCTTGTTGGTTTTCATTTTTGAAATGAACAAATTAAATCTACACATTCTTACCTCCTCGGGACATATATTTCTAATTGAACGCTTAATAATAAAAATATTATAAAATCAAAATTGACAACTTTTTTTCATTGCAATTTTCTCAGAAAACCAAGTTTGATGATTTAACTCAGTGAAAAACATAAAAGAAAAGGAAAGTTCATTTTTCGTATCACAAATACCATAGACTTTGTGAAAAAAAGAGTTTTTTCTTGTTTTCCTAATATTTGAAAGGGATCTTTTGCGCACTGCTCTTTATGGAACTGCCCCACTGTGGGTAGTGGACAAATGGTTTCAGGTGTTCACACAATATGGCAGAGAGTATCTTGTGCGATGTGATGTTAAGAAAGCTAATCCCCTGATAATTGGAGCAGCCAAAGGGGTCTCCTGTTTGTGAACCAGGCGAATGACGCTGAGATTTCATTCCTCGAGCATGCTAACATATCTTACAGATGAGCTGGTGCATGCGCCCAACCAAGCCATCTCCAATAGTTCAATAGTTCTGCGGGCAGTCCAACCAAAGCACCTTTGTTCTACAGTTTAGATAGTTAGAAAGTACAAATTTATTCTTAAGTATTCCTTATATTTCTACTGCATGAAAGCCATAAAACTATTCAAACTCATATGTTTTAAATGAAAAAAAATGTTTCTACATATGACGAAGAAGCCGTACGAGAGTAACTATTCCTTTTTTAATTGTGATTCCATCGTCTTATCGTCCTAAATACAAAAGAGAAACTTGTTTCAAATTTTTCTTTAAATTCGAATAAACATTGGCCTCAAATCTTCACAAAAGGCCGAACATAGGCCTCACAAACGAAAACAGCCCTTACTCACCGTTTGAACACAAACTTTATAAAATTTCGCCAAAGTGTGTTTTGTTTGATTTCAATCACCTGCTGAGAATTAAATCTGGACATCGATTGAATTTCTTACTCGTGTCGAATACGTGCTTCCTTTTCTAGTGTTTCAACATATTTATATATTTTCGTACTCAAATTGTTGTCTTTACACCATTTCAACGAACACAATTTGAACTGATTTTGACGTAACGATGTATTGAAATGTCACTAGGAAATGTTACCATTCCAGTTCCAACAATATCTAGTTGCTTCGCGTTGTACACCCCTTTAACATTATGATACATTTAGTCTCATCGAGCTGTGTGACTTTACCAGTTGTCAATTTGTCATTTATAAAACTGTCTTTAATGGTCGAAAATTGTATGGAGTTTGTAATGAGAATGGTGCAGGTGACTCTACTCAGACTCGAAAATGGTTTGTTTTTTTGTTTTTTGGGCATATTTTATTAATTCTAATGTTATCTTATTTTAATTCTAGAAAAATACTTAAAACTAGCTTACATTTATCGTAACAGTACTTCTTAAATCTAACTTACTGACCATTAGCAGGTGCTCTAAGCTATTCTTGATTTTTTTTTTAAATTGCCTTTGGGCATACTTGCAAGTAAAATTTTGTTTGTAATAATAACATTTTTTTCTTTTTTTTTTCCAAGAAAAGTTATAAAAACTTGGACCTGAGCCTAAATCTAAGCCTAACCTAACCTACCTTAAATTTAAACTTAATAAAAACCTAGCTAAACTATGCCCATATCAAAGTACGGACGTGTGTACCATGGCGTATGTAGAATTTATATGCTTGACATATATAGCCAATACGCCATAGTGCACCTTTTTTTGTATTTTTATTTTTTATTAATTAGTTTTTTTTTTTTTTTTTATTAATTAGTTTTTTTTTTTTTTTTTTTTTTTTTTTTTTTTTTTTTTTTTTTATAATTTTATTACCTTACGTACTAGCTTAAAAACTATGTCAGTTGGCCACAAGGAGAACTTTAAATTTAATGTAGTCTACTTTCGCGCGTTGGCGGGAGCTGGTTTTGGTGCACCCACCAGTAGAAGTAACTCGAAAATGGTTTGCTCGACTCCGTTCGCACCATTTGCCAGTTCAGCTGACTAAAGACCCGCACAAATGCTGTCAGTTTTAAATCATCTAAAATAAGAATTAAAAAAAAACTCTATACAGAGTCATCATATAACATAACGTGAATAAATCTTGTTTTCCAAAAAAAATTAGCGAAACGACCTAATTCTTGTTTCAAGAAACATATGAAATATCCCTTAAGACATAAGGTGTGTTCCAGTTTCCGAGAAAACAGCACAAAACAACACAAAACAACACAAACTGCCAAAAAGTCTGTTCTCGTTTGCAGAAAAAATGGGTTTTATGTGAAATGAGCGCATTCCTAACACACTCGTCAGATTGTGTTGTGTGTCTCGCTGCTCCGTCAAGTTCGGTAACGAACTCACCGAGACCTTCTTTAACATCATTCTTGAGGGGATCGTGCGAAACTCGCACGTCACGGCACGATCTTCCACAAGTCCGTTCAACTGCTAGCTTATACGGATGACATTGACGTGATCGGCTGAACTCAGCGAGCCGTCAATGAGGCATTTGCTAGCATCGAAGCGGAAGCTGCTAAAGTGGGACTGGTGGTAAACGAGGGCAAAACGAAGTATATGCAGTCATCGAAGAAGGACGCAGAACATCGAGGTCTCGGACAGAGCGTCACTGTGGGCAGCAGACACTTCGAGGTAGTCAAGGACATCGTCTATCTCGGCTCCGCGGTGAATAGGGACAACAACATCAGTACCGAAATCAAACGCAGAATCACTCTTCCCAATCGCTATTTCTTTGGGCTTAAGAGGCAATTGAGTAATAAAGCCCTCTCCGGAACGACCAAAGTGACTTTGTACAACACCTTGATCATCCCAGTCCTGCTTTACTGCCAAGAAACCTGGACGCTACTAAAAGCGGATGACAAAGCCCTTTTTTGGTCCTGTTTGCGTTGATGGGCTGTACGGCGGCATGAGCCTAGTCAAGCGTCTACGGATACAACGGTTAAGGTGGCTAGGCCATGTAGAGCGTATGGACAGCAATGCTCCGGCCCGAAGAGTTTTCGAATCCGAACCACAGGGACAACGCCACAGAGGACGTCATAGACTGAGATTGCGCACACAAGTGGAAAAGGGTCTAAACCAACTTGGAATGCGCAATTGTAGGCATTGGTTGAGGCCGAGGTCCACCCCGGACTGTAGCACCATCCAAAGAAGAAAAAGTGCAGAGATAAGTGAGCATGGGTATCGAAAAAGTGAAATCGACATTTCTTAATGACATACTTTACACATTTGGGTTAGATACGTTCCCGTACTTTGCCTCTTTCTGAGAGAGATTTACCTCCCTCCCCCCGCCCTCCTTAACAAATGACAGACTTCTGAGTTTGGTGCAGAAAGTACTGGAACACAACTGTTAGTCAAAGGTCGGTGACTGACTACATCGACTTCAAGGCCTTGATTAACTGCAACAAGGTTGAACCAGGACTTGAAAGGAATCTTCTACTAATAAGCGTCTAAATAAGCAAGTGATTCCAATATGTTTAAAATTTAATCGCCTAAATGTGGTAAACTTAAAGAAATTCAAAACACCTTCGATTCAACCAGGAACACAAATGGCGGCGCTTGGTATGAAAGTTTTCTAAAATCCGCCCAATAGGTTCTGCGACTTGTGAACCCTATACTCTCTCTGCATAATCCCTTTCATTGTAAAAGCATTAGCTGGTCAAAAAAACACGGACAACCAGCTCAGCAAGTTTTTCACTGACAACCAACAGAATTACGGATATCATCTATGTACGTTGTAGAAGATCGTAGATGAGACTTCAAACTGCAGCTTCCAGCTTAGCCCACTTGGCTTCTGGTATTATAGTCTGAAAAATGTGAACGGCTTACTACTGCAGGTCGACTTTGAAAATTATTTACACACAAAATTGGATACGAACGACTCAAAATCTTTGCTGCGAATGGGGAAGAAAAATAGTTTTTCTTCAAAAGTGATTTTTCAGACACTGTTAAACAATATTCGGTTGCCAACAGAAATCTTAACCACATTTGGGGGATTTTACTATCGCATTTCATTGCCTTAGAGTCTGTATAAAATTATGCGGTTTTAATGGCTCACTTTTTTTCATATCATATCATCTTGCATCTTGTGGTCGCCGTGGCGTAGTGGGTAGAGTGCGACGCTCACACGCCGAAGGGTCTAGGTTCGACTCCCAGTTCAACACCAATTTTTCTAATATTTCACGGCACCACCTCTTTCGAGCTGCTGATAACACTCAAAGAGTAATTACTGTCTAAGAAAGCTTCTCAAATTTCGCCGTTCGGAGTCGGCAAAAAACTGTAGGCCCCTTCTACTCGTGAGAGAACAGTAGCGCGCACAACACGAGTAGTTGATGAGCAAGCTAGGCCCTGGTCCCCCTTTGGACTGTAGCGCCAACAATTATTATTGTCATCTTGCAAATCAATTTTGAACGGCAGAGTAAATTCCCCGTTCACTCGGAACACAACTCGTTCCCAGCTGTTCCGTATTCCCACGAGCAACACAACTCAAAGTCATAACTAATCCCTCAAACACATCTATTTCAATCGATCCATTCTAAGCCCTGTATAGATTTCAAATCAAAGATGAAAAAAAGAAACTACTAATCATGACAATATGTACACAATTATAAGAGACTCCAGGTGATTTGTCAACCGCAGCCGCACATCTTTTTCCCGAAGTGCGTTCTCACTCTGCAGGAATAATTGGATATTCCGGCTGTCTTCCAAACCCCTGTCATACGATTTCTGATGTCATGTATTTTTAGGCAGACATTCACGCCGCTACAATGCACCGCCACTTGACATTCTTCTATATTTAAACCTGCTCTACGCTCAAAGGCCTCCGGCCGCCTTCCTCTATAACTGGGCGACGAAGTGCCGACTTTGTCGCACGTCCTCCAATCGGAGTCAGCGTCAGTGGCAATGTCTTCACTAAATTATCCGCTGTGCGGTAATTAGCCCGGCTACAATCTCAAAGGAATAAAACAATTTAATTGCCCACTGTGCTTGTGTTGTGTATGGGATTTGGGTGTCACATATATCGCAATCAAGACGCTGGTGGTCTAGTTTTGTTGACGTTGCAGCCGCTAAGTGTTAGCGGCATCTTGTGGTGGTCTCAATACACTTGTGAACCTAGGACAGCGTTTTCTGTTATGTTTTTTTCTTTTCCCATCTGGTTGTGCTCGCCCTTTTTTGCTTTGACTTGAATTTGCCCTTATGGCCGTAATGAATGGAACCCTTGTTGGGGCGCTGTGCTGTTGAAGTGTGGTTATGCGAAACCGCAAGTAAGAGTGGCCTTCATGATTCTCTTGAACCATGATACACCCTTTGAGTGCTTGGAGTGCATTCATACATTTCTCAGTATCACTTTGTTGAATCGTTCGCTCCGTCTCCTCGGCCGCCACCCCGGTGTTATGCATCTAAAGTGGATGGGCAATAAAATCTGAAGATTCAGAATGAAATGAATAATATCCACTTTTGCTGTGCCATACGAAGCTGAATGCGCTCAAGGGTGTGCATGGATATTAGACGGAGACCGACTGTGGAGGCGGTGGAGGAGCGCCCATTGCCCAGGACAGTATGAAATTGGATTTCGAAGGAATTCTGAAACTGATGACATCATTCTTTTGAGTTTTATAACCGAGGACAAATGACATGTGGACTGTGGCATGCTGGATTGACCGATTGGGGTTTATTCATGTACATTTAAATTTCTGGTGCAGCTGAATTGAATCAAGTTTATATTGATGCAATAAGAAGTTGGGACATGAGTGATGTACGCTCCGGACGGCGAGGGGCGTGGGGTTGTCTTTCATCGACGAAAATACGCAGACGCGAATTGGTTGGTTAGCAAGCCTCATATTTAATGGGGACCTACAGTGAAAAATTAACCGAATCTACGGGTGTCCTCATAACCTCTGTTTTAGAAGACTTTCCTTGTAGGATGCACATTGCTCTTGTCTTTCTTTTTGTATTTTAGGGGCACTCAAGCAAACTATCAAAGGAATACGATTGTTGAATTAAACCAACGCTTTAGTTAACAGATCAACTTTGCATTCAAATAGTAAGACGGAGCAAGAGTGAGTCCAAGCCTGAGCAGAAGTGCGTTCAAGACGGAGCAGAAGTGTGTTCAAATGGACGTGAAGTGTGTTCGCGATTACCTGGTTTGTGTTATGGTGTCTGTTCTGTTAACATTCTCTTAAACCTCATTGAAATGTGTTGCCCTGCCTCACGCCATGTAAACGAGTGTACGTCACACCATTTTCACCCGCAATTTCCTTTTCCAATCACTGACTACCACGCTTTAGGCCGATCAATACCATCCAACCTATCCCACCCGTCAGTAGATTGCCGGAATTGTTTTGGAATCGCCTAATCACCGCTCAGACGTTAATCCACTCAGTCCGGCCAACACCACACGCGACTGTCCTACTTCTATAGTTTTCCAAGTCACGCGCAGATAATGACTCTTTTCATTGCTTCCGGTTAACTACCAGCACAGCAGACGATAAGGTCTTCATCATCTCACCGTTTACCAGAATCCGGTGGAGTAAGAGAAGTTCAGTTCATTGGGCACGCAGAAGCATAATCAGCGTTGTCACACCAAAATCCCCAGGCAATGACTTCTTCATTGATGGCCACACTTAGTTTACATTGACGGCCCCGTGCATCGTGCGCGCACGTTCCCCTCATTAGGGCGAAGTCGCGGTCGCTTCAAATAGCGTTCAACCACGTCACCATCAGGATGCAGCGGCCGCACCATCGCATCGTCATATATATCTATCAAGTGAACAATAAAAATCATCATTATGGCACGAGAATACAACAGTTGCTTGTGCCAGCGACTGGCAGTGGCGCACCAACGATGACGGACAAGAAGAACGTGGCACAACCGGGGCGGTCTCCCTTGTGTCCAATCAATTTTTAAATCATTTGTTTACAGAGCTGTTCGAGTGCCGCGACCAGGCGTCGACGGACGGCGTTTTGTTCGATGTAAACATTCGAAAAAGCAGCACGAGGAGCTCCATATGGCTACAAGTGTCGGTCCTTAAAGTCAATGAGTTCATGTGAAATGAAGCACCGTCAGAGACGCGAGCGAAGAGACGATGACCTGCCTGAATGTAAATGTGCGACGCGTTACTCTGCCCAGCTTGTTCCACGCCATTATGGTGCTTGTCGGGCTTGAAAGAGGATAACAAACCATCAACAATGGCTTCCGAACAGAGCGATCCGAGCTGGTGTTTTGCTGCTAAAGGACTTAATTGCTTATTCGCTTTCTTTTGTTCCACCTGATGTATAGTCATTCACCTACCGGCTGACTGTAGTGGCGGCTGATGACAAATGAGGGGGTTCGTCGTCGTGAGCGTAGAAGCACTGGGACGCGGAACTTCACCTCTCTGCTGCTGTACTGTGCTGAGGGACTGAGCATTGTCTTCTGATGCAAATTCTTTTATTTCGGATGCGGAACATTTTTATCATTTTTTTGTTTTTAATTTTTTTTGTGCCCTCCAGCTTCGTCACCCTCTCCAGTGTCAACCAGACGAATGGTTGGAAGACAAGGGTGGGGGAATAAGTTGGTGCCGTCTCTAGTGGCTGTGTTCATGACGCACGGTGTGCTGCGCTGTGCGAAAAATGGCAAATGAATTTGTTCCGCATTGTCGGCATGTGTACCTCATAAGTGTATGCAAGAATGTATTCACAATTCTCTGGTTAGCTGTTAATGGGAACATTCATTGTTATTGTTATGATTGCTATTTGAGTTGTTTGTTGTGCTGCGGATGCGTGCATGTGTACTTACACGTTCTCACCGCTTGTGAATTTCCCATGGTTTGGGGTTGGTCGTGTGGATGGAATTAATTTCGAAAAGTAATCAAGTGTTCAAGTTATATATTAAACAGAATGTGTAATATGCCAGTTGTAAGCGGAAGACCACTTTAAACTTCAAGCACTCTGAGGGTTTTCTTCTTTTATTCATTTCCTGAATCCTCCCTCTCTCTTCCTCACTTGCTTGTTTTGTCTTTTATTGCAAGCTGCACTTTGCGGTTTGGTTTTCGAAATAATCATATTTGAATTTTTGCCTGTTGGGAATTTAACGAATTTGAAAACTTTGCCTAAGCTTAAGCTTTCACATTTCATTACAGGTATTAACGTTTGCTTCTAGGCAGTAGAGATTTGCTTATGTAAACTTGGGAACTTGTATGCCATTTTCGCGATTTGCAGTTTCATCTTTGTCTTGGACTTTTGGGATCTGTCTGAATCTGAATAAAGAAAGGTCCATGCTAATTGATGAATAGGATGAATATTTTCTCTGCAATTTCTCATATTTGGAGGCTACTGCTTAAATGACGCATATCATTAGGGCCCACGCCGAAGAAGTTTCGTTCTGCTGAAAACGTTCTTGACCGGACTGGTCTTTAACGGAATGCAGAGTGATGTTCACTTATTTCACATGTAGTGAGAAAGACAGCTGACAGGCGACTTCCTAGGCTTCTGTGCAAGTTCGAGTGTTCTCCGGTTCAGCACATCAATCTCAATTCATGTTTTTTTTTATTTTTTGGAGGGTGGGAAACACTGCACTGAAGCGTTCCAACTCGAAAACTGCTCCATTGTACTAGCAGGCAGTTAATAATAATTGGATAGCGCAACAGTCCACAGGGGACGAGGGTCTAGCTTGCTCATCAACTACTCGTGTTGTGCGTGCTTCTGTTCTATCACGAGTAGAAGGGTGCTACAGTTTTGTGCCAACTCCGAACGGCGAAGTTTGAAAAGCTGTTTCTTCGACATTAATTACGCTTTGAGTGTTGTCAGCAGCTCGAACGAGGTGGTGAAAAATTCGAGGTGTTGAGCCGGGAATCAAACGCGGACTTTCAGCGTCTGAGTGTCGCACTCTACCCACTACGCCGCACCGGACTACCAGGCAGTTAAATAAATGCAAATTGTTCGGTCTTTTAGACGAAAGCCAGCAAGCAATTCTGTTTTAAAGAGCGTTGGTATTGATGATAATGACACCTTTAAGTACTAGTTTACCTCGTAAAGAGCGTCGGTATTGATGATAACGACACCTTTAAGTACTAGTTTAGCTCGTTAAAGAACAACGTGGGTTTTAAGAGGATTGAATCAAAGCCCATAGCACACCACTCACCGATCATGTATAGAGCCGCCTGCCCACTTGCAAATACGACCGGAAAACAACGTCCGGGGACCAGTGAGGCTACATCATCCTCATGAGCCTCGAATTGCGAAAATGAGGAGGGGTTCTATTATTGGTAAGAGCTGCAACAAGGGCCCCATCTGTTGCTTGCGTAATGAACTAACTCAGATCGTAACATTCAACGATACAGTCTATCAGCAGACTTTTCATTGGTTCCATTATTCCAGCGTTGTATCCGTAGACGCTTGACCAGGCGCATGTCGCTGTACATCCCATAGAGTTCGGCATTAAATATTCTCCTCCAGATGCCATCAATGCAAACAGGACCATAAATCGCACGCAAAACTTTTCTCTCGAAAAGACTAAGGGCTTCCTCATACTCCTTTGCTAACGTCCAGGTTTCCGCGAAATGGAATAGAACTGGGATGAACAAGTTGTTATATAAAGCGAGCTTAGTCCTTCGGGAGAGGGCTTTATTACTCAATTGCCTCCTAAGCCCAAAGAAACAGCGATTGGCAAGATTCTGCGTTTGATTTCGGTACTGATGTTGTTGTCCCTATTTACCGCGGAACCGAGGCAGACGAAGTCCTTGACTACCTCGAACTTTCTGCTGCCTAGTGGACGCTATATCCGAGACGTCGATGTTGTGTGTCCTTCCTTGATGACAGCCTGTATTGTATTGCCCTCATTTCCCGCCAGACCCATTTTAGCCGCTTCCGCTTTTTTGTCAACAAACGCCTCATTGACGGCTCGCTGTGTTCGTCCAATCACGTCAATGTTCTTTGTCGACGTCGACGTAACATTTAGGTCCTTCGAACTTGATTGTTTTCATCTGTGTTGCAGTCGGTTGCATGTTCTTCTGTTTTGAAAATCCAATCGGTTGCTAGGACACGTTTCTCTGAAGTAAGGATTTTAGTTCTCAAAACTCGGCACTGGACCACTCAACCTTGAAAACTGGTCCACTGTACTACTGTAGGTTTCAGCTCCCACCACATCAGCGCCAAGCAGTCGCTTGTCTGTCAGATTTGATCTGACAAGAAAGAGACGGGCTATTTCCCTTTAAAGGTAAACAACTACAAGGCGGCCATCAGTTACGTGTTTGGCATTACGATTGAAATGTTGATCACACTCCACCTTTTCTAAAGTTTTGAATTGTTGAAACCTAAAAAGCTTTCAAAGATTAGCTATTTTTATGGTTCCCAACTTAGCAAGTGGCTATTTTTAATAAATCATAATTGACACTAACTTGGAGCTGAATAACATATTCGGCCTGAATGTTTCTACAACTGATTTTTTTTTTTTTCAAAATATATCCTGGAACGGTCTTAATATTTTATACGAACTGGTGGTTTGTCAGTAATTTAGTGATTACGAGGCTATACGTGTAAATTGGAGCGGTTGCAGTGTATGCATACTAGTAAGTTTTCTCTTGATTTCAGATGGTGTATTAATGATTCGCGGAAAGCATTAATTTGTATGTTTTCATTTGAAGAAAAGTGCTGCAGAGTCACATCGAATGCTTATCGAGGTATGCTCTATCAGTAGCAACATGCAAAAGATGGTGTCAACTGTTCAGAAATAATGATTTTGATGTGAGAAATGAAGAACGTGGAAGACCACCAAAAAAGTTTGAAGACGCCGTATTGCAAACGATATTGGATGGAGATGACACTTTGAGTCAAAAGCAAATTGCAGCAATGTTAAATATTGCACAACAAACATTTTCTGACCGTTTAAAAGCAATGGGAAAGATCCGAAAGTGCGGAAAATGGGTACCACATGAACTGAATGAAAGACAGATGGAAAACCGAAAAAACACTTGTGAAATTTTGCTTCAAAGACACCAAAGAAAATCGGTCTTGCATCGGATTGTTACTGGCGATGAAAAATGGATTTATTTTAAGAATCCTAAACGGAAAAAGTCATGGGTTAATCTGGGACAGCCATCAACATCGACTGCAAAACCAGATCGATTCGGCAAGAAGACAATGCTCTATGTTTGGTGGGACGAGAAAGGTGTGCTGTACCACGAGCTCCTAAAACCTGGTGAAACCGTTAATACTGATCGCTACCGACAACAAATGATCAATTTGAACCATGCATTGATCGAGAAACGACCAGAATGGGCCAGAAGACACGGCAATTTAATTTTGCTCCATGACAATGTACCTGCACACAAAGTAAAACCGGTTCAGGATACAATCAAAACACTTGGCTGGGAGCAGCTACCCCACCCACCGTATTCACCAGACTTGGCTCCTTCCGATTTCCATTTGTTTTCATTCCTACGAGGAGGTCGAAAATTGGGTGTCTGATTGGTTTGCTTTGAATGACTAACAATTTTATTGGCGTGGTATCCACAAATCGCCAGAAAGTTGGTCGAAATGTGTAGAAAACAATGGCCAATACTTTGAGTAAAATATTTTTACTTTCCCAGTAATAATTAGTGTTTTATTTTCAAAAAAATACGCTCATTTCCCATATATACCGGTAGATAGAGGATCAGAACAACTCCTCCTTCCTCTTCTTAAGAGAGAACTGCTGCCCGGAGTCTGCTCGTTTTTTTCAACTAGACGAATATCCACTTCTCCATGCAATTTCCCACTTCAAAACAAAGTTCTTTTGATACCTTCTTCAAGTTGATAACAATAGAGAAAAACGCAAAATTTGAAAAACTTATCAACATGCTCGGTCATCCTCTCCGAATTCAATTCCACTTCCTTCAAATTGAACGAATTTCAAGACATGAACAATTTTTATCGAAAGCTGCGTTTCAGTTAGGGGATTCTTTAAAAAGAAAATTTGACTTTTACAATGCACTTTAGCCACGTTTGACATTCGATCGGTGCATTTTGTTGCTGATTTGTTCTTCGTGAAACAGCAACTGGCACTTCTTTTAATAAGTGGAATAAGTACTAGCTAAGGGTCTATTGTTCTTAGGCCTATTTCAAAAATTTGCATGAAACATTTTGTATGGCAACTACACCAAGAAAGTTTATTTTATTATTTTTAAACTGTTGTTGCATTGCTTTTGTTTTTTTCTGAAATATATTTGTTTGTTTTTATTTTCTAATTCCTTAAATTTAGCTATAAAAATTATAAGTATTAATACGGATCTTAATGACTCTAGGTTCATTTAATCTATTCCTATATTTAATAGTCTTTCGGAATATATTCTTTTATTTTCGTTTAATTTTAACGAAAATTTTCGTGCAAACCTATAACTAGGAAAATGTTCACAAAATACTTTGTAATCTAATTTATTTATTATAAAACTAACTTAATAATAAATACTAAAACTAAGTACCCTAGACTATGCAAACTAGATTACAACCATTTTTTTTTATTTTTTTTTAACATACTTATCTATCGTACCTACTAACCTATCCTACCTAAATTTACCTACATGTATATTGGCCGTAGAGGATCAACAATCAGCATTTTGAGCTAATCTTTTTAAGCTAACAGCAGCTGAAGCACTTGATGTGGCTCTATAATAATAATAATTGTTGACGCTACAGTCCAAAGGGGGACCAGGGCCTAGCTTGCTCATCAACTACTCGTGTTGTGCGCGCTACTGTTCTCTCATGAGTAGAAGGTTTTTTGCCGACTCCGAACGACGAAATTTGAGAAGCTTTTTGAGACAGTTATTACTCTTTGAGTGTTGTCAGCAGCTCGAAAGAGGTGGTGCCGTGAAAAATTCGAAGTGTTCAGCCGGGAATCGAACCTAGATCCTTCGGCGTGTGAGCGTCGCACTCACCCACTACGCCACGGCGGCCACTGATGATGTGGCTCTAGCCACCAATAAAAATGCGTATCCCTTTCTCCCTAATATCTGTTGCGAATACGGATGGATGTGCTGAACCGAAGATCAGCCGGACTTACTGTTCCTAAATTGCTCTCATAGAGCATCCACTTGTCCGCTGTCCGTCTTACGACGTGGTACAGAAGTGAACATCCCTGGACCAAGCCAAGTCGGTCCAGATACAAGAACGCTTCCGGCGGAATGAATCCACTTCAGCGTGCGTTCTCACAATATGCGTCATTTGGGTAGCAAGCTCCGAATATCAGCTCGTTTTAAAAGGTCATTGCTCGTGCAACATATCTTTGAATCAGCTTTATAATAAAATTATCCAGCCTTTTCACGTTTACTGTATTGTAAAAATTTTTATTAGCATAGAATTTCTTCTGGGGCTCTGTACATCTTAATATTGACATCTTGACATTGCCTTTCGAAGACCCTCATCCTTTCCATCTGGGAAGGACTCAAAATGAACCACACCGGACAGCCATACAACTGCTTGCATTGTGTTTAATGATGAATTTGAATGCTCATTTTATGTCTCCTCGTATTATAGCTCTTGCACCATCTTAGACTCGTATCCTCTCGGTAAAACATAATTTTTCAGACACTCTACACTGACTGATCATTTCGATCAATGCCCTAACCAAACCGATGTCCGCATATAATTCTAAAAATCGTCATATAGGCTGCACTAGTAGATGCCAAGTTGACTGTCAGCCTCCTCACGCCATGTCAACCGGGCGGCTCCTCTGCACAAGAGTTTGCATGAGACACTAAGTAAAGCTTATGAAACACAATTTTGCGAATACTTGGGCTAAAGTGAATGAAAGGTGTTGCAAGAAACTAAACCTTAGACTTGTATTGCAGCCTGCAATGTTTTCGAATCCGAGGTAATTGTCCAACTGTCCTTATTAAAGAACTGTAAAGCTTCAAATACCTATGTACGCTATCTTTCCTCCAGTCGAAGTTCAAGAGAAACATTGCATTCCTTGATCCAAAGCACCATTCACAGCCAGTTAAGCCTCTATTGGACTATCTCAATCACATTGTTAATGACGCAACAATCAGAGACCGATTTAAGTTCCCCCCTTGTTGCCCTCTGAATTCTTTTTGAATGCGGAGTGATTTTTCCGCCTGAATATGCAAAACAATTTTGACCGGTTGAACGTCTCCCACATGACAAACAATGCAGAAAAATTCAATATGACTCGGCTCTCCATTGTGCCGAACAAACCATGAATGGTCTAGTTCACTCCGAAATGAAATATGCCTCCGCCACCCGGCAAGCATTTGATGACCTCAACTCAACGGCACTTCCGACCAGCCATCACATGCCGCCACATTGTCTAAATATATCCCCTGCCACCTACATCACATAAAGGTACGGTTCCCAACTCATCTTCAATCCAGTTGGATGGGAACTCTCTTCCGGCTTGGTATCTCAAAATGAAATGTGTAATGCCTCTGACTCCGGTAATGTGTAACCGCAACCACCACTCGGCGGGTATCTATTATTACACCAGTGTTAAATATTTTTGTTTAAATTGCTCCTGACACGCGAGGGAACATCTTCTACATGCGGACAGACATATGGTTGCAGGCACCAACACATCACATGTGCGCGCAGCTTACAACGCGAGTGACACATGCATCCAGCACCGTTGTTCGCCCTTTGCTCGTAGGCACTAAATTCTTCGTCTGCTGTTCGCACTGCCGACGCACGCGGCGCGAATTTGCATTCGTCAAAGTCAGCGCGCCTTCAGGAGTGCACTCCATTACATAAGGCCGTTCCCGTCATAAATTAAACATCCAGAGACGATGAGTGATTGCATCCGTCAGGCTATTTAGGTGATTGTGAATTAATTAGATCTCAGCGTGTAAGTGAAACGTAGACTCACGTACATGTGATCCGCTGATTAGGTCCTCATTGCACGGGTGCAAAGATCAACGATGTGTGTCCGTAAATGGGATGTGCAGCATTTGTCGGAGGGAATTAGGGATGCCGAACTCGGCGAAATTAATTTGAACGCGGTGAGCAATTGGCTTTGTCGCCTTTGATTCCCTGATTCGAAGCCACATCCATTTAGCTCATCCACGAATGGAGGACGCGCTCCTAGAATATTTACGACACAGCCACACCAAAGTGCACACATTGTTAAACGGCTGCACCCACCGAACACTGCCGTGACGGAATTCACACGAAACAGGTGCAGTCGCCGTCCGTGTCATTTGAGCACATTCAAGGCGGAGGAGTGCAGCTTCTGCAGACAGGACATGATTGACACATAGCGTGACCCACGGGTCTCGTGAGAATAAGTTAACGCCTGCACAATGGCTTTGGTCTTTGTGTTGTAATTTGTTATTTTGAGTCACACCTCTGCTGTTTCGGAGTTCCGATAAAAGCATTTAAATGCATTGCACGGGCGTGCATGGAACTTTTAACGCCCATCATGAGTGTAAGCATTTTATAGGCAATTTATTTCGATTACTTAATTAAGGTCGTTTGATCTCACCCTTAATGTCACTGCAGTCGGTAATGTGCTCCAAGCACGTCATTACTGCTTTCAGCCACAAGTGATGAACTTGCTCAGGGGGAATACCTGATTGAGTGTGGTTTTTGGGCACGAAGAGCACAGCTTGAGTTTAGAAACTATTGTGCTTGAAGCCTCGAAATCGTGGAACATAGCATGAGTGCATCAGACGCTTAACAATTTTAATTGAAACTCAATCTTCATCGTGTACTGCTTTAGATGAGCTGATTCAGATTTTGAGCTGGAATGTTTTCACCTTGGGACTTGTAAGGAATGAAGGGAACAGTTGGAAGGGCCCACGATCATAGGAATGAGTTGAGTTTACAATGGCGACAAATATAATTAGTCTATGCAGAGCTGATCTCCGACTGAAAAGCTGCAAGAAAACAACTTTTAAAGGTCAATCTGTTACTTGAAAACAAAAAAAATAATTTTATAACGACTTCAGTGGATCACGTGAACATCTGTGGATAAGTAGGAGTTTAGTCATTTTTTGAATCAAGAATTATCCTGGTATTTGAGAGGCATATGAAATTGTAACTGCTTCAAACTCGCTTTGCTGTTTTTTCTTCTTTGATTTCCCCTACAGTTGCTCTGTGTCTCAACCAACAAACCTCCGAGCTTACAGTTGGAAGATCATGCATTAGGTGTTGATATGTGAGTTTCGCATGATATTCTGTAATAGCACTATGAAGTAAAAGAAGTCAACTGACAGCGCGGCGCCTTGTCTACAACCTTTTTGACACTGAACTTCTTGGTGAGTTTCTTATTATTCGCTTTTACCGCTCAGGGAAAATTTAGTACACTTTCTTCCTTTTTTTTGCTCTATAGTCCGAGGTGGACCTCTATCTCCACACAAGTCTAAGACTATCTGCAGCTACCTTCATTTTCGCACACCAAGTTGGTGGAATTCTTTTCTCACTTGTGTGCGCTATTTTATTTGAGGAAGTCCTATTTAACGTTGTTCGGAATAGAGTTGTTTTTGTTTTTTTTTTTGCATTTTTGTTAAACTGAATATAAGTGATGGATAAATCCTAGGAAAATACTTAAAACTAGGTAACATAATCAAAGAATGGCTTAAAATCTAACTTACTGACCCTAAGCAGGTGCTCTAAGTTAATCTATATCTTATCTAATTTAAATTGCCTTTGGTCATCATAAGCGTGAAATTATTGTTGTACAAAAATGTTTTTATTTGTTCCAAGAAAACTATTTGCAAATCGAAAAACTTGGTAATGCGTTTTTTTGTATAAATAAACTTAAGCTATCCTAAAATAATATAGGAATAGAGTTGTCTTCTTTTCGTCATGGCCGTCATGGCCGTCTTAAGTGTTGGATACTCTAACCTAAGTACCTGCAACTGGACAGTGCCTGATTGAATCTTCTCTTTCAGACGCCTTCAACTTACACAGGACCAAGGATCATATGCAGAACTTGTCTTAAGAAACGAGAAAAAAGAAGTTTTTTAATCGCTTTCAGTAGACTTCATGTCTCTGCGCCAAAGACAAGAAGGCTGATCCCTCGATAATTGACGCAGTGAACTATTCTCCTTTCTTTGGACTGACGCTGAGATTCCTCCCATCGGGCATGCTTTCCTTCGGCCATATCTTACAATTGAGCTGGAGCATGCGCCCAATCAGGTCATCCCCAATTCTGTGGGCAGTCCATCCGCTCCAGCAGTTTTGTTCGATTTCAGCTTGGGTATTTCTATCTTCGCCTTGTCTAAGTCGGGGGGACGGAATTCTTGTCTATCATTGCCCAAATTGAGCAGAACATTCTGCCGTTTCGTGAATTCCTAAAGACTGATCTTAGTTTTGCGGGAAAAGAGGTGCCTGATATTTCAGCACATTACTCGTTATATTTCGCAATACCAACAGGGTTGAATCTCTTCATAGTTATTATCCTTGTTAGATGTCTTTGTAATATCCTGACGTGAAATTTGTTTAATTAAGTTTTGAGGGTTCCGCATTCTCCATCTAAATGCTTTTGAATTGGTTGTCAAAATGATAAAACAAGAATTCATTTTCTTAAGTTCAATCTTCTTAAGGGGTTTGTGATTTAGTTTAAAGCAAAAAAAACTTCACAAAGGCCAACAGTAAATAATATTGGATGAAAATGAAACACCTGTTTCTTTTCAACGTTATAAATTAGTGGGCATTTATTTAACATTCTGTTGCATTTTTAATTTTATGTGTTTGTTTACATTTTGACAGTTTTTTTTGACATTTCTCATTTATAGACCGTTGTTGTTTGTTTTTGATGGCGTGGAATTGCCTCCTTTACCAATATGTACACTTATCTATGAGTCTAGTTTTCTGTATTGAGATTTTCGACTGACATTGCGTAATCGGTAAAACTTCCACTGACGGTTCACAATTTTCCTCGATTGCTTGCATATTTGATCGGATCATTAAGACAACACTTAAAACGTCCTGCTTGAAGAGCGTGCTCCTGTTCTCTTGTGATAGTAAAGGACTTGGGCGTTAAGCTGAGCATATCGTTCTCATATTCGAAGCTTGTCTCCTTGAACTTTTAAAACTACAATAAAAAATGAATACCATACCATATACAGTTATGAACAAAACGATAAGAGTACGGAAAACACCGAACATTTGCCCTATTCTCACTGAAATAGAATGTACCATAATTAACGTTTGTTTGCATATTTCTCTTTGCTGGTAACAGTACTTCCTTCCCAACAAAAAAAAAAAAAAAAAAAAAAACAAGAAAACAAGAACATTTGAAGAAAAATTGTCTTTAAATGTGAAGGAACTGTCTCAACATTCGGACAAAATAAAGACCAGCTTAATTGTGTTTTGCTTTTTTAGCTTTTATAACTGTGTTTTATATTGTTTTTAAACCATTGCATCTAAGTATAAATATGACGATATCCGTGTGTTAAAATGCATCGAACTATTCATGAAAGCAGGAAAAATGGGCTGCGCCGTGCACTACTCTCCAACCGAAAGGGACTTGATCCGAAAATTTACACAGGAAGGAAAGTCACGGCGGGAGGTGTGCAGACTAAGGGGAAGATCAAAAGATCAAAAACATTTGGTTTTAATGCGATACAGTCGCAAAAATATCACATACAAGAGGGAGTTACCACTTCTTACCAAAAAACATAGGAAAAGTAGAAAAGAACATTTTGGGAAATATTCTTTGGTTGGATAAGAGAAAGATCGATTTGGCGGGATCAGATGGTTAGACGTGGGTCAGACGTTCAAAAAATCCAGCATCCCAGCCTCAGTTCACAAGCAAACTCGTAAAACATGGAGGCGGAAACATTATGGTTTGGGGATGCTTCTTTAAGTATGGTGTTGGTACATTATATTGTATAAAGGATACCATAAATCAGCATTTGTATACCAAGATATTTGAAAACGTGATGCTCCTGCATGCTAAGTGGGAAATGCCTCTAAAGTGGCAGTTTATGCACTATAACGACCCGAAACATACGGTGGGAAAAGAAAAAAGGTGGTTGGAAAAGTTTAATGTCAATGCCATGACATGGCCCTCCAAATCTCCAGGCCTTAAGCGCCTGGAAAACTTGTGGGGAGTCGTGAAAAAGTCTCTTGGAGCCGAAAAGGTATAAACTAAAGAAGAATTGTGAAGCAACATTAAATTAGCTTGGTACGCCATACCGACAAGCACTTGCCGCAGACTGATAGAATCCATCCCCAAAGAGTACGTGCTTTGATAAGAAATAAAGGATATTCCACTAAATTCTTCTTTTTCTTGTGGCGCTACAGTCCGGGGCGGACCTGGGCCTCAACCAACATGCCTCTCCAGCCAGCACGATCTTTCGCTAACTATCTCCAGTTGCGCACTCCAAGTTGGTTGAGGTCCTTCTCCACTTGTGTGCGCCACTTTAGTCTAGGTCGTCCTCTGTTGCGTTGTCCCAATGGCACGGATTCAAAGACTTTTCGGGCCGGAGCAGTGGTTTCTATACGCTCTACATTGCCTAGCCATCTTAAGCGTTGTATCCGTAGACGCTTGACCAGGCGCATGTCGCTGTAGAGTTCGTCATTAAATCTTCTCCTCCAGATGCCATTCAATTCAATTCAAACGCAAACAGGACCTAAAATCGCACGCAGAACTTTTCTCTCAAAGAGACTAAGGGCTTCCTCATCCGCCTTTGCTAACGTCCAAGATTCTGCGCCATAAAGTAGGACGGGGATGATCAAGCTGTTATATAAAGCAAGCTTCGTCACCACTAAATACTAAACATTATTAAAGAACATCGTACATCAGCTATGAATTTACTACTTTTTTATGGTGTTCTTATTGTTTTGTCCTTTTTCTATTCACACTTTCTATAGAAAAATATTTTATTTGTAATGACCTAAATACTTTTCAACTTTTTAATAATAATAATTGTTGGCGCTACAGTCCAAAGGCGGACCAGGGCCTAGCTTGATCATCAACAACTCACTCACTCTCTCTCTCAAGGGACCTACAGTTTTTTGCCGACTCGGAACGGCGAAATTTGAGAAGCTATCGATCTCAACCACTTTTCAACTTTTTATGATTTATTTTTATTTTCCCTTTATTGAAACAACAATAAAATGAAATAAAAATGCTTTTAGTTTTTATATGAAAGTTGAAATGATTTTCGGTGGTCCTTTTCTTTTGCCCGTCACTGTACTTGGACGAGTTATTTATAGGGACAGCTTCGGCTGCAATGTTGGGCTAATGTTCTTTATATGTTTTTGCTGTTTATGTTTTTTGTTTTTCTGGATCAACACTTTTAGTGACCGACACATGAACATGAGCTAATTAAAAAGCGAAACTTGATTCAAAATTCATTTACTTGTTTAATTGATGCTTACATAGAAGGGATTCCACGTAATTACTACAGCAAAGGTCAGGACAAATGTGACAGCCCATGAAAAAAAATAAAATTGACAGGTTGCTTCGGCGGTGCCCATTTTTTCTTTATAATTGCGGCGCTCTAAAGAGGTTATTTGTACACTTGAGTGACCGAAATTATAGACGAAGGAGGAAGTATAGAGGAAGAAAGGGAAGGTACCGATGCATATTGGTTTAAATGCTAGTCCAGTAAGGAGATGACTGCGGTGGCTTAATAGGTAGAGTGCGTGGGGTGTGCGTAGACACGCCAAAGTTATAATAATCATACAATAATCATAATCACCTCACATTTTTCCCGACACCACTTCTTCCGAGCTGCTGACAACTATGTACTGTGAGCGTCAAAAGTGAGTAAACAAATATCTGATTACAAGAAAGAAGCCAATGCTTTCAAAAATTATTAAACAAAAACGTTTCAAATTTGCAAAAAAAATATATAAACAATGACATTTCGTTTTGGAAAAAAATTTTATTTAGTGACGGAAGCAAATTCGAAATTTTTAAGAGCCATATGAATAAAAAAAATTTGGAGAGCAAAAAATGAAAAATTTACTGAGAAAAATATTAGGCCGGTCGTGAAACATGGGGGAGGTTCAGTGATGGTGTGGGGGTGTGTAGCAGCATCTGGGGTCGGTAATCTTGTCTTCATTGATAGTACAATGAGGAAGGAAGACTATCTAAATATTCTCAGGACCAACCTGCAACTGAGCGTAGACAAATTAGGTTTAGCTAAGAATTGGATCTTTCAGCAAGACAATGATCCTAAGCATACCTCACGTCTTGTTAAGGAATGGTTTCTTTATAGGACCCCAAAACAGCTTGATCATCCTCCGTAATCACCGGACTTTAACCCAATAGAACACTTATGCGAGCATTTGGATAGAGGAATTCGACAGAGTACTATTTACAACATGGAAGACCTGAAAAAAGCTATAACAGAAGAATGGCCAAACATTTCCCCCGATGTTACCAATAAACTGGTAATGCCTATTCCACGTAGACTCAAGGTAGTAAAAAGTCTAAAGTAGGAGCAAAAAAATACTTAATTTATAAATACATTTGTTGATAGAAATGTATACTGTTTGCTCACTTTTGACTCGTTGTATATGAAGTAGTTATAATTTTCATTAAAAAAAATGTATTTGTTTTTGCTTTTACCGTACTTTATTTTTTGAATAATTGATAACATTGAATAAAGCTGTTTTTGTGTATCAATGGAGTTTGAGTTTTGTTGTTGTTTTGATCCAATTTTCATCTTTATACAGTAATCAGATATTTGTTTACTCACTTTTGACGCTCACAGTATATGGAAAAGCTTTTCAAACTTCGAAGTTCGGAGTCGGCAAAAAACTGTAGGTCCCTTCGTGCACAACACGAATACTTGATGAGGAAGCTAGGCCCTGGTCCCCCTGTAGCGCCACCCAATCATTACACTTATTATTACTGTAATGAGAACGAAAAGTTTGTGTGGGATATCCGAAGGTGAGCATAGGAGTGAACGGGTGGGCATTTCTGGCGCCGCTGGCTAACTCATTAGAGCAATTTTTGTTAGTTTCGTTTTTAAATCTCAATTGACAATTGACATGCGCCGACCTCATGCCTAGCTTCTGACGTAGAAAAGGAGCGCTTAATGCGTTGAGGCGCCTTTATTCAATAAGTACTGCTTTACGTTGTATGTACATATAGATAGAAAAGTCTGAACCAACTTAAACAGTTCAAATGTCTTTATAGTCCATGACCCTCTTTGACAGGTAAATTTTAAAAAAATTTCTGAAAGAGCTTTTCTATCTGATACTATTTTGTTCCCCTTCCACGCTAGTGAAAATTCCCATGAGTGGCAGTTGGAATCAAAGTTGGGCCAATCCACGAAATCACTTCCGCAGGAGATGCAGAGACACGAAAGAGGTACAATCCAGCTGTCATCTCCATTACGACGGCCAAGTTTTTACAGAAAGAAGAAAATAGCACACAGGAGAATATTCCTTCTACATTAATGAAGGACCGCTCAACTGCTACAATGATTTTAAGGATAAAAGATGTACTAAGCAAGCGCTATCACAATGGGTTCAAAATTGGTTGAAGTAATGTTGCGCACTCATAACCGAAAATTTCAACTGAAATTAAGTACCCTGTGTTTACACTATAAATGTGAACAGCCGCTTCTGACATTTATACGCCTAGGCACTTCAAGTTTATTCAGAAAACTCTGTCTTTCATTTAAATGCTCGTTCGGTAATTAATCACTTAATTGACAGGTGAATAAGTTTATAAATGTTAAAAGCTCATCAGTGTGCAACAGATTGGATCGGCGTATTCAGAAAATTGTTTCGTATTTATATTACATGCATCAAATTGTTTTCCTCAAATAAATGTCACAAAATGACAAATTCACGAACGTTAAACCATCCGTCCACCGAGATCGTAAAACGTATGCATATGAAACCGAAAATAAATCCACGCCACAACGGCCGGCCTCCTTTTTCGAATTCCAGTGACGAATAAAATTCTATTACAACTTAACCCAGCATAAAACTAATTTCTATTATTCTCTGAATGTCTTCCAATATACAAATTTACATAAAATCCACCATCACTGACACCATATTCCAGACTTTCCTAATCAACTTTCAATTCTTCTGTCATTGCAGGTCATAAACACAATCGTAAAAGTCAACGAGAAGCCACCAGAAGCGTCCACAGAAACGCCCAGGCGTACGGCCAGCCAGAAAAGCAATAAATTGCACGCACACTGGGCTCCAAGCTAAAGGGGAAAGAGACGAAGAGCAGAAGAAGAGGAAGAGAGGCAAAAAGAACAGAAACACCTAAAGGATACAAGGCCAGAGTCGAACATCAAACACACACTCCCCCTCAGACCAGACGGAGGGAGATCAAATCTTAATATCACTCAGCGTGGTGACATTAAAAATAACATAATCTTTCGAATCTAGCGGTAGGAGTAAAAATCAACATCCGCACACAACTCATAGGCGGCGGGACAACTCCGACACGGTACCATAAATGTTGAAATAACAACGTGTGATGCCTTTCCTCCGAAGAAATGAAGGAGCACTGCAAGAATAACAAAGGTCCCTTAGTCATCCAGTCACAGGCCCTGCAGCTGGCACAGCGACACCCACAATCAAACAAATGTAATGCACCATCCCGCACACTCGCAACAGGACATACTTTCAAAACCGCCCGCTTATGTGCCAATCATAAAGCTTTATAAATAGGCCTTCACACGCGACCTGAGCAATAATATTTATGCGCAAACCAAACACTAGACTCCGGCCCTAAAGTGAGCAACGAGTAGATTGAGAGAAAAATATACAAATCAACAATTCGGCGGTTCGACAAATCGATCCGGCCATCAGCTTCCGCAGATACTCTCCGCCGGGCGTACATTGTTCCGCCGTGTTTATTGTCGTTGTGTTTTCAAAAAGATAGCCCACCCCCGCCAACCCGTCTCACATCTGGACTTGATTGCTCCCCGATCGTTTGTCATTTACCCAAAATAATAAACATCCCGGCAACTGCAGGAAGGAGAGTAATAAAAACAGAGGGGCAGACCGGAGGACGTGAGGCCAACGAATAGCCGGCCAACCCTCTCCCAGCGGAGTGTGCGCCTGCAGTGGGGTACAGACTACACACGCCACAGTGGTGACGTGAGGGCAACAACAAATCGGCCGAACCGCCACCGTCGTTGTCGTCGCACGGCCCTTGGTTGTCTTTCAAACAACACTGCCGTCATACTAGTTTTAGTTTCATCCTCAGCAACATCATCGTCGTCGCAGTCGTTGTCGTTGGTGTCGTGCTCACGGCTCGCCAGTGTAGTCTCGTGTCTTCATAAGCACCTCAACGGAATCGTACAGCATTTTCCACCCCAAAGCGAAACACTTTCCCGAGACGGGAGGAAAAAGCGGACATCTACTGCTGTTCCGATACGCGATTTTGATTAGGGCGAGCGCGCTCACCAGTTCCCGGCCACTCTTCACTCAATCCCTGCACTCGAGCACAGGCAGCAGCAGCAGCAGAACCAAAAGCAGAAGCAGCCAGCTCTAGCATTGGAACAAGCACTCGAACAAGCAGCGAAACAAGACAAATTGTTGAACATTCATTTTTTTTCCATTCAATCCATCCCGAACGGAGAAGATACATTCTTCTATTCCCCAACTGCGGGTGTTAGTTCTCGAACTCGGTCGCCGCCACGTTCTCGTTCACGTTCTCGTTCTCCTCTCGTGGTACGCGTCGTTTCCGTGCGGGTGCTCTTTGGGAGATATCATTCAAGAGAACTGCCAAATAAATACGTTACGCGCTGTGCCACTGTCTATCTGTCCTGACGGCTAAGTGCGAGCCGAGCTAGCGACCGCGTTTGTATATTTATATGCGTTTTTTTCCTTTTGATATATCGACATCCTTAATTCGAATGCACGGAAAAATTAATTGCGCATGAAAGTCGAACTAATTAATGTGTAACATATGAGAGCCGAGGTCGGATGGGAACGTTTCAATTTTTTGACATCCCCAGTGCGAGTAGTTTGTCTTTCGGGCGACCACCGTGCGTCGTCGTTGCAGCCGTAGTCGTTGGTGGCTTCGTTAACTAACGAGTGGAGTGTTAATTTTCTCTCGGATTTTGCATTATTTCGCTCACGTGTGTGCGCGTTCGGTAATAAGTTTGAAAATCACTAGACGCTGAAGGACAGTGTTCGGGCTATGCAAAAGTGTCAGTTGAGTTGAAACGTAAAAGTGCAGCAAAAAGTTTTCATCCTCATTAGGAGGGAATATCGTGTTAAGTGATATTCGCAAATTTTGTGGACACCTAATCGCTAGAAATTTCTTCGAAAGAGTAGCCGATCAAACTGTAGAATATTTCAAAAATGGCCGCCTGGACGCAGCTGTCGACTTTGGGATTACTATTGATGGTGATTTGCTTGTGTGGTAAGTTTTGACTATTTGTTCTTCTTCACTTTGCTTTCTTTATACTTCAGAGAACGAGGATATAATTGCGAATGACGATGATCTGTTCATTTGTAAACAAAAGGGTCTGTTTCAATTGATTTGTGTACAGAAATTCGTAGTTGAGTAATTTGGGTAAAAATCTGAGAGCAACTCAGCAACCGAAAATTGTGAAACGACTTTTCGCAGAAATTCGTAAACAGCTATCAGACATATGAAATGTCAGAGGTTTTTTATTTTTAATTTGACACCCATCTGCTGCTGCCCACAGTTTTTTCTTCGGCAGAAATTCGTAGGTAGGGGAAATATTTTGCTCTCTCATGAGCTCGCTCTTCTACGAAAAAATCAGCTAATGGAACGCTTTTTCGCAGTTTTTCGGGAAAGTTCGTAGACAATTCGTTCCAGAGCAATTGAAACGGACCTTATGTAGTTGGTTGGTCTGTACCGAGGTTTGCAACAAGATCAATTTTTAAGGACTGTCCAGTGTGCACGATTAATGATCTCTTCTGATTTTTCAATCAATACCCTATTTCAAGTTCCGTTCCGTTCGCATAAAATATTGGACTAGTTGTCCAAATTTTCTCTACTCGGCATCTAACATTCAAATCTTGACGATTTCTGATGAACTTGCATATTTTCATTTCACGTTGGAGACTAGCTTTAAAGGGGAACTCTCCTTCAGGATTGTTCATATGTAGAACTGCAAGCAAAAGCCCATGGAGTGCTCATGGGTTTCTTGAGAGTGACGAATATTAGTGGGTGGTTTGGTGGATTTGTAAGTTCTCGAGGAGAAGCAAGGCAGCTGGTTTATTGATTTAAAAGCGTTTAGAATTGGTAAACTTTTCCAATGTTTTGGGCAGTACCATAGTTTCACGTTCATAAAACTTCTGGCTTCTATCAGCAAAAAACTGAACCAGGTACGATTTGACATCATTGAAATTTTTAACCGTTCAAGGAGTTTTGCAAAGATCGAAACTAAAAGTAATCAGATGATGCAAGGGACTATATAGTGTATGTGGCGAACTTTCCCGAGATGTTAGTGGCTTTGCACTGTCAAAATGGAATACAACACCTTTTCGAATTCGGGCCGCTTTTTTTCAACTGCATTGGTCAATTCTGTTAGTTGTTCAATGAAGACATCTAAATTGATCACACCAAGTACATAGCATAACTTCCTACTGATGTTGTTTGAGCTGTTTCACCTGGATTGCTCCACGTTTCTGTCCGATTAAGATTGTTGTAAACAACCAACTTATCATCACCAGCTTTACATCGTTTTAAAAATAGATTTTTTCATTGCCTTTCTTAAGCAAATCGCAGATTTAAATGCGTTGTGTTAAATTATTTTCTTTCAGTTCTTGGGGAACCCATACATCATATTTTCGTAAATTGCAAAATTGTTATTAAGCGATTTTCAATGCATATATGTGACACATGAAGTTTCACTACAATCTCAAGAGTCGTACTGTGACGATCCGAATTGATTGTTGCCTTGATTTGGTCTTCGACATTAACTTCAAGGATTGCCGCAACGAAATTTAACAAACCCATTTTGACACTGCCGTTCTATTAAACCTTCATCACCATAAACAGCGCATAACCTTTTGTGACAGAAACATGCGCAAAAAGCAAAATACGACGAAAATGTTCGTTTTGATTTTCCATCTTTCAACAGACGCCAAACAAAATATACACAACCGATTAACAAATTTGTTTACTGGCTGACAGTTGATGTTTAAATTATCAAAACACAAAATGTGTTTGACATTTTACAGCAGACCTAATTATTCAACTAAATCCTTTTAGTGAAATCCGCAATTTCTTAGTTGACAACCCAGGACGTTGGGAGGCCCATTTTTCTCAACCTTAGGGACGAATATAGGCAAAATCAGAGAAGGTTCTTCGATTTACAAAACCTCGAAATTCACAGAATTTCTCACGACTGGAATACGTGAGCGTTCCAGCTAAGTGTAAGTTTGATGGACATACTAAACGTAGATAGATTTTTCAACTTCAATGAAGTAAATAATTAGTTTGAGTAAGCTTGAGTGACAGAAGGGATATAGTATTGCATTTGCGTTAGATAGGAATCCACTTCTACTGCATGTATACATATGTGATTAAGTTGAGCAGCCGACTAGTAGCAACTTGTGCCATAGTTTGAAAATAGATCTGAAGCTGTCATTCATAAAGAAGTGGACAAATTTCAAAGAAACAGTTACAAAAACGCAGAAAAGTTTTAAAGATATTTTACTTTTATTTAGAGCGCTCAGTAAATATTGCAAATAGCGCGGACCTTAGTTTGAAGCCCATTTAAAGTAACAGTGCAGAATAAGGGACTAATCAAAGCCCTAAGCGCGCATTTCCAACCCAATGCATAAGAATGTAAAAAAATAAAATCTACAACTGTGCTCTCTAGTCAAAAGAGACGAATACAACATTTTTCGGGAAACCTGAAAGCTTTTTGTTTTGTTGAGCAGAAAATTAAAAAAAAACACATTTAACAAAGATTTGATTAACAAAAAAGAAAAATAAACTTTCATTTGACGATATTTGCGAACAATAAATTGCCTAAAAATCAATCCGGAAATGGGACCCAGATTGTGAATACTGGTGAGAAGAACATATATTCAAGTATACGTAGGACCGTGTTGAAACTTAGGATTCGATTAAAGTCAGTATTTATTACAGTGTTCCACGAAAAATTGCGGACAGTTGTAAGACAGTTCAAAATTAGTCCTAAAATGTAACTTTATTCTATAACTTTTCTCATCTGCTTTTGCATACTGGTATGAAAGGAGCGTTTTTTGGAAAATAAAGCACTAATTATTAATGGGAAAGTAAAAATGTTTTATTCAAAGTATTGGCCATGGTTTTCCACACATTTTGACCACCTTTCTGGCAATTTGTGAATACCACGCCAATAAAATTGTTCGTCTTTTAAAGCAAATCAATCAGACACTCAATTTTCGACCTCCTCGTAGGCATCGCAGTGCTGCTCAGCTACTGCGTATCCCATCGATGTCTGATGAATACGGTGGGTATGTAGCTGCTCCCAGCCAAGTGTTTTGATTTTATCCTGAACCGGTTTTGCCTTGTGTGTAGGTGCATTGTCATGGAGCAAAATTACCTTGCCGTGTCTTCTGGCCCATTCGGGTCGTTTCTCGATCAATGCATGGTTTAAATTGATCATTTGTTGTCGGTAGCGATAAGTATTAACGGGTTCACCAGGTTTTAGGAGCTCATGGCACAGCACACCTTTCTGGTCCCACCAAACAGAGAGCATTGTCTTCTTGCCGAATCGATCTGGTTTTGCAGTCGATGTTAATGGCTGTCCCAGATTAACCCATGATTTTTTCCGTTTCTTCTTCTTGTTGTGGCGCTACAGTCCGGGGTGGACCTGGGCCTCAACCAACATGCCTCTCCAGCCAGCACGATCTTTCGCCAGCTGTCTCCAGTTGCGCACTCCAAGTTGGTTGAGGTCCTTCTCCACTTGTGTGCGCCACTTCAGTCTAGGCCGTCCTCTGTTGCGTTGTCCCAATGGCTCGGATTCAAAGATTTTTTCCGTTTAGGATTCTTAAAATAAATTCATTTTTCATCGCCAGTAACAATCCGATGCAATACGGATTTTCTTTCGGTTTTCCATCTGTCTTTCATTCAATTCATGTGACACCCATTTTCCACACTTTTGGATCTTTCCCATAGCTTTTAAACGGTCAGAAATTGTTTGTTGTGCAACATTTAACATTGCTGCCATTTGCTTTTGACTCAAAGTGTCATCTTCAGACTTTTTTTTGTCGTCTCCAACGTTCTTCATTCCTCACATCAAAATCATTATTTCTGAATTTTTGAAACCATCTTTTGCACGTTGCTTCTGATAGAGCATGATCACCATATGCCTCGACAAGCATTCGATGCGACTCAACAAATTAATGCTTTCCGCAAATCATCACTTTCTGGTACAAAATTCGACATTTTTAACACGATGAAAAAATTTGATGTTGTCTGTTCAATGACTTGATGTATACTAAATATATCAAAACAATTAATTTCAAATACCAAGTTCCTCTGCGCTCGTTCCCAAGGACACACATTGATTCAAAATTCCGTCGACTTCAAGCTTACTTTTTGCAGAAGAGGCCATAAAACCCCACACAATAAGACCTTAACACACATGTTTTACAGTCTTTATTGTTCTCTTGGAACTTATGGCATCATTTATTTTTATCTGCGGATCTTTAGACATCAGTCAGAGCCAAAAGTGGAACTGGTCTGAGATTATCACCTTTCGACAAACTTCAGAACCCTTGTTCATATACTCCTTAGCGAACGCAGCTCTGTTCTGTCTGTTAATTTTTTTTATGGGTACACACGACTTGATTTCATTATTTACTATGGTTCACAGTACTTCCAAATATAAATCAATGATTTCACTTAGTCCTCAAGGAAACAGTCTCAAGGCGTTCAATCTCCAGGGCCTATTTGGTATTCCTCAAACTTACTCTAGAAATAATCGGTTATAACACATGCTGTGGCATGTGTCCGGTTAATTTCCCCTATTGATGAAGTGCATACTGTGCAATTAAGGCCAAGAAGAATCGAGGTATAATGTTTATTTCCATTCAACTTTACTATTAGCATAATTAGTAAAAACAAATATAGGCCAACGACATTTCCGGCATGAAATCCAGATCAGTCAGTGATTCTCCCGGGATGTAAAGGTGCTTCATGTAGCTCGTGAGGATAGCCCATGCATTTTCTTATTCAACCAGAAATGAGCCTTTTATATGAAAATTTGCACCAATTTCAAGCTGCGAATTGGTGACACTTGAAGTGGTTCAACGTCATCAGCTGCTGATCTTTTATGGATGGTGGCGAAGAAAAATTCACTGAATTTACAATAACGACATAGAGATGCACACAATATTGAAAACGTCCAGGCAGTGATTGATTTCTTCACAACGCACACTTCCTTGCCTGACTGGAATGGGAGTATTGTGTGGCGAACATGTGGATTCAAATAATTTCTAATTGACATAGAATTTCCGATGTGACTGTCAACTAATGGCGTCAAAAAAAATGAGGCTTATGGTCTTTTAGATGCGGTATATGATAGCGAATTTTAAAAAACCTCCAAATGTTGTTTACTTTTGTACTGCTACACGATGATTTGCCAACTAAATATGAGACTAAATGTGAACAAAAAAATGTCTCCCGAAGTACAGCGTCCTTATTGAAAATCCCAGTATTTTCTCCTGATCGCTGTTGAAAATAAAAATTTCGGATTAAATGGCCAATAACAAGAAGTTCCTTAACAGATCTTTGCTCACACTTGCTTCTTGCTCTTTCACTAGCTGAGTGAGGATCAAATTAATCTGTTAGAATTTCTAGCAACAAATGTGAAATATATTTTCTTTGACATTTCCACGCATGTGATACTTTGGAACGAGTTCCTCAGACTGGAGTTCTGATTGTAAACCGCTGCTGACTCACAGAACAAAGCTTTCAGCTATCCACATTACTGGAAATGCTACAAAACTGTATATCTGAGTAAAAATTCTGCTGAGAAGAAGGGCGAAATATTGAATTTATTCAAACCGCTTCCACTGGGAATTCCGCTGAAATCTAAGCAAGGGACTGCTAAAAGCAATAACTTGGCCCCGTTCTTACTTTACTGTTTGTACTCGTACATGCAGCTAGAAAACGAATCTTGGGTACTTCTTCATGGCGTTCCTTGGAACTCAAAGTTTGCAAAGGTAGTTTGACGTGGAAAGCGGAGAGATACGCAATTACGAAATTTTTGTGGTTTTTAGTGATTTCAAGATTTGATTCGCAGAATCTCACCTACGAGATACACCTCACATTCAAATTAAAATTCAATGTTTAGTTGCTTTTACTTCTCTTCTAGCCTGTACTCTCTCAGAGAGTTTTTAAAGTTTTTGGAAGCAAGTCGGAGCTATATCGTTGACGGTGTGGTCACACACTTGAAACCTCAGAAGCTACTAACCCAATGCCCATTATGAATTATTTCATACACGCTATTGTAGGATCCCTTCAATTGTAACCCTCAGTACATGCGGTCCTGTCCAAACAAAATGTCCCATTCCCGACCACCACCCCTCCAAATCCGTCACGTTTGTTGTGTTTGGCCACACCTATCACATTAAGTTGTAATTATCATCCCTCTGCAGGGCATATATTCGCGCCCCGTCATAACTGTTAGTTATTGCCCGAAAGTTTCCACAAATAGCCCACAGCTGTGTGTGAACCGGGTACACCGCCCACACTACTGATGGCCTCGGTGGTCCAGGTATACAATGGGCTCCCCAGATCCGTTTATGCTCAATTTAGCAACAAGTCAACAGCCCCAGGGTTCATTTAACTTTCTATCACAAAGACGCCATTATGTCATCGGCTCCAATTCATAGGCCGCGCAACCAGACTCCACATAGTGCTGCATAGTTCTGCAGCGCACTGAGAAGCGCTGTCGGTGTGGTTTAAAAATTCATTTTCTCGTCTACAGCAACTGCTTTTCGTTGAAGTGCATGTGCGGGTGTCTCGCAGGGTCTGTGTGTTCGTGAATTGCTTTTCCATAAATATATAATTCACTTGTGTTGACATCCTTTTGAATGGGATGCTTTTTGAAATTAACTGCGGTTTTGAGCACCACACGCTTTTCTCTCGGCAAACACCTATTACCTGGCAAAGTAGCGTGCTCGTTATGAAGTGTCACACTGAATTGTGGCGGATGGGCGAGCAGGCGTCTTTGAGAATTCAATTTCGCCCCCAATTCGTCCTTTGTTCATGCACTCCCTGCATGTCAGAGCTGGCTTGCAGACACCGAAGGGCGTATATTTTGATTAGGTCCTTATCTAGTGTGGATTTACGTTTTGTATCTTTTCTATGCTGACATCCAGCTGAACTGAATGGGGAGAAGAAAAAAAGAGGAATCGCATGAAAGCCAAATTGTTATTTTTATATTTATGTCCTTCCACCGTCTGGTGTATTTGGTTGGCTGTGCCTGTGCTGATGTTCTTTGAGGATGCTCTGTGATGGGTACTTTGCTTACACTGACATAAATACACGTACTTGTGCGGAACATACAATCGCTAAAGGGGGCCCTTCCCCCCACGAGAGCTGTTAATGGGGGGTGGCAGGGCTAAGCAAAGTGATTCTCTCCTGGTCGTAGCACGACAAACTTTTACATTCGAAATGAGTCCGTGTATGTGGGCTTACATGTTTGTTTCTCTTTTTTTTTCTTCTCCTCAGCTTGTAAAACCAGAGAGGCTGTGTTGTTGATGATGATGCTTTTTTTCCTTCTTTTCTCTGTTTTTGTTGTTTTTGTTTTTGGTTAATGTAATGAATACTCGGTTACTTTTTGTTGCAGGCCTTTTCTGGTGGTGAGGCTGCTTTAGCGGAGCAACGAATGCTTTCTCGCACAAGAGAAGGAATTAATAAAACATTAATTCTGGCGAAAACGAATTAATAATATAGTACTTCTCGGGCGCACTGTACGAAGATGTCGGCGTAGGCAGGGGTCTTTTGGCGTTTGCATTTTCACGGCGGGGTGAATCATTATATTGGTTTACCTCCGATAATGGGCGGGATAAATTAATTTTGAAAAGAAAGCTTTTTTTTTTGTTGCGAAAGGGTGGGGCTGAGCTGAGTATATACATACAACGTACACGTCTCTGCGATTCGAGCTACGTGGAGGCTAAAGGAAAGGTTTAGCCAAAACTAAAATTTTCACTTCAGATGCTAAAACTAGGAATTTTCATGCCTGGGTTGGAGGAGTATAATTCTGGTGAGCTACGTGGAGGCTAAAGGAATTTTGTTCCTAGGCAAGTCTTAGCCAAAACTAAAATTTCCAATTCCGATGCTAGAACTAGGAATTTTCATGCCTGGGTTGGAGGAGTACAATTCTGGTAAAAAGGAATCGCAATGTCTTCTCTGAATACGCTGAGTTAATGCAATTTTGAATGCTGCACCAATCCACAAAGAACCAAGGCTGCGCATGCTTTTTTCCCTCACAAGTAGTGAACTTTAAAAAGGCTATTTAATTAAAATAGCCCTCGAATGTCATCAACAACTTCTTCTTCTCCTATTATTTGAATGGCGCCACAGTCCGAGAATGACCTGGACTTCAACCAACATGCCTCTCCAGTTGCACACACCGAGTTGGTTTAAAATTCTTCTCCACTTGTGTGCACCACATTAGCCTAGGCCGTCATCTATTGCGTTGTTCCAATAGCTCCGATTCGAAGATTCTTGGGCCAAAGCATTAACGTTATATCCGAATATCCTTCACCAGGCGCATGCTGCCTTTCGTCGTTGAATCTACTTTTCCAAATGTTATAAACGCAAACAAGAGCAAAAATCGCATAAAGAACTTTCTTCTAGAAAAGACTATGAGCTTCCCTTTCCATCCGTTTAGTGAGGTCAAAGTAGGCGCTCCATAAGCCAGGACGAGAATACTCAAGCTGTTATATTAAGCAGCTTAGTCGTTCGACTTTAATGACTTTAAAGATCTCGAAGAAGTAAGGTGTTCACGTTCTTTCGCCGAAACTGCAACCTCCTTCTTGCCATACGATGCCTTACACCCGCCTACTGTGCGTGTGACCCCCTGGACTTCAAAATGTGTAAGCGAAAGTCCTTGCAGCGATTCGACAATTCAAAATAGTTCAATGGAGAAATTTCTTTTATTTCTGCGCAGTAACTGTTATTCATTTGCAGAATGTTTTTAATCCAACTTCGAGCAACAAGATCAATCCTTTCCCGGTCACTCAACACCATCCAATGTCCTTAATTGACACCAAGGCGAAGGGTCATTAGGAGGCATTATCTACAACTTATTCACACATCAATTCATTTTCGAGAGCAACCTGAAATCAAACGACGACGAGTGACACCTCCGGTGGAATATTATTAGTTCGGAGCACTCCTCCGACACGGTGCTCATAACTCATGTCGCTTGACACATCGGACCGTATCCACCAAGGTCTGCCGCCGTCTCCCTCCTGCCTGTGTTTGGTTGTGTTCATACATATTAACATATTTCCTTCAGAATGTCAAATAAATTTAAATTTTCGACGCTGTTCAATGAGTTATAGGGAGTGCTGGAGACAGAGAGAAGGCTGCCTGCGTCTATTCTCACCCGCATTCGTATCGCACCAACGACACCAACAGATGCGACGTGAAAGTAATAATTTTAAATCACACCTCTGTTGATCGAACACAGGACAAATGTGTATTTATTATCACGCCTGGCGACCAACCCTTGCGCGTAAGTTTACACTTCCCTCCGAGGAGCATCCAATTGCCGGTCTCATAGAATCCTCACGGTGTCGTATCGATTTCACAAACGAAACAGAGCACTCAATTAATTGAGTCGAGACAATCCAGCCAGCATCTGCACGCACCCCGTTCAATCGGGCAATGCTTGCCGATCTGTCTACGCCGCTGACACTGGATAATTATAAACAAACAGTGCGTGAGAAATTAGATATCCCATCAAAACATGTTATTAGCTGTTTGCATTGCGGGCCGGTGCGAGGACATCTCAGATTTCATTGGGCGCTAATTGACAGAACAGGAGTGTTTGTGGATCTTGCCTCCATTGTGCGCGTTCGTATCGTATTTTGACGCTGGGGAATATCTATTAGCTGGTCAGATAAGACCAACTTAAATGTCCATTGCAGCAGTACGGCGTCCCATGCGGGACTCCTTGCGCCGAATGAGAATTTATCATTCCCCCCTAGGGATGAGTTCACACATATCACAGTGGTGTTAAAAGCGCTTTCAAGTGAAAACGATTTTCTCAAAGGCGGCCCAGTCATCTTGAAAAAATTATATCTCCCTTATATTAGTACTCGCCTCGTTGGCTGAACGGCCCCAGAGCGTAGGATTAAAGCTACTGACCAATGGCCACTGCTGTGAGGATGGACAAAAGGGATATGTGCCTTTGTGTGATTCACTTAAAATAATTACACTCCAGGGATTTTCGGGGGGTTGCTTGCCAGCTTCAGAGACTTGCTCTTGTTACGAGTTACTTCAATTCAATTCTGTCTGCGCCTTAAATATCTTGGGCGTTAACGAAGTGGTGTTGTCAGCTGTGAAATGGCTTTTAGTTGGGGCGGCAATACGAGTGCGAGCAAACTTGGATGAGCACCACAATTGGATTGATGTGATAATGCAGATAATATGTCTGTGTCTACCAATGTGTGCTTATGTGTGCGGAAAGTGTTTGAGGAAGAGTTATTGCACTTCATCTTGGACCTAAAGGCCTGTTTGTATTTGTGCATTTTTTTCAATTAATTAAAAGAAGAGTCTGCTTGCGTGACACGAAATGTCCTTCAATGTTTCTTTTCACTTGCGTACGGTTGAATATTTGATTGCGTCAAAGGTGACGACACTTGCCTCAGCCGTACATGTTCTGGAAGAAGACGTCTCTGATTCCTTTTCATCTGTGTTCATCAACAAAGGCAATTATCTGTTCGACATAATCCCCATACACCATCAAGAAGGCCAGAGAACTTCCCCTTTCATCTGGCTTCGCGCTCAAACGAAGCCAATGAGACACGTCACCCACGTCACATTTCGACAAATTTGTGAAATAATCGGAATTAGCATGCCCTGGCAAATTAATTCAGGAAGTACAGATTGAATCCCCAAGAAGTGTTTCGTTTCCAGAAGCAATTTATCTTCCGTGAAATGGAGCTCGTGGCCGCTGTGTCCCACAACCACACTTAAATTCTGTCATCCAATGAGTCATTTTGAAATTATTATAACTCATTCGGAGTGGCATGCAAAATCTTAATCAGACGCACGACACGTATCCCTTTTGGGTCGGGCAGAGGGTGGATTATATCAGTTGGCGGCCGCCGTTGTCTTTGGCACGGCGGCGCGGAGCGACATTAGCGTGCGTTGGGCGTACCCAATTCACCATTAAATTAATTAATTCGGTTGCCACAGTATCCCCTTAAATGGCTAAATCGAATGCGGGGATGTATAATGAATTGGATTCCTCAGACGCCGCATGAAGTCTAAATCAAATCCCTATCCGCACCCACAAACAACATTAGCTTGGCGTTCTTTGGCTCGTCTGCTCCCATAATTTGCAATCGCGCTTCCGAACGAGGAGAAGCTATGCCAACGTACATGATGATGATTAAGGGACCAGACAAAGGACCGCGCCTTTCAATTTTCACCTGACCGCGACGTCGACGACTTTTGTGGAATCTAACTCAATTAAGGCATAAGGTCTGCTGTAAGCTACGCCAGCAAGACATGTGAAAACACTTTGCGGCTTTGGCTTCGAGCTGGATCCTCTTACCTCTAATACCATTGTACGTGTACATGACGTTCTACAGCAGGGTGGTGTTTGATTTATACACCCTGTCGCTGTCCCTTTTAGTGAGGCTCGTCATTATCACGAAACCACACATATATCTTCCCGTGGCGCTACAAACGGGGTGCTTGGTGTGGAGCTTCGGTTTTTGTGGAAAACAAATTGTAATAATGGTTGTATCGGATTCTTATGGAGTATCGTAATTTATCATGCCAGCGCACGAACCTGTCGAACTACCCCCGACTGGCTAGACTCTTGCAAAGTGAAATTGATTTTGCATTCACACTGATGAACCTGGGAAATTAAAGAGTTTTCCTGCCTGTCTACGGGTGAGTTATTGTCGACACGAGTGGCTGTTGTAGGGGCTTCGTCGTAAGTGGGTGTGACTGCTGTTTTGTGTGGCAGATGGGCCTGCACTTCGGCATGTTCTCTTTTGTTTGGTGTCTTCTATGTACAAGGATTATTAGATAGTCATAATTTCATTTTAAAAATCCACCCCCTCGAGCAACTAAAAAAGCACACGATTGTATTTGAAATTGTTCGCATTGGCGCTCAGAGCTGAACTTAAACTGCAAGTTTCTTTCACTAGAGCGATAATTATGGGAAGAGCAGCACTGCAATGCTTTGTGTACCAATTCAGTTCAAATAGATTATAAGGACATGAACTTGTTGGGAGTTTTCCCTTCATTACGGTACTCAGTTACAACATTTGGGTGCCGAGTGTATTTTGTACGCACATCCTATTTGTGAAGTGACTGTTATAAAAAAAACACTGAGGACGTGCTATATCAGTATGCAGAGTTAGCAAAAAATGATTTTATTCCCCAAACACAAGCTGGGAATAAAATTCGCTTATATGTCATTTCATTCCTCGAATGAAATGAAATGAAATGAATTCCAGCGTCACGCATTAATAAAAGAAAATCAATCAAGGGCATACATTAAATAAATGATGATTTTTTTTTATTCCTTCTGATTGCGTGGTTGAGCAATGTGGCGCTTTTGCTATGGGCCCAAACCGTTGACCAAATAAAATGTTGGCGCCGTCCTTTTGATACGTTTTGAACTCAAATGAAATATGTCTCTAAAGGAATCCAGTCAACTGCACTTCAGTGGAAGTGAGTCTGCACTGAAATATGTGGCGAATGTATTCAATGCGAAAATGAACATTCAACGCGTAGTCGTCGCTTGCGCGGTCAAAGGGAACTATTTCGAGTGTACAATAATTAAAAGCAGAACGAAATAGGAAAAACGGGGCAAGTGTGAGTTACACTCGTTTCTTCAGTTGATAATGATCAAAGTTCCAATTATTTAATATGTTTGCATTTAACCTAAATATGAGTATAGCTTATAATAATAATTGTATGGCGCAACAGGGCACACAGGGACCAGGGCCTAGCTTGCTCATGAACTACTCGTGTTGTGCGCGCTACTGTTCTCTCACGAGTAAAAGGGACCTACAGTTTTTTGCCGATTCCCAACCGCGAAGTTTGAGAAGCTTTCTCTTAGACACTTAATATTTTTTTTTTGTCAGCAGATCGAATGAGATGGTGCCATGAAAAATTAAGGGTGTTTAGCCGGGAATCAAACCTGGACCTTGGCGTGGGAGCGTCGCACTCTACCCACTGCGCCACGGCGTACAGTGGGCCAAAAAAACGGTTTGGGAGAAAGATTATTATGAAAATTGTAAAGTGACTTTTCGTGTCTTGAAGCTTAACATAAAAATGAAAATAAGTTCAAATTTAAGTTTTACTCAGAAAATACTCTAAATAAATAAAAAAAAATACTCTAAACTAAATAAGTGAAACTCATAGAAATATACAGAAATTATCTTTTTTATTCATTTTAGTCAAATAGGATTATGTAGCTTTTACAAAGTCATATATATGTCGATAAGTATACGATAAATTTAATAAAACTATAAATTCTGATTTTTTTTTTATCTTTTAACATATCTTTTAAATATACAGATATTACGTAATGTAATTTAATTTATTCATATTCAAAAGACATGTTGAAATGTTTATTTTACTAACAAAACTGTTTTGACTCCCAAGACTTTATACCACAGGATCTGATGAAATCATCATTTTGTTGAAAATATTAGTTAAGTTGTCGAATCTTGATTCGTTTGCGTTTCGTTGATTCACTGCATGTTTCGAAAAATGGGCGTCCCTCAGATAAAGAAAACTTTTAAAAAGGAATCAATCCGTTGGACCGTTCATTCGTTGATTTGAACAATTTGATTGTTGCCACTTGGTTTTAAGCTTGAGTGTGCTAGTTTTAAAGTTTTGTCGTGGCATGAGGAAATGAATTTCGCTGAACGACATACGTTCAAGGAAATTCTCAATTTTTGAAGTAAAAAAATATAATCTACACATTTTTACCTTCTCCGGACATATTTTATATTTCTAATCGAATGCTTAGCAACAATGATATTACCTACTTTTTAACAACTTTATTTTCATTACTTCAATTGCAATTTTCACTGCAAACTTACCCACTTTGATTACTTTATGAACTCAGTACAAAACATGGAAAAAATGCAAGTGCATTTTTCATATCACAAATACCATAGACTCTTTAAAAAGAAGCAGTTTTTTCTTAATATTTGAAAATGACCTTTTGTGCACTAATCTCTATAGAGTTGCCCCACTGTGCGACACCCTAGTATAACAATATAAAAGAATCGATATTCCAATGTACGAAAACCGTGAAATTTGAAAATTCACCTAATTTTTTGAACAGAAATCGGTATATAACACCATTCTTAACACTTGTCTGAGTTCAACAGTCGGGTAATGAGATTGCTGATGAACTTGCTCGGCAATAATCGAAAGAGGCATTCTTAGGGCCTGACCCAACTTGGGACTTCCCGCGTCGTTGATCAGGGCTTCCATCGATAGTTGGATCTATCGGCAGCACAACCAGAGACGGCATGACTCTCTACGATGCAGGCTGACTAGGAACTGACGTATGTTCCGCGGCATTTCTGCATTTCTAGTCATGAAAGATTGCAGGCGGCTTGTTCGTGGACTAAGGGAGTACTTCACATTCGCAAAGCACTTAAATGTGCTTGGGCTATGTGATGAAACCGTCTGCTATGCCTATAGAGAATGTTAAGACACTGCAATGCACTTTCCCTGCCAAGGTCCAGTCCTTGCTCGGATCAAGTGACCCCTGTTCGGTTCTGATGTGGTTGAAACTGAAAATTAAGACTCTTCATCACAGAAGTACTTACTGATATTCATCGGGAAGATCATTAAGTTTAGGCTTCTGTCTCGTAGTACAATGGACCAGTTTTTGAGTCTGAATTCTTTAGTGTACCCAATACTCGTCCTTCGATCTTTAATTTATTCAAGGAATTCTTTCCAAAAATGGGTAGGCATTAACGATAAGCCAATTCTTGTACGGCCCCGAAAAAAAATTGATCCGAGCTTACATAAGACCGTCTCTCAATCGAAAAAGAAATGTTTGAAAATTGCCCTAGAAATGTAACGCATCCGCACGCTGATTCTTTGATCTGTTGTGTAAACGTACGCAAGGCCGAAACATTTGGTCTCTCACGGGCACCACAGCTGTTGCTGACTGTAATATTGACACACCCGTATCCAAACAGACTACCAGCATATAATGTTTTTGCAATTCGTACCTCATTTCACATTTGAATTGGCTGCATCAGTGCGGAAGGGCTGTGTGAGTGCCCACTTTATTATATCGACTTTTGGTCTAAGTAAATGTTGCAAATGCAACGAATCCAGAACGCTTGTGGCAATTAGGGATCGTTGAATTGCGCACGTCAGTGCACTGGCATTGATTCGCTAATACGCAATGAGTTCAGCGGAAGGCCAGAAATCTGAAGGCCAAACAAGCACCGCATTTGTGGATCGTTTCTCTGCAGTTTTGTCTGCAATACAGGAAGTTACATGCCCATGTTGAAGCCCCAAACCGGCTCAAAATCGCAAGCCAAAAAAGGAATATTTCCGAACAATAGTCCGAGGAGCATCCCAAAGCGGAATTCAATCCACATCATGCTTTAATTCGTTTTGTGGCATAATATTTGGATGCATTCCGAGCGCAGTTAATGAACTGTGCCGGCTCTCTGGTGGGGAGCATGTGCGCGTACTTAACGCAAATATGACCCTATTTGCAGTAGATTTTCCGGAAATTGTTGAATTCGTTTGCATTTCACTAATTAGTCTCCGTTGGGTTGTGCCGCCGTTGAACCGTGTAGTACACGCTTTAGTTGGGTTGCCGGTTTTTAACGAAATCCCAGCAGAGCAATTGGATTCCGGGTAAATGTGAAGCCCGACTACGAAGTGTATGAGGGAATGAAAATTCAACGCTGTATTGTTTCAGTTGACAGCCATTGTCCGCGGCGGTGGTGGAGGCAGTGTTTAGTAAAACCGCACAGTAATCAATTTTATTAAATTTATTTTTATTTGCATAAAAACGAATTTGCAGTAATTATAAAAAAGAGGCTTCGGTTTCAAATGCAATCTGGTCTAATTAAGTATTTAAGTTTGTATTTATTTTGGAACAGTTTTTATATTTGTGTTCAACGAATTTGCGCGGTCGAAGCTTAAACCAACATAAAACAGGACTCCTGTGGTAATTTGCATGTGAATAGTGGGTATTTGGTTGATGGCCATAATAATGGAAAACTGGAGTCGCAGTCGGCAAGGACCAAAGTCAAACCGCGTTAGATTTCATGAATTTTGTGCATGATTCTGTTTAACTGGGGGGTTGGAGGTTTGAGACGATTTTTGTTTTCCAGGCGTACAGCCTGTGCGTCACTTGAAGCAGAACCCTTACAAAAGTTGGGGATGCGAACAGCCCACCACAATTTTCTCTGTTTAGTCACTACATGACCGACAATATCAGACTCACTTACTTCATTTCCTCTCTTGGCCTAGTATTGCGAAACAAACAATAGTTTTAAGGACCATCCTAAATTAAAAAAATTAAAAAAGTTAACAGCACTCATGAGTCAAGCTAGCATTCAAGCTTATTCGAAAAGAAGTTTTTAAGATTTTGAATGTCGATTACTCAAATTCTAGGTCTTCTTTGAGTTTTGTGGACTGAAGTTTGCCTTTTGGAAAATAATCAGAGCAATCGACGTAATCAGTTGTGCAACAAAGCATTTCTTGACGATTGACTTTGTAGATTTGCATTCACTTGTTCAGATTTTGTAGCACCGAAAACAAAGAACGCAGGTTGCTCGCGCTATACTGCTGATGCGACCATAGAATTTCATTCAATAAGTTCAGAGGCTGTACGAAGGTTGCCTTTTGTATTGGGTTGCAATCTGTCAACTGCCAGCTCTATAGTAAAGTTTGACATTTTTGAGGTTATACGTACTCCGAACGTTTTGACATACGAGCTCTATTTGTGTTGTTAACAGTAAATTAAAAAGGTTCATCTCGCCCAAAAAATGGAATTAAATCGTGAAAATTCTCGTGCGATTATTTTGTACAACTTTTGACGTGGATTAACTCAACAACAGTGCATCGATGAACTTAATTCGATTTTTGGCGATGAAGCTCCATCAAGGACCAGTGTTTATCGATGGCACGGTGAACTCAACCAAGGTCGTAGTTCCCTCCAAGACGAGTTTCGTGAAGGTTGTCACAAATCAGTTGTTGTTCCGGAAACCATTTATGCTGTGCGACAACTGATATTGCAAGATCGTCATTTTGCCTATCGTGAGATTGAGACAACCTTAGGCATAAGTGGGACCAGCAAACATTCAATATTGCATGAACAGTTGACCGTCAAACAAATTTGTTGGCGTTGAATCCCACACAATTTGTCAATCGCTCAACTAAAAGGCTCGTGTCGATTGGTCAAAAATACGATCGCAGCTTCGAAACACGTCTATGACATCGTGACAGGTGATGAATCTTCGATTTACGCGTATGAGCCGGAAAGTAAACAGCAGTCGACTGTATGGATGTTCCAAATTGAGCCAAATCCAACAAAAGTTGCTCGAGCACGAAGCACTTCCAAGCAAATGGTCGCCTGTTTTTTCGGAAAAACTGGACATGTCCCAACCCTACCACTAGAACAAAGCAGAAGAGTCAATTCTTAGTAGTACACAACCATTTGTTTGCCAGTTGTCTTCCAAGAAACCAGGAAGACCAACCGCCTTAGACACATCACTCTTCACCACGACTCAAAACATCGATTTGATGAGTCATCCGCCGTATAGTCCTGACTTGGCACCGAATGACCTCTTTTTATTCCCATACGTAAAAAATTAAATGTGAAGTCAACGTTTTTCGACACATGAAGAAGGAGTTGATGCGTTCAGAATGCATGTTTTGGTAGTTGTAGCTCCAGTGCGATACTTTTGGATATTTTCACGACATTGTCAAATGGAGCAAATTTTTTTAACATGTAAGACATTCCAGTCCTTAACTTAATCTGCTTTAAGTGTACAGACAAAAACATTCGTAAATGGAAGGAAGACGGATTGGGCCATAAATGCATTCAGAGTATTAAGATGATACAACTATGTTCAGAAAATTGTTAGATCAAATATTTGACTGAAATAAATTTTCCAAATACTATACAATCGTCTGAACTCAAAATTTTCTCTGACAATATTTGTATGTCCACAACCTGAAGAGTTCATATCAGTGTAGTTTCGGACCAGTTTAATCCACAATTGACCGGATCTTAATTTTATGAAGGATTCTGGAAAATACCTTAGAAATTCAGATCGACACTCAAAAACTATGCGGCTGAGTATGACAGTATGGTTTAGTCTAGTTTTGACATTGCTACAAAACACGTAAGATTGTGTAGGATGTTGATGGAGAAGTCTTACTTCTTCGTGAAGGTTGAAAATCTTTTAATGCCAAAAATGGTTTTAAGACAAGGTGACGCGTTGTCATGCGTCTTTTTTAACATCATCCTCGAGAATATCGTGCGTAACTCACAAGCCTCACTTGTCACACCACTCACACAAGAGTCACGATCTTCCAAATGTCAGTTCAATTGCAAGCTTACGCTGATGACATTGACGTGGTTGGACGAACACAGCGAGCCATCAATGAGGCGTTTGCTGACATTGAAACGGAAGCTGCTAAAATGGGCGGTAAATGAGGGCAAAGCAAAAAACATGCTGTCACCTAGAAAGTACAAAGAATCGATGTCTCAGACGGAGCGTCACACTAGGTAGCAGAAACTTCAAGATAGTTAAGGACTTCGTCTACCTCGGCTCCGCGGTAAATATTGACAACAACACCAGTACCGAGATCAAACGCAGTATCATTCTTGCCAATCGGTGTTTCTTCAAGTTTAAGTGGCAATTGAGTTTTAAGGCCCTCGCTCGATAGACTTAGCTTACTAGAAGCAGATGAGGAAGCCCTTAGTCTTTTCGAGAGAAAAGTGTTTCATGCAATTCTTGGCCTTGTTTGCGTTGATGGCATCTGGAGGAGAAGATTTTACAACGAACTCTATGGGCTGTACAGCGACCTGCACCTGGTCAAGCGTCTTAGGATTCAATGCTTAAGATGGCTAGGCTATGTAGAGCGTATGGGCCCCACTACTCCGGCCCGAAAAGTCTTCGAATCTGAGCTATTGGGTCAACGCAACAGAGGACGGCCTAGGCTAAGGTGGCGCACAGAAGTGGAGTATGACATCAACCAACTTGGAGTGTACAACTGGTGGCAGGCAGAGAGAGATTATGCCAGCTGATGCAGCATGTTTGATCAGGTCTAGGAACAACTCGGCCTATAGCGCCACACGAAGAGAAAGAATATTTGCAGAAAACACATTGTCTGTAACAGGTCTGACAATAATTGTAGATCTGTCAACGTCTAAACACACATTAATGATGTGAAAAGTCACTTCAACAGGGTAATTTGAGTGAATGAAACTAATTCAGCTTTCAACACGGTCATGAAACGAGCTGAATGTGTTCTGGTTAGCCAAAATGATGTTCGTGCCTTACGGCGACTGAGCGAGAGAAAGACAAAATTAAAAATTTTGTTATTCAAGTCTTGACCGACAATATCCCTGCTTAGCCAATATTGAAATCCTTTTCTGCTGCCAGCTTTTGCATACTTTCGTAAACGTACTTGTATAGTCTGAGCACCTTCAACAACTTGAGCGATTCTAAATAAATACAGTGTATACTCAACGATTCGATGACTGATTGAGCTTATGGACATTTTTGAACGTGGATATCGTTGACTGCAATCCTACGCAAATGTTTTCTTTCAAATGTACTTCAGACGAATTTATCTTGAAAAGCGTGAAGAGTGAGTTGGTGTATAATAAAAGACTAAAAGGAAATATGTCAGTACAAAGTCGCTTTCTTAAACCAAAAACGTTCATCTCTTTTTAGCTTCTATTATTTTCACTTGTGTGGATATTTCTTTGATACGATGTCATGACAAAACGGAGCATTTTAACGTTAGAAGCTACAGATAAGTCTTTTTCATACTCACCAGTTGCTAACGTTTGTCGATTTCCCTGTAATTTCTTTATATGTGGACTGGTTTCTTGAAGACACACTTTTCTTCATTCTTTAATAGGCAGTAGTCTTATCTCATTTCCGTTTAAATAAACCCCCCTACTCCAATGTCCTCTTTCAATACAACTGAAAATTATCTGACTTTTCCCAAAAGATGAACATAACGCCATTTCAGCAAGACAGAGCGCCTTACGGACAAGGTCGGTCGGGTTGGGTCTAATGGCACGTAAAACTCCTTTTCTGCACATATTCATATTCATTAGCGTTGTGCGATTTTAATTAATCAACCCGAAGCACTTTAGCGTTAGAATTTCATTAACAAATACCCACTCGGCTTTATGGACGTCTATAAAAACGAGATACGCACATAAATAATATCCTTCACGAATACGGAAGAGGACAAGCACACCTTTTTGTGAGATACTTTCTGTCACTCATCATGACACATGTTGGAAGCGTGTGTATAGTTTGTTTCGCCGGTCCAACACCGAGCGGGGCGCAGCCCCGTGGAAATGGCCATAGGTCACAGAGAGAACGCTACTCCGTGGTGCGCTTGGTTATAATTTTTATTTATTTTTCTTTTCTGTTTTGTTAGTTTCCCTTTTATTTATTTTATATTTTTTTTGTTCCGTTTAGGGGAAGAGCGAACGTTGTTGCGCGAATAAATTAACAAATTCGCTATGCTACGTTTAAAATGGAGTCCAACGGGGAATGTCGCGTGATGTTATAAAATGATGAATACTCTCTGCTGGGTGTATCCCAAAGGAGTGGCCCAGCACTTCATATGCTCTTTGCGTTACTCGTGACGGATATTCATTACGGGCACGAGCTGAAGCATATTAAAAACTATGCCTCTGTTGTTGGCTTAAGGACGAGGCATAATTAACCAATTAATGTTAAATTTAATGGAATTACGCAAATGGTTGCGTTAATTGTACAAACCATAATAAAGTAATGATGTGTGATGGCAGTGGATTTGATTGATTGGTATCAGAAGCTGTCTTTATGGCTTAAGAAGTGACTTCCTTGGGTAATGGGAACCTAACGCGATAATACTTCTCCCCTTCATACATTCGTTTCACGAATTTCTTTGCGCGCCTGCAACTACGTATGTTAATTTAGTAAAAGTAGCTCGAGCATGTGGATGTTCTAGGTGTGTTCATGTCTATTAAGAAATGCTTATTGTAGATCTTTTACCACATGCGTACAATGCTGTATCCTAAATGTCTGAAAAAATCGCGCCTTTGCTTTAAAAGATAGAGAGGAATGAGTTTCCACATACGGAAAGTGTTCACGATACGAGTACAATACAATCTTAACTGAGGACCTCCGTGACGTAGTGGGTGTCTGAATACCTCGTATTTTTTACAGCACCACCTCTTTCGAGCTGCTGAAAATACTCAAAGAGTAATTACTGTTAAAGAAAAATCTTCTCAAGCCACGTTCGACGAAGTCGGTAAAAATACTAAGATCATGTAGATCCTTTCTAGTCTTGGGTAGCGCGCCCAACACAAGCAGTTGATGAGCAAGAAGGGTTTTTTTTTTTCGTTTTTGACATATTTTATTAAATATCTAATCTAATCTTATTTTAATTCTAGAAAAATACTTAAAACTAGCTTACATTCATCTTAACAGTAGATCTTAAATCTAACTAACTTACCATTAGCAGGTGCTCTAAGCTTTTCTTGATGTAATTTAAAAATTGCCTTTGGGCAAACAAACTATTGTTACTAAAATGTTGTTTATAATAATAATAATTATTATTTTTTTTTCCAAGAAAAGTTAAAAAAAAAACTTGGGTCTGAGTCTAAGCCTAAGCCTAAACTATGTCCATATCGAAATACGGACGCGTGTACCATGGCGTATGTAGAATTTATATGCTTGACATATATAGCTAATACGCCATAGTGCACCTTTTTTGTATAATTTTTTTGTTGTTTTTTTTATTTTTATTATTTTTTTTATTTTTTTATGTTTTTTTGTTATTTTTTTTTGATTTATTTATTTATTTTTTTTTTTTTTTGTAATGTTTGACAATGTTCTTACCTTATGCACTAGCTTAAAAAATGTCAGTTGGACACAAGGAGAACTTTAAATTTAATATAGTCTACCTTCAAGCGTTGGCGGGAGTTGGTTTTGGTGCAACCACCAGTAGAAGTGTCGTTCTCTGGCGGACTGCGCCCTATCTCGGGCGGAGATCGCCCTACTGAACCGAAGAAGTTCCTCGTGGCTACGAGCGACGTCCGGTTCGTATTGGAGCCGCCTATCCAGCCGTCGTACTGGCGTACGACATGGAAGATGATAGGACATCCTTCCCTGTTCTGAATCAGCCCTTTCGAGTCTAAGTAGAGAAACGCTTCAGGAGGTATGAATCCGTTCAGGCGCACCTTTTCATGGTACATGAAGTTGAGCAAGAAAGGTCCGGGTGTTTCTGTGTACTGTCGCACCATTCAATATACATGTGCATATAACTGAGGACAAATAGTAAGGTTTGATCAGTACAAAAGAACTTAGCTGGAAGCTTAGTTTCATATAAAGATTCTACAGACTTTGAATGCTGAAAGAAGGTTGTTAGATTGGAATGAGAACATTCAACGTCTTATCCTCCACATCAGTCTTAAGATAAATTCTGCAATGATATCCATCTAATGGGCAAAACTAAGTATGCGAGGTAATCAGCTAGAATTGAACTTAGAGACATCGATATGTGGCCGCAAAGTTGAAAATATTCATCATATATCTACATCTACATATAAACTACATCCAAGTCAGCCATGTTGGTCATATGCTAGAAATAACATTGAAATATATATGCCAGAAGAATATCTTCCGAATAAAGTCATCTTTTTGTAAATTGAGAATATCTGTATTCGTTGTACTTCATTTCGAAATTGTTTACATTTAAGACACAGAAGTAAAAACCGGTAAAGTTTTATTATTTCATTTTGTAAGGAAACTATAATAAATGCAATTAAAAAATGATTATTTACGACTTTCAACCATGTTTTCTCAAACACTTAGTATTAGGAGTACAAAATTTCTGCGCTCACCATTTTTTTTTCCTTTTTTTTTTGAAAAGAAACTTAAAACATTATCAATACCACATTTTCCAACAATTTTGGTTATTCTCAGACACCATTTTTTTTAACATCGATCCAATCATTGAGGTATTCGCGATTGAGTGGCCTTCCAAATCGTAGTCAATAGTGGGGTGAGGAAAGGTCTAGAGAATACTGACGGTTGGAGTAAGACCTTCCATTTTGGCGTTGGTAGTTTATGTCTGCTACAGATGCGTAAGCCGAGTGCTATCAGCAAATTCACGTTGCCATGCCCTTTGGTCGTTTTGGACGTGTTTTACGCAATGCACGAATTAAACGCATAAGTTGCACCCAATAACGTTTCCCATTTATTTTGTTTTTTTTTTTTTCAATTTTCAATTTCATTTTATTTATTTCATTATTAAAAGGTTACAACTTGATTTTTCCGCGAAACCTGAAAGGCTTTTCTGCAGAAGATTGAGATTCATAATCTTTTAATATAAGCTTATATTGATTGCAATCGGTGGTCGCCGTGGCGTAGTGGGTAGAGTGCGACGCTCACACGCCGAAGGGTCTGGATTCGATTCCCCGCTGAACATCTCGAATTTTTCACGGCACCACCTCTTTCGAGCTGCTGACAACAAAGAGTAGTAACTGTCTAAGAAAGCTTCTCAAACTTCGCCGTGCGGAGTAGGCAAAACATTGTAGGTCCCTTCAGCTCGTGAGAGAACAGTAGCGCGCACAAGACGAGTACTTGATGAGCAAGCTAGGCCCTGGTCCCCCTGAGGACTGTCGCGCCACCAATTATTATCAATATTGATTTCAAATACCTTACGATGGTGATATTTGGTAATTTATTAAGGTTAATTGAATATTTACCAACAGCTTTAAAAAAAGTTTTTTATCGTCTTTGTCCTTATTTTCAATTTTTTATATAATTTTGAATTTTGTTGGTATTGTATCAAGAATTTCAGGTACACTGCATCTTAGCTGTTGTCTTCCATAATTGTTATTGAAACGGGTCAGGAAGCATGCCTTGAGACGTCCTTTTTGTGTTGACTTCATGCTGAATCGGTGTTACAAATCGGTTGTCATGGTTATACTCCAGTATAAGGGTCATCTTGTAGATATCTCTTTCTGAAAGTACTCTGGGACACCATGGCTCCCGAATATTGTGCTGGGACGCCTTTATTCTAGAGTGCTAAGTTTTGAAGTTTTTGAATCTTCTGGATAAGTGCCGCTGATGCTTTGCCCCAAGCAAGTATACCATTCCTCACCCAAGATTCAACAATGGCAGACTTTACTTGTCTTATGACATCCGTTGTGGTATGATACCGTAGATGATTTAGTACACATATTGATCGTCTTAGGCTCACTCGTAGTTCATCTATATGTACATCCCACAGAAAGCTGCTATCGATGGTAACTCTCAGATATATATAATTTTATACTGCTTTAATAGGACTACACGTGGACTTGGTACATAGTTTATTTCTGAAGTAAATTTGTGACTGTGTAGCTCTAAATTGAAGATTTCGTATATGCATCAATTTTCGTTTAAATGCATTGATCGATAAGCCGTGGTCATGACACCACTTCACCACGTTGTCGAACTCTTTTTGCATATCATCAAGAGCCACCTGCAGTGATCTGTGAAGCACAACAATAGCCATATCATCTGCAGATGTGAATGGCACAGCTTTTTTATAAATACGTAATAGTTAATTGGTATACAATATGAAAAGAATTGGACCCAACTTTGAACTCCATATTGCACATCCTCATTTTGTCTGTAGGTATTATGAATTTTCACGCCAAATTGTCGATGATTGAAATACGCAAACAGCCGGTCTGACATAAGTCCTGTTATACCAATGAGTTCTAGAACTTCAATCACCACGAAGAATGAAATGAGCGTTTTTTTTTTTTGAAAATAAAACACTAATTATTAATGGGAAAGTAAAAATATTTTATTCAAAGTATTGGCCATTGTTTTCTACATATTTTTACCACCTTCCTGGCAATTAATGAATACTACGCCAATAAAATTGTTCGTCTTTTAAAGCAAACCAATCAGACACCCAATTTCCGACCTCCTCGTAGGAATCAAAGTGCTGCTCAGCCAATGCGTGTCCCATCGATGAAAACAAATGGTAGTCGGAAGGAGCCAAGTCTAGTGAATACGGCGGGTGGGGGAGCTGCTCCCAGCCAAGTGTTTTGATTTTATCCTGAACCGGTTTTGCGATGTGTGCAGGTGCATTGTCATGGAGCAAAATTACCTTGCCGTGTCTTCTGGCTCTTTCTATGCATGTTTCAAATTGATAATTTGTTGTCGGTAGCGATAAGTATTAACGGGTTCACCAGGTTTTAGGAGCTCGTGATACAGCACACCTTTCTGGTCCCACCAAACACACAGCATTGTCTTCTTGCCGAATCGATTTGGTTTTGCAGTCGATGTTGATGGTTGTCCCAGATTAACCCATGATTTTTTCCGTTTAGGATTCTTAAAATAGATCCATTTGTCATCGCCAGTAACAATCCGATGCAAAATCGATTTTCTTTGGTGTTTTTGAAGCAAAATTTCACAAGTGTTTTTTTCGGTTTTCCATCGGTCTTTCATTTAACTCATGTGGCACCCATTTTCCACACTTTTGGATTTGATTCGTTGGATTTTAGCACTGGTGTGGTTTTCTCAATTTAGAGGCAAACGGAGATTTAGCTAACGACTTTGTATAGTCTCTGGTTCCTACGCCTGCTCTCATTTATCGTTATAAGCCATTCCTCCAAAAAAACAGAACAGAAAATATTCTAAAATAAAAATAAACAATAAAGAGATGACTCAAAAAATACCCGTCTAAATGGGGGACAATTCATATCCCAAAAGCACCATACGCGTTTGATGCATATTTCATTCACCATCCAACCGATTTGTGAAACTTTTGAGCAAATGTTCCCACATCGTCGTCACACTGTATAACGCTCGTCTCCATGAATATATAACAATCTGTTAAGCCCCTAATCAGAAAAGGAACAGAATGCCTTTGACTTGCAAAAAGGATATTTAAGCCCAAGCGGCCAAGAGGAGCAACTTTTATTCTGCTCAATTTGTCTGAACAGACTTTTTTGCTGACTGCTGTTCTGTCGCGCCCACGAGTACCGAGTCGCCAATTTATTTTAATGTATGCAAGGTGCACTGAGGATGAAATGATTTATTTAACCGCACCGTCAAGAGCCATCACTTTAAAACGATTTAAAATAGCATTCAGTTTCGGTGTTTCACTCCCTGTGGTGGATCATCGAAAGCTGTATCAATTGGATATCTCTTCACTTTAAGCTATGACACCCGAAAGTTTCTCCCCCAGACGCAGAACAAATTTGTAAGCTAGCGTACAGAATGCAACTGCCCGGAGAATGTATCTCTATTTTTAAAACTTTCTCCATACACTGCTTCAGAACCAAAGTTCACCGAAAAAAAAACGAAAGCAAAACAAAAAATTACAGGAGAATAAGAAACAACGAAAACAAATCGAACAAATTGAAAAGTTTCCTTGTGGTTGCCGATAACAATTTTGCGCTGGTTTTCCATTTGTTTTCGCTTAGAATTGGAATAGGAAACTTATTTTTTACTTGCCACTTGCCCGTACCTCCCGCCCAATGCGTCGTACACAGAGCCCAGCTGAGGCCACTGGGGAACAGTGCGGTTCACTGGCAAGTTACAAACAACTGCTTAACCGAACTCAAAGAATGCAATGGTAACGTTTGCAGGGGCAAAGTGAAATGTGAAAAGTTTTTGCCTTAAATTGAAAAATAATCCTTTTACCTTTAATAATTCTCTTTTAATTACAATCGAATTTTGACATTTCTATCCAAGTTGTGGAAGAAGGAATGTTTCAACTGAAAAGTTGGACGAAACTTTCGTGCAAATATTGCAGATGGCAGTTGTCTTAATTGATGGCTGCTGTACGTGATGTGAAAATGTTTAACTTCTTTTCAACTCTTTCAAACTCTGTTTGTTCTGCGAAAATGATTATGTCAAGGAGGTGGAGGGATGGCACACCGTGCATACACAGGACATAAGAATGAAACGATTTTTAGTCAGTTTTCTTTTTTGGCGTTTTAGTTGTGTCAGCGTATGCTGGTGTCGCTTCAGCAGTCTGAAAGGTATTTGACGGCATTATCATATGGTGTGACAATGTAAGCTGTGGAAAGCGGTGACAAGTTTTATCGATGAATCGGCATCGAGCTTAGTCTTATGCAGTTTTTGCAAACCTTTTGAAATAAGTCGAATGAAGTGACGTTTTTATATATTTTAAGACATGTCGAATAGAAAAGAAATGAATGAGTTTCGTATACGCTTAGGTCTAATGTACTTTTTTGCATCTTTTGAAGGAATTTCAGTGCCGTTTGTCCGGACCACAAGAAAGACGACCCCACTGCACCAACAATTTACAATTCAGCCTCCTCATCGCTGCCGACAAGACTCCCTCTGCCGAATTGACTGAATGTCTGAAACCGTTTGTCCACAACCTGATTTTCTTTTCAGAATAGTTTCAGGGCAAAAAAGTTCACAATAGGCCAAACCTTCACGTTGAAAGAGACACTCAGCCTCTCTAGGTTGAATACGACAGTGTGCATAAACAATGCCATGTCATGATTTGGCAGATTGTATAGGAAGTCCATTGAGAAGCATCGCTGCTTCGTGAAGGTTGGTAACGATCTCACCGAGACCTTCAATGTCACAAAACAATTAAGATGACGCGCTGGCAGGTTACTGTTCCAAAATTATTCTTGAGAAGATCGCCACAAAAACCAATTCAACTGCTACATACGTGAGCGACATTGATGTGAATGGACGAACACAGCCAGCCGTCAGTTAGACGTTTGCTGGCATTGAAGCGGATGCGCCTAAATTAGGTTTGCAGGTAAATGAGGGCAAAACAAAGTACATTCTATCATCATCAGACACTTCGAGGTCGTTGATGACTTCGCCTACCTCGGCACTGCGGTAAAAAAGGACAACAACAGCAGTACCGAAATCAAACGCAAAATCACTCTTGCCAATCGCTGTTTCTTTGTGTTCAAGAGACAATTGAGCAATAAAGCCCTCTGTCGATGAACCATGCTCGCTTGATATAACAGCTTGATCATCCCAGTCCTACTCTATGGCGCGGAAATCTGGACGTTGCTAAAAGCATGTGAATTTTGGTCCTGTTTGGGTTGATGAAATTTGGAAAAAAGATCTAACGAACAACTTTCTGAGTTGAATGGCCGCGTGCATCTTGTCAAGCCTTTTCGAATGCAATGATTTAGACGGTTAGATCATTTTGAGTGTATGGCGACCACTGCTCCAGCCCGAAAATTTTTCGATTCTGATCCATGATGACAACGCAAGAGAGAACGACCTAGGCTGAGATGGCGCACACAAGTGAAGAAGGACTTCAACCAACTTGGAGTGTGCAATTGAAGGCAGCTGGTAAGAGATAGTGCTGTCTTAAAAAACGTCCAGGTGGTGTGACTGGATTTTATGAATCACATGTTTCAAAAACCACATCCGTAACACTATTTATAGTGAAAACAGAAACACTGATGGAGAAAAGACTATCTTGTGGCGGGATGGCGGCTAACAGACCCATGTCTTGACGGAGCCTGACTGGTAGTGACAGCCTTACCAGAGGCTATATTCTAGTGCCACGGGAGGTCAGGGGCCCCTGGAACTTCGGTTCCAGACTGGCCGTGCGGTAGGCCCCATTTGGGAGTATCGTGGTGGCTGTGGTTCACCACCTAACATCGCGGGTAGAGTCGAGGATAGCGTACTGTGCTGATTTGTCTAGTTTTGGTTCACCCTGGGCTAGGCAAGGCAGTTAGGGCACTATCTCCACTCAATGGGGAGTTGCATTCCCAACAGGGCGATGAAACCCAAAGAGCGGAATAGGTTTTAGGAAGGCATCGCACCAAACCAAGTTGGGGTGATTGCTCATAAAGCATGATCTCAGTTTGGCCTCGGGTAACTAAGGCGTTTAGTCTTGCGCTACTTACGACTCTTGGGAAAATGGACCCTGTGACATAAGCCGTCAAGGCATGTGATCACGTAAAACCAAATCCACATCTGTCTTGAAAATCGTGTTGGTTAAGGACCTGGTTCATCCGGGACCACACAAAGATGAGGAAAAACTTTTCTGATTTATTGAACGCAAGGTGCTTTGCTGTCATTTTTTGTGTACGATAAGCACTCAGATCTGTGGTCGCCTTGGCGTAGTGGGTAGAGTGCGACGCTCACACGCAGAAGGGTCTAGGTTCGACTCCCAGTTCAACACCAATTTTTCTAATATTTCACGGCACCACCTCTTTCGAGCTGCTGACAACACTCAAAAAGTAATAACTGTCTAAGAAAGCTTCTCAAATTTCGCCGTTCGGAGTCGGCAAAAAACTGTAGGTCCTTTCTACTCGTGAGAGAACAGTAGCGCTCACAACACGAGTAGTTGATGAGCAAGCTAGGCCCTGGTCCCCCTTTGGACTGTAGCGTTAACAATTGTTATTATATTAAGCACTCAGATCTTGGGAAAAAACAAAAGCTCTTAAAATTGCAAAAATTTATCCCTTCGTTAAGATAGATTGAAGCCAACTATGAAATTTTGCTTACCCATTCTAAAGTGTTCCTCAAACTTTTGCCAGATGAGCGTCGTTTCCATGTGTGGAATAAATAAGGAAGCTTCACGAATACAAATTTGTAGGAAATTTTGTGTTTTTTGAGATTAGTTGTGGTGAGGGTAAGGGTATGAAACTGTGCACATATTCGCCCTAGTTTTTCGACCAAATTGAATCCAATGACTGTTTTGCCATTTCCAACTAGGTCGTGTAGTGGCCATTACAAAACTGCGCAGACTTTGTCCTATTTGGAGGACGATTTTTGGATACCGCCCAGTGGAGTCACTTTTCATCGGCGATCATGATACGCCTTCAGGCGCAATCTATTTTGAATTGTACTTGTACAAAGACAAACAATGCTCTTAAGTAGTTTCGAGGCTGCACCTTTTGTTTGAGGTATGCGGATATTCAGTTTCATTTTGCTCTACGTCCTGTGGAGACTTTGGTTTGTGTGCTCAGTTTCAGTTTATTCAATTTTTGTAAAGATATTCTCAATGACAAGTAAGAATTTCTTTTAACAAGGCTTTGAAGTTCGCTTTTCAAAGAAGAATGGTCATTGTACACAGCAGGCACTCTTTGATATTGGTACTTGATTTCAAGTTACAGAATTGAATCCCCAACCAATGTTGGCTTTAAAGATCACTCAATTAGTCCCGGAAAACATAGAGGGCGCCACTAACAAAAATTATTAATATAATATTAATTTTTTTGTTAGTGGCGAATCCTATATTTCCCCTGATTTATTGGGTGATGATACAGCAAAAACCTATTCTAGTGAAACCACTCAGGTATGTTTAGATGCACCCCTTGATATTTTATTATGTTCCAACATGATGGATATCCCGAGCAATATTCTACTCAACTGTGGTTTCATTCCTTTAGCAACATTTTGTAGGGGGGGGGGGGGGGGGGGTGGAGGATTGAGGTTCGGGTGCTGGGTGATCGAAAAAAAAAACTCTCACACAGTTCCTTATCTTTTATTATATTACTCGGTCGATAAACGGAAAAGAAAGAGAAAACATATTTTGTCTCCTATTTATAATGAAGCTGTATTCACGGTCGATAACCTGATCAGATGGATTAAGCGAAGCTTTTGCAAGTACATGTTAGCCGTTTACTTGGTGTTCGAAAACAAATCTAAAACAGGGTGATTAGTTCTATTTATTTATTTATTTATTTTTTTTTCTGCTACAATTTTAAACTGAAATTTGTCTATGGTAAATTTGCTGACAGCTTCTTATTAACATCTTCACAAAATGGAACGAATAATAAAAGAACTCATTGCTTTTTGATGCGAGACGAACTCTTCGTCTGCCCAGGAAAAATTCAAAATGATTCACAGAGCATACCCATTATAACTTTCCATGAATCAAATTCATCAAACTTCCTTAATCAACACTTGAATGTAAGTCAAGAGGTCTTTATTTTCCTACTTTACTAGACAGAACTATTATACAATTTTCTTCAAATTGTCATATGCAAAGTTCAGTAAGGTCAAAATGTTCATCTTGATAAATAACAGGCAAGCACTGTCTGTAAATAAATAAAAAAGGTTGTCAAATCCTGGATAATCCCTAAATATTTCCTAAGTTGCCCCATTTAAATCAAAATAAAAGTTCCGGGGAATTTTAGAATAGCATATAACACATTTTAAGCCGACTACTAGCTTAGATCGTAGAGTGCGGCGCTCACACGTCGAAGGTTTATGTTCGATTTGTTGCTGAACACCTCACATTTTTCACGGCACTACATCTTTCGAGCTGCTGACACCACTGAACGAATAAAAACTGTCTTAGCAAATGCTTCTCAAACTTCACCGTTCGGAGTCCGCAAAAAACGGTAGTTCCCTTCTAATCGTGAGAGAATTGTAGCGCGCACAACACGTGTAGTGGATGAGCTAGCTATGTCGTGGTCCCCCTGTGAACTGTCGCGCCATACAACTATTATTATAAATGCTACCTTTGAGGAAACAGATCTGTAGACAATCTTTCTTAATTAAAAAGACGTGATATACGTACGTTCAGACTAGCACAACGTTTGAAGTGAAATTAAGTCACTTAAACGTAATGACGTCAAATAACGTAACAACACCAACAACAGATGGCGTCATTTAATGTTGTGAACACCCAGTGTCAGATTTTGTTCAGTATCTTCTTAGATATTAAAAGGAATACCACTCTTTTCCATCTTGTAAGACAAGTTATAACCTTGCAGTAGAATTATCAATCGACGTCGTTTTTGGTGGAAATTTAAAGCTTAACTTATAATTGACCGATCACAAAAATTAAAGTAAAGAAATGCAGACCTCACACATGCAAGTCTACCGGCTTATCCACTGCGACATATTGGGAGGTATTGCTTCTCTTCATGCCGTAAGCTGTGTATGTCGTTTTGGCATCCTATGAATTTTTCAACAATTTTGAAGGGCGTCTAAATTCACTGTTTGTCAAAAGTTTACGGCTGATGCTTAATCACACTCATTATGAGTTCCTTGAATCCGTTTTCCATGGCTTGTGCAATATTCTGTTGACCTGAGAGTATGCGATGATATCTTCCGTCTCGGCAGAACATATAAGCTGTGAAGGAGATCTCAGTTTTCTTTAACAATACGTCACATTTCGACATGTAGTCCCATTTCCATCAGACACAGAAAGCAGTCCCCTTTTGAAACTAGATCTTAGCAGGTCTATTGAAACCACATTTCGGTTTGCTTCATTTTCAGCTTGCTAGAGATACAGTGTTCCATGGCGAGTGAAAGGAGGTCGCAAGTGTTGCCTTTCCCCGCCAGTAAAAAAAATTCATGAGCAAAGTCCTTTGAGACTGAATGAAATCTACCGACCAAAAAGCAAAATAAAAATATATAAAACGAAATAATATTCAAACCTCGTCCTAATGTCTTCGCGCACATATCCTTTGGAATTAAGGGAATAGTAGAATATTTGCATAAGCTGCAAGGATCAAAAAATAACTAAAGAAGCACCAAGATCCCTGCGAAAGGTACGATATAACCAGACCAGGAATCGAACTATAAGACCTTTGACGTGTGAACTTACACCACGGTGGCAGGCAAGATATTTAGCTTACATCGCATGCAAAAACGTAGGCCTTCATTTGAAAAGTATAAATTAGCCCATCAGTGAATGGTGGATGTGTAAGCTTTACGATGACAAAAAGCAGAGGTAATGTACAATCTGGAGATATCTTCATGCCAGGACTTAGAAACGTGTGAGCAGTTCGTAATTCAATAATTGAAACCCACAAAATAGAAGCATAGCACAAATTGTACATTAGAGCAAACATAGTGGCACAAGAGCCTTGTCTGTAGTGGCCCAAGTACACCTCTATTACCGGGTAGTCATCAGGAAAATGATTAATGTCCGTTCTTGGACAATCTGCCCCCATGAATACCATCCATATGTTTTTGAACCGCTAATTGGCATCCCATTCCAAAGAGGTTTCCATCTCGCCATAAATTGCACGCATTTTTATTACCCTCCTCCGGTTGCAAACTAATCCTCTTCCAAAATAGAGTCGTTGCATTAACGCATTCTAAGTGATTCACACCTACCCGTACACTTCCTCCATTTTGTTTTGGAATATCCAACAAGTCTAGCCATTACCCGCTAGACGAAGATTAATTTGTTTTCGTAGCTTAAAAAATGCACGCCATTGCGGGCGGAAGTGAGTGTGCACGCCCGTAAATGAAATTTATCGGTTTACCTTTGTAGCCGGAAGGAGGACGTGTGTTCACTTCAGATATCCTTGAATCGAAAAATGCATGTGCAAATAAATTAAGGATATATCCCCGCGCTATTAAGGTTGATATGTGCACAATTTCACAATGTTCCGGGAAAGCTAGTCCAATTTATTCGGATGCTAATGCATCTAAATCTGCACGTCTCCTACCCAGCCGAAGGGAATCCCAGGCGCAATCGCTAAGGAATAGGAAAGCGTTAGTGTGATACACAGCCCCGCATTTCCTATGGTGAATTGTAAACACATGCATAAATTCAGGCGGAACTCTGCAGACTGACTTGGGGCGTACTTCGCAAAAACATTTTAGTAAATTACATAGATTGCTTGTTTGCATTTCAAGGCAGACATGCGTGAACACAATAGCTGTGTCCTCAATCAGGGGACAGGATGTTTACCGTTCCTTTTGCAAGAGGAGCTTCATCTCTCGGGATGGGACCTCGGTTTGAATGGAATGTAAGCGCAAGTAATGCCTGAAAAATTAAACTCCACACGGGTTTGGCGTGTGCTTAGATGGGTACATAGAGGACCATTTGTGGGTTACATCACTCACAAATGGCACTCTATTTGCATCACCTGTGCTTGGTGGTTGAATGTATTCAGTTCAGAGGTGGAGGTGCCCGTTACGTTTTTTCACTGCCCCTGAATGTCCTGCTTCGCTCCAAACCACATTGAATCAATTCAGTTTACATACCTGTTACTCGTGTTTTGGGGCTGAGGGCTTAGAAACGCCATAAATTTATATTAAAGCCTCATAAGTGCCGCCATTCATGATGTGGCAGAAGCTCTCTCGGGCCCTAAATCTGTACCAACAATCTGGGTGAATAAACGCACCACAAGATCCGCTTCAAAATCTGAACCCATTTCATTCGCACTAACCATAAGCACAACAGAACCATAATTTGTGGCGTGAAAATAATTTTTATATGCAAATATGTTTATCGCAGCTGTAACATTTTACGCGAAATAAACCCCCACGTCGCGGTGGAGCGCTGAACATAAAACGGCGTTCAGGCGACTTCCGCAGATATAATTCTTCAATTTGCATAATTGGCTGGCTTGTGAAGGTCCCGCAAGCATCTCGGGCGCAATGAGAGTCCTGAACAAAAAACACACTTAATTTACGGCCATCAGATACGGACGCACAAGGAAAAGAGTTCATCTGCACAATAACATACCCGCAATCGTGCAATTGCCACAAGGCTAATGAGACCGATTGCCATAACGAAGGGAGAACAAAACTAGACCTCTGAGGTGTGGTGCGCCGTTGCGGGAAGGAAAGGGACACTCAAAAGCAATTAACATTAAGGTTACGTTGCATCTTCAGCAGCAAGTAGCAAACTGCTATCATCGCACATAACCACTTATTGATTGTGCAGCACACAATGTCGGTGAGATGGTTTTAACGCAACAGGGCATTTGCATGCAGTCTCCCGGTCCTCATCATCGCCATGCGGTTGGGTGGTAATTGTTTTACTTTTATTTTTCGAGGGTTGGGCGTTTGTTTTGCTTTTTTCTGCATTTTGTTGCTTGCCCTGCTCTTATCACCACAATGAAAGCACTCAGCCCACGGTCGGGTTTCAAGTTGACTTCGGGAAGGCCAAATGTATTCTCAATGGTGGCCTGGATGAGGTGCAGCAGCCATAAGTTGTTCCTATTTGTGCTGGTATTCGTGCGGCTTGCAGCAATTGAATTGCGGGAGTTGTTGATTAAAGCTCCACGCACCTCTTGGCAAGGGGCAGCTGCTGCATGAAATATATATTCGAAATATTTGAGGGTGGCGGTCGTATGATGAATGTGGGTGGAGTGCTGGTCGAAATTCGCTGCAGAAGCTGTGGAAAGAGGAAAGGGTGGAAAACCCGTGCTGCCAACTGAACCAGTTTGTTGTGCACTTATTTTTTCCAAAATTGAATGCGGAAAGTTTTCTTTCGGCATTTTAGCGGTGCACGCGGTAGAAGGTCAACCAGAGGCAGACTTGTGACCAATTATCATTTAACTGGATTGTGAAACTGGAAACCAACTCTTACAGCAGCCGATTAACAACAATGGCCAAAGGGAAAATTAAGCATTAACTTGTGCTAGAAAAAGACGCAAAACACTTTTATCTTAAACCTGATTCAGCCCAACTTGACCACGATGTGCATCCAATATAACTGCCGGACCGGAAAAATTGTGCTTAAGCAAATGTCATACATCGTGTGGCGCTAATTGATGTTCTTAAGTCTTTCTTATTCCTTTTCTTATGGGGTGGACCTGGGTCTCAACCAATATGCCAGCCAGCACAATCTTTCGCCAGCTGCCTCCAACTACGCACTCCAAGTTGGTTGAAGTCCTCATCCATTTGTGCGCGCCACCTTAGTCTAGGGCGTCCTCTGTTGTGTTGTCCCAATGGCTCTGATTCGATAATAGTAACGGGCCGGAGCAATGGCATCAAGATGCTCTACATGGCCAAGCCATCTTAATCGTTAAATCCAAAGATGCTTGACCAGGCGCATGTTACTGTACAGCCCCTAGATTTCGTCGTTAAATCTTCTACTCCGGTTGGCATTAACGCAAACAGGACCAACAATGGCACGAAAACTTCTTGAAAAGACTAAGGGCTTCCTCATCCGCTTTTAGTAACATCCATGTTTCCGCGCCATAAAGAAGGACTGGGATGATCAAGCTGTTATATAAAGCGAGGTTAGTCCTTCGGGAGAGGATTATGTCACTCAATTGCCTCTTAAGCCCAAAGATGTGGCAAAATTCGTTTGATTTCGGTACTGATGTTGTTGTCCCTATATACCGCGGAGCCAAGGTAGACGAAGTCCTTGACTACCTCGAAGTTCTTGCTGCCTAGTGTGACGTACTGTCCTAGGCGTCGATATTGTGTGTTCTTTCTTAATGACACCTTTCCCTTGTTTAGCCCTCATTAACCGTCAGACCTATTTAAGCCGCTTCCGCTTCAATGCCAGCAAATGCCTCATTGACAGCTCGTTGTGTTCGTCCAATCACGTCAATGTCATCAGCGTAAACTAGCAATTGAACTGACTTCTGGATCGTGCCTCTCGTGATGATTTGTGAGATACGGACGATCTTCTCGAGAATGATGTTGAAGAAATCACATGACAGTGCGTCGCCTTGTCTAAAACCTTTTCTGATATTAAAGATCTCGGTGTGTTCGCTACCGGCCTTGACGGAGTGGCAACAGTTCTCCATTGTCATCATATACAATCTGATGAGTTTGGAATGACGGAATTAGACATGGCACTGTACAGCTCGTCTCTATGCACACTGTCATATGCGGCCTTAAAATCGACGAATAGGTGGTGAGTGTAGATTTGCACTTTTTCAGTCTTTTCGAGGATCTGCCGCAATGTGAAAATTCGGTCTATTGTGGACTTCCCTGGTCTGAAACAAGACTGAAAGGGACCTATCCAGTTATAGACAAAAGGTTTCAGGCGCTCACACAATACACACAATTGGTGTCTTACCGTGCATTCTGTGCGATGTTTCGATGACTCTAGTAATAATAATAATAATAATTGTTGGCGATTCCGTCCAATGGGGAACCAGGACCTAGCTTGCTCATCTACTACTCGTGTTGTGCGTGCTAGTGTTCTCTCACGAGTAGAATTGACCTTCGTTTTTTGCCGTCTCCGAACGGCGAAATTTCAGAAGACAGTTATTACTCTTTGAGTGTTGTCAGCAGCTCGAAAGAGGTGGTGCCGTGAAAAATTCGAAAAATTGGTTTTGAGCTGGGAATCCAACCTAGACCCCTCGTACGTAGCACTATACCCACTACGCCACGGCGAGCACTCTATGTAAAGATGTCCTTTTTTCTCAGCTGAGTGTTGAAGTCTCTTAGAACGGTCTTGGTGTCGTAGCTGGGCCGCTAATCGTATGTTCTTTCTAGAAGATCATAGAATTTATCCTTTGTGTTGGCATCCTACTCCTCTTTCGGGGCGTGAGCGCATATTCCCGAACTTAGGCTTGATGCGGTCTGTTAAGAGACATGACATTCCACTTGCAAAACGGAAAATCATTGTGCTTAAAATGTTTGCTAGGGTCGTCAACAGTTGATCCGTCCTTTTGCAAGCCATGTTGTCGTCTCTGAGATGTGTTTTTTTAAGTGATGAGGAAGTTATTCTCCCGCACTACCCACAGACTGGTGGGCTAGGCCCATTATTTAAACCCTCGGGTAGAAGGGTTCGCTGCATACATTGGTTCACCATATAACGGGTATTCTGAAGGCTATCCAGAGGGCGCCGCGAGGAGGCTGTATGTCAACTTGACCTGTGCTTACGAGGATTGTGTTGTCAGCTTGCCATTTTGGGCGCGATCAACAACGTTATCTCATGTTGACAGGCGCATGCCTCCCGATATTTTCAAGTAAGAGTTTTTATTTGAACATAGAATCAGCGTCGCGTTAATTCATGGAATAACCAAAGAATGAGCGTAACAAAATAAAACAACAATAATATAAAACAGAACAAAATTCAGAGCATGTATATTAGTCATTGCCATATTAAACCACTTCCAGTCAGATGGAAAACGACAACGATTCTTGTGATCCTTTAGAGGGCACCAACAGTGTTTCAGAGTATCGGCCTAAATCTCTCTTAAGTCAAATCACGGGTCAGTTGCGCAAGAGACTCTGCAGAGTGTCAAATATCCTCCTTTATTGCCTGCTTCGTAGAAAATTGAAAAGCCTTTTGATGCGACTTAGATGGAAGGAGTTATCTTCAAACTCAAGCTCATTAAGAATGATTTTGGATCTTGATTTGGCCAAGCGCACCAGTTTGATTCCTGTGAAATTTTTCGAAAGTCTGTATATGAAAAATATATTTCTGGATGTATCGTTTACGAAAATGTGTAGAAAGAACTCTGCTATTAAAATTTCAGGGTATTTATTTCTGCATTTATTTGCATTTATTTCGGGGTATTTGCAAATGTAAGTACATTTGTCCAATAAACATTCCTAGAAATAAAATTCAACAAATTTCTCCGGAGAACATTATACTAATGAATGAGTTCTCATGAAAGTGGTCTAAGCTGGCCAAATATGCGATGTTACGACACACTCACACTCACAATAACAAGAACCTTCCTTCAGTCACTTTCCCGTTGTTTGACAAGTTTTAATCCGCGACATGTATGTATGCATAGAGTACGAAAAATAAAGGGCGAACGTATGCAGCAGTGGGGGAGTTACTGGTTGCTGCAAAAACTTAGCAATGGCTGCCTGCGAAGTTTTACAACATCCACTTATCCGCACATCTGTTAAGTCGAAAAAGGCATATCCATTGACACTGCACCCACAGGAGACCTGAACTCATTATGTAAACGAGTGCAGAGCACCTTTGATCCTGTAAAACTCAAATATGCATTCTTGCACTCAAGTGCGAAAATATGTCACTTTACCACTTTACACTTCTTCTTCTGTTTCCTGTGGCGCTACAGTCCGGGATGCACCTGGGCCTCAATCACCAATGACCTGTATTCACTAAATTAAATAAACAACCAAGAAGATTGTCATATTTTTATAATTCCACTTCAAAATTAGCCATGTAGCCCCAGTTGTGCGTAACGCCACATTATTTTACCGGATTCATCTTTATTGTCAGCCATTTGTGCGTTTAATTAAACGACTCAAGACAGCTGTGAAGAATGAAAGACATTTACGAAAGTTCACCAACTTGTCAATTCAATTGTTTCCTGCATAAATTCTTTGAGATATGGGAAAATAAATTTCAGAGAATCTGTTTTTGCAACCTGCGCGTGTTGATAGAACCCTTCAGTAATCAGCGTCAAGTCAAAGCAAGGGTTACCGGGAGAGAGAAAGGAAGAAGGGAGAGTTGGAACCAATGCACATTAGGTTTAAATGCTTTTGGATTTTAATTTGGAAGGCACATAGAGTTGGAAATTAACTACATTCGTCTGTGGGGTCTCTTAACTCAAATGCACATCCCTAAGGTGAAGAGTTGAGCTTGCATTCGTCTGCATTTCTGAAGTGAAAACAGCAGCTGTCTTAACACCTTCTGTGGAAATAGCGACTCAAGGGTGCGAAAGGTCAGATGCTTCATACTTCGGTCTTCTAGAGAGTCTGCCGACTTTGTAACATTGCTCTTTTCAATAAGTTTTAGTTGAAGAAATGTCTTTTAAGCATTAGACTAGACAGACCAATTTAAAACGGGCTTAAGGGGTATATATGGTAGAAGATCAAAATATTTTTTGCACCATATTAGCAACCTCAAATATATGATCAGTCAAGGCAGGTGTGGAGTCGTTCGGTTTCAATGACGCGAGTGCCATTCACGGAAAAAATAAGCATATATTCTGGATGGCGCTGGAACCTACGACTTGTGAGTGAAGCATACTGTGAGCGTCAAAAGTGAGTAAACAAATATCTAGTTACTGTATAAAGATGATAATTGGGTCAAAACAACAACAAAATTCAAATTCCATTGATACACAAAAACAGCTTTATTCAATGTGATCACTTATTCAAAACATTTTATTAAGTGATGAAAGCAAATTCAAAATTTTTAAGAGCCATATGAATAAAAAAATTTGAAGAGTCAAAAATGAAGAATTTACTGAAAAAAATGTTAGGCCGATCGTGAAACATGGAGGAGGTTCAGTGATGGGGTGAGGGTGTGTAGCAGCATCTGGGGTCGGTAATATTGTCTTCATTGATAGTATTATGGGGAAGGAAGATTATCTAAATATTCTCAGGATCAACTTGCAACCGAGCGTAGACAAATTAGGTTTAGCTAGAAATTGGATCTTTCAGCAAGACAATGATCCTAAGCATACCCATACGTCTTGTTAAGGAATGGTTTCTTTATAGGACCCCACAACAGCTTCATCATCCTCCGCAATCACCGGACTTTAACCCAATAGAACACCTATTCGAGCATTTGGATAGAAGAATTCGACAGAGTACTATAAACAACAAGGAAGACCTGAAAAAAGCTATAACAGAAAAATGGTCAAAAATTTTCCCCGATGTTACCAATAAACTGGTAATGTCTATGCCACGTAGACTCAAGGAAGTAATAAAGTCTAAAGTACTAAATTTAATTTTTTAAGCAATAAATGAGTACATTTGTTGATAGAAATGTATACTGTTTACACACTTTTGACTCGTAATATATGAAGTAGTTATAATTTTTATTAATAAAATGTATTTGTTTTTGTTTTTACCGTACTTTATTTTTTGAATAATTGATCACATTGAATAAAGCTGTTTTTGTGTATCAATGGAATTTGAATTTTGTTGTTGTTTTGACGCAATTTTCATCTTTATACAGTAATCAGATATTTGTTTACTCACTTTTGACGCTCACAGTATATGTAACTCACTACGCAATGACGGCCATGGGTATCCGCGGATAAAGCTTGATAATTTTGTAGTGGAAGTAGTGGGAAGAAGAGTAGTAGTAGGTGGTCAGCACTGAGCGTTGAATGCATTCAATTTCAGACTGCTGCTTTTAAACCATTTGATTGTACTGCAAAGATCTGAACTAAATTTGTTCTAAGTCTCACGCTGAGCAGGAGGAACGTAGGCTAGAAAACGAAGTCGAACATATGAAGAAATACATGCAATTAGAAGCTGTGTACAATAATTTAAGTTAAAAAACTTAGTCAACATAAAAGACGTCACTACAAAAACAAGACGTCATGGGAAATTCTATTTCCTAGAAGAGCAGTAAAGCCAAGAAGTGTTATTAATTTTTTTCTTAATTGTCTGTTTGTGGCTGCATTGGTTCAGGGATTGCGTCGGTAGCTCAACTTGTTCAGCACAATCAACGACATTGACTTGTGTGCACGAGCTTGTACCCACCCTTTGACTGTGGCAACATTTTTTTATGTTTGTTGAGGATCGGGAAAATTTTCCACCAGAAAGTGGTAAAGAGAAGAGTAAAACTTGGCGAAAATTTGACAAATAGCTTTCCCAACAGCATTGCAAATTTTCAACTTCCACAGGGTTCACATGTTTATTAAAGTTTTGGCATACTGTGGTGAAAATAGCACAATACTTTTATTTTTTTGAATGTGCAACGTTTAAGACTGCTATAAAATAAAGGTCCTTTTGCAATGCCCCTTTTGTAAGTAAATGCTACCTTCCTATAATTTTAGAATATTCAACAGTTTAGTCTTATTGCAACTGCGAAATGTTGCTTGCTTAGACTGGAAAAAAATAACAGAAACACAGGAAATTCTAAACGTTTATCAATAGTTTTCATGTGCAGTTCAGTCTTGTTTCATAATTTTTTAAGATTTCTGTTAACTGCAAATTTGTGCACTGTCGAACAACAATTGTTGGCGCGACAGTCCACAGGGGGACCAGGACTTGCTCATCAACTACTCGTGTTGTGCGCGCTACTGTTTTCTCACGAGTAGAAGGGACCGACATTTTTTTGTCGACTCCGAACGGCGAGATTTGAGAAGCTTTCTTAGACAGTTTTTACTCTTTGAGCGTTGTCAGCAGCTAGAAAGAGGGGATGCCGTGAAAAATTCGTTGTGTTCAGCCGGGAATCGAACCCGGACCCTTCGGCGTGTGAGCGTCGCACTCTACCCACTACGCCACGGCGGCCACAATTTATTTAAATATTTTACTGTCAATTTATTCAAATATTTTAAACAACTTAGTGAACATTTTACGAAAATTGGTCAAGGAGTGCATTGTACTGACACCGAGCGAGAGTTAATTAAAAAACTAAGAGAAGACGGAAAAGCAATGGAAGACATATCCAGAGCTGTTAAGTGTTCACAGCAATTCGTGTTATCCCAAACAGTAAACTAGGGGAGGGAAACGGAAAACAGTGCATTGTTGTGACTCGTTACTAGTGCGGCAGTGCAAAATAAACCGGTTGAAAGAAGAGGAACAGTTTAGCAGATCCGCTATGAAGGTATCTTTTTTGAGTAAGCAAAATGTTCACAGGAAATTTAGCGAACAGGCATCTTCGGCGTGAAAACTGCAAGAACGTGCTTTAGTCAGATGAAACCAATGTTAATTTGTTTAGTTCTTATGGGAAAATGTATGTGAGACGTCCAAAAACTACGTCATCAGATCCCAAGTACACCAAAAAACAATTAAGCATGGTGGTGGCAGTTAATAATCTGGTGATGCTTTTCGGCTTTTGTCTCTGGTCCAATTTCTTAGATTAAATACAAAATGTGCATAGTTAACCACGAATACAATTTAAGTACAGACATCTTGCCATTCGCCGAAGAGGACATGCCTCTGAAGTGGGGTGTATGCAAGACAATGACCTTAAACATATTTCGAAACCGACGAAATAGTTGTTCACTCGTCATAAAATAGCAGTTATGGAGTGGCCATCGTAGGCCCCCGATCTTTATCCCATAGAACACCTATGGGAAATTTTAAAAACACGGGATCAGGAACTGCAGACCACCAATAAGGAACAAATGTGGTCAAAATTAAAACTGTTTTGTTTATTACTGCTAAAACTTGTAGCAAGTTGGTTCATTCAGCTCTCCTTGTTGAGCGTTATCAACGATATTCCCTCGTGTGTACAAGCCTTTGCCAACCCTGGGTCTGTGTCTTGTTTTGTATGTGTTGGCTTATGGATGAAAACAAAATTTAAATTTTCGATTCCTTTGGAAGATCAGTAAATATAAAAACCTGGCGAACATTTAATATTAAATAGCAGGTATAGCTATTTCTAAACTTATTTCGGTAGCATTCCCAATTTTCAACTTCTAGAGCTTATATATGGTATATTCGAGTTTTGACACAAGTATGTGTCCTAATTATATCGGCAAGTTTAGTCGCCTTAAATGTTTATTTAATTTTTAAGAGTTGCTTTAGAACATGGTTTTTTTAAGGTTCCTGCTTTTTGTGGGGACTTCTGTCACTTCTATCTAGAAATATTTCAATCATCTCCAAACTGGTCAGCATCATCATCATTATCGTTAGTCACCATGTGCCACCCAAGGGATTGCGGAGTATTGCATGCACAGGGTGCATTGGAGTTGAAATCCTTTTGAAAACAACAACTGTTCGTTTTTTTTTTTTTAATTGTTTCAAACAATTCAGAACCGCAGTTCCGAACGAGGATCTCGCAGAATATGTTGAAACTTTTAAGAAACGCACACATATGCAATATTAAAAATTTGTAAATGCTTCAGGACCAGCGTATAATCCCAAATTCCATCATGTTTCTGCCTTCTCTGTTCAAATTGTACGGTCAACCTCAATCCCTGAAGATGATTTTGAAACATTGGCTGAACTCCGTTTTCTACTTTCAGAACTGAAAAAGAATTTCAGAAAATGAGACGCAGATTTCTTGCTTAAGCGGGGAAAGAGCCAAATAGAAAAAAACCTATCCTGCGACAGACTACCCTTTCTGAATCCGAAGCAGAATTTTGGAAATTTGTGAATCAGATTGGTCACTCCTAGACTTTCTTTGCTTAAGAGCCTTGTGAAAAATGGGACTCTTGTTTAAAGCTTGTATATTCAGTCCACATCTATTTTCACTCCCAAATTGTTGAATAGCTTCATGAAAGCGATCTGAAAAGGTTCCTCTGACCCCTTCCACATCATTCAACACACATAGCACAGAGTGCCAGTAACTTTCCTCTTTTTCCATAAATTCCCAATTCATTTTTTCTGCAAGTCGCTATACAGCAAAATCAAATTCCAGGCTAAGCCGGAAGTATTCATGTCTAAGAGATTTGACTAAAGTGCGGCCAAATGGAGAATACTTCATTCAACGTGTTCGCATACACAGCGGAAGACAAATGTCCGACGCATTCATTCGTTCGACAATCTGTCTAGATCTTGAGCTACAGACGCGCCCAACAAAATGATTTACGCTTTCAAATGAGCATACGCTTCTATGGCCAATAAAGAGAGATTGCCAAACAACGGAAACAACAGATACAAAAGAAATGAACGAAATCTTAAGAGATCCATAACGGTAATTTGTGAGAACTGCTCAGATTAATAGCTTATGTCCTGCCCTCATTTAGGTTAATTTTCGAAAATTAATTCCGCGCTCCACTCAATGAAGTAATTTCGTCCGAAAAACGCCACTCAGGTGATATATTTCCACCCACAGAGCTCCTTCGTCGGGCTCACTGAGGTCTTTTGGGTGATTTCGCTTTTAACGAGGGCCCCATAATAAAGCGAATTGCGAGGTGCTTTATGTTTGAAACGCGAATTCATCATTCCAGATTCGCACTTGATTTTCCGCGTACACCGTACAGTCAAATCGAAACGAAACTGAGATGCACTTGAGATTTCATTCCCGCACAACGGGTGTATTATGAGCACTCAAACCGCCCTGATGGGTGGTAAACGCCACCGGCTTCCGGTGAGCTCTGCGTTCTCCTATCTGGGCATCATCTGTCTCGTGTTTATATTTTCTTTTTGCCTTCCTCCCTTTATGATGCGAATTTCAGCACCATCTCAGGTCAAATGGATTCGAAGACGGTGTAGACAAACGAAATTTATTGCGCCCCACCTCGTCCGCAGCAGTAGTCTTATTAAATTCATAGCAACAACGGTAGACAATTTTCACTCAGGTTTATTTTTATGAGATCGCATACATCCGCAGATGGTGTTTCTGGGTGCTTCAGCGGACGGGATGGTTACTTTGGGTTTTTCCCTCTGCCCTTTTTTCTTAGCTCTTTAGTCAAAAATTTATATGTAAATGCGTTTAATGGATAAATGGGTAGCTTTGCGCATCATAAGCTTTAACTTGAATCTTTCCGAGAATTATATTTATGGAACGACTGGTCGTATTTCTTAGCTGGTAAGTGGAATAAAATGAGGAGTAGTTTGCAGACTGTTGGCGAAAATTAACTCAGGTGAGGGTGTCATCTGTGAAACAAAGCTCGCGGTGTTATTTATGCCCCGCTCATTAATGTTGATGATTCCTCTTGATTTGAATCTGTAGCACTTACGTGTTTGAATTAACTAAAATAAATAAGGGTTCTGTTGTGACGTCCTGAGTTCTGTCCTCTTTTTTGACTTCATTTCCGGTGCACATCTCTGATTACATGACGGAATAATCGAGAACATCGAAACCCTCGATAATTCATGGATGAGCTGACAAGTTCAGTTACACTCGAACTGCTCCCCAGGATACAACTTAGCTAAGATACGTCATTTTTGTTTTTGCCACGTTTCGCTGACAATTGCAAGCAATTTTCGGAAAAAAACCTGCAACCGTTTCGTTCGAAAAAAATGTCACTACAAGCGCTTGCACTGTATAATTAAGCTCCGATTGCAGTCCCGCGGTATCTATCGGGCGAAACCTCGATGCCAACCTTCGAAATCAGTCCATATCGCCGTCGCGTCGGATCTGTGTCTGTGCATGGTGTACATGCTCCGGCATCCAGATTTCTTTCGTCATCACATACGAGTGACTTTTTATCATCCTTTAGCACGTCACAACTGTAACTAGACGTGTACATGCTAACAGCAGTAATCGATGGGGGAAAGGGCTTTCCTTGCTTTTATTTTCGATTTTCCTCCTCATTTTTTGTTTCCTTTCATTTTCCACTGCAAAAGCCGAACACATTTTGCTGAAAATCCAATATAGAGTGGAAAAAAGGATAATGTAATTTTTGATCCTGGTGCATATAAAGAGTGAAGCTAGAGCGACGTTGGTGAGGTGATGACGGTTCAATGGGATAAAGCCGCACCGCCCGGGGAATATGTGAACGGGCGAGTGTGGGATGTTTGAACGTTTGAGAAGTCATTTGTCATTTGCCACCAAGCGATAACACTTTCTGGTGAGGATTTATGAAAAACTTTTTAACTCAAACTTGAATGGGCTTCACCCAGTTAATGGATTTATGTTCCTCGTTTCACCGTTTTACCGTTTTCACCATTTTGTGTCGCGCTCTTGCTGTAACACTTTTGCTGTGGCGCGACGGTCCTTGTGACTTCGTCTTGCCTAACAAATGTGCAGCTGTATATGGAAAAAATGGAACGGAAAGTATCCGTGGAATGGATGTGAAATTTGTTTCGAGGGGAAGATGTAATTCGACAAAGACGTAATGGAGTTGCTCGGTTCGCAAACAAACTACATGCCAACGAAACGAGTGTGAGGGAGGGTGCTGAGAAAGGTGCAGAGGAGTATCGATCGATGCTGCGCCCCGACCGAGTTGTGCACATACACTTTCCACTTTCATTTGTGTACACCTTAAAGGTTTAATTTATGTAAAAATGCTGAACGTTTCCTCAGAGCGAACTTGGCATACAGCCTTAAAAGTTGTGCGGTTATTCGCTTCGCAATGTTAACAAATTTGAAGTTATTAGCATTCCATGTAATGCGGAATTGAAATATAAGTCCTTGTGCCCTTCGCGTCAAGGGACGTGGAAAGCGTTTCTCTAATTAAACTACCGACTACGAAGCACGCTTCTCATTCAACTAATTAACTGAATCAAATATGGGAAGCTTAATTAGTAAACCTTGGAAATGAAATAAAGAAATAATGTTGGGAAAATTACAGGTACAATTTTGAAGCAAGTCATTCAGATTTTGTTTGAGACAGTCGCTCTATTCATATGACTGTTGAATTCAATGGTCCACTTTGCTGAAGTTTTCAACGGAAGTACTTCACAGATTCAATTTGTCAGTAGGCTTGGATTGGGAAATGGACATTTTTCAGGTCAGGTAGAGGTGGCTTTGGAATGTATTTATGTGGTGTGGGTCTCAGGAACTGTGGAGAGAAATCATGCACATGCGGTAGAAGAAGCTGAAACAATGTCTGGTACATACTCACCTTTTTTAGATATTCAATGGATGCGCAAAACTGCATTTGGTATGATTTTCTTTCAGATCAGTTTCCTTTATTTTATTTTATTAAAGGGAAATTATCGTTTTCGGATTTTCTTTGGCTTCCTTTTTTAATTCTATTCCTGCAAGGGATTCTGAACAGCTTTCTTATAGGGACTGAATAATTCGAATTTTTGAACGTACTATTTCCTTAATCATCAAACTGTCACGGCCATTAAATTCCATAATCTTCTACGGAAAACTAAGTGAAAGAGTATCGTCTTAAAATTACAAAGATTTTCTACCGAAATTCACAATCGGTGGCAGCAACTATGAGAGCGTCACTTTTGCTTTCGGTTGTAATTCCCGCTCTAGTAGATAAGCAAGCATTTTTAGTGCAAAAATGTGAGTCTATATATTTCTGTGTGTAACAAAACGAGGTGTCTGCTGTGGCGTAGTAAGTGGAGTGCGATACTCACACGGCTGAAAACCTCAAATATTTCACGGGCCCACGTATTTCAAGCTGCTGACAACAAAGAGTATTAATTGTCTAAGAAAAAGCTTCTCAAACTTCGCCGTTTGGGGTCGGCGGAAAACTGTAGGTCCCTTCTACTCATAAGAAAACAGTAGCGCGCACAACACGAGTAGTTAATGAGGAAGCTAGGCCCTGGTTCCCTGTGGACTTTCGCACCACACAATATTTCTGCCGTTCTGGCGGCAGACTCATAATTTCATGGCGTTCTTAAGAATTGGGCATCATTGAGACCACATTATGGGGCGTGTTAGAAGTAAAGATCTTGGTTTTCACCCATACGGGATCAAGTTGAAAAAAGATTTTGAGCCGGTGGACCTCTTCAAGCTAGGTACGTTCGCCGATTGAGTTCTGTAAAAAATGCGCCAAGAGGATACATCTCATCGCAAAATAACTTTCAGTGACGAATGTCATCTTTGATTTGATGGGCACATTTTAAATTATTGGTCGGGGAAAGTCCACATGTTGTTGGTCATCTTGGGTCATAATTTTTCTTCGACGATGAATGTGAAAGGCAAGTGTTAATGCAGATTACCGATTAAGGACTAAATGAATTATAATTACTTGGACGACATGTGATTTCAAGAGGATGAGCCCACATGCCACATAAAACACTAACTATCGCTTTGTTGAAGATTAAGTATTATGAGCTTTTCTTTCATTTCAGAAAATCGGTTAAATTTGCCGCATCCTTTGCGCGATATAAAACCATTTGACTATTTTCTATAGTGAAATCCTTAGTTTAAACCTACACGTTCCTAGTTCACGCCGACTGCACGAATAGATTAAGCAATTGGAGCACTGCATTCAGTTTGTATATTCCGATATACAGCCACAAAGCTTGGGAAATATATTTATATATTGGATTGCGCGACAGTCTGCAGGTGCACCATAGCCCAGCTTGCTCATCAACTACTCGTGTTGTGCGCGCTTTTGTTTTCTCACGAGTAGAGAGGACCTAAAGTTTTTCTTCGTCAACGATGACGATTATTTCATTATTATAAATTGTCAGTGTTATCGTGAGATGGTGACACATAATATGCAAGATACGGCATTAGACGATATGTTGTCTCAACAGGATGGTGCTACAAGCCACACAGTCAGTTCACTGTTCACATCTTTCATCCGTTGTAACTGCAATTTACTACCAAATATACCGGTATGAAAGCGTTTTTTTTTTTTGAAAATAAAACATAAATTATTGATGGGAAAGTAAAAACATTTTATTCAAAGTATTGACCTTTGTTTTCCACACATTTTGACCACCTTTCTGGCAATTTGTGAATACCACGCCAATAAAATTATTCATCTTTTAAAGCAAACCAATCAGACACCCAATTTTCGACCTCCTCGTAGGAATCAAAGTGCTACTCAGCCAATGCGTGTCCCATCGATGAAAAGAAATGGTAGTCAAAAGGAACCAAGTCTGGTGAAGAAGACGGCAAGGGGGTAGCGATTGTATCCTGAACAGGTTTGGCTTTGTGTGCAGGTGCATTGTCATAGAGCAAAATTACCTTTCCGTGTCTTCTGGCCCATTTTGGTCGTTTCTCGATCAATGCATGGTTCACATTGATGATTTGATGTCAGTAGCAATCAGTATTAACGGTTTCACCAGGCTTTAGTAGCTTGTGGTACAGCACACCTTTCTGGTCCCACCAAACACACAGCATTGTCTTCTTGCCGAATCGATCTGGTTTTGCAGTCGATCTTGATGGTTGTCCCAGATTAACCCATGATTTTTTTGTTTAGGATTCTTAAAATAAATTCATTTTTCATGGCCAGTACCAATCCGATGCAAGACCGATTTTCTTTCGTGTCTTTGAAGCAAAATTTCACAAGTGTTTTTTCGGTTTTCCTTCTGTCTTTCAATCAATTCATGTGGCACTCATTTTCCACACTTTTGGATCTTTCCCATAGCCTTTAAACGGTCAGAAATTGTTTGTTGTGCAACATTTAGCATTACTGCCGTTTGGTTTCGACTCAAAGTGTCATCTCCATCCAATATCGTTTGCAATTCGGCGTCTTCAAACTTTTTTGGTGGTCTTCCACGTTCTTCATTTCTCACATCAAAATCATTATTGCTGAACAGTTGACACCACCTTTTGCATGTTGCTTCTGATAGAGCATGATCACCATATGCCTCGACAAGCATTCTACGCGACTCTGCAAGACTTTTCTTCAAATGAAAACAAAAAATTAATGCTTTCCGCAAATCATCACTTTCTGGTAAAAAAAACCGACATTGAACATGCTATCTGTTCAATGACTTGATGTATACTTAATATTTTTCACAGATGACATAGCAAAAAAAAAAAAAAACAAAAATAAGGGCTCGTTCACAACAAATGTTTTCTATCGATTTGTATCTTGACGCTCACTTCACTTTTTTCCCAACAAGATGTGGTTTCTCGCCTGAACCGGTCAAGGAAATGTGCCGTCGTAGGATTTCTTCAAGAAGATAGTGGGGAATGCTGATGTAAACATATGTTCTACAAACGGTAGACGCGAATAGGTGAGGGATCATGACCCGTTTTTAGTTTCATATTGCTTAAAATTGTTCAGTGATGTTAACGAAAAGTCGAACACCGGCCGCAAAAATTACAGACGGTATTATTGTGCACCGATTTAGCGATTTATCAAAACAGCTGCGACAAACACAATCTTAATGCCCCACAAGGCGGGTATCCTACTCGCATTATTGTACAGAGCCTAATGCTGTTCAATACGCAGAAACGCAGAGCAGATTAAACTGAAACGTCAACTATACGGTTCAAAACGCGTGACAATGAATAAAGGCACAATTTTTAGCACAACTTTACTGAGTACACCCAGATTACTGACATAGTCTGTAAGCTAAAGGACCTGCAAACCGAGTCGATCCATCGAAAGGACAACAATGCGCCAGCAGCGGCTTCAAGCAGTTAAAAAATTATTGGCAAAGAGGGTGCTTTCAAAATTGCAAATTTGCAAGGTTTCGTCGACGTTCGTTCATGCCTTCAAGCGTCGAAACTGTTGTTTGTGGCAAACTATTTACCATTTGAAGCCAAGCAAAAGGTAAGGCCGCCTGCCAAGTTATCTGATGTGTTGCATGGGAAATATTGCTCCAAAGGTCAATTTTAATTGCATCCTCTACGTTTCCCCAGTCAGTCGTTAGCACAAAGATTGCAGGCACTCTTACCGTTCACTCAAGGACCATTATTTACTCCAAGCAATGTCTCTGCAGAATCATCTGCACTTATTCGACTGTAAATCATCTTCGAGCACTTATTGCTCTGAACGGTTGCAGTGCACCTAGTGCACCACCCCGGCATTCGTATGTATGCACGTCTATCGATGAAAATTCCATTAAGTGTAATCTTTTATGCAGACATCAGAGTTGATATTTCAAAGCCATGTTGGAATAATCGAGAAACGAGCGTTGCGTTCTTTTCCTATCTCTCGCTATCTGCTCAGTGCTCACTCACAGTGAAAAATGAAATTTTCAGATATTCCAGAGATTGAATAGACCATGGCAACTAGTTAGGCTTCGGATGAATCCCGAATAATAAATTATTCAAATATTGAAAAATGTATAGATACTTGTGCTGGCTGGAACTACTATCACTCGCACAAGGATTAAATATGTATTAATTGGAGAACCATGGAAAATGGATGTGTCGCGACATGTGGGCGATATAAATCACATAGCAAGTGTGCCGTGCTTCAAACGGATGCGGTAGTTGTTGCCTGGCCAAGTGCACACACATTTTTCTCGTTTATTTATTACCATGAAATTAATTCGATCTTCCATCAAATTTGTCAGTTGCCCAGAATCGCCTGCAAGTGACACACAAAAAAAACAGTACCACCTGGTGGCTTAAAAAGAACTTTTGTTTTGGTTTTTGACGGTTGGGTGTTCTATCTATCAAACAGAGTGTCGAATCGAACGTGTTGCGGATAGAACTTTTTCATGTTGCTAAAAGCAAATAAAAACTGTTCACAACCGTTCCTGGAAACGAACGAATGGTTTGGTGTCATGCGAGCGTTGTACTTTCTAGAAACTCCATTGAGGCTTGTTGCCTTTTTCACAAAATGAATAAAAACCACGGCCTTGACCATGAGTTGGCAACAAAGATGTTCCATTCAATTCCTTATTTATATATTCATAAAATTATTTATATATTCATAAGATATAAAATATATTCATAAAATATATATTCATATGTTTAGTGAAGGCGAAAATAAAACTGAAAACTGCGGACTAAGCAGTTACTCGAAGAATTTGCAGCCGGGCAGGATAATAATAATTAGATGGCCCGACAGTCCGCAGAAGACCAGGGCCTACCTTGTTTATCTACTTCTCCTGTTCTGAGCGCTACTGTTCTCTCACGAGTAGATGAGACCTACAGTTTTTTGCCGAAACGCGAATTTCGAGAAGCACTTTCTGATACAGTTGCAACTCTTTGAGTTTTGTCAGCAGAAAGAGGTGGTGCCGTGAAAAATTAGAGATGTCTCTTTGACTGTGTACTCAACCGTTTCAATAAATGTGTCAATAAAAGCAATCAGAGTTGGCGAAGAAAAATAAAGTTGTCCACCCTACTGCCAATTCTTAGAAGCCGGGTTGGAAAGACTTGATGCATCCGCCGTAGGGGCCATACTCTTTTATTTGAAACGACCCTTTGTTACCGTCTCTACTAAATCATGACGATTATGAATTTTTTTTTTTACTTTTTTAAATAGATGGAGTTCTACATTAAAACTCCTCAGAAAATGACAACCGGTATTAGACAACAATGGACAATTTGTTCTTGATTAGAATCAATTTCGAGCGACAACATTTTGACTTTTCTCATCTACTGGAAGGAATTCATCACCTTAGTGTCATCTGAATGGTGAAACGCCTTTAATTTAATCAGTTGAACAAGACCTTCACCCCTTCTTAGAAACCAAGGCTATGCTGAACAGACATAAAAGAAAAAAAAAAAAACACTCATTCCCCTCGACCGTATTAAGCTCCAAGTACGCTAGTGAATCTGTAGAAATTTTCACTCAACGTTAGTGTGTCACGAATGGGGATTCATAATACTCGTGTCTACAAATTGGCATCGCAGAAGCCGCACATTTCAAAGGGCTTAGGGGATGGAAGAGGAAAACAGTCCCGAGAATGGCTTCAAGTGTCACTTTTTCAACCACAAAGGAACACATAGTGCGATTGACACCTCTGAGCAGTCTGCTTTATAATGCAAGCAAACGGCGGTGTATGGCCGCAATAGCTGTTGATCTGCAATCAATAATTCACGCTTCATTTTGTTTGAATTCATGTGCGCCGAATAGATGAGGAACAACAGCACAGTGGGGGATAAAATGTACCGAAATGGAAATTAAATCCATTAGGGGTTAATTTGTTTAAAACCAGCTATCATTGTTGTGGGATGGAGGACGTTTGTTTAAATTTCCAAAATTTGGAGGATCTGCATGGATACCAACCGAGGGAAATGGTATTTTTTTGCCTGCTGGGAATTTTGGTAAAAACCTGATTGAACTAACAAATGAAGGAGACAATGAGATAATTAAATTCAATTTAACTTTCCAATTAATACCTCCATTCTAAAATAGTGTCCCGTAAAAATAATTTTCGGTTGACTCTTTGAAATTCTTATATTATATATATACATTGATGCGCAACATTAACAAAATTTCATTTGACCAGTTTTGAAGGATTTTCTTTGAAAATTAAAATTTTATATGGGGAGTACAAGCAAATTCGTTTATTTTTTTTAGTGCAAATTACTTTTATTCAAAAAAAGGTTAACTAATTAAATACTCAATGTATTTCCTATATTTCTGGCCATTTTCGAATATCATACCTAAAAAATGAGCCCTATTTGGCATCGATCCAATCCATTTCACGAAAAGCCCCGAATTGTTGATCCTCTAAATCATTTTAAATCTGTCAAAAACGCCAGTATTTGTAAGCAGCAAGGTCTGGAGAAGTGAGCAGTAAGACCATCCATTGCAATGTTTTCAGGTAGTTTCCGTCCACTAAAACCACAAGTGGAAGTGCATTATCATGCTACAAAACACTTGGTCGTTTCTGTCGTTGGTTTCTGGCCGTTTTCTATGCAATGCACAACGCAAACGCAACCAGTTGTGGCCGATAAGCTTTGTCATCACTGGTTTCGTCCGGTTTCGGCAGCTCATAGTACACAACCACCGTCTAATAATTGGGTGGTGCGACAATCCACAGGGGTACCAGGGTCTAGCTTGCTCATCAACTTTTCTAGTTTCGCGTCTACTATTCTGTCACGAGAAGAAGAGTTTTACAGTTTTTTTTCTGATTCCGAACAGCGAAATTCGAGAAGCTTTTTTTCTTAGACAATTAATACTCTGTGAGTAATGTGAGCAGCTCGAAAGAGGTGGTGCCATGAAAAATGCGAGGTGTTCAGACGAGAATCGAACCTGAACCTCCTGCGTCAGAGTGTCTCATTTTACCCACTATGCTACGGCGGCCACAACCACAGTCTGGTCTCACCATATGTAGAATATTACCTTCGAACGGTGCGTGTTTTCCTTTGGGATCGATGTATACGTTAATGGAACGTGTTCACAAGTGCTTGGATTATATATTTTCTTCTCGGCGCTATGGTAGTATATGCGTTTTTCATCTCTAGTCACAATTCTGTGCAAAATCCCTTCCTCTGTTGTATTTCAAGAAGAGGTTTTAAGGTGAAATGTCGCCCTGCAACATCCCTAGTCCGAAATTGCCCTGTTTTTAATTTAACCCAAATTTCTTAACCCGAATGAAATTTGTCTGTTGAGTCAATAACAATGATCCTGTTTTTTCCAAGGCCCCCCACACTTCATATTCAAATTTGATTATCTGTCCATGACAATCTTTGTCTCCGACTTTTACATCATCAGTTTTAAAATGTCTAAACCACTGTTTGCATGATTTGCTGGTCGAAGAAGATTCTAAATAAACTTCTTCAAGCACTCGATGGCCTTTGTTGCAGTTTTTATTTTCAATTAAAAAAAAGATCATCCAGATATTCGAAGAAGCAAGATTTTGTTGTCCACCACAGATTCTGATGCACACAACTTGCTGCTGACATTGTCCAATTTTACATACACAAAATGTCACACATTTCCAATGAAGTAGGTAATCGCTTTTAAGACCACCAGTAAATTGCAGGTGTGCGCTATCATTTGAAAACGAACAGAATTTATGCTCCCTATAAGAGATGAATCTTTAAAGTTACTGCAAACAACATAAATGGCCGCCGTGGCGTAGTGGGTGGAGTGCGACGATCACACGCCGAGAGGTTTAGGTTCGATTCCCGGCTGAACACCTAGAATTTTTCACCGCACCACCTCCTTTGAGCTGCTGACAACACTCAAAGAGTAATAACTACCTAAGAAAGCTTCTCAAATTTCCCCGTTTAGAGTCGGCAAAAACCTGTAGGTACCTTCTACTCGTGGCGCGCACAACACGAGCAGTTGATGAGCACGCTTGGCCTGGTCCCCCTTTGGACTGTAGGGCCAACAGTTATTTATATTATTATTATTATAAACAAGACAAATAGCACTCATATGTCAAAACGTTCTGAGTACGTATAACCTGAAAAAAGTCAAACTTTACGATAGAGCTGGCAGTTCCCAGATTGCAACACTAGGGTTGGCCTTACCCGAAATATAAAAGGCAACCTTCGTATAGTGCTTAATTCAAAGTTTCCTTTTAACAATAATTTTCTACAATTTTTTTATATGAAGTTATTCCCATTGATTTGGATACAATTGTTGTTCATGAAGCTGTCTTGGTGAGCTTCCCAGTAGAGCATTCTTTCATCCCATATCTATGGATTTGTTCTGAGTTTCGTGGATTGTTTTTGGATGACATGTACCATGCGTGAACGAGTTCTTATTTTTTTTTTTTTTTGTTTATTTGCGATGACATCTGTGAAAAATATTTAGTATACATGAAGTCATTGAAAAGACAGCATCATATTTTTTCATCGTGTTACAAAAGTCGAATTTTGTACCAGAAAGTGATGATTTGCGGAAAGCATTAATATGTTGTTTTCATTTGAAGAAAAGTGCTGCTGAGTCGCATCGAATGCTTGTCGAGGCATATGGTGATCATGCTCTATCAGAAGCAACATGCAAAAGATGGTTTGAACGGATCAGAAATAATGGTTTTGATGTGAGAAATGAAGAACGTGGAAGACCATCAAAAAACTTTGAAGACGCCGAACTGCAAACGATATTGGATGGAGATGACACTTTGAGTCAAAAGCAAATGGCAGCAATGTTAAAGTTTGCACAACAAACAATTTCTGACTGTTTAAAAGCTATGGGAAAGATCCAATAGTGTGGAAAATGTGTGCCACATGAATTGAATGAAAGACAGATGGAAAACCGAATAAATACTTGTGAAATTTTGCTTCGAAGACACGAAAGAAAACCGGTTTTACATCGGATTGTTACTGGCGATGAAAAATGGATTGATTTTACGAATCCTAAACGAAAAAAATCATGGGTTAATCTGAGACAACCATCAACATCGACTGCAAAACCATATCGATTCGGCAAGAAGACAATGCTGTGTGTTTGATGGAACCAGAAAGGTGTGCTGTACCACAAGCTACTAAAATACTGATCGCTACTGACATCAAATGATCAATGTGAACCATGCAATGATCGAGAAACGACCAAAATGGGCCAGAAGACACGGAAAGGTAATTTTGCTCCATGACAATGCACCTGCACACAAAGCAAAACCGGTTCTGGATGCAATCAAAACACTTGGCTGGGAGCAGCTACCTCCTCGCCGTATTCACCAGACTGGGCTCCTTCCGACTACCATTTGTTTTCATCGATGGGACACGCATTGGCTGAGCAGCACTTTGATTCGAGGTCGAAAATTGGGTGCCTGATTGGTTTGCTTTAAAAGGAGAACAAGTTTATTGGCGTGGTATTCACAAATTGCCAGAAAGGTGGTCAAAATGTGTAGAAAACAAAGGTCAATACTTTGAATAAAATGTTATTTTTTTCCCATTAGCAATTAGTTTTTAATTTTTAAAAATACCGGTATACCTGGTAAATTCATTCGAGGTAATGGCACAACAGACGTTCGACACTCGAAAAACGTCCTGCATAGACCATACCTCCCACTGTTGACGAAAACCTTGATACCCATATATACTTTAGAAAATGCATCTTCTTATGATGCCACCACTCCGCAATCCACGCCAAAGCTACTTCTATGTGAATGCATTGGCTTTACTAGAATAACATACGAGTTTTCTAACTTTGAGAATGAAGTCGAGAAAATGGAAACTCGTCTCGTCAGAAATTTCGAGGATTTTTCGTCTATATTCTCCAATTTAAGCGGTTGTTAAGCACATCAATAAAGCGAATGGCGTTGCGCCCTGAATAGTTGAGCCAATTGGGTCTTGTAAGGTAATAGTCCGAAATATTTTCACCAAATTCTCTTTAAGCTAGTGCGTGAAATAATGAGCTTGTGTTATTCTTGTCTTATGTATATATAAGTATATATATAGTATATTTTCGTGAAATTTCATTCTTACCACCGTACGAATACGGGGTCATAAGTATTGCCTTTGCTTACAACAATCGTTAGACCTGACACCCAGTAGTACCAACATGGAGATATAAAAAAATGAAAAAACACTTCAGTATGGAAAGATTTTCTTTTTGTTGGTTAAGTATGTTCAAGGTCACAGCGGTACGTCGTTTTATCAAAAATGTGCAGCTTGGAAGCGGTCAACAATTTTGAACTTAACCATTTAGACATTTTAGGTAGTGTTGGTAACAAAACGCCGTAATTCAAAATGTAAAAACGCACAAAATTAAAATATCGACCAAAATTCGATGAAAAACAAAATTCAGATTTTTCCAAATTTCAGTTCCTAGTTCAGGCCTAGTTCTCGTGTTCTCCAAAATTTCAAAACACCCAAAATCCAAAGTCAATATAAATTCCGAGAAATGCAGTACGTTTGGATTTTTGAGTAGGTGGTCAATTTTCCCCACATAAGTTTTTGATCAGGTTTTTCTTCATTTCGAACTTTCAAAACATGTAGACGCTAGATGTTTTGGGGATTTCTGGATTTCGCTTTATGTGACGAATTGGGAATTCTGTCCATCCCTTTTGCTTTATGCTGAAGGTTTAATAAAACAGGGAAACTACTATGTAAGAATGCACTCTTGATGCATATTCTGTGTAATGTCGTTACTCGACCCTAAATTAATGACGTGATGATTGCTTCCCTTTCAAAATGCACTTCGAATTCGTAACAATAAGAAATATTCATTGTTCATCTCCGAAAAAGATGGACAGAGGTAAACTTAGGAATTGGGTTAAACCGGGTAAATTAACAAAACTTTGAATATAGTCCTTCACAGGCTCATGGCAAGCTTTCCAACAAAGCAATCTTAAGTTTTGATGATCAAATGAGTTGAGAGGTATATAAATTACTTCCACATGTTCTCGGAAACAATCAAATCAAGTTCATTTTCAGCCGGAAGTATGATTTATCCTACTTTACCAACAACCAGTGCCAACAAACCTCCAGTCCACACTCGTGTACAAATGATAACAAATCAATTATTTTAATTAATACTTGGACAGAATCATCTGCAAAATACGGCCATTACATAGGCACACGCCCACTCACACACGCCACACCACAGGAAAGACCCTCCCCATTCCCCATTAACGGATTTCATCAGTTTCTCATGTGCATGGCTGCGCCTACGTGACCAAAATCAATTATAGGTGAAATGCTTAAAAAAAATGGAAAAGCTTACATTGCCATCTCCAACCAAATTTGACCGCACAATTTCCACAGAAAAACAGGAAACGACGCATGAAATACGTTTTTTACGCGCGTCCAAATGAATATTGCGGACGATATACGCTAACCGAATCAGAGGACCTGTGTAATGATATCCTTTAATGGCAATGAATCAAAAAATGTTCATCGCAGGGGCATGCAATTCCTTCACCACTTAAAATCATCGGTTCTTCCATTTCTGCGCGTTTTTTCAGCCGCTCATAAACTCTGTGTTTCCTCGTCTCTTTTTACCATTTTTCTTTTTTTTTTGATGGAAAGTACTCATATATGCTCTTGTCACTGACACGTTTACAGTAATCGTTCGGTAAATGCTTCGCCTTAAGCTGTGCACCGAACTCGAAATGGTAGTGCTCGACTGGCGGTTAATAAGGATACCATGCGTTGGTGCCCGTACTATGGACTCACAGGGGTATAAATTATTTAACATCCGAATCCAGTTCGGTTCGTAATTTATGGGGCATCTTCCGCAATGCTGGTAAAGTTGGCGGAGGGATAAGTGTAATGGATTTTAATTGAAAATGGCAATCCTCTGTGTGAGTTTGTTTTTGATGGCTTGCATGTTTTAATCAAGGACTAAAAGTACTTAATGATGTTAAGGCTTCTGGGAGAATTGTCAGGGAAGCACTGCTTGACAACGCGCTTCGGTATTATCTTCATGGGAGATATCGTTTACGTACATGTGCGAACACAGCAGTTAGTTTACAATTTTTTTTGTGAAGGTCAAATGCGTCACACTGCCTTGCGTAAAAAAAGCTTGAAATGTACTTTGGAACTGTTTATTTGTAATTTTATCCACTGACAGCTGCAATATTTGAAAAGGCGACAAACTCTGTTCAAAAATATTCAAATTTCGCGAGCTATGTACATTCGGTTTTCGATTTTTTTTTATTTTATTATGTTGGTACATACACTCATGCCGAACATATGTTAACAGCTTTCAGCTATGTAGCAAATTTATTTTGTTTGCGAGAGGCATAGATGTTAGACATAGTTTGCGCGTTCGGCGATTTTCCTCTTGTCGAAAAAAATGTTTCGAGGAACATTTAATACAAAAAATTTGTGTAAAAAATATTTAAAATGCTGACAGTGACCATGCTAGTTGATCACTGATGTACTTGGCGATATTAATGCAAGGTATAAGGAGTTTTTTGGTCCTGTTTGCGTTGATGGCATCTGGAGGAGAAGATATTTATAATGACGAGCTCTATATGCTGTACAGTGACATGCGCTGGTTAAGCGTCTTCGGATACAACGATTAAGATGGCTAGGCCATGTCTTCGAATCTGAACCATTGGGACAACGCAACAGAAGATCCAAGCTAAAGATGGCTAGGCCATGTAGAGCGTATGAACGCCACTACTCCGGCCCGGAAAGTCTTTGAATCTGAGCCATTGGGCCAACGTAACAGGGAACGAACTAGGATAAGGTTGCGCACTCAAGTAATGAAGAACCTGAACCAACTTGGAGTGCGGAACTGGAGGCAGCTAGTGAAAGATCGTGCTGACCGGAGAGGTATGTTTGTTGAGGCCCAGGTCCACTCCGGACTGTATCGCCTTAAAAATAATAAGAAGAAGGAGGATTTTGATTAAAAGTTGTGACTTTTTAGAGATTTAGTTGCACGTCGGCGGTTGGAACAGACTATCTGGATAAAACGTTGCTTCTCATACGGGACAGTCCCGTATTGCCATAACCTCTGACTGAAAGACGAGTAGGTTGAGGGAGACTAAGATTTAAGTCTCTCGAGTACGCTCCAACCCCAACAAATTTTTGTCAGTGACTCATCCTCTAAAATAGAGATTGAGTCTTCTGTAGACGGAGGACCCCGTTCTCAGATACATCTTTCTTGGATATTATTCTATACTCCGTATAATTTCTATTTGAATTATGATAAGCTCGCAGACAGATGTAGTTGCTGAAGAACCCTGTTGACGTGTACGTCTCTTTCGAAGTCTCAAAGTTCAAGAACGATCATTGATGTTCTCGAATTTCTAGATTTTGAGACATAACACATCGCTTAATAGGTCCCGGGACTGACATATAGGGGGCGCTACTAACCAACAATTTGTGGGAACCACAACACCACACGAGCGCCTCTATATTTCAATTGGTAAAACTCTTCCGATAACAAAAACCGTTTTCAATTTGATCTGTGGAATTTTTCCACATTCTTGTGTCAGACGCCGTAGCTACATTTTCAGTGCCTCCTTTGTCCTGTGTAAAATTTGAAACAAAAAAAATAAATTTGAATTTAAAAAGTGTGCTTATCTTGTGTTTTATTGTGCGCAGCAAGTAGCCACAAATTCTTATCTTCCCTCGAATGAGGAGGTGATCGCCGAAACTTAATCCTATTTTGAGGCCAAAGATAAATCGTTCATTAAAAAGGTATATTTTAATTGGTAAGTCCCGAGATTTATTGAGTGATGTGTTGTTTTCTAATGACAGAAAGACGTCAACAGGGTTCTTTGACACCACATTGTCGAATCCGTCATCAGCTATAAATATTTGCAAAAACGTGATTTGTCATTTTAAGGAAGTAAGGTGTGGTTAACTCCTTTTTTTAGATTTTTCATTCCTGCTTAAAAAGCAAAAAACAGAAACAAAACTGCATATCCTCACATAATATTTTATCGAAAGATAAAACTTCTCATTTCCGATATATGCAAATCGTATGCCTTTCAAAGGGAGTATTTGAATAGCCCTTCACATAAATGTACCACTTTTGTTATTAGCCAAAATTAATTTGCAATTTCCATCAAAGTGTAAGCGCCAACATCGAGTTGTACTTCACCGACACACTTATTCAATCGAAAAAATATTAATATGTTATTGCATTGATAATGAATCATCGCTTTATTTGTCTTCTTTGCAGATTTCATAGAGGGCGCACTTCGCAACGTCAGCTTAATTGTGGAACCTCCAGCCGTGCGAAAAGGTCAACTCGCCACATTGCGCTGCCTGTACGATCTCAGTGGGGCACCCCTGTATTCGGTGAAGTTTTATCGCGGCCAATTAGAATTCTTCCGATATACACCTGGCGAGGCGCCTAACCCAACCAAAGTTTTTCCATTTCCCGGACTCTCTGTTATTGTGAGTATGACTGCAAATATTGACGCTGACGATTTTTGTTTTTTTAAGCGCATTTTTCATTTTTTTTTTTCAATTTCAATCTGTTGTTTCTTTCTTCAAAGTTTTACAAAGGCTGAAACAAATACCGCGAAGTAGTGAATTTTGGTGGAAATTGAATTTTATACTTTTTCCCCGTCTGCTTTTCATTTCAGACAGAGAAATCAAATGCCAGTCAAGTCGTTATACGCAAGGTGGGGTTTGGGTTGTCCGGAAACTTTTCTTGTGAAGTTACAGCGGACGCACCTCTCTTCTCCACGGCAACAGCGTTCGCGAAACTTCAAGTAGTGGGTGAGTAGTGTTGCTGACATAACTTTGTATTGTACAAAATTTTTATTTTGAGAATTGTGATTTCAATCTTCAAATGTGTGGAAGATGAATGGAATTGAGGAAAGTTTGAGATTGTCAAGAACTGTTGGGCTTTGTGTGCGCGGATATGCGAGTTTACTTATTTCCTTGAAAGATGCCCAGCCGCGTGGTTTTGGTACAATAGCCACACAGGAAGTAGGAGTAAGTCTCTACTGAAATGTGGTGAATTGTTGTCATATACCAGTTGGTTTGGAGTGCATCAAGTTGTCTTCAAAAGGATATGTGTCCTAAAACTGTTGAGGGAAGTTCTAATTACTCTTTCGTCAGAGGGAGATACGAAAATGCAAAGATAAGATAAGCAAACGGTTCAATTCAAAAAATTGGACGTAATGGATGTGTTTGCTGCTTCGCTGAATTGCTTTGACGAAAAAGAATTGTATGTTCTTGAGCTGAGAGCTGTAAGCAGCAGTAAAAGTTAAAGAGAATACCTGATCTATGTCTTTTGATTGAAGGCTCTATTACACAATTTACTTCGTAATACGCAACATCCACCTAATGGTGAATTGGAACATAAATTTAATTTGTGATGGAAATCGTTTTAAACTCAGGTTGTTAGACTTAGAAATTCTTAGGACTCGAAAGCTTTTCGTAGATTGATTTGAGAGGCATGTTATATAGGAAACATGGTGGTCACAGATTGGAATGGTGAGTTTATCATGGACAAAATAATGAGTGCCTCTAAGCTTTACTAAGTGGAGAACAATTGCAGCTGGCAACTTTCAGGAAATGTGTACCGTTGTGTGAGAAAATTTCAACGAATAATTATTGACAGAGAATAGAAGTAAACGTCAGCTTATGAAATATCTTGAGTCCCGGAAGCTTCTTAATGACCGGCAGTACGGCTTCCGAAGCAGCCGTTCCATTGGTGATCTGATGGCATATCACTGAAAAGTGGAACCAATCTTTGCACAATGCAGAGAAATCATAATTGTTGCGCTTGATATTTCAAAGGCATTTGGCAGGGTCTGGCACCTTGTTGAAATTGCGTGCTTTTGGGATCGATGAGTCTCTTCTTCAATGGATTAGAAATTACCTTTCGAATCGTTCAATACTAGTCGTTTTGGATGGATTCAAGTCTGATATTCACCATATTAATGCTGGTGTTCCCCAGGGCTCTGTTTTGTCTCTGACACTCTTTCTCATTTTTATAAATGATCTCTTGGCTGCTACTTCTAATCCTTTTCATTCCTTCGCTGATGACAGTACCCTCAGCTTTTCATATTCGTTCCTTGGCTCACGTCCCTCCACTTCGGCCTTAGACTCGGAACGGCAGCTTATGTTAATTAAATTCCGACCTTGACAGCATAATCGATTGGGGAAATGAGAACAGAGTGGAATTTAATGCTTCCAAAACACAGTGCTGTCTACTGTCGTTAAAGCGATTACAGAATAATCAGCCGTTATCCATGAACGGCATTTCTGTTGTTGAAACCGAAAGACTTTCCATCCGCGGTATGTGTATCAACACAACAATTAGTTGGAACGATCACATATTTGAGGTTGCCAAAAATGCTGCGAAATGTCTAGGCTTCCTTAAACGATGCAAGAAGTACTTCACCCCTTCTGATCTGGCTACAATATACAAAGCCTACAAACGCCCAAAACTTTAGTATAACGCTCCTATTTGGTCAGGTGCTTCTAAGACTACCCTGCACCTGCTGGATAGAATTCAAAAGCGAGCGATAAAACTTATAGGTGACAGTAATATTGCGAAGTCGATTGACTCGTTAGAACACCGACGTAATGTCGCGTCGTTGTCGCTCTTTTATCGCTATTTTATCAAAAAATGCTCAGATGAATTAGCCAGTTGCATTCCTCCCCTTCAAGAACTCACCCGCAATACGCGCCTCGCTAGGAATGCCCATCAATTCACCCTCAAGCCCTCTTTCGGACGTACAGTCAAATTCAGAGACTCGTTCTTTAGCCGCACTACACGAATCTGGAATGCTCTTCCCAGCTCGATTTTTCCTCCTCATTACAATCCACAGGCATTTAAAACCAATGTGCATCGGTACCTCCTCTCCCTCTCTTCCTCTATACCTTCGGCCCGTGCTGTGACTTGATCCGGTCACTTAAGGGTACTCGCAACCCCTTTTCCACGCGTCAATTATAAAAAAAAAAATAAGAATGATAAAAAATTTAATTAAAATAACTCCATAGGAACAGTTTAAACAGTGATGTCGCCTTCTGCAGAGGCTTTTGCATTGAACGAAAATGAAAGAGGTGTTACCTTGAGAGCCGTTTGACGATATATCGAATTTTTTTAAGCCTGTTCAGCAATGATAGGGCCGAAATCGCTCCCATAATCGCCCCGTAGAGAACAAATCCCTAAAAGAACAAAACCTCCAACTGAGATAACCTCATTGTCAGCGTTGGCAGTCGTACACCAAAAGATTAGCTTTCGAATGATGTAAATTGAATTTCAGTTTAAAGAAGTCGTCTTTGTCTTGTTGGATTTCCAAGATCTCTTCCTCTAAACGAAGCACATTAGCAACTTGAAGGTAATCAAAAACCTTGAAGTTATATTTGAGCATGTGTTATATGTCTGTTTTCTATGATTTGTTAACAACGTTGCTGATCACAAAGGCCGCCGTGTTGCTGTGGATAAAGTGCAATACTCACACGCCGAACGTCCCTGGTTGGATTGCTGGACTCTACACCTTGCATTTTTCACGCGACCAGCTTGCAAAACTCTCGCAAGTAATAATTGTCTATGAAAATACTCTCATAAACTTCGCCGTCGGCACAAAACTGTAGGTCCGTTCTACTTGTGAGAGAACAAAAGCGCACACAGGACAACTAGCTCATGAGGAAGTTAGGGCTTTGAGTCCTTGTGGCCTGTTGCGCGGTCCAATGTAATTGATCAGATAGCATATGCTTTTGAGGATCCCCTAGCAGGAGACGAGTTCCTTTATTAATTATTGCGTCTTGTTGGATCTTCTGGCTTTAGTTACAAATAAATGGTTATGGCTAACATCGTAGAAGATATTAGGTAAAACTATGACAAAAAACAGATTACGCTTCTCTGCTTACTTGATTTCTCTAAGGCTTTTGATAAAGTTAATCACAAGATACTTTACTGGAAATTGACAAATTTCTTTGCATTTAGTGATACAGCTGTAAGTCTTATTTCAAGCTTCCTATCCGATGGGTTCCAAAGAGTTGTTATCGACCCCCTTAATTTTTCTGCTCTCTTACCAGTTAAAGTAGGTGTACCCCAGGTTTCGATTCTGGGACCTATTCTTTTCTCTATTTTTCCACTCTATATTCCACTGTCCAGTTGTATGCTGATGATGTGCAATTTTATTTAGTTAAATGTCCTGACAACGTAGGTGAATTGTTTTAATTAATAAAGAGCTTTCCAATATCCACCGCTGGTCTAAAAAATGAATTGCAATTGAATCCGAAGAAGTCACAGGTAATTCCTGTTTCCAATTCGACTGTGTCCTTCGATAATTTGCCGAATATAGTACTGGGTGGTGATACACTCAAAGCAGTTAATACTGTTACCAGTTTAGGTTATACGGTCAATTCAAAGTTGTCTGGATACGACCACACAAATTTCGTAATTAAAAGAGCATATGGTTGTCTACGCAAGTTATGGTTGACCTCTAACTACACTCCACTTGATACACGAAAAACACTTGTCCAAACCCTCATTCTTCCTTTAATTACTTATGCTGAAGTAGTATACAGTGAAGTTGACTCACTGTCTCAACGAAAACTACAGGTGGCATTTAATGATGCGGCCAGATATGTATATGGACTACGAAGATTCGATCATGTATCTCACTACAGTAAAAGCTTACTGGGAATTTCCCTAGATCATTTCATGGATATAAGAAATTTGATATTTCTGCATAAAATAATTGTCAACAAGTCGCCATCGTACCTTTATAACAAACTTAATTTTGGTCGATCTATCAGAACACATTCTCTTATACCATCTCGTCATCGTTATTTAAATTCATCGCGTTTTTTTTACATTCATGCTATTAATTTTTGGAGCTCTCTTCCAAATCAGATAAAAACAATTTCTAATGCCAAGCGCTCTAAACATGTCCTTTTCCTACACTTCTCTTCCCTTCCTTAAATCCCCTTCATATACCGTTTTATTTTGTTTTTTGTACTATTAGATTTAAGTAATATGAAAAATTGTATAACTTTCTGAATTTTTCACAATTTAGTACTATAAAAGACTCATGTCTTATTGTACCTTTACACTAGTAATAATAAATTTAATTGAATTGAAATAGAATTGAAATTCTGCTTAGCAAGTTCTTAAATCTAAGGTTGTGTAGTTTCAAATCTTAGATTTTTATTTTTCTTCACGCTCAGTTCACGTGTTGCCCATAGCTTAAGCGTTAAATTGGATATGTTGGGACAGTGAAAGGGTATTCTAAGAGGAATCAGTGTCCGTAATACTTAAGGCTCATTAAATAAATCAGAAATTAGGTTTCCTAAGATCGACTTTTTACTGATTTTTGCAACAGGTCGCAGAGCTGCTTCGTGCAATATGAACTTAACATTCTCAACGATTTTGTGTAAGTAAATGTACATATTTCATTCATACCAATAAATCGTAGAAGCACAAAAATGACTTCAAACTATATATATCACAGCGAAACTTCTTTTGGCAGTTTGAATCCACACTTCTTTTTCCTATTTGAAAAAGTTGTTCCGATGCCCTTGCAATACATTTCACTTTTAAAGAATTGACGTGTTCTCTTCCCTTATATCAAATTTCCTCCAGAGTCATTGTTTTCTACGTCCTGGTTCGGTGAATGGAGAGTTCCCGCCGGCAACGCCTTTCTGCATCACCTATCAACTGGACAACGGTGACAACTTCACTTTTCACAGCCTCACCCAACCAAAACACGTTCACGAGCCACAATCCCATCATCAACAAGGTCAGAGCGAATATTTCGCTCCGGCAGGGCAGTTTTCATACAAAGTCGACACCTTTTGTCAGAGATGTGAAAAAGTTGGTTTTAGGGTTCTTGTGAAGTTTTTATGGCGCACCCGCTAATCTTAATGCCATCAAATAAAAGCCAATTTCTCTAACTCGAGAGCAGTCTTATTGGTACAATGTCTTAATAAGCCCAAGGCCTTTCAGCACGCACACAGACGCTGGTTGATAATTTTCGTTTTTCTAAGTTCCAGCCTCGGCAGAGGTCGTTATTATTCAAGTGTATTATTATGAAACAAAAAGATAAAGACAACGGCTCGTCACCCCGCCCTAGGCATCAAGACGTAAACCATACTTTCAATTGAAAGGAGAATTGGTTAGGACTACGCCGTTGCCTCGCCGTACGTGTCTTTTGAGTTGACTTTCGCCACATACAACGGCACCATCCGTCACTTGAACAACAGCAACGACACTTGAGTTCCTGTGAACGATCCATTCGCTCACACCCCTCCGCTCCCGTTTTATGGATCTCCTAACTTTAGTGCTAGTTGATGCCATAAAGAGCGTTAAATTACTCATAAAATAGTATTTCAGCGTAGTGACATATGCTGTTGCCTTTCACGCTTCCTTGTTTTCCGTTCTCGTATTCTGCTCACAATGTTCTATCTAATGCCCGACAGCTTAGTGTCTGAACAAACACACACACAGTCGGTTCGGGCTAACGCCGCCCGCCCTCGCATAACTACGAATTACCGAGACGTACATATTGTACAAATACATATAATACATTTACGTGCCTACGATTGTGAGGAAGGCGTCCCGTGAAGGATGTTAGAAAACTTGAACAGCTCACAAGCAATTATAGTCAGAGACAACTTTGGGAAGACATCTGGGGAGCAATTATAATGGCAAAGTAAACGTGAGGCGGCGGGATGCTGGGTGTGTTGGTGGCGGCGTAACCGGCGTCGTCGTCGTCGTCGTCGTCGTTGTCTCCGTCTGTAGGTGGGTGATGTGCGAAACAGGAATTTCTCTCAGAAGGGGTTAAATATCTGATAATGGGCGAAGAGAAGACGTTTATCCTTTAATACGGTAACCACGAGTATTTTGTAGAATGGAGAGTAATGGGGGAAACATTGCCCTTTTTGTATCCTCTAGATGACTTTCCTCCGGCTGCCATGGCATCGTGTTTTCCTTCCATTTTTGCATTGCTTATCTGGCCGTATGAGTGGGCGTGTGTGTGTGTATTATTTTAACTATCTGGCGTTAAGCCGCATTTTAATATGGCGCTAGAGGGCGGGTGTTTTGAATATATGCACATTTAAGTCCGCACCGTCGGCGTCATCGTTGTGATCTCTTAAGGACTTATCCTGTTGTTCATCGACCTGAAATATTGTCTAAGTTGAGGCTTTGTTTGTATTTTAATTTGACGGAGGATTCATGTCACTTGAGCTTGGTTTATTGTGTGTAAGCCAAAAGTTTGCGCGATTTATTGAGGTACTTTAGACTATGACCCGCTTACTTTGGAATTATGCCGCTTTATGAATCACATATGGCGTTTTCGAATAAAGCGATTTTGATATTTGAAATTGGATTAGAATTCGAGTATTTGTTGAGCAAGATGTGACTTTTGAAGACACTAAAGAACGTTGTTCGTGAACGTTGGTGCGTGAGTCCACAGGGGACCAGGGCCCAGCTTGCTCATCAACTGCTCGTGTTGTGCACGCTACTGTTCTGTCCCGAGTATGAACGGCTAAGTTTGAGAAGCTTTTTTCTCAGACAGCCTTCACTCTTCAAGTGTTGTCAGCAGCTCGAGAAAGGTGGTGCCGTGAAAAATACGATGTGTTCAGCTGGGAAACGAACGTGGACGTTCGGCGTGAGAGTGTCGCACTCTATCCACTAAGCCTCGGCGGCCACCATCTGTGTCATATATTTCACTTAAACAAATTTTCCAGTTGTTGCACATGCTTAATAAAAATCCTTAACTCTTACAAGATGAAAGGAAAGCTTATTAAGGAGAAGGCAAAAGATACACATTTTAGATTTGTAATTAAGGGCATTACTAAACTCGGATGAGTAAGCCCACAGTCTTTTAAAGAGAAAAGTTTTACGTGCGATTTTTGGTCCTGTTTGCGTTTATGGTATTTAGGAAAGAAGATTCACGAACGATGTGTATGGGCTGTACAATTTCATGAGCCTGGTTAAGCGTGTTCGGATACAATTCTTAAGACGACTTGGCCATGTAGAGCGTATGTCTTCGAATCTGAGCCATTGAGATATGGCAACAGAGGACAACGCAACAGAGGAGAATGACCTCAACCAACTTGGAGTGCGCAATTCGAAGCACCCCGCACCAAGAAGTAGAAGAATAAGAAGAATAAAATATCTTAATGCCGTAAATATCGAAGACTTAAAGTTCACTTCCAGCTTCCAAATATATGACACTTGTTGACAGTTGCTGAGCCAGTGGCTGGTGTATTTTATGTTTTTGAGATATGTCGTAGTTGTGAGAATTTACTCTTAAGTCAAATGAGGCACCAGGACATCCACAATAACTAGCTGATTGTTAAGCTTTGGTGGAAAAATTGATCAATTCGTCTTTAAAAAACGATGCTGTCCAAAATTTCATAGTCAATGGCGACCACTCTTGAGCCATGATTGCAGACTTGTTCGTTTAACATCTGAAGAAGTGTGATTTGCAGGAGTTATAGTTTCAACAAAACGGCGAAACATGTTACACAGTTCGTGTCACAAGGGATTTATTGAAAGAATCGTTTGGTTACTGCAAAGCTTCACGTTGCGTTGCGTCCATTGGCTTACAAAACGTACGATTTAACGCAGCTTCTCTATTTGCTGTGGAGATATGTGAGGCTGCTAGGCTATGATTAGCTATGAATGCTTTCGAAAAACATAAATTTTGTGTCAATTTTTCTATTCTATTCCAAAGTTCTTAATGTCTGGTGAAACACTACTTAGGCACATTTTAATATTCCTACTCGATTCGTGGCGTGGCGTCTCTTCTTAATTTTAAGACGTTATCGACGAGCAACATGAACAAAATGATTTTGTCCATGAGAAAGTACCTTTTTTCCTTTCTAACATAAATCAAAACACAAGGTCATGGTATCTTATTTGATGGGGCAGCAGTCGTGGTAGGTATTTTCTTAGAGTCTGGAGTAGCTCCTCAGAAACCTATGTGCAAACATTGAAGGCGAACATTTCCCGGATAGAGTATCAGCTCATATTTTCTCTGTCAAAGGCAAGAATCGAATCAATGGTTGATTTCGATCTATTTCTCATATAAGCTTTAATGGGAAAAAATATAATTTGAGCTTTCCTTTATCACAGTACGTATTTTCCCCTTGTGCTTTGAGAAAATTGAAACTACCTCTACTGCTATTTCAAAGAATTTTCGAAAATTCGAACAGCTCTGAGAACATGGTTTTCATTAAAATTTATATATAATTCAATCTAATTTCAATTCAATTTATATAAACGGAGACAAACATTTAAAAAAAGTTAATATGTTCAACGTTTTTCAATCTGATTGAAAGATGTCGTTTTCGTAAGCACATTCTAATTGAAAATAAATATATATCTCGGTTTAAAGCTTTAATATAAAATTATGCTTTCATTTGAGTTTCTTGTGCTCAATTTAAGACAAACGAAACCCTTTGACAGTGGAAACAACTCTTACATGCTATTTCGGCAGATGGTTTGTTCTTTCTAAAGAGAAACTTCAATGGTTGTATTCTGATTGCATAGCTGAAATTTGCTTCTGTGCTTCCATGGCATCTATTTGGTATTCACCCGCTCATGTCTTAGACGGCATAAAACTTAAACTTCCCATTGTGCCTATCTTCTTCCAACCAAGAACCCTATCAAACTTTATATGGTTCATGCGGTGGGTGAGCCTGGAAACCTGGTGAGCCTAGTTTTTGGCTTTTACTCACCATTAACTCTCATCGAACAAATATGAAGTTTTCAAAACATCTCCCAATGCAATCCAAAAACCACCCTCCCACAGTCCACCACTTACAGCACAGTGAAGTGGCGAATCCCAGCTGAAAGCGGCCCGAGGCAGATTAAATTTCCTAAAAATATCATTTGACTCGCATTTGAGGGTATAAACTGATGTAAATGTTTCAATTATAAGCCTATTACGAATAAATTTATGCCACCCATGCATAAACCCTTATATGTTGATCACACTTGAAGACAGAGTAAGAGGACACTTTGTCGCCCCGAAACAATTCTCCGTAAGTACGGCGAACACATTCACACCAGAAAGGTACACACCCCTACGGCTGTTGTCCCCTCTTTTCTCTTTTTCATGGAAGACAAGATACCTCCTTGTTTTTGATCTCAGAGCTGGCGGAATATCCCCTGAGCATTATGCTAATTCAATCCAATTTGCAGCGAGAGCGTAAAAAAGACAAAAAGGAAAACGCAAAAAAAAAACGAAACGAATTCGACAACGAGCACAAAAAGGACGACGGGAAAAAGCCGAGAAAGATTGTGTCAATAAATCTGACAAGAACAAATTTCCCTCGTTCACTCTTGTTTCCCCCTTTTTTGCCCGTTCTCTCCCCGCCCGCGCCCGCTCCCACACCCGTCAATCCACCCACCCGCCTCGGGTGTTGTTTTCACCATCCTTTCCCGGGTGTTTCCTGTCGCACGCGTCCAACAGTTCATAGTGGTTAGAGAAACACTTTCTTACAGAAAGGAAACGGTTGTTCGGAACGCTGCCGAGCGGTGTGTCGAGTGTCGTTGGGAGGAGGCTGTTGCCGGCATCATCTCTGCTTTCATTTTGCCTTTTTCGCATATTACCCCTGCTGCGGGCAGAAAATCCCTTAACTAATAAAAATACATCCAACATTAAGTCCTTTTGCTTCTGCAGTTTGTCGTTCGCTTCTTGTGAGTTTCTTGTTTTTTGACTTCTCTTTTGGCCCGTCTCGTTGTCTCCGTTCAGTCGGTGATACCATCTGATTCGGCATTCATTTCAGTGAGTCTCCTACAAAGTGGTTTATCTCACTTATCTGCCAGATATGACGGCTTTCGATGATACAGTTCGGGCTCCGGAATTATAGGTAACTGTGGGTGACATCCTTCGATTGCAATTTGATTGTTTTCATTTTTCTCTGCGCCAAGGAGACTAGCTCGCAACTACATTCACTTCTCGGATGATAATCCCCGAACAGTTTGAAAATAACCCAGAATTACATGCGAGGAAAGTCGAGACTCCGGAAGAGTGCACAAGTACGAGATTATTTCCAGTTCATTGGCAATGGGACTGCCATTCGAGGGTAACTTCTGAAGTGGGTTCAGTGGCAAAGGGTACTGTTCCTGAAATCAGGTCAAGTTGGTTACCATGGCTGGGGAGATGTTTTCTATATTGTCCTGGATATACTTCAATAATCAAATCGTCAAGTATTCATGGTGGCCCTTCGGCATAAACTTCAACGTTCAATAAGGTCAGGATATAAATGGACCAGAGTCAAGGAACGTTTCTGTCTCTCAAGCATGCACATAGAACGCTCACATAAAGGATTTCTGTATCTGGTGAAATAATTTGTCTAGACGGGGTGAATGCAAATTTTCTTATAAACCAATTTTCTTCGCTAGAATGCTGTTTTTATCTGCTTTTGACAGGCAGAACGTCAAAACAGAGCAAGTCATGCATTCTAATTTTAAATTTCCAACTCTCGGAAAATTGCCAGGGGGAGTTTTGATTTTGACGTTCATAATGTATAATCAAAGTAAGTTTCCAGCGAATCGATTAAGTGTTCGAATCTGGTATTCTGAGACCACGGCTTTGGTTTTTCAGATTAAAATTCACTCCGCAGCATGGAGTGCAGATGCAACCAGATACCACGTGTCGAGGCATATGCACAATACTGTGGGAATCGATTTTCTTGAGAGGCCACTAATTTGTGGCAAGGGAGAGAACACAGCGTCCTGTAATTAAAAGCTAATATGAAGGAAAACCACACCAAGCTAGTTTTGTTTTCTGAGAAATGTTTGAATTCGAAACACGAGGAGGAAGGTAGATCCCTTGCCGAATATATGTAGCTGGATGTATATTTCATAATTATTTTGAGGGAAGAGACCACAATATGTGAGGGAACAAAACTTTGTCACCCTTCGACAGTGACCAAACCACAAGGGGCACTCAACCTGGGCGGACACTCAGACACTCCGAACACTGCAGCGTGTTTAAGCAAAATTAATTGGCATCCGTGTTGCATTGCTATGGAATAGTTATTCCATCCGTAGTCCGCTAATTTTATTATGTTTTTTTTGTATCTACAGGTGAAATGTTTCTTCTTCTTCTTCTTCGGATGGCGCTACAGTCCGGGGTGGACCTGGGCCTCAACCAACATGCCTCTCCAGCTAGTACGAACTCTTTCCAGATGCCTCCAATTGCGCACTCCAAGTTGGTTGAGGGCCTTTTCCACTTGCATGTGCTATCTCAGTCTAGGACGTCCTCTGTTGCGTTGTCCCTGTGGTTCGGATTCGAAGACGAAGATGAAATGTTTGCGCGATTTAAAAACAGCCTTCATTGACTGCCACGTCGAAGAAACATTCTAGGAAATACGTAGCAGCTAAAATTCACGACTTAACTAAGTCTAGCCATGAATTTGCTAGGATTTTCCTCCTTCTTTTTATCCGCAAAACCAAATCGGGCGAAAGAAAAACATGTTGAAGTAATTATTTAGCGCGTTAGAGGGCAAACATTTCCCCGCAAACGATTTTTGCACAGCCTGTTGGGATGTAGAAGTACCGGGAACCAAACAAAGAGTAATGTGGGATTTGGTTTTACGTGATCACAGCCTTAGTTACCCATGTACCAAACTGTGATCATGCTTGAGGGGCAATCACCACACCTTGGTTTGGTGCGAGGCCTTCCTAAAACCTATTCCGCTCTTTGGGTTGCAGCGCCGTGTTGAGAATGCAATTCCCCACTGAGTGGGGATAGTACCCTAACTGCCTTGTCTAGCCCAGGGTGAACCAAAACTAGACAAATGAGCTTGACTCGACCCGCGATGTTAGGTGGTAAACCAAAGCCACCACGATGCTCCCAAAAGGGGCCTACCGCACGGTCAGGCTGGAACCGAAGTTCCAAGAGCTCTTGACCTCCCGTGGCACCAGAATATAGCCTCTGGTAAAGCTGTCACTACCAGTCAGGCTCCGTCAAGACATGGGTCTGGTAAACGCCATCCCGCCACAGATGGTCTTTTCTCCATTTGTGTTTCCATTGTCACTATAAAAAGTTATACGGATCTAATTTTTGAATCATGTGATTCATAAAATCAAATTGGGATACAAAGAGTAATGTGGATTGGCTAGCAGTTCATAACTTGTTGTACAGTATCGACGGCGGAGTATTTAGAGTTATTAGTACAATAAGTAGATAGTCCTTGTCGTTTGCCCCTTTTACTGCGCCAACTGTCGAGGTATCAGTGTGGTTTCATGCCAGTGAAATCTACATTAGACCAGATTTTCACTTAATGACAGATCCTGGAAAAGCGGTAAGAAGTACAAATCGAAACTCACCACCTATTAATTGATTTTAGCACCTCATATGAGCATACAAGTCGTGAACAGTTAATCCGTCCTTTTCCAAGGTATGTTGTCGTCTCTGAACTGGTGTTATTTTACGTGTTGAGGAAGTAACCCTCACTCACAATCCACAGTCTGGCAAGCTAGGCCCATTATTTAAACCCTTGGGAAGAGGGGTTCGCAGCATGCATTGGTTCACCATACAACGGGTGTTGTGATGGCTACTGGATACTGTTGGCAGCTCGCCTTGTTGAGCGCATTCAACAACGTTACCTTGCGTGGACAGGACCATGACCCCGAATATGGTCTGACGTCGGAAAGCGACAATCGCAATTGTTCGTTGGGAACTTTGCCAACGGAGTCTCCCTGAAACTCGCTCAGAGTTCGACGCCGCCTGCACTGACCATAGAAGAAGCCTGGAAAAGTTGTCAAGAAGCTATCAAGGAAGCTGCCACTGATGTTCTGGATTTCACGTCACCATCCAAAATGAACCCATGGCTTGAAGACGAGTGTAGGCAAGATCACGCAGCCAAACATACGCCTACACGGCAACGTTGCATCGAACAACGAGAGCTGTTCGTGAGCTCTACGAACAGAGAAGGAGGGAAGAGCACCGGTTTCTCAGAAGGAAAACGAATGAGCATGACTAGCGCGCGCGAGGAAATGAAAAAGTGTTATGACAGGAATGAAGTCCGAAAGGTTTACCCAAAAGGTAAAGGAGCTATCGGGAGGATCAAAGCCTGCCGAGATCAAAATGGACAACTTGTGGTAGAGTTGCAGTTTGTTTGGTGCTGAGCAATATATAATAATAATAATAATAATAATTGTTGGGGCTACAGTCCAAAGGGGGACCAGGGCCTAGCTTGCTCATCAACTACTCGTATTGTGCGCGCTACTGTTCTCTCACGAGTAGAAGGGACCTACAGTTTTTTGCAGACTCCGAACGGCGAAATTTGAGAAGCTTTCTTAGACAGTTATTACTCTTTGAGTGTTGTCAGCAGCTCGAAAGATGTGGTGCCGTGAAATATTAGAAAAATTGGTGTTGAACTGGGAGTTGAACCTAGACCCTTCGGCGTGTGAGCGTCGCACACTACACTCTACGCCACGGCGACCACTTGTAATGAAGAATGTCCCACTCAATTTGAACGATAATAGACAAAACTTCTCCCGACTTAGAAGAGGTGAAGATAGCAATATCGAAGCCGAAGTCGAACAAAGCTGCTGGAGTTAGTCAAGTCAATCAGTTAAGGCAGCAGGAGATGAATTGGTTGGGCGCATACAACAGCTCATCAGCTGGTCGGAACAAAGCATGCCCGATGAGTAGAATCCCAGCGTCTATTGCCTGGTCCACAAAAAAAAGAACCCCTTTTACTGCGCCAACTCTCAGGGGATCAGCCTTCTTAACATCGCATACAAGATCCTATCTGCCGTATTGGGTGAGCGCCTGACACCTTTTGCCCGCAATCTGATAGGTCCGTATCAGTGTGGTTTCAGACAAGGGTAGTCCACCATGGATCAGATCTTCACTTTACGGCAGATCCTGGAAGGTACCCAAGATGTACACATCGACACTTACCACCTATTCATCCATGTTAAGGCCGCATATAAAAGTGTCCATAGAGAAGACCTATAAAGTTCCATGTCTAGTTTTGGCATTCCTACTAACTCGTCAAATTGCGTGTTGGAGAACTCTCGCTGCTCCGTCAAGGTCGGTAATGAACTCACCGAGATCTTCAATGTCAAAAAAGGTTTTAGACAAGGCGACGCGCTGTCATGTTACTTTTTCAACATCATCCACGAGAAGATCGTGAGTAACTCACAAGTCAACACCAGAGGCACGATCTTTCATAAGTCAGCTCAATTGTTGCTGATGACATTGATGATGACTTGATTGGACCAGCATGAGCGGTATGCTGGTATTGAAGCGGAAGCGGCTAAAATGGATCTGGTGGTTATTAGGGCAAAACAAAGTACCTGCTGTAATCAAGGACGGTCACACAACATCGACGTCTCGGAGAGAGGGTCGCATAAGGCAGCAGAAACTTCAAAGTAGTCAAGACTTCGTTTACCTCTAAATAATAATTGTTGGCGCTACAGTCCAAAGGGGACCAGGGCCTAGCTTGCTCATCAACTACTCGTGTTGTGCGCGCTACTGTTCTCTCACGAGTAGAAGGGACCTACAGTTTTTTGCCGACTCCGAACGGCGAGATTTGAGAAGCTTTCTTAGACAGTTATTACTCTTTGAGTGTTGTCAGCAGCTCGAAAGAGATGGTGCCGTGAAAAATTCGAAAAATTGGTGTTGAGCTGGGAGTAGAACCTAGACCCTTCGGCTTGTGAGCCTCGCACTCTACCCACTACGACACGGCGACCACTTTCTTTACCTCTGCTCCGCTGTAAGTAGGGACAACAGCACCAGTACCGAAATGAAACGCAAACTTATTCTTGACAATCGCTGTTTCTTTGTGCTCAAGAGGAAATTGAGTAATAAAACCCTCTCTCGAAGAACTAAACTCGTTTGATCAGCTTGATTGTCCTGTTTCTCTGTAGCACGGAAACCTGGGCGTTACTAAAAGCGGATGAGGAAGCCCTTAGTCTTTTCGAGAAAAAAGTTTAACGTGCGATATTTGGTCTTGTTTGCGTTGGGATCTGGAGGAGAAGATTTAACGATGAACTCTATGGGCTGTACAGCAACATGCGCCTGGTCAAGCGTTTACGGATACAACGACTAAGATGGCTAGGTCATGTAGAGCGTATAAACGCCAATGCTCTGGCCAGAAAAGTCTTAGATTCGGACCCATTGGGACAGCGCAGCAGAGGACGGTCTAGAATAAAGCACACAAGTGAAAAATGATTTCACCCAACTTGGAGTGCGCAATTGGAGTCAGCTGGCGAAAGATCGTGCTGGATGGAGAGGTATGTTAGTTGAGGCCATGGTCCACCCCGGACTTGTAGCGCCACAAGAAGAAGAAGAAGAAGTTTAGTTTTCCCTGTTTCAATCATTCATTGTGGCAGGCAGAATTTTTTTCAGATTGCGGTAGAAATTAGTGCTCCAAGCAAAAATAAGTTTTGGATCTATATACTGCCCGACTTTCACAAGAGACAGAATTCGCCAAATATTGTTCGGTTCTCCTTGTGAAATTTAGCTAATTGACCAGCTCCTGGAATAAATTCCAAAACATTGTCTGAAGTCATGCGACTACCTTAAGTTGAATCTGATTCGAAGAGAATCCATGAAATAAATAACCTAATTGGACTCTTGTATCTTATTTGGTACGCACAAACTACGCCCGAATAGAATGGGAGACAACCATTTCTTCCGACCGCCCTCCACCTAGCTGTCGGGTCGGGTGCAAAATTCAATATTTCACCAAAAATCCCTCCCACCACTCTCCCAAGGGACAATCAGACAAATTCATCTTCGTCGCACTTCAGAGAGTCGCAGCATTGAAAGTTTGTTCACGTCTCCGTTCCGGCGACGACGCCACCGCTGCCGCCGCCGGTGACAGCGATGGCACTTCAGGATTGTAACAACAATATCAGTCTAATTTGTTTGCCAAAGGACGGTCGTTCTTGGTATCCACAGTGTCGCCCCAATTGAAGAAAAGAAAATCACCTGTTATAACTCAATAAAAAGGGAATTTCAAATGTCTTTCAATAGGTTCATTTCCATTTCGCATCCGCTTCCTGTGGAAAGTTTTCTCTTTCATTTTTGTTTGGTTCACCACTCTCACTCTTGCGGCAGTTTGAGGTTGAACCTTTGTCCTGGAAATGGGCGGGATTCCTTCACCTTTGCTGGCTCCTGGGAAGATGGCTGCTGGTGAACTAACTCTTAATTACAAGGAATGGTGGCTGGAAAAAGGAAATTTCATTTTGAGATTTTATTCTTCCGACAAGGATGTGATAGGCAACGCTTTTGCCGCCGCCCCGACCGGCACGGCACCACGTTCGGCTGCATGCGGGTCGATAGAATCTTACTCTTCGTCTTTGTAATTAAATGCAAATTAGGATACCGACTTAGTGGGGAATGAATTTAGGTACTCTCCGATACTTAAAAGGTATTTTCAAAATCAGCCGATGATGAAGGGCTTTCATTTTGGGTGTAGCACGGATAAGGCGGAAAGATGGAGGGAACTTCAAAAATGAAGGGTTATTGGGGAAGGCTCGTCGTTCGCACCGCAAAGTTTATAATTAGTTAAGGCTTCTTGAGGAGTGGAATCTGTTTGGAAAGATGCAAAATTCGAGGGGCTCTGACCACACCTCTCGTTATTGGACTTAAAGCGTCGATGGCTGGAAATTATTCTAAGGTTTCACTTCTGAGTCAGTGGCGAAATTCGTGTTTAAACAATTAATGAACAGCTGCGCCTATTGCTTAACTTTTGATGATTCAAATGACTGGCGTTTGGGGAGTAACAGATGAAAATGATGACAAAGGAATAGATGTATACAATGAGGATTGGAATGATAATAATTGACAGCTAGAATGAAAATTTCGATGAATTATGTGTTCTTTTTGGCATAGACTGAAGGCGGAACGAGAGTTGCCTTTTATATTTCGAGATTAGAGAACAGAAACAAATATTAATCATCGAAAATAGCTTTATTGTTTTTCAAAATGTTCCCCACTAAGATCCTTACACTTTTGCATGCGTTTGAACCTATTGTCGAAGCACTTTTGCCACTCTGATTGAGGTAATTCCAAACCATGCATTCTGAAAGCATCAACCGCTTCCTCAGGTGTCGAAAAACGTTGACCTCTCATTTTACTTTTTACGTACGGGAATAATAAGAAGTCATTCGGTGCCAAGTCAGGACTATACGGCGGATGACTCATGAAATCTATGTTCTGACTGCTCAAAAATGCAGTTCTTTGGACTGATGTGTGCAAGCTCGAATTGTCGTGGTGAAGAGTGATCCGTCTTCGGCGGTTGGTTTTCCTGGTTTCTTGAAAGACAACTGGTAAACAAATGGCTATGTACCACTCAGAATTGACTGTTCTGCGTCGTTCTAGTTGTACGATTGCGACATGTCCAGGTTTTCCGGAAAAAAAAACAGCGGCCATTTGCTTGGAAGTGCTTCGAGCAACTTTTGTTGGAATTGGCTCATTTTGAAACACCCATACAGTCGACTGCTGTTTACTTTCGGGCTCATACGCGTAAATACACGATTCAACACCTGTCACCATGTTATAGACGTGTTTCAAATCACCGCGATCGTATTTTTTTAGCATTTCTTTCGACCAATCGACACGAGCCTGTTTTTGAGCGATTGACAAATTTTGTGGAATCCAACGCGAACAAATTTTTTTGACGGTCAAATTTTCTTGCAATATTGAATGTATGCTGGTCCCACTAATGCCGAAGGTTGCCTCAATCTCACGATAGGTCACATGACGATCTTGCAATATCAGTTGGACGACCTTCACGAAATTCGTCTTGGAGTGAACTACGACCTCGGTTGAATTCACCATACCATCGATGATGATGGAGCTTTATCGCCAAAAATTTAATTAAGTTCATCGATGCACTGTTAATGAGTTAATCCACGTCGAAAGTTATAAAAAATAATCGCACGAACATTTTCACGATTTAATTCGATTTTCTGGGCGAGAGGAAACTTTTAAGTTACTGTAAACAATACAAATAGCACTAGTATGTCAAAACGTTCTGAGTACGTGTAACCTCAAAAATGTAAACTTTACGATAGAGCTGGCAGTTGCCAGATTGCAACATTAGAATTGCAAAATCCCAAAATATAAAAGGCAAACTTTGTACTACTTTATTGCGCGGAAACCTGAGGAAGCCCTTAGGCTTTTCGAGAGAACAGGTTTGCGTGCGATTTTTGGTCCTGCTTGCGTTGATGCCATCTGGAGGAGAAGGTATAATGACGAACTTTGTGGCCTTTAGGTACAACGCTTAAGATGGCTAGGCCATGTAGAGCGTATGGACATCACTGCTCCGGCCCGCAAAGTCTTCGAATCTTAGCCATTGTACCATGTAAACTTTACGATAGAGCTGGCAGTTGCCAGATTGCAATACTAGGGCTGCCCAATCCCGAAATATAAAAGGTAACCTTCGTATAAGTTATTAGAACGGTCTTTCTTGAAGGGAACCTACGTCCTTTTATAAGTCCTTTTCTTAGTTCTTCTTCAAGTCTTAGTAGTAATCTTGTATGTCCTTGTCCGAGCTTTCGTTAAAAGTCTTTGTCTAAAGCCTGGACCACGTCCGCCTTTGGTTTAAGCCCTTCTCAAAGTTCTTGTCGAATTCTTACTTCAAATATTTCTCAAGGCCCTTATTGTATTTTTGCCTTACAAAATAGTTGCTGGTGAAGTCATACAAATATATGTCTTAAGTTCCTTAATGACTTGGTTGGTTGGTCTGTCGTTTACTTTGCATAAAACTCAACTATGCCGTCAAGCTCACAGGAGTCTGAATTGGACACCCCAAAATGCTTAATACTTTGTTGCAAGCCAGTTAAATAACCACGTTTCCATTTCTATCGTTTATAAACTTAAACTATCCTCTTAACAAACTAAGCCACCAATGACATAATTGTCACTTCTAATGAAATATGTGTAGGATTTTTAAGAAAATCGAAGTAAAATAATAAAAATATTGCTCGTGGTATCACCCTATACTCACCGCGTACGTGCACATAATCATAATTATGTTCCTTATATACTATTGTAACATTACCATCGAATGATGTCAAATTTAGTTAAGATAACATTATTGTATGCTCATGCTATGTACGAATCAGTTATGCTTTATGATATGCTATGTATGATCGTGGTGAATAACAGATCAGTCGGTCAGTTGCAATGAAGTCGTCGTCGAATAAACACTTGTTCTTTTATTTGTGGTAACCTTACATATGAGCTCAAAAAGAATAAAGCCATTCCTTCTACTTTTCATAGAGTGTGCTTTTCACTCCCCCAAAGAAGATTTCGTTAACCTTCCGTTATACACTTCCTACATTGCCGTAAAAAAAGGAGATAGAATTCATTGAAGAGTATTAGAGTTGCATGTGTAAAGAACACCTGGAGAAGGAAATTTATATCAAAGACCGTTGCTGTTACTGATGTGCAATTCTCTGTTTTTCTCAACGGTTTTGGATATTCTTACGAAGAAGTATAGTATCTGCTAATAACTTCGCAAACTACAATATTCTTACCGGTAACATAATATCGGCATACCTGAACATCTACCAGGTATACCGATATGAAATGAATTTTTGAAAATAAAACACTATTTATTAATGGGAAAGTAAAAACATTTTTTTCAAAGTATTGGCCATTTTTTCTACACATTTTGACTACCTTTCTCGCAATTTGTGAATACCACGCCAATAAAATTGTTCGTCTTTTAAAGCAAATTAATCAGACACACAATTTTCGACCTCCTCGTAGGAATCAAAGTGCTGCTCATCGATGAAAAAAAATGGTAGTCGGAAGGAGCCAAGTCTGGTGAATACGGCGGATGGGGTAGCTGCTCCCAGCCAAGTGTTTTGATTGTATCCTGAACCGGTTTCGTTTTGTGTGCAGGTGCACTGTCATGGAGCAAATACCTTGCCGTGTCTTCTGGCCCATTCTGGTCGTTTCTCGATCAATGCATGGTTCAAATTGATCATTTGTTGTCGGTAGCGATCAGTATTAACGGTTTCACCAGGTTTTAGGAGCTCGTGGTAGAGCACACCTTTCTGGTCCCACCAATCACAGAACATTGTCTTCTTGCTGAATCGATCTGGCTTTGCAGTCGATGTTGATGGTTGTCCCAGATTAACCCATAATTTTTTTCGTTTAGGATTCTTAAAATAAATCCATTTTTCATCGCCAGTAACAATCCGATGCAAAACCGATTTTCTTTCGTGTCTTTGAAGCAAAATTTCACAAGTATTTTTTCGGTTTTCCATCTATCTTTCATTCAATTCATGTCACACCCATTTTTCACACTTTTGGATCTTTCCCATAGCTTTTAAACGGTTAGAAATTGTTTGTTGTAAAACATTTAACATTGCTGCCATTTGCTTTTGACTCAAAGTGTCATCTCCATCCAATATCGTTTGCAGTTCGGCGTCTTCAAACTTTTTTGGGGGTCTTCCATGTTCTTCATTTCTCACATCAAAATCATTATTTCTGAACCGTTGAAGCCATCTTTTGCATGTTGCTTCTGATAAAGCATGATCACCATATGCCTCGACAAGCATTCGATGCGATTCTGCAGCACTTTTCTTCAAATGAAAACAAAAAATTAATGCTTTCCGCAAATCATCACTTTCTGGTACAAAATTCAACATGTTTAACACGATGAAAAAATATGATGTTGTCTGTTCAATGACTTGATGTTCACTTAATATTTATCACAGATGTTATAGCAAACAAACAAAAAAAAAAATAAAGGGCTCGTTCACAACAATTGCTCCCTATCGAGACATTTGTTTCTTGACGCTCACTTCATTACGGTATACCTGGTATACACCCTTGTCCTTCTTTTTCTCACCAGAGCCATAGGAAGAATTATATATTAAATGAATGTATGTACGATTCGTGTTGAATGAACGTTTAATGTAAAGAATCGGGGCTATGTTATATATAAGTTATCGTCAGCTTTGTAGTCTTAGGCGTTTGACTGTGCGCATGCAGATGTAGGCTGTGGAGTTCGTCGTACAACATTAACTTCCAGATCCCACTAATTCAAACAGAAGCAAGTAATTCTACGTAAAACTTGTTTTCTCGAAAAGACCAACGACTTTTCTTTCTGCTTTCTGCGTCAAGGAACGGAAGAGGGAAGACAAAATCGTTGTACAACTTGAGCTTGGTATTTTGGAGAAGAGCTCAAATATTCACTTTTTCTGTTCCAAACTCACCGGCCACCCCAAATTTCAAAAAATGAGGAAACATCTTTTTAAACTTAAAGGCAGAAGATCCTGCCGCATACTGCAACGATCCTCATCCGGAATTCACTTTCTGAATAGTTTCAAAGAAAAGGACCGTATATCAGAAAATAAAAATACAAATGCCAGTGGCCATGGGGAAATCTATATTTTTAAAAACAGTGGAATGCTCAAATTCAAATCGGAACACACGTGGCACTGCAGCTCACCAAGGACCAGCTTCGTAAACCTTTGCGCACGTTCTTTTTGTTCGACTATGAAACCCAGACTCAAAGAAGTCCTTCATTTCAAATTAGTCCTCCTTGAGCGATCTATGTTAATGCGGAGACGTGTGTGAGTCGAAGCACTTACCTCACAATTCCCCGTCGACCACCCTTTGCAAACGAACCCTTCAAGAAACAAATTTACGAAATGGAACATTTCGATGTGAATAATAAAGCAAAAAATTGATCAAAAAGTTTTTGAAAAAACGCAACGATATGAAGAACCCGACGAAGAACTTCAGCAGCAGCAGCAGAAGGTACATTAGGAAAATTGCATCTGATATCCCGCTGTCGTGCGGTCCTTCGTTGCAAGCTCCTATACACACTATAATATTTCATCTGTTGTTGCTGAGTATTCGTTTTAAATATTTTTCCGATTTTTCTTTGCAGAGTATCCTGAAAAACGTCCAATGCTCTTCACGGAACACAGTCGATACGAGCCCGGTGACGTTTTACGAGCGAACTGCAGCACTCCCCCGTCGCGGCCCAGAGCTGAGCTAAAATTCACAATCAATAACATGGTGGTAAGTTATTTTTGGTTATTTTATTTTTTGCATGCATTTCAATCTGGTTGAAGTGTTGGTGCACAGATATACCACTGAGCCTCGGAAATATTTGCTCACAAATGAGTAATAGGACTTTGGCTTGACCACCACATAGCGCACTGCATTCCTTGCGTGTTAGGTGAGAATTTGTGCAGTTGGCAGCAGGCTTTATACACATGTATGTGTTCGTACATCGAAATGCAGTCAAAATGAAATTTGGCTTTCTGTGAATTCCACTCACTTTGACGAGGGGTGGAGATAAGTGCGTCTGTTTAGATGGAGCCAACTATTGCGGACATTTTTGTACTAAGCGGGCAATTAAATTTAATCTGACATACAGACATATGTTTGTTTCTTGCAAACCCTTAGAAATTAAGTCGGGAGTTCAGAAGAAAGGAATAATAATAATAATATGTTGAGTGAACAAGGAAATTTCATTTGTCTTACTTATTCTATGAAATATAACATCGTTAGATGAATTTCACAGGAATTATTTGTAATTGTGTACAAGGATTTTCAAATAAGAGGCAACTTATAATTAGAGAAGAACGTGGTGCTTGGGTACGCTGGTCAGGTTTCTACCTTTAACGTCGCACAGTCTCGTGGGGTTCTTATAACAGAACTTCCAATGAAAGTTTAGAGATATTTTGTATAAAGTGCCTCATGTTTGATGTGTTTTGTATTTTTAATTCGAAATTAAAAGACGTTCACGCTTTGTTTGAAGTGTTATTTAAGATAGATAATTTGTATTTAAATTTTCAAACAAAATAATTAGCTTTTGGAGGAAGGTGGATGGCACGACAGTTCGCAAGTTGAGTAGGATCTAGTTTCCTCATCAACTATTCGTGTTGCGCGTATACTGTTCTCTCACGAGTGGAAGGAACCTTCAGCTTTTTACCGACTCCGAACGAAGAAGTTTGAGAAGCTTCTTCAATAACTATTATCTCTATTTGATTATTGTCAGCTGCTCGAAAAGGTGATGCCGTAAATCGGGTGGTGTTCAGTCTGGGACCAAACCTGGGGCTTCAGGCATGAGAGTGCCGCACTCTACCCACTACTCCACGGCACACAGTGGTGCCCGAGCGGTAAAAAATAATTAAAATGAAATAAATTTCTCGATCAACTCGTATTAGTTTATCGATTACACATCTTTTTATTTCTATCTTTCTATCTAATCTTAAAAGCCGAAATTGTTTGTACTTCTATTAAGCAGTTTCGGAGTACGACTAGCTCAAAGTTGGGACCTTACATTTTTCAAAATTGGATGCTTTTTTGAAGAAAATTCCATGTGGGATATTCTTTAAAATAATTAACCCTGACTCATGATGTTATATTAAATTAAAAGGGCATATATTCAACCAAACTCCATTAACAGGTTTTTTTCATTGATTGAGGCCACATTTTGCGAAAAGTACTTTCATGTTTGGTAAAGCATAACAAAAGTATTCCAAGAGGCTCCAGAGGGAGGTCACGTTTTTCTGAAAGCCCGAAATGTTCTCTATCGATGGTGCAGAAACAAAAATCAATTTTTTACTTTTAGGAGAAAAAGACGCTAAAGTGGCAAGATATCTGTAATTTATCGGCATCTTTTTTGAATTTTTTCCCTTCTAATGCTTGTGTTGCGCGAATGTCATGGACATGCACCACTAAGTAGCTAAGCGCAATCCTTGTTGAACTAAATTCAGATTTGCAATTTCTTACAACGAAAGTTTGTTTTTAAATAGTATTTGTATGTAATTTTGTATCTAGGTATTCCAGCATTGTTTTGAGCCGAAGTTTTCTGCCGTAAATTGTTTTTAAATATTTATATTATGCAAATAAAAGAAAAAGTGCGGTTTTCACGTTTGAAACTTAAGATTTCTCTTTTACCGAGCATTTGCTGACACCCAGTGGATTCAATGGCACTGATACTTTATTCCAAATTTGATCAAGATCGGTCAACGGGTTCAAAAGTTATAGATTTATTTCCGCGTTCCTCATACATGGGGACCACTGTGCGGCAGTCACTCATGCATGAAAGTGGTCAGATTTCTAAGATGTTGATGAAGTGTTGGAAAAGTGCCTCAATTATCACTCTTAACGATCGAGGTTTGATTCCCGTACTGAATGAATCGTTTTCGTTCAAGGAACTTCTTCCTTCAAGTTACTAGCAGCAGTCAAAGTGCTTATTTTCGGTGGTGCATGCGGAAGGTGCATAGCACGCGTCACAACACGCATACGTGTCCTGTAGTCGATGAAATTATAAGAAAATATCGAGTAAGGCTTGCACCTTATTCAGCGTGCATGAAACTAAAAGTAGCATGGGGCACGAATTTCCGATTCGATAGGAAATTCCAGAAATAATTATCAAGTCACTAGCTTCGTAGTACTGTCAGTTGCTACCCATTTCTTTTAAAAATACCCTTTTACTATCGTATTTCCACGGTATTTGTAAGCGCTCCAATTCAGTTCTTAATACGTTGGTATTTTTCAATCCACAGTCGAAACGTACATAAAATATAAGGTCTTTGGATTAATTTGTTGGCATATATTTCTGGCTTATACTACGAAATCTGTTTTCACAGATTAGACGCCTAAGTTTCTCAAACCCCAATTTAGTTCATGCTTTAGGCACGTACTTGCTCCACCTTGGTAGGGAACAAAACCTTTCAAAAATGTGGGTAGCAGCAGTCAGTTGAAAATTCAACTCAATACAGAGCCGCAAAAGTCCAGTAACCGTCCGGTCTGAGTCAGTGGGTTGAACAATCAGCTTCAGAGCAGCCAGCACAGCCTAATGACTTCGGCCATGTCTGCGATATTAGTGGTCGCCGTGGCGTAATGTTGAGCGTAGTGGTATAGTGCCACTCTTACACGCCGAAGGGTCTGATTCGATTCCCGGCTGAACACCTCGAATTTTTCACGGTACCACCTCTTTCGAGCCGCTGACAACACTCAACATTAATAACTGTCTAAGAAAACGCTTTTTAAACTTCGCCGTTCGGAGTCGACAAAAAACTGTAGGTCCCTTCTACTAGTGAAAGAACAGCAGCGCGCACCACACGAGTAGTTGATGAGCAAGCTAGGCCCTGGTTCCCTGTGGATTGTCGCGCCATACAATTATTATTATTATGTCTGCGATATTGGATTTCAAACTACTAAACTACGGCGGCTAAATTCCGGTGAGTCTGGTGCCGAAGTTTCAGGGACACCTTTCAATGTGTGTTCAGCCACTCCTTGCGGTGGTGGCCACCATTCCAGAAAGCGACCAGGTGCTTGAAACGAATCTGGTATTCTCGGCGCGTAAATTTCGCACTCTACTTACTACGCCATGGCAGGCTATGCAAACATAATAATCACAGAAAAAAAGAAAGATATAATTAAGTGCATTACTTCGAAATAACTTAAAGAACTCGTAAATAAATTCAAATTATTGAAAAATCCGAAAGTGAATCACAAATCTGACATGCAAAAAAACAAAAAATGAGTGCCGAAGTGAATCCCTTATCTACACAATCCCTAAAGTAAAAAACAAACGGCTTAAAAACAGATGAAAGAACTGCGAACTGAGTAGTTGCACCAATGACTGGTTAAATAGACCCTACGAACCTATGGGCAAGAACACCAGAATCTTCCTAGCATAAAAGTATGCCATAGACACATGCGCTCAAATCAACATTCGGTAAAGGTATACACACCGTGGTGTAGCGACAATCTCAGATAGCCGCGCAACCATCGCTGCTCTGAATTCTCACCAAGCTTGCGTGGGATTGCTTTCAGAAGGCACGGATCAACAGTGTAAAACGTTGCTGGGGCGAAGTCATATAGGGACAATCGGCAATGATGTGACCGACGCCCAGGTAAGAAGAGGGACATCAGAACATTTCATTGACCCTAAACCGTTGCGTGATGTTGAAGATCACATCCTCAATGAAGATGTGAGGGGAACGGAAATCTAAAGCATTGCTGAAGGTACAAGACAAGGAAAAAGAATCCTAGGTCAATACAACAAACGAACATTTTACGCGTGCATTAAATTGTAAAAGAATTGTATTTGTATTCTTATGAACTAACTTCCATGTAACTGAACACGTTGTTGGCGCTACAGTCGAAAGGCGGACCAGGGCCTAGCTTGCTCATCAACTACTCGTGTTGTGCGTGCTATTGTTCTCTCACGAGTAGAAGGGACCTACAGTTGTGTGCCGACTCTGAACAGCGAAATTTGAGAAGCTTTCTTAGACAGTTATTACTCTTTAAGTGTTGTCAGCAGCTCGAAAGAGGTGGTGCCATGAAAAATTCGAAAAATTGGTGTTAAGCTGGCAATCGAACCTAGAACCTTCAGCGCCTGAGCGTCGCACTTTACCCACTACGCCACGGCGACCACGAACACGTGGTGAGCACATAGGGAAGGAGAAGTGAAAGATATCCCAGCACACTTTTTGTCAACTTGTGAAGCAATTGCCAACACACGACAAATGCTTAGTAAATAAATACTTTCTCTCATTCATAAATTCTTAAAAGAAACCGGTATAGAGAGGATTTTGTAAAATAGATTTCCTCTACTCGGGAAAAATAAAATCCCTTAACTTATCCTGGAAAGGATTGTATAAGCAGGGAAATGCGCAGGGTATTGAAAAGGAGCCTACAGGAAGTATTGGTTCATGTAACAACATATAAGATAAAAAGATTGTGGATGCATCTTGAATCTAATGATCCTGAGGATCAACAGTTTTTGAACGAAAATGGTCATAATGGTAGTTGGTCATCGCGGCACTTACGAAAGCAACACGCCGTGAACTCCAAATGCTCCTGTAAGATGTATTCTTGATGATGAATTTAAGTCTGGACTGTCAATATGTGGAACCTAAAAATTAAAGTCTCTTGTAGCTGCTCATGAGTGGAACCTTTTTCCTCCACAAGCCAAAAAAGTTTGCCTTAAAAAATAATTTCTCAAAACAATCGCACGCCACCAAAAGTGTGCCCATACGTTGACCGCAGATCTCCACGAATACAGTAACAACTCATCAAGCTCTCTGTTGAGAGCAGCATTCAAGTGCAAAACTGCATAGAGGCGTGGAGGTGTGCTAAAATCCACAAAATACTGTTTGTTAAAATATTTTTCACACTTTTTAAGTTCCATCACTCCACGACTCACCTCCTGTGAATAACAGGAGTTCAAGAACAACAAAAAAACAATCTCACACCCTGACGCAAGCATAAAAAGGTTGACAACAAATAACAAAAAAGCACGAAATTTAATCCTTATCGTCTTTCTTGCAAATGGCATGTAGTGCTTGCACTTTGTTGTGTTAACTCTGCATGTGAGCATGCATACGAGATGCGGTAAGTCGCCCCGTGTCGGTGATGGTGGGAAATGAGCAGAAGAAGTATTCTGACCGGATAGTTTTCCCACCACCACCGACGGCATTTGATCTGTACTAAAAGCAGGAAGTGCATACTTGGTCCAGTGAGTCCCACGATAGTGCTTCCCTAGTGCTAGACGTGGTGATAAAAAGTCCTCTTCATCAGCCAACATCCAAGAGGACGTGCCGGATGGGTACCTATGCTTAGTTTTTTCCTCGTGTTTCATTTTTCTTGCTTGTGTTTTTTTTTCGTGTTTATCATTCACATTCCCCTTGTGGAAGATTCTCAAAAGTGCTGTCCCATTCATTCATATGCGACTGTGAAGTGGCACTGAATTTGTATGGCTGCTGTAGAAGTGAGCAAAATATTTAGAACGCACGACTTTTTTTTGGGCGTTCCCCTTTGCCGTGCAGCACCGAGAAGGATGGGGATGAAATTAAATGGATTTTATGGTTTACGAAGCGAGCATTCGAAGTGGAGATGCGCTAAAATGCTAGAAGCTTTCGTATGTTTCACCTGCTGATGTGGCTGCTGAAAGTGCCCCCATTTATTTGTACTCAACAATTTATGCAAATTATGACCCAGAGTGTCGACTTAAATTTTGCAGTTTTTTTTGCATTTTGGCTTTTGTATGGCTTTGGAGGAGCACACGGTTCCAGATCTGTCACAGAGGGTCAGTGGCCGGCTTCTCCTAAATTACCTCTACATCTGCCCTTTTAAAATCACAGAATGTCGTCTTTCATTCGCACTGAAATTCCTTAGCAAACCGGACGCCCCATTTGTCAGTCCCATGTCTACTCAGCAGTAAATAGAATTACTTTCAAAGGACTCCCTGTGCAAAGAGCCAACAAAATTCGGAGAACACCACCTGCAAGGTAACCTGCACCTATCTGCCCTAACTTTGCGAAACTCAAACAAAAAACAGTGCTGTCCACATCAGACCTCTGGTAACCGAGAGTTCAGTTTCAAATCCTGTAAAAACAAGTGCGGCCATAGTCTTTAGGACAATTTACAATTTAACGACTTTTGACCCACGCTCGGGGTGTGTCGACTGCAGCAGCATTTGGTCCAACAATTTGCCATGGAGTCCAGCCTGTGCCGGATTATCTTAGGAGTGACGAGTGAGCCGAATAAATGTGTCCGAACCAAAAATACTGCTTTATGCACACCAGAGTAAAAAGAATGACAGGCAGAAGACTTTTTCCCAAAACGAGTATGAAACACCAGCGTAAAAAAGTGGAAGGACAACCGTTGGCCGAGATGAAAACGGAACCATACACAAAATAAAAAGCTTTATCGCTGTACTGGGCGTTTTTTCCTCGCTTGCCTGGAGGTGGTGAAATGGTCGCTTTCTCGTTTTGCAGGATCGTGAAATCGCACCAGGATAAATTTAATGGAATGAAAGGACGAACGAAGGGGAAGGGTGCAAGCAAGCAACTGCATTTTTTAGATTTTGAGATATTCTGTATACAGATGTTTTTTATTTGTTGACGATGTTGCTTCTATTCTGGGGACAAGCTGACGGAAGCAGGAATTCCATTTGTCACATTGAAGTTTATCTCTATCTTAAGGCAATCTGACTATCTTACGGTGAGGTGCTTTATGATAAACGTGGATCTGGCGCCTTGCACGCTCGTGGTATCTGTTAGAATTAGGAGTCGATAGCAGTTTGAAAGTTCTACTATCTACGATGTGATTCGTCTTTAATTTCACAAAATTGGTGGGGATCTATATAAGCAGGTTTGATCTTTGTTCTTTCAGTCTGTATCATCATATCGTGTGAAGCGATGACAAGATTGATGTTTAACCGTGATGTGACTAACATTAAGTTTCAAATAAGCCTGTGACCTTGAGACTTTTGATAAATGGATTAACTGCCAAAACATAATATTCTGATCCAGAAATGCTGGTTGCAGTTTTCCGACCACACCGTTGGTCGTCGGTAAGAAATGAAAAACAACGCCATTTTCATGAAATATTGGGACCTGAAGTTAATCGTTTTCTCAAGAGATGGCGCCTCCTGTAAACTCTGGCTGATGGTGGAAGCGGTTGCCTACTTCACTGGAATGATATTGTAGCTTGCAAGAGTTGTCATTTTTGTATCAAGGCAAGGAGGGTCTTGGCTAATGCACAAAGTTTGATGTTAAGGAATGAAAGGCTTTGTGGATAGAGATTCATGCCAATGTTGAATCGTTTGGAGTAACTAAGGATCCATCTTTCATTCAGTAGAATAAATTTGTTTTTCGTCGAAAGCAAGGTATATGTGTGCTCTGCGAGTTGAAAACAAGAGGTTTCGATATGCAATATTTACTTATAAAATGCTTCTTTAAATACATTAAACATACACCGGATCGCGACTTGCGATTTAAAAAAAGCAGCCTTAAGAAGAAAATCACAATGCAAAGGCTGGTGAAACGGTCCCAACATCGTTCCCATCAACGCCAATGATAAAGCAACCACGGTTACAAGATCAGGTTCTACACGGGTAAGTGATGTACTATAAGATGACAAAGCGAGTGAATGGAAACGTAATCGACTACAACCAATGTGTTTGAGATTTGTGTTAGGTGCAGAAAGGCAAAAAACGCTCGAATGGCACAGTGATTTTGCAAAATTTGAGGCTTACATTTGCTGATTCGAGAAACTTTTACACTGTGGCGAGAAAATTTTAGGTGACCAACGTGCGCTATGCCGTTGTGAATTGGCAGGACACCTGAGAAGATAAAGGAACCTGTTTTGATTCAATGACATATTTTAAAACCATTAAAAAAAATACAAACTTAAGTTGCTCGTAAGAAAACTGTAGCACGCACGATACAATTTGATTCTGATGAACACCAAAGTCCCTTGTAGACTGTTCCAGCATTTATTTTGTGGTTTGGTCAAGAACAGACTTACTAACCGATCGGTCGATTGTTCTCGTTTTTAAGTAAAAGCACGACCAAGTCTAGAAATAGGAAAGTACTTACAAAATCTGCATATGATCAAAATTCAAATCCAACTTAACTTTTCTGAAAAAGATTCAGTTAAACGGAAGATAATGAGTGAGTTTGTGTTAAAAAAAGATGTGGGGCAATGGTTCTTGCACGTAATACCAAAGGAAATTTCTGGAAGAAGAGAGCATGGACAAAAAAAAACTTCCTGTGAATGGATTCGAAGGGGGAATCATGGATCAAATTAACAAATTTTTGCATCGATTGATTGTGTTCTTTTTTTGTTAAGATAAAAAAAGTTAAGTCCTCTAGAAATTGGGTTATTAGAGACACTTCCTATACAACGCTTAAGATGGCTAGGCCATGTAGAGCGTATGGGCAACACTGCTCCGTCCCGGAAAATCTTCGAATCTGAGCCATTGGGAAAACGCAACAGAGGAGGGACTAGGCTTAAGTGACGCACACAAGTGGAGAAGGACCTTAACCAACTTGAAGTGCGGGATTGGAGGCAGCTGGCGAAAGATCGTGCTGGCTGCAGAGGCATGTTGGTTGGGGCCCAAGTCCACCCTAGACTATAGCGCCACAAGAAGAAGAAGAAAAAGCACTTCCTATGACAATGACTCTTTTTATGTTTCGGATGGCTTTGCAACATTTTGTTGAGAATAATCCTTCTGCCAATTTTCTTTGCGTTCTGCACAGCTTTCTGCGATGACTTAAGTCGCTCGCAAATCCTGAGCATGATGCACGATACCCAGCAGGTTCCATCTAATGTGTACGAGAACCTTCTGACGGTGAATACTCGGCGTGGTCGGAAAATCCGAGAGCCGAATAGAAACATTTTGCACCACCAGTCACAATCCTATCCAAAAGCGGTTTCCTTGTCGAACGTTCAGGTAGCACTTCATACAAGCAAAGTCAACTTTGTTGTTTACACTGTTGTAATGCATGATCGAAATTGGCTTGGTATGCTACCACAAGTATTTTTAAACTAACTCCGTCGAGTAATATCCCGAGTTCATCAACTTAAAATTTTGTTAACTCTAGTACGGTCCTGCTACCGACATCATTGATGTAGACTCTACGCTATAATCTTTTTATTTGGGAGAAAACTCGGAATTCTATTTTAGTTTGTAATGTAACTTTGCAACGAAATATAACAACAGAGGGAGTCGACGCGTCTATAAAACCCCATATTACCAAATTGAATCTATTTTATTACCAAGCGGAGGCCTGAACCCTATTTTAACCTAAAACCACCTCCGGTCGAACGCTGACTTCGAGCACTAGCTGACGGAAAGTGTCGAAGAGAACTCGAATTTAGTTTGCTTTGGGACTTGTTTGTTAGACCTTTCCGTTGTCATTGTGTAGAGTGAAGTTATCAAAATAGTCTCACTTGCTAGCATCAATCGCAAATGCCGATAGGTGTCAAAAATGTCACTATGGAATTTTCAAAGAGCAACATAAATATGAATAATTGGATGATGCGTGGTCGCTGCGGCGTAGTGGGTAGAGTGCGACGCTCACACGCCGAAGGGTCTCGGTTCAACTCCCAGCTCAACACCAATTTTTCGGATTTTTCACGGCACCATCTCTTTCGAGCTGCTGAAAACACTCAAAGAGTAGTAACTGTCTAGAAAAGCTTCTGAAATTTCGCCGTTCGGAGTCGGCAAAAAACTGTAGGTCCCTTCTACTCGTGAGAGAACAGTAGCGCGCACAACACGAATAGTTGATGAGCAAACTAGGCCCTGTTCTGTCGAGGAGTTTCATACCGACTCCGAGCGACGAAGTTTGAGAAGCTATTACTATTTGGGTGCTGTCAGCAACTCGAAAGAAGTGGTGCCGTGAGAAATTCGAGGTATCGAATGTACACCTTCGGGATGTAAGTAACGCAATCTACCCGCTACGCCTGCTGTCTATTGTCACTCAGGCGAACCCAAATTAATTAGCCACTCTCCGTGAAAGGCTCTTGTGTTACGGAAACCAAACGATTTTCCGTTCTCCGTATGTGTTTCAATTCAACACTAAAATGGAATGACCACATAATCGAGTTTGCCAAATATGCGGGAAGATGCTTAGGTTTCTCAAACCGATGGAGGAAGCATTTCACTTTTTTAAAATTGGCGTATATGTCTAAAGCTATCTGCTCTGGAGCTCCTAATACCAAACTGAACCTACTAGATAGAATTCAACAACAGGCGATATAACTAATTGGTAATGAAAATTCTGCGAAGTCAATTAACTCTTTATTAATATTTTGTCGCAACTTCAACAAACAAACGCTCTAATGAGTACTGCACTCCTCCCCTTCAAGAATTTGCGCGTAATACTTGCCTGACTCATTTTAATGACCAACTTCGGACGTGTGGCTTAGCTTAGGGAGTTGTTCGTTAGCCGCACCGCATGAAGATTGGAATGCTCCTTCCAGCCCAAATTTCCCCTTCATTGCAATCGACAAACCATATAAACCTACCGGTGGGTTTATAAGGCTTGTCCCCTTTCCTTCTCTTACTTAAGATCATGTTGTAGCTTAGTCCCGATCACTTAAGGCTGCAAAACAATCCCTTCAGGGTGCACCAGTTAACTAAAAATCAGGGCCCAAGATACATGACGCAAGTTCCTTTTTTGCCACACGTTCATTCGTGTACACTTTGTACTTTGAACAGTGAAACGTTTACTGTTTCACTTAGAGGTTAATATCCTTGAAGGACAATTAATCGAAAAACGCTATTCTGCAAATGCTCTTGCTGCCATTGCTTTCGTGAACGTTTTGTCTGCATCATCGTCTTTCTTTTTAACTGCTCTATATTTATTCTACGTATTACAAGTTCTTACTGAAAAAGCCTTATGCGCACTTGCAGCCTATTATAATAGAGTTAACACCTATCCTGGTAGTCCGAGGTATACCGTTCTTTGACAAGTACAAGTCCATGTCCTAAAATGTTTTCACATATGTATGTTCAGCTTTCCTATCTCTCGCATTGATATCCAATTGTTCAAAATAAAACTTCAGAAAATGAAATGTTCAGATTGTCTTTAAACTCACACTAGTTCTAGCATCTGGTCCATACGTCTCCATGAACTTTTCTTCATTATTTTGCTAGCGTCTCGCAGCAATGACCTGCACAGTGCCCTTAAAATTGCAACCCTGATTGAGCCAGAAGGGCAGCGTAGTGGTTTTAAGTCATGCTTAACGTTCTAGTTTGATATTCGACATTATTTACAGCGCCTTGTATATCAATCCTGTTTCTATTGTTAATTGCTTCAAAAATTACAATTCATGCCCATTTTTGACTGGTTCAGATAGGGATATAAAGTGATTCTTCATTTATTAAAAATTTAAATTTAAAAATGCGAAATTTCTCTCGACATTTTCACCCTAAAATCTATTTGCTGAAGGATGTTGATGCTATCTCACAAAATCTAATCGGAAGGGCAACAGCAAACAATCGGAAGGTTTCTCGGCCTTGAGCGAGCATAATCAAACAACACGCTCGTTGTTGTGCTACACCCTTCCCCAAACCATTTCCACCAAATACATGGCAAATCAAAGGATTCACATTCCAAGCATTTCCCAGAACATCTCCAGCAAAAGTCCACCCTAAGGGTACACTTGCTCTTTCAATATCATTTGTGATTCTCCCCAATAGGAACATATTGCTCTATCCCCTTGTTTCGTTCTGTCTGGCACACGGCCGTCTACGTCTGTGGGGGCAAAGATACTCTTCACGTTAGTTTCAGTATTGCCTTAGAAAATGTAACAGTTAATAAGCACTTCAATCGAAATAAAAATAAACTGCTTGAGTTAATTAGCTGGGCGGAACTTCTCGGAACCGATGCTTTCAGGCGTTGTTTTGCCATGCAAGAACGTTTAATTTTCGATCGCCTTTGATGCTATGTCGGAGAAGGTGGGCAGACATCTAAAAAGGTTAGCATGTGTCAAGGGTTGTGTCTGTTCCATTGATTCATAGGTAGTTTCACCAACCGTTTATCAACTTTTCTGCCGAATTTTGCTTGTCTGCAAGATTTTGAAAAATTTAAGAAATGATTTTTTGAAATCAGAATCAGAATCAGAGTACGCCGCAAAACCCAGGAAGACCGATAGGTCTCTTCTTCTTCTTCTTCGGATGGCGCTACAGTCCGGGGTGGACCTGGGCCTCAACCAACATGCCTCTCCAGCTAGCACGATCTCTTGCCAGCTGTCTCCAATTGCGCACTCCAAGATGGTTGAGGTCCTTTTCCACTTGTGTGCGCCATCTCAGTCTAGGACGTCCTCTGTTGCGTTGTCCCTGTGGTTCGGATTCGAAAACTCTTCGGGCCGGAGCAGTGCTGTCTATGCGCTCTACATGGCCTAGCCATTTGAAGCGTTGTATCCGTAGACGCTTGACTAGGCTCATGCCGCCGTACAGCCCATACAGTTCGTGGTTGAATCTTCTCCTCCAGATGCCATCAACGCAAACAGGACCAAAAATCGCACGCAGAACTTTTCTCTCGAAGAGACCAATGGCTTCCTCATCCGCTTTTAGTAGCGTCCAGGTTTCTGCGCCGTAGAGCAGGACTGGGATGATCAAGGTGTTGTACAAAGTCACTTTGGTCGTTCGGGAGAGGGCTTTATTACTCAATTGCCTCTTGAGCCCAAAGAAACAGCGATTGGCAAGAGTGATTCTGCGCTTGATTTCGGTACTGATGTTGTTGTCCCTATTCACCGCGGAGCCGAGATAGACGAAGTCCTTTACTACCTCGAAGTGTCTGCTGCCCATAGTGACGCTCTGTCCGAGACGTCGATGTTCTGCGTCCTTCTTCGATGACAGCATATACTTCGTTTTACCCTCGTTTACCACCAGTCCCACTTTAGCCGCTTCCGTTTCAATGCTAGCAAACGCCTCATTGACGGCTCGCTGAGTTCGGCCGATCACGTCAATGTCATCCGCATAAGCTAGCAATTGAACGGACTTGTGGAAGATAGTGCCTCTGGTGTCGACGTGTGAGTTCCGCACGATCCCTTCAAGGATGATGTTAAAGAAGTCGCATGACAGCGCGTCGCCTTGTCTAAATCCTTTTTTGACATCGAAGGTCTCGGTAAGTTCGCTACCGACCTTGACGGAGCAGCGAGAGTTCTCCATCGTCATCCTACACAATCTGACGAGTTTGGTAGGGATGCCAAAACTAGACATGGCACTGTATAGCTCGTCTCTATGCACGCTGTCATACGCGGCCTTGAAATCGACAAATAGATGGTGGGTGTCGATTTGTACTTCTTGGGACTTCTCCAGGATCTGCCGAAGTGTGAAGATCTGGTCGATTGTGGACTTCCCTGGCCTGAAACCACACTGATAAGGACCTATCAGGTTGTTGACGAACGGTTTCAGGCGCTCACACAGTACGGCAGAGAAAATCTTATATGCAATGTTAAGAAGACTGATCCCTCGGTAGTTGGCGCAGTCGAAGGGGTCTCCTTTCTTGTGGACCGGACAAACGATGCTGAGATTCCACTCGTCGGGCATGCTTTCCTCCGACCATATCTCACAGATGAGCTGGTGCATGCACCCAACCAGCTCATCCCCAGCCGCTTTGAACAGCTCTGCGGATAGTCCGTCCGCGCCAGCAGCTTTGTTCGATTTCAGTCTCGATATTGCTATCTTGACCTCGTCGAAGTCGGGGGGGTGGAATTCTTGTCCATCGTCGACCAAATTGAGTGGGACATTCTGCCTAACAGCGGAATTTGCGACGTCATCGCCGTTTAGGAGTCTGCAGAAATGATCCTTCCAGATTCTCAGCACCGACTGCGACTCTACCACTAGTTGTCCATAGGTCTCTCTCCATCTTTTATTCCAAATAAGCTTTTCAGCATAAGATTAACAGCCATTTTCGGGACGGATGCCGCGGGTTCTCTTGGGACCAGCTTAGAGCAGTGTGAGTGTTAGAATAATTAAACATTATTAGACACATAAGTAGAAAACGAATGCCAAGGAACAGTCGAAACAATGGCCGTGGCTTCTCACTGCATGGCAACTGAACGGGATGAGAATGAAAGACTTTAAGTCTATGAAATCACTTTAGGGCGTCAATAACTGCTTGCATTCGATTGGGCATGCTATCGACTAAATGGGATAGTCTTGACCTTGGCCCAGAGATGGTATCAATTTCCGATGTCGCCTGCAACGGACCTTTTTAGGTGTTTCCTACCAAATTTTATTCTTAAGTTCTTTTGATGTCAACAATGACTTTTTTTTACCTTGGCTCTTCCTCTGAAGCCAGCTACTCTTAGAGTCCTGCGAATGGTTTCCTCAGAAATGGCAATATATTGCTCGCGTTCCGGTGCCGGTCTCAAGTCTCGAAAAATTTTGCGATTTTCAATTGCAGGCATGATCTCTTTGCGTCCAGCTCGGTTTGTGCAAGGCAAATTTTCAAGAGTTTGACGAAATTTGCTTATGGCAGCAATGGATATTCCCGGTGCCTCGTACCCTTTTTTAAAAGGCTTTCAACTTGGCCCTTTTTTTGTTGTTTTCAGAGGTTCGGACACATTTTTCATTTCAATTTGCAATTTCATGTGTTTAATTAAAAATGAGAAAATGTTTGTGTTTCATATATTTGTAAATAGGCAGAAGAACAGAGAATGCTGCACTTTGTAATACAAAAACTGTTTTCCTTTTACTTCTGTTTCAAACTCACAAAACTAATCAAGATACCACTGCAAATGCATTCGTTCGACAAAAAAAAAAAACAAAAAACAATCTTCAAGAACCGTTAGAAGGAAAAGTCAAACGCATCCAACTTCACCCCTCTAAATGTCATAATTCATTTTTCAACAAAAAACGTGATCGATTTGGAGAGTAACTATATCTAGTTACATCACACCCTGGTTGTTTGTCTACGATATCGTTTTCAAATAAAGCTCAGTTGATGCTTATTGCCTTACATGAAATAGTTGCAACAAACGAAATGTCTTAGACGAAGCGGACCTCAGTGAGTTCAGGCTTAGAAATCAGTGAAGGCTAAGAGCCTTTTAAAAAATTAGCATAGCAGCTCTATGACACGGGCCCAAACTCTCAAAGGTCGCAGTCAGGAATGATCACAAACTGATATTTAAATGATAAAAAAAAACCTAATTTTTAAAGCAGTACCCTGACCGCCCTGGCGTAGTGGGTAGAGTGCGACGCCCACAAGCCGAAGGTTTATGTTCGGTTCCCGGCTGAACACCTCGAATTTTTCACGGTACTACCTATTTTCAGCTGCTGACTTCACTCATAGAGTGATATATGTCTAAAAAAAAACCTTACAAACTTCGCCGTTCGGAGTCAGTAATAACTGTAGGTCTGTACAACTAAGTAGTTGGACCTGGTCCCCCTGTAAGTATTATTATACTTCCCAAACAAATATAAATTCATATTTGAGGTCACTGTGGGAATTCGCGGCTATTGAACAATGAATACTTCCATCGTATCAATTTGTCACGGAAGTCAATGGCGCTTCGGCTCTACAATACGTTGAAGTGTGAGCAGCAGAACTCTCTAACCTAAAATCTTGAAATGGCCTCGATCCACAAATGCGAAAATTAAAAAAATACAACGCGGAGAAAAAAAACATATAGGAACCCCTAATATCCCGTAGAGGCATAAACTCGTACATACATTCGATGACAGAAGAGCCAACAAGTTAAGTCCTCAGCTTCTGCAGCAACTATTCGTGTTCCGCGTTCTATTGTTCTCTCACGAGTTTGAGGGAAGTATAAGCGTTTTCACGAACAAATACCTTTCTTTGCGTGCTGTCAAGAACTCGAGGCAGATGGTGCCCTAAAAATATGTGAGGTGGTCAAATCTATGAATCGAACCTGTAATCGTCACACTTTATAAACTACGCCACAGCATATATCAGGAGTAAAAGGTTTTTTCACTCCTCCTTTCCGGAAGCATCCGAAATTATATTTTCTCGAAATTTTTCCACTTTCATACTTTCGAAAATGCGTCTTCTCCGAATTTTGTTGAGATTAAATAGATTTTGAACAAAAGACATCGAAGTCTTAATTTTTCAGCATTTGCGACCTATCTGAGTGTAGTCGCGTCACCCTTAGCCACGGAAGTAAAGATACGCGGTTTACATAAAAAGAAGCCAAAGAGAGAATATACAGATATGAAAAGAGAGGGATTCAAAAAGAAGTTCAGTTGAGATCTGGACGCAAGCGAGAACTGTCGCAGTAAATAAAGTGTGGAATATAAAAAAAAGTGTTCGCCGTTTCGTAGTGGGTAGAGTGCGACGCTCATACGCCGAAGGGTCTAGGTTCGACTCCCAGCTCAACACTAATTTTTCGAGTTTTTCACGGCACCACCTCTTTCGAGCTGCTGATAACACTCAAAGAGTAATAACTGTCTAAGAAAGCTTCTCAAATCTCGCCGTTCGGAGTCGGAAAAAAAATGTAGGTCCCTTCTACTCGTTAGAGAACAGTAGCGCGCACAACACGAGTAGTTGATGAGCAAGCTAGGCCCTGGCCCCCTTTAGACTGTAGCGCCAACAATTATTATTATTATATAAAAAAAGTTTGTTACTTGTTTCTACTCTTTCTGAGCTCGGATTTCTTTTTCATCTTTTAAAATTCATAAAAATCAACCCTGTCACGCAATTAACACCAAACATCTTAAACATCATGAATTAGAGTTTGCGAAGCAGGTCACATCAGTGCCACAGCAAGTCGAAGATCGGCACAGCGGAAACCACAGCAGAACTTTGCTTAACACGCTTACTCCCTGCAATACACACGCCCCTTTTAAAGCTTAAGGTCTTTAAAGGATCTGCATCTGGCGCAAAATTCATTTCTTGCCACTCAAAATTATTCGTAGTATACCATCCGACTTCACACCATTCGCCACTCTCATCTAAATTTGGTCACAAACCCAAACCTCTCAGCATTTAGATATCGTCTCAGAGATGTGCGACGCAAAATGGGCTTCTTCGTGGCCTCGTGTGTGAGGAAGGTAAGTTCTTTTTCGGTTTATCAACTGTCATGACAATCAAATCGTTCTGAACATACCTCTGCTCTTATCAATCGTACAAAACTCATTATCCTTCGTCACCCTAAGGCACTTTGCCAACGCCAATGGCTAACACTTTGTCACCGTCAGCTTAAGAAAAATCATCAATTACCCCCAAACAGAAGCAGACCAACAACGGAAACAACACTGTCAAAAGCTGGAGGGATTTTTAAAACAAAACCCTCGATTATTTATCTCACTAAAGAGGACGAAGAAACTTTCTCCCCGAACGGGACTTAATCACTGTGCTAGGCCTGCATCACAGGATGGACTCTGACTGACTGCCTATGATAAATTGACAAGGCGCCGTCACATTTGTTATGAAGACATTTTGCAAATTACAAATTAGTAGTTTCCCGCAATCAGGAAAATTACAACAATGGGCTACATACCTACATGTCGGCGATAGTACGCCTAAGTGGTAATTATCTTTGCCTTTCAGACCGTAGGCATCTCCATTCCGCCCCGATGAAATTGTGCGTCACATTCTCTCCCTCACGCCTTGCCATTCGACGAGCAGTGGAGTGGGTGCTTTGCCAAATTGGGAAGCTCAAATGCAGAGATTATTCAAGCAAGTCTGGAGGTGTACCGCAAAGGATTTCAATACCCCGGCAGTCGGAAGTGCTTTGTGCGGCGTCCTGGTAGCGCAGACGGATGAGTGGTGCGGAGACAACAGCAAATCGAATCAACTCAGTGGCAAGCAGAAGGAAGACCCAGGTGATAACGGAAATACACGCCTCGGCATAAATAGGTCTGTTAGCAGGCGTCTATTAGGCATGTATTATCGTTTGTGGAAAATAATTTCCGGAAATTACTTGCGCTTTCTCTCGGCGTGTTTGTTGGAAGTTAAAGGTGCTACGCCACTATGCTACACTCGTGTGTTTGCCCCGGTACAACTCTTTGTTTTATGCCGCCGCTGCTGGGAGCTGTTGCCAGAGGTCTACCCATTGGGGGATGTTTGCCCGTAACGTGCCATCAGGAAATACGTTAACTGCCGCAAGATGGAGCGGTGTGGATTCATAGGTTTAATCCCGACAATTAATTCTATCAGCAAACTTTCCCTGGGAGGTATTTAATTCAGATTCAGGTATTTAAATATTTTACTACATACTTACATGTTTGTAATCTGCGGAACACTTGCTTCGGTGGTTTGCTTTGAATATTTTATGCTTGGGATAAGACGATGGTTTTGGGAGGGTGGACTGGGACTGCTGTCTTGGCTAATAAGTAATTCATTTTCAAATTACGAGTACAAGGATATGGCGAAGAAATAGGAGCGTTAACGTTGGCGTGAATCGCAGCAAACATCCGGATAAGTTCATTTAAATCCCATCTAAGTGGGTGCGACCAAATTGGGTTAAAGTGGCTTGAAATGCCTTTTGTTTCGTTGAATGTTGTTTGTTTTTTTGTATTTTTACCATATGTGTAAGAGGCGGACAGGTTTTAAATCCTGCATGGTGGTGGACTCATTTTAGTTCACAATCGCTATTGCTGGTGTCTGTGAGAGAGTGCAAGAGAATCCTTTGAGGTTGGCTTATGTAGATTCCCACACTTATGTTTGTCTTCCCAATGGGAATTGTGTTTTTGATCTCACTGGATTCTTATTCCGCTCTTTTCAGCTGTGTAGGTGTGCGAACAAAGTACAATCTACAGAGCTTCTTAATGGTAAACATAATACAGCCATCGGCGACATTAAGTCAAATGCTTTGCACAATCACATCAAACGAAGCGTTGTCAACCCTGACAATTTTCTTAATTTACAACTATGCATCAGCGTGTACCAGCGTTCGTCCTCCGCTATCCTCTGCAATTTGTGGAGTTATTTGATACCATACTTAGTATGTGACTCTTAACACGAGATGTAAGCAAAAAAGAGGGGGGGGGGGGGGTCTTCTTTGTCACCACTAGACGTTTCAATTAGCCAGGCACCAAACTGAGTTCTTGCTTAAGTGACACTCACTCCACCTTGGTAGCAAGCGAGGCCTTTCTGATATATCTGCGGCTCTCTGGGTCGTAGCATCCAGTTGGAAGTGCAACTCCACACACAGCTAACGACCGGTCTTACTCAGAGGGTTCGACAATCACAGTCAGCACAGATGTGGCCGAGACACTGTGAGGTAAGTAAACACATAAAATCAATATGCGTTGCATTGGAAACAGAGACCAGTAATATGAATAATTACAAATATAAATGCTATCAAAACATTTATTTATTAGAATAAAATCCCATTTAAAGTTTCGATTATACTATCTTTATCAAACAATTTGCAGTAGTTCTTACGAATGTATTGTGCTTAATATACACAAGATGGCTTACGATTTCAAGAACAGTGTGCAACTCATGAGTGTTTTGCTGTTTTGTCGCCATTTTGCCTATTTTAGATGTGTGAGTAAAATGAAATAGCGTTCGATGTCACGTAAATAACTTTCAGGAATTTGGCTGTATCTACCAGAACACGTAAATAACAGTCGAACGGTTGTTGGATGAAGGGAAATCATTATTTTTTGTTTATTCAATTCGGAACCTTTCCGTTTTATTAAATTGCTTTTCAATAACATTTCCCTTGATGACTTTTCCTTCAGTTTGTTTGCTTCTATTCTATCAAATTTATATAGATTTAATATAAGTTAAGCTCATTTTTCAGTAGTAAGATATATGAAATATCAAATCTCTGAAACAGATGCTGTGCGATAGCTAATATCAATGTAAACATTTTATTACGAAATAAAAAACTATCTCTTCTCTTCTATCTCTTCCCTTGATGACATACCACACGCATTTTCAAGGGCAGGTAATACAAGTTCACGTTGCCATTATTTCCCTTGTTGTGCGTTAAAATAAGTTAGTTTAGATCTCGTTCTAGTTTGTTTTTTTTTTTTTTTGTTTCTAATAACAAAAATTTATTTTGATCCCTCCACGTTTACATTCGTGAGGTATTGAATACGTGTGCCAACTTTTTTCCTTCAAACAGCCTTTTCTTCTATTTTGATGCCGTTTTCATCTCCTCAAACGTAACGTAGAGTTTTCTCTACACGCGGGTCTCAACTTCCAGAAATATGAGCAAGCCCTGGGTGACTAGATCAGGGGAATAGGTAACTGAGGCATTATTCGTTTATGTTTATCGTTTTTGGCCGAGAATTAGCATTCTAGCACTCACTGTCAATCAGTAAAGCAATTTATTTTGATTGGTTGCTTAGTTTTTGTTTTGCGTTGGTTGAATAGTTGAAATTCAAAACGAACATTTTTGTTATGTTTGGCTTTTAACTTTTATTGACCGCCGTGGCGTAGTGGGCAAAAACCGACATCTACACACTGAAAGTCCAAGTTCACGTCTGAAAACCTCGAATTTTTAACGGCACCACCTCTTTCGAGCTGCTGACAACACTCAAAGAGTAACACCTGTATAAGAAAATGCTTCTGAAACTTTTCCGTTCGGAGTCGCAAAAAACGGTAGGTTTCTTCTACTCGTAAGAGAACAGTAGCGCGCACAACACGTGTAGTTAACGAGCAGGCTAGGCCTGGTCCCCCTGGGGACTGAAGCGCCACACAACTATTATTCTTGTAGTTTGAGCAACTTTTCTGTCCGTAGTCTCTTACCAGGGATACCGGTTTCTTTTTGAAAATAAAAAACTACTTATTAATGGGAAAGTAAAAACATTTTAGTCAAAGTATTGACCTTTTTTTCTGCACATTTTGACCACCTCTCTGGCAAATTGTGAATACCATTCCAATAAAATTGTTCCTCTTTAAAAGAGAGCCAATCAGACACCCAATTTTCGACTTCCTCGTAGGAATTGAAGTGCTGCTCAGCCAATGCGTGTCCCATAGATGAAAACAAATGGTAGTCGGAAGGAGCCAAGTCTGGTGAATACGGCGGGTGGGGTAGCTGCTCCCAGTCAAGTGTTTTGATTGTATCCTGAACCGGTTTTGCTTTGTGTGCAGGTGCATTGTCATGGAGCAAAATTACCTTGCCGTGTCTTCTGGCTCATTCTGGTCATTTCTGGATCAATTCATGGTCCAAATTGATCATTTGTTGTCGGTAGTGATCAGTATTAACGGTTTCACTATGTTTTAGGAGCTCGTGGTACAGCACACCTTTCTGGTCACACCAAACACACAGCATTGTCTTCTTGCCGAATCGATCTGGTTTTGCAGTCGATGTTGATGGGTGTCCAGATTAACCTATGTTTTTTTCCGTTTAGGATTCTTAAAATAAATCCATTTTTCATCGCCAGTAACAATCCGATGCAAAACCGATTTTCTTTCGTGTGTTTTCTAAGCAAAATTTCACAAGTGTTTTTTCGGTTTTCCATCTGTCTTTCATTCAATTCATGTGGCACAAATTTTTCACACTTTTGGATCTTTCCCATAGCTTTTACACGGTCAGAAATTGTTTGTTGTAAAACATTTAACATTGCTGCCATTTGCTTTTTACTCAAAGTGTCATCTCCATCCAATATCGTTTGCAATTCGGCGTCTTCAAACTTGTTTGGTGGTCTTGCACGTTCTTCATTTCTCACATCAAAATCATTATTTCTGAACCATTGAAACAATCTCTTGCATGTTGCTTCTGATAGAGCATGATCACCATATGCCTCGACAAGCATTCGATGCGACTCTGCAGCACTTTTCTTCAAATGAAAACAAATCATTCACTTTCTGATACAAAATTCGACATTTTTACCACGATGAAAAAATTTGATGTTGTCTGTTCAATGACTTGATGTACACTACATATTTTTCACAGATGTTATAGCAAACAAACAAAAATGTTCCCTATCCAGACATTTGTATCTTGACGCTCACTTAATACCGGTATACCTGATATTTGGAGTGTTCCGTGGTCTTTGCATCAATGAAATCAAGTTTGTTTGACGATCAAGAAACTTTGCAAGAACTCTACGGTTTACGTTTCAACAGTGTCAACCAAATTCTAAAGGGTTCTCATGTTCAAAGAGGTCTTTGTTTGCAGGCGTGGCATTCATTCCGCAGACTATTTTAGATCTTCTAAGATGCCGCCAGTTAACGGTCTTCCATTACCATTACCATTATCAATGGCCGCATTCTTCTGGTGCCTTGGCCATAAAATATCAAGACACCACCGCGTTGGAATTAATATCTGACGGTTGTCATAAAAGGAGAAGAGCACACAATAACCGATCGCTCTTTGACTTAATCGCGTGACTTAGAATCGAATAACGATCGACTTTTGTCGTTTTCCTTCCTCCTAAAAGGCTGCGTAAGTTTTGCTTGTTAACGGAACTGTACCGAAACTGCCACCGAGAATGTTCTTCTCTATACCAAAAACAAATAACATTTCGACAGTCGCGTCTCCAGATGCTGATGCTATGAAGTTACCGAACCGTCTTCGTGCATTAAACCGGGGAGAACACTGAACAGTTCACTACCAGCTTGTCGCTTAGAACCTGCCCATCTCGACCACAGTTTCTAAGGCTTCGATTGGAAAATACTTCTGGAACAGTATAGTTGATACAAGAGTAGAAGCAAGCAGCAACAGTTTAAGTGAAAGGAACGAAGCAGACTCGGAAAACGACGTTAACTGACATTTTAATGGTTTCATCCATGGACTTTCGCTGGATTAAAGCGTCTTTTTCAGTAAACTAATTCAAACAAAGCAAACTACCTATTGATGAATCATTTCTTGGTTTTAGAAACAAATTAGTCTCGATTTTGTTGACTCCAGTTTAGAAGTTATTCTATTTTTACACAAATTTCAGGATCTCCCATTGAATTTGCAGTCTTTACCCAAAGGGCAACATTTAGATGCAATTATTGAAAGCACAGATTTTTCATACACCGCACTACGCCTTTGTATCACTTCAGGAAATGTTTTCAGCACAAGCAATACTGTCATGGCGATGGTCTCGTTGTCCCGAGGAAATGACAACAATAACCAAAGAGTTTGTTACCGTAAAGGCACTTTATCGCGATGAAACTGAAATCCATGCAGATTAAAATTTGCCTACAGCACACATGCTTCCGCTGAAGTTTTCAGCATTTTCAAATCTAAATCTAATCAAGCTTCGATGGAACCCCATCGCAACAAAGAATTTATGACTTTTCAGGCAATTGTAATCAGTGAGGGAAATTTATCGATGCCGGGTCTAGGTTTGAATCGTACGCATTCACACCGCTGCCTCAGCCGCCACCGCCGCCAATGCCACCACATGTGGTGAATAACGAACTTTTCGGTTCCGCTGTGAGTCGTAAAAAATGTTCAATGCCTATCGATTTGGCTGACATTATAAACTTAGATGGATGACAGTAATAAATTGTTATTGTGAAAATGTCAATGGGGGTACAATTTACTTTTTTTTTTTGTTGTGTGTAAGCCTCCAAACCGATAGACATTCTCGTGTGTGCGGATTGTTTAACCTCCTACAAATGGCACCTCGTTTGGATATTTTATTATCTTTTCTATGCACAAATAGATAGTGTTGTGTGAGTGCCTGTTTTATGGGTTTTCCGCAACTCTTTTGAATTAATGATATAATTCGTTTTATGTTTTAAAGATACACGTGTATTGGTTTTTTCTGCTTTTGTGATAAAGTGATGCGGCGTGAGCCCATAAAAAATCTCTATCACTCTTGACTTTGTTGTGTACTTTTTTGCCTTGAATAGCTTTTGTTTAGAGGAAAAGTGTTCCGTGGATGTGCCTATGTTACGGGCCTGGGCGGCAGCATTGCAGTCATGTTTGCGAACTCTACTGGATATGGAGCCTCTTTTTAAAGTGCCTTTAAGCACCGGATCTTAAATCGAATTTCCTTCGCTTCTTGCATTTCCTCTCTGAGAGTATGTCTGGTTAGATAATTGCAAGACGTCATTAGTAAGGACACACCGTACAAATTTTGACAGTAAACGAGATCTGTTCGAAATTCTAATTTTCCACCACTCACATACATACCTAACAAAAAAAATATATTTTTTTGGTTTTTGGGTGCACGTGAATGTCAGAAACAAGCAAGTATTAATAATGACAATTGGGGGGCAGTACAGTCCACAGGGGACCGAGGCCTAGATCGCTCATCAACTGCATGCGCTGTGCGCGCTACTGTTCTCTCACGAGTAGAAGGGACTTATAGTTTTTTGTCGACTTCGAACGGCGAAGTTTGAGATGCGTTTTCTTAGACAGTTATTACTCTTTGAGTGTTGTCAGCAGCTCGAAAGAGGTGGTACCGTGAAAAATATTGGTGTTGAGCTGGGAGCCGAACCTAGACCCTTCGGCGTATGAGCGTCGCACTGTACCCACTACGCCACGGCGGCCACATTTCCGTGACGAATTTGGTAGGAATGCCAAAAGTAGACATTAAACTGTAAAGCACTGTAAAGCTCGTTTCTATGCACAATGTCATCTGCGGCCATAAAGTCGGCGAAAAGGTGGTGAGTGTCGATTTGCACTTCTTGAGTCTTTTCCAGGATCTGCCGTAAAGTGAAGATATGATCTATCGTTGGCTTCCCTGGTCTTGAAAAAAAACCGATTGAGACCTATTAGGTCGTGGATAAAAGGTTTCAGGCGCTCACTCAATACGGCAGAGAGGATTTTAAGAAGTCTTGTCTCCCGATAATTGGTGCAGTCAAAGGCGTCTCCTCTCTTCTATCTCTTTCAGCGAAACGCACGTTAAGCTTAGTCCCGATTAAAATGAATGTAAAACAAAGAAAAATTGCACCAGAGTTAAATGTCTGAATCAAATTAGATTAAAAAACGCCTTGTTTAAAACTTAAAATCAAACGAACGAAATTTTTATTTTATCAGTTTAATGGTTTAGTGATTGTTTACGTAAACAGTGGAAGGTGCAAGCAACCCTCCTAATAAATGGCGCTTCATAAATTCTTCTGCACAACATGTGCCACTTTGTGGGAAGTGCCAACATATTTACATTGTTCTCTTCAGGATGAAACAAACGGTATTATTTCAAATGAATTGATGCCTCCGACATTTCTCGGCTTGTACCTCAAAAACAGCATCTTTTGAAGATGAAAGAATGTTTTTCACATTTCTCATTTCTCCCCGTCTGTTATTGTAGACTCAAGATCCATACCACCTTGCAAGAATTTGTTTATTTTCAAAAATACCTCATTTCAATGTTTTCGATGCCTTCGCTGACGCTTAGCGTCATTCCTAACACGTCGTCAAGTACAGAATTTATATGAATCAGATTTTTTCCGGAAATAGAGAGGTTTCCCGAACATTGAAAACTTGCCCACTATTCCGGATTAACTTTCCAGTTCACCCTTCTGTCCCTATTCCACTCTCGAATGTGCAACACGTCAAGTCACTCGCCGTCAAAGCACTCGGTGCTCGGTGCACCGTGCCAAATGTTTGCAAACAACAGTTGCTTCACCGTGTGCAATGGCATATTAGTGAGACACCTCTTGCATATCTAAACAACACGGAAATGAGTACACAACCAAAACAAACAAAGCAGACTCTGAATCCGATCACGTTTCGCCCAGCTTGTACTCCGCACTCAGACGGGGACGTTCGTAGCATCGAGGGAGATAGAATTCAGTAGAAACCTCAGAAATTTATGACGTCAATTTGTTGTGAAACCTTATTAAACGGATCATAAACTTTTACGAGGTGTACATGTAATAATTTAAAAGTGTAACCAAATTTACTATGCAACATTACACTGAGCGAGCAACACTGCCAACAGCAGCACGCTTCATGGCGTCCAGCGGTGGAGTGTTCGGAGGCAATTCTCATCGAGTTTGGTGAAATCGATTGCGGTTCCACCGTAGATGTGAAACCCAAATATCATTTCCATTGTGGATGCTGTGGGGCCGGCAACATCTCATCCATTGGGCAGTTATCCTCTTCTTCATCGGTTGCTCTGCCTTCAAAAGCAAACCGAACAGCTACACAATTTCCTTTCATATCCTTAAATTTAAATTGACAGAAATGAGGCCGATGTTCTCTTTTTTTTCTGCCTTCACAGCCGTCGGCCGTTCCCAATCCATTCGGGTTGAGAGTGCAGCATCATCCCCCAAAATCGGTGCGGCAGTTGTTTGCCGAGAACACCATGCCTGGTTGACTTGTATTTGCCTTCGACGACCACCGGGATACATTTTGCAGAATCAATCGGCGTGAAATAACCGATTTCATGTTACGAATACAAATGTCGAGTGGTGCTCAGCTCGTCTCTTCCGCAAGAAGGGTGAACGTGTGGTGGGCTCCTTGAATACACCCGGTGTGAGGTGATTTGTACCGAGCTAAGCACCATGAAAACACAGAACAACCAGTTATCGTTTGTGGGGAAATTTATGTCGACAGTTCCGGAAGGCACATCCTGTCTCTTAAGTAGGGAGAATGAAATTATGGACTTATGGCTGTGATGTCCGAAGGGGGGTGTGGGTGAATCGTGGAACGTGCGTGTATGTAGCTCATAGGCAGCTTCCGTGCGACACCTTGTGTGTTGAATGAAACGTACTCTCAAACGGCGTGGAAATGTAGACGAGACAAAGCGAAGCGGTTTCCGGTGAATAAACGCGAGGAGCCTTGGCTTTGGGATTTTTTTGGCTTGTTCAAGGAACGTCTTGGTCCGGAAACAGTTGGAGATTCTGAATTGAATTTGGGAAGGGATTGAGGAGATAAAAGCCCAACGAGGTGGTGGATATTGGAATGGGGACATCCTTTGCTCCGTAGAAGAGTACGCAACAGAACGTTGCTTTTTGCATTGTTAATTGAAAGCTGTTATGTCATGTTAAAGTTGAGGTGGGTACCTGGGTGGCACCCAGTAGTGGCTGGCATAAAACAACCACCCGCTGTTGGTTTAGGGTCAGACTTGTAGACTGATTTGGTCCGCCATACAGAGAGTTAATCAGAGAAATAAAATTATTAAGGAAACAAGATTTTGAAATTTTAAGACAAAACAAGGGTTTGGGAGTTTCTCAGTGAGCTCGCTTATTTTCACTTTGTTTGGTCTGTGCATTGGCGGACTACATTTGCTTCGATTTTTTTTATTCCTGTCTCTGTAGAGCTTCAGGCTTAGATGAATATATTCGATTTTTATTAAAGCGTCATATATGAAGCGGTGCAATTTATGCTGAGTGAAAGGGGAATTAAAAGTTTCATCCGAAGATTCGGTAAGTTGAAGGAAAACTACTTTTTCCCAGTGGTAACGCATAAAATTCTGTTTAGAACTATTTCACATGTTTCGTCAGGGTTATCCACATACCAGATTAAGTTTAATGGAAAACGAACTCTATCTGTTTGGAAGATTAATAAAAAGAACCTGATTTAAAGTATGTTTCAGTTTTTGTGAAACCTTTAGAGTTCCTGTGAGCACCTCCTTTTTTTACATCTTTTAACGCATTAAATACCATTCAAAAAATGTGGCTGACTGGTGTTGCCGCTTGGATACAGACCAGTGATTATCTGAAGAAAACAAGCCTTGTGACCAACTTATGAGAACAGTGCTTACCAACAATGTAATCCCTTGTTAAGCTAGTTCTTTACATGAACGAGTTCAATGTATGAAATGATCTTCGCTGTTTCCTGAGATTAAGAAAACTCTGGCTTTATCAAATACCGAGCTTTGTCCCTCCAGCAAGCTATTCAGACTTGCAGTTGATATGAATTTGGCCCTTGTCAAAAAATCACTTTCAATCGACGGTGACGACGTGGAAAATTTTGTTTTGTATAACCCACTTTATGGGTCTATACGGCAATAACAAATACATCAGTCGTTTGGTGGAACAAGCTTTCTCGCGAAAACGTGACTGCTGCTTTCACCAAGCTACAAAGAACAGTTTGCCTCGGCTGCACAGGGACCTTCCTCAGCACGCCTGTCTCTGTTCCTGATGGACTGGTCAATCTTCCTCCCCTTGACAACCACATCATGGGATGCAAACTCAAGACCATCTCTCGACTAAAAGGAATGGTTTTAGGCCCAACTCGCACTGGAGCTTTGATGTCCTCGCACACCCCATCTACGATGACACTAGCTTCATGAACATATCATCTGATGCGAGGACACCAATAAAACAGCTGCGTTGGTTATACAAAGTCGACTTTCACCCTGTCTTGGATTGTTTCTGGCCAGAAACTGAATCGGGAAAGGAGTCAGATTTTCACGGACGGCTTCAAAACGATGGAGGGTTCTAGAGCTGGGGCCTTCGTTAGAATTCACGCCTCCTCAGGTCATTTAGCGTCGGTCTTCCAGGCGAAAGCTTTTGCGACCCTAATAGCCACCAACTATATTGTAAAGAATAGGTGGAATGTGGCAGCCGCACGCAGGAGGTCTTGGTTCGGTTTCCGGTTGAACACCTCGAATTTTTCACACGGCACCACCTCTATCGAGCAGCTAATAACACTCAAAGAGTAATTACTGTCTACGAAAAGGCTTCTAAAACTTCGCCGTTCGGATTCGACAAAAAACTCTAGGTCCGTTCTGCTCGTGAGTAAATAGTGGCGCACACAACACGAGTAGTTGATGAGCAAGATAGGAGACTGTTCGCGCCATCCAATTATTATTATTATTAGGTGGAACGGACGAAGTATTTGCGTTTTTAGCGACAGGCAAGCTTTGTTTAAGGCCTTACTCAACGCTTTAATCAATTCCAAGATTGTCCAAGAATGCAAGTCCTCCCTGCATTTAGTCGGCTGGCTGATTTCGCAAAGACTTTTCTGGGTCCTGGTACATCATGGGATCATGGAAAACGAGATTGCCGATGAACTTGCTAGTCAAGGTTTAAAAGCTGTATACACAGGCCCCGAACCCACCTAGGGACTACCTGCATCCTTGCTCAGGGCCTCCGTCGACGGTTAAGTCTCTTTTCAGCACAACCACAGATGGAGTGACTCTCCAGGATGCAGGGTGACCAAGAGTATGCTCCCGAACGTTAGCGAGAAATCCGCGTCTTTTCTGCTATCGTTTAGCGAACGAGTGCAGACGACTTGTCGGCGTACTAATGGGACACTTTACCTTTGCTAAGCAACTAAGTCGGCTTGGCCTTAGTGATGTCACTCTTTGCGACGCCTGTGGAAAAGGTGAAGACACTTTAGAGAACTTTCCCCGTCAATGTCCCGCCTTGGCTAGAATCAGGTGACGGCTGTTTGGTGCTGATATGGTGGAAACTGAAAACCTAAGTATTATATCCCAGAAGCGCCTTTTGCTCTTTCTTCGGAAATCCAAGAAAAGAAATCACGTGAAGGTTACTGCTTGGTAGTGCAATGAACCAGTATTTGAGTCTCAGCGCTCCAGTGCAGTGTATCCCAACCTGCAACAAAAACAAAAAAAAAAAGAAAACCACCTTTTGTGATGTCTGGACTTCGAAAACGTTTCCGTGTTTTGCAGCCTGATGGGAACAGATTGCTGACTGTTGCCGAAAAGCTTGCTGAATTGTATTTGAATGAATGTGAAGTTTTATTTCGCGCTGTTATACATACAAATACACCGCCTCTTGCATTTTTCTTGTGTTTAGGTGTTACACTTCTCTTTCTTTTATCCCGATACAACCACCGTTCACACCCGCATTTTGACGGCGTCTATTGACCATCAATCAATGTTGCCATTAAAGGCCAAACAAAAAACCATGTCTCCCTCAGTTTTCTTATGCACCGGCAATTTGCCAAGCCCATTTAAATGATCTGTTTGTGGCTCGTGGACACTTACGTGTGACACATGATTGTCACCCCTAAGAAGAAAACTCTATTCACCTTCAAAAACAAGACTCGAACTCAAACCAGAATTATTATTTCTTACATTTTTAAAACCCTTGGTAAAGTTCACTTTCGTATTCGGTCAAAATTACGACCCCGTCGGTGAACTCCCGCTGTCTGTCCTTGTCTGTTATTTGTCATAAAGTTTGTGATTCTTCATGTCCTACTTCACAGTGGCTGAATGTGTAGTACCTGCATTTCATTTGAAAAACAAAACTCCTTTAATTATTCCTCGGCATTCAATTCATTCCTTTCCAAGAAAAACTTCTTAATTGAGGCAAAATACGAGTACATGGGTTAAACTTTTGCTGTCTCGATTGTCGGGGAATGCGAAACGCGAACTCGTGGCTTGAGTTGTGGGAAGGAGTCAAAATACATTCACAGGATTTGAATTTTACCTTATGCTAAATAATTGCTCATGAAATGAACTGTTTAAGGAGGTTGTCGTCGTGATACTCCCGCGTGCATGACCGTTATAGACGAGGTCAATTTCAGAGAGGTTGTCAACCATCTTTTAATTCAGTTTGGTCTGCCGAAAGCAAGGAAAAGATACAATCAACTCATTGATTTTGAGTCTGGACTTAGAATTGACACTGTTCTTGACACTTATCTTGGAACAGAGAACTATTAAGATTCCTTCATCAAAGAATATTCCCTCTTGTTGAAATTAATCGTTTGGCATTAGAAACATCAGACCCAATCTTCTCGCTAGTTCCCATTTCTCCGGTAGATGACGCACATGAAAACAAAACACTTGTATTGCATTTTATACATTCCGAACACTTCCCTATTAAGGCCGAGCATAGTGTCTGGTCTAGCAGTGTGGTGGAAAGCCCTAGAAAATTCTAACACAAATTTAAATAGCGAAACGACTAATGGGTGCTGCCATTTCTGAGGCACTCAAACCAACGGAAACTTCACACAATTTAATCTGGCACTTATGTTACATTCTATCAATCTGTTCCCTAACAGTGAGATTTACAAGACGGTCTAAAAGGCTGCAGATCCATCGGGTATGGAAGCGTAATAAATTATTAAAATAATACGGATCATCTAAAGCCTGCCACTCTCTTCTACTGTTAATCAGCAAGATACTAGGTCTGTTTACAAAATAAGGTGAATTTTCATTTTTCTTAGACAATATTTATTTAGGCACTTTTTGGTGTGCCTTTGAGCTCTTTAAGCGATTTTGTTAATCGTCGCATAGCGCCGTCCTTTCATGCGTCTCTTTAATCCTCGGAACAGGAATATGTCGCAGGCTGCCAAATCTGGTGTGCGCGATGGTTTAAACATGATGACGGTGTTGCTTTGTTTGACGAGTCAGCAGGTGCATGCCAAGAAATGTTCCACATTTCTTCATTTTCATTTCACGGTAATACTTCTTATTGACAGTGCGACCATGTGTTAAGAAGATCTCATACACAGCGTCACGGTTATCAAAAAAAAAAAAAGCAATCAGCGAAACCTTTACATTTGATCGAACTTTATTCGCTTTCTTTTGGTCATGGCTCTCCTGGTTCCTCCATTGGAATGATTGGACTTTGGTTTTGATGTCATAACTACATACCCGTGATTCATCACTAGTTATGACCCTCTTACTAAAATCTGGATCGCCTATGACGTCTTTCAACAATTTCTGAGTGATGCTCGTTTTTTGGTCAAAATTCGCTGCCACAGGTTTTATGCCCAAAATTTTCGAAAAATTTGACAGCATGAGGCAATCGATATGCCGACATCTTAAGCAACTTCTCTAATAGTGTTTCGATACTTGTCCTTAACGAGTTTCTTCACTTTCTCAACATTTGAATCGGTTCTTGATGTGCTGGGGCATTTAGAGCGAACGTCGTCATTCACATCCTTTCTACCTTTTTTTGAAAAGGTTGCAACAATTGTAAACATTTATTTGACTCAGAATACACTCACCGTATGCCACTGTCAAGTATCTTGAGCACTTTATTCCATTTTTCATACAAATGAATGCAAATTCCTTAATCCTTTTTTTCCGTCATCAGGAAATCGCCGAACACGCTAATCACGCCTTACTTTTATGCCTCTCACAAACAAAGTAAATATGCTATATAGCTGAAACTGCTTGGAAGTAACCCTTAATTGTACTGCTAGCGGAAACTATGCCTGCATAAAACCTTTAAGACTTCTGCCGAAATTTATCTGGAATGACCGGATAATGGATTTGTATCAGCGAAACATGAACTCAAAGCTTATGGAACTTTGCACACTGCGTTATTAACCCAATATAGGAACTTTAACGGAAATAATAAAGAAATCTATACCGCAACAGGAAGATTTAATAACACATACAATATATAAACAAAAATGGTATGATTCTGATTGCGCGAAAGCAAGAAGCAAGTCCTTTAAATTCCTCAAACTTCTAAGATCGAACAAATCCAATATTTTTAAAGCTCTCTATCAAGATGCCAACATGGAATATAAGCGCATTTGTTACTTAAAAAAAGTTCCCTTTGAGCATCAAAACATTACGCTCATAAACACCTCAAAATCTTCTGCTCAGTTCTGGAAAGCTGTCAAATATCTTAATGGATACATGTCTAACATCTCTGTAACTCTTAAAGCCCCGCAACTCAGGAATTATTACAATAAACTTCTTAATGCCCCATTAACCTCACCGCTATTTCAATATGCAGCGCCTATGCTCTTAGACGAAAAATTAGATTCTGCATTTTTATTTTAGAAGAAGTCAAAGAAGTAAAAAGCAAATCAAAAACAAGTAAAGTACCTAATATTGATTGCATCCAGTTTGAGTTCTATAAAAATTGCACTAATGAATTTGTGAATTTTCTCACAATCGAATTTAACCGAATATTCGATTCTTCTAATATCCCCGATATGCACAAAAAAGGCGATTACAAGTGACCGAAGAAATACAGATGAATCACATTTCTAAACCAAGCCAAGCTGTTCGCTTCATTAATTTACAAAAGATTGCATGAATGGGTTCAAGAATATAACATCCTTAAAGAATTCCAAGCTAGACTTAGGAAAGATATTCTACAATCGACCAGATATTCTGCTTAACAAACATTGCCGAAACATATAAGAGAAAGAAAAAAAAGTACTCCTTTTTTGTAGATTTTCAAGCAGCGTTTGATTCAATACCACCATACCAAAATCGGCGTATCGAGCAAAGTGATAAAAATCCTGTAAGCCTTGTATGAGAATAATACTACACATGTATGGGATGGAGACTTAATTTCTGAGGGGTTGTAAATTTCAATGGGTGTTAAACAAGGCTATATTCTAAGTGCACTACTTTTTATATACTATACATCAATGATATAACAGATAATGTCAAAGGTGGAATAAGATTAAACGATGTATGCATTCCCGCGCTGATGATATCGTCTTTCTATGTGACACTATCCAAAGTATGCAATTAATGATAAACAGGATTAACAATTTCTGTAAAAGTTGGAATCCCACTATAAACCTTGGTAAATCAAAAATGATGATATTGAGAAACGCGGTGGGACGCGTCTCATCTTTGGCAAAGTGGAAGTTAGAAGGGAAAGAGATTGATGTAGTATCCAGATACTAATACCTAGGTATCCTAATATCGTCCTCTTTTAATTTAAAACCACACTTCGTGGAAAAATTAGATGTTTCTAAAAGAGCTATCTGTTCGATTTGGGAACGTTGCTTCAAAAATAAATATGTATCGAAAAGTGCAAAACAAACTTGATTCCACTCAACCGCAGCTTCTATAATGCTCTACGGAGCTCAGGTATGGGGTTACAAAGTTCCTTCGCTACTTTTTGAAGAAGATCTTTCGGTTACCAAAAAATACCCCCAACTATGTGCTACATATTGAAACGGGAACTCCTCCGTTACTCTTTTATACCCTCAAAATGCACTTCAACTATATTTTAAAAATACTAGAGAAGAGCGAGTGCAGATTACCGAACATAGTTTTAAGAAGTATAATTTGAACAAACGGATACATTTGCGAGGAATGGAAAAAACAGCTTCTGAATGCGGTTAAAATCTGTCTATTTAGGAGGACGACCCTCCTCATCTTTTAAGAAAAAAATTTAACTCAGTTTTGGAGAATTTTGGTAGACATACATATGACAAATATGTTGAAGAAGCTGAATCTTCACTGTTTAGAAACTACTACAGTAAACTAAACCATTTTTTAAATGGAAAGACATACTTCCTTGACAGTCACTCAACCGACAAAATAAGCACAATTCTTAAACTGAGAGGGGAACTCGTTCAGTTAAGCTTTATCCCCCACAGACCAGATTTACCATTTTTTTGTAACCTATGTAACATGAGGAAGAGAAAAGACATCTTACATTTGATTGGTGTTTGTCCAATTCCATAAGAATTTCAACTAACAATTTTCGTAAAACATGTTTTAGACGAATATGACGTAACGTGCCTTTTAAATGGAGGATAAGGATGGAAGGCCTTATACGATTATTCAGTAGCAGCACTTTGTTATAAAAAAAACGTATCACAGATGGAGATTTTTAATGTAAAACTTAAGTATGTATTTTGTCAACCTGGTAGACGGCCATAGACCAAACCATAAATGACTTAGGTTAAACTTTACATTGTAAAATATCAAACTAACTAACTAACTAACTATAGCTGAAACTGAAGACATGAGTTCGAAACGAATGTACCAACATAACAACATATAAAAAAACTAAAATCGAATGTACGTAGCTCGCGAAAATTTAAATCCGACCTTAATTTTTGAACAAACAAATTAGAAATTCACTTTTTGATCTCGCAAATCCTTTTCTGATTCTGATCCTGACAACAGCGTAGACATCTACGCTGATGTCCTTAAATAACCCGAAGATGTTGGGGCTAGTATTTCTGACGCCCCCGATAAGAACAATTTCGACATAACCAACCCTTTCATCTAGCTGAACTTGTTGCTGTGCGAAAAGTTGCATTGAGATTTATATGGCACCCAAATAGAGTACACATCAGGGGATTGACAACGGAACTGTAAAGTATATGTGAGATGAAGTATCCACCTTTACTCTAACTTGACCGGACCTCAAGCGTACAATGTTTTGAGAGCAAAATCTGAGCTCCGCAGATTCCAGTCGTCTTGTTTATAAGGTCAAGCGTTAACAAACTTGACGAACGGCAGGGTTGCGGCATTAGTAAAGGGTTTGTATAGTTCTCCGTAAAATGCGGGTCGAAAAGTTTAAAGGGAAATGAAATAAGACTGTCCCTACACAGACCAAAATTCCGTTTTAAACGAACTTCTTAGACACTTATGTTAAATGCCTCTCGGGGCAGGAAGACGTCGGATAAGATGTGACGTCTTGTCATCTTGCATGCTTACCAAGCAAATAACAAAAGCGGCAAGAGAGACTATTCTTACTCTTTCGACCAAAAACTTGGGCTGTGCGTTATTTTGTTGTAAATAAATGACCAATAACTTTCCAAGGTAGTATGATTCGTATTCATATTCATATTCGTTTCTCGGTTTTAGACCCTCCTTTTCTTTCCTAGACTTGGAACGGCAGCGTATGTTAAGCTGAGGTAAAAAGATTAGAGTGGAATTTATGGTAATACTTCCAAAATTCAGGGCTGTCTACTGTCACTCAACCGTTCTCAAAATAACCAGCCATTATCTTTACATGTCTCCTGCGTTGTTGAAACCGAACGACTTTCCATCATCGGTATGTGTATCAACTCAACACTTAGTTCAAACAATCAAATATACGACATCAACAAAAATGCAGCGAATGTATAGGTCTCTTAAAGTGATGCAAGAAATATTTTACCCCATTTGACCTGGCAACAATACATAAGGCGTACATCAGCCCAAAGCTTGGGTATAATGCTCTGGTCTGGTGCTCCTAAGACCTCTCTGCGTCTACTAGATAAATACCAAGTCCTCTCTGCATCTACTAGATAGAGTCTAACAGCAAGCGATAAAACATATTGGTGATAAATAATAATGCTGCGAAGTCAATCGATGCGTTAGACCATCGTCGAAATGTTGGATCTCCATCAGTCCATCACATCGCCATATCAACAAAAAATGCTCTTATGAGTTAGCCAGCTGCACTGGATCAAAGACAAACGAAGGCGTTGGTTGCGGAGTCGACTGTGAGGATCTTAATTAATAAAAATTGTTGGCGATACAGTCCAAAGGGGGACCAGGACCTAGCTTGCTCATCAACTGCTCGTGTTGTGCGCGCTACTGTTCTCTCACGAGTAGAAGGGACCTTCAGTTTTTTGCCGACTCCGAACGGCGAAGTTTGAGAAGCTTTCTTAGACAGTGTTGTCAGCAGGTGGTGCCGTGAAAAATTCGAAAAATTGGTGTTGAGCTGGGAATCGAACCTACACCCTTCGGCGTGTGAGCGTCGCACTCTACCCACTACGCCACGACGGCCAGGATCTTAACCTTAGTCTGAAATTCAGACTTCCCAATCACTGTAGCGTATTCCAAGCTGAAGTAATGGCCATTCGCGAAGCACTGTCTTGGCTGAAGAGGAATAGAATATCCTCAGTTGATGTCCTTATTCTTACGGATAGTCAGGCAGCACTTAGGGCCCTGGAATTTGTCTCAACAAACTCTAAGACGGCCATGAGCTGCCTCACATCCTTCGATAAGATGACTGCGCAGTTCAATATATCCCTGTCCTGGGTGCCAGACATCCCGGCACCTGTCAGGCGGACGAATTGTCCAGGCTTGCCACAACGCAACCACTACTTCAGGAACACGAACACCTCGGTATCCCTCTCGCCACATGCAAGTCAGAACTGCAGTTGAATGCGATCCATCAGACTAATCAAAGGTGGTCTAACCATAACCTTTGTCGCTTGTCCAAGGAGGTGTGGCCCCTCCCGACTATCGCTCAAAAGATCAGACATAAGCCTGGTCATGGGAGCCGTAACCGGGCACTGTCTAATCGGTGAGCATGTTAGCTGGCTAGTGGCTCACGATTTTTGCAGAAGCTGCAGGGATGAGGAAGAATCAGAAACTCTCCTACACCTGTTATCTCGCGCCTCAGACATAAGCACTTTGGAAGCTATTTCAACGGCCTACATGACCTAAATAAAACCCCTCTCGCCGACATTTTAAACTTTATTATCGGCTCCAGCTGGTTTAAGGTTCTTCCCACATGGTGTGGTAGCACAATGGTCCTGTATGGGACATAGTGTATTCATCAGCCACCTTAACCTACCTACCTAGCCAGCTGCATCCCTCCACTTCAAGAATTCACCCGCAATACCCGCCTCGCTAGCTATGCTCACCCGTTCACCCTTAAGCCCACCTTCGGACGTACAGTTAAGTTCAGAGAATCGTTCGTCAGCCGCAACATACGAATATGGGATGCTTTTCCCAGCGCAACTTTTCTCCCCCATTACTATCCACAGGCATCTAAAACCAATGTGCATCGGCCCGTGCTGTGACTTCATCCCAGTCACTTTAAGGTATAAGCAATCCCTTTAGCGCGCGCCTATTATAAAAAAATGAGAAGCTTTTCTTTAACAAATTCAGTTTTGTAGGCTAATTCAAAGACATGGTGCTGTAAACAATGTTTTCAGCGCATTTGAGTGGGCTGTAAGCATGACTCTTCACAATGTTCCTCTTATTCCTCGCAAATGGTTTAATACGAAAATAAAGAACTGTGTGCACAATTTAAATTAGAGACGTGTGTAAGGTCCTGAGCTGACTCACAGTCCTTAGCCAACTATATTGCCATTGTTTCGAATACTTTCCCGAGCCAGACAGGGTTTTCAATTGTAGTTGATTCTTATATGGTATCCCGGCAATGAGTTCATTAATCAATCTGCACGGTCCGCAATGAAAACAAAAGACTGATGTAATGTCAAATTTTACAGAATGTAATGAATATAATTATTAATTCAATAATTCGTTAGTTTCCTTTTTAATTATACCTCGGACGTGTAACATGAACTCTCATGAATCCCGCCAAGGGCTGAGTTGCAACAATTTACACAATTTCATTACACGTCAATTTGTGATCTGACATCCTACATCATTGCAAATGAACATCCCGCCCCCAAATACGCGAAATTCCAGGTTCGCGTGACTATCCACGGGGGGGCAGCACCGATGGGCTCGTTATGAAACATCATTTGTCAATTTGAACAACGAGAAGCGCATAACAATGGAACCACTAACCGGGAGAAAAACGCTGAAGTTCGGTGGAAAAAAGTTGAATATAGTGAGTTTCCGGTTGGTTCTTTTTGCGTTTCCTTTTCTGTTCTGCCAAGTCCCATGGAACTTGTTCTCCTTTTTTTTCTGCGTCAGTCGAAACGAATAATAATAATTATTCTCATCATGTTTTACAATACCAATGGACACACATACGACTTGCTGCGTACGACGGGCGGGGAATCTGTGAAGGAATTCTCCTACAATTGTTCTATGTCATTCACCACATTGGAATGGACCAGTTTTCCTTTCGTTTTTGCATTTATTCTCCGGAGGTTTCGTTGTGCGATTGTGGGACGATGCGGTGGCAGGAAAGTTTTCGACACATCATCCAGTCGTCGAAGTCAGTGAGAGACTCGCATGCGGATGAAGTAATCCTAGCTTCAGTGGCGAAGTGGGTTACGTTCAAGTCTGCTGCATCAGTGAACAATCTGATGATGCTGTGAACTGATGTAAGATTCCGATTCCAAGAATGGCAGAAGCTAAGTGGGACATTGCACTTAGAAATATTGGGCTGGGGCAGAGTGTTCATGAAAAGTTACTTCAAATTGAAAAATTGGCTCAACTGCCTTCGCTGCCAAACAGGTGTCGGAATCTTATTTGAATTTAAAATAGAATCAAATTTTAAGCCATCGACTTACGTAGGCGTTCTGCTGCTTGGAAAGAAATTTCATTGAAAGTGAGTTCTCTTGTCGTCTCTAGGCGATAAGCCACGCACCTCACAGCACAACGTTATTCTGGAAAAGTATTCGCACAGCTTTGGCAGACGGCGTAGGATTCTGCGAAACTCTGCTCTCAGTGGAAGCTCGTCTTGTCAGGAATTCACTGCGCGAGACGGACAACTTTTTACTATTCAAATGAGATTTGGTTAAGAAGTTTACCGAACTCTGCAACAGGACTAATTCATAGAAATTTAATCTCTTTGAACATTGGTAACCTTTTGAATGTTTTTTTTTATCAAAATGCAATCTGTGGAGGAAGGAATCCTTTCTGTTTTTTGAGAATTTTTCAATCACACAACCATGTGCTCAGCATTTGAATTCTACACAACTCCCGAAATGTACTAAACCCCTACTCATTTATTTTATTTTCAGGTAAGTCCGCACGTCAAGATGTATTCCATTCGCATCCGCCGCGCCATTACTCGTGAGTAAGTGAATAACCACCTCAGACCCGGATTCCTAATCCTTACAAAATCAAAATCTCCTCATGCAATCGGTCTTGTAAAGGGCAACATAAGCACACACAAACTTTTCTCCTCCCTGGCTGGTAGCGATCAACGCGAAATTGTTTCCTTATCCAATTTCTAACCGGACAATTTATTTTCCAATCTCTACACGGATGGCTTAGATACTCAAAGTCCCCCCTGCCGCATGCTACGCGTCTCACCCCGTCACTAGAGGGGTACGAGTAAACTTTCGAATAGGCATTTATCTTAAGTTTTTGACCTTTGCAGTCTTCACATATAGTCGCACATCCTTCATCCTATTTTATATTTCGAGCACGATTTCGCTATTCATTTTTCGTCGAACTCGTAAAATAGCAAAAATATATAAAACTTTTACATCTACCCGTTTCCGTATCGCTAACTCAGTCAGTATTCCAGTATCCATCGGCCAATTTAATTTTATTATTATTGGGGGCGCATTCATATCGTTAGCCTTCGCCTCGCGTTATTTTCTTTTTTGTTTGACAATTTTTGCCGAAGTAAGCGAAACACTGGCCGATGGTGCCGTGTTCGCGACTCCTCCAAAAACATCCAGAATTCTTATGACAGCTTCGAAATGCCGAACTACACTAAAATCCGCAAAAGCTACAAAACAACGGACATGGGAAGGGATTTCATAATAAATACGCCGCGGGTTATAGGTATGACTGTAATGTCCTTGTCCCATAATCGTTATTCTGCTGACAGTCCTTGGATCTGGAGCAAAAAAATGAACATTCCACTGATTGGAGATACTTGATTGAAGGGGCGTTAGGGAGCCAGACAGAGAGTATATTAAACATCCAACGCACCCTGGGAGCGGAGACGTTGCCAGCCATATAACGATTTGTTGTACATTTCTATGCAAATAGACTGATGATTTCATTACCAGCAAGTTGTTAGCTAAATGTTTGCAGTTACTACTGGTTTTATTTTCGTCCCGCCTTCTCCGAACGGGCCGCAGTTTGAGAGCGTAGCACATTATGGTGTTTACTGAATGGACTTTGTTAAATTAAAAAAGTTGACTTAGCCATTTGACGGGGATCAAGGCGAACATCCGCAGTTGCGTCAGTTGATGAAATCGTTTGGATTTCATTTTTATAGCAAAAAATTGTGAACTTTCCTGATCAAAACTAGCGGGAGAAGCGGAGGTTAGGAATTACGTGACCGCCATGTTCAGCACGAGATTCATTCGTTTAAAGTTGTTTCAGGAGATGTGAGGCGACAGCATGTGACATGATAATTTGTCGCCGGTTGTCGTGGTTTCCCTTGTAGGAATGGAGTTTATATCAATATTGTGACCTTTCGAATGTGATGCATGAATGAAAAGGAAATAATACCGAACCAAAGAAACGAGAAAAGTTTCAAGGATATCGATGAAAAGTGGAGAGTATTCAGCGAATGATACAAATACACGAGTACATTCTTGAATTATGCTCTGTCTTTGTGATGTTGCCTTTCCATGAAAGGAAGTAACTTTAAGCCTAACAGCCGCGCCTTGAGACACGGCAAAATTTTTTTCACAACTTGTAGTTCGAAAGCTGTCAAAGCTAAAACAACGAAATTCTTACGAAAGTTGGTAAGATCATTTTTATCATTCTCGATGGATCCACTTAAATGGAAGTCTCAGTAATGGTACAACTCGCCGGAGGCGTCTGTTGGAAGATTGAAAATTAAAACGAACATTTTCATTATATTTGGCTTTTTTATCTCCGGAAAGGAAAAAACGCATCGCAAGCTCACAAAGAGTTGTGTGCTGTTAATAGTGACGAGGCTTTAAAGGAATGGTCAAAGATGAAAAACGCTCTGGTCGTCAAGTTGTAGTTGATGACAATCAAATCAAAGTAATTATCGAGACGTATCGTCACAGTACGACACGTGATATTGCAAAGAAGCTTCATGTGTCACGTATATGGATAGAAAATCGCTTTAAACGAAAACTGGACTTATGCGTTCCTCAGACTTGACCTTGCACCATCTGATTACTTTTTATTTCGTGGCGTCGTGGGTAAAGTATAATACTCAAACGCCGATAGTCTAGGTTCGATTTCCGACTAAACACCTCGAATTTTTCGCGGCACTGCTGACAACACTCAAAGAATAATATCTGTCTAAGAAAGCTTCTCAAACTTTACCGTTTGGAGTCGGCAAAAAACTGTAGGTCCCTTTTAATCATGAAAAAACAGAAGCGCACACAACACGAGTAGTTGATGAGCAAGCTAAGCCCTGCTTTTACATTGCTGCGATCTTTAGATTTTTAATGTTTGGCATATCAGCAGAGGATTGAATTTTCACTTCACACAGGCGTCGATGATCATTAGATTCGAGGTCTTTAACTTGCAGAGTACTGTTGGTACGGAAATTTTGAAACTAATTGCAGTTTACTTCTTGGCTAGCCGGCCTGCAACACAATTTCTTCCAATGGCTTTATGTTCGGGAACCTAGCACACCAGATAATGATATTGTAAAGATCTGGTTTAACTGGTGGTGGATTTTTAAAGGGCATAATCTTTGGCTGCACGATGGGTGGACCATTACATGTAAGTGAATCCAAAACGAGGCCGCAGTGCGTTAATTTCAGAAGAACATTATCAGAGTCCATTCAAACACCCAAAACAACCTTAATGAACCCCGCTGAAAGATCGGAAACAAAGAAAAGTCGGCCAAGCAAAACTTAGACAACACAGTGTAGGGGCGGTGGTATTAGTTAAGGCATGGCTATAGCAGAAAGGTGAGCCGCTGTCCTAGTCGAGCACCGCATTAAGTCCCTTCTTCAATTTTATCCATTGTCTGTTGTAACGGCTTGCCTTTACTCTTCAAATCTGTTCGACGTTGCGCGAGCTCTGCTTCATCTTCGTGTACGAATTTATTTGATTTTGTGGCAAAAGTTTCCCCTCCATCTCTTTCACCACTGATCCGTGCTGTAACCTGATTTCGATCATTTTAGACACCTCAGCGTAGGCTATCGAAATAATTTGGACGTTGGCCTGGATGTGAATGTTGTTTCTTTAAGAGGTAAAAAATTTTCGATTTGAAAAAATATTTTAGCTGATGAGCTTTCAATTCTTTTTCTTCTTCGAATGGCGCTACAGTCCGAGGTGGACCTGGGCCTCAACTAACATGCCTCTCCAGCTAGCACGATCTCTTGCCAACTGCCTCCAATTGCGCACTCCAAGATGGTTGAGGTCCTTTTCCACTTTTGTGCGCCATCTCAGTCTAGGACGTTCTCTGTTGAGTTGTCCCTGTGGTTCGGACTCGAAAACTCTTCGGGCCGGAGAAGTGCTGTCAATTGCTTTCAATTGCTTAACTTTAAAATTGACAACACGAAAAGACTGAACTCTAAGGAATGCTTCCTAATCAGTTGATCATAATTTTTGCCAATTTTCCTTGGAAATTACAAAAATCCATATCTCCAGATATAATACGTAGGTAGCTTTTTATATTTTGGGATTGGGAAACCCTAGTTTTACAATCTGGCAACTGCCACTTCTATAGCAAAGTTTGACAGTTTTTAGGTTCTACGTACTCAGAACGTTTTGACATACGAGCGATACTTGTGTTGTTAACAGTAACTTAAAAGATTCTTCTAGTCCAAAAAATGGAATTAAATCGTGGAAATTTTCGGGCGATTATTTTTAACACCTTTCGACGTGGATTAACTCAACAACAGTGAATCGATGAACTTAATTCAATTTTTGACGATTAAGATCCATCAAGGACTAGCGTTTATCGATGGTATGGTGAATTCAATCGAGGTCGCAGTTCAGTTCATTCACAAGACGAATTTCGTGAACGTCGTCCAAGATCAGTTGTTGTTCCGGAGAATATTAATGCTGTGCACCAACTGATATTGCAAGATCTTCATGTGACCTATCGTGAGATTGATACAACCTTAGGCATTAGTGGGACCAGCATACATTGAATATTGCATGAACATTTGACTGTCAAAAAAATTTGTTCGCTTTGGATCCCACACAATTTGTCAATCGATCCAAAAAAGGTTCGTGTCGATTGGTCGAAAGAAAAGCTCCAAAAATACGATCGCGGTGCTTCGAAACACGTCTATGACATCGTGACAGGTGTTTTATCGTGGATGTACGCGTATGAGGCCGAAAGTAAACAGCAGTCAACTGAATGGGTGTTCCAAATTGAGACAAATCCAACAAAAGTTGCTCGCGCATACAGCACTTCCGAGCAAATGGTGGCATGCTTTTTCGGAAAAACTGGACATGTCGCAACCATACCACTAGAACAACCATTTATTTGCCAGTTTTCTTTGAAAATCAGGAAAACCAACCGCCGGAAACGAATCACACTTCACCACGGCAATGCGACCTCTCACACATCGGCTGAAACAACTGCATTTTTGAGCACTCAAAACATCGATTTGGTGAGTCATCCGCCGTATAGTTCTAACTTGGCACCGAATGACTTCTTTTTTTTTTCTCTTACGTAAAAAATAAAATGAGAGGTCAACGTTTTTCGACACCTGTAGAAGCGGTTGATGCGTTCAGAATGCATGGTTTAGAGATATCTCAATCAGAGTGGCGAAAGTGCGTCGACAATAGGTTCAAACGCATGCAAAAGTGTAAGGATCTTAGTTGGGAATATTTTGAAGAACAATAAAGCTATTTTCGATGATTAATATTTGTTTCTGTTCTCTAATCCCGAAATATGAAAGGCAATTCTCGTATAGATGCAGCCGTGGCGTAGTGGGTGGAGTGCGACGCTCACACGCCGAAGGTCCAGGTTTAATTCCTCTAAATTTTCGCGTCACCTCCGTTTCTTCCGAGTTGCCAACAAAATTTAATGAGTAATAACTGTCTAAGAAATTGCTTCTCAAACTTCACCGTTCGGAGTCGGTAAAAAGCTGTAGATCCCTTCTACTCGTGAGAGAACAGTAGTGCGCACAACACGAGTAGTTGATGAGCAAGCTAGGCCCTGGTTTCCTGTGGAGTCTCGCACCATCCATTTATTATTATTATATATGTATAGTATGGACCATTTACTTATGAAAAGCCTCATTCGTCATGATACCGACCGCGACCCCTCGATTGATTGATACAATTTCTTAGAACGAAGGAAAAGTTGAATGCGCGGGGGTTCTAATCGGATCAGTTTGGGCGGCATTTGAGAAATAAAATGTATTTATAAAATTCGAAGTGATACTTAGAAGTTCCTTATTTAAATAAGGGACATAATTTCAACTCGCAGCCAATTTGTCGTTTGTCAAGCGATTGATTCTACTTTCACTTGACATTTAAATAAGAATAGGGCGTTGCTGGAATAATACGTCCCAATTGTGAAAAGTTATAAACAACATGGTTATATTTGAAATACATATCGCCCACTAGGTCCATATCGATAACACTCCCATTTGATTTAATGGTTACGTCTATAAACAAAAAACTTTTGGAGTGATGATAATCCCCAGGTTATGTTGGGACAACGTTACATCCAGAAATTCTGTCTATTTGCTGTGCCGTGTCAATTTGGAGATTTGCTGGCCAGACCGTTACTGTGATTGCTGACTGCTATAGAGCCATGATTATAGACTTTTTCTCTCATCAATTGGACAATCATGGTAGGTAGTGGCAGTGGTTTCAATAATACGGCGCACTAAGTCACACAATTCGTGCCGCAATTATTTTATTCAATCAAACGTTTGGTGACAGCATACTTTCCCGTTGCAAACTCGTGAATTGTAATCCGAGCTCGTGCATTCTACTCCGTTTTACTTTTTTCTGTGGATATATGTAAAATGAACTCTTGTTCAAGCCGATAAGCCAGAAATTAGTTTTGACCACTTGAAGGACAACATTCATCGCCTATTAAGCCATCGATAATTGCATTTTCGCCCAAGTCTCCGTCTGAGCCTGCAGTACTAGCGCCAGAAGTCCTATTTATTCAATAATGCCTGAAAATTGTCTTTTAGAAAGGCAAACACTATCACAACTTAAAAAAAATCTTCTTTCTTTCATTCAAAATTGGATTTCTCTAAAAACGCACCCTTTACCAAGAGCTTGGTGTCAGGTTATGACACTATAGCAGAAAACAAAAATTCATTTGTGTAGATGTACGGATACATCACTGTTATTCATTTCCTAAATACATATATGTATGTTCTGTATTCCATCTCCATTTGAATTTTGTCAGCATTTTTTCCCAATTTGGGATAAATGCTGATTCTGGTGTAGCAATTCCTTTGTTTTATGATTCCTGTTTTTATTGCAACGATTTGAAACTGTGTCAACACATACTTTTTAAAATACACGCCTAACTACATATCACTGTCGATTAATCGTGTGAAACAAGCCAGTAGTAACGAGTGTATTGTGTGATGATTTTTTATTGGCGTGCATAATCCAAAAATAGTTCCTCCAATAATTCAGTCTTTTTGTAACACACAGTTTTGGTCTGCACACGCTCAAGTCTGCGGTTAATGACAGACTACGAAAACTTGATACTTGACTTTATTTTTCCTCGGCCTTTTAGTGCAGGCACAGTGTTGATGAAATATTCATTCGAGTAATCAAATTATCATGTGTTGCATGTTAACATGGCAAACTTTTATCAACCATTTAACTGCAACCCTACATTCTTATGAAATTCAGTGTTTCTGGGACTATTCGGAAATTCACTTTTACAGAATTCAAAAGGTACCTTCGATATTACAACAAGATTCAGACCTCAGATTAGATAATGTTTTTTTTTTTTTTTTGTTTTTATTTTAGCTGGACGCTTAATCAGACGATTGCAGTCTTTCAACCTTTATTCGACTTTTTTTTAACAACTTGTAGCTCAAAGTCCCTCAAAATCTTGTTTTGTTTTTTGATCAAGTTCATTCATTTTTTTAGCCTTTCAGAAATAAAACGAAAAATGTTCTGTTAACAATTTTGTTAAATGACTCGCATTTCAAATGCTTATGAATGCCTTGATGTGAAAGTTGTCAGTCGACAATGGATTATTTGTGTCTATGGAAACGTTAAAAGCAGCAAATTATGTCAAGCACCGCCAAACGTCACGCTCTAGTTGCTGGGACTCATTACATTCACTAGAACATTGCTACAACCAAAGAATCGAAATGACCACATCCCCCAGCCCCTAAACAACAAAGAACATCAGCTTGTATTGATTCGTTTCGCCAATCTAACGTATCGGATTCAGTTCTTTGAGTCAATGGAATGCGCCTTAATTAACCATAATTAGGAGGCATTCGTCAATGGCACCGCCAACAAAAGGGGAACCTCCGTGGCAAACCCCCACCACAGCCGCCGATGACATGCATAAATAAACGTTTGCCTGGGGATATACATATACATATTATATAAATCGATATATGAAAGAAAATGCAAATGAAAGCAAATAATACAATTATTATTCGCTAACTGTTTCTCCATAATTCACCCCTGGAATTGATTAGGCGAATCCGCTGCGCTGGTATTTCACGTCGGAACCTGTGGGGCAGTCCTCGCCACCGACGTAGCCGTCGATTTCCGAATGCCACCCTATGCGAGAACGTCAGCGACAAAATTAAGATTTTATCTTTTACTTAATTCTCGACTAAGGGTATAAATACATAATGGATATGCTTCGGCCACGCCGCTGGTACGCACACCAATCCCACCACTGCCGCCACCGCCGCTGCCTTCCTAGGGGCTGGGCGGAATAATTTCCTCTACTCGAGGACATGCCGTTTTGGGGAGACACACTCAACCCCGGCAGCAAGATAGGCTTTTGAATCTCTGAAATAAGTGAACGTTAACTTACTGAGGATTATGTAAATATAATTTCTGCTTGTGATTTTCAATTAAATTAAATGCTCGATTATTTATGTGCCTTTGCTCTCGCTCAGTTGCCAGCGGCAGACAGATCTTAAGAGCCCCAGCTGGAGGGGACATTCGTCATTGCGCAAATTATGATATCTATGGTAGAAATTAATTGCTACAATTAAGGAGGCACACAATCAGGCAAACAGTGCTTCCACTTGGCGTAAACTAGCTTCGAAATTGTAGCGTCCCTATCCCAAACGTTGAATAAGAAATAAAGAAACCGGACTCAGTCATTTCCGAGCGCCATTAGGGCAAGGGAATCGTCATGCATTCACTTTGTGATTTCCCAAAAAGCACGAAAATCAGTTGTCATTAAAAATCTCTCAGCATTAGTTTTGAATTTTTCAATTAAGATAAAAAAGCAACGTCCCAAGGACTTGCTCATTTCTGCGTCGCCTTTGGGTTGGAATTACAGTTGCTGTGTGCTGCGTCGCAGCTCCTGCCCTTTGTAAGCCACCCTACTGGGCGAGCGCCGGAAATTGAGGCTAACGTTTGAAGGACTTTTCAAATATAATTCCGGATGTTTATAATGAGAGGACCATCATAAGGAAACAGCAGGCCGCCTAATAGATACGAGGCTGCAGTGTTGTCTTATTTCGGTCCGCAATGAAACCGAGATTTTAAGTGGCGCGTAGCTGGTATGCCCAGAGGGGCTGTTTAATTGAAAAAAGCAGTTCTTCTAACTGGGCGCGCTCGCCTTAATTGATTGCTTATTCGAATCGAGATAAATTAATTACGACCAGGGCTTCGTTTGATTTTTGAGGTAAGTCTGTGTGGAGCGGCGTGAATTTTGTCTGGTTAGGTGGGCGGCGAGTGCTTGATTGTGTTCAGGGTCCATTAAGTTTTATTTGGGGGATGTTTGCGTGGCCATTAATTTGCGAAGAAATATTTTACGATGGCCGTTCGTTTGACTTCGGATGTTCCGGTGTTTCGGGGTATAATTTATTGCGCACGATTTTGGAAAACGCTTATCTCTTCAGAGATTTAATTGAACATAGTTTCGGTTATGTGAAGTTCGATTGAATTCGTTGTTTTAGTGGGGAACTCCTGAGTTAATATTTCTTTGCCAACAAGAGGTAATGAAACGAAATTGCTTACAGTCAGTGCAGACCGCAAATGAAATGAGATATCCCATCGCAGAAATGATCGTTATTCTGAGTTTTTCAGGGACTGCAATCAGATGAGAAATAAAAATGCATTCGCTTGTTTGCAAGCACACTTACTGGGCATTGCAAGATCAAAAACAAGTCAACAAAGTAGGACCTTTTAGAAATAACTTCTGTCGGGTCTGTCTTGGAATTTACGTACAGTGGATCAAAAAAGTATAGACAAGTATGGATTTTTCGCAATATTACACAAATCAAAAATTATTTATCTGAAAACCAATTTTATTTTAAATAAGCGATAAGAAAGCAATATTTACGAAACAAATTAAAAATACTACAAAGTTCACATCAGAAAAGTATTGGTAAATAACAAATAAGTAGTAAATAATTAAAAATTTCTGCTTCTTATCACAAAACTGAAAAAATTCAATACTTGGTATGGAGCTCTTTAGCATCAATAGTGGCTTGTTACCTTCTGGGCATCGAACAAACCAACGATTTTGTTCGTTCCCAAGACACTTTACTCCATTCTTCAGTAAGTGTTCTCCTCAACTCTGTTTTATACGAAATTTTATGTTTTTGTACTGCTGATCCCAATTGACTGCATAAGTTCTTTATCGGATTAATATCAGGAGATTGGACAGGAGTTTTCAGCTGCCTAGGAGCATAATACAGCAGCCATTCTCTAGTTTTCAAAGCGGTATGCTTGGGATCGTAGTCTTCTTGAAAGATGAACGAATTACCAATACCAGGGTTCTCAGCACTAACTTTCAAATTATGGCGCAAAATATCAATGTACATTACCGCCGTCATATGACCTTCAACGAATGTCAGTCTACCAACTTGCTGCCATGCAACCCCAAACTAAAACACTCCCCCACCCTGTTTCACAGCTGGCACAAAATTCTCCCTTTTCAGCTCCGTGTTAGGCTTCCTCCAAACATATTGCCTTCCATCACTTCCATAAATATTAAATTTTGACTCATCCGAAAATATAACGGATTCCCAAAATTCTTTTGGTTTGGTTAAGTAATTTATGGAAAACTACAAGTGTTTTTTTCTATTAACCTTTGAAATCAAAGGTTTTTTCCGAGCTGCTCTTCCGTAATATTTTGCTTCATGCAAAACATTATGAAGAGTTTGCACATTAAAAACCTTTTCTGTTGTTTTTGCGACTTCTTCTGCCAGTTTCGGATCACTTTTTCTGGGGTTTTTCTTACTTCCCTTAAACTATCACGTTTTTCTCTATCAGAAAACATACGCGGTCTTACAGTTCTTTTATTTTCTGTTGTTGTTGGTGCTTTCATATATTTTGATAACACTTTTTACAGTGAATAAGCTTATTTTTAATTCTTTTTCAATTGCACTATACGTAAAACCTTCTTGGCGCATTGTCACAATTCTGTTTTTTATATCAATGTCTAACTCTTTTGACTTTTTATCTATTATTTATTTTAAGTTCGATTTCGTAATGTAAACGCGTGTTAACCAATTCACAAATTACAGTCAAATTACTTCTTATACTCTAATCTACAAGCCTTTAAACTTACATGCCTCCTGTATTTCGAATAACGGAACCAATTGCGTGATCATTAAGTGTTGCCAATACTGTTTTAATCCACTGTATATGTTTGTGGCCTCCGTGGCGTAGTGGGTAGAGTACGACGCTCACACGCCGAGGGGTCTAGGTTCGATTCCCGGCTGAAAACCTCGAATTTTTCACGGCACCACCTCTTTCGAGCTGCTGACAACACTCAAAGAGTAATAACTGTCTAAGAAAGTTTCTGAATTTCGCCGTTCGGAGTCGGCAAAAAACTGTAGGTCCCTTGCACTCGTGAGAGAACAGTAGTGCGCACAACACGAGTAAGTTGTTGAGCAAGCTAGGCCCTGGTCCCTCTGTGGACTGTTGCGCCAACAATTATTTATTATTGTATGTTTCAACGGTTTTGAAGAAAATCAGAAACCACTTTCAGACCAAATAGCTAATGCTAGAGAGGTAAGGTCAACGAACGTCTCGCGAAGAATATGGGATTACCTGCAGGGCCTATATGTTTCTTATTTTTATTTAGCCACCACTCACATCGAAAAAACAAACAACCATCTGGTGAAGCGGCAGCATAAGTGGACCAAGTGGACCTTGGCAATCTTACGCAGGAAGCCACACTTATCTTACCTAAGGAAAGGATTGAGTGACCTCGATTATAATCACCGCCTATTGACTATAGGCCTGACTCTCACTCTGTCATGTGTGTAATTTATTGGACAGTTCGAAAGCCTTTTCTGAGGTTTTGAAAGTTAACACTGGAGCACTCAGACTTGAAAACTGGTAAATTTAAATAACAGGTTGTAACCTTCATTCAATACAAATGTTAAATCTTCCGGAGGAATACCAACTGGGGTAATAAAGAGTCTACAATTTTCGCTCCAACTATAGCCACTGTAAATAAAACCGCGCAAGAGTGGAGCATTGACAGAGGAAGTGCACTGCAGGGTTATCACCTTCTCTAAAAGCTTAAAAAATTGATCGCAAAGCCTAGGCACGCTTAAGTGCTTAAGTAAAGCATCCTATTAGCAAGCCTTTTGCGACCTGGAGAGTCATGCCATCTCTGATTGTGTGGTCGAGAGACCAAATTGTCGATGGAAGCCCTGAACAAAATGTAAGCAGTCCGGAGGTGGGCTTGGACCCTATGAGTGCCTCCTTAATCTTTGCGTTGCAGGTTAATTGGTTACCTCATTTCCCATGATTCAGTCATGCTGCCGAATTGAGAGAAGACTTGCATCCCTATACTATTTTGGAAGCGGTAAGGCACTGAGTACAGCTTGGCTGTTTTAATTTTCTACAATATAGTTCGTGGCCATAAGAATCGCAATAGTTTCCGCTGGGACGCTCAACGCGAAGTTACCCAAGGAGCTATAAAGTCGAATGCTGCGGTTTTCCTCGAAGGCAGATCCAGTTCGCTCAGTTATTTTCGAGCCGTCATTGAAAATCAGAGTACATTTCTTCCCTTGCCAGAGCCAGCCGTGCTCACAGGGCTTCTTATAAACGTCGTTGCTGGATTATTGGTGTTATCACATAACACGGCATATCCGTGAGAAGAGTGTCATAGGAGATAATCAAAGCTCTAGTGCGAGCGATCTTTAACTTAATGTAAATTGTTTCCAATAAAGGACCTTAGGGAATACTAGTCCATTCGTCTGCAATTTCAATACAGATTTTCATACTTCACAACGTACAATTCGTTGTTAATTTCACAAACTTTAGCTCAAGCTGTAGGGAAAGTCCACTCACGCTTAAAGCAAGAACATATTTCCAAATGTCCTTAAATAAGAGGCACAATGCGCGAGTATTTGTAAACTACAGGCAATATCACAGTCAGTCTATTAAGCAAATATTGTTTCTTCCATAAAGCTGCTTAAAGTGTCCTCAAGATACGAATATGGGGCGTGTGTGCAGATATCTTAAGCAGCTTTCGAAGCTCTCAAAAATTTGCTTGTGCATTGCAGCTTTAAGTCCGTACAAACTCCCCACAGCAACAACCCTATCTCTCTTTATTGCACTAGCCAAGACGGCAAGGCATTAAACTTCAGCCAAATAACCAAAGAAGGTAAGCTCTGTAGTCATTTGTCAGAGCTAACTATGGCCGCCGTGGCGTAGGGGGAAGAGTGCGACGCTCACATGCCGAAGGGTCTTGGTTCAATTCCCGGCTGAACACCTCGACTTTTTCACGACACCACCTCTTTCGAGCTGCTGCAACACTCAAAAAGTAGTAGCTATCTAAGAAAGCTTCTCAAACTTCGCTATTCGGAGTCGGCAAGAAACTTTAAGTCCCTTCTACTCGTGAGAGAACAGGAGCGCACACAACACGAGTAATTGATGAGCAAGCTAGGCCCTTGTCCCCATGTGGACTGTCGCGCCAACAACTATTTTTATCATTATTAAATGTATATAATTAAATTTATATAAATATATTTAAAATGTTTAATTTAGGCGTTTCATGTATTATACAAGAGCACATTCAGTCGTGTAATGTTTTCCTCGTCCTTCGTCATGACATCTGACGTGTAGGAGGCTCTTTTTGCTTTTCAATCAATTGATCTGTTTTGAGAAAATAACACAAAAGTACAACCTACAGTCCAACTGAAAGAGAAGCAGAGCAGTGTAAGAGCTGCAACAGGAGCGGATTTTACTTCCTATTGTTCTCAGGCAATATCCTCTGAATTGTGCCGGTACCTTCAATATATTTGTCATTTCATCTGATTGAGGAATGAGTCTTCCTTTCTCTTTGTGTAGCAGAGCGTCCTTACTAACTTTTATGCCGTTTTGTCGAAACACAACCACTGCCGAGATTTTTAAGGATTATGTTGCACAATTCACCTTTCGCCGCATGTACTGTCAGTGCCTAAGACTCGATGCACAGATTTCTAAAGGCCTAAGTTTATGGGTAGTGTTTAGCTCCTGAGACACCAAGCCACCATGTGGGGTACTGTAACAAAGAGCGCAATGGCTCGCAATGTTTCCTGTTTCCCATGCCCAAAAAATGGAATTAAATCGTGAAAGTTTTCGTGCGATTATTTTTTACAACTTTCGACGTGGATTAAATCAACAACACCGACTTAATTCAATTTTTGGCGATGAAGCTCCATCAGCTTTGTGTCCTTCAAGGAACCCAAAACAACGCACATTTCTCTTCCGTTCGCTAATTTAGACGGTTTCGCGCTTCTCGAATTTCCATCACGAAACTTCCTCAAAACCATCATCCTCCAGCGATATCTGTCGATTCTAATCGCACGCTTGACAGCGACGCTGCTGTCGCAACTCCACAGCTGGCCAGTAAGGTCATGAACTTGAACGCGCCAACAATGAACGAAATGAATTCAACCGAGGTCGTAGTTTAGGTCATTCATAAGACGAATTTCGTGAAGGTCGTCCAAAATCAGTTGTAGTTCCGGAAACCATTGATGCTGCGCGCCAACTGATGTTGCAAGATCGTCATGTGACCTATCGTGAGATTGAGACAACCTTAAGCATTAGTGAGACCAGCATACATTCAATATTGCATGAACATTTGACCGTCAACAGAATTTGTTCGCATTGGATCCCACACAATTTGTCAGTCGATCAAACAAAGGTTCTTGTCGATTGGTCGAAAGAAATGCTCCAAAAATACGATTGCGGTGATTCGAAACACGTCTATGACATGGTGACAGGTGTTGTATCGTGTATTTACGCGTATGAGCCCGAAAGTAAACAGCAGTCGACTTTATAGGTGTTTCGAATTGAGTGAAATCCAACAAAAGTTGCTTGCGCACAGAGCACTCCCAAGCAAATGGTCGCCTGTTTTTCCGAAAAAACTGTACATGTCGCAATAGTACCACTAGAACAAAGCGGAACAGTCAATTCTGAGTGGTACACAGCCCTTTGTTTGCCAGTTGTCTTTCAAGAAATCAGGAAAACCAACCGCCGAAGACGGATCACTCTTCACCACGACAATTCGAGCTTGCACACATCAGCCCAAAGAACTGCATTTTTGAGCAAAGCAGAACATCGATTTGATGAGTCATCCGCCGTATAGTCCTGACTTGATACCGAATGGCTTATTTTTATTTCCGTTCGCAAAAAATAAAATGAGAGGTCAACGTTTGGCGGCAACTGAAGAACCGGTTGATGCGTTCAGAATGCATGTTTTGGAGATACCTCAATCAGAGTGGCAAATGTTCTTTGACAATTGGTTCAAACGCATGCAAAAGTGTATAGATCTTAATGGGGCATATTTGGAAGAACAATAAAGCTATTTTCGATGATTAATATTTGTTTCTGTTCTCTTATCCCGAAATATAAAAGGCAACCCTCGAATATTCCCGAATTCACGACATGATTTCATGTTACACATATTTTAGATCATTTAGATAGCCAACGGAACACAACACTATCTGCTCACTTTCCGCTATTCATATCTAACAACCTACAAAGTCTGACAAGTCACTCAAAGTTTGTTGCATCAAACCCATCTTCCGACAATTGACTGTAACTAGGCCACCGTACGAAACGGAGCCGTCAAGATGTTTAGGATGTTTTCCTATTTCTCGCAACTCACTTCAGTTCTAACTTAACGGCGACCCCAGTACACCTTTCACTGGGCTGAATACAAATTCGCTGCTGCTCCTCAATCCATGACTGCTGTCATGTTTATTTTGCTTTTTTGGTTTGGTGAGGCTCCATACAATTGTTGTCGATGGGACTGTAGACATCGTCATCGTGGTTCGCTCTTGCCCCTGTCATGGTTGTCGTCGTTGTCGTCTAAATTGCGTGTCTTGAATCCCTAATTGCATTTTCTATGAATAAAAACAATTTTCGCGAAAATTGTGGTTTCTCCTTTGTCATAACGTAATTTGTGTCTGAAGTTTGGAGCAAGCAGCTGAATTTCTTGTTCTGAAATCGTCGCCGTTGTCGCCGCCGCCATTATGCAGTCCGCCACCGTCACCGCTGCCGCCGTCGCCATCGTCAGCAGCATCTTCGTCAAGATGACGTGGGTTAATTGAGATTTTAGAAATACGAGCATTTCGTTTTTGCGTACTTCTTTCATTCAATGACAGCTGAACACTTGTGCTGCTGAGGGGGCTCTCTGTTTAACATAATTGATGGTACATACTATCTGAGCGGAGAATGGTTGGACAATGAAAATGAAATTTTATAAAGAATACCGTGATATTGTCTGGAATGCCGGAGGTCGGATGTTTACTACGAAACAGGATCAAAACAAGATTTTGCTTCGGAAAGGAGGATCTGCAAGGAGAAGACGTGCACTTTAAACGAAAAAGTATTGCTCTGTGTTGACTTTTAAAGATGCTCAATTCGAGAAAATGCATTAAATTGGATTTACTTGCTTTTGATTGTCTTTTTAATTTATGCTAATTTTAACTACAGGAAAGTACAGAGAAATCTTAACGCGTCTGGCTAACGGGAGACTATAGAGAGAAAGCTAAGTTATAGTTAACGACTATATTTAGGGAAACACGGCTATCAATTTCGACAATGACGCCATATATTAAGCTGATATAAAGCGAAAAACAAAGTGGTCCAATTCTTGCTTCCCTGAGTTAATAAGTGGTTCCTGCTTCTACTGTGTGGCGTAGAAACGGGAACTTTGTAAAAAGATTATAAGGAGAGACCACAGTCGCTAATGGATGATTCGAAAAAAAAAAATTTGCATATTTTTATCTGAATCGTTTGCTAAAGGACAAAGAGTGGAGGATGGGGGATGGTAAACGACTGTTCGAGCCGTTCAATTACATCGATTTAGTCAGAAGAGAGAATGGGTTTAATAACAGCGATGCTCATGGGACATGCAAGTAGAAACTTGCAACATTGCGTTGGAGCGCTTAAACTTAAAAACTTTGTCCATTGCACAAATTATGTCACAAGGCAGTTAACCTTGAGGGAGCGTCTGCGGTTGAGGCCCAGAATCAATCACTCACCGCAATTGGTTATGCCATTTAGTTGACAAACAAGAACGGCGGAACCAATTTGACTGATTTGTATTTAAACACAAGAACGAGCGTTACTGGAAAGAAATTCTGTATAAGAGGTAGGAATGTATGTTTTCATAACTTCTGGAGTGAGACTTATCATATACGAGCATTTATACGAGTATTCAATCACTTGTACCAGAGTTTTCTCCAATCCTCGAAGCAGTTCTCACATGCACTTTTTTTGCTCCTTGAGCTCACTTAGTGATTGGGTTTCTTTCTCCTCAATCATCGCCAAACGCCGTTTCTGCATGGGTATTTCGATGTCCTAAAGTTATATAAAAACTTCTCAAAACTTGGCGGTTCGGTATCGGCAAAAAACTGAAGGTCCCTTCTACTAATAAGGAACAACAGCGCGCACAACACGAGTAGTTGTTGCTCACCATCAACTGCAACTAGGCCCTGGTTCCCCTGTGGACTGTGGCGCCATACAGTTATTATTAACGATGTACCCATAAGTCGTCAGCAGTGACGACCCTTTTAAGCAAATCTGACGTCATTAAACAATTCCAGAGCGATGCTCATGCGAAAATTTTGTTTTTTGGTAAACTTTGAAACGAACTTCGCTGCAACACACTTTCCGGAAAAATTGCATGGCATGCGCCAACCGATATGCCGACTTCTCCAGAAACTGATCAAATAGTACGTCCACGTTTCTCAATAATAATTTTCTCCACTTTCGTACTATTTTCATCGATTTGCCGGGGCGACCAGGAGGAGCGTCGTCATTCACATCTTCTTAACCTTCTTTGAAAAGTGTGTATCACTTGTAAACATTTTTTTGGCTCAAAGTACACTCACCATTTGCCACTGCCAACATTTAAATTATTTCCAAGGACTGAATTCCATTTGTCACACAAAATTGAATGCAAATTCTTTAATACATTTTTTTTTCTTCTTCTTCTTCTTCTTCTTCTTGTGGCGCTACAGTCCGGGGTGGACCTGGGCCTCAACCAACATGCCTCTCCAGCCAGCACGATCTTTCGCCAGCTGTCTCCAGTTGCGCACTCCAAGTTGGTTGAGGTCCTTCTCCACTTGTGTACGCCACTTTAGTCTAGGTCGTCCTCTGTTGCGTTGTCCCAATGGCTCGGATTCAAAGACTTTTCGGGCCGGAGCTGTGGTGTCCATACGCTCTACATGGCCTAGCCATCTTAAGCGTTGTATCCGTAGACGCTTAACCAGGCGCATGTCGCTGTACAGCCTATAGAGTTCGTCATTAAATCTTCTCCTCCAGATGCCATCAACGCAAACAGGACCAAAAATCGCACGCAAAACTTTTCTCTCGAAAAGACTAAGGGCTTCCTCATCCGCCTTTGCTAACGTCCAAGATTCTGCGCCATATAGTAGGACAGGGATGATCAAGCTGTTATATAAAGCTAGTTTAGTCCTTCTAGAGAGGGCTTTATTACTCAATTGCCTCTTGAGCCCAAAGAAACAGCGGTTGGCAAGAGTGATTCTGCGTTTGATTTCGGTACTGATGTTGTTGTCCCTATTTACCGCGGAGCCGAGGTAGACGAAGTCCTTAACTACCTCGAAGTTTCTGCTGCCTAGTGTGACGCTCCGTCCGAGACGTCGATGTTGTGTGTCCTTCCTTGATGACAGCATGTACTTCGTTTTGCCCTCATTTACCGCAAGACCCATTTTAGCCGCTTCCGCTTCAATGCCAGCAAACGCCTCATTGACGGCTCGCTGTGTTCGTCCAATCACGTCAATGTCATCAGCGTAAGCTAACAATTGAACTGACTTCTGGAAGATCGTGCCTCTGGTGTTGACTTGTGAGTTACGCACGATCTTCTCGAGGATGATGTTAAAGAAGTCACATGACAGTGCGTCGCCTTGTCTAAAACCTTTTTTGACATTGAAGGTCTCGGTGAGTTCGGTACCCACCTGTCGAGTCGATCTGACGAGTTTGGTAGGAATGCCAAAACTAGACATGGCACTGTATAGCTCGTCTCTATGCACACTGTCATATGCAGCGTTGAAATCGACGAATAGGTGGTGAGTGTCAATTTGCATTTCTTGGGTCTTTTCCAGGATCTGCCATAATGTGAAGATCTGGTCTATTGTGGACTTCCCTGGTCTGAAACCACACTGATAGGGACCTATCAGGTCATGGACAAATGGTTTCAGACGCTCACACAATACGGCAGAGAGGATCTTGTATGCGATGTTCAGGAGACTAATCCCTCGGTAGTTGGCGCAGTCAAAGGGGTCTCCTTTTTTGTGGGCCGGGCAAACGACGCTGAGATTCCACTCATCGGGCATGCTTTCCTCCGACCATATCTTACAGATGAGCTGGTGCATGCGCCCAACCAGGTCATCTCCAGCTGCTTTAAATAGTTCTGCGGACAGTCCGTCCGCTCCAGCAGCTTTGTTCGACTTTAGCTTGGATATTGCTATCCTCACCTCGTCTAAGTCGGGGGGACGGAATGCTTGTCTATCATCGTCCAAATTGAGTGGAACATTCTGCCTAACAGCGGGATTTGGGTCGTCATCGCCGTTTAGGAGTCTGCAGAAATGATCCTTCCAGATTCTCAGCACAGACTGCGACTCTACTACTAGTTGTCCATTTTGGTCCCGGCAGGTCATGGTCCGAACCTTGTATCCTCCGGATAGCTGTTTTACCTTTCGGTAAAATTTTCGGACTTCATTCCTGCCAAAGCACCTTTCCATTTCCTCGACCGCGCGCTTCTCATGCTCCTTCTTCTTCCTTCTGAGAAGCCGGTGCTCTTCCCTTCTTCTCTGTTCGTAGAGTTCACGAACAGCTCGCGTTGTTCGATGCAGCGTCGCTTTATAGGCGTCTTGTTTAGCTGCGTGCGCTTGCCTGCACTCGTCGTCAAACCATGGGTTCCTTCTGGGTGGTGACGTGAAACCCAGCACATCAGTGGCAGCATCTTTGATGGCTTCTTGACAACGTTTCCATTCTTCTTCTATGCTTAGTGCAGGAAGCGTCGAACTCTGGGCGAGTTTCCGGGAGACTCGGTCGGCAAAGTTCCCAGCAATCAGCTGCGATTGTAGCTTTTCGACGTCAAACCGTTTTGGCCTTTCTCGACTCCGTTGCTCTCTCTACAGCAGGAAATTGCCAAACTCTGAGAAAGTCTGCCTTTTATGCCTCTCACAACAAAAATAAATATACTATATAGCTTAAACTTCAAACATATGTCCGAGACGAGTGTCCCAATATATCGATAAGTACGTATCTCGTGAAATTTGAAAATCCACCATATTTTCTTAACAGACCTTGTATTCGCCAGCATGGACAGCTAAGTAAGTTCGTCGACTTACACACCTACGTTCCCAGATTCAATTTGTAGACTGAAGTAAATTTCGTAGTTTTTGGCACTTATTTCTATCTCACAGAATTTTTTTTTTTTTAAATTATCAATAAGCTGACTGACAATAACACGCACGCCACGAGTTGTTGTTTAATTACATAAATCCTGCAGAGCATTTCTCCATCCAATATAATCTCACTTAAACGGGCTCAGGCTCAAGTGAATCCAACATGCATGTGAAGCCAAGTGCCAATTTTCTCACATTCACTGCCGCAGACTTTTTAAACTTCTTCCGGGAGTTTTCAGTGAATTTAAACATATTTCCAATTAACTTACATCAACTTCGAAAACGAATATTTCCTAAAATGTGTCTTTTTTGTTAAGACACCTGAAATGTGTATTCAAAAACATTTAGTGGTAATTGTGAATAAAGTGTATTTTTTATTATTTGACCACCATGGGCACGTTTGTTTTTCGATTCTTTTACGTTCAATATTTCAATATATATAGATTTTTTCAGGGTCAACCTCGATGGTAGGTTGTGTCACTGCTGGAGAAGAAGTGATACGGCTCGCAGGCAGAAGATGTCGTGGGAAAATCTCTTCGTTTAACATGTTGTGTGCATTATGACATCGTTGCCCAGGGTCTGAGCTCCTTAAGTTGCTGACGATTGGGTTAGAATGGGTTTCAGTTCTACATAACTGCTTCTTGGAAAGTTGCACCAATAAGTGTTTCAGGGGGATGATGCGCGATTTTCGGTAGACCTTCTTGTTGATATGATGTTTCATCCGGTCCTTGTCAAAGGTGAGACCGGTGCAGATTCGTAGGATCTTCCTTTCGAAGACCGATAGTTTCTCCACGCTGGCCTTGGAGATGCTGTACCATACAGGGAAGCCATACGCTATAATGGGCTGCTTGTACAGTAATAGCTTCGTCTTCTCGGCAAGTCCGTTTTCACGTCGCATCAATGGTTAGATGCAATGGAAAGAGAAACTGGACTTTTGAAAGGTCACTTTGGAGTGCGGATTGAACTTCAACTGAGTGAAGTTCACTCCAAGATACTTCGCCTTGTCCGTTGTCGTTAGTGTTGTCCCGTTGGGCAGCACTACCTTAATCCTCCGGAATTTTCTGGCTGTTCGGGAACTTCGTCGTGTTGGTCTCCGCAGACACATGAGGACCGATTTATTGGTATTGATGCGGATGCCCTACTTCTGATAGTAAAAGTGGAGCCTCTCCATTTGTTGTTCGATACTCCGTGCTGCTATCTGCGGTAACGGAGAAGTTGAGTATGTTTAAGAGTCGTCCGCGAACAGGCAACAGTTAACAGATGGCGATAATGGCAGTTGGTCTGCGGTGTAGATGTTAAAGAGTACAGGTCCCAGTCACGGTTCCTGTGCAACGCCTGCCTGGATGTTCCTTGTTCTTGATTTACTTCCTTCTATTTCCACATAGAATCTCCTGGCTGACTGAAAATGTTCTTCAAATTGCAGTGACTTGCAAATATTGTTTAACTGTATACGCCAACATAACAGGAGTGTTCCAGTACTTTCTGTACTTAATTTTGAAGTATGTTATTTGTTAAGGAGTGGGGATAAATCTCCCTCAGAAAGAGGCAAAGTACGAGAACGCACCTAAACCGAATGGGTAAAGTGTGTCATTAAAAAAAAATCAAATTAACTTTTTCGCTACAGAAAACAAAAACAACAACAAAATTTGAGACACATACGTAGAGATAATAAGCCAATGCTTAATTATTTCCGTACGCACATCAATTAATACGACAGAAAGCCAATAACCTCCCACAAAAATTTCCTTTGTTAAAATGAGCAGGTTAGAGAAATATTTTGTTTTCTCTATAGAGCGCTCATTTGCGTAAAACCTATTTCTTCGGTATACAGAAGCATATATTGTGTTGATTTGTGCTGTTTTGTACAGTTTTATGTTTTTTGCCTCGGGTACGAGAACACACCTAATATGAGTACATGTCGAAAAACCAGGAAGTAAGGAAGCTTGATTATAAATCAACATAGCAATGCCTTTAGTGCAAGTCTACATCTTTCTTATTGATATAAGCAACTTTTTTTTTGTTTATCTTGTCAGAACTTCTTGATATTTCTTTTTAATTAAACATTTCACAGTATCAGATGATTCTGTTTGTTTCATATGCAACGACTTTTTACTTTTTTGAAGATTTGCAATCAACCCAAGGAAAATTGACTTAGCTTTTATGAAATTGTCAAAACACCTATACCTTGCCCGGGGATCAAGAGAGAGAGATAGAGAGAAACAGTCAAATAAAAAAAACGAAAATATACGCCAAAGTCATGTGCCATTATTTTCGATATCCGTCCGCCACTTTGCAGATAATTTAATTTTACCCCTACCATGGAAACTCTGGCCGTGAACACTGAAATGCTGTATTAACCGATTTTCACACACGAAATCATTTTCCACAAAAATGGACGAGGATTTATCACTTGCTGCAAAGTTTTGACTCGCGGTTTAGCGTTTTCAAATAATTTTCTGGGCAGTTGTAAGCTCTTGAAAAATTGAAGCAGTTCTTGTATGTAAAACTCTCCATGACTACATTGACAGTTTGGCTTTAAAGTAATTGAAGCATGCTCAGCATATAATCAGAATTGATTGCATCAGGACTGTCTGAAAATTCAATGAAAACTGTTCAAAAAAAGAGAAAAAAGATATTCACAGGGTTCTTTATAATAATAATAATAATAATTGTTGGCGCTACAGTCCAAAGGGGGACCAGCGCCTAGCTTGCTCATTAAATACTCGTGTTGTGCGCGCTACTGTTCTCTCACGAGTAGAAGGGACCTTCAGTTTTTTGCCGACTCCGAACGGCGAAATTTGAGAAGCTTTCTTAGACAGTTATTACTCTTTGAGTATTGTCAGCAGCTCGGAAGAGGTGGTGTCGTGAAAAATTCGAAAAATTGGTGTTGATCTGTGAGTCGAACCCAGACCCTTTGGCGTGTGAACGTCGCACTCTACCCACTACGCCACGGCGACCGGTTCTTTATTAAACGTAATAAAGTTTTACGATTCTATGGTCTGTGCTAGCCACCACATGGCGTTTGTGGATGGTAGTAGGTTGCCAAACCATTCTTACATTACCAGAGAATTCTTACAGCCCATTTACATGCTTCTGAAGAAAAAAATACTGAAACACAACGTCTCTGCCTGCATTGAACACTAGTTTTTTGATTTCATTGTCAGGCTAGAGCAATTTCCTTTCAAAATTAAGGTTGTCGTTTTTTTCAACGCCTCAAAACAGCTTTTGGTAATTGATTCGAACAAAAGTTGAAAGATGTATTAACAATTCTAGTCACCTGGCTTGCGGTTTTGAATATATTAATGAAAAGTTACGAAATGTGCCGTCTTTTCTGAGCTTATAGCCACCCTTGATGCGCACTAAGCAAGATCGGAGTCAATGAACAAGGAAACAGTCCCAAATTGACAGTGCAAACTCAAATCTTTTTGATTCAACCTTGTGTGGAACATTGGATGGTTTCAAAGAAAAATTTTATGTAGTTCTGAATTAAGTGCATATTGAACAAGTGTTATCAGAGTTTTGCTAATGCAGCACGTCGATGATATTTCTTAAGTCAAGAGCCTCCTTGCTGGGACCAGACTGATTCTTATAAGAGAGGGTGCATATAAAGTGTTACAAGCTTGTCATCATCTAAAAGTCCTGCGACGGGTGATTACAAACAAAAACGATGAACGACATCCAACCTAGAAATGTGTCAGTTTGTTGCGTGTCCAAACAATCGCTTACGTTGTGGGTCAGTTGCCAAAATTTATGCTAATCACTGTCTGCTTATTAACTTGTCCTCACTCCGTACACTCAGTCCTAATTCCAATGGCTCAAGTTCTAGGAATAGGATTTCTTTCATATGCTCTCAAATTTCAGAATACACCCCTCTTTGTCCGCTCTAATTCTTGTTTGTTAATGGGCCCATTCATTTCGGCTTTCATCCGAGGGCCCATCAAAGGCTTTCCTACAACCCACTGAAAGTGTACTAGTACGCCATTCGTCGTTCTTCCACTTCAGTCCCCCGGCATTCTCTAGTTAATAAAAGTCTTGTTGATGAAAGCCATTTGTTTGATCGTGCACATCATTCCACATTGGGCCCAAACGGTCGTCGCTTCATATACAAAAAAAACGCACAGGAAAGAGTAAATAATTCATTCCAGAGCATTCATCTCATTCGCCTAATTCCATCAGGCTCGCACAACCGGACGCCGTCCCTATTTAAAAACAAAACAGTGCATTATCCTTTCCTTAAGTACTCGTCAACACTTCCTCAATCAGCCCTCAACGGAAGTGGTCGCTGAAGCTCACAAAAATTGCCGCTTAAAAAAAAATTGGCAATAACCTATTTCAGCAGTCCATAAAATATGCCGTCCTCATAAAATCATTGCCCACAGGAAGAGCGCCTGCCCACTTGAAGTAAGGCTGTCCCCACTTCTCACTTTCCCTTTTCATTATTTATTCATTTAAAATACATCCACGCGTTTGCACATCCTAGTCATATTTAAAAGGACCTCGCTCCGTGGGCGAGATGTAGGAAATCACATCAAATTTTGAGTTCGCGAAAATGCTCGCTCCTCTGCGACACAAGAGAGAAAGGAAACAGACAAGAACAATGTGGAAGAGGAAAAAGGCATGGGCCACGGGGGTGTGAACGTGAACCCGGCAAGAGCGAATACATCAGAAGAGCTACCGAAAACCCTTAAATCATGAATCGTGACCAAGAAGTTGAGAGTCAAGAGATTTGCAGTCATCTCTGATGCCAGGGATAATATTATTAAATTAGTAAAGGACTGACAGGATTCCCAGCACCAATCCTGCCATCCAATACCCGCTGTGTTTTTCAAATTATGCCCTTCTCCTCGTATTAAAATAGAATTAAAATCTCCAAGCACCCAGAACCCCCCTCCAAAAAAATGAAAACCAAAATGTAGGACGACGGAAAAAGGAAGCGAAGGCACAGGACACAAAGGGAAGACTGCTGAGGCCGAGATGATGGTTTTTAATATTTGAAAGACAAGGAAAAGGAAGTCGCGGCATGGTTATAAATATTTATACGGCAAATGATTCCGTAGAAGTGACTTTGATTTACTACCCTGAAATGTTAACCTTTTTCATGGAGAAACTGACAACAGAAAAACACAATGTATTTTTAAAGATTACTTTCTCCATCCTAGATACTCTTACATGTGCTAGGCTACATTGCCGAGCAGAGCCGTTTCGTGTTTTTCTTTCAAAATAAGGCGCGTCACTGCTGATTACGGTTGCTTGCGGCAAAACGCTTGTAATTGGATTATGCCTTCTCTGAAATTTTTCGGGCTTAATTGCTTACTGACAAAGTTTTTAATTTACGGACCGTATCGCATACAATACCAACGGGAGGGATGTATTCGATTGTAGAAACAAGCTGATCTTAATTATTTATTGAATGTTTTATCGTTTCTGTTGAAGGCCTTCCGGCAACCCTACTTTTATTTGCAGCTTGTGATAGCTTGTTTTTTTCGCTCTTTCCGGCCGTATATTTAAACGAAAGCAACTAGAAATCACATGACAAATTAACACTATGCGAGTAAATTATGTTAATGTTTCCAATGTTTGCCAAACAGCAGCGTTGAGGCGCAAAAGGATGAAAAATGATAATTGGACTTAATGCAGGAAAAGTCAGTAAAAGCGAAACGAAATTGGGAATAATCCCTCATAAACTGTAAATTATATAATGGGTTGCGTGACATGACATACGACGACCAGGATATCTTGCTGACCAACTGCTTGTTTTGTGATACTACTTTAAGGGATCGAGAGTTTTCTGCCGACTTTGAACGGCCACGTTTGAGAAGTTTTGAATGTTGTTCGCAGCTTGAAAGAGGAATGAGGATTAAAAAAACGAAGTGTTCAGCCCAGAAATCAAACTTGGGATCTTCTATGGGAGTGTCGCCTTCTACCTGAAACGCCACCGCATCAGCAAGAGTTGATTGAAAAGTCATCGGAGTCAAAGTGATCAATTCACTCGAAAACGTAAAATGCTCAACAACTTAATCTTCGGTTGCCCGCTTTGTACTCGAAGCCTTTCAGTTTTTGAGCGACTGATGTGCTCAGATTATAATATATGTAAGCTTTGGTACAAAAATTTTAACCGTCAATCCAAACTCTGTTCGTCGAAATAACCAAGTCCTTTTCTTTCTCCACAGTCCCTTACCCCCAACTCCCATCGATTGTAGGTATAGATTTAGTGAAATGTAAGGCGATTGCTGGTATGATATAAGGAACCCTAAGAACTAAAATGCTCGTAGGAGTCACAAACTTTAAAAGGTACAAAATTGGAGTCGAGTTCCAATTTTGAGTAAATGGTTGGTATTGAGATGTCAGCCTCTGATTCCTTTGTGTTGCCCAGATTCTTTCATTGATATTCAATTTGTACTCCTTTCCCAAAATCTTCTCAAAATTTCGGTTTAGTACTTTAAAACTTTTTAATACATCCGTTTTTTTTTTCGTACGTACTTTTTTACAAATACTTTTATTGTTCTTCTTTATAATTGTCGTGCGCTAAAGGGATTGTGAGTCTGAGGAACGAGTCTCTAAAATTTACTCTAAGTCTGAAAGTCTGCTTTAAGGTGAACGGTTGAGCATTCCTAGCGTGATGGGTATTGCGGGTGAAGTCTTGAAGGGGAGAAATGCAGCTGGCTAACTCATTTGAGCATTTTTTGCTGAAATAGCGATAAGATAGTGATAGAGACGCAATATTGCATCGATGTCGAGTCGATTGACTTCGCTGCATTATTAATACCAGTTAGTTTCATCGCTCGCTGTTGGAGGTCTCAGGAGCTCCAGACCAGAAAGAAGCATCAAACTTACGCTTTGGGCGGATGTACGCTTTATATATTGTTTCCAGCTCGAAAGGGGTGATATATTTCTTGCATCGGTTTAATAAACCTAGACATTTCGCTGCGTTTTAGCGACTTCCAATATGTGATCGTCCCAACTAAGTGTTAAGTTGATACACATACCAAGGATGGAAAGTCGTTCAGTTTCAAGTTCGTACTGAAAATAAATAAAATGAAATTCAGATTCAATATAGTCTATGGTATTGCCGAATTGGAAGAACTCATCATCCGAAAATCTTTTTTTCCAAAAAATATTTTTTAAAATCTGGAAATAGTAAATAATCACTAGGTGCAAGGTCGGGACTATAGGGAGGCTGTTGGATTTCTTCGAAACCACAATCTTGCCCAGCAGCCTTGGAAACTCGCGCCGTGTGAAAGGGAGCGTTGTCATGAAGAAGCAACACACCCGGTGCGAATTTACCCCGTCTTTTCTTGTAATTTCCTCCCGCAAATAATGAAGAAGCGTTGGATGCGGCGTTGATGGTTTAACCTCTTTTTTTTTTTTGTACTCAATGAGCAAGATTCCTCTTGAGTCCCAAAAAACTGTGGCCTTCCCGGCAGACGGAGTGACTTTGAACCTCTTCGGAGGGTCTGTTCCTCTTTCATGCCACTGCATGGACTCATGTTTGCTTTCAGGGTCATAGTGGTGAGCCCATGTTTCGTCCCAAGTAGCAATTCGATCCAAAACACCGTCCGCGTTCTCACTACACACTTCCAAGAGCTCTCTTCGGAATGCAATTCTCACATTTTTCTGAGGTCAAAATGTGTAGAAAATAATGGCCAACACTTTGAATAAAATATTTTCACTTTCCCATTATTAATTAGTGTTTTATTTTCAAAATTTCATTTCTTATCGGTAAATTTGTTACAAATATCTGTCTAGTCAATAGGCACAGGTCACGTTGCCCATGGTGTATACTATGCTTGGAAAGTAATATTATATTGTTTCACTACAGACGAGCCGAAATATACGCGCTGCAATAAAGACAGCAAAACAGGGCAATGTGGCCAGTAAATCAAAATTGAGCTTTTCTCGAAGTCCGTCTTACATGCAGCTGATTAAGATTAATGAACGGGAATGTATGAACTCTACCAGGTATACCGGTATGAATAAGCCAATAAAGCACTAATTATTAATCGAAAAGTAAGAACATTTTATTCAAAGTATTGGCCATTGTTTTCTACACATTTTGACCACCTTTCTGGCAATTTGTGAAAACCACACCAATAAAATTATTCGTCTTTTAAAGCAAACCAATCAGACACCCAATTTTCGACCTCCTCGTAGGAATCAAAGTGCTGCTCAGCCAATGCGTGTCCCATCGATGAAAACAAATGGTAGTCGGAAGGAGCCAAGTCTGGTGAATACAGCGGATAGGGTAGCTGCTCCCAGCCAAGTGTTTTGATTGTATCCTGAACCGGTTTTGCTTTGTGTGCAGGTGCATTGTCATGGAGCAAAATTACCTTGCCGTGTCTTCTGGCCCATTCTGGTCGTTTCTCGATCAATGCATGGTTCAAATTGATCATTTGTTGTCGGCAGCGATCAGTATTAACGGTTTCATCAGGTTCTAGGAGCTCGTGCTACAGCACACCTTTCTGGTCCCACCAAACACACAGCATTGTCTTCTTGCCGAATCGATCTGGTTTTGCAGTCGATGTCGATAGTTGTCCCACATTAACCCATGATTTTTTCCATTTTGGATTCTTAAAATAAATCCATTTTTCATCGCCAGTAACAATCCGATGCAAAACCGATTTTCTTTCGTGTCTTTGAAGTAAAATTTCACAAGTGTTTTTTCGGTTTTTCATCTGTCTTTCATTCAATTCATGTGGCACCCATTTTCCACACTTTTAGATCTTTCTCATAGCTTTTAAACGGTCAGAAATTGTTTGTTGTAAAACATTTAACATTGCTGCCATTTGCTTTTTACTCAAAGTGTCATCTCCATCTAATATCGTTTGCAATTCGGCGTCTTCAAACTTTTTTGTTGGTCTTCCACGTTCTTCATTTCTCACATCAAAACCATTATTTCTGAACCGTTGAAACCATCTTTTGCATGTTGCTTCTGATAGAGCATGATCACCATATGCCTCGACAAGCATTCGATGAGACTCTGCAGCACTTTTCTTCAAATGAAAACAAAAAATTAATGCTTTCCGCAAATCATCACTTTCTGGTACAAAATTCGACATTTTGAACACGATGAAAAAATATGATGTTGTCTGTCCAATGGCTTGATGTATTCTAAATATTTTTCACAGATATCATAGCAAACAAACAAAAAAAAAGGTCTTGTTTACCTTCATACCGGTATGCCTGGTATATCTCTCAAAGAGCAAACCTAGCAAACCTCTTTTGTATTCTCCCAATCTTTTCAATGACTGTTGGTACTGTACAAAAGGAAAACGTTTCTCTAAGACCATCTCATTACCACTTTATCGCCCCGATTTTCATTTTTCCTTAAACCGTAGAAAAAATTGCTTTAGTCCAAAATAAATAAGAACAAGTTCTGGTAGAGCGCCTTCAACTGCTGTCCAATTGTACTATGCAGCCTAATATTGGGTTTGCAACTATGTAATGAGAGGATTGCACTCATAAATGACTTAAGTTAAACTTTTTAGTTTTACTGACACAATCAATACTTAAAATACATCTTGTTATTGTACTCGTTGGTACTTCAACTGTCACTGGTTCCCGGTTGAACACCTCGCATTTTTCACGGCACCACCTCTTTAGTGCTGCTGACAACACTCGAAGTGTATTGATTGTCTAAGAAAAAGCCTCTCAAACTGCGCCAGAGTCGGAGTCGGAAAAAAACTGTAGGTCCTTTCTCCTCGTGAGAGAACAGTAACGCGCACAGCACGAGTAGTTGCTGTTCAAGCTAGGCCCTGGGTCCCCTGTGGACTGTCGCGCTACCCAGTTATTATTATTACTTCAACTGTTTTGTAGTTTTTATTTGGCGTCTGTTGAATGGAAAATCAAAACGAACATTTTCGTTATATTTTGCTTTTTTATTTCGGGAGAGGAAAAAATCGCATCACAAGTTCAGAAATAACTGCAGTCTTAAAATTGGTTTGCCAAATTTCGTTCTGGAGATTTTTCATTCAAAAATGAAAAACGCTTTGGTCGGCCAGGTGAAGTTTATGACGGCGAAAAAATCAAAGCAATAATCATTTGGATCGTCACACGCGAATATGAAGAGAAGCTTCTTGTCTCAATTACATGCATAGAAAGTCGGTTAAAATAACTTTGCTATGTACTAAAACTCGATAAATTAGTTTCTTCTGAGCTGAAAGAAAATCATTTCAACATCTGTGATTTGTAATGATAATGAGAAACGTAATAAGAATAATCCAATTTTAAAACGATTTATAACTGGTGATGATAAATAAGTTGTTTACAACTATCTCAATCGAAGAACATCGTAAAGTAAGCCATATGAACCAGCTCAAAGAAAAAAGAGAACTTTTTTCTTTTTTAAACTTTTAACATTAAACTTTTTTTTATCAGTTTAATGGAATTACAAAGCAATTGTCGACTTTGAACTTTTACCACCCAACTGAACGATCATTTCGGATGTCTTCATTGAACAACTTACAAAACCAGCTATGCCGCTGAAGAAAAGCCGCCCTAGTGACAGATCGAAAGGGGGTTGTATTCCATCATGACTATGCAAGGCCACTTACATCTTTGGTCACTCGGAAAAAAATTATTGGATTTTTTTTTTTTTTATAGGTTGGGATATACGGCACAGGAGCGCTGATACTCAAATACTGCTCCATTGTACTAACTGGCAGTAACCTTCACTTAATGTGTTTTCTTGGTTTTTCGAAGAAACAGCTGGAGGCGCTTTAGTGATATAAAACTAAGGTTTTCAGTTCCCACCACATCAGCACTAAACAGCCGCCACCTGATTCTAGCAAAGGCGTGACATTGACAGGGAAAGTGCTCTGTAGTGTCTTCAACCTTTCCACAGACGTCGCAAAGAGTGACATCACTAAGCCCAAGCCGATTTAGGTGCTTAGCAAAGCTAAAGTGTCCCATTAGTACACCGATAAGTCGTCTGCACTCGTTCCTGTCTAGAGATAGCAGAAAAGGTTCAGTTTTCTTACTGACGTTCAGGAACATACTCTTGGTCATCCTGCATCCTGTGGAGACACAACCATCGACGGAGGCCCTGACCAAGGATGCAGGTAGTCTCAAGGTGGGTTCGGGCCCTACGACTGCTTCTTTTCAACCTTGCCTACCTAGTTCATCTGCAATCTCCTTCCCGTGATCCCGTGATGTCCCAGGACCCAAACAAGTCTTAGCGAAGTCAGGCTGCCGACCAAATTAAAGGAAGACTTGCGTTGGAATTTGGTTGTTATGTTGCATCCAATATATAGTCTTGACTTTGCATTTCTGATTACTTCTTATTTCGATCTTTACAAAACGTAAAAAATCCAATTAATATTATATTACAACACGAATACCTGACATTGCAGATCATACCGCCTCTAGGCTCGTCCGACCACTGTGTCGTGTCAGCCAAATTCTCGGACTCCTCCTCACAGTTAGAGAACAAATTCCGAAAAGAACCGTATGGCTCTACGAGAAAGCCAACTGGAGCGGACTTAACAACTTCTTTAGGAATTTTAACTGGTCACTATGCTTCCTCGATAGTGACGTGGATGCCGCTACTGATGCGATCACAAACATTATTTCGCTGGGCATGAGGTCCTTCATTCCTCACAGAGTGAAGAGCATCAAGCCTAAGGCAAACGCGTGGTTCGACTTGAGCTGCAAAGAGGCTATCAGGGTGAGAGAGTTGAGTTTCCGGGATTATAAATCCAACCCTTCTGAGGAAGCCCGGAAAAAGTTCAAACGGATCCGTAATGACTGTAATGCATTAATAAGACGTGTTAAATTCTCCTTTGACCAAAAGTTGAGGCAAAAAGTTCTACAATGCCCCAAGGGTAGCAGAAGCTTTTGGTCTTTCGTAAAAAACATAAGGAATTCAGCCTTGTCTTCGATCCCAACGCTCATTTGCAATGACATTCCAGCTGTCAGCTCTTTGGACAAAGCTAATCTGCTTGCTGCACACTTTGCAGCTAACTCAACGCTGCCAGATAGCACTTTGTCCCCGCCTGTACTTGAGAGCGTAAATTTCTCCATGGGGCAAATCCATTTTCGCACTCGTACAGTAGCAAGAGTACTTAAAGATCTAAACATACACAAATCCGCTGGCCCGGATGGTATACCCCCTGTTCTTCTGAAGAGGTGTTCTTCTACGCTGGCAAAACCACTGCGTAAGCTTTTCCATCTGTCCTACTCTTAAGGGCTCTTTCCGAGTAAGTGGAAAACTGCATTTGTCCAGCCCGTCCCTAAAAAGGGCGAATGTTCGTCACCCACCTCCTGCCGACCCATAGCACTAATGTCCCTTCTCTCTAAGGTCATGGAAACGCTGATCAACCGTCAGCTTATGAAATATCTTGAGTCCCGGAAGCTTCTTAATGACCGGCAGTACGGCTTCCGAAGCAACCGTTCCACTGGTGATCTGATGGCATATCTCACTGAAAAGTGGAACCAATCTTTGCACAATGCAGGAGAAAGCAAGATTGTTGCGCTTGATATTTCTAAGGCATTTGACAGGGTCTGGTACCAGGCCCCTTTGTCGAAAATGCGTGCTTTTGGGATCGATGAGTCTCTTCTTCAATGGATTAGAAATTACCTTTCGAATCGTTCAATACAAGTCGTTTTGGATGGATTCAAGTCTGATATCCACTATATTAATGCTGGTGTTCCCCAGGGCTCTGTTTTGTCTCCGACACTCTTTCTCATTTTTATAAATGATCTCTTGTCCGCTACTTCTAATCCCATTCATTCCTTCGCTGATGACAGTACCCTCAGCTTTTCATATTCGTTCCTTGGCTCACGTCCCTCCACTTCGGCCTTAGACTCGGAACGGCAGCGTATGTTAAGCACATTAAATTCCGACCTTGACAGCATAATCGATTGGGGAAATAAGAATAGAGTGGAATTTAATGCTTCCAAAGCACAGTGCTGTCTACTGTCGTTAAAGCGATTACAAAATAATCAGCCGTTATCCATGGACGGCACTTGTGTTGTTGAAACCGAAAGACTTTCCATCCTCGGTATGTGTATCAACCCAACAATTAGTTGGAACGATCACATATTTGAGGTCGCCAAAAATGCTGCGAAATGTATAGGCTTCCTTAAACGATGCAAGAAGTACTTCACCCCTTCTGATCTGGCTACAATATACAAGGCCTACATACGCCCAAAACTTGAGTATAACGCTCCTATTTGGTCAGGTGCTCCTAAGACCTCCCTGCATCTGCTGGATAGAATTCAAAAGCGAGCGATAAAACTTATAGGTGACAGTAATATTGCGAAGTCGATTGACTCGTTAGAACACCGACGTAATGTCGCGTCGTTGTCACTCTTTTATCGCTATTTTAACAAGAAATGCTCAGATGAATTAGCCAGTTGCATTCCTCCCCTTCAAGAATTCAACCGCAATACACGCCTCGCTAGGAATGCCCACCAATTCACCCTCAAGCCCTCTTTCGGACGTACAGTCAAATTCAGAGACTCGTTCTTTAGCCGCACTACACGAATCTGGAATGCTCTTCCCAGCTCGATTTTTCCTCCTCATTACAATCCCCAGGCATTTAAAACCAATGTGCATCGGTACCTCCTCTCCCTCTCTTCCTCTATACCTTCGGCCCGTGCTGTGACTTGATCCGGTCACTTAAAGGTACTCGCAACCCCTTTTGCACGCGTCAATTATAAAAAAAAAGAACAAGATCTTTTTACAAAATCTTTCAGCCTAGTGCGTTAAATTTTGAGCTACTGAAATCGATGAAAAAGTAATGCTTGTTGTTTATTGAGCTTCGCCCTCTAGACTACAGACTACTTGTACGACGAAGGAGACCGTCATCTTTATTCACTGGCATACCAGTAATATAAACACGGCATGCTATATCTGTAACACATCGGTTGCGATGGTACGATACTGACTTTCTGTTTAAATTTCGAACAGTACGCAGATGTTATTCTCAATATAACATCTTGAATACATCGATTTTGCCCAAATTTGACTTTTCGATGGTTTAGCTAGCCGTTAGCAGCATATATTCGATGCATAGAAGCATGCATGTGAGCTGGCATAACATAGTCCTCGATGGATTTTTTGTTAGAGACCCGCCCTATATATCCCGGGACCTATTGAGTGATCTCATTCGTCTGAGCTGGCATTCGTCTAAGTCAACAAACGTCTGAGTCGGCATACGTTTCAGCTGGCATACGTCTAAGCCGGTATCCGTCTGATCCGACGTACGTCTAAGCCGGTATACATCTAGCCCAGCATACGTCTGAACCGGAGTACGTATGAGCGGACATATAAGGTTGTCAAATATCTCCCTCCTGCATTTTTACTCTTCATTCAATGCTTCATAAAAACCTTATATATACGTCTGGGCTGGCATACGTCAAAGTCATCAAACGTTTGAGTCGACATACGTCTGAGCTGGCATACGTCTGAGTCGACATACGTCTGAGTCGGAATACGTTCGAGCCGGCATACGCCCAGGCCGCCATACGTCTGAGACGGCATATGTATGAACCGACATACGTCAGAACCGGAATACATCTGAGCCGACGTGCGCCTGACACGACATACATACGTCTGAGCCGGACTGCGTGTGAGTTGATATACGTCTGAGCCTGCATGTGTCCGAGGAAGCATACTTACGTCTAAGCCGGTCCCTTTCTTCCGACTGTTCTGCACTTACCTTTATTTGCGACGTTTGATGTTTGAGCTCGTTAGACGCTGTTTGGATCAAGGCGAATTTTCTCCCACAGACAGACTAGCAGCAGGCTTCTAGACAACTGGAAGATCACGAAATTCATGCTCACAAATGGAATTAAGTATGACCCAACCACCATATGTCCTCCATGTGTTCCACAGGCACATTAACACTTGAAAAAGCGCCTTTTACAATTTTCTGCCTAAAGTATCAATGTATTTCAATTTTCTTACAAAAACTAGATCTTGGGGCATGCCGTCTCTTTGAAGTAGCACTCTAAATGTCGAGAACTATCAAGGCGTCGGGGAAAATGACTCAACTCATCTTTCAATCGGAGAAGATACATACATCTTGCATAAGAGGTACAAGAGTTAAACAATTGAGAAATATTCTTTTCCCAAAGATTCCCCTCCACTTAAACTAAACAAAATTTATGTCGCTTTTCATCTACACACTCTTGCGTTAAGTGACTACCTGTCCGCTGATCACATTTTTCTGAAAATTTCCAAATCGCCTCCCCCCAGCTCTGTTTGAGGATCTCTCTCGTTTGTGCTGAGCTATTTTGCTTAATGACCAAAAGCAAAACATTGCCGTCTACAAAGTGCTTCCTATTAACAGTTGTCCAATGATATACGGTATACATGGTCTCGTCTTCAGACGCCAGATGTTCGAGCAACGGGTTAACGGTCTTCCTGCCTTTCGCCGTCGCTGTATCAGTCTCCGAACCACAAGGAAATTTACAGATGTTAGGCATTTGGAGGCGAATACGTATAATTTTAATATCTTTTCCCACATCGAAGCAACACCCGCCCCACCAGGGGCCATAAATTAGCAAACGTCCCCAAACTGCAAACCCCAGGCACACCTAAAGCAAATTCAGACTCAGCATCTTTGGATTGACATATGTTTCCGGCAATTTACCAAAAGCGTGATAAAACTCCCACAAGGCCATAACCTTTAGTATCAGCAACACATGTTCACTACATAAAAAATTATATGGCATCGCTTTTATTTATTTTTTTTCTTTTCCCTGGCTGTTTTTTTTTTCTCGTGTTGAAATTCTGATAATTTTATGACACTTTTGTGGCTATTTTGATTCCATTTAAATTGCAGCAATCTGCCTGTGTGTGCGTGTGAGTGGATCGAGCCCATTCCACGGACGGTCAATATTTCTGCTCTCGTACCGGAATGTTGTTGTGTCTTAGACGGCCAACTTCATCGTCGTGTGTGTTACCAGCAGAAAAAAGTTTCGACAAGTTCCCGGAATATATCGCAGTTTCCTCCGTTCACTCTATCACAGTCACAGGGAGGGGTCGAGAGAGGAAAAATTTTCGGACAGATTGTCCTTTCTGTTTGCCAGAAAGTTCATGTCACTGGCGTAGGAGACAGAGCAGCTCAAAACTTCTGTAAAAAAGTGAACTTCGTGTTTCTCAATATATTTATGACAATCCCCGAGTGAACAAAGTGTCCAGGAGCTGACCAGAGGACGCACTAAAGTTTACGGCAGCATCCGTGTGGACGGCCCGTCTTTATTTCGGTTTAATGTGTCGCATGTAAAAACATATGATTTGGAAAATTAAATATTGATGTTGTATTATTGTTTGAAACTCACCTTTCCCTGGACAAAAGCACTGCTGCTGTGATTCGGAAAACTCCGAAGGGCTGCGGTAAGGGTGGGTGGACACAGGGCGCCCACCATCGAGGAGGGGTACATACTGTGACATTTATCCAGGGATAATCCGGATAAATCTCCGAAAATAGCTTCTCCCATCGGATCGCACCTGCTAAAGTGATGTGAGTGCTTGGTGCGCACTCTGTGTCTGTTCTTATTGTCTCCTGAGTAGGGGGGCAAAACTTGAAATCACTTTAATTAAGGAGTGTCATTCGAACGAATGTGCTTTGGGGATGGCATGTGGTGCGACACGGTGGGATAGCACGAAATGCGTTGCTCACATGGAAGCGTGTGGCCAAGCGGAGAGAGGCAGAGGACTTTAGCAATTAATACAAAAGGATACACAGGTAAACATAAGTTGGCACTGTAAATGGTTGTCTTTGAAAGCAAACCACAGTCACATTTCACATTTCTCCCCCACTGCCCACTGCCACCCAGTTACAGATTTCCCTGTCATTCGTTTGTTTGAAATGTGTAAAACTTCTGGGCACAAGATGTCTTCCAACTGAAATGGGATTAAGCCTAGCATTTCTGTTTACACTGAATGAAACCCGACGGCACTCTTGCTTTGAAAAAATTGACAGGTTTCATTGAATTTGTTAAAATTGGAAGAAAGAGTTGCAGGAAAAAATCAAGAGCTTTCCAAGCTCGTTATTCAAAAATGAGACGTTTCCAAAGAATATTTACAGTTCCTGCCTGTTCATATCAAATGGGAGCTAAATTTTTCTCAGTGTATTCAAATGTAGCCTCAAGGCACACGAGCAAAAATTCGGTTTCGTTATAGAATGCAACTTAAATCACAAAAACCACTTCACAGAGACGACTTCTTTGGGGAACGAAAGCAAAAACATTTGTGCTCCTAGGAATGATTGTTTTGCAACTTTTGCATACTTGTTTATACCTTTGCAATGAAACCATCGTTCACACACAGTTCTATACATTTTGTGGCCAGTGGATGACTGTCATATTTTCGGTACACGTACGTAGTTCTAGATCTTAGGCTGGCACATTCATTATTCCGCAATGCAGAGCATTTCATTCATAATTTAGCTTTTAATTGAAAACTCGAATGCTCCCAACCACGTTCGTTGATTGCATCTAATTCCTCCTTGGGATGGGGGCTGAGGCAATTTTGGCAAATGCTGGTCACATAAACATTTGTCTCTTATATATAAATAACGTTACGCAAATTTCTGTCCGTCAGAATCTCTGTGATTGGACTAGCAATAGGGTCAGGCGAATTACATAGGTTCTTAAAGGGAAGTGGTTTTGCTGTTGTGAAACGTGGCAAAGTGTCAAAACATAATTCCGGCATCGACACAATTTTACACTTGTCTTTGACATTATTTACTGCCGTTTTGTGTGACAATATGGGATTTTTGGAAAGCTGTGGGAAGAGCAACAGTGAAGAAAATTTTTACAACTTTTGCTTTTCAACCGTTTTAACAGGATATGATACAGCATGCAGCGTATAGAGCAACACAGCACACAGAAATTTGATTCAGAAATGTAAACTACTTTAACGTCGGCTTGTTCGTCTGACTATTGTAAAAGCAACCTTCAATTATTTTGCTACTAGCAGTTGCAGAAGAAGGGGAGTTTCCGAGTTAATGAAGGCGTATTTCTCTTATTTCTTTCCCCGGGTCGACAAATCCTAAAAACGTTGTTGTAGATGGTGCCAAACTACAAGGACCACTGAATACATGTACATGTTTCAACTCATTGCCCACTAATCTCTGACCATATATCTCATTGCCGGTTTCCTGAATCAGCTGTTCATCAGATTCCATGTCTTTTTTCATTCCCCAGAATACGGGTCAGGTTGCATTTGAATGCTGTTTTCTTTAGAAATGTCCCTGTACAGCCACTAAGGTTCACAAGAAAATCTTCTCCTCCAGATGCCATCAACGCAAACAGAACCAAAAATCGCACGCAGAACATTTCTCTCGAAAAAGACTAAGATCTCCTTCATCCGCTTTTAGTAACGTCCAGGCTTCCGCGCCACAAAGTAGGACTGGGATAATCGAGCTGTTATATAAAGCGAGCTTAGTCCTTCGAGAGAGGGCTTTATTACTCAATTGTCTCTTAAGCGCAAAGAATCAGCGATTGGCAAGACTGCTTCTGCGTTTGATTAAGGTACCAGTGTTGTTGTCCCTATTTACCGAGGAGCCGAGGTAGACGAAGTCCTTGACTACCCCAAAGCTGCCTAGTGTGACGCTCTGCCCGAGACGTCAATGTTGTGTGTCCTTCTTTAATGACAGCATGTACTCAGTTTTGCTCTCATTAACCACCAGACCCATATTTCCCACTTCCTCTTCAATTGCAGAAAACGCCTCATTGACGGCTCGCAGTGTTCGTCCAATCACGTCAATGTCTCTGCGAGTTCGTTACCGACCTTGGCGGAGCAACGAGAGGACTCCATCGTCATCCTACAAAATCTGACGAGTTTGGTAGGAATACCGAAACTAGCTCGACCTAACGAGCTGTATACCTCGTCTCTATGCACACTGTCATACGCGGTCTTAAAATCGACGAAAGGTTGTGAGTCTCGATTTGCACATCTCGAGTCTTTTCCAGGATCTGCCGTAATGTGAAGATCTGGTCTATCGTGAACTTCCTCGGTCTGAAACCGCACTGATAGGGAAATATCAGGTTGTGGACAAAAGGTTTAAGACGTTCACACAATACTCCAGGTCTGACGTCATTCGTAAAAAATTTAGTAGTCCTTAGTAGGGTGGTGTCAGGCAAGTTAAATCCCCATTAGATCGGATTTTGCACAACGGCAGATGTTAGATAAGACCAAGAAAGCCAATTCAGCACTTTTTTTGTCGATTTCAAAGCTTCGACTTATGTGTCTAGACTCTTTTTTTATGTACTTATTCCTTCTGAAGCTCCAATGACAAACGATTAATCTACGTACACGAGTCCTTAATACTGTAAAACGGGAGAAACATTCCCTTCGGACATTTCCTTAGCATCAACTTTCGTCCAGAGGAGCTAGATTGAGCGCATTACACAGACGATGGGTATGAATGTAGGAAACCTTTGAAAACCCTCCCTATGCCTACTCTGTTCCTAACGTTGCACATTCACGCCTTGTGCCACAATTCTTGGACGAGGGCCTTTAATTTAAAAATGCTCTTTGAGACCTTGGAAATGCTCAACATGTCACTTTGTAGAAATTCAAATAAGAATTTAAATGGATTAAAATTTCCTTTGCTGTGGTGGAACAAAGGTTTTTACTGGAACCGTATGTCAAACTTATCCAAACTTTACTGCCTCTTTAGTATCAGCGAAGTGCGAGTTTCTGTAGACGAGAAAAAATTGTCGCACGAGCGCTTTTCATGCACGTTAACTTTGCCATCGACGCTCACTCATCAGTATGACAAAGGCGATGTCTTTCACTAAATCCAACTACCTCGTTCCGACTCCTTCAAGAGATTGCCTACTTGAAGGTATCATATTCCAGATAAGCCGCGGATGTCATGAGCTTATGTGACAATATAGTAACTGTTTAAAAAGGTGTTTGCACATCATTCAGTTTGCATCGCATTTCTGTGTTATTCGGACAAGTCTGGCCAGTCAATCTCATTTGCGAAACCCGCCTCTCACTTCCGGAACCGCAGAAACAAAGGGAGTTGGTAAAGAATCACAGACGTATCAAGGGCACATCCAATTTCTTTCTGGGAGAATATAAATCTGGGTACGTTTCAAAAAGAAGCAATTCCAATCCATAAAGGCAAGTGAATTCCAAAACTTTTGCTTCAGTTTGGCCACGGATACTTAAGTCGCCCGGAGACGTCCATCAAACCCATAGTACTACACAACACTCTATTGTTAGTCTCCATTGAAACTGAATAAAAAAGAAAAATCAATTCTCAGGCTCCTTTAAGTACCCCTCCGTGGGGGAGCGGGTTTGTGGTGCATCTGCTCCTCTTTCTGGATCTGTTCAATGCTCTTGATTACATCCCAAAACTTATCTCTGGACTAAACTACAGAATTGAGCTGTAAACGAGCACAGCTTAAAATTTTAATTTCCAAATGAATCACTTGAATTTTCATTGTGTTCCAAATTTAGGTAAACTATTCTTCAGTCAGTTTCGGTTTTTATTGAGGACCTTTCCAAGCACATTTCGTGAAGAATTAGTTACGCAGCCCAACAGAGATTCGCCGTCAAACATACCAAACACCGATTTCCTGTAATAGGTTCTTGCATGCACACAAATCAATCAAGACATCCAATCGTCTATTCAATAAATTCCAGCAGACCCCAAAGGGGACCCTTTCAAACCCATTTAAGCCCGAAGCTGCATGATTTAATCCGTTTACCTTTAATCGAGGATTAAATGTGTGTGTGTCCCTAAGAGCTGGGGTCAGACGCACATTGGCGAAAATAATTCCCCACTCAGTCCCCACAAATCTGCACTGTTGCTCAAACACACCGTTCAATGAACTTCAAAGAGGATTAAATGATTTGTTAATCCCCTCGCACACCACCACACCGCAACCCCATTTCGCACAGCTGCTACAGACACTATTCAAGACTAGGACTCGGGGAGTCCCCTTTCACTGGCAATTCCTTTTCAGACTGCGTTGGGCCAGCAGGAACCGTTGCAAAGACGCGGTTATTACATAACGTAACGAAATTTTCTGTTAATTTCATCATAACAGGAGCAACGCCTAGAGCCCAATTCAGCGGTCCTCCAACTCGCCGCGTTGCTACACCAAAGTTGAAGTGGCAAATTGTTTGCACAAAAGCTATTACCAAACTCGTGCGAAACGAAATGCTTTACAGGCGAACTGCCTCCCATCCAACCACTCACCGGCTGCCTGGGGTATACTCACGGGTAAACAGCAGCGCAACGAAAGTTATTGACACCCGCCACCGCTGCCGTCCGCACATTGTACCCAAGTGCTTGTATGTGGGCTGCAAAAGCAACACAAGTGTTCAGCCACCACATATACGAACCGTCTCCGAAGACGTAAGGTCCTTCAGTGGTGGAGAAAAGATAACAAAATATTTATAATCTGTGTGGGTGCTTATACACATCGTATATTAAGCGTTATATTTATGTTTCATACCATAACGCTCCGGCGGGGATCTTACAGTCAAGTGAAAAATGATTCGAACGACCGACCGCAGTTAGTGGCTGACTCCTTGCGAGGCGGGCTTAAAATAACTACTCGGCCGTCATGGGGTGTGGCACTGAATTCTGCGAAAGTGACACTCTGCTGGAAGAAGGCTTACGTGGAAGAGAATCGGTAAGAGGCAACCAAGTGGAAGAAAAGTCGGGAGAGAAAAACGAAAATTAAATTTACAGTCATATGAGCTGAAGTTGTTTAGTACTGGGTAACGGTACATTACCTCACAGGATCTATGATAGCCACCAAAGGCTAGTGGCGCAAAGACTGAGTTAAGTGGATAATGGCGGTAGTTGATAGTCCGATCGGGATGTGGCATTTCCTGTCAACAGCAGATGTGCATAGTCGTATGTTGGTGTCGAGCCGAAAAGAAAGAGATTGTAGACGAAAGAGACGCGAAAGCGGAAAGTGCTATGAGGGATCATTCGGGATGCATTCCTCAAATTCAAAATTGCATATCCTTGCGTATTGTTTTTGATGTCACATGTTGGCAGAGTGTGAGGGTAGCTTACACTGACAGATTATTTGTTTTTTTTTTTCTGAATTTCAGTCGTCTACTTTTGTTGTTCTCTAATGTATCTATTTCACTCGGCGAATCTGTCTCCACCCTCTTTGGGCTAACGTGTCCATCGAATAGGTTGTCTAAACGTCCCATGACTCCAACTGCCTGAAGCAGTTCATGTGATCTCATTATTGAAACAAAATCTTTTCAGAATATCTCACGACTTGAATTTTTTTTTTCGAAAATATTGGATTTAATGGATTATATCCTGCAGCTGAACGGTACACCATGTCAACACAACCATTACTCACATTTCCGTCGTTTTAGTTGGATCCTCCCTGAATTCAAAGAGATTCCAAAGCTGTTGCCCCTTTAAGCAACACTCCACGCAGCAGATAACCTCTGCTGGAGTCGCACAGCTTGAAACAACAGATAATCGGATGATGTCAGCACCAGATTCAAAATTAAATAGAAAATATTTTCGATATTCAAAAAACAAAGGTGACCATTCACGTTCTTTGGAGGAGCTGTGTCGGCACCGCACACACACACAAAGCACTCCCAATCCTAACAGACTGCCTGCATATGTCAGAACTGCAATTATTTTACAACTGAAGACGAAAACGTAAATGAAAACGCATTTGTTCGTCTCTGAAAACCCTTGGAGTGATGGGGAAATGAAAGAACTCGCACACAAATGGAAACGAACTTATTCATACGTGAGTCTATCTATCAGCATTTAGGGATTCATTCACTTTCCATGGCCACCCACCGCCACGTAGTATGCATCCGTGTTTGCACACATTCCTACACAACAGGAATATGGAGCTTTTCTTAAGAAATGCAAAAAAAAGTGCACTCATCCTGGCATTTTGCTGTGATGTACTACAATCACGCAATTCTAGGAGAAACGTCCTCGGCATTCACAAAGGACGAAGCCGAGCACCATGCGAATGGAAGGGTTTATATTATAGTTCTTCTTTTTGCTTCTTTCTTTTAGCCGCCTTAGCTTCATTTGTAAGGACTTTCTTTCGGATAATTTTTTTTTGGAGCGAAGGAATTATATTTGCAACTCTACTCGAGAACGTAAAGCCACTACATGATTCTTGTCTTCTCGTTATATCCATGCCAGTGAATCTCTTGTGCTTTTTGGATGGATGTGGGATGGGACACCGCCACGTCCCCGTCGAGACACGTGCAAAGTGCTCTATTCCGAAGGAGTTCACCAACGTGAACGCATGAAACAACGAAGCATTTACACAATCCGGATGCATTTCCTAGCGGAATGAGCACTGACTGACGAATGTTCTTCCCGTTTTTTGTTCCTCTGAATAGACGTCATTATCGCGTTTCATTACTGGCATTAACGCTCATCTTCCTGTGCGCGGAACGAACTCACTTTCGCGGCACATTCGCACGCCTGTTGGCTAGGAATTTGAATAAAATGAAAAGTGCCCGGAAAAAGAAGTGAACGAGCTGTGGATGGTTGAAATTTAAGGCATTCGCACTGGAAAATAAATCCTCGTAGAGTTTGGTGGTCGGACTTAACTTGGGGGCTCTTGTTTCGATCACGTGTCCTTGGGTGTGTTTTTTGTACGCCTTGATGTCATTGCCCGATTAAAACTTTCGAATTTGCACACTTTGCACCGAGGAATGCAATGCAAGTGAAGTGCGAGGGATTTCTAGACCGCTCAAGGACTACGAGTTTGACAGATTTTCGATACGCAACAGAAGAGTGGTAAAAAAGTTTCAAATTCTTGCTACGCTGGGTTCAGAATTGAGAAAAAGAAATTCGAAAATTAAAAATTAGAAATTAGAAAAAGAAGTGAGAAATTTAGATTTTTAATGTTTTATCCTTTTTCATCCGCATTCGCTTGTTGGATGTCTGTCTACATTTGGTTATAGATTTTTTTGTTTTGTAACTTTGGTACACTTGCCTTGAACATATGCTCACATTTTGAGCTATATAGTGTAGAAGAATATACGAAAAGTTTGAGAAACAGTGTCATCACACTTCTATTACACCCTTCGAGGTCTAATAATTAACATTCGTGAAAAGATAATTACTATTAACTTAAAAAACGAGTGTCATGATCGGCTGATCCTCTCGTTAGCATATTCTTTAGGTTATGCGATGGTATATATACCGCCCACAACTCATGTGAACTCTCTCTCTTTTGTAATAAACTGTCACGTCACTAAGTACTTGTTGTTTACCTATTGTCCAAAGTTCGCCTACCCCTTCCCCACAATAGTATATTTATTTTGCTTCTAGGAGGCATACTAGGTAGATGTGGTTTGCTTGTTTGTCGTTAGCTTCCTGCTGTCCAAAGAAGTGCATCGAATTAAATTTTGTGTGAAAAATAGAGCTTAGTGCTCAAAAACACTTGGAATGTTTGTAGTAGCATACGGTGACTGAACTCTGTTTCAAAAAAATGTTTAAGAAGTGGTTTAAGTTTCTCTAAGATGGTCGAGACGATGTGAATTAAGATACATGTTTTGCACGCCACCACAAATCAAAATCCGTTGAAAATGTTGAGAAAATGAAGAAAATTCTTAAAGTATTAAATATAGTACTGAGGAACGTCTAACCGCTATAACAGAATATGCAAAAAGATGTCGGCATATTGGTTGGCTCATGCCATGCAAATTCTTTTTAAAATTTTGGACATTAAGCGTGTGATAGTCAAGTTCGTTCCGAAATTGCTGAATTCTGACAAAAAAAAATATCGCCGAAGCATCGCTTCAAATTTGCCTAAAAGAGTCCTTACTGTTTACGAATCATGGATATATGTTTATGAAATCGATACTAAATTTCAGTGGATCGAATTGATAAGCCCAACAGAGGCAAGGCCAAATGTGAAGGTATAACTGACGGTTTTGTTTTATTACGTTAGCAAAGTGCATCAGGACCTGTTACCACATGGTCGTACGGTCCATAAGGAGAACATCTTGATGTTATGTGCGGAAATGTAAAAAATGCTAGCCACCATAATCACTAGATTTGACTCCGAGGCACTTTTTTCTGTTCCCAAGATTAAGAGACCCATGAAAGGACCTCGTTTTGCAACGAATGAGAAGATTTCAAGGGTATACCAAAAAGTGCATATCAGAACTGTGTTAAGGATTTGAAAAACGCTGTTACAAGTGTTAGGGGGATTATTTTGAAAGGGACAAAATATTTGGTTGGCAAATAAAGGCTCTGGTACATAATACTTTATATGCGTAGCGTCAAAGTATCCGTTGAGGTGAAGTACATGGGTAGGGATAACACAATGAATACTTCAACGCACAGCTGAATACATTTGACAGTAGCTTCAAATTCAATTTCTTTTGCTTATACTGTTGAGCAGTGGCTGCCGCGGCGTAGCGGGTAGAGTGGGACGCTCACACACCGAAGAGTGTATGTTCGATTCCCGGCTAAACACCTAGAATTTTTCACGGCACCACTTCTTTCGAGCTGCTGACAGCACTCAAAGATTAATATCAGTCTACGAAAGCTTCTCAAACATCGCCGTTCGGAGTCCGAAAAATCTGTAGGTCCCTTCTACTCGTGAGAGAACAGTAGCGCGCACAACGCGTGTAGTTGATGAGCAAGCTAGGCCCTGGTCCCCCTGTGGACTGTCGCCACAAATATTTTTATACTGTAGAGCGGTATGATCTTAATTTTGCAAAATGCCTCCAGACGAGTAACTGAATTTACTAATGTAGTTGTTAAAAATTTCAAATAAATTCCAACTGTTACCATTGAAACGTTCTTTATTCAAATTCCCCGCTGCCAGCGAAGGTCAACGTACTTATATCAAAAAATGTATTTTGACTTTGGAGACTTCGGGTCATTGAACTGATCGGCTGACTTGCAATTTTCAAAGCCAGAACGAGATAGCACTATTCATGTGGTGATGGCACAGTATGTGGTGCAAGATTTCTTTTATTGACTTTTTTTTGCTTCTACACTAATGGGCATGATGATACTGCTCGAACTTAAAGAATATATTAATACGAAACAAAGCATCTTCAATTTTGGGTCTGAATTTTTTGTATAGATCGAGATGTGAACATTTTTTTCTGTAAAGCTTTGAGAAACTACACAATAACGATCCGGAACAATTTTTCACAGCTAGGAGAATGAAAAAAGTAATTTTTTTTAGTACAACAAGTTCATAAAAAACATTCAACGGGTCGCCAATATCACCATCAAATTTTTATGAAATGTCACAATGTGATGCTTGTCTACGCTGAAGGAGAAGCGATAAGTTAAAAGTTGATCAAATACATCCGTCGCGTGAACAGCAGCGTTGGTCTATGTGCCACCTGATATAAGAACACATGTATTCTATGTATCTGTCAAAGTATTGCTGACGCATGTAAAGTCCATGTGTCGGAGACTTAAGTAATAAGCGGATTTCACTCATAATGGATTAAGTTGAATTTTTAGCTTCGCTGACGTAATTGAAATGTCGAACACATAATTGGTACGTCAACAGTACACCAATTTTTTTATATCGGTTCTGTAGTTTTTATTTGCCGTCTGGTAAAAAATTGAAAATCAAAACGAATATATTCATCACATTTTGTTTATTTACAAAAAAACGCATCGCTAGTTCACAAACAGTTAAGATGGGGGCTGTTTATGGTAACGAAGCTTTAAAAGAATGAGAGTGACTTTTCACTTAACTCATTTATCAAAATCTTTTAACAAAACGCATTAACATCTGCAACTTGTTAAAGAAACGTAATGAGAATGGTCCATTTTTAAAATCATTTATAACTTCTTCTTCTTCTTCTTCTTGTGGCGCTACAGTCCGGGGTGGACCTGGGCCTCAACCAACATGCCTCTCCAGCCAGCACGATCTTTCGCCAGCTGTCTCCAGTTGCGCACTCCAAGTTGGTTGAGTTCCTTCTCCACTTGTGTGCGCCACTTTAGTCTAGGTCATCCTCTGTTGCGTTGTCCCAATGGCACGGATTCAAAGACTTTTCGGGCCGGAGCAGTGGTGTCCATACGCTCTACATGGCCTAGCCATTTTAAGCATTGTATTCGTAGACGCTTGACCAGGCGCATGTCGCTGTACAGCCTTTAGAGTTCGTCATTAAATCTTCTCCTCCAGATGCCATCAACTCAAACAGGACCAAAAATCGCACGCAAAACTTTTCTCTCGAAAAGACTAAGGGCTTATAACTGCTGATGAAAAATGAGCTGTTACAACAATGTCTATCACAAAAAGATCGTGAAGCAAGACAGGTGAACCTTCTCAAACAACATCAAAAGCTGATACTCATCTAAAGAAGGTTACATTGTCAGTTTGGTGGTATTACAAAGGCATTCTCTTCTTTGAACGATCAACCTAGATTTTTATTTTGAACAAATAACAAAATTTAACAATGCAGTTGAAGAAAAGCGGCCCTAATTGACAAGTCGAAAAGATGTTGTATTCCACCTTGAAAATGCACAGCCACACACTTCTTTGGTCATTCGGCAAAAATAATTGGAGATTGGTTGGGATGTTTTGCCGCATCCACCATATAGACCTGACCTTGCACCATCTGATTACTTTTTATTTCGATCGATGCAAAACACCTTGAATACATTAATTTCAATAGTGATGATGACGTCAAATCGTATTTCTTTCAGTTTTTTTCCTGAGAAAACAAAAAACAGAAGTCTTTTGAAGATGGAATTATGATGCTGCCAGAAAGATTGGAAGAGATGATTGCCCGAAATGGACAATATATTGCAGAATAAATTTATTTCGTTCCATGTACAAATTGTCTTTTATTTTTTCAAAGAACAAATCCGTAATTACTTTGTCATTACTTAGCCAACTCCCACAAATTGATGAAGAAATCATTTTTTTTTTATTTTTGAAAATTCACCTTATTTCTTAATTGACCTCGTACAATGTTTTGTCGCTGACAAATAATTGCCGTGGTCGCCGTGGCGTAGTGGGTAGAGTGCGATGCTCACACGCGGAAGGGTCTAGGTTCGATTCCCAGTTCAACACCAATTTTTCGAATATTTCACGGCACCGCCTCTTTCGAGCTGCTGACAACACTCACAGAGTAATAACTGTCTAAGAAAGCTTCTCAAATTTCGCCGTTCGGAGTCGGCAAAAAACTGTAAATCCCTTCAACTCGTGAGAGAACAGTAGCGCGCCCAACACGAGTAGTTGATGAGCAAGCTAGGCCCTTGCCCCCCTTTGGACTGTAGCGCCAACAATTATTATTATTAAATAATTGCCGGGGAAGTGTAAGCATGTAAACCTTATGCCTGATTCAATGATATTTACCCAGTAAAAGATTTAAGTGCAAATCTGTCAGGAATTCTATGGCTGTTGTAACTTGTTGCCATGTTGAAAATGAGGCATGATCCCAACTGCAACTTAAAAAAAGTCGTGTTTCCGATAACTACCAGGTCGTTGACATATACGCTTTAATTCACTCCAACTTCAAACTCTTTACATCTCTTTACATCGGACATAGTTCTAAACACCCGTCCCATTCCATTTCTTTTCATTTTTACCAATTGGTTGACATCACTGCTTCCGTTCAAAGCAATTCGATGCATCCTTTTAAACAATTTGTTCGTTATGACATTGTGCTGGGACTGCACATCTACGTCTGTGCACATTTCATGTCCCTCCACAATATTTGCAAAAAAAGACACAATTTATTGGATGTCCCTCAAATTCAAATTCCCTTCCTGCTTCTCTGTTTTCCTGCGACTCAAGATATTCCCCGATAACGTTGGCTCCATACAAACACTTCTTTTCCGTCTCCAGGTTCGGTTGAAGTGAAAGTTCTTTGACTCATTAAAGTCAACTTCTTCAGCGCGCTATGACAAAAGTCCTGGCCAGCATGTAGAACACCTTGTCTTTAGCCAATACTGGAATCACTGTACAGGCTTCCAAATAACTCGTATTTCATTTTATTTTCTTCTCGCTTTCAGAAAATGAACAGCAAACTCTATAATTGATGTAAGCAGAGGAAAAAGTGTTGCGTAGCGCCCGTCGCGTCGTGCGTGCTGTCGAATTCAATGTTCGAGATCAAAATGGACATCTTCTGCTTCCAATCTCATTTTAAAGCAAATTTAAAGCACATCCAAATGTGGTTGTTGAATTGAAGTCCTTCTTAAACACGGCTTGTCTTCCACACGAGAAGCCATAAGAAAATACTCATTTACATATGTACCTGTATTTCAGAGAAACACTCAAGTTGTTCGCAAAGTCATATTTCTGTTTCATTCAGGAAACGCTTCAGTTGGGTATTGCAATTAATCTGTCACCACACCGGATGGCGTTTAAAGCATTTTTTTTTGTGGAGAAAATTCCACATCTCTCTCACACACAGGTGCACATCTTGCTCGTTCTATTACTGACGTTGTCGTCTGTACAAAAGAATTCATTTGTCAACTGCAAATGGTGAAAGGATAGCTTGCACGTAGGATTTTCAAGAAGGAGAGAGACCAAGTGAATGTGAGGCGGAGGCAGGGGGGCCATGACTTTAAAGAATCATCTTTGTGAGCAAAACGAAAATTCAATTATGATCCCGATGCTCTTGCGTCTGATGTGTGGTTATAATTAAATCAACGATTGCGGCGCGGTACACTATCAGAAGGACTGAGTTTTGGATGGACTTCCCACTTGCCCTCAAGAACAAAGGCTTCAAGGAATTCCTTGGCGACCTTAAGACGAGAATTTCGAAACAATGCACAAATTTTAATCTAATGGGTTTGTACTGTAGTTGGGCCTGCAATTGGGTTTGAGACTTGTACTCGTACTGGGCATAGGGCGACACATTAACTCGATACTGGTACTGAAGTTGAAATTGAATAGATCTGTACTGAAGTTGAAATTGAATAGATCTGGGGGTGACACTGCAACTGAGACTGAAAATGAGGCTCTGACACTGGAACCTTGACTTTGACTTGAACTTTGACTAAATCCGGGGCATAAAATGCGACTCAGACAACATCAATAACCGCGACGAAAAAATTCATTTTGGATGGTCTGCAGAGTCAGTGTATTCCTTTGCTTTCCTCAAAGAGACCACAATTACCTTCAGTGTTAGACTGTACAACAAGCTCTCCCCTCCAACAGTGCTCGGAATGCACAGTGTAAATGGGTTAAATCGATAAATCATTACGTCTAATTTGGAAAAAGCAATCAACGAACACACACACAAGGACACACTATTTGGTGACAAGCTTGGTGCCACTCCGTGAACCTTTTGTCTAAAATTCACCTCCACAGCACCCACCGCCGCAATCCTATTGTTAAGTTTTCTCCGCCATCATGTCGTGCACACATCCACTCAACTGTGTCAATTTCTTGCAAGAAGTTCTCGCAAGACGATGCACGTATATGGCGGGTGGAGAGCAACGTTGGTTCCTTTAAAAACTTCTCCATCTCAGCAATGTTCAGTGGACATTGTCAAAGCCGCGCAAAACTACCCCAGAACAAAAGGCCAACCACCCCCAAAAGACAAAGCCAAAGCAAGCGAACAAAAACTAAAACATTTATCTAGCCCACCCTGGTGGAATTCTTCCCTTTGACCGCGCACTAGCAGTTTCGTAACTCTTCGTGCGTGTCTAATTAACGATATGAAATTGCATTAGACTCCAACAACTCCGTCCCATCTCCTTTAAATTTATTCCACACTTTATCAATTGCCAATCCCTGTGCGCACGGATATGAACTGCTCCCGTCAACGCAAACATGGGGATGGTACATTGTCCTAGCAAACAACAGAGACAATGATATTATTTTTCCACTCTGTGTCAGTCATCCGGTCCTGACAACTAAGACGACCCGGTACACCCACGCTTGTTATTTAACAATTGAACTTCACATGAAAGAATGAATGACTCCACGGAAATGGAACAGAAATCCAGTGAAAGAAATGCGACTCTATTTCAATATTTCATAATCCACCGACTAGGAGTGTGCTTCTTACACGACTGCTATAGATACGGCTCCATGTTCCGCTAACTAGGTATCTGTGCATGTACAGACCCTTTAAAGTGGGAGTGAATTTAGGGCACAAGTTGATCCCGGTTTGTCGTAACGATACTCTTGCAGCCAGTAGTTTCACTGAAAAGCGAAAACTTGCGAGTATTTACAAATTCACGGAACGTATTGAACGTTGCTCGGGTTGCGAAATGCGGCGGTGCTGGCAGGGTACATCCATCCTAGCATCACTCAGCATGTCGTCCTCGTTGTAGTTGTTATCGTCGTCATCACTGAAATGGCTAAAACGATGAACAACATTCGGATATCAAATAGATTTAGCTCGCAATCACGAAGAGGAAGAAAGTGGAGTCGTTGCGCTGCTGTTCTCGTTATTAACGTGCAGCCGTCGACGATGCAGGTCTTGTTCGCAGTTCTGTAATGTTTGCCTGTCAGGATGCGTTGTTCGCATTTTCAATCAAAATTCCAGTTAAGGATCCTGAAATGAGTAGGTACATTATCCTGGTTGAATGTGTACCCTAGTGCATGGGACTTCATTTGCAGTTTAATCGCTCCCACTCAATGTGCAGTGAGTGCACAGTAAGTGAAAGCGAAAGGACGCCTTATTTGATTACAAACGAATTGATTCATGCAATCCGCACTGCGAAGAGACGGTTTCATTGCGTTTCAAGCAGGCTTCGGGCTATGATGTTCGGAATAGGACACTTAAAGCTGAAGCTAATGTAGATCGAATTGCCCATGGAGTCACTGCGTGGGTGGCTTTTGGGGTGAAGAATGTGCAATCCATTCTTGAATGACTGCGCATCTGTACTTTTGCATGCGCCCGATGTGCAACAGAGTCATCCGGGAACAGACTGACTGACTTGATGCATGACAGTGTGTCACGCCTGCATCGGCATCATCCATCCGGAATGCTAAGCTGCGTGGATTTGAACAGAGATAAGGCTATGACACTCTGTATAGGGAGCCGAAGTGAGCCACTTAAACAATAAACTGAACAGCTTCTGGAGAAACCCATACATTTTACCTTCGTTGCCTTTTCGAGAATATGACTGCAACCTGTCTAGGAGCAGTCTTATCAGATCCGATCGAGTTAACAATTGCCGATGCACCTTCGAGTTGGGTTGCTCTAGCACCTCTTATGCGACGAAAGATGTCACCCTTGAAATATTGTTGTTCGGTCGGCACAGTTGCGCTTTCACTCTGAATCTCTGCTGTGTCCTTAGGATTCGATTAAATACTGTTAACGTTGACGTAACATCCACACTTGCAGATTAAATGGAGGGCCATAGAAGCTTTGAGAGAATTTTTCTTTTTAGCATGAGTGTGCTCTACATAGATGGACACACTTATGCTCAAATGGAAAAATTTCTCATGTTCTTTTGACCATACTTCGGACCATGAACTAAACCAGTTACGCTCCCATCATTGGTTGGTCAGAAACAAGCGATATCACATATCCATCATTATATGCAAGAGCATAATTTGCAAAAGCCATTCAGGCGAATTCCTTTGTACATGACGTGACCCTAATCGATGGGTTACGTTGCGTTGTATACAAATTTCGGTCAGGAGCAGGTACTCCCGAGATTCAATAAGCCAATTAAATGCTCCATTGTTCGGAATTAATCGCATAACAATTCCAACAACATAATCGGCCATCGCATACACCCACGATTGGATAGGACAGTGGAGATTGTCGTCACTGCAGTGCTAAGAATGCCTTTCACCTGCATTCTGCTGACCTCCTTCTAAGTCCAGTCGTTAAACACCGGCAAAATTCCTCTAATCAAGGCTGCCCGGACGGAGATAGCCTTCCGCAATAAATTTGAACCCAATCTGCACAACTAAGCACCGGAAGTCGTAATTAAGCTGCGCTTTCTTATCCGTCGAGAATCCATTTAACCTATTTCAAAAGTTTTCCATCGGATATCTTCAAACAAACACCTCTCTCCTTATGCGTTTCCTTTGCATTTAAATTCCCTCACACCCAAAGAAAAATAAACGGAAACACCAGCAATCTTCCGGACCATGTTTAATTCATTATTTAAGGCTTAAAACTAAAAGTTGGCGCGGTACTCGAAAACATTTTCGGTATCCTCCTTTAGTGTGCAACCTCCACTGGCTCCTGGCAGGCTCCGATTCCGAGGGAAAAAGAAGACCAACAATAAAACTAATTTCACATTGATAAATGCCCTAAATTAACAAAATAGCTTAATGGCGCCAAAAATCCCCCAATCCCTGCTAGTCCGTGCGAGAGGACATGAAGAACAACATCGTCTACGTTCCAAATTAGCACTCGAGCAGCGGCCAATGAAAGACGTCGCAAAAAAAGAGCACTCGCAAATGTGAGTAACAAAAAGGCACAACATGTCCAAAGGACATTCCATTTCTTCATTGTCGCAAGGGTAAAAGTTTTTCCGAGCACTTTGCCCAAACGTGCAGCCACCGACCGGTGGGGTTAAATCCCGTTTCACATAAACTCACACTTGTTCGTTCTGGGGATTTTCGCTACTCTCAACCTCCACACACCCCACGGAGCAGCAAGTTATGGTGATATTCTAATGCCGCTTTGCTGGAATTTGTGTTTAAGTCCTGCATGCACATCTAATAGCGAGCGCAACGTGTGCTCGGCCAGAATCCTCTGCCATTTTCGAGGTACCATTCAAAAGCGCAGGCATTGAAAATAAAAACGATTGCAAAGATAAAGCAGATTACACAGCCACATCTTAATTCAAGAACGCCGAGTACTGCATGGCTGCATGGTTGAGCTGCGCTCACATGCGAGCCGTCCCATCCTGGCACTCAGATACGGTTTGGGAACTGTAAAGCAGACTTAAAAACAACGAATAACTGTCGGATGTACAATGCGATAAATGACGCCACTGTGATGATCCACATAAGGCTGCTGAATGTGTGTGTACAGAGGCACAAAAGATCCGTGGCGGGGTAAGAAATTTCCATCTCCACCAGACCCGACCGCCAAAAAGCACAACAACTGCAGACGGTGGGGGAAGGTGGCAGTTGGAAAGCCTTCTCCAGAAGACCGTTTTAGGGAGAAATTCACTGCGCGTACCTAGCTGGCGGGCCTAGTGAGAAATGACTCTAAAGTGGTTTGTTGAACACGTGCCAAGAATTATTCCATCAGCGCTAGGGAGACTTCCTGGCATCGGCGCCAACAGCAAAACACTCTCGTGTGCCGATGAGCTGAAATATACATATGTACTCGTATGTAAGAGGATAGTACCTCTGGCAGTTAATCGAGTTCTACTCCACACACTCACACATACACAGGCTAAGTAGTGTCCTCCGGCTCGTTATTGTGTCCACTGCCTCTCATCGCAGTCGAGTGCAATTACTGTAATGAGCGTGCCCAAAATAGTGTTAATTACATTAAAACATAAAATTTATGGCTTTCGAATACCCGTAAAGTAAGCGTTCTGTTGGCAGCTTCCGAATTTTATCCCGACGTCCATCGTCTGCTTGAGCGGAACGGACCCTGACATGAATAAAAAATTAAACCAACTTCAAGGATAATAGCATCGCTTGTACTCGTATCCACATCCGCTCATACGGGCTGTAGTGTGCGAGAAAAAAATTATGGACACTTCACATCATGCCGGACTCACTGCCAAAAGCAGATTGACCGAACGGCAGTGACAGATGCAAGCGCCCAGGATTGCGTAAATTGAACGCCTGCGTCCGCTCATATAATGTGGCATCATTCGCGCTTAATTAAAAGCGAAGCGTCTGCACTCTGCATACCTAATTTGATTTGCTTCGACGCTTGAGGAGACACGAACTTTGCTGTGACAACGGCCATCTACGTCCCTTGTCAACGTCATCGTGTCTTTGGCGTGTGCATCGGGGGATGTCCTTTTGACGGAAGTGTGTGCGTGGAATCTCGATTTAGTTATTTTATGGATCAGATTTAAAGTGAAAGTTTTGCCAATTTACATTTTCATTAAAGGGCATTAATTTGCTTGTTGGAAAAGCACTTTAACTGCTTGCAACTTTTGGTGGAGGGAAAGTTGTTGTGGTACGCTGGAAAACTTTTAATTTTTTTTTTTTTGCTTCCTTCATATGTGACGAATTTAACGGTGAACTTTCATTGGTGACACATTGCATTTGTGATCACGCAGAAGGTCCAATCTAGATGAACACTTTCCCTTCACGCCTCGATGTTATTTAATTTTGGGACTGGAAAATTGTTTCTCTTTAGGCTTGCGTATCAAGGCACACTTAAAGCCTGCAGCAGTTCTGCTTAATGTCTGTGACTGTTTCAAAAGAGTACATTAAATGGTCCTCCCAAGACGAAAATCGAAAGCAATAAATAAGAGTCATGAAAGCTGGGAATGTTCCTACGCCAAAAATCTTGTAAAAACTGATACAATGTCATCCGCCTTTTACTCCCTATAAGTTAATACAGTGAAATCCTTCACGTCGGTGAAGGAACCGGACTTAATGGTCGTTATAGCCAAATGTCGCTACAATTTCCGAATTTGAAAAAAAATATAAGTTTTTGCAAGTAGGTATGTACATATGCATGTACATATATTAATAATTTTTGTTAGTGGCGCCCTCTATATTTCCCGGGACTTATTGACTGATCTTTGAGGCTAACATTGATTGGTGCTTCAATTCTTGTAAATTAAAGCCAAGCACCAATATCAAAGAGTGCCTACTGTGTGCTTTTCAGATATATACGATTGTCAAATATCTCCCTTCTGCTTTTTTGCTCTTCATACAACGCTTCATAAGAAGTATTATAGTGATCGGAATCAATTCGAATATGTGCCGTTTTGTTCGATAATCTGTTTCCATCTAGACGGCAACTTCATAATACTCTCCTCGTAGAAGCCCCCCTCCTTATTTGCGAAGAACTCGGACAGACACTTTTCAAAAGCCAGTTCAACTTCACACCACCAAGGGCGTTCGCCATGGACAGGAACAGGTGGTAATCACTTGGCGCTATGTCCGGTCTATAAGGTGGATGCGATAAAACCTCCCATCCGAGCTTCCGTAGCTTCTGACGAGTCATCAACGAAGTGTGTGGCCTGGTGTTGTCCAAGTGGAACACTACACCTTTCCTGTTGATCAATTCTGGCCGCTTCTGGTCTATCGCCTGCTTCAAGCGGTCCAGTTGTTGGCAGTAGATAGTAGAATTAAGCGTTTGGCCGTATGGAAGCAGCTCATAGTTGGATGATTTCCTTCTAATCCCACCAAACACAGAGCAAAACCTTCCTGGCCATCAATTCCGGCTTGGCCACTGTTTGGGACGATTGTGTATGACCCATTACTTATCGCCAGTCATCATCTGCTTCAAAAATGAGTGGAGTTCGTTCCGTTTTAGCAGCATATCGCAGGCGTCGATTCGGTCCAGAAGGTTTTTTGCGTCAAATCATGCGGCACCCAAACATCAAGCCTTTTTTGTATCCAGCCTTCTGCAGTTTAAAATGGTTCGGTGACTTACTCCCATCTCCTGGGCGATGTCATGAGATGCCATGTGTTGGTCTATCTCGATGATTTCCATGATTCGATCGGTATTCGTCGTCACAGGTCCTCCGCTGGCTTGTCCATGGTGTCGTTTTCACCAGCTCCACTCCTCCGTGGTTCGAAGTGATAGAGTACCATCCCCCAAAACACCATTAATCTCACGGAATGTTTCTCTAGCGAATTTGCCTTTAATGAAGGAAGACTTTAAAGTAACGCGAATTTCGTCGTTAGTGAACTCCATGTTTACATGTCTATAATTGTTGAACGCAATATCCAAACTAATCATGCATAGCGTAGTTTTGAAGGTTATGTCAGGACCTTTCAAATGATGTTTAGTAGCTCTGTAGCGCTTTGTACATAGCCGGAAAATTCAAATGACAAAAAGGCGAAAGTTAGATATTTGATAACGATATATTTATTAAAAAAAGCTCAACCTTAACTATTTCAGTGAAAAAGTCTGTAATATTCTGGTGTTTTAAGTTCCATTTTTCAGCGAAACTTTTTGTGGTCGTTTCTAACTTCTTATAAGTCACGAAACTTCCATGTCGCCTTTCACTAAATACAGCAAATCGTTTTAAGACCGACATACCACTTAGAGCATCTGTGAACGTTGGAACTCCTTCAGGCTGTTCCGGATCAGACTCATCCTCATCAGATAGAACTTCATGCGTATTTGTTGCTGAAGCTAACGATGATGCTACATTTTCAATGAGCTCTTGATCTGTAGGGTCATTGGCAGTGAGAACGTGATTATCTATATCAATGTAAGTCTTCCAGTTGCATTGGTTTTCCCATTCGACCAAATTTTGGCAAGTTGTGGCAAAGAAAAGCTAACCAAACCACCATCGGTATCCCTTTTAACCTCATGCGATGGTTTACAGAAGCCTGCCTGTGCGAAACATTTCCTTATAGTCTTCGGTTGTAATCATTCCCAAGCTCTTATTATTATTTCTATTGCGTCTAACAGACTAACGCGAAATTCTGGAGTGTTATTCTCTAGATGATTAATCATTTTTAACAGTTTTCGATAATTCAGCTTCAGGCACTTTATAATTCCTTAGTCGAATGATTGAATAACAGATGTAATATTCGGTGGTAAAAATGGGTGACGATGGAAAACTCTCCGTCAAGGTCGGTAGCGAACTCACTGGAAGCTTCAATATGTGTGACTTCTTCCACAAAATCCTCGAGAAGATCGTGCGTAACTCACAAGTCAACACCACAGGCACGATATTTCAAAAGTCGGTTCAATTACTAGCTTACGCAAATGACATTGACGTGATTGGACGAGCACAGCGAGCAATCAACGAGGAGTTTGCTAGCACTGAAGCGGAAGCGGCCAAAATGGGTCTAGTGGTTAATGAGGGCATTAGAACATCTGTCTTGAAAGAACAGACAATATCGACGTCTCGGACAGAGCGTCACACTAGGCAGCAGAACATTCAAGGTTGAGGACTTCGTCTACCTCGGCTCAGCTGTAAATAGGGACAACAACACCAGCACCGAAATCAAACGCAGAATCACTCTTGCAAATCGCTGTTTCTTTGGGCTAGAGGCACTTGAATAAAAATGCCCTCTCTCGATAAACGAAGCTTGCTTTATATAACATCCTAATCATCCCAGTGGCCTCCGTGGTGTAGTGGGTAGAGTGCGACGTTCACACGCCGAAGGTCTAGATTCGATTCCCAGCTTGACACGAGTTTTTCAAATTTTTAACGCACCACATCATCTTTCGAGCTGCTGACAACACTCAAAAAGTAATAACTGTCTAAGAAAGCTTTTCAAATTTAGCCGTTTGGAGTCGGCAAAAAACTGTAGGTCCCTTCTACTCGTGAGAGAACAGTCGCGCGCACACCACGAGTAGTTGATGTGCAGACTAGGCCCTGATCCTCCTGCGGACTATGGCGCCAACAATTATTATTTATAGTTTTGATTCTTGTCATTGTATTATAGCAATGTTTGTTTTTTTTCTTAAAGTTCCCCACAGATGAATCCCATATGTATCTGGACATATGGGATTCAACTGTGGGATTTTATAATCGATTTGTACATCAGTATCTTGCTGCTATTAGATACCTTTGAGTTCCAGCAAAGCAACCAGAGTAACTTCTTCTTCTTCTTCTGGTGCTACGCTCCGGGGTGAACCTGGGCGTCAACCAAGATGCCTCTCCAGCCCGCACGATCTTTCGCCAGCTGTCTCCAGTTGTGTACTCCATGGTGGTTGAGGTCCTTCTTCACTTGTGTGCGTTACATTAGTCTATGTCATCCTCTGTTGCGCTGTTCCAATGGCACGGATTCAAAGACTTTTTGGGCCGGAGCAGTGGTGTCCATACGTTCTACATGGCCTAGCCATCTTAAGCGTTGTTTCCGTATACGCTTGACCAGGCGCATGTCGCTGTACAGCCCAAAGAGTTCGTTATTAAATCTTCTCCTCCAGATGCCATAAACGCAAACAGGATCAAAAATCGCACGGAAAACACCAGAGTAACTGGTTATGTTTTATTTTAATTGCTCCTTTTTTTTGTAGATGATTTACAGTTAAGTTTGCTGTCCAAATGCATGCCACGACATGTAGCCACATTGACTATTGAAATTGTTTTGTCCTTAACTGTTAGTGGGATAGTTGAGTTGCTTAATTCATTGAAAATATTACTTGCTTAGTCTTTTATTCGTTCATTTCTATGCTCCAAACGTCGAACCATTTCATCATTCTGTTGAGATATAGTTGAGCTTGAGAATATGCGGTACTCAGATTTTGATTGGCTATCAGTATAATTGTATCATCAGAAAATTAAGGCACCATGGTTCTAGCAGATTGAGGTTGAGGGATGTTGGCGGTGTAAACAACATAAAGGAGTAGTCCCAGAGCAGACCCTTGCGGTACTCCCGCCTTCGTCTCTAGGATGTTCGAGAGATTATCACTACATTTAGCATAAAAGACCATCACTAAGACCATCACTAAGGTAGCTTTTGATGAGGAGATAAGAGTCTGATGAGAGTAGGTTATGCAGTTTATTTAAAAGTCTTTTGCGTCATACCTTTTACGAATGTTCTTTCTACGTCCAGGAATATGACTATGCAATATATCTTTTCCTCGAAGTCCGATGCAATTTTGTTAACTACTCTGTGAACTTATTGGATAGTTGAGTGTTGCTTGTGAAAGCCAAATTGATGGTCAGGTATTATCTTGTTTGGTATTGGTAACAGTCGATCAGTTAGTAATTTTTTAAATATTTTGCCTACGATAGGAAGCAAGCATAAAGGTCTGTAGGGAGATGGGTTTTTTGAGTTTCTGCCCGGTTTCAGAATGCAGTTTTTTGAGCGACTTTCCAGGTGTGTATATGGTGTGATGTTTTAAGCACAGGTTGGAGTATGCGGTGAATTCTGTCATGTCAGAGATGCCAGAAATGGCAGGATAGATTAGAGCCCTGAGTAAATGGCAGAGTGACATACAGCTTTCTTCTCGATGTGTCACTTGTTAAGTCCATTAAAGGTCTTAATCTGAGTTTGTCATTGAGTTAATTGCTTACCGGACACAGTTCCTTGAATTCATACAAGCGACTCAGAGGCCTGCTTGTGCGGTTATAGCTCCGAGGATTGACTGCACATGTTTTGCCAATGTCCTTTGTATGATGACATTCTGGACCTTGGAGCTGTGCACATCTCTTGAACTAATGGAACTTACGACGTCAGACTGGTTCTCCCGACCAGGATGAGTACAGACACCATCAGGAGCTTTGCTAGGGAATCTTTCAGCAGACGACGAGTTAGAATGGCGACTGCCCTAACGGCAGCGCATAACTATGTTAGAGTAGGACTATGAGTTATCGGTCTTGTGTGTTAAGCAATTGTACCGAGAGCAACACAGTTGCGAAGCTCGACCTAAACCTATATTCTGGTACCATTGGAGGTCAGGAGCCTTGAAAATTAGTTTCAGCCTGACCGTGCTGTTGGCCTCCATGTGGGAGTTTCTTGGTGGCTATGATTTATACCCAAATCGCGAGGACAGTTGGGAGTAATCGACTATGCTCTCTGATCTGATCTTAGGCACCTGGGATAAGAATTAGGTCATGTGGCTAAGGGAATTTACTTCTGATTCCAACCGGGTGCTGTGACTCACAGAACAGCAGAGGTGTTAGAAAGCCCACGCTCCTTACCGGAGGAGTGAAAGTCTTTTAAAATAAGAACTCAGATGGGTCTTGGGCTTCCAAGACCTTAGTCAGCATTCTCCTGACTATGGGTGTATGGATCCCGCGCATTAGGCCTTAACGGGAGGTGATCACATAAATCCTACTACACACATGTGTCTTTCCACTTCATTGGACAAAACATTTGATGAACGATCGATTTGAGGATCGAACAGAACATCTTCGTCTGCTTCGTTTACAATTTAAATTAAATTCTGGTGATTCATTCTCATGTCTCGTAAACCATGCAAAATTAAGCTTTTTCCAATTAATCCCTTAAACAATTAGAATACACATACCTGGAGGAGGATACTGTCGTCCCTTTAAAATGTTGCAACGATTTCAGTCCTGAAACGATGTTTTCGCAACATTGTTCTCGCAGAAGGGCAGTGTTGTGAAAACCGTTGCTATCTATTTTTAAGATTCTTTCTTTGAACATGAAATATAACATGTTCCTTGCCCATGTAGGAACTTCTCAGAATTTTAATATTCCTTCCAATATCAGCAGACAAAGCAATCTGCGAACACACATGCCTGTTCCTGAAAGTGGAGCGGACATTTCGAAAGCTAACTCTTAGTAAGTATTTTGCATGAGTGAAGCAGATTGACAACGGCTGGAAAAATGCTTTCCCACTTTTTGATTGCATTTGAAGGAGAATTTTTACACAGATTCTGGAAAGTTACATTTCGGTTAAATTTTCATAACGTCTTTAGGTCAAGTCGCCCTATATAAGGTACAAAAGATCCACATCGGCTTCCTCTGTTGCCTTAACCAGATGTTAGGGGCACGAAAATTCCCAGCTATCCCAACATTATTCAAATGAATCCCATTTTGAAGGAAGTTAAAATTCAATTCCCTCCAAAAAAAAATTGCAAAAACTGCCGCCCATCCACGACGGTCCTCTTTAAACCCCTCACATCGCGTTTTGTTTCCTTTAAAGTGCTTTCTCTTGGGTCTGTATTGCCTTTCACGATTTTCGCCTTTCTAATCGCCGAAAGCCATCATAAATCAAACCATCTCAAATTCAGAGTATCCGTGATTGATTAATACAACTTCGTGCAGCAGCTGATGTACGTCCCGGCCAGTCATGGCTTTGCCATTTGCGGTGAGTTGTTCGCCGGCCCTCAGCTTCATTTCGAAGTTCATTTGTTAAAGCCACCACATTCGACCCTAAATAATGTACCAGCTCATGGCGGTAAATGTGCTGCGGAAATCATTCATTATGATTTCATAAATATATTCATGCTAAGCACACGCATACCCCCGGCCCGAGGGGGTTGGTGAAGGCACCCTTCCCAATCCGAACCCTAGATGTCATTTGCAATTCTGACGTCATTTGGGAAACAAATCACTTGTGCAAAGGAAAATAAATAAGCCGCGGTAGATGATTGGCATACGAGTACATGCAATTAAAATGCAATTTCTGCGGCATTCAAATGTTCTGCCAAAAAAAACTGTTTGCACAGGATTGCTATGGTGGCGCGGTCCGTCAAACGGTTGGCGACTGAAGAATATAGAAAGTGTTATTTTTTGAGTCCAATTAATATTAATGATGTTCAAGTTCTAGCACCGCGGCCTAGCGGGTCGCTTCAAATTGCAACAACAGTTCGCAGGAGAAAAACAGACAATTTCTGCTTTCTAATGGGAACACATTCCCATTGCTCTGTGTGACAAACTAAATAAAAACAATAGCAATCCGGTTTTCAAATGACACTGTTTTCATAACCAACGCCCCACTCAGTGTATGCCACAGGGGCGTATATATAAGCAATATCATTGTAATCCAGATTGGGTGTATGTACTTTGTGTGACAGGCAATGTACTTTAAATCGGGCAAATACGGGGCACACTCACTTTAAGAGGGTTTCGGTTTCTTATTTTCGTTCTCAGTGGCTTAAAGTTTCCTTTTTAAATAAGGTTGCTAAGTCAATAGAGTACGGAAGCAGAATTGTAGGTAGAAAGGACTGAATTAAAGGAATTACAAATTTTCGCATCATTGAAAAAACAAAATGAAAAATGTTTCTATCTGATCATTCAAATTTGTGTGAGAATTGTTCGTATACTCTTAATGACTTGACTGAATGGCTTGAATTTTATAAACCTGCAAAGAAAAATGCCGCTCTGACTTACAAAATAAATTTTAAATTAATTAAAAAAATTAATTAAGTAAGTCTTGAACTGGTGAGGTCCGAAATAGATTTGTGCAATAACAATGACCATGAAATCCATGACCTTAGATACTGTTTCGTGGGTTTGTTGCTTTTGAGAACTGTCTACATTTTAAGCGCTACGCTAAGTAAGTCTTGAACTGGTGAGGTCCGAAATAGATTTGTGCAATAACAATGTCGTTCAGCAGAAGAAAAAGCTTAGAGTTGAGTGAGAACTCTGGCCATTTGAAGTTCGTAGCAAATGGTTACAGTGACTGCGGTACACGAAATCCCCCACTCTACTCTCGAACTCAAGAAGCAATTAAAGGCCCCGTGAGTAAGCTTGATCGTCTATGTCCTTTGTTATGGCTACAAAAAGGTTAAATAAAAAAGACCAATGCTCAACTTCTTCAACCACTAAACCTGATGATTCAGTTCTTGTTCTTCCACAAATATAGGGGACATATAATTTACTGCTACTCCGAGCGTCCGAATTTGAGAAAATCCTCAGAGACATTTTGCATCCGTTTTTTATATAACAGCCGCGCGCTAAAGCGATTGTTTACACCCTGTTAAGAGTTAAGTCCCAGCACGGGCTGAAGTTATAGAGGAAGACAGGGAAGTACAGAGTACAGTACAGATGCACATTGGATTTATATGCCTGTGGATTGTAAAGTGAGGTGGGGTGGTGAAGTTGGTGTAGGAAAAGCATTCCATAATCGTGTGATGCGGCTGAAGAACGAATCTTTAAACTTAACTGTACCGTCCTAGCGAGGTGGCTATTAGGTGGGCCAAAATTACTTGATTCGTTACAGGGAGGAATGCAGCTGGCCTACTCATTAGAGCGTTTTTTGTTGAAATGGCGATAGAGAGATAGAGACGCAAAATTACGTCGATGATCTAGCGAGTCGATTGACTTCACAGCATTATTATTACCAATAAGTCTTATCGCTTGCTGTTGGATTCTATTTTTGTCTTACTCTAGAGTTTTGCCAGCAAACCGAAGGATGTGGTGTCAACAGAAAGTGCGACGTTTGAATTAAATTTAGAAATTGCAATGTTTTAGACTCTTGCAACGATCATATCGCCAAACTTACTCGATAACGTAATCCCCCCACACATTTGGCGAAAATGCATTTCGTGTAGTTTCTTGAATCTGTGTTCAGAACCACGGATATGCCCTGGATAAGGATGGATCAACTGTTGACGACCCTAGCAAACGTTTTAAGGACAATGATTTTCGGTTTTGCACGGAGAATGAGAGATCACTTAACAGACCACCTGCAGCCGAACAACTTGTGGAGACACATAACTGCTAAAAAGCAGACACAACCTATCCTATCCAGGCTATCCAGGAAGTGCAATGGTAGGGGCCCGGCAAAAAAACGATCAAAAACTGTGACATCTACTAGTCCATTGCTATAGAGAGAGAAAGCAGCGCTTATTGGGATGCGGATTTGTGGTTTGAGGCAGTCTTGAGCTATGACCCCGTTAGCGAACGCCTCATGACAATCTGCATCAAGGCTTCATTCGGGAACATAAGCCTAATTTGCCCACATGCCCCGACAGTGAAGAAGGATGACAGCATCAAGAATGACTTCTATGATCTCCTAGAACATGCGATCGATACGAAGATCGTTCTAGAAGTCTTCAATGCTGTGACTTCTTCAACATTATCTTCCAAAAGTCAGTTCAATTGCTAGTTTACGATGCTGACATTGACTTGGTTGGGCGAGCACAGCGAGCCGTCGCCGGCATTGAAGAGGAATCAGCTAAAAGGGGTCTTGTGATTAATGAGGGCAAAACAAAGTACATGCTGTCGTCAAGAACGGACACACAACATCGTCGTCTCGGACAGAGTTACACTAGGCGGCAGGAACTTTGAGGTAGTTGAGGAACTTAATATAATAGCTTGATCATCCCAGTCCTACTTAATGGTGCTGAAACCTGGACGTTACTAAAAGCGGATGAGGAAGCCTTTAGTCTTTTCGAGAGAAGAGTTTTTCGTGGGATTTTTGGTCATGTTTTCGTTAATGGCACCTGGTGGAGAAGATTTAACGACGAACTCTATAGGCTGTACAGTCACATGCGCCTGGTCAAGCATTAAGATGGCTACGCCATGTAGAGTGTATGGACACCGCTGCTGCGGCCCGAAAAGTCTTCAAATCTGAGCCATTGGAACAACGTAACAGAGGACCACCTAGAATAAGGTGGCGCACACAAGTGGAAAAGGACCTCAACCAACTTGGAGTGCGCAACTAGAGGCAACTAGCGAAAGATCGAGCTGGCTGGAGCGGCATGTTGGTTGAGGCCCAGTTCCACTCTGGACTGTAGCGCCACAAGAAGAAGAAGAGGGAGGATAACACAAAATACAAATGTCAGATATGTAACATTTCTGCTAAATTCACACCTTGCATCCCATGTCGCACGTTCATTTTGAAAGAGCTGGAAGTAACTGACTGTTGACATTTTCATTAGTCGTCGATACGCACTCGGTGAGGGTTACAACAAACGCGACAAAATCAAAATAAATTGATTCTTATTAAATTTTTCGCCAATAGCGAAGGGCTTGCGAAACAGACAATAAGCGAATAAAATGCGTAGCGCACGAGTATGTTCGTCAATGGTTATTTGTACGGAATCGAACCAGTCCTATCATTAGGCTGTGAGTGGATTTACTTACAAACTATTGCATCTTGGCATTGCATGCTAAGTTGTGTCTTTATTGCATCTCGTGCAATGAATTCCATGGCGAATTATAACAGGTGCAGCGCGACATGCGCGAAGTTCAGTTGTCTTCAGGTATAAAGCGGGGAAGGAACATGGGAACAACATTGCTCCATTCCGAAGTAAAGTGAAAACAAAAACATTTGCACAACAACAGTGGACATTCTTGACTTGAACCGAGCGGAATAATTCTAGGGGAACCTTAAACACATGCTGTGCCTAATAAACGCGTGCTATCTGTAGATCTCTTATGCAGGTGAGAATTTACGTCCTTTTTTTTTTATATCGGTACAATGCGAACCACAAGATGGCTTTTGTAACAAAAATTGAGAAATCGATGTCCAACGCATGCAAAAGCTGCATTGTTTCCTTCGCGTGCTCAAATTGGCGATTTTGCTTTTGGAAATGAGTCTGAAGTAGGGAACCACATTCCTGGAACGTCCTGCCACTATAATGACTTTTTTGCAAGCCTTTTGACAAATTGCTTCTTAACATGAATTTAAACTCCACATTGTGGGCAACGATACCTATGATTAATTTTATTAATAATTGAGTGGGGCTACAGTCAACAAGTCGACCATGGCCTAGATTGCTCATCAACTGCTGGTGTTGTACGCGCTACTGTTCTCTCTTACAGTTTTTCTGCCGACACCGAACGACGATGTTTGAGAAGCTTTTCCTAGACAGGTACTACTCTTTGAATGTGGGCGCCATTCCGTAATGGGTAGAGTGCAACGATCACACGCCGAGGGGTCTAGGTTCGATTCCCAGTTCAACACCTCAAATTTTTCACGGCACCACCTCTTCCGAGCTACTGACAACACTCAAAGAGTAAAAACTGTTTAAGAAAGCTTCTCAAATTTCGCCGTTCTGAGTCGGGAAAAACTGTAAATCCCTTCTACTCGTGAGAGAACAGTAGCGCGCCCAACACGAGTAGTTGATTAGTAAGTTAGGCCCTGGTCCCCCTGTGGACAGTCGTGCCAACAATGAAAATTACTACTCTTTGAATGCTGTCAGCAGCTAAAAAATGTGGTGCCTTGAAAAATTCGCGGTGTCCGGCTGGAAATCGAACCTGAACCTTCGACGTGTGAGTCTTGCACGCTACCCACTACGCCACGGCGGCCACAGTTAATAGAATTAGAGGGCACGAAATGCTTCTCATGCGAGTCCTATGCATTTCCCATTTTTTGTGAAAAATCAGTTCGACTTATGTGCAACATTTTTTGTGGTTTTGCAAGCCATCGGATACCCTGAGGCAACAGGACTATTGTAAAATAGAGCAAAAGGAAAGTAAAGAGTGGCTCACTGAACTTGAAAACAACGAGCACACAATAGTCATGTGTGCAATACAGAAAGGCACAAAGCGGCCCAGTTCCGCAAAACACCTTCAATCTCGCCATGCCATCACGTGGGAAAATTAAAGGCCAAGTGTGGGCAAAATACGGTTTTAAGAACCAACTTTGTAAAAACTGGAAACGCAGAAGAATATGCGAAACTAATCGACTCAAGGAACTTTTTTTAAAACTGGAAACGCGGAAGAATACCGCAAAACTAATCGACTCAAGGAGCTTTTTAAAAATTGGAAACGCGGAAGAATACTGCAAAACTAATCGATACAATGAATGATTTCAATTCCATTCGCATGTCTTTTCATCAAGTCAGTCACTTTCAGCAGTTGACTGTGGGATAGAGAGCTTTTTCTTTTTCTTTTTGTGACGGTACGATCTGGAGTGCACATTGGGCCCAACCGCAAGCCTTTGCTGTTAGCACAAAGTTGGTTGAGGTCTTTTCCTACTTGTGTGCACCAATGATCCTTGGACGATCTGTATTGTGATATCCTACTGGTTCGGGGCTTAAGGTTTTTCGGTCGGAAGCATTGTTGATTTAATTTTCTTCGTCCGATTCTTATAGCGCTACGGTTTGGGGTGTGCCTGGGTCCCAACCAACAAGCTGCGATCACCAACTGCCTCCTTTTTCGCACTCCAAGTTGCTTGAGGTCCTTCTCCTCTTGTGCGCGCCGTCTCAGTATAAGAAGTCGAAGTATAAGAAGTTCGAAGACTTTTCGGGCCGGAACAGTGGTGCTTATACGCTTCATGGTCTAGCCACCTTAAGCGTTGCATCTAAAAACGCTTGACCAGACGCATTCCGCTACAAACAGAGCTAAACTCGTACGGGCTTTTTCATCCACTCCAAGTTTCCATACTGTAAAGCCAGACTGGAATGATCAAGCTATTATACAAATCAAGCTTATTCTTTCCAGGGAAGGCTCTATTACTCAACTGCCTCCTAAGTCAAATGAAACAGAGATTAGCCACAGTGATTCTGCTTTTGATTTTGGTTCTGATGTTATATCAAAGCCGACACAGACAAAGTCATTGACTACCTTAAAGTTCTTCTGCTCTGTCCGAGAAGTAGATGTTGTGTGTCTTTGACGACACTATACTCGTACACTTAGTTTCGTTCTCATTTACCGCCAGATCTAGTTCAGCCGCTTCCGCTTCAATAACGGAAAACGCCTCATTGACTGATTACTTTATTCATCCAATCATTTCAACTTCTTCTGCGAAGCTTGCAGTTCCACTGACATTTGCAAGACCGTGTCTCTGGGGTTGACTTCTGAACTACTCACGATCTTCTCAAGGATGATGTTTAAGAAGTCACAGCCGTGCTTCGGCTTGCTTAAAACCTTTCTTGACACTGAAGGTCCAGGTGAGGTCGCTATCGACCTTGAAGGAGCTGCGAGAGTTCTCCATCGTCATCCTACACAATTTAACGCATTTGGCAGGAGTGGCGAAACAAGACATGGCACTGTATAGCTCGTCTCTGTTATATGCGGCCATAAAATCGACAGATATGTGGCGATTTATACTTCTTGGACCTTTTCCATGATCTGTCGTTATCTGAAGATCTGTGAATTATCCGGGCCTAAATTCACACAGATAAGGACCTATCATGTTGTTGCTTAATGGTTTCGGACGTTTCAAAAGTGCGGCAGAGACGATATTGAGGAGGTTGATTCCTGATAGTTGGGCGGTGGGAGAAGGTTCCTTTCTTGTGAACTCATCGAACATGGGATAAACAGCTTAAAGCCGAAAAACTAATATGGTCCACTCACTGGTCGAGAATTAAATGGTTGTTTAGTTATGACTAACTTCAATCAATGTCTGTACGTGTAAATATATTATAGGATGATAGACAAAAGTGGAAAACTTGCAAAAAGTTCGTACCTTTAGGCCCACGTTCTTGTGGTGCATCCTGTCCAAAAAGCACTTGCTGAAAATTTGTTAATATTTCAAACAGAAGAATAAAGTCACCGAACTCGGTTTTCAACCACCAAACTGGAACATGATGCATGTTAAATGAAAACAAAGGCACTGCACTGCCTCATCAGGCAACAAGCTTTTACTCTGCCATATTTACATCTCCCCGCGCTACTCCAATCTACAGAGGATTCTTGCGAACGTTCTGATTCAAGGGATGGTCTGTTTTGCATTGCGCTTATCCGAGTCCAAGTCGTTTAATTCTCCATCCCTATCACAGCAACGTGAAGAACACGGGCTGGGAATGGGAAGCCACGGAAAGAGCAAAAACCATTGGAAGAGACTGCTTGTCGAGCTGCCTTGGCTTCCTTTTTCTTTTCGCAAATAATTCAGTTCACATCTTATTTATAAGAATAATTTTGTTCCGCAAAGTAAGTGGTTGCAGCCGGTGCTGTGTGAACACAAGTTAAACTTCAGGGAATTTTTTTGTGTGCTTTTGTTTGTGTTGCTTCTTTTCGTCTGCGTTGTTTTTCTTCCTCTCCGGAATGATGACAGTTGACGTCTTTAATTAACTCGTGGAAACAATTAATATTAAATTGGCAGTTTATCTTCCTTTTGAGCTTGAGATGAGATTTCCTTGATTAAACGTACTTGTGTAAGATTTGTTGTTTTGTTTGGTCGAGTGTGTGGGCTTTGGCTCAAAATTTTTATCAACCCTTTGGCACTTAACGGTGTCAAAGAATGACTTTGAAATATGGCTTATGATAATTTTGATCCGACTGTAGGTGCAGGAAATCAATCAGTTTGAGGCGAAGCAGGATTACATAAACTGTACCGTTCTGCTCGCGTGCTCCGGAAACCAGAAGAATGCACACAAAACCGATGTAACATACGATATCTTGTGCTGTCTGAACTGCTCTTCGAGTCAGTTGTTCTTAGAGGGCAGAACCTGGGGTTGACTCCAGTGTTCACTAAAATCCTTGTTCAATTAACTGCGTCTCTTGAGAGTATTCTCCAGTTGAGCTTGAGGATCTCTTTTATATCTGTGGACCACCTTTGGGAAGATTGGTTTCGAAGACAAGTTATACGTATCGTTTTAATTTAGTGTGGACATCTAGACGAACTGGCCGTATTATTTGTTTTTTTTGTCAGGGTTGGTCTTTAAAGTCCTAGTACCTCAACAGCAAATAGGGATTCGAAACACCGGCAGATTCCTCATATGCTTTTAATTGCGTCAGAGTTTTTTGTTCAGAAAGCATAAGTTGGTGTTGTGAAGGTGCATTCTAATGTCTCTAAAAGTGCGGCTTTTTTTTTTTATTGGGGTATAAGCGCACTCAGACTTTACAGCTGGTCCATTGCACTAACAGACATTTAATATATATTCTTGGCCTTTCCGAGCGCCTTGGTTTTCATCAGCCATCATCTGATCTGAGCAGATGCGAGACAATGGAAGGAACTACGTTTTCATTTTCTGTATAGGTGCTGGAGAGGGTTTCATCACTGCTTTGGCATTGCTTACCAAAGGTTATGTTCCACAGTAGTGCGCCAACTCGTAGTCTGCTGTCTTTCCTGTCAAGAGATAATAGGAATGCCACAAATTTCTTACTGACGTTTGAAGGAATGCACTGGGTCAGGTTGCATCCAGGAGAGTCATATGATCGCTGGTTGTGCTGCCAAGAGATCCAACTGGCGATGAAAGCCCTGACCAAGCAAGCGGGCAGGTTGGTCCGATCCCCATGAGCGCCTCTTTTAATCTTCATCTAGCGTTTTCATTGTCAAGCTCCCATGATCCTGTCGTGTCCCTTGGGTCAGGCAAGTCTGCCGATCAAATTTAGGAGAGACTTGTATTCCTGAACTAACTTTGAAATGGTAAGACGGTTGAGTATGGTATCAAGCACAGTCGCTAGAGAAGCAGGAACTTCGTCCCTTCCCTTTGTTTTTGATAATATAGTCCATAGCCGTTAGGGTCGCAAAAACTTTCGCTTGAAAGACCAATGTGAAGTTCCCCAAAGAGGTTTGAAGTCTAATTTTGTAATGAAGGCTCCAGATGTAGGTCACACCATCGTCTTGGAGCCGTCCTCGAAAATCCGAGTACATTTCCTCCCTGGCTTTTTTTCTGGCCAGAGCCAGTCCTGGTCGTGTTTGTATAAATGCGGCAGCTGTAGTATTGACGTCATGGCTACAGACGTCATATCCTTGAGACTAATGGCGATATGGTGAGCGAGAACATCAAAGCTTAGGTGCTACTGGAATCAAAGACCACTTCTTTTTAGTCGAACGGTGGCCTTAATTGTGCATCCTATGATGTGGTTATCAAGTGGATTGAGATTTACCAATGCACCAGAAGCAGAGCCAGGCGTGCTGATGAACACTCCTATTCAGTGAAGACGGACCGTTCTTTGAAAAGTGGTGAAAGCAACAGTCACGTACTGACGCGAAAGTTAATTCCACCAAATAACTGATCCGTGCAATACCATTTCCAATTTCTTTGCCGTCTATTCACACACGCCTTTTGAGACATCGGTGGTATGTGTCCGTTTCAAACGACAGCGCTTTCTTCAGGACACCCTCATACAGCATTAAATCCGAGCCAGTTGTCGGAGGGGGTTTTTTTCAAAAGTTCCATTTGGACTGAATATTATTCACTTGAGCTTAACATACCTCAAATATCCACCTGAGCAAACCCCTGTATGTGCATGCCACATAAAGCGTGCCACCTCTCATTGCATTCAACTTACGAAGTCATGGGCTTGAAAACTCCTTATCGCCAACCATCCAGAACGCAGTGCCGTTTATTGCCATCCATGCAAGTGATAACCCACTTTCCAAAAAACCACATCGAAAAACCCAGTCAGAAGTAAAAACGAAATAAAACAGCCAATCATTATGGATAAATGAATATTTCGAGTTCGCAGCTGCCGGCGATCGCGTTTTTTTTTTCTTCGTTTCACAACAATGGAAACCATGTCCTTTCACACGTGTGCATGTGGCTACCGTGTTGGTCAAACTTCAAGGATACTCCTGCTCTTTAACATTTCACTTATGCTTATGCACACAGCCGAACACGAAGCACACACACACAAGTCCATTACTCAGCGAAATTCAATTGGCCGCTCGTTCTCGAATCATTTCAATTAAAATGTTTTCAACTATCAGCAGTTTATTAATTGAGGCGAAGTTTTCCCTTTATGGCGCTCCTTCGATTGATTTTCACAAAAGCAGTGTTTACGTTCACCCTCTTGTGTGCTGCCGGAGCTCGGCACACTTGAAACCCTCGAGCGGAAAAGGTGTGTGAAATATGAGTTGGTCGCAATTTTTTTTCCTCCCCACAAGCGTGAACAATGCACTCAATTGTCGGTGGGCCCGGTGGGTATACGCGCTTACAATCGTACATTGCAGACACGAGAACCTCGAGAACTGATTCGCTTTTAAACCAATAATCGGTGAATGGATTGAATCTAATTAATCTGTACACCGACCGAATCTATAAAAATGTAATTGCACACATTTTTAACAAGCTTGTGGACTGTCGGCGGAGTGCTTTATTAACTCACTGAGTGGTGATCGAAAAGTGTGGTGTGTGGGGAAAGGAAATTGGGTGCCCGAGAAATAAATTAAACGGGAGGACGGCGTGGGAGAGAACGGAATTGAAGGAAAACGCGGATTGGCACAATTGTCTTCTTTTACACGAGTCACGCCAAGAGGCGATGTTTTTGCAGATGAAGAGTATATATCGGCCTAACATCCTTATTGCACTTAAGCAGCTGTTCAGATAACGGTGAATGAAATTTGAGCAAGGAGAAGTGATGCTCGCACATAGAGGGTTTCGTTTTTATTCTTCAAAAACACATAACCTAAGCACAACTTAGAAACAGCCGTTGAATTTTTATTCATCTGCTAAATGGAAAATTTTTCAAACAACGTACAATGCTTTTACTAAATCTCATCACACTTGGATTGACCAAATATATATGACCAAGTATACCAGTATGAAGTGAACGTCAAGATACAAATGTCTCGAAAGGAAACATTTGTTGAGAACGAGCCCTTATTTATTTTCTTGTTTGTTTGCTATGACATCTGTGAAAAATATCTAGTATACATCAAGTCATAGAACAGACAACATCATATTTTTTCATCGTGTACAAAAATATCGAATTTTGTACCAGAAAGTGATGATTTGCGGAAAGCATTAAGTTTTTGTTTTCATTCGAAGAAAACTGCTGCGGAGTCGCATCGAATGTTTGTCGAGGCATGTGGTGATCATGCTCTATCAGAAGCAACATGCAAAAGATGGTTTCAATAGTTCAGAAATAATGATTTTGATGTAAGAAATGAAGAACATGGAGGACCGCCTAAAAAGTTTGAAGACGCAGAATTGCAAATGATATTGAATGGAGATGACACTTTGAGTCAAAAACAAATGGCAGCAATGTTAAATGTTGCACAACAAACAATTTCTGACCGTTCAAAACCTATGGGAAAGATCCAAAAGTGTGGAAAATGGTTGCCACATGAAAAGAATGAAAGACAGATGGAAAACCGAAAAAACACTTGTGAAATTTTGCTTCAAAGTCACGAAAGAAATTCGGTTTTGCATCGGATTATTATTGGCGATGACAAATGGATTTATTTTAAGAATCCTAAAAGGAAAAATTCATGGGTTAATCTGGGACAACCATCAACATCGACTGCAAAACCAGATCGATTCGGCAAGAAGACAATTCTGTGTGTTTGGTGGGACCAGAAAGGTGTGCTGTACCACGAGCTCCTAAAACCTGGTGAAACCGTTAATACTGATCGCTACCGACAACAAATGATCAATTTAAACCATGCATTGATCGAGAAACGACCAAAATGGGCCAGAAGACACGGCATGGTAATTTTGCTCCATGACAATGCACCTGCAAGCAAAACCGGTTCTGGATACAATCAAAACACTTGGCTGGGAGCAGCTACACCACCCGCCGTATTTACCAGACTTGACTCCTTCCGACTACCATTTGTTTTAATCGATAGGACACGCATTGGCTGAGCAGCACTTTGATTCCTACGAGGAGGTCGAAAATTGGGTGTCTGATTGGTTTGCTTTAAAAGACGAACAATTTTATTGGCGTGGCATTCACAAATTGCCAGAAAGATAGTCAAAATGTGTAGAAAACAATGGCCAATACTTTGAATAAAATGTATTTATTTTCCAATTTGTGTTTTATTTTCAACAAAAAAAAAGTTTCATTTCCTACCGGTATACCTGGTAAGTGTCCGAATTCTTACTCATGTATGTATACACGATATATCCTAACTTTCAATTCTAAACTACATACCGGGGCGAGTCGAATGAGTACATGTTTAAAGAAAATTATGAAAAATGATAAAAACCTTGTGGTTTTAGAATTAAAAAAGAAACGTTTTCATAAAATTCCGAAACTGTCTTTTTAGTGTTCAACATAAAAAGTAAAACATTGGTAACCATCATGTATTCAATTTTACCCGTTTTCAGCTTCCTTCTATTCCGTCCACATACGTTCATAATTCTTTTTAGTATACTCTCTACTAACTTTTCAATATGAGCAGAGAAAATATTGGCCAACTGCTCCACTACTCGCTCCCATAGGCTACTCAAGTTTCTTGGAGGCTCAGTGTAAGATGCACAGCGTCTTTTGAGAATTGCCCACAAATTCTCAATTGGATTAAGATCCGGACTTTTTGCTGGACATTTCACGGTCTGAAAAACTTGTTCTCCAAGCCAGCCACAATTTGTGCAATGTGTTTGGGATCACCGTCTTATGGAAAAATGATCTCGTCAGTTGGGTAGGTGCATTCGTCAACAAATTGGGGTGAAATATTTTTTAGAATAGAAATTTATTGTTCCTTCTTTATTATACCTTGTATTTTGATAGGTGGGCCAATATTCCACCAGCTAAGCCATCCCCACACTATTAAGCACATCATGTTTCATGCTTCATGCTTTCTTTTAACTGATGCTTTTGCAAAATATTATTTTGCCAATGTTAAAAAAAAAGTATTCCTTGTCGGTTTTAGTCTCGGAAGAACATATTACCCGTTTCCAATCATCGACACTAGAGCTCTTGTGCTGTTTACAGAACTTAAGACACGCTTTTATACATTCTTTTCAGACAGTGCTTGTTTTCTCTGTTTAAAGTCTGTTATCAATCCGATGTAGCAATCTTTTGTAGAGTTAGCTGTCCATTCACTTATTTAATTTTGCTTCTGACTTTCGACTCTTGAAGTCTTTACGATTAATTAAACGTTCCCTTAAACGTGCGTCACTATCAGTAAGCAGTCTCGGTCACCCTGGTGGATTGATTTCGCAAAGCAACTGTTTCCTTTCATTACCACAAGAACAGTACGTTGGCATTTTCATCCTCTCAGAAATTTTTTCTCGAGGATAGCCCTTCTTCAAGTAGTAAACTTTTAGTAACATTTGTGTATTTTTAATTTTTGAACAAAATTCAAGAAAAATTAAGACTTTTGATTGTTATACAATGAGGGAGCTGCAGTGAAATCTTTTACTCTCCCTTTTCTGCTTCTTGTGGGTTTGCCTAAGATAGTCTTGAACCTCAACCAACAAGCCTCTGCAGCTGGCACAAATTTGGTTAAAGTTTTTCTCAACTTTTTTTTTGTTTTTTTTTGTGTGTTCTTCTACTTGCTCGGGCCTCAACCAACATGCCTCTCCAGCCAGCATGATTTTTCACCAGCTGCTTCCAGTTCCATACTCCAAGTTGGTTGCGGTTCTTCTCCACTTGTGTAAGCCATTTTAGCCTAGGTAGTCCTTTGTTGCGTTGTGCTAATATCTCCGATTGGAAGGCTTTTCGGGCAGGACCAGCGATGTCCATACGCTTTACTTGGCCTATCCATCTTAAGAGTTGTGTCCGAAGACCCTTGACCAGGGGGTATGTCGCTGTACAGCCCATAGAGTTCGTGTTTAAATTTTCTCCTCCGGATGCCGTCAACGCAAACAAGACCGAAAATCGCACGCAAATTTTTCTCTCGATAAGACTAAGTGGTGGGTAGTTAGTGCACCAAATAAATTATCTGCGGTCACACCTGTCTAGAGATAACTGAAATGCCTCGGATTTCTTGCCGAAGTTTGGGAGCGCGCACTTGGTCAGCTTACAGTCTGGAGAGTCATGCCATCTCTGGTTATGCTGTGGAGAGAGCCAACTGTTGATGGAAGCCCTGCCCACGAACCCTGGTAGTTCCGATGTGGGTTGGACCCCTATAAGAGCCTGTTTAACTTGTTGCTAAACAAGTTAACAGTGGTCGCCGTGGTGTAGTGGGTAAAGTGCGACGCTCGCACGCCGAAGGGTCTAGGTTCGACTCCCAGCTCAACATCAATTTTTCGAATTTTTCACGGCACCACTTCTTTCGAGCTGCTGACAACACTCAAAGAGTAATAACTGTCTAAGAAAGCTTCTCAAATTTCGCCGTTCGGAGTCGGCAAAAAACTGTAGGTCCCTTCTACTCGTGAGAGAACAGTAGCGCGCACAACACGAGTAGTTGATGAGCAAGCTAGGCCCTGGTCCCCCTTTGGACTGTAGCGCCAACAATTATTATTATTATTAAACAAGTTAACAACGGACCAGCAAAACGACCGTCCTTTGTTACAAGGTAATGCGGTAAGTTATAATTAAATCTTCGTGGCAATGAAAAAGGTTTCTTTATGAATACACTTAAAGTGCGCTCCCTGAATCAAACAAACGACGAATAGATCCATGAGCATTTGGCAGGCTACCCACTTGACATCACATCATTACGATACTATTCTCAATTTCAAGTTGAGTCATCTATCCCCGCAGAACGAGCAGTCAGTTGACAGAAAATCAAAAAAAAAAAAAACCCTCACCCCTCTATTGCGCCCACTTAGTCGTACACCAGTTTCACACATTCTCAGAATTTATTTGACCCCAGGATGTTCTCAAATTCAACGCATAGTCTTGACATATATTTCTCGCCCTCGCTTTAGTGTTTTTACGAGGCGACAAAGAAGTCTATGTTTAACGGCCCCATGATGGAAATAAATGGTGACAAGGTTATGGCCCGACCACATTTCTGAACGTGAGTAATGGCCCACGGTCCTGTTTCTCCTTATATTTAGACGAACAACGTATTGGCAGTTACGAAGAATGACATAAGTGTGTATGTATGCATGCAGTCAACTTCAGCATACGTATGTACGCTTTAAAAAAAAATGAAGAAGAAAAACACATACCGCTGGAATGGCCGCATAGTTGGTGTTGAAATATGTTTACTCATAAATTGCAAACTCAATTTTCACGTCCAATTGAACCTGTTTGGATGTGCTTTGTGTTTTTGTTCCGGATATCCTTGTTTGTGCTGCTTCATTCGGTTTTTATTTGCCGCTGCGTCCACTTTTGGATGAAACTCTTGGCAGGGTGTCGCTTGCGTGACGTACTGCGATGAGGACGTGTACGAGTACACTTGGCTGTAGGTTATGTATTTCATTGGAATTAAATCGGTTTTCTATTTATGACTAACTCTTGCTGGAATTGAAGCATTCTGCAAGGCCGGCAAAAATGTCTGTTTTCTCAAATTTATAAATTGTGAGTTTCCTACTTGTGTCCTATTTAGCGTCCTATTTAGCATCCTGCAAATGGAAAAAACTCGAACGAATGTGGCCAAAGTTGTGTAGTCCTTGGAGATGAATAAACAGGTTCACTCCTTGACCTCTGCGGGAACACCCTTCTGACTTCGAGCGCATTCTAAAAAACTGTTTCCTAGAAGAGGGCACCTATCCATATCCTTGTCGGACTGCCGCTTAAATGTACCAGTCCCAATCCCCTCCAGCAACATCCTCAAACCCTTGAAACTTCCAACAAATTTCTGTGAATTTTTCAGTTTCTGTTGTTAAGAGACAATAGCAAATATACATAAAATCAATCGCCCCTGTCTTAGTCTTGCGGTACACAGCAAAACCGCAGCCATCCAAGTTCTCTCAATAGCTGTCCCATACAAGGAAGTCAAAACACCTAGCCCCAAACAAATGCTACGCATATGAGCAGTGTGCTGCTGCGCGCTTGGAATCCCGCGCTTTCCGTAACAAAAGCAAACTTTAAATACCGCACACAATGACTGCTACATAATTATTTTCGCATTTGAATGAGACCGTCAGAGCCTCAAAGAACGTGAGAGCTTACAGGGGAACACATTCCTTTTTGTTCGCTATCTTCCATTCCTTTGTCTTCGGTCTCCACTCTGGCGCGCCTTTCATTTGTTATGCAAGGGAATTGGGTGGGTGGTGACCGCCTGAGGAAATCCTCTTCATATTTATTTTTATTTCTGCAGTAGTCCCTCCATTTGTGAGAATAATACGAACCGGTGGATTGGGCAGGGGGGTACAACAAGCGCAGGAAAAAAAAAACGAAGTGTTGGCGAATGAAATATTCCAACTTCCTATTCCGATTCAACAATGAATCAACAGGAAAGACAAAATTGTCGTATACCGTCGTCAGTGTCATTGTATGTAGCCGCCAATGTCCCCCTTGCCCCTTTATCGTCTTGTGGATCCTAGTTGCCATGCTTTTTATTGCTGAAAACTTTTTTCTTCCCGAAAGGTGTTACATCCGGAATCTCCTAAGCTCGTGGGATCTTTTTTCCCCCATTTTGTCAGCGCTGTTGTTGCTGTTGTTGTCCACAGGCACAACCATCTCTAGACCTCCGTTGACCTGTATTATTTTCCTTCGAGAAGAGAAAATTTTATTAAATGAGAAGGACCGGTTTCATTTTTTTTTCACTCCTTTCCCCGGCATATCCTTTTCTGAGACTTCCCTCTGAATGGGTCCTTTTGATTTCAGTTTTTTCTTCGTTTTTGAAGGCATTTTTGAATGCAAACTTATACAGCGTGCTGGCGGTTTGGGGTGCAGTGCACAGTCAACCTTGTGGTACAGCCAACTAGCCCGGGGGATTTTTGAAGACGTCCCATGCAACGTCATCGTGTCTCCTGACTTCGCTTGGTTTTGTGTGCATTTTATTTTTATTTTTCGCGACGGTACGAATTTTGCGAGGAAGGTACAAATCCTTTGCATTTTTTGTATCTGCACGAACTGCACCCTCATTGTAGCAAGGCAGAGTCTCTAGGTAGTACTTTGTCAGGGACGAAGCTTTTACAGTTCATTTATGTGTGCTCCCCATACCATAGAGGGAATATTTTCTGAATGTACATGTTGTACTTCTTTCGAATCGGAGCGAGACTGCTGTTTGCTCGATGTTTAAGATGGAATCCATTCTTGATTTTCTGTGGTGCAGACACATACAACTGCATTGTCCTGCCCAATTTGTTGGAAATGTAAGTTCGTTCTGTGAGCATTGACAACAGCGGACTCTGCACCAACAGCTTCACTTTAATTAATTAAATTCGTATGTCTGTCTATTTTTGGATTATATTGGTTATTTTTTACACCCTGGCCCGATCAGTTTTTAGCCAATAAAAGGCATGAAAAAAGTCGCTCTATTTTCAGTTCGTCAGACTTGACCCAGTGTAACGATAACTGATGCAAGGTTCGCACCGAAGCCTGCAAGGATCCAAATGGACATCTTGTGGTAGAGTCGCAGTCTGTACTGAGAACTTGGAAGGATAATTTCTGTAGACCTCTTAACGGCGATGATGGCCCAAATCCCGCTGTCAGGCATAATGTTCTACTCGATTTGGACGGTGATAAACAAGACTTCCGTCTCCCCGACTTAGACGAGGTGAAGATAGCAATATGGTAGGTGAAGTAGAACAAAGGTTCTGAAGCGGACGGACTGCTGGCAGAACTATTTAACGCAACTGGAGATTACCTGGTTGCAAGATATGGTCGGAGGAAAGCATACCTGATGAGTGGGATCTCAGCTTTGTTTGTTCGGTTCGCAAGTAAGGAAACCCCTTTGACTGCGCCAATTATCGGAGGATCAGCCTTCCAAACATCGCATACAAGATCCTCTCTGCCGAATTGTGTGAGCGTCTGAAACCGTTTGTCCATACCCTGTTAGGTCCCTATCTATGTGGTTTCAGGCCCTAGAAGTTCACGATATACACGATCTTCACTTTACGGCAGATCCTGGAAAAGACTCAAAAAGAGCAACTCGACACTCACCACCTTTTCGTCGATTTTAAGGCCACATATGACAGTCTGCATAGAGACGAGCTATACAGTGCCATGCTCGGTTTTGGTATTCCTACTAAAATCGTCAGGATGACGATAGAGAACTCTCGTTGCTTCGGCAATGCCCGTAACGAACTCACCGAGACCTTCCATGTCAAAAAAGGGTTTTAGGCAAGGCGACGCACTGTCATGTGACATTTTTAACATCATCCTCGAGAAGATCGTGCGTAACTCACAAACAAACATCAGAGACACGATCTTCCAAAAGTCAGTTCAATGGCTAGCTTGCACTGATGACATTGGCGTGAATGGACGAACACATCGAGGCATCTGCTGGCATTGAAGCAGAAGCGGTTAAGATGGGTCTTTTGGTTAATGAGGGCAAAACAAAGAACATGCTGTCATCAAGAAAGGACACGTCTCGGACAGAGCGTCACACTCGGCAAAAGAAACTTCGTGGTAGTCAAGGACTTCGTCTACCTTGGCTCCACCGTAAATAGTGAGAACAACCATAGTACCGAAACCAAACGCAGGATCACTCTTTCCAATCGCTTTTTCTTTGGGCTAAAGAGGCAATAGAGTAATAAAGTCCTCTCTCGAAGGACTAAGCTCGCCTTATATAAAAGCTTGATCATACCAGTCCTACTCTATAGCGCGGAAACCTGGACGTTACTATAAGTAAATGGGGAAGCTCAAGAGTAAAGTTTTGCGTTCGATTTTCGGCCCTGTTTGCGGTGATGGCATCTGGAGGAGAAGATAGATTGACAAACTCTATGGGTTGTACAACGACATGCGCCTGGTCAAGCGTCTACGGATACAATGCTTAAGATGCCCAGCCCATGTAGAGCGTTTGGACATCACTGCTCCATCCCAAAAAGTCTTCGAATCTGAGCCATTGGAACAACGCAACATGGGACGGCCAAGGCAAAGGTGGTGCACACAAGTGGAGAAGGACCTAAACCAACTTGGAATGCGCAACTAGAGGCAGCTAGAGAAATATCGTGCTGCCTGGAGAGGCATGTTGGACGAGGCCCAGGTCCATCCCGGACTGTAGCACCATAAGATTTGACAAAGTAATGCCTTACCGTTTCTAACCGGACGAAAAACTTCTCCTTCGTTAGGTCTGCCAGTCGGTTTGATTTAGTGGTGGCTATAATCCAAAGTGGTCGCCGTGGCGTAGTGGGTAGAGTGCGACGCTTACACGCCGAAGGGTGTATGTTCGATTCCCAGCTCAACACCAATTTTTCGAATATTTCACGGCACCACCTCTTTCGAGCTCCTGACAAAACTCAAAGAGTAATAACTGTCTAAGAAAGCTCCTCAAATTTCACCAATCAGAGTCGGCAAGAAACTGTAGGTCCCTTCTACTCATGAGAGGACAGTAGCGCGCACAACACGAGCAGTTGATGAGCAATCTAGACCCTAATTGTAGCGCAAACACTCCCAACTGAACACCTCGAAGTTGATGACAACACTGAAAGAGTAATATGGTAACAGTCTTAGAAACAGCTTCTCAAACTTCACTGTTCAGAGTCGGCAAAAAACTGTAAGTCCCTTCTAGGCCTTGGATTTTTTGGACTGTCGCGGCATCCAATTACTATTATTAAACTAAAATTTAACCACTTAACGGATGTCAATAGTGACGCCCAGTTAAAATAGTGTTGCTTCCTCTAAAAAATACTGGCTATAAGCCTCATTTAGACGACATTTTCTACTGAAAGTACTTTGAAACGACCCAGGTTATGCGCACCTATCTTCAATGCTGAGTTCTCTGTTAGTCGAAGGTTGTTGGTATGTTTTGCTGGTGCATTACCCTATGCAGGTACACCAAATGCTAGAGACAAAATTTACTTGGTTTAAAAGAACCTTTGAGGCAAATTTCGGAAATGAGTTAGCTGATATAACGATGGTCTGAAGCTTACACGGGATTCATCTGTGTGCACGTCCCAAAGAAGGTTGCTGTTGGTGCTGTCAAATATCGACCTTGGTGAGAAACTTTACAGACATATGTTAAATGCCCTGGGTTGAGTTTTTTTCCATTTTCAATGCGATGATGGATAAGTAGTGGTCAGAAAAACGCTTCACCGCTTAATCAAAGTGTACTTGAATTATTTCTGTGACGCCCAACTGCAGACGTAACATCTTCAAATATCCGCAAATGGGTTATAGGAGCAGTAGCCCGTTGGTGAACAATACTCGTATGATCAAAATTGGACCCAATTTCGAATCCTATGGAACTTTTCGTTTTATTCATTGCACCCAAAGCCAAATCCTGATATTGACGGACAATGTTTCTTCAACTAATCGACTATAATATTCTTGAAAAGAAAAGTCCTTGAATACCAATCTTGGTACTCCTGATTTTTTATATCTTTCATCCTCTGTCTTCCTTCTTCGTTTGTTTTCAAAGAGGTATTCCACATAAATCTTTCTCATAGAAACAATCGAAAGAAAACCGATCGATTAATATTAATAGCTTTCCCAGTCTTGAAGGACTTCTTCTGTACCACCATGTCCGTCCATAAAGACAAATTTGATTGAGTGCAGACAACTGAAATAATGTGCTTAACTCATTGGTCTTCTTCACTTCTTGACGTTGACATAGATTCACGACTGCCTGCCACTCAATGTGGAGCACGCACATGGCCTTGAATAACTTTTCTCACTTCTAAAATTCACTAAATAACTTCCCTTGAAACAGTGAACACGTTTCGCCTCTATAAAGAACAACGGCCAGCCCAACTTCTCAATACTTCCCAACATTTTCCGGCAAAGGCAACATCGAACGCCACTTCTCGTCTTTTTGATCCCCAACGAATTTTGTCAGTTATGGCGACAAATTCTTCAACCCCAGTTCCAACAGGGGCGTAGCGCATTAAAGACTGAAATTTAAGGTGAAGCCTGCTCAGCAACTTGTTGCATGTCGTCTGTCAATACTTAACTTCCAATACATACATTGTCCTTGGCATTTGCTAATCCCCAGGTCCCACTTTTGGAATTCAATGAGCACTCAGCTAGTTGAAACTTTTGCATTTGGTGTCACCCCGGTAGTCGTCGTGGCCGTGTTTGCACGAACGAGAAGCCCGAATGTGCTCTTAATCACCAATAATGTTAACAGAAAGAGGATTCGGGAAAAACAAAGCAACAAATCACGAAAACTTTTCCAAGACATCTCCATCAATCTGTGGTAAATTAAATTTCAATTTAGCTAAGAATATTTTCGGCGATGCGCGAGAGAGCATGTGGAGCGCATTGAGAGACATACATTTGCTTTAACTTTTCCCAAGGACTTTCCGAACTGTCTCTCTTATGTTTCGCGCGAAATTGATTATTGATCTGATTACTGATTGAGCGGGCATATGGGTGCTGATAATGCACGAATCTTGTTACATAACATAAAAAGGATAAGACTGAAAGAACATATGCGCTGTGTGTAAAGTACAAGGTTGCATCACAACTCTGGCCTTGATTTTTACACTCCCTTATTGTAGGTGTGGTATCAGCCTGTGGAGGAATTCATGGCCTCTGTACAATTGAACTTAATCAGAAACACCAAAAAAGGAAAACAAGGTGGTTTATACAATATTAAAAGTTCTCGGATACAGATGTTGAGTTTCTACATGAAATTCAATTGAACCACATCAGCTTACATGCCAACGTGAAACAATTGGATTGGAGTAAATGTGGGCAGCTTAATTAATACGCATTTCAATAAAAAACATTCCAGTGCATTACTTCGATGGAACCAGAGGATAAAAACTCTTCCACTCTTCGTGTATCGTGTATAGGAACCAAACAACAACTCAACCATAAATATGAAAATACCAGCAATAACAAAACTCCCATAGGTTGGCCCGATGACAGAATCCCGATGCGACGGTTCTTCGAAGTATTTCATTCCCGGAAATTGAAGTAAATATAATATATAATTTCATCACAAATATATCGAGATGGATTGGAATATGTACGCGATGCTCCCATGAAATGGTGGGTTAAAAGGTTTCAAGAAAGATGAGATGTTCTGCGATTTGTGTTCTTAAGATATGCGAATCGAAAGCAGAGAGAAAGCGGAAGAAGTTCCCCTCTAAGTATGAGAATGTAAAAAAGGGTATCCTTCAGGCAGATTCCTGCTGGAAGCAATTTTTGTCCATTTCCATAGTTGTGGATGAAATTTCCATCAGCTTGCTTGAACATTCTCTTACTTGCCTTTGCTTATTCAACTACGAATAATCAATCATAATAATTACTTAACATTGCATGAGCCCACAAGGAGACAAGTGCACAGCAATAAAAACTTCCTTATTTTGTGTTTTTGTTGAAAGTTGGGAAACACTGCACTGGAGCGCGCAGACTCAAAAACTGGTCTATTTTACTAAAAGGCAATAAACTTCATTTAATGTAATTTCTAGGTCTGCCAAAAGGAAACCAGCAAGCGCTTTTCTGAAAAGAAGCCAGCTCCCACCACGTTAGTACCGAACAGCTGTCTCCGGATACGAGCAAAGGCGGTACATTGACAGCGAAAGTGCTCTGAAGTGCCTTTACCTTATCCATAGGCGTGCCATCACTAAACCAAAGCAGACTAAGTTGCTTAGCAAATATGAAGTGTCCCATTTGAACGCCAGCGAGTCGTCTGCAGATTTTTTTTATCTAGAGATAACAGAATACCCGCTTATTTCTTACTGACGTCTGGAAGCATGCACTTAGTCAGACTGCAGAGTCATGCCATCTCTGGTTGTGCTGTCGGGAGACCCAATCGTCGACGGAAGCCCTAATTAAGGATGCGGCTATTCCCAAGCTAGGTTCAGGCCTTGCGAATGCCTCTTTGTACTTTAGTACTCTACTGGTTCATTGGCGGTCTCGTTTCTCATCAATCAATCAATCTAAGTCTGCCGACCAAATTAAAGAAAGACTTGTATTTGCGTACTATCACGGAAGTGGTTAAAGGGCTGAGTAAACCTTAAATACATACTATTATTTTTGAATTACGACATTTGAAAGTATTTTCCTTAAGAGAGTTGGTGCTCTGAAAAATTACGAGGCGTTGAGTTGGTTCAGTTCAGGTATCGAACGTGGGACTTTCAGTTTGTGAGTATGATTTTCAGTTCTTGACGTTTTAACAAAGAGTGAAGTTTGATTTATTTTATAAGATTATACACAAGAATTTCAAAAATGATCTAAAAGTTGTGTTTTTATTTAAAGGAACAAATCATGACATCTACTTTTGGCTACGACCGCACTGTGGTTCAATCAGAAAGCTCAACTTCGAGGAAAGTGACGGGGATTTCGCGGCAATTATACGAAGGCTGCCTTTTATATTTCGAGATTGGGGAATATTAGTGTTGCAATCCGGTAACTGCTAGCTCTATCGTAAAGTTTGTCAATTTTAAGTTTATACGTACTCAGAACGTTTTGACATACGAGCGCTATTTGTGTTGCTTACAGTAACTTAAAAAATTCGTCTGGCCAAAAAAATTGAATTAAATCGTGAAAATTTTCGTGCGATTATTTTTTACAACTTTCGACGTGTATTAACTCAACAACAGTGCATCGATAAACAAAATTCAATTTTTGGCGATGAAGCTCCATCGGGGACTGAATTCAACCGATGTCGTAGTTCACCCCAAAACGAATTTCATGAAGGTCATCCAAAGTCAGTTGTTGTTCCGGAAACCATTGATGCTGTGCGCCAACAGATATTGTAAGATCGTCATGTGACCAACATTGAGATTGAGACAACCCTAGGCATTAGTGGGACCAGCAAACATTCAATATTGCATGAACATTTGACCGTCAAAAAAAGTAGTTCGTGTTGGATCCCACACAATTTGTCAATCGCTCAAAAAAGGCTCGTGTCGATTGGTCGAAAGAAATGCTCCAAAAATACGATCGCGGTGCTTCGAAACACGTCTATGACATCGTGCCAGGTGATGAATCGTGGATTTACGCGCATGAGCCCGAAAGTAAACAACAGTCGCCTATATAGGTGTTTCAAACTAAGCCATATCCAACAAAAGCCCACGAAGCACTTCCAAGCAAGTGGTCGCCTCTTTATTCGGAAAAACTTGACATGTCGTAACCGTACCACTGGAATACCACAGAACAGTCAGTTCTGAGTGATACACAACCACTTGGTGGCCATTTGTCTTCCAAGAAATCAGGAAAACCAACCGCCGAAGACGGATCACTCTTCACCACTACAATGCAAGCTTTCACACATCGGCTCAAACAATTGTATTTTTGAGCACTCAAAACATCGATTTGATGAGTCATCCGCCGTATAGTCCGGACTTGGCTTCTTTTTATTTCCGAACCTAAAAAATAAAACGGTTTTCGACACCTGAAGAAGCGGTTGATGCTTTTAGGATGCATGTTTTGGAGATATCTCGGTCAGAGTGGCAAAAGTGCTTCGACAATTGGTTCAAACGCATGCAAAAGTGTATAGATCTTAATGGGGAATATTTTGAAAAAACAATTAAGCCTTTTTCGATAATTGATATTTGTTTTCGTTCTCTAATCTCGAAATATAAAAGACAACCCTCGTGGAGGGTATAATCCTAAATACCCGACTTTATTCAAACTCCCTAAAGATTATATTTCAATAGCCAGCTATCGCACGATCAAATGTGAAAAAATACTAAACCAAATCCTCAACGGGATTTTTCATCTAGTTCATAGTTCAACACCATGTACGGCAGCCATAATAGCGTCGTCTTTTGAAAACGGAGCCTATTAAGACGTGTATTTAGATTTCAGTTACTTCACACGAACCGTTAACGATTGCCATTGACGGTGTCATTCTGAATCGTCCTCATTTTTTTTAAACACAGGATATAATGGTAAAAAAGTATTGGCCATTGTCTTCTACACATTTTGACCACCTTTCTGGCAATTTGTGAATACCACGCCAATAAAATTGTTCGTCTTTTAAAGCAAACCAATCAGACAAACAATTTTCGACCACCTCGTAGGAATCAAAGTGCTGCTCAGCCAATGCGTGTCCCATCGATGAAAACAAATGGTAGTCGGAAAGAGCCAAGTTTGGTTTGGGGTAGCTGCTCCCAGTCAAGTGTTTTGATTTTATCCTGAACCGGTTTTGCTTTGTGTGAAGGTGCATGTCATGGAGCGAAATTACCTTGCCGTGTCTTCTGGCCCATTCTGGTCGTTTCTCGATCAATACATGGTTCAAATTGACAATTTGTTGTCGGTAGCGATCAGTATTAACGGTTTCACCAGGTTTTAGGAGCTCGTGGTACAGCCCACCTTTCTGGTCCCACCAAACACACAGCATTGTCTTCTTGCTGAATCAATCTGGTTTTGCAGTCGATGTTGATGGTTGTCCCAGATTAACCCACGATTTTTTCCGTTTAGGATTCTTAAAATAAATCCACTTTTCATCGCCAGTAACAATCCGATGCAAAACCGATTTTCTTTCGTGTCTGTGAAGCAAAATTTCACAAGTGCTTTTTCGGTTTTCCATCTGTCTTTCATTCAATTCATGTGGCACCCATTTTCCACACTTTTGGACCTTTCCCATAGCTTTTAAACGGTCACAAATTGTTTGTTGTGCAACATTTAACATTGCTGCCATTTGCTTTTTACTCAAAGTGTCATCTCCATCCAATATCGTTTGCAATTCGGCGTCTTCAAACTTTTTTGGTGGTCTTCCACGTTCTTCATTTCTCACATCTAAACCATTATTTCTGAACCGTTGAGACCATCTTTTGCATGTTGCTTCTGATAGAGCATGATCACCATATGCCTCGACAAGCATTCGATGCGACTCTGCAGCACTTTTCTTCAAATAAAAACTACAAAATAACGATTTCCGCAAATCATCACTTTCTGGTACAAAATTCGACGATGAAAAAATATGATGTTGTCTGTTGATGTATACTAAATATTTTTCACAGATGTCATAGAAAACAAACAAAAAACAAAATAAGGGCTCATTCTCAACAAATGTTTCCTATCGAGATATTTGTATTTTGACACTCACTTCATACCGGTATAGCTGTAAACATGGTTCAAATCTTTGTTTCTTGGCAGCAGTTCTTGCACAAGTTTCATTTTGTAAGTCCTGTCGTAAAAAAATAACAAGTTGTAAGTACGTCAAGACAAGCTGGTTGGCCTATTTGTCGCGGCCTCTGTTGTTTGCACTCATAGCTACAGCTATGTATGTGGTCTAATCTTTCGTGTGTCTGAGACTGAAATTTGTGAATGGTATCTACAATCGTGGTTTCAGCAAGTCAATTCCCAACGAATGCTAAATTTCGTAATACAGCCGAGACCGTATTCGATGACTTGCCAAAGGAGACGGCAGAAAAGTCACAAAGCAGATTTTTAGAAGTCCCTTGATATCTGTCAGATAGAGTCTATTGAAAATCACACTTCACTGTAAACCATTTCTTTCGTGTGAGGAGCTGAACTGTGTCACACCAATGCTTTCAAGAAAAATATGTCAGTTTATTTTTTATGTCATGTTCCAAAAAATATCATCATGGTACAATTCAAAAGCCATCCGATGCCCAAACTACCCAAGCCGATCTGCCGTTTACAACAACCTACAGAGCATGAGTTGTACCCACCTCTTTGATCACATGAAATGTAGAACTCTCAAACCGAAGCCATCTCCCATGATTTTGTGGAAGCCACTCCTAAGAGCCGAAGAACAATGTACGTGCCCCACACGAACAAAACCAACAAAAACAAAAATAACAAAAAAATCTCATTCACAGAGTCATTGTTGTAACTAACTTGACATTTTTGTGGTGGTTGCACAAACTTTGAAACTCCAAGAAAAAAAAAAGATAAACACAGCCGGCAGGATTGAAGACACATGCACAAAGCATGCATCTCTGCCTCGGTGGAATGTTTTGAGTCGCCCATCTTCCGGTAGCCAATATTTGGTTGTGCAATAAACTTGTTTGTATTGAGGCTTGGCCAACTTCTGGGGCACATAAAATCCAGAGAAACCTCAACGTAATGTGTGTAGATGCGAACATATGCAACGGAAGTGCTGGTTCCCTCTCCAATTGTGTCTGTTTGAAATTGTTAAAGTTCTTGTTTTCTTTTTTTGCTTTTGTCGATCCTATGTCTGTTGTTTCTTAAGTACCATAACCGTGTCATTCAGGCAAGGCATTCGAAAAGTTTTTACCATTTTAAAAACTCTCCAGTTTTCAAAGAATTGCCGCTCGCTTTCTTTTATTTGTGCTTACTTTGCTGTGGGGATCTATACATGCATCATCGACTGGAGTCAGTGGGAAATTTTTTGTGGTCGTCATAAATGTGGGAGATGCAGTGGAAGTAGTGACACATGCTGTTGTCAAGTATATTGCAAACAATGTGGAATAATGGGCAGTGTTTGAGGTACAGGTCCACCCCGGACTAGCGCTACAAGAAGACGAAGTATGAGAATTGATAGAATTCATTTTGTCTGCCTAAACTTCCTAGTCTTAGACCTTTCTTCGGATACTACCATATGATTCTCTGCCTATAAACGTCTTCTTTCAGTTTCTTGTTCTAGGTAAGAAGTCGTGCAGAATTTAAACTCCAACGCAAGAGAGTGGGGACTTGATCTTCGTCTTCAAAGGACAAAAGTCAATTAAACATCTGCGCTTACTCATCTGTTTCACAGTTCTTAGATTGAGCAATTTCCATGCGACGGCTCTTGGATTCTGACTAATAATGTGTGTTGTGCGTATATTCGAAAGCTGCAAATGAAACCAAAAGTCCTCTATCCACTCACGCAATGGGTCATTTATAAGACTCTTACTAGTTAAATGTCGTATATCATGACATCGTTACGATAATGACACATTAAAATTGAAAACCGACAAGTTTCCATTGTTGCTGTTTTCCTCGTTTTAATATGAACGAAATTTTGACAAAACACATATAAACTTACTAAGTTCGAGTTGCACCCACGCGGAGAAGGTTTCGTTCATTCGACATGACAAATACCAATCCACCTTTTAATAAGAGTAAGCTAATTCCTATCGATATATGCTTTCAACCCGAAAGTAAAATCTGTTAATTCATGTTGCTACATCCTCTCATGTACTTCAGATATTGTGAATATCATGCCCTTCAGTTATTGTGAATATCTCTCTACACTTAGAGTTCGTGACTTAAAAAATTCATGCAAATCGTCTCACAGAACACAGGCAACATGAGGAATGTGACAAAATGGGCAGACAAACGAAACCTTTAAAAAGTAAAACGACTGCAATGGCATAGCTCACGTTTTGGGACAGATAAAATGCGATGAAAATATTCCACATACGTACCGGCTAATGGGGCTCATGCCCACTGAAATGTTAAATTCATAGAACCTTTCCCAAACTAAAGAAAACTTTATGGCGCCCGTTATTGTTTTATACCACCACCAACTATTCATCATTTGAAGTGTACCAGGGCACTGGCTACTTCCGGGCAGGGACAATGGGCAATGATGACAATGATGATGGTGGCGATGAAAATGATAATGATGAGGTGGTTTATGCTGATGGTTATACTGAAAACCAGGTCATAATAAAGGCCACTGGTCCCAGTGTGCTTCGAAACTTTATAAGCCGCCTGTCCACAGGACGAAGGGAAAGGGGGACTCAAAGAGAACCGAGCAATGATTTAGACAGTGTTCTGGGGAAAAGTGTGAAATATTGTCAGGCAGATACATGCCATGACCCGCTTTCGTTTGTTTGCGCAAAATATAAAGGACTAACTTTGAATTCGAAATAAAATGCTAATCCTATTTCAGGGGAAACGGATTTAAATAGTGGTTTTGGGGGTTTTCATTTTCCCCAATCGGAGTTTGTTGAGGACAACTTTGGCTTGCCAGCCCGGCTCTCGGTTTCGCTTACTTTGATCTCAGTGAGATGAAAGAGTCTGGCCGGTCGGCGAGGTTGTGGTTTCGCTGTGATTGAATGAGAGACTTAAAAGACGAAATGCTTCAGGGGCTGCGATGTAGGGTGTTGCCTTTGCAAACAAAAGCAAAATGAATCGCTTATTGATTTCCATTTCAAGAAGAAGAATAAAGGAAAGGATGTCTTGTCTAGTTAGGAGTGGGGGGCTACAGCGAGACATCGTCATTTTTGAGTCATTTTTCCATCCTTGAAGGCCTCATTTCAGGAAAAGCTTCGCCCATGCTGCTCTTCGAGGCTGAAAATTTCCTTGCAGGCCTAAAAAGACACTGGTACGAGTAGATTAGCAAGGCGACATATGATGGTGTTTAATCCCTTTTAAGATGCCGCAGAAATTGACTGGAGCGAGTGAGATTTAATTAAAAAAGACCTCCGGCACACATGTCGTACGCGAACCTTTAGTCTTTGTTATTTAAAATGGTGAAAAATGAAAATGTCATAAATTACATCACCACACTGAACCGTTCAAGCAAAAAATATTGCAATTACGTTTTTTTTAATTCCACTGAGCCAAACAAATTAATCAGTTCAAAGTGGTGGTTTTTGTGCAACAAATTGAGCTAGGGAACGAGTTTCCAATCAATGATGTTCACTAATGCTTCGGCAAATTGTGTGCAATGGGATGGAAATCTGCTCCGATTCATCAATTGTAAATAAGGAAAAAAATAACTTCTCTCTGCACAGTTGAGAGAAAAAAAAGGTCCACTTTGAACCTTAAAGCACATTTTCTTACCAAAATGTCAAAAATCTGAACTGTGTGTCCAAAAACAATTTACATTTTATTTTTGATGAAATCCTATAAAACTTATAAAGTCAATTGAACCAGTATAACAATTCATAAATTAACTAAAAGTGCCATGATGCATTTTTGGTCCAGGTTGAAATATGGTTGGTTATCTTTTTCAGGTAGGGAGGGATCTGGGCCTCAGTCAATATACCTCTCCAGTCAGCACGGTCTTTCACCAGTTGAAAGTTGATTCCAGTTCCGCCCTCCAAGTTGATCGCGGTCCTTCTCTACTTGTGTGCGCCACCTCAGCCTAGGTCGCCCTCTGTGGTTCGGATGCGAAGACTTTTCGGGACGGGTGATGTTCTTTAAAGCTGCTGACAACACTCAAAGAATAAAAATTGTATAAAAATATCTTCTCAAATTTCGTTCTTTCAGCAAAAAACTGTATGTCCTTTCTAGTCGTGAGAGAACAGTAGCGCGCACACACGAGTAGTTGCTGAGCAAGTTAGGCCCTGGTCCCCCTCTGGACTCTCGCACCATTCAATTATTATTATTTTTCAATGCTACACAAAATTTCTTAAACTTACTAATCTAATGTAGTGATGTTTTTTCTAACTTTCTTTATTTTCACAATTGCTCCAAGGTTAACTAGTATGTATTTCTTTCCTGCTTTGAGGCTTTAAAGCCGAACTTTTTTCCTTAGCTTTTTTTTAAAGTCTTGATCCACGCATGGCCTGCTTCTTTTTAAGCCATCGTCTTCCGTCTATACTGTTGAACTTAATATTTAGCCAAAACGATTTACTTGGATTTCAGGAAGCCCTTAATAGGTATACCGGTTTTAAATAAAACACAAATTATGAATGGGAAAGTAAAAACATTTTATTTAAAGTATTGGCCATTGTTTTCTACACATTTTGACCACCTTTCTGGCAATTTGTGAATATCACGCCAATAAAATTGTTCGTCTTTTAAAGCAAACCAATCAGACACCCAATTTTCGACCTCCTCGTAGGAATCCAAGTGCTGCTCAGCTCAGCTACACTGCTAATGCGTGTCTCGTCGTTGAAAACAAATGGTAGTCGGAAGGAGCCAAGTCTGGTGAATACGGCGGATGGGGTAGCTGCTCCCAGCCAAGTGTATCCTGAACCGGTTTTGCTTTGTGTGCAGGTGCATTGTCATGGAGCAAAATTACCTTACCGTGTCTTCTGCCCCATTCTGGTCGTTTCTCGATCAATGCAAGGTTTAAATTGATGATTTGTTGTCGGCAGCGATCAGTTTTAACGGTTTCGCCAGGTTTTAGGAGCGCGTGGTACAGCACACCTTTCTGGTCCCACCAAACACACAGCATTGTCTTCTTGCCGAATCGATCTGGTTTTGCAGTCGATGTTGATGGTTGTCCCTGATAAACCCATGATTTTTTCCGCTTAGGATTCTTAAAATAAATCCATTTTTCATCGCCAGTAACAGTCCGATGTAAAACCGGTTTTCTTTCATGTCTTTGAAGGAAAATTTCACAAGTGTTTTTCCGGTTTTCCATCTGTCTTTCAATTAATTCATGTGGCACCCATTTTCCACACTTTTGCATCTTTCCCATAGCTTTTAAACGGCCACAAATTGTTTGTTGTGCAACATTTAACATTGCTGCCATTTGCTTTTGACTCACAGTGTCATCTCCATCCAATATCGTTTGCAATTCGGCGTCTTCAAACTTTTTTGGTGGTCTTCCACGTTCTTCATTTCTCACATCAAAAACATTATTTCTGAACCATTGAAACCATCTTTTGCATGTTGCTTCTGATAGAGCATGATCACTATATGCCTCGACAAGCATTCCATGCGACTCTGCAGCACTTTTCTTCAAATGAAAACAAAAAATTAATGCTTTCCGCAAATCATCACTTTCTGTTACGAAATTCGACATTTTTAACATGATGACAAAATATGATGTTGTCTGTTCAATGAGTTCATCTATACTAAATATTTTTCACAGATGTTATGGCAAACAAACAAAAAAAAAAACATAAGGGCTCGTTCACAACAAATGTTTCCTATCGAGGCATTTGTACCTTGGCGCTTACTTCATATACAGTGGCTCCAACGAATAATCGGACAAAAGTTCTGATTATTTTTCGAGCAATGCAGCTAAAAAAATAAGTTAAAAGCGCTATTCCTTTTTACAAATATTTATTCTTTGAAATATCTTCCTTAGAAGCAAGAAAAAACACTTTAAGAAAACCTCAACATAGTGGTTAAAAACATGACAATCGAAACAAAACTCATTTTTTATTGCGCAACAAATAATCGGACAACTTAACAAATATTTCAAAAACTAAAGTTATCGTTCAGAAAATGTGCCTCTTGGCAATATTTGTTTCACATTCACTTCATATTGGCATTGAGTAATAAGCTTCCGTAATTTAAACTCCTCTTTTTGAAAATTGCTCCACTTGGTAAGCCAGCATATCTTGAAGTTAGACAGTTGATCGTGCAATTAAACAGCGAAGAAAAAACAGTAAGAGAAATTGCTGAAATAGTCGGGAAAAGCAAATCTACTGTCCACGACATCATAACAAGGTACAGTAAAGAGTCCAGATTGTCTTATAAAAGTAGGGTGGGGCAATGTAAAATAATCGATGAGAGAGAGGAACGCTCAATTTTAAAAGAAATAAAAAATATCCATTTAAAACAGCTAAAGACCTACCAATTTTGTTAAAAGAAAGAAGTGGAAAAGATGTTTGCTTTGATACCGTAGAGGTTGGTAGAGGCATGGCATCCTATTCAGCCCGGAACATGCAAAAAACTGGTAGATACGATGCCAACAGGGTTACAGGCAGTTTTGCAGGCCAAAAAATATGCAACTAAATATTAATATTGAATTTTGGGTTATTTTTCGTTCTTTGTCCGATTATTTGTTGCGCACTAAAAAATGAGTTTTGTTTCTATTGTCATGTTTTTAACCGATATGTTGAGGTTTTCTTAAAGTGTTTCTTCTTGTTCCTAAAGAAGATGTATCAAAGAACAAAAATGTGTAAAAAGGAATAGCATTTTTAACTGATTTTGAAAAGTAATCAGAACCTTTGTCCGATTATTCGTTGGAGCCACTGTACGTATACCTGGTATTTCAAGCAAATGTGAAGAATTATGAAAGGAAAAAGCAAAAACTAAAAAATGTACAAAATGAACATATATGACATTAGAATGTCATAGAAGAAATGATTTGTTGAATTGTTGAGTATGTTCACCCAACATATACAATTACGACTTATATCTGTCTGTTTCACCTGAACACATAGACCTTACTCCAATCATTTTCGGACCAATTCTCGCACGTCCAAGTTTTGTCCTGTCGAAGCTTAGTCTTTTCGAAGCTTAGTCTTGTCGAAGCTTAGTCTTATCGAAGCTTAGTCTTGTCGAAGCTTAGACTTGTCGAAGCTTAGTCTTTTCGAAGCTTAGTCTTGACGAAGCTTAGTCTTGTCGAAGCTTAGACTTGTCCAAACTTAGTCCTGTCGAAGCTTAGTCTTGTCGAAGCTTAGTCTTGTCGAAGCTCAGTCTTGACGAAGCTTAGTCTTGTCGAAGCTTAGACTTGTCGAAGCTTAGTCTTGTCCAAGCTTAGTCTTGTCGAAGCTTAGTCTTGTCGAAGCTTAGTCGTGACGAAGCTTAGTCTTGTGGAAGCTTAGACTTGTCGAAGCTAAGTCTTTTCGAAGCTTAGACATGTCGAAGCTTTGTCTTGTCGAAGCTTAGTCTTGACGAAGCTTAGTCTTGTCGAAGCTTAGACTTGTCGAAGCTTAGTCTTGTCGAAGTTTGGTCTTGTCGAAGCTTAGTCTTGTCTTGTAAGGGCTGCCTTCTTCTTTTCGATTGTTATCATTTTATGCTTACCTATCAATCGACTCATTTCCTTTCCGGTGTCTGCCTGTAAAAATTTTGTCGCTTCAGAGCTTGCAACCGTCCTTTCCGCATGAGTATGAGCCTCGCTAAACTTCGCTCATTCTGGTCAGTGAGTTTTTTTCACCTTGTCGTGAACTTTTTGACCAATTTTAGCTTGTTTCCTAGGCCTCGTAACAACTGACTTTGTCACATTGATCTCTTCCTCCAATTAGTGGGTTGATTTTCAATCTTGATGTATTTTAACAGCCACGTCCAGTAGTCCCTTGGCGATCGTTGTCAACTCTAGAATCCATAGAATGAAATATTGTTAAAATTGCAAAATTCAGAAAAAGTATTTTATTTCTTTACTTCGTTTCTTTCTTGGAAAATACACAATATATTTTCTATGAAGACTTGAAAATAAGTTGTAAGCTTAAACTGCTTCTTTTCCCAGCTGCGAGTGCCACACCACACTTAGAGAATACTTACACACTTAGAATACTGATGAGTCGCAGATAAACTAGATTAACAATGTTCACCAATCTGCGATCAAGCAGAATCCTTGTATGTAAATTACTTTGAAATTACAGTTCTTGAAGTTGTAGAAAAAAGGATATATGAGAAAATATGTAACCTAAGGAACCAACTCATTTTTGCTCCCAACTGTATCGGATTCAATAAGACCGACTAACCAAATTCTTCCGCTATGTACTGGTCCTTTGGACTTTCATTACAGAGTTCTTATTGCTTCTGCTTGTGGGCGAGTGGCGCGGTGGGTGAATCGCTTTGGTCTAGGTTCGATTGCGCGACTGCACACGTCCACGGCACCACCTCTTTTGAGTTGCCAACAACATTCAAAGAGTACTCACAGAATTCTCGCTTCAGTAATTTTGCAGAAACCGAAACGACGCGCAACACTAGAAGTTGCTGACAAAGCTACGCACTGGCCCCCTTGTGCACTGTTGCACTGTCCAGTACAGAAGAAAGGCTTCTTGGCGCACAGAGGAGTTCAGCTCGGTGACCACAAGTCAGTGGGCACATTCTGTGAAGACTATATGAAAGAACCAATTAAATCAAGTCAACAGAGAGTGACAACTCATCCCCCACATCTCAAGAGAACTCAAAATTTCCAAATATGAAGTACCATCCTCAGCATCTCGGTAAACGTTTAATATTTTTTCATAAATAAACCCATAAGTGGACAACGATTCGGCTCGTCTCTGTCGTCCGAGTGGTGGTCCGATCTTTTTGTTGCCCAATTTCGTTTTCATTTATCATCGCCCTACCGTTTCGATGCCCGAACTGATAATTTCCTCCGAGCAAACACAAACAACGGCAAAGATAAATAAACTGCCAACGTACATTGAAGTTATTTTCCGTCATTGTATTCACCGGAGCCCCGAGCACAACAAGCATAGTTCCGAGCAATGTACTTATTGGTCGCGCATTGCCAACGAATAGAGTATCTGCTCGTAAAGAGGTCAAGTGCTTTCGATAGATATCCAATAAATGAAATTGATTTCCTTTGCGGGGGAAGCCAACGTTACGGCTGCCATTGCTGTATGTCCTTCTCCACTCACATACACACCGTACGGACTTCAGGGGAGTGTACGTGCGTACGTCAGGTGCAGCGCCCGTATCATTCGTTGTGTCACAATGCGCAAAATTAAGTTTAAATCGAATGCACGCTTCATCAGATTTGGGGCCGGTTTAAGGGCGGTCTGATGTAATGATGTCCTGAAGGAGAAAATATAATTTCCTCTTGTACCTTCTCTTCGGGGAAAATGTTGCAAAATTATTACTGAACTATAGTGTGGGCGGTGATGGAGCGGATTGTGAGACAGAGAGTGAACAAGTATCGAAGCGTATCTCATGAGCACGTGTTTGTTTGTTTTATTTGCAGGTGTCTTCCGGCGAAACTGAGTACATCCGGACGGTTGACAGTTTAATGGCTTCCAGAATAAGTTTAAAACTTCAATTGCAGGCCATTCATTTCGCTGGCGGTAGTCCTTCGTTATTGAATGGCGGCAACGCTGGGAACGGTGGCAGTGTCAATGGTAATCAAATGTTGAATTCACTTCACAACAATGCAGGCGGCGGGCAGGGTCAGGCCGGTGGGAGTTTGATTCTCCGGTGTACAGCGCAAATTGGCGATTTATACCAGGAGTATAAAGAAATCGAATTGGGAACCCCACAGAGAGATCCGATTCCAGCAAGGGGTAAGTGAACGAGCTTTTCCTTTCCTTTAACTGATTTGTAGCATGTTTGTATGAATGCATTTATTTGACGGGAGTGATGGGCAATAAGCAGAGGAAACAATCAAATAGATTTAATTGCAATGTGTAGTCTGTCAGACGATGAGTTGCAGCGTTACTATAAGAAAGTTTTGCGTGCTTTAACTCGTTGTAGAGGAACAACGAATACGATCTTAAATGGGTATGAATCGAGAAGGTTTTGTGGCAAAATGACGAGATGGAAGTGTTCGTCATTTTATGGTGATCTGCTACACATGCGATGGTCAGCAAAAATTCATTCCAAGGAAGCGAATCTTGGGACTCACGGATATTTTAATAAAACACAGCCCACCTAGTTCTTGACTGGCTAGGATAGATTGAGACATTATACAATCAACGTCAAAAGTGAGTGTGCGAGAGCCATCGGGAGTGAGATCATCCTCAAAAGCAAAATATACCAGCAGGAACTACGACATGGGCACATCAAATTAAAGTTTTTTACTCACACTTCAATAAACAATATTCACCTATCCCCCGATTTACACGGTAGATTCCTTCCTCAGAAAAACGAGTAAATCGAGAATTAAAAATTTTCAAGTCAAAACCGTGTAAATCGAAAAGTTTGCAGAAAATGCATAATTTTTTAACAGTTGTGATTTTTTTCAATATTTTTAAGTGTACACAGAAATAAAAAAAAATGCATTGACAGGTTAAAATACCAAAAAACATAAAACACAAAATACGAACCTTAAAAAAACAAATACAAAAATTTCAGCATGTAGTTCTGGCAAAATGTTCTGTTTAGTGACGAAAGTAAATTTCAAATTTTTGGGCTAAAGAAAAATGGAAGGGTTTGGCGAAGCAAAATTACCGAGGTGGAACCACAAAATGTTTTACAACCAGTGAAACATGGTCGTTGGGTATTTAGCTTTCATTGATTCGACAATGTCTAAAGGATCTGGTGCATAAAATAATTTACATGCGTAGCGTCAAAGTATCCGTTGACGATGAAGTTCCTGAAGGAAGGGGATGACACAATGAATACTTCAACGCACAGTTAATTTCATTTGACAGTAGCTTAAAATTCATCTTGTTATGGTTATACTCTCGCCCTCGCCTCCAGACGAGTAACTTTACATGGCCTAATCATCTTAAGTGTTATATCCGAAGTCGCTTGACCAGGCGCATGTCGCTGTACAGCCCATAGAGTTCGTCATTAGATCTTCTCCTCCAGGTCTATTTGCTTGTGAACCGGGCAAACAAAGCCGAGATTCCACTCATCGGGAAATTTAGGAACGGGTAACATTGATAAAAAGTCGCCCCTAGTTCGTTTTGTTAACAAGTATCCCACTCGTAAAAGTGTAAAGGCTTGTACTCGCACTCATCACACCACTCGTAAGATAACCCAACATCCCACCACATCAGCGTAACCGTCCGTGACAGACCACAGCATGCGGATTGGACGATACCGCCAGCGATAGGTTGCCTACCTTCGAACCAGTGCAGGTACTGGTACTGTCCGTGGCGATGTGCGAGTATATAGAGTTGTCAAATATGCTTCCGCCTTTTTGTCTTTTGAATTTTTCGGCTAAGTACAAGTACAAAGCGCTACAGAGCTCGTATCTTGCAACACTATACATCATCTTGACCTACAAAACGACGCATGATTAGCTTGGATATGGCGTTCAACAGTTATAGACGTATAAACATGGAGTTCACTAACGCGCTATTGTAAAGGTTTCCTTTGTTAAAGGCAAATCCGCTAGAAAAAAGTTCCGTGAGATAAATGATACTTTGGAGGATGGTACTCTCTCACTTCGAACCGCGGTGGAAAGGTTTCGACGATTAAGAGCCGGTGAAGGTGATACCATGGATAAGCCAGCCTGCGGAAGACCTATGACGACAAATACCGATCGAATCATGGAAATCATCGACTTAGACTGGCATGTGGCATCTCGTGATATCGCCCAGGAGATGGGAGCTAGTCACCAAACCAATCCGCAGAAGGCTGTATACAAAAAAAAGTTTGATGTTTGGGTGCCGCATGATTTGACGCAAAAAAACCTTCTGGACCGAATCAACGCCTGCGATATGCTGCTGAAACGGAATGAACTCGACCCATTTTTGAAGCGGATGGTGACTGGCGACGAAAAATGGATCACATACGTCAATATCAAGCGAAAACGATCGTGGTTGAAGGTGGTAAATCGTCCCAAGCAGCCGACAAGCCGAGACGGTTTTGCTGTGTGTTTGGTGGGATTGGAAGGTAATCATCCACTATGAGCTGCTCCCATATGGCCAGACGCTTAATTCCACCATCTACTGGGAATAACTGGACCACTTGAAGCAGGCGATCGACCAGAAGCGTCCAGAATTGGCCAACAGGAAGGGTGTAGTGGTCCACCAGGACAACGCTAGACCACAAACTTCGTTGATGACTCGTCACAAGCTATGGGAGCTCGGATGGGAGGTTTTATCGCATCCACCATATTGCCCGTACATATCGCCAAGTGATTATCACATGTTCCGTTCCATGGCGAACGCCCTTGGTGATGTGAAGTTGAACTCAAAAGGGGCTTGTGAAAAGTGGCTGTCCGAGTTCTTCGCAAATAAGGAGGGGGGCTTTTACGAGGGGCGTATGAAGTTGCATGTCTAGATGGAAACAGATTATCGAACAAAACGGCGCATATTTGAACTAAATCCAATCACTGTAACATTTTCTATGAAGCAATGAATGAAGAGCAAAAAAGCGGGATGGAGATATTTGACAACTTATATAAGGAGGCCCCATTGTGGTAGCAAGGGGAGTCGAAAGAAAATGAAACGAAATAAAGTGAGAGTGTGTTTTTTCTCTTTTTATTTACCTCATGAAACAACAGTAACCTATTTCCGAAACCATTCCGTTCATCAGTCCCTTCATCTATTTGTTTATATGTATGTCCCTAAATAATGTCTAATGATCTCCTTAAAAATTCGAAATTTCTAATTGAGCCACTTCGTTATCGGACGGTGTTTTTGATAAAATCAATTGACTGCATACGACGGACTAATTTCTAAGTTTAATGCAGTTTTCCCCGGCATAAGTGAAGCTGGGCCTAAATTGTGAGTTGTATTGTGCTGCATTACGTTGCATTTTGGAAATGAGAATGATGTTCAGATTTTTTTTTTCAGATTTAGCGTTGTTATATTAAACGCCTTGATTCTCCACCTAAAGATCAACGCGTGTCTTAATGGCCATGGGCTTAGCAGCATATGTATATGTTTATGTATGTCGCTTATACATGTCGTGTTTTTGTGTTTTTTATATAAATCTAGACTGAATGTGGGCACAAAATAATTGTTAACTAAACTAAAAACAAAGAACGAAACCTATTGTGTTCAAGTACAGCCGACACTTGCGTGTTTTTGGTTTTCGGGAAATGAAGTTTCCACACATATCTCTAGAATCACCTTTGGTGCTCACTGCACGAACAACAAAAGGACGTTGTCGGCAATTATAGTTTGTGTTCAATAAATGAAAAATGTCACTAGAAACGAAGCGCCAAATAAATCCTGTCAATCTGGGTTTCAAAGCGCGTGTTCCTTCCAAAGCAATCTTAATTGTATCCAACTCCGCTTTTCAAGCTAACAAGATTAATGGACGCCAGTAAGTGGGTTCAAACGCGCGCCTAAAACACGCATATGGAAGAGAAATAGGGCCAGTATTTATGCTGAGGCATCTTCATGTATGTACTAGAATGTGTACGTTTTGAAAACTGGTTGGCCCGCACAACTGTCTGAAGCTAACGCAAAGCGGAAACCATGTCTTCTTTGTCCCCATGAGTCCCTTCATCACTCAGACATCCACTGAAAGGACACAAAACAGGATACCGTATCATGTTATGTGACATAATATTGCTCATTTGGTTTGTGTAACGGTCACATTAATCCATCATAAGTCATTTTCTAAAATAAGGCACAAATGAAACAGAAAAAAGGAACAACAGGAACACATACGAAAGGAGGAACAAACTTTCTTTGTCCCGCTTTTGATTGAAATATGTATGTGAGCGGATGACATAAAGGAGCCCTCTTTGTCGTCATCTCGAATGAGGAGGCAATCCCCATAATGTAGGAGCGAAAGTAGAACAAAGCAAGTTTAAAACGGAGTTAGAGGTTGACTACAAACACACATGTTGGTGCGTCGGAACGAAGAGGTGGGAGAGTGTGTCGTCCGGAACACTGGAGGATTCCTGATTCTAATGGAAGTGGCGTTAAGTGAAGTGATGAGTTGTTGGCAGTAATAGAATAACGACCGTTATGGGGTGGGTTTTGTTCGTTTTCCTTCTCTCGTTGTGAAGTGGCACGTTTTCATGACGCGTAAGGTGAGCTGTGTGAAGCTCCGACACGTCGCGACAAAACGTGTTCCACCCGACCGAACGAGATCGCGCCTACATTAAGTACGCACGTGTGTGTATGACGGTTGTATGACTCGAGATTGATGGCTCAAGTTTCTGGAGCCAACTCCTTAAATTGCTTAAAGGTCGAAACACAAGCTGAACAATGAGAAAGCGTTTGTCTTGAAAGTTTAAATTAGTTTTTGGATATTTCAGCATGCCAGGACTCTGCGTGCAGGTGGAGTGATAATTCCCTGCAAGCTGCAATTTCGGTAAGATTCCTTCGTGCCAAGGGGGCGTTGCTCCAACACACACAATGCAGGCAAACAGATGTGGGGTCTGCAACTAATTGCAGTAAACTGTGGTCCAAAGTGTGGCAAGGGCAGATATTCATCTGGCAATGATGGCAATCATCGGATGAGTAACTAAAGACGGAGTGGCATGAAGGGGATTGTTTTTACCACAACAAAAGAGTATTCCTCTTCTTTTCCTGACATAGATTTCAGGAGTTCATCATATCAAAATTTTTACAACTTACGGCAAAAGCAAAAGTCAGTCGAGGAAACACAGAGAATTTGACCAACTTGATTTCACTTTACGAAGAACAGGCAAAGCGTACACAAATCTGTGAAAGTATGAAAACATAAATTAGCTTGTACCCTGAAGTATGTTATCTATGGGAATTCCATCTATGATCACCTTCTTCTGTTTGGCGTTGCAGGCCTGAGTGGACATGAGCTTCCATAAAGAAACCCGAATGGAGCTAACGTCTGCCAGTTGCCTCCTTTTAGTTTAAGACGAACTTATGTATGTGCGCTTTTTCAAAAGTTTGTAGACTAAGAAGGTCGAAATAGAATAATCCACTCCTAGAAGTGAAAAATCTGACCCCAAGCATTTCAGAGAGCATAGCTCTGCGAAGCATCTGCTTAAATTCCCAGGCATAATCCAAGGGTGAGGGTTATAATCTGAATAATGCTACTGATGGCTTTATTTTGTGCTTGGCTCACGCGGATAATGTTAAACTGTTTGGACCATTGCTAGCAATCAAGAGAAAGTGCTTGTAAGTAACCTGATGGTAATCGAAAGCAATTGATAACGAAAACATTCAACACAAAAGGAAACACAATAAAAACGACAGACAGAAATGACAAATTGCGATAATGCACAGTAAAAACTTCAAGTCAGTTAAGGATATCATGTATTTCGGCCATGTTGGAAATAAAGACAGCAACATAAGTGCTGAGATCTAGCAAATTGCTGTTCCTTGGTTCTTTTTGTTTTTATAATTGACGAGTGCAAAAGGGGTTGCGAGTACCCTTAAGTGACCGGATCAAGTCACAGCACGGGCCGAAGGTATAGAGGAAGAGAGGGAGAGGAGGTACCGATGCACATTGGTTTTAAATGCTTGTGGATTGTAATAAGGAGGAAAAATCGAGCTGGGAAGAGCATTCCAGATTCGTGCAGTGCGGCTAAAGAACGAGTCTCTGAATTTGACTGTACGTCCGAAAGAGGGCTTGAGGGTGAATTGTGATCGTTCCAACTAATTGTTGGGTTGATACACATACCGAGGATGGAAAGTCTTTCAGTTTCAACAACACAAGTGCCGTCCATAGATAACGGCTGATTTTTGTTTTTGTAATCGCTTTAACGAGAGTAGACAGCACTGTGTTTTGGAAGCATTAAATTCCACTCTATTCTTATTTCCCCAATCGATTATGCTGTCAAAGTCGGAATTGAATGTGCTTAACATATGCTGCCGTTCCGAGTCTAAGGCCGAAGTGGAGGGACGTGAGCCAAGGAACGAATATGAAAAGCTGAGAGTACTGTCATCAGCGAAAGAATGAATAGGATTAGAAGTAGCAGACAAGAGATCATTTATAAAAATGAGAAAGAGTGTGGGAGACAAAACAGAGCCCTGGGGAACACCAGCATTAATATGGTGAATATCAGACTTGAATCCATCCAAAACGACTTGTATTGAACGATTCGAAAGGTAATTTCTAATCCATTGAAGAAGAGACTCATCGATTCCAAAAGCACGCATTTTCGACAAGAGAGCCTGGTGCCAGACCCTGTCAAATGCCTTAGAAATATCAAGCGCAACAATCTTGCTTTCTCCTACATTGTGCAAAGATTGGTTCCACTTTTCAGTGAGATATGCCATCAGATCATCAGTGGAACGGTTGCTTCGGAAGCCATACTGCCGGTCATTAAGAAGCTTCCGGGACTCAAGATATTTCATAAGCTGACGGTTGATCAGCGTTTCCATGACCTTGGAGAGAAGGGACGTTAGTGCTATGGGTCGGTGGGAGATGGGTGACGAACATTCGCCCTTTTTAGGGACGGGCTGGACAAATGCAGTTTTCCACTTACTCGGAAAGAGCCCTGAAGAGTAGGACAGATGGAAAAGCTTACGCAGTGGTTTTGCCAGCGTAGAAGAACATCTTTTCAGAAGAACAGGGGGTATACCATCCGGGCCAGCGGATTTGTGTATGTTTAGATCTTTAAGTACTCTTGCTACTGTACGAGTGCGAAAATGGATTTGCCCCATGGAGAAATTTACGCTCTCAAGTACAGGCGGGGACAAAGTGCTATCTGGCAGCGTTGAGCTAGCTGCAAAGTGTGCATCAAGCAGATTAGCTTTGTCCAAAGAGCTGACAGCTGGAATGTCATTGCAAATGAGCGTTGGGATCGAAGACGAGGCTGAATTCCTTATTTTTTTTACGAAAGACCAAAAGCTTCTGCTACCCTTGGGGCATTGTAGAACTTTTTGCCTCAACTTTTGGTCAAAGGAGAATTTAACACGTCTTATTAATGCATTACAGTCATTACGGATCCGTTTGAACTTTTTCCGAGCTTCCTCAGAAGGGTTGGCTTTATAATCCCGGAAACTCAACTCTGTCATCCTGATAGCCTCTTTGCAGCTCAAGTCAAACCACGCTTTTGCCTTAGGCTTGATGCTCTTCACTCTGTGAGGAATGAAGGACCTCATGCCCAGTGAAATAATGTTTGTAATCGCATCAGTAGCGCATCCTTGGTTCTTAAAATGCAAATATGTAAGAGAATCCCTGCCTTAAAGCTGGGCGTTTTCTGCCTTATGGCACAGAAACCTGGACTTTGTCGATATTTTCATGAGAACAGTTCTACGGAAAATTCTTACTTGTTTGCGTTGATGGCGTGTGGAGCGGAAGATTCAACGACTAACTCTACTCAGAGTACAGTAGAGTGGGTTAGTCAGGCTCTAGTCAATCAGGCTGCGCTCGGTGACTAGGTTCCAGCTTGAAAAGTCTGCGATTCATAGTATCAAGACAACTCAACAAAGGATTTCCTCTTCATAGACAGTGTATACAAATTAAAATGGAACATAGTTGACATGGTGTGCGCAGTTTCATACAACTGGCAAGAAACCGTACCAACTGGAGAGGAATCGGACTATAGTGGCCTTGTAAACTGCTCTTCCTTCGACATTCTATACCGTATATCAGGGGACCATTTTCCCAAGAGTCATAGATTACGCAAGACAAAACGCAATAGTTACCCAAGTACTACACTGAGATTATGCTTAAGGGACAATCATCCCACCTTGGTTTGATGCGAGGCCCTCCAACGATCTCTTCCGCTCTTTGGATTGCAGCGCGCGGTTGAGAATGCAATTCCACCAAACAATTTGCTAGACAAGTCAGCACAGTACACTATCCACGACTCTATCCGCGATGTAAGATGGTAAACCACAGCCACCACGATACTCCCAGAAGGGGGCCTACCGGTCGGTCAGGTAAGGGCTCCCGACCTCCCATGGGCCCAGAATATAGCCTCTGGCCAAGCTGTCACTACCAGTCAGGTTCCCTCAAAGCCTGGGTCTATTAGCCGCCATCCCGAAGGTAGGTAGGAAGGTTAAGGTGACTGATGAATGCACTTAGTCCCATACAGGAACATTTTGCTGCCACACCATGGGGGAAGATCCTTAACCCAGGTGGAGCCGATAATAAAATTTAAAATGTCGGCGGGATGGGTTTTATTGAGGTCATGTAGGCAGTTGAGGATATAGCTTCCAAAGCGCTTGTGTCTGAGGCGCGAGAGCGACGGGCATGTGCATAACAGGTGTGGGAGAGTTTCTGATTCTTCCTCATCCCTGCAGCTTCTTCAAAAATCGTTTAAGGGACCCCCCGGGCCTGCTAGCATGCTCACCGATTAGACAGTGCCCAGTTATGGCACCCATGACCAGGCTTATGTCAAATCTTTTGAGCAATAGTAGCAGTCTGAAGGGTTTGGGTTCAAGAGAGGGCCACACCTCCTTGGAGACGTGACAAAGATTACGGATAGACCACCTTTGATTAGTCTGATGGATCGCGTACAAGTGCAGTACTGACTTGCATGTGGCGAGAGGGATACCGAGGTGTTCGTGCGTCTGAAGTAGTGGTTGCATTGTGGCAAGCCTGGCCGATTCGTCTGCTTTCCAGTTACCCTGAATATCTCTGTGACCTGGCACCCAGCACAGGCGTATATTGAACTGCTCAGCCATCTCATTTACCAGGTATACCGGTATGAAGTGAGCGTCAAGATACAAATGTCACAATAGGGAATATTTTTTGTGAACGAGCCCTTATGTTTTTTTGTTTGTTTGCCATGACATCTGTGAAAAATATTTAGTTTACATCAAGTCATTGAACAGACAACATCATATTTTCTCATCGTGTTAAAAATGTCGAATTTTGTACCAGAAAGTGATGATTTGCGGAAAGCATTAATTTTTTGTTTTTATTTGAAGAAAAGTGCTGCAGAGTCATATGGTGATCATGCTCTATCAGAAGCAACAAGCAAAAGATGGTTTCAACGGTTCAGAAATAATGATTTTGATGTGAGAAATGAAGAACGTGGAAGACCACCAAAAAAGTTTGAAAAACGCCGAATTGCAAACGATATTGGATGGAGATGACACTTTGAGTCGAAATCAAATGGCAAATGTTGCACATCAAACAATTTGTGACCGTTCAAAAGCTATGGGAAAGATCCAAAAGTGTGAAAAATGGGTGCAACATGAATTAAATGAAAGACAGATGGAAAACCGAAAAAACACTTGTGAAATTTTGCTTCAAAGACACGAAAGAAAATCGGTTTTGCATCGGATTGTTACTGGCGATGAAAAATGGATTTATTTTAAGAATCCAAAACGGAAAAAATCATGGGTTAATCTGGGACAACCATCAACATCGACTGCGAAACCAGATCGATTCGGCAAGAAGACAATGCTGTGTGTTTGGTGGGACCAGAAAGGTGTGCTGTACCACGAGCTCCTAAAACTTAGTGAAACCGTTAATACAGACCGCTACCGACAACAAAAGATCAATTTGAACCATGCATTGATCGAGAAACGACCAGATTGGGTCAGAATACACGGCGAGGTAATTTTGCTCCATGACAATGCACCTGCACATAAATCAAAACCGATTCAGGATACAATCAAAACACTTGACTGGGAGCAGCTACCCCAAACCAAACTTGGCTCTTTCCGACTACCATTTGTTTTCATCGATGGGACACGCATTGGCTGAGCAGCACTTCAATTCCTACGAGGTGGTCGAAAATTGGTTGTCTGATTGGTTTGCTTTAAAAGACGAACAATTTTATAGGCGTAGTATTCACAAATTGCCAAAAAGGTGGTCAAAATGTGTAGAAAACAATGGCCAATACTTTAAATAAAATGTTTTTACTTTCCCATTAATAATGAGTGTTTTATTTTCAAACCGGTATACCTCGTATTCCAATCCATTTCGAAATATTTGTGATTAAATTATTTATATTCACTTCAATTTCCGGGAACGAAGTACTTCGAAGAACCGTCGGGATTCTGTCAGCGAGCCAACCTATGGGAGTTTTGTTATTGCTGGTATTTTCATATTTATGGTTGAGTTGTTGTTTGGTTGCTATACAAGATACACGAAGAGTGGAAGAGTTTCATCGAAGTAATGCACTGGAATGTTTTTTTTATTGAAGTGCGTATTAATTAAGCTGCCCACATTTGCTCGAATCCAATTGTTTCACGTTGTCATGTAATCTGATGTGGTTCATTTGAATTTCATGTTGAAATTCAACATCTGTTTCGGGGAACTTTTAATTTTGTAAAAACCCCTTTTTTTTCCTTTTGTGGTGTTTCTGATTAAGTTCAATTGTACAGAGGCCATGAATTCCTCCACAAGCTGATACCACACCAACAATATGTAAGTGTAAAAATCAAGGCCAGAGTTGCGATGCAACCTTGTACTTTACACAGAGCAGATATGTTCTTTCAGTCTTATCCTTTTTATGTTACGCAACATGATTCGTGCATTATCAGCACCCATATGCCCGCTCAATCAAAAATCAGATCAACAAAAATTTCGCCCGAAACATAAGAGAGACAGTCCGGAAAGTCCTTGGGAAAAGTTAAAGCAAATGTATGTCTCTCAGTGCGCTTCACATGCGCTCTTGCCCAACGCCGAAAGCATTCTTAGCTAAATTGAAATTTAATTTACCACACATTGATGGAGATGTCTTGGAAAAGTTTTCTTGATTTGTTGCTTTGGATACCCCATCTAGACCCAATGCCCTTCTGCACATGTAGAGTGCAGTCCTGGCTTTGCGGGTGCACTCGGCAATATTTGCCGTCCAGCTGAGTTTCCTGTCCAGCATAAGTCCTGTATCGGAAAAAAAGAGAATTGCTGGCCGCTGATCGGTGGGTCAACATGGGGAACATTGTATTTCCTGGTGAAGAGGATTAGTTCTGTTTTTTTTTGCATTGATCCTTAGTCCGTTTTCGCTCGTCCACTTAGATAGAAGCGATAGAGCATTTTGCATAAGGTCTCTAAGTACCGAGGGATATTTGCCAGAGAGCGCAATAGCAATGTCATCCGCATATACTATCACCTGAAACGCCATCCCGAAACAGGATGGTCTTTTCACCATCAGTGTTTCCGTTGTCATTATAAATAGTGATACGGATTAGATTTTTGAATCATGTGACTCATAAAATTCGGCCGCATCACCTGGGGTGCAAGACATACACTTCTTAGAAGTCAAAAATCTGTAGAATAAAGTCCCGTCAAATCCCAGATTCTGACATGGGCCGTCCGTTTTTGGTATACAGACCCCTGGACCCAGGAAAAAATGTCAAAGGCTGAAAGGAGTACGACGAACGTATAAGACATGTCTGCAGCTGTACCGTAGGCTGATTGAACAGGCAAACAAATTTTGGTTGGATGGTGGACTGCCGCCACAGGGTGACCAGGGCCTACCTTGGTCATCAACTACTCGTGTTGTGCGCGCTATGATTCTCTCACGAGGAGAAGGGACCTACAGTTTTTGACGACTACTAAAAGCGCAGTTTGAGGAACTTTTTTTTAGACAGTCATTACTTATTGATTTTTGTCAGAAGCACAAAAAGGATGAAAAATTCGAGGTGTTCAGCCGAAAATCGAACATGGATCTTCAGCATGTGAGTGTCACATTCAATACGGCGGCCGCAGGTCGACCAGGTTAGGCCAGAAACAAAGGCAGTTCACCACGGTGGGGGACCACTCAACCCCTCCACATCCGCCATACAGCTGCTTTGCCGATTCTCAAAAACGGTTGCAAAACTGTCCGTCTCTCGCTGTCTCTAAAGAGCAAATCCATTGACCCGCTCACACTAGTTGCAACATTTATCACCTCAGGTGTCTGTGTGGTAAAATTTTCCACAGACTTCCCCTTCACCACTGTCTCTGTCCAAATTCTCAGCACGACGAACCAGCACAGCTCAACAACTTTACAGTTTGTTGACGAGCAAAAAGTTCTGGGCAAAAACTATGCACGAGCCCGTCCTAAAATCTGAACACCTTGTGCGTTAACATATTTTCTTTTTGTTTGTTTTCTGTATGAGTAAAGTACATTAACTATTTTCAAACTCACCATCATTTGCTTGGATTTAATTTTAATTTTGTGTTTTTCTTCTCGTTTCAGTGACACTGTCCTCCGGGTCCGGTTTGAAAACTTTCTTCAATTTGTACTTCTCATCGTCGTCATCATCGCCGTCGCCGGTGCAGACAAAGTTGCTCGCAATCAGTATAGCTTCAGGGGTAATTGGAAGCTTTCACTGGCTGCAGTACAGGTGCAGATAGTTGAATTTAATTTTGAATACTCTAAATTAATGCGAAAATGAAAACTATGTTCAAATGTGAGTAAATATGATGATTTCAATGATAAACTTAGGATTAATACGCCGAAGGGGAGTTCAACTAAACCAAACTTAAAGTGCTAAGAGGATGAAAATTGATTTAAGTGTAAACAGAAATTAAATTATAGATACACAAATGAAAGCAGGTAAATGTCTATGTCACAGAGATACGCTAAGAGCAGCGTTTGTTTATACGGAGGCAAATACTTAAATGGATATGTACGGCAGTTCTAGTTGCGTGAGCTTAGTTTACAGATGCATTAAAATACAATACAAACTTTCGATTAGGTAAATTTTATATGAATCCTTCAAAAAAATTTCTCCTCCACATCATCATTAAATGTGTCCTGTTTGTCACTTAATACAATATTCATTAGTTCATTCGTGATGTTTGTCGAGGGTGTAAGTGGCACTTTTATCGTTGGAAGTAATTAAGTTAATCAGTCGACCTTTTTCTTTTAAAATGCTTTTTTTCCAAATAAGTGTGAGTCACTTCATAGGCCTCCTTCCTGAGTACACAGGCCTGTGTGCATTTATCGCCCTGGGTCGCAATGGCATTTCCAAAACAAGCCATCGATGGCTTCTTGCTTACGTTTCACTTCTCTTTCAATGATCGCCTCAGACTGTCGTATTACTTGACATTGTTCCTTCAAAGTACTGGATCATACTTTGGCTACAACGCTAGCAGATTCGAGCTAACCTTGGCTCAGAGGCAAATAGACTTGAAAACTAAAAACGATATAAATTTCGATTACTATGAATCTGGTGACGACTGACTGTTACCAATTTCGTCAGGTTATTTAACAGATTCAAAAGCAAGGAAAATTTGGGAGTGAAGTTCCGCTGTGAAGTGAAGCTCACAGGGAGAGATTGTTTCTGAATGTGTTGTAGAGGAATCATCGCTGTGCCCAAGAACGCCAACAAGAACGCAAGATTTAAATTTTAAATAAAACGCAGATATTTAAAAAAAATCGTGAATTCTTTATTACATCGTAAAATAGATAGAATGGGGCTATGTGTGGAATAATACATCGGCCTAATGGCCGCCGCGGCTTTGCTGGCACATAAGCGATCTTTTAATGAAATTTTCAATGATCGTTTTGCACAAATGCTGCGGTATTTCATTAATGTGTCCAAGTTCCCCCTTTTAAGGCTTGAGTCGTCGTCAGCTTATTCGCATAAGCAATTGACTTCAAAAAAACCCAAAGAAAAAAGTCCAATGGTGTTGAATCGCATGATTTAGGCGGCCAATTCTGGTCCCCAAAACGCGAAATAACACAACCGGGAAATGACTGATGCAGCAATTGAATTGTTTCTCTGGCTGTATGAGATGTGGCGCCGTCTTGTTGAAACCACATTCTCTCCATATTCATTTCTTCAATTCTAGGCACGAAAAAATTGGTTATCATTTCACGATACCGAATTTCCGGATTTGGAAACTCCAATTTGCTGAGCTTGGTATCGAATTGAGGTGGAAGGAGTTTGAGCGACATCATCACGTACTGGTGCGATATTTTCAGTCGATCGACCTGGTCGAAGTCGTGTTCTTCTCTTTTCATCAGTTATAGACCCAGTTTCAGCAAAATTTTCCATTAATCGCTTTTCAGTTGGTTCTTTTGGAGCATTATTGTAACCCAAAATTGATCGCAATTGGCGAACGGTAGCCGCAAAACTTTCACCATTTTGGTAAATCAATTTCACAATGAGAATGCATTGTTCGTGTAGCGCCCCATTTTTATTAACCTTATACCTTCCACTAAAAAACAAAAATAATTGTTCGAATGTCAAACAATGACACTTCGAGTGACGCCAAATGTTAATCTTGCCTTCTTGTTAGTTCTTGCACTCATTATGTCTCCCTTGCAGAAAAGGGGAAGTCGATAAGATAATCACGCAGAATTGCTCATTTATGGTTTCTACTAGATTCTCATTAGAAAAAGACAAATGTTTCTAGCCCCAAATCATGCAATGTCTGTAAAGTGTGACAGGGGCTGGTACCTCATGTACTACTTAACCTAATGATGGCCAGAGTCGCTTGTGTGCTGCTCTAAAATTTCATATTACAAGTGATGCCTTGGCGAAGTGGGTAGAGTGACCGCCGTGGCGTAGTGGGTAGAGTACGACGCTCACACGCCGAAGGTCTAGGTTCAATTTCCGGCCGAATTTTTCACGGCACCATCTCTTTCAAGCTGCTGACAACACTCAAGGAGTAATAACTGTCCAGAAAAGCTTCGCAAATTTCGCCGTTCGGAGTCGGTAAAAAAAAACTGTAGGCCCCTTCTATTCGTTAGAAAACAGTAGCGCCCACAAGCCGGTAAAAAAAACTGTAGGCCCCTTCTATTCGTTAGAAAACAGTAGCGCCCACAAGCCGGTAAATAAACTGTAGGCCCCTTCTACTCGTTAGAAAACAGTAGCGCGCACAACACGAGTAGTTGAATAGCAACCTAGGCACTGTTCCCCTGTGGACTGTCACGCCATACAATTCTTATTATAAATAACTCTTTTGTCTATCGGCAATACTAAGTACTGTCCATATGTTCTATGTTGACGCTTCAGAGGTATGCCAGAAGAAGTCAGAAGATCTGATCACAGTTTAAGAAGAAACATTCACATGTTGCCACATATAGCAATTTCTAAACGAGAAAAAGGAACAACACCAAAACATCAAAATACTTTTTATTCTAAAACAGTTTAGCTATAAAATTCTATAACGAATCTACTTAAAAAAAGAATTCTGTCACTTACACTTAAGACAATCACCACTCACATCATCTCTCAAACAAACATGTCTCACACTTGAGTACTTCTAAAGCTCTTTTCACCCATCAATCATATTTAAGGAAAAAAGCTAAAACCCAAAATCTCTAATCAAACATTATTTGTTCACTTCAAATTAAATGAAGCTTGGTTCACAAATTTAACCACAAAAGAATAACGTCTGCATAATTGCATAAATTATTTTTTTTAGTTTTTAGGGAAAAAACAATTTGTAAATAGAAATATTTTTTATTATCAAAAGGAAGTAAGTAAATTAGTTATCTTATTGTTTGTTTAAAATACGTAAACCTAAAAACACATAAGTTAAGTGAAAAGTAAAGTTTACAGTTTTATAATTATAAGATATATTTATTATCGCCTTTAAATACATTTTTACTAAGAGTATAGTTTATGTGTTATTTAAATGTTGGATTGCAAAGTTTAGCCGTTGCTTGGGGTAAATGAAAAAATTTTTAAATCTCTTTTGGAAGAATTACAATTATTTAAATCTATTGTTTGTTCATTAATCAATCAAATAAATTCGGAAGTGGTTTAGAAAATCCTGAGAAACTCACTTGGAGCCTTCCCTAAACCATCGCTGAAACGAACGCCCTAATGTTCACTCCTGAGAACAATTTTTTGAACAGTTTACGAGCGTCGTCAGTTTAAGAGCATTGGTGCGTATGTCCTATGTAACGTTATCGCTTCTTGATTCTGCCATCCTGAATCAACGTAAAGACGAAAGTTTAACCATCGAATCACTTCGGTGCCTTACTTCTTTCGAGGCTCACCTGCACCAAGTATTAATGCGTATGTCCGCTGTTACGTTATGGGTTCCAGACTTTCTTTCTTTCCCCATCCTGTGAGGTAAGCGTAAATATAACTATGACTTCGATGCGTTCTCGACTCACCTGCACCGAGTATTATATTTCCGGAACACCGCATACTCGTATTTTTTTAATTTTTTTAGCCGCGCGTTTTTTTTTCCGAAAAAGTTTTGATTCCACAGACATTTTTATCATATTTTAGGTTTGCATATGTTTCGTGGCTAGTTCACGGATAAGGCCCTTTTCTTGTGCTCTGGTGTGGTGGAAAGAAAGATTTTGAAGATTTTGGATAAGCGCCTACTGAACACATATTTGATCCTACTGACCATACATACGATCATCGTGTCATAACGGATTAGGTTGGTAGGAGATCTCAGTTCTCATTTTTATAATTTTGCAACTCAAGATCTCTTGATTTTTTTAAACTAATCAGAGAACTTCTCACACTTCGAAATAGGAATTTTCGAATTCCGTAACTTGCAAATTTTCCAAAGTCACATGGTGCTGTCCGAAGGCCCACAAATTGTCCAACTTTCTGGTGAATTTCATCTCGGTGGCCGATAAGGTCTTGCTCCGATAGACGTGAAGTCAGCGTATGCATACAGTCAAAGAAGTAGAAATAGAACTTGTTTGTGGGAAATTCTGGAGTTGCCCGTATTTTGCATTACTCCCTTATATTCCTTTTTTATTTCTTGATGGAGGTTGGGCTATACTGCACTGGAGGGTTCAGACTCAAGTACTTATCCATTGTACTAAAATTCTATTCCTACTTCATATTCAGACGAAGAGACGATACGTGGGTCTGAATAGAATTTACTGTCACCGACGCCCTTCTAGTTATTCAGAAGGGCGTCGGTGACAGTAAATTCTATTCAGACCCAAAAATTCTGAAGGTGTTCTGTGAATGAAGGAAAAGGGTAAATTTGTCCAACATATGTATGAATCCAGCAAGGACTCCACATTTACATCCCTCAGTCTACGCAAAATGGTGAATTATATTTAAAGCGAATATCGTGCTGTTTGTCATCAACCACCGCAATTGATTTCTATTTTATTCTGATTAATTGAAGGTGAAAATGATCAGAAACGGCTTAAATTTTAGCTCAACGATGTGGTCTGCCTATGCCTACTGACTTTTCGTGGTCTGCCTACACCTATATGCCTTTCGGCTTAGGTCCTTTATTTTGTGAGTGAGTAAACGTACATCGTGTTTTCGTAAGCCCATCAAATTCATAAACTTGCTCTTGCAAGGCGATATGAGGCCAAAACCACATTTCAAATTAGAGTGAAGTTTATTGCTTGCAAAAATTCTCTGATATTCTGATTCTCTGATTCCTTTCAGGGGCGTAGTGGACAAGTGCTTCGTCTAATAAAACGAAATTTAAAAGTTCAATGACTTTGCCACAATACTTCCATCGAGTTTCGAGTGTTGAGTTGAAGAGGTGTAGGTTCCTTCTACCCGTGAAAGATCTGACACACACGGCACGAGAATAGTTGCTAGGAAAATAAGGTATTGTTCGCATGCAGTCTTTCTCGGCCCCCTCAATTCGTATAAATCTTCTTAGAATTTTTTCTTCTTCTCTGTGTGGCACTAAAGTGAACCTGGGCCTAAAATAACATGCCAACAGTTGCGCATTTGTGGTCGCCGTGGCGTAGTGGGTAGAGTGCGACGCTCACACGCCGAAGGGTCTAGGTTCGACTCCCAGTTCAACACCAATTTTTCTAATATTTCACGGCACCACCTCTTTCGAGCTGCTGACAACACTCAAAGAGTAATAACTGTCTAAGAAAGCTTCTCAAATTTCGCCGTTCGGAGTCGGCAAAAAACTGTAGGTCCCTTCTACTCGTGAGAGAACAATAGCGCGCACAACACGAGTAGTTGATGAGCAAGCTAGGCCCTGGTCCCCTTTGGACTGTAGCGCCAACAATTATTAGTTGCGCATTTCAAGTTGGTTGCGGTCTTTCTACACTTGTGTGCGACATCGCAGTCGTTCTGCCAATGCCTCGGATTCGGGCCGGAGCAACGGTGTCCATACACTCTAAGTGACCTAGCCATCTAAGCATTGTATCCGAAGACACTTGACCTCGAGCCCATGCCGTCTTGCAATGCATAAAGTTCGTCGTTGAATCTTCTCCTTCAAATTCCATCAACGCAAATAGGACCAAACAAAATAGAAGATCGATCAATAAGAAGACCGACCTTAATAGAGGATGAACTTATTTTCTGAGTTAGCCGGTAACGTTTCATCTGCTCTGTTATTCAATCCCAGTTTCAAGTAGCAGCAGAGAGCTAGCCAATTAATAGCGGTCATGTTAATATCGAAACAACTTTCAAAACTCGTTTATAATTTACTTACCTGAATATAGAAAGTCATCCCCAATCTGATATGAAACAAACACCACATGAAAACCCTACACGATTGATTCTCCCCAAACTTTCGACCCCTGCAGTCTTTAAAAATCGTCCAATGCCATCTGCACTACACATTTTTTCAAAAGTCGGAATGCAAATACTACCAGACAACATGAATCATTAAATTGTCCAATTATCAAGGAAGGAAGCCCTCGAGTGTGCTCTCAAGAGACTCTTCCACCTGCGATGGGTTTCATACACGAGTGGGCGAATGTTTCTGAATAGTAATTTTGTTTGAGTACCCACATACATCTCCTGGATAGGGCTCCTTCTGACCGTCCATATGTTTGGGCGAGCAAATGACGTCCACCTCACTCTCTTTCCCTGCACATCAGGTTGGAAGCCTAATTTTCATGGGGGAAGTAAACGAAATTGTATGAAGTCCCATATTTCTTCCTTTTTCCTCCTGTAGAGCTGGAACTTCAAAACCGATGCACCCCCACAGAAATGTGAATGCATCCAGTGTGTCTGCGTCTTCGGACCCTCTTGTCAAGGATGGTAGTCTGTCCCACTCGCTGTTGTCGCGACGGTCGTTACGTTACGAGACGAATGATTTAAAGGCCAACTGACGGAGATATCGAGGAAAAGATCATCGCTCTTTATACAACCCAAAGTAAGTGACTTCGTTTCGCTTTCAAGTAATGCAAAACTCAGAACAGTGAAGAGAACTCTTCCAAATCCATAATTTTTCACTTCGCCCCCAATTGGCAATCTTGCAATCCGAATTAGAATGTAAAGTACTCTAAACAAATGATAAATGTAAATAAATTCGAAAACTATGAGAACAGCAGTGGCAAAAACACATTCTATTCTATTCTAGGTGATAACGAATAAGAACGCATTTTGTTAGGTACATTAAAAATTTAAACTGTAAGTTAATTGAATAGATAAATGTAAAAACAACAGAAAATCTTATTACATGCATAAATATATATATTTGTTAAGAATAAGCACAGATATAACTGAAAACTAAGAAGAGAATAAAATCAACAAAAAGTATATGTGTATCTGTATCTGGGGCAACCAAAGAGTTTATAAAGAAACACTGTATGTTATCGATAAATGGAATTCGAAATAAAAGTACGCTGTAAATTGCAAAAAATAAAGTTTGCATTTGAATTGGTTGACTTTTGAGAGTTTCTTGCGGCAGGAGTTTGATATGGGATGGTTTTCCCGAGCGAACGTGATATCCTTTGACCAAACAAAAACCAGGTAAGTGAATTCGAAAATGATTCGAAAATGATTTCGAAATTCGAAATGTGAGTATTGAGAGGTTCAAATCACGGACTTCACAATTGCGTAGAATAATCATTAAAGGCCATGGTAGGCATCCGAGGTTTGTTTTCAAAATAAGGTGAGATTGGAAATGTCGCAGGCTATACAGGTTAAAATTTAATTTATTTAAGCTCTTTAAAAAAATAAACCCGTAACAATATCAAACCTAAACCATAATATTCTATAATATTCTCATTGCTACCTCAAATACATCTTGCGTCGTAGAGGCGAGCAATTGTTTCCCACAAGTGTCTTCGGATTAACGCACTGGACGTGTTGGATTATCGCACTGGACGTGATGGAATGCATCGATGTATGTATAACGGTATGAAGTGAGCGTCAAGATACAAATGTCTCGATAGGGATCATTTGTTGTGAATGAGCCCTTATTTTTTTTTTTTTTTTGTTTGCTATGACATCTGTGAAAAATATTTAGTACACATCAAGTCATTGAACAGACAACATCATATTTTTTCATCGTGTTAAAAATGTCGAATTTTGTACGAGAAAGTGATGATTTGCGGAAAGCATTAATTTTTTTGGTTTCATTTGAAAAAAAGTGCTGCAGAGTCGCATCGAATGCTTGTCAAGGCATATGGTGATCATGCTCTATCAGGAGCAACATGCAAAAGATGGTTTCAACGGTTCAGAAATAATGATTTTGATGTGAGAAATGAAGAACGTGGAAGACCACCAAAAAAGTTTGAAAAACGCCGAATTGCAAACGATATTGGATGGAGATGACACTTTGAGTCAAAAGCAAATGGCAGCAATGTTAAATGTTGCACAACAAACAATTTTTGACCGTTTAAAAGCTATGGGAAAGATCCAAAAGTGTGGAAATGGGTGCCACATGAATTGAATGAAAGACAGATGAAAATCCGAAAAAACACTTGTGAAATTTTGCTTCAAAGAAACGAAAGAAAATCGGTTTTGCATCGGATTGTTACTGGCGATGAAAAGTGGATTTATTTTAAGAATCCTAAACGGTAAAAATCATGGGTTAATCTGGGACAACCATCAACATCGACTGCAAAACCAGATCGATTCAGCAAGAAGCCAATGCTTTGTGTTTAGTGGAAGCAGAAAGGTGGGCTGTACCACGAGCTCCTAAAACCTGGTGAAACTGTTAATACTGATCGCTACCGACAACAAATTATCAATTTGAACCATGCATTGATCGAGAAACGACCAGAATGGGCCAGAAGACACGGCAAGCTAATTTTGCTCCATGACAATGCACCTGCACACAAAGCAAAACCGGTTCAGGATACAATCAAACCACTTGGCTGGAAGCAGCTACCCCACCCGCCGTATTCATCAGACTTGGCTCCTCCCGACTACCATTTGTTTTCATCGATGGGACACGCAGTGGCTGAGCAGCACTTTGATTCCTACGAGGAGGTCGAAAGTTGGTTGTCTGATTAGTTTGCTTTAAAAGACGAACAATTTTATTGGCCTGGTATTCACGAATTTCCAGAAAGGTGGTCAAAATGTGTAGAAAACACTGGCCAATACTTTAAATAAAATGTTTTTACTTTCCTTTAATAATTAGAGTTTTATTTTCAAAAAAAAAACACGCTTATTTACTACCCGTATACCGATAGTATGGTTCAGACGTTGTGTCAACGATTGTGTGTGCTGGGAACGGATTTTTATAGCTTCAGCTATATAGCGTATTCATTTTATTTGTGAGAGACATACAAGTCAAACGTTTCTTTCGCATGTATGACCACTTCCTGATGTCAAAAAAATAATTGATCAAAGAATTTGCATAAAATTTTGTGTGAAAAATGAAACTAAATGCTCAAAAACGATAGAAATGTTGCCTGTGGCATACGGTGAGTGTACCCTAATTTAAAAAAATGTTTACAAGTGGTACGAGCCTTTCAAAGAAGGTTGAGCAGATGTGAATGATGACGCTCGCTCTCGACACCCCAGCACTTAAACAACCCATGTGAGTGAGTTGGCATGCACAGGTTTTTCAACCAACTTGTGTGGAGCTATCGTTAAACGAGCTTAGATTGAAAGGGGCCAATTTATGAAGCCCATTTGTACTATGAAATGCGTAGCTAATTTAAAAAAGTTTTGTTTTCGTATTTGAGTGTCAAGAAGATCTGCCTATATTTTGGGTAGTTGCTTTCCCGAGCCTATGTCGATAGGGTGGCGGTCTTATTCCGAAGGTTTTCTGCATCAAGTTCCCCATTGCAAGCATATCAAAATGCTGTTATATGATATGTCCGGCGGAGACCAGATATGAGCTACCTTAAAATCGAAAGCAACAAATTCTCAATTGTATTTGCCAACTTCCATTAGAACAGGGACATTTCATTCTGTGTTAAATATTGGACTCGCAGATTGGCAGGAACGGAAGGTCTGAAGAAAATCCAACGAAGAGTTTGAAGGAAAAACAAACTGAGACCAGCGGCTAGGAATGTATGTGACACCTTAAGGTTGAGATTCCATCTCAGTTGCCATCACCGGAAATGTACAAAATATTGATGAGTGGATCAATTGTAGCACTTAGTTTCTACTCAAATGAGATTATGTATGTTCCTTTGTACCAAGTGCACAAATTGTTGACTGATAAATCGAACCATACCACAGTATGTCCTACAAAAAAACTTTATGTGAGAGAGTATATTTTAGTATTAGGCATTGTAAGTTAATAAATTCGGATAGAAATTAAATTTATTTTACTCGTAAACTTTAGACTGCAAGCTTCTTCTTCTTCTTCTTCTTGTGGCGCTACAGTCCGGGGTGGACCTGGGCCTCAACCAACATGCCTCTCCAGCCAGCACGATCTTTCGCCAGCTGTGTCCAGCTGCGCACTCCAAGTTGGTTGAGGTCCTTCTCCACTTGTGTGCGCCACTTCAGTCTAGGTCGTCCTCTGTTGCGTTGTCCCAATGGCTCGGATTCAAAGACTTTTCGGGCCGGAGCAGTGGTGTCCATACGCTCTACATGCCCTAGCCATCTTAAGAGTTGTATCTGTAAAGGCTTGACCAGGCGCATGTCGTTGTACAGCCCATAGAGCTCGTCATTAAATCTTCTCCTCCAGATGCCATCAACGCAAACAGGACCACAAATCGCACGCAGATCTTTTCTCTCGAAGAGACTAAGGGCTTCCTCATCCGCTTTTGCTAACGTCCTAGATTCTGCGCCATATAGTAGGACGGGGATGATCAAGCTGTTATATTAAGCTAGTTTAGTCCTTCTAGAGAGGGCTTTTTTACTCAATTGCCTCTTGAGCCCAAAGAAACAGCGGTTGGCAAGAGTGATTCTGCGTTTGATTTCGGTACTGATGTTGTTGTCCCTATTTACCGCGGAGCCGAGGTAGACGAAGTCCTTAACTACCTCGAAGTTTCTGCTGCCTAGTGTGACGCTCCGTCCGAGACGTCGATGTTGTGTGTCCTTCCTTGATGACAGCATGTACTTCGTTTTGCCCTCATTTACCGCAAGACCCATTTTAGCCGCTTCCGCTTCAATGCCAGCAAACGCCTCATTGACGGCTCGCTGTGTTCGTCCAATCACGTCAATGTCATCAGCGTAAGCTAACAGTTGAACTGACTTCTGGAAGATCGTGCCTCTGGTGTTGACTTGTGAGTTACGCACGATCTTCTCGAGGATGATGTTAAAGAAGTCACATGACAGTGCGTCGCCTTGTCTAAAGCTTTTTTGACACTGAAGGTCTCGGTGAGTTCGGTACTGACCTTGACGGAGCAGCGAGAGTTCTCCATCGTCATCCTACACAATCTGACGAGTTTGGTAGGAATGCCAAAACTAGACATGGCACTGTATAGCTCGTCTCTATGCACACTGTCATATGCAGCCTTGAAATCGACGAATAGGTGGTAAGCGTCAATTTGCATTTCTTGGGTCTTTTCCAGGATCTGCCGTAATGTGAAAATCTGGTCTATTGTGGACTTCCCTGGTCTAAAACCACACTGATAGCGACCTATCAGGTCATGGACAAATGGTTTCAGACGCTCACACAATACGGCAGAGAGGATCTTGTATGCGATGTTCAGGAGACTAATCCCTCTGTAGTTGGCGCAGTCAAAGGGGTCTCCTTTCTTGTGGACCGGGCAAACGACGCTCAGATTCCACTCATCGGGCATGCTTTCCTCCGACCATATCGTACAGATGACCTGGTGCATGCGCCCAACCAGGTCATCTCTAGCTGCTTTAAATAGTTCTGCGGACAGTCCGTCCGCTCCAGCAGCTTTGTTCGACCTTAGCTTGGATATTGCTATCTTCACCTCGTCTAAGTCGGGGGGACGGAATGCTTGTCTATCATCGTCCAAATTGAGTGGAACATTCTGCCTAACAGCGGGATTTGGGTCGTCATCGCCGTTTAGGAGTCTGCAGAAATGATCCTTCCAGATTCTCAGCACAGACTGCGACTCTACTACTAGTTGTCCATTTTGGTCCCGGCAGGCCTTGGTCCGAACCTTGTATCCTCCGGATAGCTGTTTTACCTTTCGGTAAAACTTTCGGACTTCGTTCCTGCCAAAGCACCTTTCCATTTCCTCGACCGCGCGCTTCTCATGCTCCTTCTTCTTCCTTCTGAGAAGCCGGTGCTCTTCCCTTCTTCTCTGTTCGTAGAGTTCACGAACAGCTCGCGTTGTTCGATGCAGCGTCGCTTTATAGGCGTCTTGTTTAGCTGCGTGCGCTTGCCTGCACTCGTCGTCAAACCATGGGTTCCTTCTGGGTGGTGACGTGAAACCCAGCACATCAGTGGCAGCATCTTTGATGGCTTCTTGACAACGTTTCCATTCTTCTTCTATGCTTAGTGCAGGAAGCGTCGAACTCTGGGCGAGTTTCCGGGAGACTCGGTCGGCAAAGTTCCCAGCAATCAGCTGTTTTGGCCTTTCTCGACTCCGTTGCTCTCTCGATATCCGGGTTCTTATCTTGGCTACAACAAGGTGATGATCCGACTCAATGTTTGCACCTCGGAAGGTTCGGACATCGAGAATACTGGAGGAGTGTCTGACGTCGATCGCAACGTGATCAATCTGGTTGACGGTTGATTGATCAGGAGATCGCCAGGTTCCTTTGTGAATGTTCAGGTGTGGGAACCGCGTGATAGCCACAGAGAGTCCGTTTCCGGATGTGTTGTCGTGCAGGCTGTGTTTACCGATGACTCCAAAGATGTCCTCCTTTCCCAGCTGAGCGTTGAAATCTCCTAGAACGATCTTGGTGTCATAGCTGGGGCATCGATCGTATGTTCTTTCTAGGAGATCATAGAAGTCATCCTTGATGTTGTCATCCTTCTCCTCTGTCGGGGCGTGAGCGCATATTAGGCTGATGTTCCCGAATTTAGCCTTGATGCGGATTGTCATGAGGCGCTCGCTGACTGGGTCGTAGCTCAAGACTTTTTGCCTAAGTCTGCCTCGAACAACAAATCCGCATCCGAATAAGCGCTGCCTTCTCTCTCTATAGCAATTGCTGTAGTAGATATCGCAGTTCTTCATCGCTTTTATGCCGGGCCCATCCCATCGCACTTCCTGGATGGCGGTTATGTCAGCTTTGTAGCTGTCAAGGGCCTCCGCAAGTTGTTCGGCTGCACGTGGCCTGTTAAGGGACCTCACATTCCACGTGCAAAACCGAAAATCTTTGTCCTTAAAACGTTTGCTGGGATCGTCAACAGTTGATCCGTCCTTATCCGAGGCATGTTGTTGTCTCTGAACTTCTGGTTTTTACGTGGTGAGGAAGTTACCCTCACGCACAACCCACGGACTGGTAGGCCAGGCCCATTATTTAAATCCTCGGGCAGAGGGGGTCGCTGCATACATTAGTTCACCATACAACGGGTGTTGTGATGGCTATCCAGGGGGCGCCACGTGGAGGCTGTATGTCAACTTGACCTGTGCACTAACGAGGATTGCCTTGGCAGCTCGCCATGTTGAGCGCAATCAACTACGTTACCTCGCGTGCATAGGTCCATGCCCCCCTAGACTGCAAGCATCCCTGTGAAATTCATCGTTACTGGTGTGTGTTCTCCACTTCCCACACAATAAAAGTAATGTACTTAAATCTAAGCAAACAAAAGCGAACTTTACAAAATTTGGGATGAAAAATTGTTACAATATTTTCCTGATTTAAACCAGAAGTCTCTTTATGTCTGCTTATGGATTATGGTACCCAAATGCATTGCTTACTCCGCCATCTGATCTTTACGTTGGTGAACATGAACGAAGGTTGTCTTCTATATTTCGGGATTGGTCAACCCTAGTGTTGCAATCTGGAAACTGCCAGCTCTATCGTAAAGCTTGACATATTTGAGGTTATACGTACTCAGAACGTTTTGACATACGAACGCTATTTGTGTTGTTTACAGTAACTTAAAAGGTTCTTCTCGGACAAAAAAAGGGTATTAAATCGTGAAAATTTTCGTGCGAATATTTTTTACAAAATTCAACTTGGATTCACTCAACAACAGTGCATCGATGAATTTAATTTAATTTTTGGCGATGAAACTCCATCAAGGACCAGTGCTTATCGATGATATGTTGTATTCACCCGAGGTCGTAGTTCACTCCAAGACGAATTTCGTGAAGGTCGTCCAAAATCAGTTCTTGTTCCGGAAACCATGGATGCTGTGCGCCAACTGATATTGCGAGGTCGTCATGTGATCTGTCGTCGAATTGAAATAACCTTAGACATTAGTGGCACCAGCATACATTCAATATTGCATAAACATTTGACCGTTAAAAAAATTTGTTCGCGTTGGATCCCACACAATTTCTCAATCGCTCAAAAAAAGGCTCGTGTCGATTGGTAGAAAGAAATGCTCCAAAAATACGATCGCAGTGCTTCAAAACACGTCTATGACATCATGACAGGTGATGAATCGTGGATCTACGCGTATGAGCCCGAAAATAAACAGCAGTCGACTGTATGGATGTTCCAAATAGATCCAAATTCAACAAAAGTTGCTCGCGCACGAAGCACTTGCAACCAAATGGTCGCATGTTTTTTCGACAAAACTGTACCAATAGCACAATGCAGAACAGTCAATTTTGAGTGGTACACAACCATTTGTTGGCCATTTGTCTTCCAAGAAATCAGGACAGCTAACCGCCGAAGACGGATCACTCTTCACCACGACAATGCGAGCTCTCACACATCCGCTCAAACAACTGCATTTTTGAGCACTCAAAACATCGATTTGATGAGTCATCCGCCGCATAGTCCTGACTTGGCACCGAATGACTTATTTTATTATAATAACAGTAATAAATAATAGTTGGCGCTACAGTCCAAAAGGGAACCTGGGCCTAGCTTGTTCATCAACCACACGTGTTGTGCGCGCTACTGTTCTCTCAAGTGTAGATGGGACCAACAGCTTTTTGCCGACTCCGAACGGCGAAATTTGATAAGCTTTCTTGGACACTTCTTAGACTTTTTGAGTGTTGTCAGCAGCTCGAAAGATGTAGTTCCGTGAAAAATTAGAAAAACTCGTGTCGAGCTGGGAATCGAATCTAGACCTTCGGCGTGTGAACATCGCACTCTACCCACAACGCCACGGCGGACACTTCTTTTTATTCCCGTACGTAAAAAATAAAATGAGGGGTCAACGTTTTTCGACACCTGAAGGAGCGTTTGATGGGTTCAGAATGCATGTTTTGGAGATACCTCAATCAGAGTGGCGAAAGTGCTTTGACACTTGGTTCAAACGCATGCAAAATTGTATAGATCATAATGGGGAATATTCTGAAAAACAAGTAATATATTTTCGATGATTAATATTTGTTTCTGTCCTCCAATCCCGAAATATAAAATGTACCCCTCTTTTACAGAGCTCTGTTGCTGATTGCTTGTCAGTCTACCATGCAGAGCGTTTTGACATGTCCGCAGAATAGATGATTTTTTTATGTCGCAATGCTTTCATCAAATTTTAAATCACACTCCTGCTTTTTGTTAACATCATCCCCGAGAGCCAGAATGCTTTACTGCACACCATAAAATATACACACAAGCTTTGGAATTAACTCAATTGCTGTCTTTCTGAAAATACATCGATAAACAATTTCAACAAGGACTGCTCTAATGCTGAAGGGCTTGACACACTCTCCACATGTTGTTTCTGGTGAGAATCCATTTTACTGGATTCATTACTTCGGACACACAAAAACAGCAATACTCCATACTGGTGCACAGTGCTGACTTTAATTGAATTGCAAGAAGTGAAGCCTGCCTCCATGTGTGACCAATACGCACAATTGTTTGCACATCTGAAAGAGATTGCCCATAAGTCGGGATTTAAATTGGTTTGAGGTTCTGTCAATATATGTCGAAGCATTCTCCAGAAAATCCATTGGGTTCAGTTTCAATTGAAACAAAATATTTAGAATGCATGAGGGAACAGCAGACAGTTTAAATTGAATTTTAATTTTCCAATATTTATGTTGTGGGGATAATGTTTGCAGATTGACCGTAATTATCTACGAGCATTGGCTGTTTTTTCGCGAAGCTCTCCAATTCGATGTGGAATATCAGCGACAAACTGAGTCAACCGATTTTCTGCATCACCCACCAATTTCATCATCATCGAACTTACTTTGCCAGTAATGAATTGCTCGAAAAATGGCTTATTTCTATACATATCAGACACATTTCAGTGATTTTAATTAGACCCTTAATGTTGAAAAGCCGATGTTGGGCAACCTCGATAATTCCACAATATCGTGACAGGAAGTGGCTCCACTACCTCCTGACAAAACTTTTGTCGCAGCCGTTAAGTTTCAGAAATTCATTGACATTTTCAGAGATATGCCATTCGATGCCAGTACATTGAAGTGTTCGTAATGGTTTCGAATAAACTAGGGTCCAACCTTCATTCACAACTTGTCTCACTGACTGATGTCTTTTCATTAAATTTTTCTCTTTGTTTAAAGTAAGGCATCACAGATCTGACTTCTTCAAATATTTTACTGGTCTTCCAACCAGTATAACCTCTAATGGAGGCAACGCTTTGTAGAAAGTTTAGTCTGACATCTCCGGTTTATTGATAGGCTCCATCTGGCAATGAAACAATTAATAGGGCCACCATAGTTCCCTAAAATCTTGTTGTACGAGTACGAGTTTGATTACTTTTGTTGAAATTGTTGGTCACTTGCACACTTTAGCACCTTGATTATGTCGTTTAAACTTGGGGCGGCGTTTTTTGATTAGTACGTCTGGAGTTCTGACAAGTGGTCCCAACTTTTAATAATAATTATAAAATGGTGCCTTAGTCCACAGGGGGATCAGAGTCTTGATTATCAAATGTTCGTGTTATGAGCGCTACTGTTCTTTCATGAGGATCTACAGTTAATTGCCGACTCCGAACGGCGAAGTTTGAGAATCATTTTCTTTATTACTCTTTGATTGTTATAAGTAGCTAGAAAGAGATGGTGCCGTGAAAAATTCAAAGTGTTATAGCAGGGAATCGAACATGGACCGTCGGCTTGTGAGTGTCGCACTCTACTCACTACGCCACGGCGGCCACACACGGTCCCAACTATTTGGAGGACAAATAAATACACTCCGTATTTTGCGTTCAAATTTCTTTTATTAAAAAACGTTAAAAAATATATCGCTTGAAGTATTTTCTTTCCAAAGCAGGTACTGTTTCCCATCTCTTCGGTAATTTTCGAAAACCATCTCTAAAGAATGCCCAGAGCCATTCTTTGATTTCTTCAAAGACTTGAGCCGATGAATTCAATATCGTTTTGTATCCGTCAAAAAGGCGGAAGTTGAAAGGAGCATGGTCTGGAGAATGTGGCGCGTGGAGTAAGACCTCCCATTTCAGCGTTTCGAGGTAGTTTTTGGCCGCTGCAGCCACGTAAGTACAAGCGTTTTCATGTCGCAATATTACCCTTTTAGGCCTTTCTGCCGTTTCTGGTAGTTTTTTATGCAATGCACGCCAAACTCATTAGTTGCAGTCAATACCGTTTCCCATCAGTGGTTTCTATTAATTTTGGAAGCTCATAGTCCAGCACACGCGTTTGATTTCATCAAATTAAAAACAAGACAATGATAGAACAGGTTCAACGTGCTTTGGATAGAATTTTTTTCTTTTTGGGGTTATCGTAGCATATCCTCTGTTATCTCGAGTCCCCGTCTGGTTACAAAATCTCTTCCTTTAATGATTTTCAAGAAACAGTTCCTATGTTTACTTTCGATATCTAACGATTTCTGGGAGTACCAACGATTCTGTGAGTTATTCAGAAAAGCCCTACTTTCTCAGCTTCAAACTTTTTGGGCTGGCCTAGACGATCTTTGTCCTTGACATAGAAAAATATAACTTTATTTGAATACATTTGATTTGATACATTTTCAACCCACCAAGTAAACTGTTTTGCAAAAAGTTCCCCAAATTAAATAATTTTATTCACTTTTTTGTTTTCTTATAAAAATATGGTACAAAGTCCCTTTCCAAAATTGCGCTGTTGAAACGAAACGAAACAAAATTTAAGGCTGTTTTCAGGAGGAAGAGTATTTCAAATTGTCATATTTTGCTCAACCTACAATTGAAAACATTTGTTTACATTGACATTAACAACGGAATATTCTTCCTGTAGTCTCTTTGAAAGAAAACTAGATATATTTTCCGGTCTTGTGGCTACCCAATTAAGTGAAAAGAACCTATTCTTCTTCTTCTTGTGGCGCTACAGTCCGGGGTAGACCTGGGCCTCAACCAACATGCCTCTCCAGCCAGCACGATCTTTCGCTAGCTGTCTCCATAGGCACTCCAATTTGCTTGAGGTCCTTCTTCACTTGTGTGCGCCACTTCAGTCTAGGCCGTCCTCTGTTGCGTTGTCCCAATGGCACGGATTCAAAGACTTTTCGGGCCGGAGCAGTGGTTTCCATACGCTTTACATGGCCTAACCATCTTAAGCGTTGTATCTGTAAACGCTTGACCCGGCGCATGTCGTTGTACAGCCCATAGAGTTCGTCATTAAATCTTCTCCTCCAGATTCCATCAACGCAAACAGGACCAAAAATCGCACGCAGAACTTTTCTCTCGAAGAGACTAAGGGCTTGAAAAGAACCTGCCTCCATAAAATCATCTGAACTGAGTTCGAAAGTGAGATGTGAGCATTTGACCATTGAATTTCATACCATTGTAGTTAATGAGCAAGTTAGATCCTGGTCCCCCTGCGGACTGTCGCGCCAACAATTATTACAATTATTATGTTTTCCATAGATGCCTGTTTCCTCAGGTTTCCGAAGGCATTTTGTCCTTCCAAAATTTTGGTAGTATCATCTCCAATCTCTATCTTTTTCAAAAATCTCATCCTTTCCGTTTGAAAAGCCGTTCCGGGTTGAAAAATAACTTACGACATATTTGGATTTCAACTCGTACGGTGATAGATTTTCCTGCTTTTTAATAAATTGTAATTTCTTTAACCGAACCGAATTTGTTTGCTGAGTCACTCCTTACAATTTTGCGTTTGGCAGGGATCATGATCGAGAAAAGTCTCCAGTTCCTCATCTTCTAACTCCTTGGGCTGGCCAGGATGGTACTTTCCTTCGACACTAAAATTATCACTTTGAGCAGCTTAAACCTCTGCATTACCTATTGGTTGGAGCAGATTTACCATTCATTCATTTCGGAAACTTTCCATGGGTTTCGGCTGCGCTTTTCTTTTATTGGAAAAGAAAATCATAACTTTCCACTCATGTTGTATTTAACAACAAGACAAATCCGAAAATTTTCGAAGAGTCACAACAATTTCGTTGTCTTAAACAGACCTTGGTTGACTCTAGTTGTTGCTGAAAAATGTCACACCTTTCCAGTGAAGTACGTAATCTCTTCCAAGAATAGTACAATTGCGGGTGGCGCCATCTTTTGAAAACGGAGAAATTAATTTGTACCCCCAATATGTTTTGACGTCGAATGTCACGGGCAATTGGCATGTGAAGCTGAACCAATTTTTATGTATTTCAATGTTTCTCTGACGTTTCTGGAATTAAGCGTTTGTTAGCCCATCTTGGTAAATATGGCGTTGCTTCTTGGCCGAAAATTCATAACTTGTCCCTGAAAAAAGGGTTACTCTTCAATTTCAAAATTCACGTTACTCTTCGCCAGCATTCCTACACTAGGGGTCCAGCAGGATGGATATACACAAGCAACAGGCTGTATGAACAAATCAATGGTGTGCAACGACCATCGGATTCTATTTTGGAAGCATTTCCCAAGAATGCATCCATCTTCATGTTTACGTCCACGAAATTTCCGCAAAATCCTTGTAGCGACCTTTCAAAATTCACCGAAAGCACTCTCCACACTTGATATGCGAACAAACAAATCTACGCAGCTGACACAGCCAGGAGCGAACGTCTTCTACAAATCTATATTTCGCTGCGATTTGAAGTCTCTCACTAATCACCCACAATCGGTCCCACCGGAGCCTTGATTTCACAGTACCCGGGCACTCGCATGTAATTCTCTCAGAAGGTTAACCATCTTACTGCTGCAGACGCTCTCGAGTCATCTGCTTTCCACTCTCCCAACCTCGATTCCAATGAAAGACTCATCCCTGCACACTGGATACTGGGTCAATTATCGCCTTGTCTACAGAGATGTCGCCGATTGCCCGCCATCAAATTGACGGCCCAGATCGTGAAGGGGATCACGACGAATGCGGGTGATTTCTGCAACCGCAATTGCGACAAAGTGAAACTTGAAGGCATTTCGCATCCATGTCAAGTGCGCAAAATTCAAAATTAATTTACATGTCATTAGTTCCATGTCGAAAGCGCATACCCGAACACAAGAAGTCCGCCCCTTGGGTGCCTGCAGCTTCTATTCAGACCGGCATGACAACACTTGAAAGTTAAAAGTATTTCAATCGCAGGTCATTAGATGTAATTTCCCTTGGAGTGACTTTAACGTTAAATTTCCTCTTTCTGTGCGAAATTTTAATTGCAGTTCCTTGCGCATTGAAGCAGTCTCTCATGGTTATTAGGGGCGCGTGTATGTGTGAGAGATTCATAGTTTCTTCGTCCTCGACAGCTTGCTTGATTCGTGTGGGCTCGAGTGACTTGCACTAACTCTTGTCCTTTCACAGATCCAATGAAACGCTCATTACGGATTCTTCCTTTTCGCCTCGTCCCCCAATCCCCCGGTCTCTTGTGTTTGCGGTGCGCAGGGGAGGACCGGAGAAACAAGAACAACACTTCCCCCCTGTGATATGTAAATTAATATTTTCATAGAGTCATTTCAACATTCGGTTCGTTTGGGGGGGTTGGGGATGTAGCCTTCTGCCCGTCATTGAATTAAAGTTTCGCTCCTTTCCCCCAGCGGAGAAAATCGCACTCAGTCGCACAAGGCGCACAGATACCACATAAAAGGATGTAGCAATCCCTCTTATCTGAAGTGCCCTAAGTGGAGTGTGGAGCAGGGCAAAGCAGAGCAGCCCACTTGTGCAACTACCGCACACCGCATCTGATATTAAGAGGCTATTATAGCGTGTGAAGAAGTTTATTTAAGGTTGCATTTACAGACATTCTGTGTAACTGTACCAGGCTCCAAGAACGGATATCCGGATGCCCGCCACCGCAGACACTGTAGCCCGGGCTCCCAGATGGGGTGTGCAAGTTGTTGAGGTTTCAGAATACACTGTCTAAGATGCATGCAAATTTATGGCTGGCGAAGACCACTGCGGTCTCGTCGGTTCGGGTGGTTGGGCTTGGTCCTTGTGCTTGATGAAGAAGGGAAAATAAATGCTGTTTGAAAGTTCATAATTGCATCTATTTGCATACATTATTGAGTGGAAGAAGAAATACGCCCTGCCAACGCAAGGTCTCTCCCACCACACCGCAGGCGCACCAAATCTCCTCTACGAAAATACCAATGACGCCAGTCGGAGCGTAAGGATGCGGATCCAGAGTTAATGTTGGCATAAATAGTTGTAACAAGTAGTTAAGAAGTGCCATTCATGTGTGCCTGATACACACGACTGCGGTGTCCTTGGACGGTCGACGTGGATGAGAGTCGTATTTGTTGGTCTGTCAGTGCGGGAATTTGCTGTGCATTCTCTAGGAATGCGAATGCGAATTAAGTTGTTAAAGTCTTGCATCACAGAGAGGGAGTTTTCTTTTTCCCTGCTAGTCCCTTTCGGAGAATTTATTCACGAGGTCAGGAAAGTGGGACAATAACGTGGGAAAGTGGACTTGCAGCTTGTTGCTTAATGATCCGCAATGATGTCAGGAGGGGTGGGAAGATTATTGGGGTAGAACTAGGTCTGGCGGTCCTGTATGTCGCATCAAGGTCTTGCAGTGTATCAGAATCATTACCCAGCCCCACCTCACTCCACTTTGCGGTCGCTTTCCTCAAATACCAATGCTCACAGCGTAGATTCATCAAGATGAAGGATGAATAGAACTTGTGCGGTACAATGTAACTCACAAAAATAATTGAAAGATGGGTTTTCAAGAGCAAAGTTTCTTTACCAGCCAAATATTTGAGCTCTAAGTGCTGCTACCAACATGACGCCATACCGGTGATATGACGTTTGAAATATATTGTTTCTGTTGTTTTATATTTAAGTTTCTGGTTAAAAAATATTTCCCGGACTGCACTGTGCACAGAAATGTGCGAAGATTAGCGGGATCTCTTAATGAGCGACTCCTTGACCAACCACTCAGACGATAGGTTACTGCGAAAATGTTAGAGGGACATACAGCTTCCTTCGCGGCGTGTCACTCATGAAGTTCATCGGAGGTCTAAGTCTCAGTTTCCTTTTGAGCTACTTGCTTACTGGAGACGGTTCCTTAAACTTCTTGTTCAAGCAGTCCTTTAGCTACTCAACGGCTTGCTGAGCTCGCTTGCTTGATTGACTATTTGCGCATGTTGGGCAGGATGTTTCGGATGTTCTTTGTTCGAGATTTCGGGAGCTTGGAGCAATGAACATATTTTCAACTGATGGGACTTACAATGACAGCCTGGTTCTCCAGGCCAAACAGTGTACAGGGACCACCAGAAATTTTTTTATGGAAGCATTCAGTCGACGACGAGTGAGAATTGCTTCGGCACTTGCAACAGCTCATAGTAAGATAAGTTGTAGTGTGTAAGGTCTAAATCTAACCTGGATGTTAAAAATTTCAACCGAGAGCAACACAGTTGCGAAGCTCGACAAGGAACTATATACGGGGTCTGTTAAAAAAATTTTCATTTTCTTTATTTTGTTATGTCGGCATTTTGTTATATAGCCGCTGTGGCGTTTTGGTTAGAGTGCGACACTCACACGCCGATGGTCCAGGTTCGATTCCCCGCTGAACACCAATTTTTCGAATTTTTCACGGCACCACCTCTTTCGAGGTGTTGACAACATTCAGAGAGTAGAAACTGTCTAAGAAAAAGCTTTTCAACTACGCCGTTCAGAGTCGGAAAAAAACTGTAGGTTCCTTCCACTTGTGAGAGAACAATACCGCGCACAACACGTGTAGTTGATGCGCAGTCTAAGCATTCTGTTATATGATAGTTGGTTCTTCTGTCCTTCACTGCCACCAGTTTGACCGGTTGTTTAATTTTTGTTTGGCGAATGTTGAAAAACGGAAAATTGAAAGCAACACTTTCATCCTATAATGCTTTTCATTTCCGGAAAGAAAAAAAACGCATCTCAAGCTCACAAAAAGTCATATGTAGTTTGTTGTGGCGAAGCCTTTAAAGAACGGCAGTGTCAAAACGGGCTTGCAAAATTTCGTTCTGGTGATTTTTCACTCTAAGATGAAAAACGCTCTGATCGTCCAGTTGAAGTTGATGGCGATCAAATCAAAGTAATTATCGATTTGGATGGTCACAGTACAACACGAGAGATTGTAGAAAAACTTCAAGTCTGACATGCATGCATTGAAAATCGCTTAAAACATATTTTCTATGTACGAGAATAGGTTTGTCATAAGCTGAAGGCAAATTATTTTACACAGCCGTTTCTTCCTCTTTCTTCTACCTTCCTTTAGATAGCTCAAGCACGGTTCTTTTGTATGCAATGGGTGATGAGTGAGTAAGGCGGACAAGAAATAACCCCTCCGACGAGCTTAGCCGAGCAACCGCAAGCGTGCCGTCGTCCTCCTCCTCTTCAAAGAAGCTGACCCTGTGGCTAATATCCCCAACTGCAACAAATAATGTAAATCGGGAAAGATCGATCGAAAGCAAGCCCTGTAAACTAGCACAAACAACATCATAAAAATGTTATGCTGTCAATTTGTTGGGATTACAAAGGAATTGTCTTCTTGGGACTTTAACCATCCAACCGAATGGTCAATTCAGATGTCTACATTCAACAAATAACTAAATTGAATAATGCAGTAGAAGAAAAACGGCCCGAATTGACAAATCGAAAAGAAGTTGCATTCAGTCATGACAATGCAAGGCCACACACATCTTTGGTCACTCGGAAAAAATTATTGGAGCTTGTTTAGGATGTTCTGCCACCATCCACCATTTAGTCATGACCTTATACCATCTGATTACTTTTTGTTTTAATTTTTCCAAAACTCTTTCATGGCAAAAACTGCAATGACGATGATCATCATCCTTATTGAAATTCCTGATCAAACCATACCTGACTCAGTTTTTTGCTGATAAAAAACAGAAGATTTATGAACGCGGAAAGAATGCAAAAGGTCATTGCTCCATACATTATAGAATATAGTCAGATCGTTGCAAGAAAAAAAATGTCTTTTACTTACTAACTTAGTTGCCAACTCAATAGCAAATTTAGCTGGTTTGTAAGAGACATAAAAGTAGGACGCGTTTTGCGTGTTCGGCGATTTTCCTGATGGCAAAAATCAGAAAACTTTCATTCAATTTTGTATCAAAAATGGAATTTAATCATATTAATTGGAATCGAGGCAAAACCTATTGAGCTACGACCCCATCAGCGAACGGCTCATGACAATTCCCAACAAGACTCAATTCTTGAACATCAACCTAATATGCGCTCACGCCTCGCTGGAAGAGAAGGATGACAACACCAACTATGATCTCGTTGAAAGAACATACGATCGATGCCCAAGCTAAGCCAACAAGATCGTTGTAGGAAACTTCAACGCTCACCCGGTAAAGGTGGACATCTTTGCTGGAGTCATCGGAAAGCACAGCCTGCACGACAACACTTTCGGAAACGGACTCAGGCTGTTGGACTTCGCCTCGGGGCTGATCATCTATGTGTCTCGCGCGCGGTTCCCACACCTGCACATCCACAAAGGGACCTGGCGATCTCCTGATCAATTCATCGTCAACCATATTGATCACGTTGCGATCGGCGTCAGACACTCCTCCAGTATTGTCGATGTCCGAACCTTTCGAGGTGCAAACATCGACTCAGATCATCACTTTGTTGTAGCCAAGGTTAGAACCCGGATATCGAGAGATCAAAGGAGTCGACACAGGCCAATACGGTGTGACGTCGGAAAGCTACAATCGAAACTGATTGCTGGGAACTTTGCCGACCGAGTCTCCCTGAAACTCACTCAGAATTGGACGCTGCCTGTACGTACCATATAAGAAGAGTTGAAACCTTGTCAAGAAGCCATCAGAGAAACTGCCACTGATTTTCTGGGCGCCTATAGGGCAACGCTGCATCGAACAACGAGGGATGTTAGTGAGCTCTTTGAACAGAGAAGAAGGGAAGAGCACTGGCTTCTCAGAAGAAAAAGGAAGGAGCATGAAAAGCGCGCGGTCGAGGAAACGGAAAGGTGTTATGGCAGGAATAAGGTCCGAAAATTTTATCGAAAGCTAAAGCAGCTATCCGGCGGATACCAGGTTCGGACCGAAGCATGCAGTGACCAAAATGGACAAACTCTGTGCTGAGAGTCTGTGAGGATCATTTCTGTAGACTACTTAACGGCGATGACGGCCTCAATTCCGCTGTTATGCAAAATGTTACACTCAATGTGCAAGATGATAGACAAGAATTCCGTCCACCGATTTAGACGAGGTGAAGATAGCAATATCCAAGCTGAAGTCGAACAAAGCTGCTGGAGTGGATTGACTGCAAGCAGAACTATATAAAGCAGCTGGAGATGAGTTGGTTGGGCGCATGCAACAGCTCATCTGTAAGATATGGTCGGAGGAAAGCATACCCGATGAGTGGAATTTCAGCGTCGTTTGCCCGGTCCACAAGAAAGGAGACCTCTCTGATTGCTCCAATTATCGGGGGATCAGCCCTCTTAACATCGCGTACAAGATCCTATCTGTCGTATTGTGTGAGCGTCTGAAACCGCATATCGATATCCTGAAAGGTCCCTACCAGTGTAGTTTCAGGCCATGGAAGTCCGCGATAGACCAGATCTTCACATTACGGCAGATCCTGGAAAGGACTCAAGATGTGCAAATCGACACTCCTTTTCGTCGAACTTAAGGCCGCATATGACACTGTGCAAAAAGACGAGCTATACAGTACCATGTCTAGTCATGGCATTCCTAACAAGCTCGTCAGATTGTGTAGGATGACGATGGGGGACTCTCGCTGATTCCGTCAACGTCGGTAACGAACTCACCGAGACCCTCAATATCAAAACAGCTTTAGACAAGGCGACGAACTGTCATGTGACTTCTTCAACATGATCCTCGAGAAGATAGCGCGTAGCTCACAAGTCAACACCAGGGGCACGATCTTCCAGCTATCCAAAGATCGTGCTGCCTAGAGAGGCTTGTTAGTTAAGGCCCAGGGCCACCCCGGTTTGTAGCGCCACAAGAAGACGAAGAAAGAAGTGGAATCGACTGAAATGTTGACTGTGGCATACGGTGAGTGTCGTCTTAGTCAAACAAATCTTTACGAGTAGTACAAGTTTTTAAAGAAGGTCGAAAAGATGTGACAACGCCACTCGCCCTGGACGCCCCGGCACATATTGAGAAAGTGTTGGGAAAGTGGAGAAAATTTGTAGGGCCCATCGCCGAATCTCTATTAGAGAAGTTGCTGAAAATCTGCATATTGAGTGGTTCATTCCATGTAACTTTTTTAGAAAATTTGGGAATGAAGCTCATTGAATATTGACTAATTGACTATTGTCGCATGATCATCGCTCAGGAATTCTTGAATGTGGTCAACGGCGATCTAGATTTTCTTAAAAAAGTCGTCATTGTTAACGAATTATGTGTACATGATTATGGCATCGAACAAAAGCTCCAATCGATCCAATATAAGAGCCTAAGAGAGTGCTGCTTTAGGCCTTTGCTCTCCTGGGCCTCCTTCGACTCTTTCCTGTTCCCAAGATTGAAGATTCCCGAGAAAGAACGGCGTTTTGCAACGATTGAGGAGATTCTAACCGAATTGCTGAGAGAGCTGAGGGCATACCAATTTTTTTGAAAACACTGGCACAAGTGGCTTGTGTCAAAGATCAACTACTTTAAGGGGGATAAAATGAAATTGATAAATAGATAAATATTTGTGAGGAAAATGAAAATTCATCTTTTTTTGAACAGACCTTGGAAACCACGGGTCCTTTGAAACTACGTTAAGATCGTTCGTGCAGTTTAGTTATAGTCCTTGTGGGAGTATCTTGGTAGGTGTGGCTTAAGCCCGAATCGGGAGGAGAGTTTGGAGTAACCGATAGTGCCTTCTGAGCTGTTCCGTCTGAGTCACCTGCGTAGGGTACGGTAGTGTGGGTATGAGAATTTACTTCTGGTTCGATGTGGAGTTGCATACAAATCTCGCTTCTTACCAAGGAGGGATGTCCGTCCCTTAAAACAGATTCTCAAAATGATAATAGGGATTTCCCAAGACGCGTTTTCCTGACTATAGGTGTACGGACTCCGTTGTATAAGTCCCTTATCAACTGGAGACAGCTTCAGTCCAAATACACAGATGTTCGGGGTTCGACTAGAACTGAAGGCACCGTCCTCTCCTAAACAACCGATTGCCAACCAGATTAAAATGTGCTGCTCCTTTGCTCTTCCTCTAAAATTTAGTTTGCGCATGCTCTCTTTGTTTTTTGACAAATCCGAACAAATCCCAACAGAATCCAAAATACATATTTTCAGAAAACTTCCCAAAGCTGCACTCCTTCGAAATCGAACAAAAAAGCGCCGTATAGAATAATTCCATTGACTGGAGTTGATTTATTGAGCGTATGTGCATTAATTTGTTGGGCAAGGACCATCATTTTCCCACGCATTCATTTATAATTCGTTTCATTAATGGCGCACGCTGCTGCCCGCGGCGGTTGTTAGATGTTGAATAATTTAAAATGTCCTCAGCCATAAATAATTTTAATGAATTTTTAGGAAATTGTAATTTTCCTCTTTTGTGGCTTTCAGTTTAATTATTATCACTGCCCTCGCATGGGCCAGGCAGCATTTTCTCACTGTATTTGGGCGGTTTATGAAAATCCCTCGGTGGGGTGGGGTGGTGTAAAATGGCAAATGGCAACAAATTGCGAGCACAATTAACGATATCAAAAAGGAGTACAATCAATTAAGCTTTACAAATTATGCTCATGCATAACATGTTATTGGAAAGCCAAAATTCAGTCGCTCCCAGCCCCAAGCAATTGTCAATGATTTAGGTCAATTTGCGGATAGCATGAATAATGATTTCAACCGAGAGGGTTTTAAATGATCAGGGGCCGCACGCTGAAGAATGTTTCGATGCATTATGCAGCTATTTGATGCGTTTTTCTGTGACGTTTGAATTTTTCAATGACTCTTAAATAAACAACTCAAAGCACGTTGGGTAAGTGACGCCCAATGTCATTGTCTACGTAAATGAGTTTTTTTTATTTATATTAATACATGCCAACACAAAGCTAATTTGTGAACAGTTTTATTTGTTTACGCTCATTGAATAAATCGACTCTCCATCGTTTTGCATAGTTTAAACTTATTGTGGTACGTGAACCTTCCACTCGCACATACAGTACCTCACAAAATTGAGCGTACACCCTTTTCATGGATGTAATTTCGCCTTTTTCGGTACGAAGAAATGTTTTTGAATATAATTTAGAAATGCAATTTGATTCACCCACATATTCTTTATTATTATATGAAATATAATCTAAAATTGTAAAGCATTGTCCTTCGAAAAACAGTAATAGAATAAAAAATCACCCTTTTTACTCACACAAAATTGAGCGTACACAAATAAAAATACGAGGGTTGCCTTTTATATTTCGGGATTGGTAAACAAAATAAAATATTAAACATCGAAAATAGCTTTATTGTTTTTCAAGATATTCCCCATTAAGATCCATACACTTTTGCATGCGTTTGAACCAATTGTCGAAGCACTTTTGCCACTCGGATTGAGCTATCTCCAAAACACGCATTCTGAATGCATTAACCGCTTCTTCAGGTGCCGAAAAACGTTGACCTCTCCTTTTACATTTTACGCACGGAAATAAAAGGAAGTCATTCGGTGCCAATTCAGGACTATACGTATTTTTGGAGCATATCTTTCGACCAATCGACACGAGCCTTTTTTGTAACGATTGACAAATTGTGTGGAATCCAACGCGAACAAATTTTGTTGACGGTCAAATGTTCATGCAATATTGAATGAATGCTGGTCCCACTAATGCCTAAGGTTGTCTCAATCTTACGGTACGTCACGATCTTGTAATATCAGTTGGAGCACAGTATCAATGGTTTTCGGAACAACAACTGATTTTGGACGACCTTCGTCTTGAAGTGAACTACGATCTCACTATACCATCGATAATCACTGGTCTTTGAAGGAGATTCATTGGTACAAATTGAATTAAGTTCATCAATGCACTGTTGTTCAGTTAATCCGCGTCGAAAGTTGCAAAAATAATAGCACCATTTAATTCAATTTCTTGGGCGAGATGAGTCTTTTAAGTTTCTGTAAACAACACAAATAGCGCTCGTATGTCAAAACGCTCTGAGTATGTGAAAACTCATAATTGTCAAACTTTACGATAACGCTAGCAGTTGCCGGATTGCAACACTAATGTTCCCCAATCTCGAAATATAAAAGGCAGCCTTCGTATAATTGCCGCGAGATCTCCGTCACTTTCCTCGATATAATCGCCAAAAGTTGAGCTTTCTGATTGAACCACTTTAAGTGCGGTCGTGGCGAAAGGGTAGATGGCATGATTTGTTCCTTTAACTCTTAGACCATTTTTGAAATTCTTGTGTATAATCTTATAAAAAAATCAAACTTCTCTCTTTATTAGAAAAGTCAAGAACTGAAAGTCATAATCACAAACTGAAAGTCCCACGTTCGATGCCGCCTCGTAATTTTTCAGAGCACGAACTCTCTTAAGGAAAATACTTTCAAATGTCGTAATTCAAAGTCGGCAGCAAGTCCCCTCTTTTCGTAAAAAAATATAATATGTATTTTATGTTTACTCAGCCCTTTAACCACCGCCAAGGTAGTTAGCAAATGCAAGTCTTTCCTTAATTTGGTCGGCTGACGTAGATGGATTGATTGATGAGAAACGAGACGACCAATGAACCAGTAAAGTACTAAAAACAAAGAGGCATTCGCAGGGCCTGAACCTAGCTTGGGAATAGCTGCATCCTTAATTAAGGTTTCCGTTGACGATTGTGTCTCCCGACAGCACAACCAGAGATGGCATGACTCTGCAGTCTGACTAAGTGCATGCTTCCAGACGTCAGAAAGATATAAGCGGGTTTTCTGTTATCTTTTAGAAAAGACTGCAGACGACTCGCTGGCGTACAAATAGGACACTTCATCTTTGCTAAGCAACTTAGTCTGCTTTGGTTTAGTGATGGCACCATTTGCCACGCCTATGGATAAGGTGAAGGCACCTCAGAGCACTTTCGCTGCCTTGGCGCGTATCCGGAGACAGCTGTTCGGCACTAACGTGGTGGGAGCTGGTAACCTAGGCTCCCTTTCACAGAAACGCTTGCTGGTTTCCTTTTGGCGGATCTAGAAATTACATTAAATGAAGATTACTGCTTTTAGTATAATAGACCTGTTTTTGTGTCTGCGCGCTCCAGTGCAGTGCTTCCCAACTTTCAACAAAAACACAAAATAAGGAAGTTTTGTCTCCTTGTGGGCTCATGCACTATTAAGTAATTATTATGATTGATTATTAGTAGTTGAATAAGCAAAGACAAGGAAGAGAATGTTCAAGCAAGCTGATGGAAATTTCGTCCACAACCAGCAGGGCTCTGCCCGAAGGATACCCTTTTTTACATTCTCATACTTAGGGGATCTTCTTCCGCTTTCTCTCTGCTTTCGACTCGCATATCTTAAGAACACAAATCGCAGAACATCTCATCTTTCTTGAAAGCTCTTAATCCACCATTTCATGGAAGCATCGCGTACATATTCCAATCCATCTCGAAATATTTGTGATTAAATTATTTATATTTACTTCAATTTCCGGGAATGAAATACTTCGAAGAACCGTCGCATCGGGGTTATGTCATCGGGCCAACCTATGGGAGTTTTGTTATTGCTGGTATTTTCATATTTATGGTTAAGTTGACCATTGGGTTGGAAGTGCTTCGTGCGCGAGCAACTTTTGTTGGATTTGGCCCAATTTGAAACACCTATACAGTCGACTGCTGTTTACTTTCGGGCTCATACGCGTAAATCCACTATTCATCACCTGTCACAAAGTCATAGACATGTTTCGAAGTACCGCGATCGTATTTTTGGAGCATTTCTTTCTACCAATCCACACGAGGCCATTTTTTGAACGATTGACAAATTGTGTGGGATCCAACGCGAACAAATTTTTTTGACGGTCAAATATTCATGCAATATTGATTGGTCCCACTAATGCTTAAGATTGTCTCAATCTCACGATAGGTCACATGACGATCTTGCGATAGCAGTTGACGCACAGCATCAATGGTTTCCGGAACAACAACTGATTTAAAACGACCTTCACGAAATTCGTCATGGAGTGAACTACGACCTCGGTTGAATTCACCATGCCATCGATAATCACTGGTCCTCGATGAAGCTTCGTCGCCAAAAATTGAATTAAGTTCATCGATGCACTGTTGTTGAGTTAATCCACGTCGAAAGTTGTAAAAAATAATCGCACGAAAATTTTCACGATTTAATTCCAGTTTTTGGGCGAGATAAACCTCTTAAGTTACTGTAAACAATACAAATAGCACTCGTATGTCAAAACGTTCTGAGTACGTATAACCTCAAAAATGTCAAACTCTACGATAAAGCTGGCAGTTGCAGATTGCAACACTAGGGTTGACCAATCCCGAAATATAAAAAGCAACCTTCGTACTTGGGAAACACATGAATCCTATGAAAAAAGTAGTAAACATTACTAAGTCAAGTTAAAGAAAGGAGAAAAATGTATTTATTGATCATTTGCGTTGGGAATTTTGTGTTAAAAAGTATTCGAAAGCGTTTTCTTTCTGGCATGGAGAAAAAAAGGACAGAAACTGATATTTTAACACAAAGGCTTATCATTAAGCTATTTTGTGAGGGAGAATTTTTACTAAAGATTGGTAGGACTGAAGGGCGAATGTACAGAAAATTATAAGAAAATAAGGAACCGGAGGTACATTTCAAAAAGCTTATGGAAGAGGTAGGAAAAAATTTTATCGGAACAACACAAACGTTTAATTGTTCGTAAGGTTAAGTGTAGCCGAAAAATTAGTATACCAGCTAGCGTCAGAAATTTTTACAACGAAACAGAAGCCTTTGACAGTCACAAGTGTACCGCTATGAAGTGAGCGCCAAGATACAAATGCCTCGATAAAAAACATTTGTTGAGAACGAGCCCTTATTTTTTTGGTTTGTTTGCTATAACATCTGTGTAAAATATGTAGTGTACATTAAGTCATTGAAAAGACAACATCATATTTTTTCATCGTGTTAAAAATGTCGAATTTTGTACCAGAAAGTGATGACTTGCGGAAAGCATTAATTTTTTGTTTTCATCAGCAATGTTAAATGTTGCACAACAAACAATTTCTGACCGTTTAAAAGCTATGGGAAAGATCCAAAAGTGTGAAAAATGGGTGTGACATGAATTGAATGGAAGACAGATGGAAAACCGAAAAAACACTTGTGAAATTTTCCTTCAAAGACACGAAAGAAAATCGGGTTTGCATCGGATTGTTACTGGCGATGAAAAATGGATTTATTTTAAGAATCCTAACGGAAAAAATCATGGGTTAATCTGGGACTACCACCAACATCGACTGCAAAACCAGATCGATTCGGCAAGAAGACAATTGCTGTGTGTTTGGTGGGACCAGAAAAGTGTGCTGTACCACGAGCTCCTAAGACCTGGTGAAACCGTTAATACTGATCGCTACCGACAACAAAAAATCAATTTGAACCATGCATTGATCGAGAAACGACCAAAATCGTCCAAAAGACACGGCAAGGTAATTTTGCTCCATGACAATGCACCGGTTCAGGATACAATCAAAACACTTGGCTGGGAGCAGCTACCCCACCCGCCGTATTCACCAGACTTGGCTCTTTCCGACTACCATTTGTTTTCATCGATGGGACACGCATTTGCTGAGCAGCACTTTGATTCCTACGAGGAGGTCGATAATTGGGTGTCTGATTGGTTTGCTTTAAAAGTCGAACAATTTTATTGGCATGGTATTCACAAAATGCCAGGAATTTGGTCAAAATGTGTAGAAACAATGGCCAATACTTTGAATAAAATGTTTTTACTTTCCCATTAATAATATGTGTTTTATTTTTAAAAAAAAACCGGTATACCTGGTACTTCATTTGAAAGGCGTGACATTTGTCAGTAATTAATAAGTGTGCATCAGCGTATTTTGATTTTCTGTTTTAGTTGAAACATAAGTTGTCGTCGGTTATTGGATGCTTATAGAAGTTTTATAGTGAATTAGGTCCGATTTACAAATCAAGCAGAGAGTCAATAATTTTTAAGAATAAGAATTCGAGACTTCACTGGATTTAAGAATAAGAATTCGAGACTTCACTGGATCAAAAGAAACTGAACACAAATTGAACCCGCAGAATGATTGGGAGTGACTCAGATAAATATTTCCGTTCTGTTAACGAATTTTGGATTTATTCAAAGCAAAAAATTGGTGACCATACGAGTTCAACCCTTTGCAATTTGTCTGTCGCATTTTTCAACGCCTTTCTTCCACTTCATTGCGTTCTACAAGCCTAACCTTCAATTAGACACACGTGTGTTACAATAAAGATGTGTTGCATTTATTGCCACTTATCAATGTAAAGGGGTCTGGCCATTGACATCTGCAAACGCAGCCCACAATCAGCTTTCCCTTTTGGAATATAATTTTAAAATAAAAACTGGCCGCCGTGGCCTAGTGGTTAGAGTGCGACTCTCACACGCTGAAGGATCTATGTTCGCTTCCCGGCTGAATACCTCGAATTTTTCACGGCACCACCTCTTTCGAGCTTGCTGACAACACTCAAAGAGTAATAACTGTCCAAGAAAGCTTCTCAAATTTCGCCGTTCGGAGTCGGCAAAAAACTGTAGGTCCCTCCTACTCGTGAGAGAACAGTAGCGCGCATTACACGATTAGTTGATAAGCTAGGCCCTGGTCCCCCTGTGGACTGTCGCGCCAACAATTATTATTATTATTTCACTCAATTGACTCGTAAACATATACTTAGCTTGGCAGATGTCATACTTACGGCAGTGGCATGTATTCCCTCCTTTGGGAACGATGCCAACTGTTTAACTTTGAACCGCTGTTCTTACACTAAGCAAAAACAACAAAAGTGCACTAAACTGGCAAAGCAATCATTGAAAAAATAAAAACAAAGATTATGATAAATTCGTACTAAAAGCAACACAGCAGGGAAATATTTACATTTGGCATTTATCTATAAATTCGTACGGCCCACCTTTTTGTAGGGTGTATCAGCTCGAATGGAAGAGGTGTGAAAAGTTATAAATATTCTCGAATTTTGTGGTTCTTTTTGGTTCGCTACGACAGTCTCCTCTTAACCATTTATGCGATTGCATACGCTCAGGAACTTAGCGAATGAAATTGGGAATGGACACAATGCGGTTTTAGCTTTATTTGGTTTTAGGAATCTGATAGGAATCATCACTGTTTGAATTGTGCTGCTGGTTTGTGAAGTAGATCGGGTAAAATATCAATTGTTTAACTGCATCTCTGCAACCTTGCAATACGAGCCATGTACAACCATTTGATCTTCACTACCCTGGTCTATAGATCAGAAGTCAGAATACGAATTGTACGGCACTACAAGCCACAGGTTACGGAGGCCTAACTTCTTCAAGAATTGCTTCCTTAAATTCAGATACGAAACGAGAAGCTTAAAATGAACCCACCACTCACCTATAACGACAGGTCTGCCACAGATGTACTGTGAGCGTGAAAAGTGAGTGAATAAATATCTGATTACTGTATACAGACGAAAATTGGGTCAAAACAACAACAAAACTCAAATTCCATTGATACATAAAAACAGCTTTATTCAATGTGATCAATTATTCAAAACATTTTATTTAGTGAAGAAAGCAAATTCGAAATTTTTAAGAGCCATATGAATAAAAAAATTTGGAGTGCAGAAAATGAAGAATTTACTGAAAAAAATATTAGGCCGGTCGTGAAACAGCAGTGTAGCAGCATTTGGGGTCGGTAATCTTGTCTTCGTTGATAGTACAATGAGGAAGAAAGATTATCTAAATCTCTCGTTACCAGCATTTGGGGTCGGTAATCTTGTCTGCATTGATAGTGCAATGAGGAAGGAAAATTATGCAAATATTCTCAGGACCAACTTGCAACCGAGCGTAGACAAATTAGATTTAGCTAGGAGCAAGACAATGATCCTAAGCATACCCCACGTCGTGTTAAGGAATGGTTGCTTTATAGGACTCCAAAACAGCATGATCATCAGCCGCAATCATCGGACCTTAACCCAATAGAACACTTATAGGAGCATTTGGATAGAAGAATTCGACAGAGTACGATTAACAACAAGGAAGACCTGAAAAAAGCTATAACAGAAGAATGGTAAAAAATTTCCCCCGTGGTAATGTCTATGCCACGTAGACTCAAGGAAGTAATAAAGTCTAAAGGAGGACCAACAAAGTACTAAATTTATTTTTTTTAAGCAATAAATAAGTACATTTGTTGGTAGAAGTGTATACTGTTTACTCACTTTTGACTCGTAATACCTGAAGTAGTTATAATTTTCATTCAAAAAATGTATTTGTTATTGTCTTTTGTTTGTTAGTGTTTGATCACATTGAATACATCTGTTTTTGTGTATCAATGAAATTTTGACGCTCACAGCGCACTAAAGAGATTGTATAAACTCGCATTTTTTACTTTTTTTTTTACAATTTCGTTTCATCTACATGCGTTCTTTAATTACTACAGAGAACGCATTATTAGCCATTCTTCACTTTGTTTTATTTACTTGCATTCCTTACTTTTGTTAAGCCTTCTACTACGACTGCAAAGCACTTTCAGAACGACAAAAAGGACAGATACCAATTTTTTCAGAAGCAATATATTTTATCGGAAAGAATGGAACTGATATACATTGAATGGAGCTAAAGTTTTCAACTCTGTTCGAGGACTTTGGTTATAAATTGATTTTTGCAACTTTCTTCTAGTCTTTTTTCATCAGAAAACTGACATAAGACATGAATACATGCTTGAATACATACATGAAACATAAATGATCATCCCTTCAAGTCTGCCCGACCACATACACGCACCCGTTTTTAAGAAAAGGAGAGGCTTTAATAATGTGCGAAAATTAACAAAAACTCGTACAAATACCGAATCCGTGAAAGGAATTCGTTTTGCCGGATGTCATAGTCTCCAAATGAAAGAAATACTCATTAAAAGTCGAATTGCCTTAAGGACATTGACGATCCTTTCGTTGGTTCCTTTGTTAAAAGAAACTCCATTTGTCGTGTACATATGCTAAATTCGAGCACATTTTTACACAGCTTATTATTTTGATTAAAACTCTTGCAACTATTTGTATGTTTTTCATCAATTACATAACTTTTTAAACTTGACGTCTTGTATTTTATTGAACGCAAGTGAAAAAGAACACAATAGGTTTGTACCAGCACTTTCCTTACTAAATTCTAATATCTGTCATTTGTTAAGGAGTGGGGGTAAATCTATCTCAGAAAGACACAAAATACGAGATGATTTCAATATATTCCCTGTATCGGGGTGAAGCTGTGGTTTTATACATAAATTGACTTATTTATCAAGTTTAACTTTTATTTTTGTGCATTCATGTAAAATTTCATATAAATGTGATTATTAAATCGCGTTTTATCTCTTGTTAAACAGAATCATAATGGCAACTGAGACGTTGATGGTGAAAATTGAGCATCGCGCTGCAATTAAATTTTTCACCAAGCAAGGATAGAGTTAAAAAACTATTCATGAAGAGATGGTGGCTGTTTACCAGGGTTCCACACCTTCATTATCAACTGTGCAAAAGTAGTCAAGTGAGTTCAAAAGAGGCAGAGAGAGCATTGAAGACGAGATGTGTAGTGAGTACGCAGACGGTGTTATGGATCGATTTTTTTACTGGGGATGAAACATCCCTGAACATCCCTGAACATCCTGAACCCTGAACGCAAACAAGAGTGCATAATAAAAATAATAATTGTTGGCGCGACAGGCCGTAGGGGGAATAGGGCCTCGCTTGCTCATCCTCTACTCGTGTTGTGCGCTCTACTGTTCTCTCACGAGTAAAAGGGACCTACAGTTTTTTGCCGACTCCGAACGACGAAGTTTGAGAAGCTTTCTGGGACAGTTATTACTCTTGGAGTGTTGTCAGCAAGCTCGAAAGAGGTGGTGCTGTGAAAAATTCGAGGTGCTCAGCCGGGAATCGAACCTAGACCCTTCGGCGTGTGAGCGTCGCACTCTACCCACTACGCCACGGCGGCCACAAACAAGAGTCCATGCAGTGGCATAAAATTGAACATACCCCTCAAAGAAGTTCAAAATCACTCCGTCTGCCGGGAAGCTCATGGCCACAGTTTTTGGGACTCAAAGGGAATCTTGCTCATTGAGTACAAGAAAAAGGTGAAACCATCAACGCCACATTCTACGCTTCCACTTTGCATAATTTGCGGGAGGAAATTAAAAAGAAAAGATGGAGCGGGTGTGTTGCTTCTTAATGACAACGCTCCTGTTCACACGGCGCGACTTTCCAAGGCTGCTGCGCGAGATTGTGGTTTCGATGAAATCCAACATCTACTCTACAGTCCAGACCTTGCCCCTAGCGATTATTTGATGATGTGATTTGATGTTTCCGGATTTCAACAAATGACTTCGTGGAAAATGATTTTCGGATGATGAAGAACTCAAGTCGGTAATAAATGGGTATTTAGAAAAAGAAGGCATTTTTTTTGAGGGTTTAGAAAAGCTTATCTCAAGATGTAACGAATGCATTGATGTTATATTGAAGAATAAAATCAATTAAAATTGAATTGGCATTGTCCTTCATATCGATACTGAGAGTATATTCCCACTTACGGGAACGGATCTTAATAAATTCACTTCTTCGCTACAGAAAACGAAAACAACAATAAAATTTGAGGCACATACAGAAATATACTATCTCTGTTAATTATAAATTTGACAGAAAACCAACAACCTACCCACAAACATTTCTTGTGTTAAAGTGGGCAGGGTGGGGAAATATTTTACTCTCGAGAGAGAGCGCTCATTTGTAGTAAGATCCATTTTTCCGGAGTACGGAAACGGATTATGTTCATTTGTATTCTTTTGTACTGTTTTGTGTTTTTTGTTTCGGGTACTGGAACACACCTTATCAGTTAAATGTGCACACAATCCCTTTTTCTGACAAGCGGACGAGCACTTGACGGTAACAATTAAAACAACAACAAGGAAGGGACATTTGAGGTGTATTCTTTGTGTCAATTTCATTTTACCTCAAAGAAGTATATGAGACATGACTCAAAAAGTACCGGGATTGACATATAGGGGGCGCCACTAAAAACACATTTTTATAACAATCGGATTATTATTTTACGAGTAACAGGACTTTAAGTGACGCCACCTTTGCGATTTTTAAAACAATGACAAGAAAACAGGATTTCATGTACGCACGAGTTGCCCTTTGCATTGCTTCCACACCCACCGTATTCTCCAGATCTAGGCCCCAGCGACTTCTATCTCTTTTCAGATCTCAAAAAACTCACCGAAAAAAATGTAGTTCGAATGAAGAGGTGATCACCGAAACTGAAGTCAATTTTAAGGTATCAAAATGTTAAAGCAACGTTGGGCTGTTGTTATCACTTTTGAAGGAAACAATTTTGATAAATAAAGTCGAATTATGTCTAGAAAATGCGATTTTATTGGTTATTCCAGATACTTATTGAGTAATGTGGTACTTCTTATTATTTTAAGACAAACCTATTGTTTGATTCAAGATTAATTCAAGATCTCGGAATTCGGAAGCCTTACCCAAAGACTTGGCTTTGATTAACCGAGACTTCCACCTAAACTTTTCTTAACCTGTTCGTTTTCATGATTAAGGCTTGAGCCAGTCTTAAGAAAATATCATGTCCCCAACCCCACAAAAATTCGTAAGCATATACCTCTTACGGCAAATTTTATAAATCGTCTTTGAGTGACTACTTCCCTTTCTAAATGTCGACCAATTTTTCAACTTGCACAGCTTTGAGTTCATCCTTCAAATTAAATTGTAACTGCCACGCATCCCAGTAAACACTCCTATGAACTCCCCTACAAAGTCTCATAGGGCAAAGCATAATTCGACATCGCCTCGCACATCTTTCCATGTTCAGCTATCTGCTTACTCATCCAATCCCCATCCACACAAGCACGCCCGCACACTACCTGTGCGCGGAAATCGCGCCCAATTTTTAATGCCCCGTTCTGGCCGGCAGGAGTGGTGTATTTTGACACGTACTTAATGCGGTTAAATTCAGCGGTTTTAAATCCGATTGCAGTTACTTCCCGGTCCACCACTGCCATGGGTCATGACTGTTAATTTTAAAACTCCGTAAATTATGCAATTTCATGCTGCCGCTGGTGGAGTCGGTCCGCAGAGCCGACACGGAACCGGCTCACAGCTTCGGCCACAGTAACACAATGCGGCTTTGTGGATATTTAATTCTGACGCCTGTCATCCTGGCTGACAGCGAGTGCGAGTGTCCGTGTATCTACAATCAGGCTGGGGTGTGCCAGCAAATTTCTACTCATACATGCCTCCCGCACCAGTCGCCTGCCAGTGCACAGATACGACAGCAAACAACATATCAGATGGCCTGGAAAAAGAATGAATATTCCAAAATGCGCAGCCCCGTGCGGAGGGGGACGAGTCCGCTCTGGTGTGGGCAATTGCCACAATTATCGAGGCCTCGTTGATCCTGGAACTTGCAGCACTCGTCCCAGCCAACAGCAGTGGGCGCTTCGAAGGGGCTTATTAATTAGGTAAATTGTTTGTTTTCGGTTCCGGGAGTGTGATGGAGCACGTCAACGGGCGAGTAATTGATTACAGATAATATTTCAGCGGACCTGTCCAAATTAAAATGTTAATTGTGTTCGGCTGGAGATACTTGTGTGCGTGTGCAGATGAGTGCCTCCACTTCACCGTACTCCGGTGAGCGGATTTCGCCCGGAGCGGATTTGTGTTGCGGTTGCAGATTATTAAGTCGGTCGTGTTGTTTGCGTGGACCCAGATCGACCGGGACAATTGTGCATTTTAAAATGTTTCCGTTGATCGCTTGATTTAAAAATCATCACACATTACAATGCGCTTGACGTGAATGGTTTCGATGTAAATCAGTTTGCTCTGCGGGAACAGGGCCAATCGCCTCAAAATGTGCGAGTACTATCGACTTCCGTAAATTACGCGGAAGTGAACTAGCAATTAGATGGAAGCGATTATGTGGAATGACAGCAGCGCCTGGTGGTAGGGCAGCGTTTATGTTATCGGCTTGTGTAAATTAACAGACGAATACTTTAAAATATGATGTTATGGCGGCTGTGGAAATATTTGGGCAGATTTTCTTAGCGTGTTGAAGTAATATCTTGTGAAGATCAGTGTGACGTCAGGTGCCCTCAAGGATTCAAAGCACCTGGAACGTCTTAAATGGGGGGAGAGTTGAACTTTCACAACCAGGAAGGACTTGTTGCGGAGAAGACTTAGAAATAGGATGATGAGTTATCCTGCAAGAAGATTGTGGTAAAGAATTGAAAGGGGACAATCATGCAACATATCAGGATGATATATTTGTTCCCATCAATTTTACATTTAAGCTAAACAAACAAAAGCCAGAGATTTGTCATTATTTAAATTTGAAAAGTGTGTCTAACCATAAATTTTGAGTTGTGGTGTGGCCACCGTGGCGTACTGGATAGAGTGCGATGCTCACACGCCGAAAATCTAGGTCCAATACCCGGCTGAGCACCTACAATTTTACACGGCACCGCCACTTTCGAGCTACTGACAACACTCAAAGTGTAAAAACTGTCTAAGAAACCGATTTCAAGCTTCGCCGTTCGTAGGTCCTCCCTACTCGTGCGAGAACAATACCGTGCCCAACACGTGTAGATGATGAGCAAGCTAGGCTGGGGACTGTCGCACCATACAATTATTATTATTAAGTTCGAAAAATGTTGGTTTTCGCTACCTTATTTTTTTAACTATATACTTCTTGTTGTGACGCTACGGTTTGGGGTGGACCTGGGCTCAACCAACATACCTCCCCAGCCAGCACGCTAACAGTTGCGCACTCCAAGTTGGTTTAGATCCTTCTCCACTTATGTGCGCGTCTGTTGCGTTGCCCCAATGGCTCAGATTCGAAGACTTTGCGAGCGGGAGCAGTGGTTCATATATGCTATACATGGGCTAGACATCTTAAGCGTTGTACCCGAAGACACTTGACCAGGCGCATGTCGCTGTAGTCTTCTCCTCCAGATGCCATCAACACAAATAGGAGCACAAATCGCACGCAAACCTTTTCCATCGAAAAGACTAAGTGATTCCTCATCCGCTTTAAGTAACGTCCAGGTTTCCGCGCCGTAAGATAGGACTAGGATGATCAAACTGTAAAGTGACTTTAGTCTTTTGAGAGAGGGCTTTATTACTCAATTGCCTCTTGAGCCCGAAGAAACAGCGATTGGCAAGGGTGATTCTGCGTTTGATTTCGGTACACGTGCTATTGTCGCTATTTACCGCGTAGCCGACGTAGAGGAAGTCCTTGACTACCTCCAAGTTTCTGCTGCATAGTGTGACGCTCTGTCGGAGACGCCGGTGTTGTATGTCCTTTTTTCACGACAGTTGGTACTTTGTTTTGCCCTCATTAACCATCAGACACATTTAGCCGCTTCCGCTTCAATGCCAGCATACGCCTTATTGACCGCTCGATGTGATCGCCCAAACAAGTCAATGTCATCAACGTAAGCTAACAATTGAACTGACTTTTGGAACATCGTGCCTCTGGTGTTGACTTGTGAGTTACGCACGATTTTCTCGAGGATGATGTTAAAGAATTCACATGACAGTGCGTCGCCTTTCTAAAACCTTTTTATAAATTCAAGATCTCGGTGAGTTCGACCGACCTTGACGGAGCAGCGAGAGTTCTCTTCGTTATCCTACACAATCTGACAAGTTTGATAGATTTGCCAAAACTAGACATGAAACAGTATAGCTCGTCTCTATATGCGGACTTAAAGTCGTCGACTAGGTGATGAATGTCGATTTGTACTTCATGGGTCCTTTCCAGGATCTGCCGTAAAGTGAAAATCTGGTCTATCGTCTATCGAAATCTACCTAGCAGGTTATATCCGAACTCAGTAACTCAATATTCATTTAACAATTTCTGAAGAAATTTTCACTGTTAGTCTGGCATTTTGTTTCTCAAATTAGTCTCATTTTAGCTCTATACACATGACATTACTGATGCTCTAACTTGTACGGCCTGTCAAACAAATGAGGTTTCAGCTTGTGACGGCAGCAAACATTCACAATTTGATTCAAATTTTTAACCAGAGTGTAGCAGACTTCGAAAAAGAATAGAAGTCACGATAAACCAAGTTGGATGGGAGAGCAATTTGTACTCTTAAAGAATGAAGTACGTGTGCCAGTGCATTGTTCTGTTGGAAGAGTGAGGACCTTTTCCATCTTCTGTAACTAAGTCGCGAAATGACCAGCTATTCAGCATTATAGATCGCAGTGACCACAGTGCCAGGTGCTCACACTGGCCAGTGATTGGCCATATGAGGCCCATGCAGCAGTTCACTTTTACACTAGTTTCAAGTTGGCTTCTGCAAAACAACAAACTTTCCGCAGCAAAGGCTTTTTTAGTTTTTGTCAGAGCTGTAGCTGTATGCTTTCCGCAGTACAAAAACTGGTCCAACCAAATGCCAATATTATAATAATAATTGTTGGCACTACAGTGCAAAGGGGGACCAGGGCCTAGCTTGCTCATTAACTACCCTGTTGTGCGCGCTACTGTTCTCTCACGAGTAGAAGGGACCTACAGTTTTTTGCCGACTCCGAACGGCAAAATTTGAGAAGCTTTCTTAGACAGTTATTACTCTTTGAGTGTTGTCAGCAGTTTGAAAGAGGTGGTGCCGTAAAAAATTCGAAAAATTGGTGTTGAGCTGGGTACCTTCGACCCTTCGGCGTGTGAGCGTCGCACTCTACCCACTACGCCACGGCGACCACAAAAAATGCCAGTATATCTAACTATATTTTGCACAGAGCACGGCTGGCACTGCGGGTCAAAAATGCCGAATTTGCGCCTGTTTTTCTTCGTGTCTTTTGAGGCTCTGGATGGCAGGGTTCTGAATTAGATAGTTTATCACTGCCGAAAATTGTTTTCCAACTTCCAGTCGTCACAAATTCGCTGAAATTCGTCACGTTGCAAAGAGATATTTATCATTTCGATTTTCGGGTCTGATCTCTACGCTATAAGATCATCGGCATACACGATTAAATGCGGCATGGAACCAATAAGATCACTAGTTAAAAGTATCGGTGAGCCAACTGCCCCTCGTTGCAACCTGTTTTTTATGTGAAATACTGTGGTGGATGTAATGTTGCCATTTTTCACAACAATTATATCATAGATCATGTACAGTAGTTTTTTATCTATGCCTAGTCTAACTTACTTAAAGAAGACGCCTTCTAACGATACGGTGTCGAGCGCCTTTTTCATGTCTATCAGGGATGCACCTGTTCATTGGCTACTGTTCTTGTGTCATTGAATGTCGGAAACCGATTTGGACGCGGCATGTATGTTATCATGCCCCACCTTTAATCAGACAGCAGTGTCTTGACTTGAGGATGACCAAATTTAAACTAGAAAAAACCTTAAATCTAATTTGAAGAAGCTCAAATGGAATCAGTCAAATGAACAAATCAAACATCGAAAGGTCTTAGAAAAAACATCTTTAGGAGGTTCTAGAGCCTAGGCAGAGAAACTGATTTACAGAAAGGCCTTTTTTGTCACAGTATAAGTTTCAGTATACAAGCCCCATCACAGAAATTTAAAAAAAAAGTTATTTAATTGGTTAAGAATCACATAGAGGCGAAGACTCAGTCTAAACAAAACCGACGCGCAATTTTTGAATTCGCGCTCACGAGTTGCTTATTCCTTCAAGATATGGTTACTCGAAGATCCCTTAAGATCCGCAAATGGCTTGCAGATTATGGATGGCCGTGAAGTCTGAAGCGAAAAATACGTGACCTTGGTTCTTGGACATCCTCTTCTTCTTTGCATGAGGGTACAGTTCGGGGCCGGACGTGGCCCTCTACCGACCTGGGCCTCAACCAACCTGGACCACACCCAACCTGGGCTACAAATAACCTGCCTCCCCTCGCATCACGATCTCTTGCCAGCACGATCTCATTTGCGTACTCCATGTCGGTTGAGGTCATTCTCAACATATCTTGAAGTCATGCGCCGCTAGCGAGAAGCAATACGAAGAAAACGTCCGGCGTTGTGGGAAAACACTTCATGGCCGTTGCAACACGAAAATGCACCTGCTCACTCATCATGGCTTACTCGTACTGTTTTGGCCAGAAGCAACACTGTTATTATGCCTCAGCTTTCTGATTTGGTCTTAGAAACATAAAGCTTTTCATCCCAACTGCTCCCGAAGGAAAAAGTGAACAGATATGTTTTCAATCGATTCACTTCAAACAATTCGTCGTCGCTGTTGAATTGTGCTCTGACGAAGGCTGTCCTCCAGACCGTTGGTGTTGAAAGGGGGATTCATAATATGCAGGAAATGTGTTCCAAACTGCACTCAGCGCTTTAAGTTCAAACGACCCGGTCCCCCTTCCTTCCTTCGGGATATAAGATACAATTTATTTAATCTGCGATCAACAATAAAACTGAAACTCCAAGGCCCCATCGCGCCTCTCATTAGGAAGAAGTTAAAGCTGTTTTAGTACCAATCCTGTCAATGGGCATTATACCCGTTATTATGAGTCGTGCTACTTTACACCCCAATAAATACTTTCTGACACCAATATCCGGTGAAAGCAGTTTCCTACTCTACCACGTGCAATTCGAATTTAACGAACCACTAGCAAATTAATTTATCACCAAAAGCCAACGAGACTATTTGTCTGTCTCCCGGTCATATCTGGCTGCAGGGTTTCCGCTGACACGCTGTCATTAAGTACCAACACGTATTTAATGCAAGCTACGTGTGCGCCGCATGAGGCACGCGCTCGCTGAATGCAATTCGTCCTCGGTGTCCTTCGGCTGGCCTTATTAGCTCATAAAATAATTGTAACGAGGAGCCGGGTGTTCTTGCACAACGCTTTCACATCCGATTGCCGCACTCGTCCTGCCTGAGCCGAGAGCTGAACATGCATGCAAACCGAATGAACTTCCCATTCAGCACACACCGGCCGGGTCAGGAGTAAGAACCTCTGCCCGTCCAGTGTCGCAAGTTAATGGAGCCGTTCATTGAATATACGCTTATTCCAAGGCCCAGAACAAATGCGACATGAAACGGCCACAGGATGATGGGCATCGGATTGAAGTCTAACATGACCACTAACTACCACCGCACCCAGCAAAGCCGCCGCGCCGGTGGCTATCGAACAGGTTGTTAGCAGTGCTGCTTTTATTTTCTGTGCAAGTATGTTCAATGGACGCGATTGCCATTCACAGTGGAGTGCTCAACGACGGATTGCACGTACGTGCACAACAGTTCCGATAATCACAACTCACAGGTAGACTTGGAGAGTCGACTTTGTCCGTTGTCCTTGCACAACTGCTCACTGCTCAGAAAAGGGCCCCTGACGACGGAGGGACTAACCCCCGTGGCATGTTCTATGAAGTCAATTTGGTAGACAATGGAGGTTGTGCAGAATGGAAGGTTGTAATTTCATGAGGGGCTCGTTCGGAATAAAAAATGCCTTCTGCTGGTCGAGGATACAGCAAGGAGTTGAATGGAGGCTAATGAGTCGTGAGTCTGCAATTAATGTTCCAGGCATACCCTTTGCGACGGGGGAGGGGAGAGTGTTTGCGTTTTAAACTGAGGCTGGAACATGCAACAAACTGTAAGCAGAATGACATATTTGCAAAATTTTGTGAAAGGGTGACAGCGAACTCTGAGCGGAAAGTTTTGTTGCAAACGGTTCTCTGTTCGTTTAGTTAAATTCCGTTCCGCAGTCATTCACAATATCCATCTTTGAAAGCCATCAGGAGCTAACACAACTTGAATCCAATTTAAGGCATGCCAACAGCTTCAATCCACTTCCATCAGCCAGGGACATGACAAAGATTAAGCTTCTCCCCACCGCACGTCCAACACGAATTCGGAGAATACGAACAATCGATTGCGGAACTGTAAACTGAAAAAAAAACGCCAAACTTTTATTCACTTTCCCACGTAGCGAATTGGGGATAAGTCACATCCGGTGTATTATCGAATTCAAATCGATGGCGCGACAGACGCCACAGTCTCTGTCCGGAAAATCGTATTATTCCCCCAGTTTTGTTAACGGAGAGCCCTACAAATCAGGCCAGCGAGCTCTGATTTCTTAAAGAAATACCCCAGAAGAGGCAGTTATGCTTTGGACTCCCATCCCGCTTCTTTTTGGTTTTTTTTTTTTGTGGGGAGCGAGTTTCCTTTTTCCGGTTCCTCCCAACGTATTGTACTTTCGGGAATGTTGTCTGTGGCTTCTTGCAAATATTTGCCACTCCGACACCACTGGCTTCGCTCCACATTGCTGTGCGAACGAATATTTGTCTTTCATTTGCCTGAAGCTGTCAGCCCTCTTCACACGTTGATGCAGTGTGCTCCGTACCGCACGGCACTGTTGGCGATGGGTGAGGTTTGGCTCCTGCTGCTTGCCGAGTGGCTTTGTCAAGGATGAGAGTGTGCTACGGTGGGGCACAACCCAAGACGGTTCCAATTCAAAAGATTTCCTCTTTTCGGTGGTACCTTGCATCCGACCTCCCCCGCTCTTGAGGTGTTCGCCGGTGTGCCAGGACTGCCGCCAAATATACGAATGGGTGAGATTTGCTGGTAATAAAGTGCAAACATTTTTTTCCTTGTGTACATAGCGAATCATGTTCACATGGGGACTCCTGGGAAGCTTTACACTCGGAGCCATCTTAGCCATGTTTAATTTGGCCCCCTCCAATTGGTATTTGAGCAATGAGCATGTGCTCGGTACACATGTACGGCAAGACGTTGTGTGGCTTTTATTTCAGTTTGGATTTTGTCACGTCACTCATCCTTGGGTGGATTTGGATTTTGGATGCCTTTTGTAGGTGGCTTCCTTGGGATAATGAAATGTTCGCCGCAAGCAGTGCAAAAATAACAATTGGAATCAACTAATTATGGGGTGGGCGTTGTTGGTACCGTTTTTCGCCTGTGCTGCAATGTCAGTGCGCGCCTCATGGATTCACTGTTCGTCATCATCCTCTTTAAGAAAATCTTATTAAATTCGCTGAGGTTGCTTTTAAAGGCTTCAAATCGATGAACAACTGGTAGGTGCAAGCGTTCCTTTCTCGATTACTCTTCAGATCCAGCTGAAGTGTACAGCTGGCTACTCTTCCCGAATGCACTGGTAAAAGACATCTGGATCGTAATTCACATAAGACGACAGAAAGGGTTTGTCCCGTCAGATCATCGGTTTCATTTGCTGAACTCAGAATAACACGGTGCCGGAATTCTTTTGTCGGCAATCCTGTCGTTATTCAACAAAACTCAATTTTCTGAAAGCAATGACTAGACAACCACAATTTGAACCTCGCTCCTTTTGACAGGTGAATGCTGTGAACAGTTTCTCGGGAGCAGGGAAGTCGTATGTAGGAACTGAAGTGGGAAGTAAAAAACGTGTGCAATTGACTTCATGGCTTTTGACTGGAAATTGTTGATCCACTTACGCTGTGGAGGTTAATGAGCAGAAGAGCAAAAATATGTGCCCCTACTGAAAGGCCATAACTCGTGCGAACGTCGATCCTTGCTTTTAAAAATATGTACACACAGGTGGCCAATTCATATGCCACATCCATTCCGGCGTACTACCAGCCTATGTTACAGAGACTGTGTGTGCGGTTGAATAATTAATAATTGTGCCTGCGCGAGTGACAAAGGGATTCCAGGTAAATGCGCATCTACCCCCAAATTAAATTCCTCACAGACTGTCGTTAATTTGGAAATTCTTTACTGCAACACTGAGATGCCTATGAGTTTGGGCAATGTGTCAGGACTCATGTTCAGAACACGAGTTGGGGAGGAAGTTGAATTTTATATTTCGTTCTTTTTGAGCCGTTTACAAAATTGGTTATGCAGCTGTTAAATATAACACGGAGGGGATCAAATTGCCATTGCTTTTCATTTGCTTGAAAAATTTGTACCATTTGAGTGTTGCCAGCTATCAAAAGAGATAGGACCTTTAAAGTGTGAGTCACGCGCTTACTCACAATGACAATGCGGTCACAGACCAATGATACAGAAGATGAAGTCTTAGGGAGCTTTCGGGACTGGCAGAGAACTATCAAGAAACTGTCGAAGAACTGTCTGGGAACTGTCAAAAACTGTCAAGGTACTGTTGGGGAAAAGTCAGGGAATTGTCTTAGGGATTAAGTCTTAGGGAGCTCTCGGGGAACTGTCAGGAAACTACCGGGGAACCGTCAGGAAAGTACCGGGGAACTGTCAGGGAAATTTCAGGGAACTAGCAGGGAATTTTCAGGGAAGTGTCAAGGTAATGGCAGGGAACTGTTAGCGAACTATCGGGAAACTGTTGAACTTTTAGGAATCTGTCAGGGAAATTTTAGGGAACTGGCAGGGAATTTTCAGGGAACTGTCAAGGTAATAACAGAGAACTGTCAGTGAACTTTTAGGAAACTGTCAGGGAACTGTCAGGAAAAGCATAGTCATATACGAGAGGCGTTCAATATATTTAGTATAGAGGTGAAGCTGTCGTTATATATATAAATTGACTTATTTATCAAGTAATACTATTATTTTGGTGCATTCTTGTAAGATTTCATGTAAATGTGATTATTAATTCGTGTTTTATCCGAATTAATAATCATACAGAATAACACAGAATTATAACGGCAACTGAGATGATGATGGTGAAAATTGAGCATAGCGCTGTAATTAAATCTTCATGAAGAGATGGAGGCTGTTTTCCAGAGTTCCGCACCTTCATTATCAACTGTGCAAAAGTGGTCAAGGGAGTTCAAGAGAGGCAGAGAGAGCTTGAAGACGACCTCGCTCCGGCGCTCCAACTACTGCTTGTACCGAAGAAAGCATCAAAGAAGTCAAAAAACTTATGCTTGAGGATGCCCGAGTGAAGGTGAAAACGATGGCAGAGATCACCAAGCTTTTATCTGGTACCATTCACACCATTCTTCATGACCATCTTAATCTTACAAAGTTCAGTGCAAGGTGGGTGCCACGAAAGCTCACATTGCCTAAAAAAAAATTAGAATCGGATGCTGTAGAGACCTTTTGGAAATGTGTGGAGAAAACGATCATGATGTTATGGACAGAATTGTAACTGGGGACAAAACATGGGTTCACGACTATAATCCTGAAAGCAAGCAAGAATTCCATGTAGTTGCATAAAAAAGGAACATAGCACCCGAAGAAGTTCAAAGTCACTCCGTCTGCTGGGAAGCTCATGGCCAAAGTATTTTGGGACTCAAAGGGAATCTTGCTCATTGAGTTCCAAAAAAAGGTGAAACCATCAACCATAAACCATCGACCATCATAATCCTACGCTTCCACTTTGCATAATTTGCAGGAGGAAATTAAAAAGAAAAAATGAAGCGGGTGTGTTGCTTCTTAACGACAACGCTCCTGTTCACACGACGCGAGTTTCCAAGGTTGCTGCGCGAGATTGTGTTTACGGAGAAATACTCTATATATAGCTTATCTCTTGATATAACAAATGATTAGAGATTACAAGGTTAAACAAAATTTAAATTAAATTCACTTTCTTCTTCTAATCGATACCGATAATATTATCAGAGCCCCTCGTAGTTCATAAAGACTGCCTCCTCACAAGATGGTTCGCCTCTCTCGACTATCCCACCGCACGGGGAGCGTCTAAGGCTCAGAAAATGTCTTTGGAGATGGGCGAACTTTTGCTCTGAAAAACAGATGTGTACATAATAGGGCCATTAACAGATGTGTATATGAAGTATAGGGGAACAATTCTATAGAAAGGTACCCCATGCCACAGCGAAGTGAAACACGATAGTCCCCATAGGGGTTCAAGGCGCCACAAACCCTTCTACTGTTTCAGAAGAACAACTAAATAAAAGTCAATCATGAACCTTTAGGCAATAAAATACGGGTGAAGAAACACTTTCTGGTCCTAAAACAAAGGTCCCTGTGCTTCTATTTAGAGAACAACATTAGACGACAAACCCTATTACAACATGGGCCTGGTTTGTGCGGCTGTTCTGTGAAACTGAATATTTGCACCGAAATTTTGGCAAATTTTCGTTACGTTTTAATCGCGATATTGCTGTCTTCTTCTTCTTGTGGCGCTACAATCCAGGGTGGACCTGGGCCTCAACAAACATGCCTCTCCAGCCACCACGATTGGTTAAGGTCCTTCTAAACTAGTGTGGGCCACCTTATCCTAGATCGTCCTCTGTTGCGTTGTCCCAATGGCTCGGGCTCAAGGACTTCTCGGGCCGCAGCAGTGGTGCCATACGCTTTACATGGTTTATTCATCTTAAGCGTTGTATCCGGAGTCGCTTGACCAGGCGCATGTCGCTGTACAGCCCATAGAGTTCGTCATTATATCTTCTCCTCCAGATGCTATCAACGCAAACAGGGCCAAAAATCGAACGCAAAATTTACGCTTGAAAACACCACGAGCTTCCCCATCCACTTTTAGTAACGTCCAGGTTTACGCGCTATAGAGTAGGACTGGGATGATCAAGCTTTTATATAAGGCGAGCTACGTCCTTTGAGAGAGGGCTTTATTACTCAATTGCCTCTTGAGCCCAAGGAAACAGCGATTGGCAAGAGTGATTCTGCGTTTGATTTCAGTACTCAAGTTGTTGTACGTATTTACCGCGGAGCCAAGGTAGATGAAGTCCTTGACTACATCCAAGTTTCTGCTGCCTAGTGTGACGCTCTGTCCGAGACGTCGATGTTGTATGTCCTTTCTTGATGACTTCTTTCTTGATGTACTTTCTTTCGCCTACATTAACCACCAAACCCATTTTAGCCGCTTCCGCTTCAATGCCAGCAAACGCCTCATTGACGGCTCTCTGTGTTCGTCCAATCACGTCAATGTCATCAGCGTAAGCTAGCAATTGAACTGACTTTTGGAAAATCGTGCCTCTGGTGTTCACTTGTGAGTTACGCACGATCTTCACAAGGATGGTGTTGAAGAAGACACATGACAGTGCGTCGCCTTGTCTAAAACCTTTTTTAACAGTGAAGGATAATGCTGCCAATGTTAAGTTAACTAAAAAGGTTCTATTGCCATACCAGAGTAAGGCGCCATTTGAACAAAGTTTTTGGCGGTACGTAACGGCTAGCATTTATTCCGAGATTGAAGGCATATTTTATCGACGAGTTGATTCTTTTTTTTTAAGGTCAGTCAGGCAGTGAAGTAAGAGAAGGATTGGAGATTATAGAGGGCGGATGTTGTGTTGCATGTCGATTTTGGAATGAGTCACACCCAAATGCTGGCAGACGGTGGATTGATGTCATGTGCTGCACGGTGAGTTTGGCTTTCAAGACCTGTAGAATGAACAAACTTCTCACTCCGAGCAGCAAACGAGGGTTGACCACTCCCACCAACAAACGCAATCGTGCGCACTCTGAAAAAGAGTTTTGAACTCTTTCCAGGATGAAACATTGACTCAACAGGATAAAAGGTGAAAAAGACCAATGAACAACCGTGACCGTGAACATTCAGTGAAAGGAGACGTGTAATTTGCCAGGCCGCCAGTTGCTCAGATCCACTTTGTGTGATCCACACCGGCTAGTTGAAGGAAGATCAAATGTTCACAAGAGTGTACTTTGCTGAATTATTGGGCTCAGAAGTACTCCAATCTGGAAAACAAGGTCAAGCATGGTGCCACCTAGGTCTCCAAATAAGTAAATATAAGTTAAACTAGATTTACTGAATTTGTTCACTTATCGGGCGGAGATTAGGGTCGACTAAGAAGGTAACCACACCAAAGACCCGTTCTATTCGTCAAAGAAATTGGATGAGTGTGATAGGTCACCATTTTATGCGCGACTTGAGCGGTTCTCTGTGATTCCGGAGAAATGCATTCCCGTCACATCCGCACAATGCAAGTGGTAAGAAACTTTGACCAAGGAACGAACAAAAATTAAACCAAAGTTTCAAATTACCGAAGTTCAAGGACATTTTCAGTCCATGAGCTCACTTTGCAATGAAGAACGCTAAACTGTAGTTGAAGAAGTGCTCCACTCGAGTGATTTGCATTTACACAAACAACTGACCGAAGTTCACAACTTGGCCCCGGTAGCAATTGAGTTAATACGAACTAATAACTTTTAAGCTGACACCGAAAATGAAAACTTCTTTGTCTGGAACATTCCGTAAAATTCGCCAGTGAGTAACACTAAATGAAAGTGCAGTCGTTTTCATCCGTCGCGCGAGTAAGTGGACTCTGCTTGACTTTGAATGGAGGACAACTTGACTCTGACCGAGTTCTGGAGTGCATGAGTGATCCATATTATGACACTTGAGATGAAGTTGGAACTGCTTGCAAAAGTTTTATTTGAATTTCCTTTGAACATCCTCGCCGAATCAGAGAATGAAAAACAATAAAACGCAGACGCCTGGACGACTTGCCGGCGAATGGTGCTGAGAAACTTTTAATTTTAATGAGATCCCGTTCGTAAAGCGACAACTATTCAAGATTCATTGAGTGAAATCATGAAAGAGAGAGCTGAAAGGGAACAATACAATGAAGGACTTCTGCAGAGGTTCTGTCTATTTCTCCAGCGTACGCTGTTTTGCTTCCTATCTTTGAATTTAACTAAATGAATCAGTCGACAAGAGCAACAATAACAGCATGGAATTTCTCTTCACTGTGTTTTCGACTCACAAAACAGCAATTAACCGAACACGGGGTATCGCTTTCGACGACGGCGCACAGAAGCGCAAAATGACAAAAGCTTGCTGTGCAATTGATCCCCAGCTGCAGAGTGATGTTAACCAAAGCCGAAGGAAGTGTTTGTGAGATAGTATCTCTGTTTGCAAACATAATATTGTCAAATTCTGAGACATATGTATGTTCTAATTGTGAGCAGCATAAAAGTGACCACGAGGTCCGTCCTCACGACGTAGATAAAATCGAGATATAATATTCAGACAGATCGAAAAGATACTGCTTAGTCCGAGGGGAGAAGGAGAGAGAACCTGCGATAACCACAACTACCAAAATTACGCTTTCTAGATTCTTCATTTGACCAACTACAGAGGAATCAGTATCCTGTCAATCGCATATAAAACCTTATCTGCCCTGCTTTCAGAAGACGTTTAATCTTCTGCAACGTTTTTTTTTTAGATAATTCTAATACACCAAGATTCAAGTTTGCAACAGTTCATCCGATGGAGGCCACTACAGTAAGTTTAGCGGTTAATACACACATACCAAGCATATGCTGTCAAGAAAGAAGGACACCTAACAAAGACCTTTGAAACACCCAAACATACAAACTGCTTTAAACACAGGCAACTACACCATTGCTGACATCAGACGAAGAAAAACACTTGCCAAACACAGCAAATGTCATTAATTGTCCGAGTCCTTCTATTGTACATACATACATCGGATGGGGCTGGAATTTTGTCAAAGCAAATGAGACTTGACTTGTCTGTTGCGAGTTGAAAATCCTTCGTTAGTCATTACTCATGCAGAGAAGAAGTTGTGTGAAGGCAAGTTCTCCGGAAAGTCATTGAAATCAATAACGACACCGCGAAAAAACTTTAACTACCTTGGAAGAAAGAGCAAATATCCTGAGGTAGCCAGCAAGGTTTTTGTATATCTTCTCTCGGCAGTTTACAGTATAAGTTCTAAAATCAATGGTTACAAAGCGTCACAATGGATCTGTCAACAAGGCAATAGCCATCACTATCCTATTCTAATTCCTAGAAATTTAAAATTTAAAAAAAAAATAGAAAATTAGGTGTCTAGCAAAGGAGCAAATTATACGACGAGGATGGACGCAGCATGCGACAATTCTAGAGTCTAATAGGTTAGGTAATGTAAACAAGTTGACATTACATTTCTAGATTGGACAATATTACAATTATATAAAGTTGCTTCTGTCTGTTAAATGATTTAGCAAATCGCTGGACACCTTCTTCTTCTTCGGATGGCTCTACAGTCCGGGGTGGACCTGGGCCTCAACCAACATGCCTCTCCAGCTAGCACGATCTCTTGCTAGCTGTCTCCAATTGCGCACTCCAAGTTGGTTGAGGTCCTTTTCCACTTGTGTGCGCTATCTCAGTCTAGGATGTCCTCTGTTGCGTTGTCCCTGTGGTTCGGATTCGAAAACTCTTCGGGCCGAAGCAGTTCTGTCCATGCGCTCTACATGGCCTAGCCACCTTAAGCGTTGTATCCCTAGATGCTTGACTAGGCTCATGCCGCCTTACAGCCCATACAGTTCGTGGTTGAATCTTCTCCTCCAGATGCCATCAACGCAAACAGGGCCAAAAATCGCACCCAGAACTTTTCTCTCGAAGAGACCAATGGCTTCCTCATCCGCTTTTAGTAGCGTCCAGGTTTCTGAGCCGTAAAGCAAGACTGGGATGATCAAGGTGTTGTACAAAGTCACTTTGGTCGTTCGGGAAAGGGCTTTTTTGCTCAATTGCCTCTTGAGCCCAAAGAAACAGCGATTGGCAAGAGTGATTCTGCACTTGATTTCGGTACTGATGTTGTTGTCCCTATTCACCGCGGAGCCGAGATAGACGAAGTCCGTCACTACCTCAAAGTGTCTGGTGCCCATAGTGACGCTCTGTCCGAGACGTCGATGTTCTGCGTCCTTCTTCGATGACAGCATATACTTCGTTTTGCCCTCCTTTACCACCAGTCCCACTTTAGCCGCTTCCGCTGCAATGCTAGCAAACGCCACATTGACGGCTCGCTGAGTTCGGCCGATCACGTCAATGTCATCCGCATAAGCTAGCAATTGAACGGACTTGCCCCTGGTGTTGACGTGTGAGTTCCGCACGATCCCCTCAAGGATGATGTTAAAGAAGTCGCATGATAGCGCGTCGCCTTGTCTAAATCCTTTTTTGACATCGAAGGTCTCGGTGAGTTCGCTACCGACCTTGACGGAGCAGCGAGAGTTTTCCTTCGTCATCCTACACAATCTGACGAGTTTGGTAGGGATGCCAAAACTAGATATGGCACTGTATAGCTCGTCTCTATGCACGCTGTCATACGCGGCCTTGAAATCGACAAATAGATGGTGGGTGTCGATTTGTACTTTTTGGGACTTCTACAGGATCTGCCGCAGTGTGAAGATCTGTTCGATTGTGGACTTCCCTGGCCTGAAACCACCAGGTCAGGTTGTTGACGAACGGTTTCAGGCGCTCACACAGTACGGCAGAGAAAATCGTATATGCGATGTGTAGAAGACTGATCCCTCGGTAGTTGGCGCAGTCGAAGGGGTCTCCTTTCTTGTGGACCGGATAAATGATGCTTATCGCTGGAAACCGCCATTAATAAATCGCTTGAAACAGCTTGATGTATATTCCCTTGGATCAAAAGCTTGTACCAGCTGAATGGAATGGTCGAATTTAACTTTCACAAAGCTCCTCAAATTCAAATTATTTAAGTTTACATTCTGAAGGCAGGACAAAATTCTATTCCAATCTTTAGTTAGAACTCTGGTTCAAAATCTGTCCCAGTATCTGGTCCAATATCAGTTCCAAACTCTGATCCAAGCTCTGGTCAAAACTCTAATCCAAACTTTTTTTCGAAAATCTGGTCCACAGTATGGTCCGACCTCTGGCTCAAATTCTCATCCAAATGCTAGTCCAAACTCCCGTCCGAATTGTAGTACAAATTCTGATCCAACTCCGATCCAACTCTTGTTTAAACGCTTTATAATTTTTAATACATTTTTATTTCCAATATGTCATGACTTACGTTCTAGACAATTGTTCAAACACTGGTTCAAACTCTATTGAAAACTCTGATTTAAACTTTTTTCGAAACTCCGGTGCACACTATGTTCCAAACTCTGGTTCAAACTCTGGTTCAAACTCTGGTTCAAACTCTAGTCCAAATACTAGTCCAAACTCCGGTTCGAATTCTAATCAAAACTCTGATCCAACTCTTGTTCAAACTCTAGCCGACCCTCTGGTTCAAACTCCGATCTAAAATCTGGTCCAAACTCTGATCCAAACCCTGGTCAAAACCTTGGTCCAAATTCCGGTCAATATTCTGTTCTGAACTCAGATCCAATCTTTTTTCCAAACTATGGTCCATACTATGGCCCAAACTTTGGTTCAAGTTCTGGTCCGAATACTAGTCCAAACTCCGCTCCGAAATCTAGCACAAGCTATGAGCCAAACCCTGGTTCAAATTCTGGTCCAAATTCTGGCGCAAACTCTTCTCCAAACTTTAATCCAAACTCTGATACAAACTCTGCTGCGAACACTGGTTCAAACTCTGGTTCAAACTCCGATCCAAATTCTGGTCCAAGCTCTGGTCCAAATTCTGGTTCAAACTCTGGTCCAAACTCTGGTCTAAGCTCTTGTCTAAGCTTTGGTCCAAATTCTATTCCAAACTCTGACCCAAAATTTTTCTGAAACTCTGGTCCACACTATGCTCCAAACTCTGGTTAAAATTTTGGTTCAAATAAATATTCCGGTCCGAATTCTAGACCAAGCTATGACCCAATCCCTGGTTCAAACTCTGGTCAGAATTCTGGCGTAAACGCTCCTCTACACTTACCATACATCCGAATTCTGGTCCAAACTCTGCTCCGAAATCTGATCCAAACTCTGCTTTAAGCTCTGTCCGAAATTATATTCCAAGTCCGGTCAAAACTGGGGTCCAAACTCTGAACCAACTTTCGTAAGGTAGCTTCCATTGTCATCTCATTTCTCGCATACCCTTACAGTGTTAGGCTTCGATTTGTGTGTTGTTCTGTCATTGAATATCATTGTGCGATTCCTTTTATTTCCTACATAGGTAACAAGCTGTCGTAGTGTGTATGTTCAAGGACACAATACGTGTGCGCAGAACCAAGCTAATATCGAGCGGCCTTTGTTAACGACCGTGTCTGCGTTTGAATGCACCATTCTTTAAACTGCATCGCTGCGTCTATTAACATTCCCCAAAAGTTAAACCGTACTGCCAACTTGGAACAGGGGTGCATTTGTATAGTTCCCACTCACTAAACAATCTTCCGCAAACAACATCCGCCCAACACGTGAAACGACAATCAAAGATCAACTACTTCCGGCTGTTTTCCAAGTGACTCACTGCCTGCTGTAGCCATCTGCTTCTGAAATTGCATATCGAACATCCCATTACCCGCAGGCACCGTAATGCATTGTCATTGCAAACTTTGTTGCCAATATCCTTTCTTGCTTGCCCTATCGCTGCCGTCGCCGTCATAGTCGTCGCGCCACGTTTCGGCATGCATAACATCTCAGCCAGCCGTGTGCGGGAAATCTTCCCTCAACTCACTTTTAGCATAATAGCTGAAAATAAAGCAAACAACTTGCAATTTTTTTCGCGTACTCCATGTGGCATGTGTGGCCGCCATAACGCTTCGCTCGACCAGACAGATGGAGGGTCACGGCGCATGGGGGTCGCACGTTATCCAATGGGAGGTTGAGCGATAGCGGTAATCTATGTGCGGCTTTGCCGGGATAAAACTCTTGAAATGAAAACCGAGAAACCCATGCTGTCAAAGTGCTCCGTGATGATGGATAGACAAGTCGGAGATGGATCAACGGATTGGATTGCGGATTGAAATCGAAATGAGAACAACGCCGAGTTTGTCGGGGCATTCTCCGCTAAGTCGGGTGATTGATGACTGCACTTGATCCAAGTTGTCAGTGCAATGCTGCTGATACAGATGCATTCTTGACCATTCAGGCTATAGACGCATGCATGCATACCCGTAGGTAGTAGAGGGGCATCGTTCGGCGGGCTAATACGTCATTTATCTTTTGGAGTTTCTAGAAACAGAACGGAGTAGAATCAGTTTAATTTGAACGCTTCAAAGTTTCCACCGAGGTATTCTGAGTCGAGTTTGCAACACCAAGTAAGTTTTGTGGAGAGATAATTGCGTGGCAAACCAAATTGCTGAAGTATGTATGTTGCTGAGGGGTTTCGATTCAGAGAAGTCTAGAGGATACTTGCAGTCGCTATAAGAATGAACCAACACAAAATATTGAGTGCATCCAGACCCAAGGGCAACGATGTCTAGTCAACGACGGATTTGCAGAGTTTTGAATTTTCATTTAATTAAGCTATGAAGGCTATTCTTGATGAAAAGGTATTCTTATCGAATTATCGGTCCAAGTCAATCCAGGCAATTGAAAAGTAACCTTAACATCCTGAAAAAGTCAGTTTTTTTTTGGTGATTTCCGACGGCTGAAATTATGTTTTAATAGTTCTTTGTGTAAAGTTGTGTGTAAATTCCGACACTCCCACATCGAACGTTTAAGGTTCGAATTCTAGACTGAACACCGCGAGCCATCCCCTTAAACAACACGCAAAGAATGCTGTTTAAAAATGCTTTTCAAAATTTTACCGCCTAGGGTCGGCACAAAACTGTAGGTCTCTTCCACTCACGAAAGATAAGTTATTATTAAATGGGTAGTGTGTTTTGATTCTCTTGTAGACTGCTGCGCCATCTAATATGTGTATGGAGCTCTTTTGAAACATCTTTTCCCATGCCACCAACCCTCACCGTGATCGCTGATCGCAAACAGCTTTGACCTTAGCCAGAAATGATGTCCACAATTACAATAAATGATTCCAAAGGAATGCTCTTATTGGACATTGCGCATGCGTGGAATCCTTTTATTCAGGACATGCTCATACTTGGCTACTTGAAAGGTGTTTGCTTGTGGGGCCTGCAATTCAGCGGTATTATTCGCAAAAGGGAATTACTCTCTTTTGCCGCAAACCACCCGATTCAGGGAATGTCAAAAAGCAACATTGAAGGCTGTGTAAATTACAGCTAAGTGTGGAGAGAAATATAAGGTTTTCAAATATCTCCCGTCCTTCCATTTTTGCTCTTCATTCAATGCTTCATAAAAAGTGTTACAGTGACATATATGCGCCGTTTTGTTCCATAATCTGTTTCCATCTAGACGGCAACTTCATAATACCCCCCTCGTAGAAGCCCCCCTCCTTATTTGCAAAGAAGCCTCTTTTGAGTTCAACTTCACACCACCAAGGGCGTTCGCCATGGACAGGAAAAGGTGGTAATCACTTGGCGCTATATCCGGACTATATGGTGGATGCGATAAAACATCCCATCCGAGGTCCCATAGCTTGTGACGAGTCATCAATGAAGTGTGTAGCCTGGCGTTGTCCTGGTGGAATGCTACACCCTTTCTGTTGGCCAATTCTGGACGCTTCTGGTCGATCGCCTTCTTCAAGCGGTCCAGTTATTCGCAGTAGATGGTAGAATTAAGCGTCTAGCCATATGGGAGCAGCTCAAAGTGGATGATTTCCTTCCAATCCCACCAAACACACAGAAAAACCTTCCTGGCCGTCAATCCCGGCTTGGCCACTTTTTGGAACGATTCACCGGCCTTCAACCACGACCGTTTTCGCTTGATATTGTCATATGTGATCCATTTTTCTTCGCCAGTCACCATCCGCTTCAAAAATGGTTCGGATTCGTTCCGTTCCAGCAGCATATCGCAGGCGTTGATTCGGTCCAGAAGGCTTTTTTGCGTCAAATCAAGCGGCACCCAAACATCAAGCTTTTTTTGTATCCAGCTTTCTTCAGTTTTAAATGGTGACTAACTCCCATCTCCTGGGCGATGTCACGAAATGCCAAGTGCCGGTCTATCTCGATGATTTCCATGATTCGATCGGTGTTCGTCGTTACAGGTCTTCCGCCGGCTGGCTTATCCATGGTGTCGTTTTCCCCGGCTCTGAATGGTCGAAACCATTCCTCCGCGGTTCGAAGTGAGAGAGTACCATCCCCCAAAAAACCATTAATCTCACGGAACGTTTCTCTAGCGGATTTTCCTTTAACGAAGGAAATCTTTAAAATAGCGCGAATTTCGGCGTTAGTGAGCTCTATGTTTACACGTCTATCACGTTTGAACGCAATATCCAAACTAATCAAAACTAATCATGCAAAGCGTTTTGTAGGTTATGTTAAGACCTTTTAAATGATGTATAGCATTGCCAGATACGATGTCTCTAGCGCTTTATACATAGCCAGAAAATTCAGAAGACAAAAAGGCGGAAGGAAGTTAAAACCCCTCCTTTGCGGCAACCTTTTAAATTGCCGCAACAGTAGCTAAACTGCTCAATTTTAATGTCAGTGATGCAGATTTACTTTAAAGGGGCGAACAATTTGTACAGATTCGTTTGAAAAAAGGCCTTTATAAGGAAATCCCCTATTCCTTGACAGTGTCTTCTTCCAAGTTCCAGTTTTAAATCAAGTCCTTGTCGCAGTTCAATTGATTCTCTGAGTCCTTATCTTCGTGACAATTATATTTTTTGTTTTAAATGCTCTTATTTCGAACCTGAGTTTATGTTTTTGTTCACGTTCCTGCTCAAGTTGTATTTCAATTGAGAGCCAATTACACTGCACTTTCTCCTTGAAATGCATGTTCGAATACTGGTCTAAGTTTTAAAACCCAATCCGTCTTCAAATTCGAAACCCAATTCATGTCCGTGTATTTAGTCATCTTTCGACCCCGTTCATTTTCAAATTCTGACTGTATATATGGTAAGTAACTATTACTTTCACCAATAGTGTGGGGAGCTATATTTTCAACAAAGCGGCCGAATCCGTCATACAATTTGTGCCAAAATTAAAGCAAACGTTTGTTGACCACATGGTTTTACGCACATGGTTTCACGATCGTGTGATTTGATAACGATTGACTTTTTGCAGTAGAGTGTGAGGTCACTAGTATACACCGACAAGCCCCAAACGATTGAGCTCTCCGAGCACCCGCAACACATTCTGACACAAGCGGTAACATGTCGTTCGATGTGTCATTGTTGTCGATATAATAATAATAATAATAATTGTATTGCGCGATAGTCCACAATGGACCAGGGCCTAACTTCCACACTAACTAGTCGTGTTGTGCACGCTACTAAGAGTAGAAGGGACCTACAGTTTTTTGCCTTTTGTTTGTTTTGAGAAGCTGTTTTTTAGACAGTTATTACACTTTGAGTGCTGTCGGCAGCTTGAAAGAGGTGGTGCCGTGAAAAAGTGTAGGTGTTCAACCAGAAATCGAACCCAGAGCTTCTGCGAGTGTTCCACTCTACCAACTACACCACAACGGCCACGTTGTCGATATAGATTCACAAACATCGGATAATGCCATTGAAAATTGTTCCTGCAGCTAAGACCACGTCCTAGTCGGCTATGGCAGTCGTATTTAAATTATCTTTTGAAAAAAGTAAATTTGTATGCCACTCTAAGACACAATTTTCGTCTCTGTCCACTGCAAAGTTCTATGCCTCTAAAATAACACCCTTTTTAGTATGTTGTACAAACAAGTTTACTGTGTGCAAGGAGAGAAAAATTGGGAAAAGCGAGCAACACTATAGATCTTACCACGTATACAGGTGTGAAGTGAGCGTCAAGATAAAAATGTCTCGATAGTGAAAATTTGTTGTGAACGAGCCCTTATTTTTTTGGTTTGTTTGCTATGACATCTGTAGAAAATATTTAGTACACATCAAGTCATTGAACAGACAACATCATATTTTTTCATCGTGTTAAAAATATTGAATTTTGTACAAGAAAGTATTGATTTGCGGAAAGCATTAATTTTTTGTCTTCATTTGAAGAAAAGTGCTGCAGAGTCGCATCGAATGCATGTCGAGGCATGCTCTATCAGAAGCAACATGCAAAAGACGGTTTCAACGGTTCAGAAATAATGATTTTGATGTGAGAAATGAAGAACGTGGAAGACCACCAAAAAAGTTTAAAGACGCCGAATTGTAAACGATATTGGATGGAGATGACACTTTGACTCAAAAGCAAATGGCAGCAATGTTAAAGTTTGCACAACAAACAATTTCTGACCGTTTAAAAGCTATGGGAAAGATCCAATAGTGTGGGATATGGATGCCACATGAATTGAATGAAAGACAGATGGAAAACCGAAAAAACACTTGTGAAATTTTCCTTGAAAGACACGAAAGAAATTCGGTTTTGGATCAGATTGTTACTGGCGATGAAAAATGGATTTATTTTAAGAATCCTAAACGGTAAAAATCATGGGTTGATCTGGGACAACCATCAACATCGACTGCAAAACCAGATCGATTCGGCAAGAAGGCAATGCTGTGTGTTTGGTGGGACCAAAAAAGTGTGCTGTACCACGAGCTCCTAAAACCTGGTGAAACCGTTAATATTGATCGCTACCGACAACGAAAGATCACTTTGAACCATGCATTGATCGAGAAAGAACCAAAATGGGCCAGAAGACACGGCAAGGTAATTTTGCTCCATGACAATGCACCTGCACACAAAACAAAACCGGTTCAGGATACAATCAAAACACTTGGCTGGGAGCCCTATTCCCTCCCTATTCAGCAGACTTGGCTCCTTCCGACTACCATTTGTTTTCATCGATGGTACACGCATTGGCTGAGCAGCACTTTGATTCCTACGAGGAGGTCGAAATTAGGGTGTCTGATTGGTTTGCTTTAAAAGACGAACAATTTTATTGGCGTGGTATTCACAAATTTCCAGAAAGGTGGTCAAAGTGTGTAGAAAACATTGGCCAATACTTTGAATAAAATGTTTTTACTTTCCCATTAATAATCAGTGTTTTCATACCGGATCGGTATACCGGTATGAAATACATATGTACTCAATATTTGTTGTAATGCGCTGTTCACTGTACTGGCTATAAATTCAGCACTTTCTGTTGACTTGTCTTTTATCTTTGGTTTTTGGAAGTTTGGAAACATTACACTGGAGTACTCAAACTCGAAAACTGGTCCGCTATTCTACTTGAATTACATTCAATGTAATTTTTTGATCTTTCGGGGGAATACCACGAAGCAATTTTATGACGAAGAGTTTTGGATTTCAGCTCCAACCACTTCATCACCAAACAGGCGCCATCTCATCCAAGCAATTCCGAAAATCTGAGAAAATTCCCTTTCTGGCTTAATTTGTTGCCAATCCTGGGCACAGGGAAATTTGAGGTGAGGTAAGTGGAGGTGCTTCATTATAAGTGTCATCGCATCAGACTTCATATCCATGAGACTAGTCATAGAAGATGCTATTGGAAGCAGAATTCCGAGTTGAAGCAAAGACCATTTCTGTTAAGTCTGAAAGTAGCTTTGATTGTACATCGCATGATGCGGACATCATGGGGAGGAATATTTGGCAATGACTCAAGAGTGGAGCCTGGCCTTGCCGTCCTTGGGAAAGCCCCTGTGTTGTCTAAAGTTTCAGTATTTTAAAACGTGACGAGCGCATCAAACACACTAGTGTGAAAGTTTATACCACTAAGCAACCGATCCACATAAAAAAGAGATATAATCATTGTAGGCCCAAACAGAACTGTTTGGTGACAGGCCTAAAGTTTTGCCAAAAACCCCCTTACACTGTCAAACAACTGACAGCGCCCTAAAATTTTCCCTCAATGATTTTTTTCAAACTCTTTTTTCTAGGATAACTTTCAAGTAATTAGCTTCATTTGAAAAGGGAATGATGACACCTTTTAGTACCAGTTTAGTCAAACCAATCCGAAAGAAACTGAAAACAAGGTTGAATTCATTAAGACTAAAAGTCATGCGGGTATGTAAATCTCCTGCAGTCGCCCTCTTTGTTGCGGCTGTAGAATAAGAACTATGACAGAATGTATGAAATGAACTTCTCGACATGGGCGTTCAATCAAAGGCCTTGGACAGCGTGGCACTCGATTCTTACCAGCTTCTCCCTTCTGCTAATGCTATTCAAATAATTCCATCATTTCCGCATCACATCTGACTATTTTAAATTAGGATTAAAAATCAGAAATGAAAAAACATCAAAACACTTTCTCGCTAATATTTTTTTTTCTTTGTCGTACGAGGCGTCCGCTTACAGTCGGTCAGAATTAAATTGACAACTACCCTTACATACCGCGGGCGAGGCATTTACAGATAAGTTGGTTGTATTTGTTTTTCTTTAATTGTATATGTCGCTTACACTATTTATTTGGAAAACAAAGGAAACCCAGAAAAGTGATTTTGCTTTTATTTTCAAATCCGTAAAATCTCACTGTTGAATTAGTTCGTATCGATTTTGGCTTTAGGAATTGCTTCCAACTCCACTTCTACGTAATCTTATATTCCCCAGCTTTGAATTTCAAATTGAAGAACATTTCGTGTTATTTGAAATTTATTCAGAAATACCATATTTACGGCTCAGAAATACCACATCCATTTGCTAATCGACTAACAAATTGCAGGAAATACTCATTTCATAAAAACCGCACACAGGTGATCCTATTGAAGAGTGTAGGGCTGTGTAGGGCAACTGTTCTGAGTGTGAGTCTTCCCTTCCAAAACAAAACAAAACACAGACACAAATGGTTTTCTTTTTGTTTGTGTTTGAGTTCTTCTTTGTTTATTTGAGTGCCAAGTAGGAAATGTCCATACTCCGCCCACGCATGCAAGTGCTTAAACTGCTCATGGTATTTGGTACACTGTCGATCAGGCGGAAAAATCAAGGGTAGAGTGCGACGCTCACACACAGAAGCGTTTTTTGAAAATAAAACGTTGATTATTATTGGGAAAGTAAAAACATTTTATTCAAAGTATTGGCCATTGTCTTTGCACATTTTGACCACCTTTCTGGCAATTTGTGAATACCACGCCAATAAAATTGTTCGTCTTTTATAGCAAACCAATCAGACACCCAATTTTCGACTTCCTCGTAGGAATCAAAGTGATGCTCAGCCAATGCGTGTCCCATCGATGAAAACAAATGGTAGTTGGAAGAAGCCAAGTTTGGTGAATACGGCGGGTAGGGTAGCTGCTCCTAGCCAAGTGTTTTGATTGTATCCTGGACCGGTTTTGCTTTGTGTGCAGGTGCATTGTCATGGAGCAAAATTACCTTGCCGTGTCTTCTGGCCCATTCTGGTCCTTTCTCGATCTCGATAAATGCATAGTTCAAATTGACCATTTGTTGTCGGTAGCGATCAGTATTAACGGTTTCACCATGTTTTAGGAGCTCGTGGTACAGCACACCTTTCTGGTCCCACCAAACACACAGCATTGTCTTCTTGCCGAATCGATCTGGTTTTGCAGTCGATGTTGATAATTGTCCCAGATTAACACATGATTTTTTTGGTTTAGGATAAATCCATTTTTCACCGCCAGTAACAATCCGATGCAAAACCGATTTTCTTTCGTGTCTTTGAAGCAAAACTTCACAAGTGTTTTTCCGGTTTTCCATCTGTCTTTCATTCAATTCATGTGGCACCCATTTTCCACACTTTTGGATCTTTCCCATAGCTTTTAAACGGTCAGAAATTGTTTGTTGTGCAACATTTAACATTGCAGCCATTTGCTTTTGACTCAAAGTGTCATCTCCGTCCAACATCGTTTGCAATTCGGCGTCTTCAAACTTTTTTGGTGGTCTTCCAAGTTCTTCATTTCTCACATCAAAATCATTATTTCTGATTCGTTGAAACCATCTCTTGCGTGTTGCTTCTGATAGAGCATGATCACCATATGCCTCGACAAGCATTCGATGTGACTCTGCAGCACTTTTCTTCTAATGAAAACAAAAAATTAATGCTTTCCACAAATCATCACTTTCTGGTACAAAATTCGACATTTTTAACACGATGAAAAAATATGATGTTGTCTGTTCAATGACTTGATGTATACTAAATATTTATCACAGATGTCATAGCAAACAAACAAAAAAAAAAAATAAGGGCTCGTTCTCAACAAATGTTTCCTATTGAGACATTTGTATCTTGACGCTCACTTTATACGGGTATACCTGGTAGGTTCGATTTTCGTCTGAATACCTTGCATTTTTCACGCACCACCCCTTTGAGCTGTTGACAACACTCAAAGTGTAGTAACTGTCTAAGAAAAAGCTTCTCAAACTTCGCCGTTCGGGGTCGGCAAAAAACTGTAGCTCCCTTCTACTGGCGAGCAGTTGATGAGCAAGCTAGGCCCTGGTTTGCTGAGGGCTGTCACGCTATACAATTCTTGTCTGTACTCAAACACTAAAGTGGGTCTTGACATGACCGATTAATGGTGTACCAGGAATGGACTTTCGTTCATTCCACATAAAACCGAGATTGTTCCCTAAACGAGGAGAAGGAATCTGATTGGTCTGACTCAACTTGTACGTCCCTTTTCCAAAAAAGCTATCATAAATACATGGGAGTAGTCCTACATACAAAACTTCCTTAGAAAGACACATTGAGACGAAAAAAAACTTCCAAGGCACAGTCAGTCTTCTGGCAGTGCAAGGAAGTTTTTGATAAAACCTAGGGCCTATCACGAAAAACTGTATGGTAAAGTTTAGTATCTATATAATCTGAATGGATATACAAAAAATGGTTTCCTTTCCATCAGTCGTTTGTTGGAAGATGTGTCCGCTCAAGTATGTGACTACTGCTTTCACCAAGCTTCAGAACACGGCCTGTCCCGTCTGCACAGTGGCCTTCCCCAGCACGGCCAGCTCTGTTCATGATGCACTGCTTAATCTCCCTCCCCTTAACATCCAAATCATGGAATGCACAATCAAGGTTATCTCCCGATCAAATGGTCTTTGGTTCAACTAGCACTATAGCTTTGGTGTCCTCGCGTACCGCTTCTGCTATGACACACATGCCGTCCGATGCTGGGTCACCAATAATCCAGTTGCGCTGTTCATACAAAGTTGACTTTCCCCGTACCGAGGGGTGGCTTTGGCCAGAAATTGAGCCGGAAAAGAAATGCAGTCGGATATTCATGGACGGCTTCAAGACTATAGAAGAATCTAGAGCTGAGGCTTTTTTTGAAAACGACGACATTAGACTTCACACTTCTTAAGGTAACTTTGTATTGGTCTGTATTATAAGTGGAAACTTTTGAGATACAAATGACTGCGTACTCTATTGTGAAGAACAGGTGGAAGGAGTTAACGAGTTTGTGTCTATAACAACAAGCTGCGGATTACCACTCTCAAGACATTAAAGGAATGCAAGTCTTCCAGTAATTTGGTCGGCGGACTAAATTCGCTTAGACCTGTCCGGGAGCCCCGCAGGGATCATTGCCGATAAACTAAGTATCGTCGGTCTTTCTTTATAATTGCGCACTAAATGGATTGCTTATACCTTTAAGTGACCGGAACTAAGCCACAGCACTGGCCGGGGCTATAGAGGAAGAGAGGGAAAGAAGGTACCGATGCACATTGGTTTTAGATGTCTGTGGATTGTAAGGGGGGAGAAAAGTTGCGCTGGGAAGAGCATTCCATATTCATATGGTGCGGCTGAAGAACCAGTCTCCAAACTTAACTGTACGTCCGAAAGTGGGCTTAAGCGTGAACGGGTGGGCATTTCAAGCGAGGCGGGTAATGCGTGTGAATTCTTGAAGGGGAGGAATGCAGCTGGCTAACTCGTAAGAGCATTTTTTGCTGAAATAACCATAAAATAGTCAAGGCGGAAACGTAGGCCAAAAAATAGGTGCAACCTCTAACCGCTTCCAAGGCAGTATAGGAACGCAATTCTATGAGACTTGACACCACCCGTATCGTGCGAATTGTGGTGAATAAGATTACCGATGAACTTGTTAGGCAAAGTTCAAAGGAAGCATTCATAGGGCCCAAATCCAAGGTGCAGGCTGACCAAGTGCATGCTACCAAGCGTCAGCAAAAAATTCGAATTTTTCTACAGGAATTTAACTTGGTGAGGCAACTCCTTACTTCTATCTCTGTGCTTTTCACACTCACTCAAAAGGTCTATTCAAAGTCGTTTGATTTGAAAAGCACACAAACACAGGAAAGACTCCTGGAATGAAGTAGGGCTTGTTGTGTACTTAACTTTCAAAGCTTCTCCATCTTATGCTGATAAGGGGAGAAGGTTTCGTCAATCAATATTTGGTTAACATCACATTACGTCTTATAAGCTTCTCTTATTTCTGCTCATTCTTCTAGTGGCGCTGCAGTCCAGGTCGGACCTGGGTCTCAGCCAACATGCCTCTGTAGCCAGCACGATCTTTCGCCAGCTGCCTCCAGTTCCGCACTCAAAGTTCCTTAAGGTCCTTCTCCATTTGTGTGCACCACCTTAGTCTAGGGCGTTCTCTGTTATGCTTTCCCAATGGCTCGGATTCGAAGACGTTAAGGGCCGGAGCAGTTGCGCCCACACGCTCTACATGGCGTAGCTATCTTAAGCATTGCACCCTTAAACGCTTGACCAGGCGCATGTCGCTGTACAGCCCATAGAGTTTGTCGTTAAATCTCCTCTAGATGCTAACAATACAATCAGGACCAAAAATCAGACGCAAATCTTTACTCCCGAAAGGCTTAGGGCTTTCTCATTCACTTTTAGTAACGGTCAGGTTTCCGCGCCATAACGTAGAACTTAATCGAGAGAGAGCTTTATTACACATTCGCCGCTTGATCTCAAAGATTGGCAAGAGTAGTTCGGATGTGTTGTCATGTAGGCTGTGTTTTCCGATGACTCCAGTAAAGATGTCCTCCTTTCCCAGCTGGGCGTTAAAGCCTCCTAGAACGATCTTGGTGTCGTACCTGGGGCATCGATCGTATGTTCTTTCTAGGAGATCGTAGAAGTTATCCTTGGTTTTGTCAACCTTTTCCTTTGTCGGGTCGTGTGCGCCAATTCGGCTTATGTTCCCGAATTTAGCCTTCGAGGGGATTGTCATGAGGCGTTCGCTGACGGGGTCGTAACTCTAGACTTTTTGCCTAAGTCTGCATTGAACAACAAATCCGCATCCGAACAAGCGCTGCCTTCTCTCTGTATAGCAATTGCTGTAGTAGATATTGCAGTTCTTTATCGTTTTTTGCCGTGCTCGTCCCATCGCACTTCCTGGATGGCGTTAATGTCTGTCTTGTAGCAGTCAAGGGCCTCCGCAAGTTGTTCGGCTGCACGTGGTCGGTTAAGGGACCTCACATTCCACGTGCAAAACCGAAAATCATTGTCCCTAAAACGTTTGATAGATCCGTCTTATCGGTGATTCTGAACTATATCTTTTTACATGTTGGGGAAGTTAAGCTCACCCACAACCCACAGACTGGTAGGCCGTTCTCATTATTTAACCCTCGGGCAGAGAGGTTCACTGCATATATTGGTTCAACGTATAACGGGTGTTGTTATGGCTATCCAGGGGGCGCCGCGAGGGGCTGTTTGTCAACTAGACCAGTGCAATAACAGGGATAGTATTGGCAGCTCGCTTTTTTGAGTGCGATCAACAACGTTACCTCCTGTGGACAGACTCATGTCCCCCAACTTTGCTCACGCAAGGTATTTAAACAGGCCTAAGTGTCAATAAAAAAAACTAATACCGCAAATATCGCAACACAGACCACAAACATCCTCCTTTTTAAGGAAGCTTACAAGCTCATCATTCATCGTATTGCCTATTCAGCTGCCAGAGCTCAAAATCAGAATCCGCTTAAGTGCTCATTTTTCTTTCTTCTTTTCGTCTTTTAAGATAAACTTGTTGTAATGTACGCCAATATCAAATAATTGGAAGAACTCCATATAGTTGAGATTAAATTAATTTATTAGTTTCTCTCTACACGTGATGCTACATGGTTAATGGACATTTTTGAGATAAGTGGTGACAGACATTTATGTGTCAGTCACAATGAAGAGAGCTGTCAAAGTAATTCAAGAATGTTCAATCTTATTCAATATGCAACAGAACTGCTGCTTAATGCTGACGTGCTAGGTAGAAGTGACAAAGGGGTGGCGTAGAATGTCGCCCACAGTGTAGAAGAACGCCCTGGCAACTGCATCTCTGGTTTGAATCAACTTTTGGTACCTACGTGCTTAGGTTAGCGAACCGTCCTTGCAAAAGAACGACGCACCCCGTCCTCTTCGAAATTTGAAGTTCGAATTAACATTGATCCTTAATTGATTTGCGACAATAATTACTCGTTGCAAGAGGCATCATCATATTAGTATCCTGCCATAAAAAAAAGCCTTTACCAATGCTGCACAGACTGACTACCACCTTTTTCCTGTTTCATTAAGAGATTGATTTAAACCAATGTCGAAAGTGCTCATAGCCCTCAGTCAGTTGTGAGTTCCACGCAAGTGCTTTTCTGTCATATGCAGGGAACACACAGCTTGAAAGAGAAATTTCGCAGAAACAATTTTCAAATCGAAAAAATGAATTCCGCCCTCGCAATATTCAGCACTCCTGATGAGTTACGACCCGCGGTAGCGAGTACCAAAATCGAACCAGCCCTGGCGTACTGCGAATTTATGACACTAGACCAGGTAAGCCTGTGTCAGAATGCATGGCATGCAGACATTTTGAAGTCCTCACTTACGAACTCATCCCCGACTCAATGGTGAACTGGTGAACGAATCGTATGCGTGTGCAATAAACATGACTGTGCAATCGAGTTCGCTGCCGGCGGGAGATGGAATCCCACTTGTTAGGGGCACAGAAAGCTAATCACATTCAATTTCAGACTGAAAGTCGCAATTTGGGGGACCAACGAGGAAGCACGAATTGAGTTCTCATCGTCTGCATTCGAGCAGTTCTGTGAACCAGATTTTGTTATTCCCCAGTTATGCTGTAGTTTTCATTGGACATGCAGTAACCAGTTTTTCATTAGACATGAATCCACCCTGAATTGGCAGAATTTTCGGACACATGATAGCGCTAGGCGTATTGATATTATCTTTGAAACTTGCTCAAATTTGTCGTCAATGACGTGAGGAGTGAATGAATTTGTTCTTGGCAACCGATATGTGGATTGCAGAAACAGAATAGGAATTATCCCAAGTGTGGAGATCTTTAAATCATTTTGTATTTGGGACGACGGGATACAACTTCTTTAACACGGTGGGTGTGTTATGGTCAAGGTGAAAGGTACTGTTGAATGATCATGCAATTTAACACCTGTCTGAATAAACTGTTGATCTGTTAAAACTTTCAATAAGTCAGGATTGGGAATAATTCGAGAAAATAACACCGGAAAGAAGTGGCGCAGTGGGTAGAGTGCGACGCTCACACGCTGAAGGGTCTTGGTTCGATTCCCGGCTGAACACCTCGAATTTTTCACGGCACCACCCCTTTCGAGCTGCTGACAACACTCAAAGAGTAATAACTGTCTAAGAAAGCTTCTCAGACTTCATCGTTCGGAGTCAGCAAAACACTGCTGGCCCCTTCTACTCGTGAGCGAGCAGTAGCGCGCACAACACGAGTAGTTGATGAGCAAGCTAGGCCCTGGTGCCCCTGTGGACTGTCGCGCCAACAATTATTAATTAACACCGGAAGCAAGTTCAGGACAAGCATTTCTCCTTCCAATCGGTGTTCCTTTGTTCTGAGAAACAGAGCCACCTCTTGAAGCACCAAGCTGGCTTTGTTTATCATTTTTATTATACCCGTCTTGCTCTATGGCGCTTCGACATAGACTCTATTGAAAGTGAACGACGAAGTCCCCGGTTGTTTGCTTTTGCTCCTGGTTGCGTTGATCGCGACTGGAGAAGTAAGCTTATCCAGGAATTGTAGGTGGTGTACAACGGTCTTCGAACTCAACCTTTAGCAGACTCGGCACCACAGCTTTGACCAGAGTTTTCAAATTTGGTACCACTGAAACAACGTAGAAGAGGACGTCCGCGAATGAAAAGGTGCATGTAACTGGGACAGGATTTCAACAAACTGAAGACTGGCTGGAGAGCCATTGAGTTGGTTGACGCATTGTTTAATCCCGGACTGTATTGACAAGCAACAAAGAAGAAGGAGTGCAGGAGGTATATTCGGTCATTTGAACTGGGATCCCTCTACGGCATTCCGTTTTAATTGCATTATTGTTCTACTCCACACTGTGCGCCAAATTTGCCAATTTTGAACGGCAATGTTAGAGAAGTTTTTCCATGGACAGTTAGTACGCTCTGGGTGTTGGCAACAACTTGACAATGGTGGTGACGTGAAAAACTGACTTCGTAGACATGAACCAATAGCTAGGGTTCGTTAAGTTTTGCACCATTCTTGTAGAAAAACAAAGACCGCCATGACTTTTGATTGTGGTTGGAGGAATTTTTATGTGGGGACATTTGTTGATGAATAGAATAGATCAGTCGACATCTATTTGTTTTGTACTTTAAGTTGGAATTCTGGTATTTTATATTGCGGGAACTTTGTCAGCTCTTAAGTGATCTCATCTATGTCCGCTTTTTCAATTTAAATAAAATATTCCGATGCCGATGATGGTATGTAAAAGCCAGTAATAGATTTAGTGAATGGGCCCAAAAAAAACTTTGTCGCTGATCATGATTTTCATAAGCGATGAAAATAATTTTTGGATGACTGGGTGCGTTAATAGACAAAACTGCCGCATTGATGGTGAAGAAAATCCCTAAGCAACCCATTTATATGCTGAGAAATCATTGATTTGCAGAATCCGGCGACTAAGTTTATTTCATGAGTTTGTGAAATAACTGGTCGTGGTTTGGCTTTGGAAAGCTACAATCGCAACAGATCGCTGGGAACTTTGCCGACGGAGTCTCGCTAGAATCCGCTCTGAGTTCGACGCTGCCTGCACTAAACATAGAAGAAGACTGGAAACGTTATCAAGGAGCCACCAAAGAAGCTGCCACCGATGTGCTGGGTTTCACGTCACCACTCAGAAGGAACCCATGGCGAAACAAGACGCCTTTAAGGCAACTCTGCATCGAACATCGAGGGCTGTTCGTGAGCTCTCCGAGCAGAGAAGAAAAGAAAAGCATCTGCTTCTCAGAAGAAAACAGAAGGAGCGTAAAAAGCGCGCGGTTGACAAATTGGAAAGGTGTTATGGCAAGAATGAAGTCAGAAAGTTTTACCGAAAGCTAAAGCAGCTATCCGGAGGATACAAGAATCGGACCAATGACTGCCGGGACCAAATGGACAACTCGAAGTAGAGTCGCAGTCGGCGCTGAGAATCTGGAAGGATCATTTCTGCAGACTCCTTAATTGCGATGACGGCCCAAATCCCGCAGTTAGACAGAATGTTCCACTCGATTTGGACGACGATAGACAAGAATTCGTTCTCCCGAATTAGACGAGGTGAAGATAGCAATATCCAAGCTGAAGTCGAAAAAGGCTGCTGGAGGAGACAGACTAACGGCAGAACTATTAACAGCAGGAGATGCACATGCTCATCTATAGGATATGGTCAGAGGAAAGCATGCCTGATGAGTGGAATCTCAGAGTCGTTAGCCAAGTGCACAGGAAGAGAGACCTAGGCTTTCTCAAACATACGAGATCTACTCTGCCGTATTGTGTGGGCGTCTCAAACCGTTTATCCATAACCTGATAGGTCCCTATCAGTGTGATTTCAGACCAGGGAAGTCCGTGATATACCAGATCTTTACTTTACGGCAGATCCTGCCTGACTCAAGGAATGCAAATTGACACTCACCACCTATTTGTCGCACTGTCATGTGACATTTTTAACATCATCCTCGAGAAGATCGTGCGTAACTCACAAGTCAACACCAGGGGCACGATCTTAAAAAAGTCAGTTCAATTGCTAGCTTACGCTGATGACATTGACGTGATTGGACGAACACAGCGAGCCGTCAATTAGGCGTCTGCTGGGATTAAGCAGAAGCGTCTAAAATGGGTTTGGTGGTTGATGTGGGCAAAAGAAAGTACATGCTGTCATCAAGAAAGAACATACAACATCGACGTGTCGGACAAAGCCTCACACTAGGCAGCAGAAACTTCGAGATAGTCAAGGACTTCGTTTACCTCGGCTCCGCGGTAAATAGGGACAACAATACCAGTACTGAAATCAAACGCAGAATCGCTCTTGCTAACCGCTGTTTCTTTGGGCTCAAGAGGCAATTGAGTAATAAAGCCCTCTCTCGAGGGACTAAGCTCGCATTGTATAACAACCCGATCATCGCATCACGTGCCTTTTATATTTCGGGATAAGGGAACAAAAACAAAAATTAATCGTGGAAAATAGCTTTATTGTTTTTCGGAATATTCCCCATTAAGGTCTATGCACTTTTGCATGCGTTTGAACCAATTGTCGAAGCACTTTTGCCACTCTGATTGAGGTATCTCCAAAACATGCATTCTGAACGCATCAACCGCTTCGTCAGGTATCAAAAATGTTGACCTTTCACTTTACATTTTACGCACGGGAATAAAAAGAAGTCATTCGGTGCCAATTCAGGACTATACTGCGGATGATCAAATCGATGTTTTGAGTGCTCAAAACTGCAGTTGTTTGAGCCGATGTGTGAAAGCTCGCATTGTCGTGGTGAAGAGTGATCCGTCTTTGGCGGTTGGATTTGGTTGTGTACCACTCAGAATTGACTGTTCTACGTAGTTCTAGTGGTACGGTTGCGACATGTCCAGTCTTTCCAAAAAAACCGGCGACCATTTGCTTGGAAGTGCTTCGTACGCGGGCAACTTTTGTTGGATTTGGCTCATTTTGAAACACCCATACAGTCGACTGTTGTTAACTTTCGCGCTCATACGCGTAAATCCAAGATGCAGCACCTGCCACAATGTCATAGACGTGTTTCGAAGCACCGCGATCGTATTTTTGGAGCATTTCTTTCGACTGATCGACACGAGTCTTTTTTTGAGCGATTAACAAATTGTGTGGAATCCAACGCGAACTACTTTTTTTGACGGTCAAATGTTCATGCAATATTGAATGTATGCTGGTCCCACTAATGCCTAAGGTTTCTCAATCTCACGATAGGTCACATGACGATCTTGCAGTATCAGTCGGCGCACAGCATCAATGGCTTCCGGAACAACAATAGATGACCTTCACGAAATTCGTCTTGGACCTCGGTTGAATTCACCGTACCATCCTTGATGGAGCTTCATCGCTAAAAATTAAATTAAGTTCATCGATGCACTGTTGTTGAATTAATCCACGTCGAAAGTTGTAAAAAAATAATCGCTCGCATTAAACAACACAAATAGAGCTCGTATGTCAAAACGTTCTGAGTACGTATAACCTCAAATATGTCAAGCTTTACGATAGAGCTGGCAGTTGCCAGATTGCAACATTAGGATTGCAAAATCCCAAAATATAAAAGGCAATCTTCGTACTACTTTATGACGCGGAAACCTGAGGAAGCCCTTAGGCTTTTCGAGAGAACAGGTTTGCGTGCGATTTTTGGTCCTGCTTGCGTTGATGGCATCTGGAGGAGAAGGTATAATGACGAAATCTGTGGTCTTCGGATGGTTAGGCCATGTAGAGCGTATGTACACCACTGCTCCGGGCCGTAAAGTCTTCGAATCTTAGCCATTGGGACAAGACAACAGACGACGGCCTAGGCTAAGATGGCGCACACAAGTAGAGAAGGATCCCAACCAAATTGAATCATGCACTAGGAGGCAGCAAGAGAAAGATCGTGCTAGCGGGAGAAGCACGTCGGTTGAAGTTCCGGTCCACTCTGGGCTGTAGCGCCACAAGAAGATGAAGAAGAAGAAGAAATAAGTGGTCCGTACTACTTTGAAAACGATGCTGCCAACACAATCAATAACGATCACTATAGAACTATGATTACTGACTTTTTTCATCCATTCAATGTGTATTAGCTGTGGTTGCAGCAAGACGTTATGTTTCATCCAACGTATGGACCTTGCTTTAAGTTCATTCGTTGGATGAATTGGCGGCTATACGTTTTATTCGGTTCTTTTGCCGCTGAGTCGGCAGAGGTGTAAGTGCGACTAATGTAAGCGTGAAAGAGCGTTTTGTTTTTCTTCGGCAAGTGGTCAAGATTTTACAAAATTTTTTGACACAGATCAATGAAAACCGTTGTCATGACCTTTCCATCTAGCACATTAAAAAGGCCTCTCACTCATCGGAACAGGATCGTCAGATGATGTTCACTGTTGCAATGCATCCTTCATTCACAGTTAAAAAACGAGGCAGGAACTCCTTTGGTCTGGTTAAACAATGCTCTTGAGTAGTATGGGAGTCGTTAATAAAATCAGGAATAAAAACAGAAATGCCGTGGTTCTAATAATTTAACTTTATTATCGATTAATTCACTTTTCACATTTCGTTCTTTGTTACGCGCGGTTGGTGCCGATACTATCCTTCTGCTGGTTCACGATCAGCTAGATCACTCTTAATGCGTAAAGGACCTCGCTGTTATTTGTTTTTTCGGTTATGTACGGTTCGTGGAGTCTGTTGGCTGACGTCTGTACCGTCCGTAGAGTACAAATTAAATTTTTTACATTACTTTTATTTATTTATTTATTATTTACTTTATTTTCTGGCAGCGATTCGTGGATCGGGGGATCGATCGTGGATCGGAGAATCGGTCGTGGATCGGGGGATCGATCGTGGATCGGGGAATCGATCGTGGATCGGAGGATCGAGGGATCGATCGTGGATCGGGGGATCGATCGTGGATCGGGGGATCGATCGTGGATCGGGGGATCGATCGTGGATCTGGGGATCGATCGTCGATCGGGGGATCGATCGTGGATAGGGTTGTCGATCGTGGATCGGGGGATCGATCGTGGATCAGGGGATCGATCGTGGATCGGGGGATCGATGGTGGATCGAGGGATCGATCGTGGATCGGGGGATCGATCGTGGATCGGGGGATCGATCGTGGATCGGGGGATCGATCGTGGATCGGGGGATCGATCGTGGATCGGGGGATCGATCGTCGATCGGGGGATCGATCGTGGATAGGGTTATCGATCGTGGATCGGGGGATCGATCGTGAATCGGGGGATCGATCGTGGATCGGGGGATCGATCGTGGATCGAGCGGGAACGCCGCTGACGTTGCGGCCTAATGACCGGTGTAGACTTGCTGAATCGACGCGGCGTGTGTTGGATTCGCCTGCGCGTCTTGTTATTGAAATATTATATTGTTTTGCGTAAACTTACATCGCCTGCTATTTGTACAGTTCGTAGTTTCTTGTCTGGTATGTAGTAGTGTGTTCTATGCTTAGTTTGGCCCTATCCCACAGTATAATGATACTAGCGCTAGTTGTAAAGAGTGAAAAAGATCCCTATCCATACCGTAGGTAGCGTTTACGCCAATCTTTCATGCAACATAAGATTTAAGAGGGCATGTAATAGGGGGATCGTGGTATTTCGTCGCGTTTGAAAACTTTGAAACCGTTGTGCGACCACGTTGTAAAAAGGAGAAACGTCGCTGTAGCAGTTGAGTACGGATTTCCCTAAATCCTCCTCTTGAATTAAGTTAAAGGCAGAGTCAGTTGCTGTGGTTGCAATACGAAGTAGTAGATATAGTTTTGACATTGCTGCAGTTTTTGTTCAAATTAGAAAGATTTATTATCCAATTTACACGGTCTGGAAGTTAGTAGCAGCAACAACAACACTTGCTTACAGCTGCTATGTGAGAAAGAGGGCTATTTTCATAAACCAAGTTGACTCCTGGTGCAGCGACCTAGACTCTGTCCAAAGTGGATGAGGAAGCTTCTATTTGTCTTTTCTGACTTCTTTTTAAAGAAAGGTTTAATCTGTCTCTTGGCGTCTACAGGAGAAGATTTTCCACGTGCTGTCGAGTCGCTTCTCTATATGTAAGATGAGTGAACAAAGCGAAGACCTTCTTAAATGAAAACAGACCAAGGCCATGGAATACTCAACACAAATCGAATGCTAAACAAAATTGATGATGTTGTCCACTCCCGCCCCTTCCATCTTAGCCCTCGCAAAATGAGGCATTGAAAGTAGGGCTTTAAACCGCACAACGAGTGGTATCGAATGGCCAAACATTCATGGACCGAACTTTTCACAACTTGTCGGGAAAGTCTGTACTCAAAAAGCAAATTCCCTGAAACATTTCACGCAGTTCTCATGTCGGCAAGCAAATGAAGGCACCTTCCAGCAAAACAAAGTTAACCTGGTTGCACTGTGAAACCTCCCCACAGGAGATTCCTAACTACCTAAAGACTACCAACGTTTTAGCAAATATGTACTCCACTACTTAAAGTTTCGTACAAGTTCAACAAGCAATGCACTCTACTTGTAGACTCCTCGCAGATAATGAGGTAACCAAACTCGTGTGTCGTCCCTTCCTCTACGTGTAGCAAACAAACGGCTGCACAGTGTGTGCACTCCAAAGCAGCTTCCTAGACCAGCAATCTGTAAGAAGATACATTTTTCTGCGAAACACTACATGGCCCTCGGCGGCTGTGGAAGGCAGTTAAATTTTGTGCTTGGACCAAATAAAGCATGTCAGCGGCAACTGTACACACGGAGGGATATGAATGCGGTAGAAGTAGGGCGGGAATGCATTCCATGCAGCTGTTATTGATGTAGCGAATTAATTAACGATTGCCTTTGATTCGTAACTCCTTTGACGGCGGTTTTCCGGTTCAAATTAGTCAAACATTCCACTCTTGTCAGTTTTTGCAAAACAAGTGATGCGTAGCAGATAGATGAAGTTTAAAATCCTTACGCCTGTGTTCATCCTCACAAAATGTACAACAGTTTTATGTGTTAGACACAGAGCGACAGGCGCAAGGACTCAAAGTCCTTTTGGAAAATGTTCAATCTTGTGTTGTTAAATGGGGAATGTTGATAAATCACTGCTGTTTTGCTTTCTTCAAGGTTGAGGACTTTTTTGTCGAAGCAGTGGTCTTTGCTTAGCAGAGGCTATGGCTGAGGTAGATGCCGATGAATATGGGTTGCTTCAAGTCGAAGATCGAAGCTCGCTGAAGTGTTATTTTGCTCTGGTCATCTTTTCATTCTCAAAGTTAGACCAATCCTCACGCCTCCACCCGGTATGTCTGAAAATTCCGTTTGACCGACGAACTCTCTGCGACGCACCTCACTGTCCAAACAGTTGTTTTGCATGACTTTCGGTGTAAGGTCTATTTAATGAACGCCCAGAACATCTGTCACATACAAAGCCACAGTATTCCCCACAAAATCAGGGTCGGGCGCATAATAAATCTCAAAGTTAGTCCCCCTTCAAGTGCACATGCCGCTGTGAAATTTCACTCTGCTACAAAGTGATGATAAAAAACAGTTCGGAACGTTGGATAATTGAAAATTTATGGCAAAATACTTCAGTGTGGAAGACTTTTTGCTGGTGGCATGCCTAGAGCGTCCGAGTAGACGTCTGGTATTCCGTGGAATGATGTTGAAAAGGTCAGTTTTAATTTGCGTGTGGCTTCGGAATGCAAGGACAAAGAAATCGCGTGGGAGCTTGTGTTGTGTGTCCCTTTCTGTTTCATCTTATGTTGATCTTTTGATTTTTGTTGTATAGAGATTGCCTCTACCACTTGATTTAGTTTTGATTCCCATTGATAGCTCTCTCCTGCAGAGGCGTGCCGTGATGGAGGTATATGCCACAAGTGGGTAATTGGTGATTAAAAAAAAATGCTGAAAATTTTAAGTTTCCATAAGAGGAGCGAATGAATTCGTCATGCAGAAGAAAAGAATATCAAACTCGTGGCGGAGATAACCCGCAACTGTCTGTCCATCGATTCCCTCGGTATGATGCATTTAAATTAACAAACCTAACAAAATTCTCTCACAAGCCTTTTCACCCTTTACAATCAAACAACCAATCTTTATTCTTAATTGTATAAAAGTAATTCTACAATTTGTTAAAGACTTAGCTTGCACAGAGATACAATATTAATATATTTTACTACTGAAATTATTTAAGTTCTTTTTGAACAGCAATTCTTATCAAAAGGCATTTGATGGAAAACAGTGGTAAGAATGCTTCCTTGAAATAATGTATACAGCTCCTTATCACGTGAGACTAAGTAAAATGGAATAAATAAGTAACAAGAAATTAAATAGGTAAATAGTAAATACGTAAATACGTAAACAAAAGAGTATTTAAATAAAAACAAAAATAAAAGAATAAATAAATAATTAGACGCTTAGTCAAATAAATAAGCGACTTAGTTAATTAATCAATCAATATATTAATTAAAAAAAATAATTAAATAATTATTATATATTATATATATAATTAAATAATTTAAAAAAATAATTAATTAAGTAAGTAGTAAGGAGATCCTAAAGATAAAAATAATTATAGACCAATATCTCTCTTGCCACCTATTTCTAAAGATTTTGAAAAACCAATTAAAAAAAGAATTTTAAACTTTTTGAATAGTAACAATTTTTTTAGTCGTGCACAGTTTGGTTTTAGAAAAGACTTATCATCTGAAGATGCAGTGCTAGATTTTTCCTACTTAACCTATAAAGGATTAGATGATAAAAGATACCGTGCAAATCTCTTTGTTGATATTAAAAAAGCATTTGATGCGGTTGATCACAACATTCTCTTACATAAATTGTTCAAAGCTGAGCTTAGAGGTTTTATGTTTAATTGGTTTCAATCTCACCTTCCTGATCGGTTGCAAAAAGTGAAAATATGTGCCGAAACTGGCAGTACATGCAAAATGTATCTTTGAGTGCCCCAAGGATCTGTCCTCGGGCCTATTCTATTCCTTGTGTACATAAATTCTATTTTCAGTCAAAAAACCATCGGCAAATTCACTGCATTTGCAGACGATTTGGGCATTGCGTATGTATCCAATAGTTCTTTAAATATTATTTTTGAAATTAATCATGATTTAGATACTTTACGTAGCTGGTTCACTAAGCATAGGATGCAAGTTAGCAATAAAACAAAATTAATGTTTCCTAGCTATTCAGAAAGATGATCACCGGATGTTGACATATTCTTTCATTCAGGCAGAACATATAAATACACTAGAAAAATATTTTCTATCAACCCTACATATTTTTTACTATTTAAAAACCACGTGCTCGAAGCATATCTTAAAAATGATCTATTACTGGATTTTTCAATCGAAATTGCAGTATGGAATCTGCTGTTGGGGTGGGACCTACCAGTACAAAATTAGAAAATTACTTATTCTCCAAAAACGTGTTGTAAGAAAAGTGTGCAAAAACTGCTTACACCGTTCTGTGGCCTTGTTTAAACAATTAAATGTTCTCCCCTTGAGACACCTGTTTTATTACAAGGTTCTGAATGCCTTTTTTCTGAGATGTGGCTATCTCAATAGCAGTATATCAAATAGATATGGTCTAGGAACAAACCTAAGTTATGTCGTCAATACTCCTTTATTTCGCACCACATGTTATCGTAATTCCTATTTTATACTGTCATACAGATTATTCAACAAACCTCCTACCTCCATAAAGTCTGTGAGATCCCTAAGTATCTTTCTGGAAAATATAATATCTTGGCTATTTCAATTTGATCGTGTACAGATAGAACATCTTTTAGACCCCGCAGGTTGATATAAGACTGATATTTTGATCTTGTTCCTTATTTTTAAGTTTGCATTTACAATTTAATTTTTTTTTTCTTCTTCTTCTCTTGCCTTAAAACTATAACCACCCCCATAATGAATTTGTAAATAATAATATCATTTAATACTATTTTTGTTTTTTAATACTTAATGGCACTATCCTATTCTGGATTGAATTCGAACTATATTGTAATGAACTTGTAAGATTTGTAATATGAGAATATGAGACAAATAAAATACAAAAATACAAAAAAGTAAGTAAGTAAGTAAATAAGTAAATAAATAGATGTATAAATAAATGTAAATGTAAATGAATATGTATGGGAATGAATATAAATATAATATGAGGTTGTCAAATATCTCTCTTTTGCCTTTTTGTCTTTTGAATTTTCCAGCTATGCACAAAGCGCTACAGAGATCGTGTCTGGCAATACTACACATCATTTGAAAAGTCTTAACATAACCTACAAAACGCTATGCATGATTAGTTTTGATTAGTTTGGATATTGCGTTCAACAGTTATAGATGTGTAAACATGGAGTTCACTAACGCCTAAATTCGCGCTATTTTAAAGATTTCCTTCGTGTAAGGCAAACCCGCTAGAGAAACATTCCGTGAGATTAATGGTGTTTTGGGGGATGGTGCTCTATCACTTCGAATCACGGAGGAATGGTTTCGACGATTCTGAGCCAGTGAAAACAACGCCATGTATAAGCCAGTCGGCGGAAGACCTATTACGACGAATACCGATCGAATCATGGAAATCATCGAGTTAGACCGGCGTGTGGCATCTCGTGACATTGCCCAGGAGATGGGAGCTACTCACCAACCCAATCTACAGAAGACTAGATACAAAAAAAAGAGCTTGATGTTTGGGTGCCGCATGATTTGCCGCAAAAAAACCTTCTGGACCGAATCAACGCATGCGATATGCTGCTGGAACGGAACAAACTCGACCCATTTTTGAAGCGGATGGCGACTGGTGACGAAAAATGGAGTACACACGACAATATCAAGCGAAAACGGTCGTAGTTGAAGGCCGATGAATTGTCCCAAACAGTGGCTAGGCCGGGATTGACAGCCAGGAAGGGTTTTGCTGTTTGTTTGGTGGGATTAGAAGGGAATCACCCACTATGAGCTGCTCCCATATGGCCAGATGCTTAATTCTTCGAAGGGGGATAGAGCATTTTTGAGTTTAGACTCAGTTTATTTAATATATTTTGACATAAACACCATAGTAAGCAAGTTTCTTGTCTAGATAAACTCCGGGATACTTAAAAGAACCTACGCCTGGAATTTCAAGGTCGTCTCATATTAAAAGGAAGCTTTTCTTTTTCTTGTGAAAAATATAGCTTGAGTTTTATTCTCGTTTATGTTCATCTTCCAAGCCCGACAAAATACCTCAGCAGTGTTTAACGCATCTTGAAGTTTATTTGTGATTTACTAGATAAACGATATACATATTGTAACATGATCCCATCAACCATGTTACCTCTGAAACATTTCCCCTTAAGATGACGTAATCGGTCAGACGACACTTGGTGTTTGATCTATGCAAACACCAAGTGTACGTCTGAGACCTCTCCACTCTCTCCCCTGCTAGGTGATGTAGCGGAGAAATTTAGTCTGTTTTAACCTCTGGACGTGAATGATCTTGAAAGTGACTTTTTTTGTGTTTCAATCATTGTGTGCCAATTAATAAAAATTTGATCTGAAATCCGAAATTGTTTCATTTACTATATAACTGTATATTATGTCCGTGTACCGATCATACATTTTTTTTTAACTTGTTTAATGTCTTTGCATTGTAGTTCTTTTTATAATAGATCTAATAATAGATAATAGATCATCTAGCCCAAACAGTGCAACCTTGAATGATCTTTAATTTTGTGAGTCATGGGAAATGTCATTTCTATTTAGTTAAGTCGTTACACGTACGATGGTATAAATCAGATGTTTCGCATATTAATTTGATTCCAATAGAAATTTTTTTAGATGCAATAATTAGAGACATCGATTTTTTCACCACATTTTTGCAAAACTTTAATGGGAGGCATCGACGCACTTACTTTTTGCTTGGTAATTGGCTCTGGCATTTCATCATAATTATCAAGAGCACAATAATAATTGTTGTTGTTCATCGATGCTGACGAGTCCATGGTTGGCACCTTTCGTTTTGAAGATCTAGGATCTTCGTCAGTTTCACTTCACATAAGTTTGAAAATTTTGTTTTTTTCGTGACTTACTCGTGCTAGAGATCGACACACACTTGTCTATCCTTTACTGCTTCCTTGACAGAAGGGGACGACAATGACGTACATTTTCTTAAAGTTGAAAGACACATGAGCACTGAAATAACAGTTCCTTCCGCTGGGTATGGTGATTTCCATTTTGTATTACATCTCCCACCCCTGAAGTGTGCACCGCGAATTAACATTCTGCGCTGACTGAGATAATTGAAAACGGCTGAAGGGGTGGAGGCAAATTTCAAAGGTATATCCTGTGAAAGACGGGGGCCCTTTATTTGTGTAATATTTTTTAGTGCTCTGCATTATAAAGGTTGACGAAACCGGATTGACCGAATGTTGAAGAGTTGTTGCAATATATTCACGTTCAATCGAAAACTTACATCGAAAGGGGTGAATATTGCACGCCATGTTTTCAATATACATCCCTTTCGATGCATAGATTGCAGCATAGAGCTGTGAGTTTCCTTCACTCATTGCATAAGAACCAACTTTGCACCAGGCATATGGGAACGAAAAGGATATTCAGCTCTGACCGTTTTTAGTTTCAAATCAAAATCATCAAAGGATCTCTCTGATGAATGCCCACGTTACATTGTCACAATCCAAGGCCACGCGAATTTTCCTCAAAAACAGATCAGAAACCAAACGCCAAATAATTCTATAGATACAATAGAGCAGACAAGCTGCGAGAGGGACGCGATTAGCACAACACTCGTTTTGTAGCTGCAGATTTTCCCAATCAATATTTTTCCATCTGATATATAAAATTCACAAATCCCACAAACAGCTGCATTTTGGCCACAGACTTTGATCAAAAGGATTAACGACATGCGTGTTGTGCCGCAGAGAGGATTTTAAGTTTTTGCGCAATTTGGAATAAACCAACAACCGTTATTAAATCTACGGTTTTTTTAGCAGCATTAGGAAGTAAAAAGAACGTTGGTAGACTAACCGTTGGCGGGTTTTCATTGGTCTGTCATGTAAGTTGTACATTTCACTGAAAGCCGCGCTTTTAGTTTTCATGCGAGATTTCGAGAGCGCTTATTATCTCTCCTATGTTCAGGCTCGGACCTGTACACGGAAGGTAAAGTTGTTGATAGCACTCAACAAGGCGAGCTGCCAACACTTTCCTCGTTAGTGCACAGGTTTAGTTGACATACAGCCTCCTAGCGGCACCCCCTGAATAGCCATCACAACACCCGTTATGTGGTGAATCTATGTATGCAGTGAACCCCTCTGCACGAGGTTTTAAATAATGGGCCTGGCCTACCAGTCTGTGGGTTGTGCGTGAGGGTAAAAGATACCACGTAAAATAATACCAGTTCAGAGGCAAAAACATGCCTCGGAAAAGGACGGATTAGCTGTTGACGACCCCAGCAAATGTTTAAAGGACAATGAATTTCGGTTTTGCAAGTATAATGTGAGGTCCCTTAATAGAACATGTGCAGCTGAAGAACTTGTGGAGGCTCTTGACTGCTATAAGGCAGACATTAGCGCCATCCAGGAAGTGCGATGGGACGAGCACGGCAAATAACGATAAAGAACTGCAATATCTACTACAGCAATTGCTATACAGAGAGAAGGCAGCGCTTATTTGGATGCGGATTTGTTGTTCGAGGCAGACTTAGGCGAAAAGTCTTGAGCTACGACCCCGTCAGCGAACGCCTCATGACAAGGCTAAATTCGGGAACATAAGCCGAATTGGCGCGCACGCCCCGACAGAAGAGAAGGATGGCAACACCAAGGATGACTTGTATGATCTCATATAAAGAACATACGAGCGATGCCCCAACTACGACGACAAGATCGTCCTAGGAGACTTCAACGCTCAGCTGGGAAAGAGGACATCTTTGCTGGAGTCATCGGTAAACACACGACAACACATTCGGAAACGGACTCAGGCTGTTGGACTTCGACTCGTAGCTGAACCTCTCTGTGGCTAGCACGCGGCTCCCACACCTGAACATTCATAAAGGAACCTGGCGATCTCCTGATCAATCAACCGTCACCTTAAACTTAACAAACATCAACTTAAATCATCACTTTGTTGTAGCCATGGTAAGGAGGAAGCGAGACAGACCCATACGGTTTGACGTCGGATAGCTACAATCGAAACTTATTGCTGGGAACTTTGCCAAACGAGTCACCCTGAAACTTGCTCAGTGTTCGACGCTTCCTGCACTGACCATAGAAGAAGACTGGAAACGTTGCCAAGAAGCCATCAAAGAAGCTGCCACTCATGTGCTGGGTTTCACGTCACCACCCAGGAGGAACCCATGGTTTGATAACGAGCACAGACAAGTGCATGCAGCCAAACGAGACGCCTATACAGCAAAGCTGCATCGAACAATGAGGGCTGCTCTTGAGCTCTACGAAGAGAAAAGAAGGGAGCAGCACCCACTTCTCAGAACAAAAATGAAGGAACATGAGTAGCGTGCGGTCGAGCAAATGGAAATGTGTTTTGGCAAGAATGAAGTCGGAAAATTTTACCGAAAGCTAAAGCAGCTATCTGGCGGATACAAGGTTCTTACTGAAGCCTGCCGGGACCAAAATGGACCACTAGTAGGCTGAGAGGCTGCGCTGAGAATCCTAATGAGAATTCCAAATTCCGCTGTTAGCCAGAATGTTCCACTCGATTTGGACGATGACAGACAAGAATTCCGTCGCCCCGACTTAGACGAGGTGAAGATAGCAATATCCAAGCTGAAGTCGAACAAAGCTGCTGGAGCGAACGAACTGTCCGCAGAAGTTTTTAAAGCAGGTAAAGATGACCCGGTTGGGCGCATGCACCCGCTCAACTGTAAGATATGGTCGGAGCAAAGCATGCCCGATGAGTGGAATCTCAGCCTCGCTAGCCCTATCCTTTGACTAAGCCAATATTCTTAAAAAGATCCTGTCCACACCCTGATAGGTTCATATCCGTGTAATATCAGACCGGGGAAGTTCGCTATAGACCAGATCTTCACATTACGGCCTAGATAATCGAAGCTCATCGCCTGTTCAATTTGTTTGAGTTGATGGCATCTGGAGAAGAATGTTCGACGACGAATTCTATGGGCTATTCAGGGACATCTCCCTGGTCAAGCGTCTTCGGATACAACGCTTACGATGGCGAGGCCATGTAGAGCGCATGGACACCACTGCTTCGGCCTGAAAAATCTTCGAACTAGAGCCACTGAGACAACGCCTAGGCAAAGATGATGCACGCAAGTGAAGTAGGACCTCAACCAACTTGGAGTGCGCAACTGGCGGCAGCTACCGAAAGATCGTGCTGGCTGGAAAGGCATGGTGGTTGAGACCTAGGTCCACCCCGGACTGTAGCGCCACATGAAGAAGAAGAAGACGCTGCAATCGACCGAAAATACGGAGACCCTTAATTTAAGCCCTCTTCTTCTAAGGGGAATGGTAAAGAGTGAGTACTTATATGTCTTGTCTGACGCACGACGCTTGACGCGGAATGGAAGCAATTCAAAATTCTATCTGCATGGTGTTAGGTCACATATAAAGACACGCCGAGGAGATGCAAAACCAAGCACTAGACGAGCAGCGCTCAAACTTGAATATGATGTCTGTGTACTTGTATGTTTACTTACAGTTATGGACAAAACAATAAGACCAGTACGGAAAACATCGAACATTTAACCTTTTCTCACAGAAGTAAATTTTAATATGACATCTGTTTGCATATTTCTCTTTGTTGGTAACGGTACTTCCTACCAAACAAAAATATTAGACAAGAAAACAAGAATATTTGAAGAAAGTGTGTCCGTAGATGTGAAGGAACTGCCTCAACGTTAGAATAAAATAACAAAACCAGCTTAAATTATTTTGTTTTTTAAGTGTGAATAATTGTATCTTGTAGCAGTCATCCTTTTTAGAATATAATAAACTTGTTTTCTTTGCAAACTAAAGTAAATTATATAAATAACGTTATTATTAATAGGATTCTTGAATTGCTACAGATTTATTATTTACATTATTAGATTAAGTACCATATAATGTAAAAAAAAAAAACAAATTTAAAATGCGCTACACCAATGTACCGTGCTGCTTATTCATACGCACAATTGAATTTCGTGGAAAGAATTAAAAAACGAAGACAATGAAGAAAACTGAAGCATAGACCGTTACAATTGTGCGTTTAAAAGGGCACCATGATTTGCAGATCATTCGCAGTCTGACCAAATAGGTCGTATGTACACAATTCATTTTTGAGCTACGTCATTAGCAGAGTGTAGTGAATGGACAAATTGAACGAGCAATCGGTCATTTGGCCTTCTATATTTTTGAAGATCTTTGCGGATCTAAATTTTTTGAATAAATAAAGCGTTTGTTTTTGTCAAGAAGTCAGGGATTTTTTTTCATTCCGCCACAATCTTATATTCTTTCAAACCAATTTACTCTAAGTGTACAAATGACGATATCTGTGTGTTAAAATCGTCGAATTATTCATGAAAGCACGTGAAATAGGCCGCGGCGTGCATTGCTCTGCAACCGAAAGAGACTTGATCCGAAAACTTACACAGGAAGAAAGGTCACAGCGGGAGGTGTCTAGACTAGTGGGAAAATCATGCGTCATTTTAATGCGCTACTGCCACAATAATCTCACATGAAAAACGAAAAACCAAAAGATAACCTTTACATTAAACGCTTGTCAAAAAAGACCATTTTTTGTCAGCTGCAGACATCAAACGTGAACTTGACTTACCTGTGTGTTCTAGAACAGTTTGAAGGAGACTAGAAGAACAAATTTTCTTTGGAAGAAGCCCCAGGGATGTACCACTTCTTACCAAAGAACATAGGAAAAGTAGAATTCAATTTGCTTAAGAATATCTTGTTGGATAGGCCCAGAAAACGAAAAAAAACTGGCGAAATATTCGTTGGACGGATGAAAGTAAGTTCAATTTGGTGGGATCAGATGGTAAGATGTCCAAAAACTGCAACATACCAGCCTCAGTACACAAACAGAGCCGTAAAACATGGAAGCGGCGATATTATGGTTTTGGGATGTAGTCATGCCAGAAACAAACATTAACTCTGCAACATTTTGCATGAATTCCGACACTGCTCTTCCTTCTTTTTCTTCATATTCTTCTCCTCCTCCTTCCCGTTCTTATTTTTTTCCTCCTCTTCTTAAACGTCCCAAAGGGGTTATTACCCTTAAGCAGTCCTTAAGAACTAAGTACATTCTTATTTTCAACCTATGTATATGTATGCGTAGTTAAAGTAGCTCCTGTCTCACCATAAAGACGTGGCAGATACCTTCTAACCTACAACTCTAACCCTGCCTGCCCCTTTTTATCTCACAACGTAATTTCTTAAACTGTGCTTCACCTCACTATCCTCTCATCAATGCCCTCTTCAGTAGCTGGACATTTTATTTGCTTTTCATCTGCTTTGTCAAATCAAGAGAAAACATCGTTCGCCACTAACCTTAGGACTTACCAGTGAGGATAAGATAACAAATTGAAAGTAACCCATATTCCGGTCTCTGCCAACTGTTGATAGAGACCGAGAAACTTTTACGATTTCCTTCCATTCTGCTCCGCAGAGCAGGTATTCACTTTGTGCAGAAAACATTTCGTCCGCCCTACCATATGGCCACGTCTGCAAACAAGTGCACAATTCGAAAATATTCTCGCACGGCACTCGCCTTCCTGCCACCCCACACAAAACGTTCGCCTTACTTAATATGTGCTGCAGGTACTCGGGGGGAGCGTAAATACAATTTTAAGTTAAGGTTATAAAACACCGCGTTGTGCGAAAAGCGAAGCGGGAATTTTCCCGTTTTAATTGGATGCCGTGGAACGTGCCCACCGTCGAATAAGTACTACACGCAATCTGCTGCCTTCACCCCAAGCACAACTGCGCTACAAACGGTACACTGCCATAACATCAAAATGAATATTCCTTTGAGGCCCCACACAATATTAAATCCTTCAAAATAAAATCAACACAACATTGGGCGAACTTTCCGCGAACACGGACGGAAGGCAGAAGAATGCCGGCCAACAAAAACCGGCTATAATATGTACTACAGGAAAAATGAGGGTAGCTCTCCACAATGGTGCGCGTTCGCGTATGCTGGTGGCTGCATCCCTTGGGAATCTGTTTTTTTTTTATTTTTCTTAATCAAGGACAAACCGATGTGCAGGCAGGAAAGCATTCCAATTTCATCGATGGCCAGATTATAAGCGGTTCGCTTTCGGTAGACGCACTCTGGTCCAAAGGTCGGGCGGATGGGGGATGTAGAACTTGCGTCAACCCATTGTTTGTCCCCATTTGGTCGTTTTTTTCAGGAAAAATGAAATATTTTTCTTTTGCTGATGGCTGACGATCTCTGTACTTTGATGAGTGACAAGGAGTGCCTGCATTTTTCGGATCTGCAAACAGTCAGAGTTTCGTTGTCCAAAATGACAATTTTGCTTGTTCAACATCCCTTCCGACTTCATCAAACTTACTCGTACATCCGGATCTATTGCTTATGCAATCATAATCGTGAAGGGCTTTAATGCAGTCGCAAAACGTGATTTCTTGCGATGGCCAACATAACTTGTTGCCCTGCCAGGAAGGGGAAATAGTGGACATTTTGCTGCAAAACTTTGAATATGGGAATAAAAGAAATAGCTTTCAAATAGTTTAAGGAGGTTCACGATATTAGAACCCACATATGACCGACAGAAACGACTACACAAACTTAGACCCCTCTTAAATTGCTTTCTCGAATCAAGAGATATGTACTGTGTCGGACAAAATAGTCGCACTCAATGGCACTTGGTTACATTTCGCCAAGTAAAATTGTGAAACTTTGTTAAATTAAAATCAAATTATCTGTGTAACATAAAGAGACATAGGACACATTTCTGTACGGCGATGACGGCCCAAATTCTGCTGTTATGAAGAATGTTCCACTCAATTTGGACAATAGTAGACAAGAATTCCGTCACCTCGACTTTGGCGATGTGAAGATAGCAATATCGAAGCTGAAAGCGAACAAAACTGATGGAGTGGACGGACTATCCGCAGAACTATTTAAAGCAACAGGAGATGACCTGGTTGGGCACATGCACCAGCTCATCTGTCGAAGGAAAGCATGCCCGATGAGTGGAATCTCAGCGTCGTTTGCCCGGTCCACACGAAAGGAGACCCCTTTGATTGTGCCAAATATTAGCCTTCTTAACATAGTCTACAAGATTCTCTCTGCTGTATTGTCCGAAACCGGTTATCCATAACCCGATAAGTCCCTATCAGTGTTGTTTCAGGCCAGGGAAGTCCACAATAGACAAGATCTTCACATCACGGCAAATTCTGGAAAAGACTCAAGAAGTTCATATCAACACTCACCACCTATTCGATTTGAAGGCCGCATGTGCCAGTGTGCATAGACGCAAGCAATACTGTGCCATGTCTAGTTTTGGCATTCCTACCAAACTTGTCACGACGGCGATGAAGAACGCTCGCTGACTGGTTTTGGACAAGGCGATGCACTGTCATGTGTCTTCTTCAACACCATCCTCGAGAAGATTTTGCGTAACTCACAAGTCAACACCAGAGGCACCAGAGTCTGTTCAACTGCTAGCTTACGCTGATGACATTGACGTGATTGGACGAACACAACTAGCCATCACTGAGGCGTTCGCTGGCATTGAAGCGGAAGCGGCTAAAATGGGTTTGGTGGTTAATGAGGGCAAAACGAAACGACAGCATGTGTTGTCGTCAATAAAGGACATACAACATCGACGTCTCGGATAGAGCGCCACCCTCGGCAGGAGAGACTTCGAGGTAGTCAAGGACTTCGTCTACCTCGGCCCCGCGGTAAATAGGGATAACAACTTCAGTACCGAAATCAAACACAGTATCACTCTTGCCAATCGCTGTTTCTTTGGGCTCAAGAGGCAATTGAGTAATAAAGCCCTCACTCGAAGAACTAAGCCCGCTTTGTATAACAGTTTGATCATTCTAGTACTACTTAAAGGCGCGGAAACCTGGACGTTGCTTAAAGCGGATTAGGATGCCCTTAGCCTTTTCGAGAGAAAATATTTGCGTGCGATTTTTGGTCCTGTTTGCGTTGATGGCACCTAGAGGAGAAGATTTAATGACGAACTCTATGAGCTACACAACAACATGCGCCTAGTCAAGCGTCTTCGGATACAACGCTTAAGATGGCTAGGTCATGCAAAGTGTATGGCGACCACTGCTCCAGCCCGAAAAATTTTCGATTCTGAGCCATAAGGACAACGCAAGAGAGGACTGCCTAGGCTGAGATGGCGCACACAAGTGGAGAAGGACTTCAACCAACTTGGAGTGTGCAATTGAAAGCAGCTGGTATGAGACCGTGATGTCTTGAAAATCGTCCAGGTCATGTGACTGGATTTTATGAATCATATGATTCAAAAATCACATCCGCAACACTGCTTATAGTAACAACGGAAACACTGATGGAGAAAAGACTATCTTGTGGCGGGATGGCGGCTAACAGACCCATGTTTTGAGGGAGACCGACTGGTAGTGACAGCTTCACTAGAGACTATATTCTAGTGCCACGGGAGGTCAGGAGCCCCAGGAACTTGTTTTCCAGCCTTACCGTGCGGTAGGCCCCTTTGGGAAGTATCGTGGTGGCTGTGGTTTACCACCTTACAGTCGAGTTAGAGTCGAGAATAGTCAACTGTGGTGATTAGTCTAGTTTTGGTTCACCCTGGGCTAGGCAAGGTGGTTAGGGGACTATACCGACTCAGTGTAGAGTAGCATTCTCAACAGGGCTGAAGAGGTTTTAGGAAGGCCTCGCACCAAACCAAGGTGTGGTGATTGCCCCTAAGCATGATCTCAGTTTGGTACGAGTTTTTGGGTAAGTAAGGCATTTTGTCTTACGCTTTCTGTGACTCTTGGGAAAGTGGATCCCGTGATATAAGCCGCCAAAGCAAATTATCACGTAAAACCAAATCCCACATCTGTCTTGAAAATCGTCTTGGTTGAGGACCTGGTTCACCCGGGACTGTAGCGTCACACAAAGATGAGGAAGAACCTTCTTAATTCATTGAACGTAAGTTGCTTTGGTGTCGTTTCTTGTGTACGATGAGCACGCAGGTCGCGGAGAAAAACAAATTATTTTAAAATTGCGAAAATTTATTCCTTCTTTAAGATAAATTGAAGCCAACGATGACATCTTGCTTACCCATTCTAAAGTGATCGTCAAACTTCTGCCAGACGAGCGATGTTTTCATATGTGGAATAAATAACGGAGCTACATAAATACAAATTTGTAGGAAATTTAGAGTATTTGAGACTAGTTGTAGTGACGGTAGAGGTATGAAACGGTGCACAGTTTTTCGAGGAAATGGAATCCTATGACTGTTTTGCCATTTCCAACTAGGTCATGTAGTGGCCATGTAGACTTTGTCCTATTTGGAGGACGATTTTTGGATACCACCCTGTGGTGTCACATTTCGTCGGCGATCACGTCACAAACTCAGGCACAATCTACTTTGAATTGTACGTGTACAAAGGCAAACAATGCTCTAAAGTGGTTTCGAGGCTGCACCATTTGTTTGAAGTATGCGGATATTCAGCTTCATTTTGCTCTATGTCCTGTGGAGACTTTGGTTTGTGTGCTCAGCTTAAGTTCGTTCAATTTTTGTCAAAATATTCTCAATGACAGGTAAGCATTTCTATTAACACGTTCCCTGCCGCGTGTACCGAAAACAGTACACGCTTAACTTCATTTCTACGCCAACGTGTTTTTTTTTTTCAAATTAAAATATTTTTTTTTAATTTTAATTCTCGTTATGAATGTTTTATGTTATTTAGTGATGTTTAGAGGAATTTTTGCATCGTGTACTGATAACGGTACACGCTGCGTGGTGATTAGTCATGATAGTAAAGCAAAGCAAAGCAATAAGAATTTATACAAAATTATTAAAGCGCTTTCCGTGTACTGTTTTCGGTGCATGCGGCGTAGAAATGACACCTAGTGAAAAAGAGCTTGGCAGGGAACGTGTTAACAAGGTTTTGACGTTCGCTTTTCAAAGAAGAATGTTCACTGGACACAGCAGGCAGTCTTTGATATTGGTGCATGATTTAAAGTTACAAGAATTGAATCAGCAGTCAATGTTAGCCTCAAATATCAGTCAATAGGTCCCGAGGCAGTACCGAAATCAAACGCAGAATCACTCTTGCCAATCGCTGTTTCTTTGGGCTCAAGAGGCAATTGCTATTACTCACGCCCTCTCTCGAAGGATTAAGCTCGCTTTATATAACAGCTTGATCATCCCCGTCCTACTATATGGCGCGGAATCTTGGACGTTAGCAGATTCGGCGATTTTTGGTCCTGTTTGCATTGATGGCATCTGGAGGAGAATATTTAATTACGAACTCTATGGGCTGTACAGCGACATGCGCCTAGTCAAGCGTCTACGAATACAACGCTTAAGATGGTTAGGCCATGTAGAGCGTATGGACCCCACTGCTCCGGCCTGAAAAGTCCTTCAATCCGTGCCATTGGAAAAACGCAACAGAGGACGACCTAGATTAAAGTGGCGCACACAAGTGGAGAAGGACCTCAACCAACTTGGAGTGCGCAACTGGAGACAGCTGGCGAAAGATCGTGCTGGCTGGAAAGGCATGTTGGTTGAGGCCCAGGTTCACCCCGGACTGTAGCGCCACAAGAAGAAGAAGAAAAACGTCCCGGGACATATAGAGGGCGCCACTAACAAAAGTTATTAGTATAATATTTTTTTTTTGTTTTTGTTAGTGGCGAATCCTATATTTCCCGTGATCTATTGAGTAATGTGCAACTTTAAATATACATTATAGTCCACAGGGAGACCAGGGCCTAGGTTGCTCATCAACTACTCGTGTTGTGCGCGCTATTTGTCTCTCACGAGTAGAAGGGACTTTCAGTTTTTTGCCGACTCCGAACAACGAAATTTGAGCATTCAGCACTCCAGGTCAAACAATTGAGCTCTAGAACTAGTATCGCCTCTCCGAGCACCTGAAACGCATTCTGACACAGGCGGCAACATGTCGTTGTATGTGTCATTGTTATCGATATAATGATAATAATAATAATAATTGTATTGCGCGACGGTCGACATGGGACTAGGGCCTAACCTGCACACTAATTACTCGTGTTGTGCGCGCTATTGTTCTCCCACGAGTGGAAGGGACCTACAGTTTTTTGCCGACTCCAAACGGCGAAGTTCAGAAGCTTTTCTTTAGACAATCAATACTATTTGAGTGTTGTCAGTAGCTCGAAAGAGGTGGTGCCGTGAAAAATTCCAGGTGCTCAGCCGCGAATCGAACCTGAACCTTTGGCGTGTGAGTCTCGCACTCAACCCACTACGCCACTGCATTCTGAAAACTTACTTCATTTGCCCAAGTACCTGTTCAATGGTTTTATATTTAAAACATATCGCTCTAACTATTCAAACCCAAGAATCTATTTATGGAACCTGGTAATCTAAAGAAAACCCTTCGTCCGGTTGGTAACTGACTTTCAAACTTTTCACGACGTAGCAAATGGTCTTCGTATTCGCTGACGCCTCGGCTGCTACACAGTTTTATCTGGCTAACGTGAAACGATGCAAGATGAAATGGAAACTTGTTCTGACCTCTCTGGTAACTTGAAGTTCCGGGGAAACTTTGATTGATCACATACATCGACTCTACGCCTTTTCAATGTTAATAGTAATGAGTTTGCACAAGAGAACCTGAAGCAACATTGGTCCTTCCACATGAGGAGCTGTTTAAAAAGCACTCATTCCATGTTTATTCGCCTCCAACAGACTTTTCTAAACCAGTCTGCAGAAGAGAGAAAGCTTGAGCTCTGAAAACGTGTAAAGGGCAAACACTGCCTCCGCACGCTTATCACTTAGTGGGACATCTTTCAATTAAAAAGAAGCCGAATCACACTTTGATCAGTGAGCGTGCACCTCGTCAGTGCTATTTTCACTTCGAGCGCACAAGGTGTTGCCCTTGAAGTGTACGGGCCCCGTGCGCCATCAAAGGGACACAGTTACACACATTTTGATTAAATAATTTCAGCACTAAACAACAATTTGTTCAGCAGCAGAGATTCGTTAGGTCGTAGACATCTGTGACGAAATCCTTTTGATCTTCTAACAAGCTACAACGTAAATGAGCAATTCCTCGTTTCGAGGTGTATTCAGTCAGAAAGCGTTTGATGTCGACGAACCTTGAACTTATTGCCAGCTATTCGGGCTTATCTCTGTGCGCGGATTGAACGCGTCTATTGGCATCTGGCTGCGGACTCGTTTCGTCTGTCGCTATGTGTACGCTCAAATCGATAATTGCTTGATTCTGTCCTCCTGACTTCGGCATGGCGGAGCCGTTACCCCGACATGCACAGCAGCACAGTTTAATTGGAGAAAAACTCACAAGTGGGTGAAAACGTTGTTGCGATTCCAGTCAGTGGGCCTATGGGCGCATTTAAATGCTATCACTCAAATCGGCAAGGGCACGGCAAACCGTCTTGAACTTTTTGCGCCTTCGCCTGGACCAGACAGGTGCAGAGTGCCAAGTGCTACGTCAGTTGGAAAATTAAATTCTTTTGAAGAACAAGGTGAAAATGGGAGAGAAAAGTCAACGGGACAAGGTGGAATGCGTGCGAGGGATGTGTGACTTTAAATTACTTTGCCAAGGGTGGAAATGGACTTGTGCTTCTTGGCCGGAGAATTCCATTTGGATCCTAAAGTCGATTGGAAAGCGTTCAGGCAAACGGGCGGCAGCCTGTTGAAGTCTGCCGGATGAATATGTGTCACTGGAATTTACGTGTGAAATGAAAATCTAAAAGGTTCAAGTTGAGGGTATGCGGTTGGTATTTGTTGGCTAGTGAGCCTGCAATCTGTTAAAGAAATGGCTGTATCCACCACCAGCATGTAATCACCTTAAAGTAAGGCAACCACGCACGGAAACAAAGCACGAGTGCACGTCGATGAAAAGGAGAGGGTTGAGGGAATATATGATTGCCTGGGGACAACTCAACGAAACATTAACAAGACTCTGCTCAGGAAATGTGTTGCGCTGGAGCAAATAATGAGAACACAAAAGTTTCCCAGCACCTAGCGTAACATCCGCCTGCCAGCCAAACGACCGCACCGAGAACGTGCCACGCCCGCGGCGTGTAAGTTGTAGCAGCTAGGAAAGCACTTCACACCATGTGAGTGAAATTACTAAATTAAGTCTGAATTCAGGAGGTTGACTGGGCTGAGATACGCTCCAGCTTCATAGCTGTGCAAACATTTCTCCACATGGCCTCCAGCCATTCTACATGTGTTTTTTGAAGGAACACACCCGAAGGACTCCGTAGTTCTTCCTGCAATGCACTTGACCACGGATACGCCATATACTGTAGACCGAATGTATTTATATCATTCGATGGAAAAAGGCCATGACCGGGGATACAAGAAAATATCCGGAAAATTGTTTTTATCCCCGCCAGCGTGGACCTTGAGTGATCTTCGCAAAACAATTTGATATACGGTTATTTAAAGAATTCCAGCAATGCGCTGCTGAGATGCCTTATTAAGATTTTTTCTTGCTGCATGCAGTGACGTAAATGCTTGGCATTCAATCAACGGACCTATTGGAAGTTTCATGAGTAGCCTGCGGCAGGGTAACGGTGGGAGAAATTCTCGGATCTGGGTGAATCGAATTAAAGCAGCATTAAAGATTTACTTTCGTGGGCTAAGCGGGTGTCGTGTAAGGTACCAGAGGGACCAAGTTTGTGCTTCCTTGTTGAAAATTTGTAGTATTGGGTTAAAACTGGTGCAACTGGGGCAAATGCATAGCAGGGATGTGTAGCAAGAAGGGGTTGTTGATTGCACGATATCATAACAGCAAACTATATGCACTTTCTGCGTCTTTCCTTAATAATAATATTTGTATGGCGCGACAGTCCACAGGGGGACCAGGCTAGCGTGCTCATCAATTACTCGTGTTGTGCGCGCTACTGTTCTCTCATAAGCAGAGGAGATCTACAGTTCTTTGCCGACCCCGTACGCCGAAGTTTGAGAAGCTTTTTCTTAGACAGTAATAACTCTTTGAGTGTTGTCAGCAGCAGGAAAGAGGTGGTGCCGTTAAAAATTCGAGGTGTTCAGCCGGGAATCGAACCTGGACATTCGTGCGTGCGAGTTTCGCACTCTACCCACTACGCAACGGTGGCCACGTCTTTCCTTGCGTTAGCAAAATTCTGTCGACTTATACCACGCCTGTGCATTTAAAACTAAAAGCATTCAATGCTAATGCAACACGAATGCATTGACACTGAATTAAGTTTTTTGTGCTTATCATAAGGAAAGACGACATGAGAATATTGAAAGGTGTGGTTGAATTCTTTACAAAATTTAATGACTTAGGATGAAGTGGAAAAGAGTACATAACGTGGAGAGTTTGTGGAGGGTCATAATTGAAATTGAGGCATTGTGAAAAAGAGTTTATTAATGATAAGGGATGAAGGCGATCGAATAAGATAAAGCTTGTACAATTTTCAAGCTGAATTCTTAGAGTTGGTCCCGCTAAATACTCGTATTTGGTAGGCTTTCGATTGATATTGGTCTATTGAAGCGGATTCGATCCGCATCAATGCCAATGCTACTTCATAATTGAGAAATGCTTTGCCCCTAAAATGGTGACTAGTTTCAAATGGCCTTCTGTAACATCATTCTTGAGAAGATTGTTCGTAACTAACAAGTCAACACCAGAGGCATGATCTTCCACAAGTCAGCTCGATTGCTAGCTTACGCGGATGACATTGACGTGATTGGACGAACGCGGGCAGGCATCTATGAGGCGTTTGCTGGCATTGAAGCGGAAGCGGCTAAATTGAGTCTGGCGGTTAATGGGGGCAAAACGAAGTACATGCTGTCATCAAGAAGGGCACACATCATCTACGTCTCGGACAGATTATCACATTAGGCAGGACAAATTCGAGGCAATCAAGGACTTCGTCTTCCTAGACTACGCGGTCAATAGGGACAACAGCATCAGTACCGAAATAAAACACAGATTCGCTCTAGGCAAAGGCTGAGTTTAGGAGCCCATAGATTAATAAATCTTTCTGTTGAAACACTAAGGTTGTTTCATCTCGATCCTAGTTTATGGCACGGATATGTGGACGTTACTAAAAACGGTTGAGGAAAGTTCTGAGTGCGAACTTTGGTCCTGTTTGCGTTGCTGATCTGGAGTAGCAAATTTAAAGCCGAACTCTCTGAACTGTACAGAGACATTTGCCTGGTCAGCGTCTTCGGATACAACAGATGGCTTGGCCATATAGAGCGTATGGATACCACTCGTCCGACTCGGAAAATCTTCCAATATAAGCCGTTGGGACAACGCAATAGAGGAAAATTTAGGTTAAGGGGACGCACACACGTCGAAAGGGATCTTAACCAACTTGAAGTGCTCAACTGTAGGCAGCTGGCGAAAGGTCGCGCTGGCTGGACAGGCTCGTTGGTTGAGACCCAGGTCCACCCGGAGCTGAAGCTCTACAACAAGAAGAAGAATTTTAAAAATGCCACATTGTGTATATCATTTAAATCGAATTTTATCATCTAGCTTTGCACAGATGATTCGCCGTGGCGTAGTGGGTAGAGTGCGACTCTCACACGCTGAAGGATCTGTGTTCGCTTCCCGGCTGAATACCTCGAATTTTTCACGGCACCACCTCTTTCGAGCTGCTGACAACACTCAAAGAGAAATAACTGTCTAAGAAAGCTTTTCAAATTTCGCCGTTCGGAGTCGGCAAAAAACTGTAGGTCCCTTCTACTCGTGAGAGAACAGTAGCGCGCACAACACGAGTAGTTGATGAGCAAGCTAGGCTTTGGTCCCCCTGTGGACTGTCGCGCCAACAATTGGTATTATGCACAATGGGAAACTGCCTTTTCAGACCTCCCCATACACCCGAGGAAGGGTCTTTGAATGACCACTCCAGCTCATACCAGTTGCATTCGTTAAAGAGTCACAAAAATTATTTAATTTGACAGACAGGGGGGATAGAAAAACGGGATAGAAAAAACGAATAAAGAAAGAAATAAATATAAAAACAGAGTCCAATAAACAGTGCGATTTCAAAATTTATTCGTCCTTCTCCTCTCCTCTCCTTATTAAATTTATTTTGTTTGCCTTACAAAGTAGCTATGACTACAAATATATAAATGTCTGCAACAAAATGTCACCAGAAAATAATAAACCTATTTAAAGAGGTCTCGAGGGGCTATTCAGCTGGCCGGACATATTGTTAAGTGAAAACCAAAAAGGAGTCTGCACGCAGTACACCGCAAGGGAATGTCTTCATTTCGTCAACAGGAGCTTTGGTACTTTAAAACAAAGGACTTAATCAAGGGAATACGTTTACTGATTGCAAAAGTTCACAAATCCGACAAGGTCATCGTGCCTATCATCCGAAACGTTGGGCAAATTTAAAGAGGGTGTGTTGCCACTTGTCGACAATTTTCTTTGCAAATTTAGCGCTCGGGGAGGAGATTTGGGAGGGATTAATTTTTTTTTTAGGCCTTCGTTGCGTATCATCAAATTGGCACGTTCGCGATACGTACTTCGGAAGGGGGTTTTCATTTAATATTGAAAAAGTGTAAGGGAATCAAAAACCACATCGGCCTTCGAAAGCAATTCGCCTTCGCTATGTTGTACTTATTCTATTCCCCAGTGATATTGAAGAAATCGCAGTGGCACCAGTTGAAGAGAAAATTTGAACGATTTCAAATCCTGTACATTAACAAAAAACAAAAACAAAAATGTATACGTTTTGAAATCGTTCAAATTTTTTCTTCAACTGGTGCCACCGCGATCTCTTCAATATCACTCGGGAAAAGATTAATTAAACCCTGTACATAATGGCAGTAGTAGGCCACTACAGGCCTATGCTGAGGGTGCTCTTATTTATTGATAATATTAAGGAAGGAAGTAGTGGCCGCCGTGGCGTAGTAGGTAGAGTGCGACACTCACACGCCGAAGGTGTGAACACCTCGTATTTTACACGGCACCACCGCTTTCGAACTGCTGACAACAAAGAGTATTTATTGGCTAAAGCTTCTCAAACTTCCCCGTTCGGAGCCGGCGAAAACTATAGGTCCCTTCAACTGTGAGAGTAGTGCGCACAACATGAGTAGTTGATGAGCAATCTAGGCCCTGGTGTCCCTGTGGAGTGTTGCACCACACAATAATTGTTAATGAGGAAGAAAGGAATCATTTTTTCAATGATTTCGAAGTTGTTTCCTCTTGTTGTTGATTGTTGAGAACCGCTTTGAACTACATTTCTGGTTGTAAATGTCAGATATGAACGATGTTGTGTGAGTATGATATATTTAGATTGGACTGCGTTTCTTTCTACGGCCTCAAAGATGTATAGACTTGTATGCACAAAATAGTCTCCGAAGTTGACAAAGAATTTAAAAATCTCAGTTCTCATTGACAATTTTTCGCATTTCTATGTGCGATTTAAACTTACGCGAAACTCACATGAAACTCACACGAAATTCACACACGAAACGAACACGAAACCCTCGACGCGCGAATAAGACTCTCAACTGAATGACTCTTGTTCAACTAGATAGCTCTGCACATTACACGCCCTCAGTATTGGCCCCATACTTGTCGCCAACACCAAAAGTGTCAATCTCTTTTATAAGAGATACCCAACAAGTGGCATCACTGCCCGTCATTTGACCCCATCATCATCTTCATCAGTGGCAAAAAACCATCCCGATGGACAGGCATCAGCAGTCGACGCTGCCACCGCCGCACCGTCGCCGCCACCCAGCCGATGGCGAAAGTTGATGAAATCATTCAGTAAGCTAAATGGATCGAAAATTCAAATCAATTACATGGGTAAACTGGGTGAATCTGCATTCCCCGTTGAAGTGTGTGTTTGTGTGTGTATGTATTTGTTGCCTGTTTGCTCCCGCAATCCACTCCGCCACTCCGGGGCTGAAGCTGTGTTTTCACTTGTTTTGAGCATTTTTTTTATTTTTGTTGCGCTGTGTGTGCATTTCGATTGCTTTATTTGTCGTTTTCACTTTTTATTTCTCAATACCAGCTTAGTGCTGCGAAAGCGTTTTGCGATGGGAATAATTTGTGTTTATTCTGGCAGACATCCTAATCGTGGATTTACTGCCGAGGGAATTCCAAATGGAAGAATTCGAAGGGAAAAATGAAATTTTAATTTTATATGAATTTGTATCGGAATGTGAAATATTAACGCTTGGTATTTGTGACGTTTTTTTTCCTTCTTCTTATCACAGTTTTCGAGGGGGGAAGGAAGAGTGAGGGAGGCCAAATGAAACCTGTTGACTTAATTTATGACAAAACGATAATCTCTTTTGTGAAGCGGAGTGATCAATATTGTCTCAGTAAATACTATTTGAATTTACTCGGATTCAGACGAATAATGCTTCTGGATTGTGGTTGAGTGGAGGACTGGCCGTTGTGAGAGGGCGGCAGACGATGCGAAAACAAGTTCGTTTTAATAACATCTCCGTTTAGCTGATGGGCGAACAGTCAAACCCAACTCTAAACAAACATGAAAGCAAAGGAATTCTTCCGCCGTTGCTTGAGGCAGTGGTCTTAATTGACTTGCCCAAGGTAGATAAGGAATATTTGCTTGCCAGACAACACCCACTTATTTTTACTGCGTCGAACAGTTCGGAGAACTCAAGTGGTGCTGTGCAGGTGATGGCTCTTCATACTCGTCATCCCACATCTTGTTGTTTATCTAAGGAAAGAATACAGCATTCAGCAGGGTTTGCAAGTCTGGACAACATCAAAAGACTTTTAGGAATCCCTGCTTAGGATGATTGTCGGACACCCTTGTCTGCCCTGTCGCACGCCATGTTCACACTCCCGTTTGAGTTCATCGTTTCCTGTGAATTGTTATAAACGGCTTAAGCGCAACCTTTGAATAATGAACCCACCATCGCAAAGAAAGGAAATTTCAGTCCCATTCTGTGGACAGCTTCCATAAAAATTCCAGCAAAGTTGGAATAGGAGATTTGCTTTCATTGCGTTTCACAGATTTCGAAAAGAAGGTAAAAGGCAATATTTTTCTAATCAGCGCGCGCTAAGCTGATTCCTTGGCAACCTTAAGTGATTGGGATTAAGTCACAGCACGGACCGAAGGTATAGAGCAAGAGAGCGGAAGGAGGAACCGGTGTACATTGGTTTTAAATGCCTGTGGATTGTAATGGGAGGAAAAGCTGAGCATTCCATATTCGTGTGATGCGGCTGAAGAACGAGTCACTAAACTGAACTGTACGTCCGAAGGTGGACTTAAGGGTGAACGGGTGAGTATTTCTAGTGAGGCGGGTATTGCGGTTGAGTTCTCGAAGGTGAGGAACGCAGCTGGCTAACTCATTGGATCATTTTATGTTGAAATAGCGTTTAGTGGTCGCCGTGGCGTAGTGAGTAGAGTGCGACGCTCACACGCCGAAGAGGGTAGGTTCGACTCCTAGCTCAACGCCAATTTTCCACGACACCGCCTCTTTCGAGCTGCTGCCAACATTCAAAGAGTAATAACTGTCTAAGAAGGCTTCTCAAATTTCGTCGTTCGGAGTCGGAAAAGAAAAATCTGTAGGTCCCTTCTACTCGTGAGCGAACAGTAGCCCGCACAACACGAGTAGTTGCTGAGCAAGCTAGGCCCTGGTCCCCCTTTGGACTGTAGCGCCAAAAATTATTACTATTATTAAAGCGATAAAATAGTAATAGAGACGTAATATCGATGTTCAAGCGAGCCGATTGACTTCGCAGCATTGTTATTACCGATAAGTTTTATCCCTCGCTGTTGGATTCTATTTGCTAGGTAAAGGTCTTAGAAGCACCAGACAAGATAGGAGCGTTATAGGTAAGCTTTGGGCGGATGTACGCCTTATATATTGTTGCTAGGTCAGAGGGAGTGAAATATTTCTTGCATCGCTTTAAGAAACTCTGCATTTTTTGCGATCTTGAATATGTGATTTTTCCAAATCAATGTTGAGTTGATGCACATACCGATAGACAGTCGTTCAGTTTCAACAACGCAGGAGTCGTTCATAGATGATGGCTGGTTATTTCGAGATCGCTTGAGTGGTAGTAGTCAGGACTAAATTTTGAAAGCATTAAATTCCACTCTATTTATTATTTTTACCCAATGTTAGAATCAATAAAAGAATATTCAAGCGGACAAAACATTCTTGTTTATTTTTCCTACTTCGATGATAAAATTTGTGGACAAAAATACTGCACAATAAACATAATACAGAAAATGTTGCACAAAATATGCTCCTGGCTGCTCTCGCTGGAAGTACAATCTGGAGTGTGGAAGTTTGATTTCCTAATAACCATCAAACGTCGGTACACATGATGCGCACAAAAAATGTGCCGATGATCAGTCCCGCTAGGTTGTCGCGCTGGTGTACGGGATGATCGGATGTTTTGCTCGTCTCCTTTCGGTGATTCTTTTTCGCGCCGCACAAAAGGGTTGGCTCGCCGTCGTTGCTCTGCAGGTGCTGATTTCTAGCACGTAGACATATAATGATGCCGTCGCTCGCTGCTCGTGCTCATTTTATGATGCGTGTGCCCGTGGCTCTATATTGTTTGCTTAGGATGTGTTTTGGTGTGGTGTGATGTGCGTTTATGACAGCCGTTAGGTCGATCGGCTGCGATGTCGATATCATGCCATGGATGATTCAAACACCCAATCAATTATGCTGTAAAGACCTGAATTTAATGAGCTCAACATACGCTGCCGTTGCAAGTCTATGGCTGAAGAAGAGGGTCGAGAGGAGATTAACAAATGTGAAAAGCTGAGGGTACTCATCAGCGAAGGAGAGAATTGGATAAGAAGTGGCAGATAGGAGATCACTTATAAAAATGAGGAAGAGTGTCGGAGACAAAACAGAGCCCTGAATATCAGACCCGAACGCATCCAAGAATCTAGCCTTCTTCTACATTGGGCGAAAGTCTGGTTCAATTTTTCTGTGAGAGGTGCCATCGAATCTCCAGTGGACCATTGCATGCACGGTAGACAACCGTAGTTGGTTAGTAGGGCCAACTCATGTAGGTTAAGGTTAAGGTAGTTTAAGACTTTTCATAGACAATATAAAAAAAAAGAAAAAAACCAAAAATATACAAAAAAAAAACAAAAAAAAAACTAAAACAAAAAAAAAACCTAAAAATACAAAAAAAAAAAAAAAATACAAAATTAAAAAAAGGTGCACCACGGCGTATTGGATATATATATTAAGCATATAATTAACACATACGCCCTGATGCACGCGTCCGTATAGTTATACGGACATAGTTAAGATGACTTATAGTAGTTAAGTACAGTTAAGTTTTAGGTCTATGATTGTGTATAGACGTAAGTTTTAGTTTAAATACGTTTTTAGGTATAGCTAGGATATATAGTTGAATAAGTTGGGTTAAGAATAAAAATAAAAATATCGAAATCCAAGTTTTCAATTTTCTTGGTGAAAGTCAATAGATGTATATATTTAGGTTTAAGTGCTTTTTTAAATAATACATGAAGCCGAAAGGCAGAAACAACAACCCTAGATTAGCTTATAGTACTCATGAAGAGTCAGTAAGTTAGAAATAAGGTCAGTAGATTAACTTGGTAAGTTAGTTTTTAGTGTTTTGGTCTAGCATGTAAGAAACTGAATTAAGATAAATAAAAATGCACTGTAAAAAAAAAACCGTGAGCAAGGCAACTGCAACAGAAGCCGTATAGAAAGACTGTTCTGAATAGTGAGTGTTAGAAATATTGAATTATAAGTGCATAAACTATTGAATGCAACCAGTTGTCTCTCCAGACACCATACGTTCGCCATTTAAGAGCAAAGTTTGACGCTGTTAAGGCGCAATCCCTGGATGTCTGTGTGTGGTTTTGAAGCCACAGAAATGTTACAAATTTTAGCTTCACTCGAACAAACATTTCGTTGTTTGCTAAATGTGTTATACATCGACTGCTTTCTAAAACCAAACCGTTTGTTTCTACGCTTTTAAAATGTATTCTTATTTTTCCTTTTTATCTGATTCCTTAGGTCTAGCTATAAAAATACATAAACTACCAGTGAGCGTATTTTTAAATATAAAACACTAATTATTAATATTAATTATTCAAATAATATTTTATTCATTGTTTTCTACACATTTTGACCACCTTTCTGGCAATTTGTGAATACCACGGCAATAAAATTGTTCGTCTTTTAAAGCAAACCAATCATACACCCAATTTTCGACCTCCTCGTAGGAATCAAAGTGCTGCTCAGCCACTGCGTGTCCCATCGATGAAAACAAATGGTAGCCGGAATGAGCCAAGTCTGGTGAATACGGCGGGTGGGGTAGTGTTTTGATTGTATCCTGAACCGGTTTTGCTTTGTGTGCAGGTGCATTTCATGGAGCAAAATTACCTTGCCGTGTCTTCTGGCCCTTTCTGATCGTTTCTCGATCAATGCATGGCTCAAATTGATCATTTGTTGTCGGTAGCGATCATTATTAACGGTTTCACCAGGTTTTAGGAGCTCGTGGTACAGCACACCTTTCTGGTCCCATTAACCACACAGCATTCTCTTCTTGCCGAATCGATCTGGTTTTGCAGTCGATGTTGATGGTTGTCCCAGATCAACCCATGATTTTTTCCATTAAGGATTCTTAAAATAAGTCCATTTTTCATCGCCAGTAACAATCCGATGCAAAACCGATTTTCTTTCGTTTCTTTGAAGCAAAATTTCACAAGTGTTTTTTCGATTTTCCATCTGTATTTCTTCCAATTTATGTGGCACCCATTTTCCACACTTTTGGATCTTTCCCATAGCTTTTAAACGGTCAGAAATTGTTTGTTGTGCAACATTTAACATAGCTGCCATTTGCTTTTGACTCAAGGTGTCATCTCTATCCAATATCGTTTGCAATTCGGCGACTTTTTCCACGTTATTCATTTCCCACATCAATATCATTATTTCTGAACCGTTGAACCCATCTTTTGCATGTTGCTTCTGATAGAGCATGATCACCACATGCCTCGACAAGCATTCGATGCGACCCTGCAGCACTTTTCTTCAAATGAAAACAAAAAATTAATGCTTTCCGCAAGTCATCACTTTCTGGTACAAAATTCGACATTTTTAACACGATGAAAAAATACGATGTTGTCTGTTCAATGACTTGATGTATACTAAACGTTTTTCACAGATTTCATAGCAAACAAACAAAAAAAATAAGGACTCGTTCACAACAAATGTTCCCTATCGATACATTTTTATACAAGACACCGGTATACCTGGTAGTTATTTAATTTACAATTAATTAGGATCGATCTTACTCGCCTTATGCGGACACTCGAAGTTCACCTAATCAATTCTTGTTTATAAATCTTTAGCATGTATTCATGTTTTTTTCGTTCTAATTTTAACAACAATTACATGCAAACTTGTTACTAAGAAAAGATTAACAAAACACTTAGGAATAAAAATGAACCTAACAAGTACCCTAAGCTATTCTATCTAAATTACAACTTGTTGTTTTTTTTCTTTGACTGTTTTTCACTTTGTTTTAACGTACCAACTTATCCTACCTAACCTAAGATCAATTTCAATTGGTCGTAGGGGACCAACAATCACCTTTTTAAGCTTACAGCAGCTGGAGTACTTGATGTGGCTGTAGCCACCGATAAAAAAGGCCTATCCCTTTCCCCCTCATTTCTGTCGTGGATCGGGGTGGATGTGCTAGACCGAAGATCACCCGGACTTACGATTCTTACAGTTTTCTTGTAGAACATCCGCTTGTCCACTATCCGTCTTACGACGTGGTACAGAAGTAGACACACCTCTGCATCACGGACCAAGCCAAATCGGACAAGATACAAGAACGTCTCCGGCGGAATGAATGCGTTGTTTGGGTAGTAGGCTCCGAATATCAGCTCGTTTTCCGAGTTCATTGCTCGTGCAACATGTCTTCGAATCAGCTTAATAATAAAACTATCCAGCCGATTCACGTTTGCTACATTGTACAAGATTTCGTTAGCATAGAATTTCTTGTACTCAGATTCTGGGGTTTTGTACATCTTAAGGCAAGCCCGAAGACATTGCCTTTCGAAGACTTCAGATCAGCTTAGTAATAAAATTATCCAGCCGATTCACGTTTGCTGCATTGTACAAGATTTCGTTAGCATAGAACTTCTTGTACTCAGATTCTGATGTTTTGTACATCTTAAGGCAAGCCCGAAGACATTGCCTCTCGAAGACCATCACCCTTTCAATCTGAAAAGGACTCAAGTTGAACCACTGCGGGTAGCCTTACACCAAGATTGGCCGGACTAGAGCCATGTTGAGAATAACCTTCACCCTGAAATCAAGTTGGCTGCCTTACAACAACCTGGTTGCCAATGCGAAGGCATAGATGTTACCATACAGAAACTGATTTAACACTATGCCCAAATATCTCACCACACTCTTCACCCCTAATGGTCGCCCATGTGGGTCCAAGATGCCGAACTTACGTCAGTTTTTATTCGTATTCCTTGAAGCCTTGTACAACGAAGTTCGAAACAGTATGGTTTCACACTTCAGTCTTTGCAAAATTGCTGGATTTTCTCCAAGTCATGGTGCAAGAGGATGTTAATGACCCCAATCGACGACGTTCACGGGCTACACATATCAGTGTCTAGAAAATTTTGTGTCGTTTCCAAGTGTCTGCTAACTGACTTTATTCGCTTCCTAGAGCCGTTCCTATATAAATGAACATTTGCTGAAGTGAAATTAAGTTTACGTCTACTCCGGAAATCGCTTCGTAACTGACGAACTCATGGAAGTCATATAGTTGTGGTAGACAGACGGACGAATGGACATACCGAAACTAGAATTACTTGCGAAAATTAAACCACAGATCGATGGAGCTAACACCCATCAGGGAACGTTTTAAAGTTTCAGAAAACAGTTACTAAACAGATAAAGACCAATCTCCTGTGTTTTTCAATTAAGTTCGAATTGACCACGAAAGCATTGCACATCTCTTCCCCCAGATAACACGCAGAAGACCTGCTTGCAAAGGACGTTCCAAATTAAATCTTTAAAGTCATTAAGAGGAGGCTGACACAGACAATACAAGTGGATGCTCAAGAAGCTATGCTCTGATCTCTTCCATACTTCAAGTAAATCGACATTTGGATATTATCCATTGCTTCGATATTACATCACACACAATACGATGCAAATTTTCCCGCAGAGTAAAATTCTCATTTCAATCCGAACATGAGAGGGACATACAACTAATATTTCAGAAATTGAAATTTTATTGCAATCATCAACTTGAAAACCTTCTCTCATCCCCGGTTATCAGGTCACGTGGCTCCAAAAGAGATGCGAGCTGGGCACATAACTTGTTGTCCGATAAATGCTTTTGGTCCCTCCCTCCCATCCATTCATCCATCCATCCGTCCACTCAAGCAGCAGTAGCCCTTACAAATGATCATCCTTTCAAACCATTTTGAACGGTCCTGCAATAAATGTCCAACTGTCCAGAATTCAACCCACAAATAATTGTTCACATCCGAGAAGTACACTTCCCGGCTCCACTCCCACATTGCGTTAAACATGAGCTCCAGTGAAATTGAGTAAAATTTAACGAGGACACGCGACGTATGTGTGTGTGGCCTGTCTCGACGTCGAGAAGTCAGAGTATCCATCACAAGACACATGGTAATTAATCTTCCCTCAACCATATCAAAAATGTCCTCCGCGTCTGCAACTTCGGGAATGGGAATGGGAATGTTTGGATTTTGGAAATTTATCTCGCAGTCAAAAGTATTTCCCTCGGATGCTAGAGGAAATCCCTTTAAATCATACCGCTAGTGGAGACCACAGCATCCACAAAGGCAGAAACATGGCAGCTAACCACATCAAACGGCCTCGTCACTGACGACTCCAGCCCGATTTAGAAAGTAGTTGAACGTGCCTTGCCCCGCTTGCGTTCTGCTTCACAGTTAATGTAAATCTGTGTCCTTAATGCGAGAGACGAGGACCGAGCCGCTGACTGAGCTTGCATTAGGCAGTTGACTGGTGCGAGTGCTCGGCTGGATGTGTAACATCCACCGAAGGAACAGCAAAAACATCATACTCCGGAGAACTTTGACGTGTTGTAAATGTGCGAAATGCTGAGAAATTTGTTGAATAGTTTAACAGCTTGTACATGATGCGAATACGTTTCGGTGGCGCATCATATATGCGAGTGCAGGGCTCTGTTGCGGGAATGTGCTCCGGCGCTTTACGGCAACACTTCCACTTTGCCCCGACAAACGAACTTTAGTCGGGGGAAATGTGTGCTGCAACGGAGGTTGATCCTTTTTCGCATAACGAAAAAATTATTGCGTCTAGGAGAAGCAGCGAAATAAAATTTGCTCTGAATCCCACATTTGGACGTTTGCCGGTCAGGAATGGATTCTCAAATGTTGTGTACTTTCTTTGCTGCAAACTGACGTTTGGTACATGTGGTGGTGCCGGAAGAGGCCTTGGCTGTGTTGGTAAGACTCCAAGGAGCGACAATTTGTCACCCACCTTCGCCAGAAGTGCCACAGTTTGCGGCGATTTGAAAGAAAACTAATGCAAGTCAATCAAAAACTGTAGGTCCCTTCTACTTGTGAGAGATCAGTAGCGCGCACAACACGAGTAGTTGATGAGCAAGCTAGGGCCTGATCCCCCTGTGGACTGTAGCGCCACCTAAGTATTATTATTATTAAGGTACATTTACCACATCTCTCCAAAAAAGTTTTTTAAACTACAGAAATTTTTAAATCGTTGCCAGAAAATAAAAATAAAATAAAAAAAATGTATTCGTTAGTTGACCATTAGAGACCACTACGCTTTTGGAATGTATGCATGTTTCGTTGCTTACATGAGTGACCTAAGCGACATTAGCGTGGGCTACCTCATTGCTATAAAGGTACCTTGCAACGGTTTAAAGGGTGCTGAGAGAACAATCATTGCTGCGTCACAGCTTCTGTAATCATTCCACATCCCAACATTTTTCCCTCTGATTTCCATATTTAGAAAAATTTTCAGTGATGCTTCTCCGGCAGCGAAATTGGCGCCCATAAAAAGACAAGTTCTTCAATTGCAGAGGAATTTCTTGCAAAAGGTCTGGTAATATAATACTTTGAAAAGCTAACTCACAGCTAAGCCAAATAAACGGAAAAACAGAGGTAATGCATCTCCCATTAGTTAAAAATGACTATGAATTTTTTGTTAGTGGCGCCCCGTATATGTCCTGAGACGTATTGAGTGATGTGTTATAACATGTAGGATAGGCGAGCGAATAAAACAAACGGAGAGAAGATGTTTTACTAACGACGGTTTATTAAGAAGACTCGAAAATTACATTACAGGCTGTATTTATAATATCATAAAAAAACGATATGAAAAGATGGTGTGATGTTACATACAACGATCTCACATTATAGATTTTTAGGTGAATTGCCATATAGTTTGTTATTTGAGAACACTTACAGTAATGTTCAAACTGAATGCCTACAAACACATGATAATGAATACTGAAAATTCTACACAATATTTTTTGTGTAGATATCGTACTTACTTTCGGTTTTTAAACTTATTGTATTTTCCGGGATCGGCAAACTAAAAAAAAAGAAACGACGGTTGCGATTAACAGAGTGCCATTTTATTGCTGTTTGTTTTGTTTCTGTTATGTGCCACATGAATTTTAGATTTTAATTTAAATAAATATGGCTGATAGGCGCCAAATTCAAATCTTAGACCAATCAAGTTTTCACATTTTTATGGCTAATTCACAATAATGACTTGGTAAATTTTTATATACGATCTTAAGTTTTAATAATTTTAATTCATGTTTTTTAATTTATGGTTCTACGCAACAAATACACTGTTTGCAAAAACCAGTCAACAGACCCCGGCAGTCAGACTCTACAGCTGTTGAAAAAAAGGTATCTTGGAGCTTCCAAATACGGGCGCGACAGTCATCACAGCTTTGTTCTTTCCGATAATTTCCTAACCGCACTCTGAGCCTTTGAAAACTGTACCACCCTTCAAATGAAATGCCTATCTGTTGTCTCCTTCTCCAACATTTTCGACATTCAAAGCCTAAACCCGGGCTGGTGCGGCTCATTATTACGAGAAACAGAGATAACTTCGCTTATGCGAAACATTTTTGAATAGTTCTGTAATAGGTTAAAATCGAAAACACCTGGTGGCTATAGCCACTGAAGTGGCGAGCACTTTACAGCAGCTTCATTCCCACAATCCCGCTCTTTTGGAAATTGTGGTCAACCACAAATCAGTGTGTGTGCAAGTGTCACTGGATAGCACATCCAGAGAGAGTTGAAGTGATCAAAAGGGTGCATACTTGACTCCACTATCGCGTACACCCAACTCACAACTCACATAATTGGGAAATGAGAATAATTTATGTATATCCCTCGCCGTGGGTGGGTGTGATGAGTGAACGCCACATTGGCGTGTCAAACCCTTATGACAGGCTGTCCAACATACAAGCAAATCCCATGACAGGGCACAGGGCAAATATTTACATTTCGTTTTGAATAGGCTGCGCACTGCAAATGGCCTGGACATAATTGACAGCCGATTGGGCCCCTAATTGAGTTTTTGTTTGTACAATTTATTAGTGAATTATGTTATTCCCCCGGCATAGCGGTGGGCCCGGGTAAATAAAAAGTTTATTGGGTAAAAGTGTACATGTGTGTGTGGCAGCGAAAAATGCGTACACATATTCTTTGGAGATTCGGTTTAGAGTGAGACTGTGTCTACGTGGGGATCCAAAGTTTCGGAATCTGAGAGAACGCCTCAACGGTAAAGACTTTCATCATATTCATCAATAGATGTAGACTTTACGCACATGACAAAGTAAATGGCAGAATCCCGCAATCAGAATTTTCAGAAAAGTTCCGAAATCTTGAATTTTGATTAAATTAATTAACATGTACATTTTTCGTGCATAGCTTATGTTTTTGGAGGCTGATAGAAAGAAAACAAAAACTCCACTCTGTGCGTTATCTACTTTTGGTTGAGCACTGGAATGTGAGGTAAATAAGGGTAAGCGGGAGAATTTCGCGAGCAGCGTTCAAGAACCTTTAAACCGAATTAACTACGGCTTATTCACTTTCACAATACAGTACGTGCATGAATTAAAAACAGGTGTAAGGCATGTAGGACATTTTTGTTACCAGCAATGCTAATATAATATGTAACAAAACCGTATAACTGTGCAGCCTTTTTCCGCCAAATGATGTTTTAAGCCGTAATCCTTCTGTTTGCTATAATGTTTCGAAGATCGGTAGTTTCTCCATGCTTGTCTTCAAGATGCGGTTGGACACAGGAAACCCATACGCTATGATGGGTCGTATGAGGTGCTGAACTTCGTCTTCTCGGCCAGTCCGTTCTCTCGTCGCATCAATAAGTAAATGCGCTGAAAAGCGAAACTGACCTTTTGAAAAGTCAGTTTGGAGTGAGGATTAATCCCAAATATTTCGCTTTGTCCCGTTTACGTCATCGAAATATATTCACCTGGTTAAGTAACAAGAATTTTGGATTTCATATGGAAATACGTTGCCAGTGTATTGCGGGTATTAACTAATTCAGCCAGTTTTCAATAGATGGCGCCACCGGGTTTATCTTGGAAGTGATTGCTTTCTTTATTGGAAAGGTGTGAACTGATTCTTGAAAAGCGTTAAGGGAAAGGATTTTTGCACCGGATCGTTACTGGAGATGTAATACGAATACACAACGACAACCTCAAGAAAGAAAAATACCAAGCAATGCCTGATGTAGAGGCCGCCGTAGTGGAGTGGGTAGAATGCAACACTTACTCGAAAAAGGTTCAGGTTCGATTCTCATCTGAACGCTTCACATTTTTTTTAGGCACCACCTCTTTCAACCTGCTGACAACACTAAAAGAGTAATAATTGTCTAAGGAAAAGCTTCTCAAACTTCGCCGTTCGGAGTCGGGAAAAAACTGTAGGTTCCTTCTAATCGTGAGAGAACACTAGCACGCACAACACGAGTAGTTGATGAGGAAGCTAGACCCTGGACCCCCTGTGGATTTTCGCGCCATTGAATGTATACAGTATTTATAGCCCGATAAGCCGGCTCCATCACCATCTACATCAACGCAGCAGATGAACGTCCACGGTTCAAAGATCGTGCTATGCATATGCTGGGACCATACGTGGTGTGGCTTACAATGGGCTGCCAAAACCAAGCAAAACCATTGATGAGAAACATAAGCGACTACAACTAATGCTTTTGAACCATGCATTGCGTCAAAAAAGGCCAGAAACGATAGAAAGGTATGACAAGATGATTTTACAACATTTCAACGCTCATCTTTACACTGTAGCGGTCAAAAATTCCCTAGAAACGCTGAAATTAAAGGCCTCACCCCACTCGCCGCGATCTTAAGAGCTTGCTTCTTCTGTTGACTGCCTTTTTTCGATGTATACAAACCGATTTGTGGGTTGACTGGTTTGGGTCTATGGAGAAATTTAAGAATGTGATTGGATTCGATGGCAGAGAGGACTGAGTTTTTAAGAGTTGGCATTCGAAAACTACCAGGGGCATGGAAAAAACGAACAATACTTAAGGTGAAGTATATTTAAATTTTTTTCAGTATAAAAAAAATTTTGATTATAAAAACCGAACTAAATCAAGTTGTACTTTTAATAAAATTTGCAGGAAAGCTTGGTCTTTTGATTGTGTTAAATGCAAATAATGGTTTGTAAATGGTGTTTTCTTAGATATATATAACTTCAGGATGAAATAAAGCAAAGATGGTTTATCCTAATTGGCATAAACTAACATTTTTCGAAAGACAACCTTCTGACATCATACTTTAATTGAATTTCTGGCAAGCAGTTGTTACATGCAAAACTCACAAGTCAAGACCAAAGGCACGATCTCCCGAAAGTCAGTTCAATTGCTAGTTTACACTGATGACATTAATACATTAATGTGACTGGACGACCACAGCGAGCCGTCATTGAGGCGTTTTCTGGCATTGAAGCGGAAGCGGCTAATACGCGTTTGGTGGTTAATGGGGGCAAATCAGAGTACATGAACTCATCAAGTAAGAACGCACAACATCGACGTCTCGAACAGAGCTAGGGAGCAGATAGTTCAAGGTAGTCAAGGACAACAATTCCAGTACCGAGATCAAACGCACAATCACTCTTGCCAATCGCTGTTTCCTTGGGCCCAAGAGGCAATGGAGTATTAACGCCCTCTCTCGAAGGACTAAGCTTGCTTTATATAGCAGCTTGATCATTCCTGTCCTAGTTTATGACGTGGAAGCTACTAAAAGCGAATGAGGAAGCCTTCATCTTCTTTCGTCTTTTGGAGAGAAAAAGTTTCCGTGCGATTTTTGGTCCTGTTTGCGTTAATGGCATCTGGAGGAGAACATTTAACGATGAACTCTATGGGCTGTACAGCAGCATGCGCTTGGTCGAGCGTCTTCGGGTGCAGAGCTTAAGATGACTAGAAGATATAGAACATATGGACTTCACTGTTCCGGCTTGAAAAATCTTTGAACTAGAGATACTGGGACAACGCCAAGGCGAAGATGGTGCACGCAAGTGGAGTAGGACCTCAACCAACTTGGAGTGCGCTACTGGCGGCAACTAGGGAAAGATCGTGCTGGCTGGAAAGGCATGTGGGTCGAGGCCCTGGTCCACTCCAGACTGTGGCTCCACAAGAAGAAAAAGAAAAAGTTGTTACAGCTAGCTTATACGCAATCCAATCTAAAGATCCAATTTTCGATTACTTTATCCCACATGTGTGACCATTTATCGGTAACAACGCGTCAAATGTTATCCTCCAAGTGGCCAATCGACTCGGCCTTTTCGACATATATAAGGAAAGGAAAATGGAAAGCTTATATCAACAACAAAGTGGATACTTTGAAATAGAAGAGAGATATAAAAACAAAACATGAAAACACATCAGCATACAGTTTCTCCCTCGATGACTGCTTCTTTTTATTAAACACTCTCCCACTTTTCGTAAATAGAGAGTGTATGTATCCACGTATGCGGTAGACATTCGCTCTTCGGAAGAGATCGTAATTGAGCTTTGTAAGACTTTCGTAGACACGGACATACTTGGTGCTGTCAAATCCAAGATCAGTCAGGCAGATCATTTTTTTCTTTTGCTTACGATAAGCGGCTGTTGACCTCAGAATATCGATTTTGACTTGCTCGTGCGAGAATTTAACAATTATTTCAGTGGTGGCTGTGTCACGCACCGGTTTTGTTCGAAATATGTGAATGGGTCTTGCTGCAGTCACGTTTATCGCTTTACAATACATTTCAATATGTTGTGGAGATCCTCGTTTCTTGAATGTGGGACGCCATATATTACAAGATCAGCTGCAATGTTTTTACGCTCAACGGCATCGATTTGTAGCTTTAATTGAGCGTTGCCATTGTTTGGCTCTTGACCTCTTGCGAATGTTGAAATGTCATTTGCAAAAGCGCCAATTCTATTGTTTATCGCATTTATTTTGTCATCCATTGTCTTTGTTTTTGTTTGGAAGTCCAGCTCCAGAGTAGTAAGGCGCTTAGAGAGATCTTCATACATTTTTCCAATCTCTTAATTTCTTCTTAATTCTGTGATGGATTTGTTAAATGTTGAATGAAGTGAGTCTAAGCGGTCATAAATTTTTTCCCACAGCTTGATTGATGTTGTTGTTGTGGGAGAGCCTGATCCTAAAGCTCCGCTTGACTTTATTGTTGATCTCAATTTCCTTTCTTCGTTGAGAGCCAACATTTTCCGATTTGCTGGGGCACTTTGTAAACTTTGTTTTATGCTTTGCAGTATTTATAATGTTTATATGGCTTGTATACAGATGCAAAAACATCGACAAAAACAAAAACACAACTTTTTCACACTTTACTTATACAAAAATATACATTACAATTAAATTTTCACGGAACTAAGAAAACAAGCTGCTAACTTGTCTCTAGCATGTCACTCTCTGTCCAGGTGTGGAAACCGCGTGCTAGCCACAGAGGGGCTCCAGCAAATATGTATTCCTTTCCCAGCTGAGCGTTAATGTCTCCTAGAACGATCTTAGTGTCGTAGCTGGGGCATCGATCGTATGTTTTTTCTAGGAGATCAAAGTAGTCATCCTTTATGTTGTCATCCTTCTTCTCTGTCGAGGCGTGTGCGTAAATTAGGCTGATGTTCCCGAATTTAGCCTTCATGGGGATTGTCATGAGGCGTTCGCTGACGGGGTCGTAGCTCAAAACTTTTTGCCTAAGTCTGTCTCGAGCAACAAATCCGCATCCGAATAAGCGCTGCCTTCTCTCTCTATAGCAATTGCTGTAGTAGATATCGTAGTTCTTCATCGTTTTTATGCCAATCCCATCGTACTTCCTGGGTGGCGGTAATGTCTGCCTTGTAGCATTAAAGGGCCTTCGCAAGTTGTTCGGCTGCACGTGGTCTGTTAAGGGACCTCACATTCTACGTGCCAAACCGAAAATTGTTGTCCTTAAAACGTTAGCTGAGGTTGTCAACAGTTGGTTCTACATTATCCGAGGCATTTCGGTGGTTTTGAACTATTTATATTTTACGTGGTGAGGAAGTTAACCTCGCACACAACCCACAGACTGGTAGGCCAGCCCCGTTATTTAAGCCCTCGGGCAGAGGGGCTCGCTGCATACATTAGTTCACCATACAACGGTTGTTGTGATGCCTATCCAGGGGGCGCCGCTAGGAGGCCGTATGTCTACTTGACCTGTGCACTAACGAGGATAGTGTTGGCAACTCGCCATGTTGAGTGCAATCAACGACATCACCTCGCGTGCACAGGCCCAAGTCCCCCAGAGAAAATAGTCAAGGGGTTTTACAGCGCACTCTTCTAAAGCTTAATTCAGGGGTTCGGAAACTAAAACTATACTCTTCTGTTGAATACACTGGAATTTCATCATGATCGTCAGAAACAAATAACTACAATAGTGTGAAATTCCTGCGCAAAGCAAAAGCAACATTGATCCACACAGGACTTGGAATTGGTTCATTGGTTTCCTGGACTTGAGTCGGGGAACAGAATTTTGTTTTTCCAAGTAAACTGAACGACTTATGTTTCTTGTATTTTGCTTATTTTGTATTCATTCTCATTTTGCTTTTCGCAGTGTACTAATCTGATCTGCTGTAAAAATTTGAAGATAAAAATAAAAGAACAATAAAAGTTGTGTTCTAATAATCATATATTAACAGAATTCCAACATCTTCCATTAACAAATTGTGCTACGAGCTGTGTGACATATGCGTGAGTTGTCCTGTAGAAACCACAACCCCTGCACATCATAGTTGTTCAATTAATGAACGAGAATACCAGTAGTCATGGATCTATAACGCACACAATACAGACTAGTTTTAGTTTTATTTTTTTTTTAAATGTATTTTTTTATTTTCTCTTTTTTCTAAGAACATTTCGTTAAATCAAGCTTAAAAAATACTTAAACCAGTTATATATTTTTTAAGTATTTTATAGCGATCTTACTGGCCCTATGCGGGCATGTTCATTTAATATATTTTTATATATTACAGCCTTTCGGTGTAAGTTCATAGTTTTTCTTTCTAATTTGAAAGAACATTTTCGTGCAAACTTATGACTAAAAAAAATTTATAAAGAACATAGTAATTATTTTTATAAAACTAAGTCAATACTAAACTGTGAAACTAAGTACCCTAAACTATTCAAACTAAATTACAGATATTTTTTTTGTTTTTTTTTTTTTTTGTTTTTTTTTTTTGTTTTACTTTTCTCTAATTTTTTGTTTAAACGTTCTAGGCTATCCTACCTTCTAACCTATTCTACCTAACCTAACTAAAATGTAAATTGGCCGTAGGGGACCTTTTAAACTAGTTGGGCTTTTTTACTTGACAGCAACTGGGGCACTTGATGTGGCTCTAGCCACCAATAAAAATGGCTATCACTTTTCCCCTCATTTCTGTCGTGAACCGGGATAGATGTGCTAAACCGAAGATCACTCGGACTTACGATTCTTACATTACACTCGTAGAGCATCTGCTTGTCCACTATCCATCTTGCGACGTGGTACAGAAGTAGACACACCTCTGCATCCTGGACCAAGCCAAATCGGGCCAGATACAAGAACGCTTCCGGCGGAATGAATGCAATTCGGCGAGCGCCCTCATGATATGCGTTGTTTGGGTAGTAAGCTCTGACTTTCAGCTCGATTACCAAGGCCATTGCTCGTGCAACATGTCTTCGAATCAGCTTAATAATACAACTATCCAGCCGATTCACGTTTGCTACATTGTACAAGATTTCGTTAGCATACAATTTCTTGTATTCAGATTCTGGGGCTTTGTACATCTTAAGGCAAGCCCGAAGATATTGCCTCTCGAAGACCCTCATCCTTTCCATCTGGAAAGGACTCAAGTTGAACCAATTCGGACAGCCATACACCATGATTGGCCGAACTAGCGCCATGTAGAAGATAACCTTCACCTTGGCTGCCTTAAAACAACCTGGTTGCCAAAGCGAAGGCTAGGCCCGTTGCTGGATAGATGTTACCATACAGAAACTGATCCAACACTATGCCCAAATATCTCACCACACTCTTCACCCCTAATGGTCGCCCATGTGGGTCCAAGATGCCGAAATAACGCCAGTTTTTATTCGTATCCCTTGAAGACTTGTACAACGGAATTGGGAACAGGTTAAATACTTTTGGACTTCCAGTCGATGCAAAATTGCTGGATATTCTCGAAGTCATGTTGCAAGAGGATATTAATGACCTCAATCTTCGGCGCAGTCCTGTACGCGATCCAATCTTCAGCGTACCCGACCAGGTATTGCATGAAACCAATTAATTCACTGGTGAAGACAGTGAAAAGAATTAGTGAGTTCACCGCGCCCTGCTGGAGCCCATTTTTAATGCAAAAGACATTATTAAGAACCTTGGTGCCTCTCTTAACAACAAACTTTCTACCTGTCACCATATTGTAGATCATGTAAAGCAGTTCTTTGCTTATACCCAACCTCTTCAACCAAAGGATGAGACGGTGTCGAATGCCTTTTCCAAGTCAACAAGACAGACCCCAGTTTACTGGGTTGTAGCCTTGTTCCATTGTGCGTCCGAAACCAACTTTGACGGGGCATGTACAGTATCATGCCCCGTCAGTTTAGCGTTCTAGGTAGCATCGGTTTAAGAAGTTTATTCCAACACCAAACAGTCAGTTCTTGTGGTCGTGGCGGTTAGTATTTTGCAGAGTATAAGCTGCCAAACCATCCCACCGTATACTCTATTTTGAAGGATAGCCCTTTCTGCTTCGTCCTACCACAGTTGGAAATGTTTAAGACAAATAAATGTGGCTCATTTCATCTGCCCTAGGATCTCATCATGGTGAAGATTATATCGTTGGCGCTTGGTAGGCTTACCACATGTCACTCATGCGCAAACCGACTGCAATAAAAAGCTGTGTGGTGTGGGTTCTCTACGTACATGTTGTGGATTCCCCACGGCGTTCCGAAATCGTGAACACAGTGGCGAAAGGTCGGGCGAAAACGTGAACAGAAAATTTCGCTAAACGCCGTGTACCGACAAGAACTTTGAAAGTTGTTAGGAACTTTACGTTTCTTTTATTGGAGGTTTGGATCTGGGCGTGCAGTGGGCACAGAAACACTCAGAGTCGAAACTGGTCCATTGTAGTACCAGGCAGTTGCCTTCATTCTATGTAGTTTCTTGGTTTTGGAAAACCATCGAGCGCTTCTGTGATAAAATGCTTTACTTTACAGCTCCCACCACGTTAGCGCAAAACAGTCACCAACTTATACGAACAAAGGCGGTTGTTAGGACCACTCCCCTGCCGCTTTTGAAATCCAAATATCAATGAGGGGAATAAGCTTATTCGTCCATCTACATTTTTTAGAAGCGCTCCATAAACGATGCAAGAAGTACTTTACCCCCTCTGATCTAACTACAATATTGAAGGCCTACATACGCCCAAAACTTGAGTATAACGCTCCTATTTGGTCAGGTGCTTCTAAGACCTTCTAAGACCTCCCTGCACCTGATGGATAGAATTCAAAAGCCAGCTATAAAACTTATAGGTGACAGTAATATTGCGAAGTCCCGTTAGACCACCGACGTAATGTCGCGTCTTTGTCACTTTCGTATCGCTATTTTAACAAGAAATGCTCAGATGAATTAGCCAGTTGCATTCCTCCCCTTCAAGAATTCACCCGCAATACACGCCTCGCTAGGAACGCCCACCAATTCACACTCAAGCCCTCTTTCGGACGTACAGTCTAACTCAGAGACTCGTTCTTTAGCCGCAACACAAGAATCTGGAATGATCTTTTCAGCTCAATTTTTCCTCCTCATTACAATCCACAGACATTTAAAACTAATGTGCATCGGTGCCTCCTCTCCCTCTCTTCCTCTATACCTACGGCCCGTGCTATGACTTGACCCGGTCACTTAAGGGTACTCGCAACCCCTTTTGATCCGGTCACTTTAGGGTACTCGCAACCCCTTTTGCACGCGTCAATTATAAAGAAAAAAAACTGACTTTTGTGGAAGCTTTCCATCTGGCTTGAAACGTTAATGCGGCTGGTGCTCGTTTATCTACTTTTATAAGTTTGACTTGCATCTAGTTCGATGTTCTTCGGCGGTACATCCTCCCAAGCTCATCCGCGAGAATATCTTCGAGTAGCCGCCTTCCTGTGACGAGCCGCCTCTTTAGAAAAAGACCAGGAGCGACTGATAGTCCGTATAGCGCAGAGTATGCATCGGAGGACGTGGGATTGAGATTGACTCCAGTGCCTTTGAGAGGATAGTCTCACTTTTGCATCATTGCGTCATTGGGCTTTTGATGAAGGATTGAATTCGATGATTGTGTCTTGTGGAACCCACCATAAGCCACTTCTGCCAAGTAGACCTAAATTAGAGTTCTCGTCTGTCCCGCATAGCCATCGTGAATCAATAGAATGCAACAGTAGCTGTACAAACGCCTTCTGCGATGTTTGTTTCCCAACTGAGTTTCCTCAGAAACTTGGCTGTATGTGGATGGGCCTACACGTTGAAGAGGAATCAAGGAAGTGTGCATTTTATCTTGTCAGAAGGTAGAGTCAATTTTGATCTTTATTGCATCCTGAACCTCGAACTCCATGCGGTGTTAAGCCTTTCTCCTACTTCGCCGTTTCAAATAAAGATGAGATTCATATTCTCGCGACAATAGATCCTTGACTGCATCGGAGTGTCACAGCCGATTTCAACATCTTGCTGCAGGCATTGAGAAACGCAACCGCCAATGACTGATGTCAGCACAAAAACAAAACCTCATCCAACGACTTCCGTTTGAATAGGCCATAAACAACCTCCTTCCCTCAAAGCTATAAATTAAAAATGCGTGCTTCTTCAAGGCAACCCTGCCGCCAGCTCAAACATCCATATCATTAGGTTAAGCGTTATTATTAAGAGTGATTTCCCCGCCATAAGTGGTCTCATTCACAGCCGCCGCGTCAGGTGAAAAATGCTCACGAATTATCAGCACACGATGCGAGCGGTTGACATGGCATTTCATTCAATTTATCGCAAATTGTTGGCACATGATGAATGCTCCAGTGTGGGCGTATTTTCGTGTCATTTGCGTCGTTTATGTGGGCAATATTTTTGAATTGCGTTCGTTTATACAAATAATTCGACAATCTCCCGTTCGTTGGAGAAAAGACGTCCCCACTCTTCTGCCGCTCCACGTTTAAGACTGTTGTAATTCAAACACTGACAGTAATTTTAGATTTCAAAGCAGCTTGTATTCCTTTCATGTTTCTTTCAGGAAACCTTAGAATGCTAAGAATTTTTGTTCAGAAGTTATTGACAGGCTTAGCCAGTACCAAACCATCCCCGGCACTTTGACCACTTCACACATACGAGTACAATTCAATTAATCGTCAAAACTTGCTGCCAGACAGTCAGCGGTGGTCATAAAATTTTCAATTTCTCGCAGCTGCCTGCAGTCGCGGCATGTGCAACCAATTTTCTAACTCCATAACGCAATGCTGCCGCCTCAAAAACAACGTCCTCCTTCCTCTCACTCACTGGCCGAGGAAGGAGGGGGGAAATAGATTGGGAGAAAGTTCATATTAAAACCCGAGCAGCTCTGGACAGATCGGTACAAAAGAAAACTCATTCCAACTCGTAAGATGACAAATTTATGGCAAATAACATCGCAGCCATTTGCAGCGACTCCTCTGCGGGTGGGCGGGCGGCATTAGGAAAACTATCAAAACTTTCGAAGCAACTTTCGCCGATTTCGGGAAAAATTGAAGTCGTGGCAAAAATATAAATGCGTCTCGCTATCTGCGGCTATGAACTTCTAACAGCAACTGGTAACTGGACTTCGCTACGGACCGCCGTATGGAATGGATCTTTAAAACACGGCGGCGTGGTGATGGTGGCGAACTTTATGCAAAATGCTGACTGGATTTAAGAGGATGGGGTCGAGTGAGAAAGTGTCATCTGGTGCAAAAACCACCGTCAACAACTTCAAACTGTCAACGGGGGTGCGGGTAATTTGCATCGTTCACTTAATTTTGTCTCGATTTCGATAATGTACACTCACAATCGAGATTGGATGTCCTTCAGAGAAACACGCAGAAAACGTGAAGCGGATCTAATAATCGGCCCGGGCAGCCAGCAGTATCGTTGCAAGTTGCCTTCACTGAGTTTCATCCGCGAAAGTTTAATTAAATGGTTTTGGGATGCCGGGAGTTGCCCACACAAGGGACAGTTTGCACTGTTGCATTGTTCTCCTTCATTGTGTACGGCAAACGGTTTTAGTGAGGATAATAAGTTTAATTCGCTGTGGGGCGAATCCACAGAGGAAGACCATCGCTGCGCAGAAGTTAACTAATTGAGGAAATTTAAATTGATAAACTCTTTAATGGCCCACCGAGGTGGATACAATTGGTTCTTTATTGGGGTCATCCAACGTCTCCCAGGCAGAAGTTGGACACTTTCACTTTTTGCATCACACTTGTGGCCAGAGAAGTGCATTGCTAAGCTCTCTGCACGCTTTTAATAATAATAATAATTGTTCGAGCTACAGTCCAGAGGGGGAAAAGGGCCTAGCTTGCTCATCAACTACTCGTGTTGTCCGCACTACTGTTCTTTCACGAGTAGAAGGGACCTACAGTTTTTTGCCGACTCCGAACGGCGAAGTTTGAGAAGCTTTCTTAGACAGTTATTACTCTTCGAGTGTTGTCAGCAGCTCGAAAGAGGTGGTGCCTTGAAAAATTCGAAAAATTGGTGTTGAGCTGGGAGTCGAACCTACACCCTTCGGCGTGTGAGCGTCGCAATCGGCTATACTATTAATCGACCAATATAATTTAAAGTCATCAGCGAATGTTAGAATTTCGCAGAAAAAAAAATAGTATGGACCCAAGTGGCTACCCTGTGGCAATTCGCAATTCCATCGATAAACCCTAGTCCTTGATGGAGCTCCATCGCCAAAAACTGATTTGAGTTGAGTTACTTCACAACGGAAATTGTAAAAAATAGTCGCACGAAAATTTTCACGATTTAATTCCATTTTTTTGGCAAGATGAATTTTTTGAGTTAAAGTTAAACACACAAATAGTGCTTGTATGTCAAAACGTTCTGAGTACTCATAGCCTCGAAAATGTCAAACTTTTCGATAGAGCTGGCAGTTTCAACACTAGGGTTGCCCAATCCCGAAATATAAAATGTAACCTTCGTACGTTTTGCACGGTACTACTTCTTCCGATTTACTGAAAGCCCCCAAAGTGTACGGACTGTGTTTGAAAAACTTCTCACACTATTTTATTTATTTTCTGAAGGGATGAATGACAGAAGTAGTTCCGAGTAAGTAAAGACCACGTTTCCCATCTCTTGTTTGGAGAGAGGGTGAAGTGGGAGTAACTTATGAAACGTTTTCTGTAAAAATGAAATGCAATGTGGGGACGGTCCGCAGTGCCAAAACATTGGTTTGCTCCTTAAGTCTTATTGCATATGCAAGACAGACTCTATAGCATTATATACTTCGACTGTTAATTGCATTGTGCATACGTATGTATATACAACCGGATCATAGTGTATGTACTTGAAATCTATTTTTCTTTTTTTAACGTTAATTCAATATTGTCTAGATTGACTTCTTACAGGGATGAATCTACAATCCTGCTCAAAAATAGGCTGCTTTCGTCCGAATAATGAATACCTGTTTACAATTGAGTATTGATTGGCCTCCAAGTGTACTATTCTTTCAAAAAATAAGGCGAATTTTTAATTTTCTCAAAAAATATTTATTTAAACATCATCCCACCAAAGTAGTCCTCCTCAAACAAAATAAACTTGTGCCACTTGGGGTATGAACCTGGTGGTGTGCCCTCGAGCTCTCTCCTCAAACAGCAAAACGCCTTCCTTTCATGGGTCTCTTTAACCTTGGGAACAGGAAAAGGGGCCAAATCTGGCCAGCGCAGATTGCGGTTTTGTTTTTGGCCAACAAATTACGAACAAGAAATTACAATTGAGCAGGTGCATTATCGTAATGCAAGACCTTCTTCTTCTTGGTGCGATACAGCCTCAACCAACATGCCTTTCCAGTCAGCACGATTTTTCGCTAGCTACCTTCAGTTGTGCTCTCCAAGTGGTTAAGGTTCTTCTCAACTTGTGTGGGCTACCCCAACCTAGGCCGACCACTGTTGAATTGCCCCAGTGGATCAGATTCGCAGACTTTTCGGGCCAGAGTAGCGGTGTCCATACGCTCTGCATGGGCTAGCCATGCGACACAGTGCGTCGCCTTGCCTAAAAACCTTTTTGACATTGAAGGTCTCGGTCTCGGTCTCGTTGAATTCGTTACCGACCTTGACGGAGCAGTAAGATTTCATCCTACGTCATCCTACGTAATCTGACGAGTTTGGTAGGAATGCCAAAACTAGACATGGTACTGTATAACTCGTCTCTATGCCCACTGTAGCATGCGGCGTTAAAATCGACGAATAGGTGGTGGGTGTCGATTTGCACTTCTTAGGTCTTTTCCAGGATCTGCCGTAATGTGAAGTTCTGGTGTATCGTGGACTTGCCTGGTCTGAAACCACACTGATAGGGACCTATCAGATTATGGACAAACAGTTTCAGACGCTCTCACAATACGGCAGAGAGGATCTTGTAGGCGATGTTAAGAAACCTAATCCTTCGATAATAAGCGCAGTCAAAGTGGTCTCCATTCTTGTGGACCGGGAAACCGACACTGAGATTCCACTCATTGGGCATGCTTTTCTCCGACCATATCTTACAGATGAGCTGGTGCGTGCGCCCAACTGGTTTTCAACATCTGCGGCAGCTTCTTTGATGGCTTCTTGACAACGATTTAAGTCTTCTTCTATTAGTGAAGGCAGCGTCGAACTTTGAGCGAGTTTCATGAAGACTCGGTGGGCAATGTTCCGATCAGTTGCGGTTGTAGCTCTCCGACATCAAACCGTATTGGCCTGTCTCGACTCCTCTGATCTTTCAATATCCGTGTTCTTACCTTGGTTGCAACAAGGTGATAATCCAAGTCGGTGTTTGCACCTCGGAAGGTTGGGACATCGAGAATACTGGAGGAGTGTCTGACGTCGATCGCAACGTGCTCAATCTGGTTGACGGTGGATTGATCAGAAGATCGCCAGGTTCATTTGTGAATGTTCAGGTGTGGGAGCCGCGTGCTAGCCACAGAGTGATTCTGATCACTCAATTAAGTTTTCGACCACTGTTTTGTAAGGCCACACTCGTAAAACCTTCAACTTCAAACCAGGGAGTCAGTATATCCGATACCATCAAGAAGGACATAAACCAACTTTTCGTGCTAAATTCGAGGCAACTAATCAAATGCCGTGCTTGCTGGAGAGGCCCTTTGGCTGAAATTGAGGTCTTTACCAGACTGAAATGAAGAAGAAGACTTCCGAACCTTTTTCAAGCGTAGTAAAACTCATTTCGTTTCATGGGTGGTATGATACTGATCAGTCATGGATCATGATGTATAAAAGAACAGGGTAACACACTGTCTGTTTGGATCGAAGGCTTGAAGTCAATCACTAAATACATACATTGTTGAAAATGAATCAAAAGTTCTTTGTTTCAGAAATGAAACCGATAAAGTTCTTGCAAGCTCATAAAAGCCTTCCAATTTAAGCGAAAACAATTCCAATTGACATCAAGCGAATACTTCGGCACTTCGGATCAATACAACTTGCACGATGCTTGTCAGACCGCACTATTCACTAGTTTCTCTACAGCAACTAATAGAAGTCGCGGAGAATCAAAGTTCCATTTTCAGAGTTTTCCCCTTTTTCATGTAACGCCCTTGTAGCTGATTTCTAAAGTGCCGCCCTGCTGGATATCTCAAAGCTAACAAAAACTTTACTTCCCCGCATCAAATCTTCACTGACTTTGCTGTTAGTGAAGTGACACTCAATAGAATTCACAATAACACGTTTCTTTAAAAGTCCTTTGAGCTCAGTTTTTATTCCGCGGAATTGACTCAACAAATTTTCGCCCACGATGTTTATTCAATTTGGGCATTTCAGGGGCGTGAATAATTGATGGTAAGACAGTGGTCTCCTTGTCCGTTATTCAATCTGTTTTGAGTAGCCCTCAGAGGACAGCCGAAGTGCTTCCGCGGAGCGCAAGGTACACTTTACACGGTGTACTCATTGGCCAAGTGCCATTGTCGCGCCATAAAAGTTTTCGAGAGAAAAAAACCACCATCTTATGGCACTTCCTGCAACTAGCGATATATCCCATCGGTTTCATTATGTAATTACATTTTATGATCCTTGAATTTGTAATTCAGTTGAAAAATTACTTCCGCCCCCTTGTTGTTGGACTCCATCGGTGTCGGTGGGGAAAATATCCATAAATCGAGACGTTCCAAGGCGCGCCTCATACACATCTGTGACGGCTGCGAGCTGCAGGATCATATTTAACATACCGTAAACTATGTATTTTCTCTACTTGCCACCGCATGCCGCCGCCGCCCAAGACATACCATCGTTGGGTTACGGTTCTCCGATGTACACAGCTTCTCTCAGCGTATAAAAATCTCATTTTTATTAAAATTTATTAGTCCGGGGAGAAAAAAGCATAGAGACACCATCAATTTTCAATTTATTGGGGATGCTCCAATAGTTTCCAATGTTTCCTGCCACGGTTTGATAAATCCTGCGATGCGTAAACTGCCATCAATATTCGCCGGGACTGAGACACATTTTTATGGGTAATTGAGTTATAGGGATGGCACCGAGCCCGCTTGCGGAACGGCTGAGGTGCTCCCATTCAGATGCAGCAATCAATATTTAATTAGGAGCATTAAATTAGATTGTGATTTGTGTATGATGCCCTCGCATAGGAGGTTGGATAATTTCCAAAGGATATGAACGGGTTTCGTTTGACATCCTGGGTGGAACTTTAGATTGGGGTAGATCTTAACTAGCACGGATTTGAGTTGGACAAGCCGATTTAGATTACAGGCTGATTTTACTGCTCTTAGGCAAGCAGTCCCCACTGACATCGAAATGTGGAACTTACTTCGTCCTGCTTGATATGGTTTTCAATGTCAATCTTAAGTTTTCACTTCTGCTGACAACGTGAACCTGTCGCGTCGCAAGAACTTATTTTTAAACTTAAAAGATGTAAGACAAAAATGGCCGTGGCCGCCGTGGCGTAGTGGGTGGAGTGTGACGCTCAGACGCCGAGGGTTCAGGTTCGATTCCCGGCTAAACACCTTTCATTTTCAACGGTACCACCTCTTTCGAGCTGCTGACAACACTCAAATAGTAATTACTGTCTAAGAAACAGCTTCTCAAAATTCGCCGTTCAGAATCGTCAAAAAACTGTAGGTTCCTTTAACTCGTGAAAGAACAGTAGCACGCACAGCACGACAAGTTGATGAAAAAGCTAGGCCTTGGTCCCACTGTGAACTGTCGCGCCACCCAATTACTATTAAGACAAAAAGATGGGTAGGCGCTGTATGATAAGGAACTCGCCATGTTTCTGGAATGTAGACCAGCGCATAAACACTTGCAGAACGTGCTGCGAAACAAGGCCGGCAAATGCACCCAAAACCTAAAATTATGATTCTTTGAAAAAACCAAAACTAAACGATTATCAAAATGCTCTCTACGAAAGTGCATGGTAAGTTTTGGTTACAATTTTGGCACAAATCGTGTAAGAAAACTGTTAATAAATCAAGGAGCTAAAATCCATCGTACACAACATCATGGCATCATACTTCGAAGGGGTTTTACTTTGGCTGCTGGGAAGTAGTTTCAGAGACTGATGTGCGTATTGGCAATAAGCTCATTCTCTCACTGACTGAATGCTCCAAGACATAGCCTAATAGTAAGAAACACTTTAATTTAAAAAAAAGATCTAGTAATGGCAATTGAGTTGAGTTTGAGAATTGGGATTCGATTAAAAATCACATGCCTTTACAAAACTCAAGCAAACCAATCCAATCAACAATAAAATATCTTTTCTTTCTTTTAATTTAGGACTGCAGATGTGGCCGAAACTGATTCTTGATCTTTGTGTTCTTTTAGTTGACAGGGTCCATAATCTACTGACTCTAGTTTCACTCATCAAATTACTCCCAGACCCTCTCCACATATCTAAGCCGAGGATGTCTTCTGTTGCGTGGCCCAAAATGGACCTTATTCAAAGACTCCAAACTAAAAGGAGCAGTTCGAACTTAATAAAAGTCAAAGGGCTCCTGACAACTTTATTGAGATTTGACTCATCTTACATGTTTTCCAAAGACGCATGAACCTAACCGAATGCATATTGAAGGAGCTTTCGAGATGACCGGTTCACTTAAGGCTCGGTATGACATCATCTAAGGCGAAGAACGAAGATCTTGTTCATGGTCATCTGAATTGAGTCAAACCTTTTAAATGACGGATTGATTTAATTATTTAACGGCAAATAAAGAATTATTCATTTTAATGGTTACATTTTAATGTCCTTAGCCGTAGTTTGTTTGTCGACATAACATTATTTTCAAATTCGGTGCAACAACTTTCCACAACTCTCCACAAACCATTCAACAGGAACTTGTCTATTGAGGAAATTGGCATGTCTTCCAACTGTAACAGATCAGTTGGAAGACTTATTTAAACAAACTATGGACTGCACGCTACAACGGTATCGATAAACGGAAACGGAGAGCTGCTACCGCAATGCAACAATTGACGCACTACACCGACGTAGAAGCAGACTCCTATCCAAATTGAAAACCTTAAATGGGTAGTTTACAGACCGACATAATGAGGAGATTAGGACATTGAAGGCGCTTTTCAAAAACATCGAAACTTTAATTGCTGAGAAGTTTCGGAGTTTCTATAAATTCGTATTGAAACAAAATATTTCGGACTGTGAAATCTAACAACTCGAGCATGTTCCCACAAATAAATAAGTTCTTCAGGTGCAACGGGCAAAGCGATCTTTCATGTCTTAAGCTCTTTAGAACAACAGACAACGAACGCATACTGACAACAGCAGGAGATAATTCAGGTAACGCTATTCTAGACCACAATTTTTTGGTCATCGAAGACCCACAAGAAAGTTCTTGGCCCGACTGTGTGTAAGGTGAATCAAAGCATTCGCCCTAACCACAATCTGGAAAACCGTGTTCTAGTCAAAAACTCCCGCATTCAATATGATCTGCAACAGTAGCGATCTGAGAACACTGGCTTTGTCGTGTTCAGTGATGATGGCATGGCAGATAATGCCATCGCCTTTGAAGGGGTTCATCCCTTCAAGATAATGCCATCGCCATTGAAGGGATTCATCCCTTCAAGCGATCTTCAAATCAATGAAGAAGAAAAAGTCCGTGGGAATTGATGGCACCTCAATCATTTCCCTCAAGAAGTTGTAAAAATGCACTCGGTCCTGTTTAAAAATGCTTTGAATAATGCACATTATCTGGAACATTGAAAAACAGTGATAGTGCACTAGATATCCAAAAGAGCAAAGGATTCGTCTGATCCATGCAATCTTCGATCGATTAGTCTCCTTCCGATTAATAGCAATAGTTTTACAAAAGCTACATACGGATACATAGGTGAGCATGGGCCCTGATCAGGGCAATGTGATCTCAACTCTACTAAGAGGACCCATTTCTTAGAAGACCCTTTAACTGTACGCTTTTGATGCTTCTTTTTTCTTTAATTTTTTCTTCCTTTCTTTTCAGAAATCAGTGTTTCAGCATTTCCTCATGTTTGATGTTTTGATGCAGCGGTGATTTCTAAAAATCATTTTTAGCTGTACGGCGCCGCCAAGTCATCACTGTAAACGTAAAACCGAGTACTTTAGTTGCATGTTATGTGATAGCAAAATGGTTTGGCAAAGTTCCTCGCTATTGTATATTATTTTCGACGTCAAATCACCCCGTCCTCTCTCGACTACGTTGTTAGGTTGATATTCTGTTGTGCACCTCTAACTAATTCTAGTCCTTGTAGGCACCTCAGAAAGCTCGGGTACGACATATGGAAGGATTAATGTGATTGGTGGTTTATCGATTCGAAGAGTGCATGGTTGGGGGGTGTGCTTATGATAGAGAAGTTGCACACGAGATGTAGTTTCCAAGCTTGGTATCGGTTACGCATTTGTGTTCCGATGATCCCAAGGAGATTTTCGTCTAAACCCACCTGTGTATTAAAGTCAAGGACGAACCTACCTCTGTAAAAAAGGCATTCAGCGTATGGTCTTTTTACAAGATCTAAGAATTCATCAACCACATATTCCTCAACTGAACAACTGGGGGGATTGTCTGCAGGGGTTCGCTTATAAAATTGTAGCTCAACATTTCTTGTCTAGGCTTGCCTCTCTTTAGCATCACTATAGCAAAGATTACTCCATTTTATCCTTCTTTTACCCTGTTCATATCACCGTGAGATGAATGTATGCATCTCTGTAATTTAAGGATTTCCTTGCTCCTTAGTCAGAAAGCAAAATGCATGCGCATCCATCGTTCAAATTTAAGATGACATAATCATAAATTTAAAGTTAAACTCTACTCAACGACTTCCACAAATAAAATAAACAACTTCCGTGTTCTGAATCAAGGTAAATTACCTTTTTTCGCGTTAAAAAAAACTCTTGTCGGGCGCCATTTCTTTAATTGATTGGGTGTCAGCCTTTCGCTTGATTTATATTCCCGTTAAATGACTGCTCGCTTGGAGATGTCCCGAAAGGCCTTCGTCCACCTTCTGAACTCAAAAAGGACGCATAAGTTGACATTTACAGTTTTTTAATAATTCAATTACCTGAATTGAGTTCTTATCATGAATCCTGATGTGCACTCTGCCAATGATTGACCTCTTAATTATGATTTCTCGATCATGCCCAAATAAAAAAAAATGTCTGGGATTAACCCAGACGTACGCAGAGGAACGCAGACAGAGACAGAGGAACAAACCCTCGCGTCCATCACAGCCAACCCACACGAGGCCATGCACAAACACTCATTTATATTGAATATCAGAAAAATGTCCTGCCATAACGTTTGCGAAAATGAATTTTTAATGGACTTTTAATAGACACTGCCGGCCTCAACTGAAGGCCAGGCCCTTTAAGCGACTGCCGGGTAGCCATCGCTACTTACTGTTCTACTTACAAACAGATGCCACATGCATATGCACGCCGGCAAAAACAAAATAAAAACAATGCACGTCGAGTAACGTCAAAAAGTAATTTTTCAACTTGACAAGTGCAGCCACTGGGGACCTCCACTGCCCGTGGGAGGGTAAATATGAAGGCACATTCAAGCCAACGCCAATCAACCCTGACATGTCGTCCAGTGGCCAATCTGCCTGGTGTGGGCGAACTGATGGAATTTGGTGGCGCACTAATTGTTGACGAAAATATCCTGAGTTGATGCGGCAACGGATGTATCAACAACCAACCGTAACCCCGGCTGCGCCAATGGTTGTTGTATACGATGGTTTGCGTTTATGTGGCTTGTTTTATTATCAACTCTTAGCTGGGCTTAGTTTGCTGGGTGCGCTGTGTTCGTAGGATACGCGCATTTACAACCCTGAAGGAGGTTAACAAATTTGAAGGTAGTGCAAAGAACAACCGCTGCGAATGATCTATTTATTCAATAAGAAAAGAAAAACATTAAATAAAATAGCTTTGACTTCAAAAACCTTGCTTAGGTGTTATTTTTGTTGCGCCATCGGTCAAACTTTCCCACAGCAACTGTCAAAGGAAAAACTTCGATAGACTCCAGGCAGCATAACAACGAACAAGCTCGAGCAGATTTAGGCGTTTTAGAGATGTCTAGACTTACAACGTTTCGGAACAGATTAAGCAAACATTTTGGCTATTGGCACAAAGTCTTCCCACAACTAGTGGTGGCCTCCTGGATCTGAATGAACTTTGAAAACTGTTGCAAGTGTTTTCGGATGTTGTCGAGTACATCAACCACTGTTCAATCAAAATTTCATGATTTTTGATGGTTTTGGGAGACTTTTTGGCCTTTGGGCTGAAGTCTTGCCACGACAACTGCTAGCCTGCGGAACATCTGAATGAACTTGAAACACTGTTTCGCATGTTTTTGCCACTTTTTATTGGAATAGAAAATTACATGAATTTTGAATAAAGTTGGGCCTCTGTAAAGTAAGTGTGAGCTGACGACATAACGAAGACAGGCAAACCATGCGATTAATGTACATCTCGTAGGAAAGGTTTTGGAGGTAGTCTGTCGAACTGCGCAGGCACTCTAGGTACGTGTTAAAAATAAAAATTAAAAAACTGGTCTCTTCCAGAATTGTCAAGTTTTTCCATTTCTATATTTCTGGCATTTCATGTTTTAGAATTTTATTCATTTCAGGACTTTCGAAATTCTAGAATTTTGAACACTTTAGTATTTCGATCAATTTTTAGATTTTTAACTTAAAAGAATTTTGACTTTTCAGGATTTATAAATTTTAACTATTTTGTGATTTCATAATTTTTGACTTTATGTCAATTTTGAGTTTTTGTGATTTTGGGGATTTCGTGATGTCTGCGTTTTAGAAATTCCTGCTTTGTGTATTTCAAGACATTGGGCATTACAAGATTTTAGTCAAATCACGATTTTCGCAGTTCAGGACGTTGAATAATTTGATACTTCAATAATTTCTGGACATATCAGGACATTGGTTATTCCAAAATTTTGAGCATATTTTGTTTTTTTTTTAATATTAGACCTTTGGCAATTTCAACATTTCACAATTCCGAAATTAAAAGCATTTCGTCATTTCGGAACAAATGGGACTTGGGGTCTTTCCGAATTTTGAACATTTCAGGATGATGGCGAATTCAGAATTTTGAAAACTTCATAAACTCGCCACTTCACGATTTTTTAAGATTTTGGTCATTTTATTTAAATATTTCAAGGTTTTAAGCAATTCAGAATTTCAGGCCTTTCAAAATCTTCATTATATTGAGCGTTGCGGCAGTTTTTGACATTTTCTGATATTGAAGATTTCAAGATCCCCATCATTTGACGGGGTATTGTAATGTTTTCCGTCTACGAGATGTCAAAATCAATGCAATTAGAAACAATTATCAGAAGCAGAAGTTCGAAAAAGTGAACGACACTGTAACAAAGGACTCTTAAAGACACCGAATAATTCCTTCCCCCGTTTAATGTACGTCATATCTGTGCACTCGCTCAAATGCAGTACGTCCATTATGTTTTGTATACTTTCCTTTCCATCAACTAGTTTTCCAAATCAAAGTCCTCCCATCACTCTCTCGGCAAGACGAGTCGGACTCTGCACACCACGGTGAGTATGCATTTGCCAAGGCAAGAGTAACGTCAAACGATCCCTTCAATCACAACCCCTCTGCAACCTATTAAGAGCACAACAAACTGCGTCTCCCACTCCGGCACTGTTCAGAAAGAAAATTAGGAATTTCCACCCCCAGCGTAATTGCAAAATATATTTAAATCTCGATGTAATTAATTCATCCCTTTGTAAATTACACAAGCTACGCAGGTGAGAGCACTCAGCAGTCCTCCGCACTGGCTCGCTCTCTTTCCCCTTCAGCAGTGTCAAGCTGGGGGAGTAGAAATTAAAATTAAAATCCAATATCGGACGGGAAGGGAGATGAAAATGCAGCGCGCAGCAAAAGACAGAAACTAATTCAACAAATTGCTTTGACATTGATTTTCCTTTGCATGCCTGCGCGAAGAGGAGACACCTTCTGGTGGGTGACTGCAGACGCGAAAAGGAGCGGAGTAATCACCGTCACAGTTGCTGTTCTAATTTAGGATCGGTTGCAGCATCAACAGTTGCTGCAGTTTTGCTTCGTTTTGATTCGTATTCGAAGCAGTTCGTCTTCGTAATGATGACGACGGTCGGTGCGATGATTTGTAATTGCAAAACAGTGGTGAGTGGGCGCACCTTGCTCTTGACAACTCGAGCAAGGAAGCTTATCCTGCTGAGTAATTATAATTGAAGTACTGCCGGGATGGAAAGAAATTAACATTGCTTCTCTTTTTCATCCGCAATGGAAATGCAAGACTTTGCGAGAAGTTGGAGTAAAGGTGTACTAGCACATTGGTGGTGGACTGGAATTGCATTGGAGCGTTTCAGTTGAATGTCTTTTCCGGAACGTGTGTAGATTTGAAGGATTAAAACTCGGTCTTTCTGTTTCATTTCACGTCTGATGAAGTGGAAATATTGAACACTTGTTTGAGAGCTCATGTAATGCCAAAACTTAAACGGCTGGGAATTGAAACTCAAAAACGCCCCTTTGTGATGAAACTATAGAAACACGACATGGCTATGGCACATATGTTAAGTCCATGCAAGGATTTTTGGTTCCAAATACTGGAATCCTTCAGCGGAGTTAAGCGTTTGCAAGCTTTGCCTCCTACAAAGATAAAGTCCAGCAGAAGTAGTGGAAGTGCAGAATCCTCACCTTTGAATTGGACATATTTTGCAATTCGACGGAGCATCGGCCAAATCAAAATCGACTCTGTTGAGCCTTGTGACCATTTTGCCCCTCTACTGGTAGTCGATGTTGAACACACCGTGTGAAGTCTTCAGCTTCTTTAAAGTTGGTTCGCTGTTTCGACTGTTGATTGGTATCTCTTGTCGCCGGTTATAATTGGGGCAGAACTCTCTTCGTATTTCGCAAAACCATTTTAAGATGCTGTTATAAAGCAGACGATTTCGTTTGAAGTGCCCAAACGCAACAACCAGAGCCCCGCTGATATCTCTCATATGGAATATTGTGTGTAAACCATGCTCAACTCGATGTTGCGAAATATCTTCTGTCTCGGCAATGTCGCGTCTCTTGTCGATATGCCGACTTCTTCTTGTGATATTCTTCATGAAAGAAATTTTTTGGCCGTCGTTGACTTTTCAGGTACACATCTGTTCCCAAATACTGCTCCCTTTTAATTTTTTTTTAAAGTCCACACTATACGACTCTAATTATGGTGACATTTTGCCGGTAGCCACCTACCATACGTTATCCATTGCGATTGCTCCAAGCTGTTGATGCTCACGTTTTCTCCCAATTTGTGACAGTTTGGTGTTGTCTGCATTCACTTAAAAACCAATTTATTCTTCTTTTTCTCGTGGCGCTACAGTCCGGGGTGAACCTTGGCCTCAACCAACATATCTCTCGAGCCAAGCGCCAAGCTGGTTGAGGTCCTTGTCCACTTGCGTGCGCCACCTCTGCCTTGGCCGTCTTATGTTACGTTGTCCCAATGGCTGAGACTTGATGACTTTGCGGGCCGGAGCAGTGGTGTCCATACGTTCTACATGCCCTAGCCATCTTAAGAGTTGTATCCGAAGACGCTTGACCAGATGCAGGTCGCTGTCTTAATCTTCTCCTACTTTTAAATATTCACCTCCAGATGTCATCAACGCAAACAGGACCAAAAATCGCCAGCTTAATTCTTCAAAAGAGAGCTTTATTACTCAATTGCCTTTTGAGCCCAAAGAAACAGCGATTGACAAGAGTGATTCTACTTTTGATTTCGGTACTGAAGTTGTTATACCTATTTACCGCGGAACGAGGTAGACGAAGTCCTTGACTACCTCGAAGTTTCTGCTGCTCATTGTGACACTCTGCCCGAGAAGTCGATATTGTGTGTCCTTCTTTGACGAAAACATTTACTTCGTTTTGCCCTCATTAACTGCTAGACACATTTTTTCCGCTTCCGTTTCAATGCCAGCAAACGCCTCATTGACGGTTCATTGGGTTTGCTGATTCCTCGATAATTGGCGCAGTCAAAGGGATCTCCTTTCTGGCAACCGGACAAAGCAAACGACGCCAATATGCAAGAGCGATGAATTGTTTTACCACAATTCCGAACGTTTTCTGCGTATTGCTTCTTGTTAGCGGCGCATGACTTCAAGGCAATAATAATAAAAATAATAATTGTTGGCGCTACAGTCCAAAGGGAGACTAGCTTGCTCATCAACTACTCGTGTTGTGCGCGCTACTGTTCTCTCACGAGTAGAAGGGACCTACAATTTTTTGCCGACTCCGAACGGCGAAATTTGTGAAGCTTTCTTCGACAGTTATTACCCTTTTAGCGTTGTCAGCAACTCGAAAGAGGTGGTGCCGTGAAAAATACGAAAATTGGTGTTGAGCCTCATTTCATTCCATTTGGTAGATGCTTTACGCCAAGGGGATCGGAAAAAATATTCAGTGAAGCCTTCACATTGGACCGAATTTAACATACTTCCTTGGCCATGCCTCTCCTGGGATAAGCCATAGGGACAGTTGTACTTTAGTTTCGGTGTCATAACCATGTATCCATGAATCGTCACCAGTTATGATCCTTCTAAGCCAATCTGGATCGTCGTGGGTGATCCTCATTCGCTGCCACACGCTTTACACTCAAAAATTTCCGAAAAAATTGGATGCCATGAACCAACCGATATTCCGACATCTTCTAATAGTGATTCGACCATTCTCCATAAAAAAATTCTTCAATTTCTCAACATGTTCATAGGTTGTTCTTGTGCTAGGGCATCCAAGGCGAGTGTCGTCATTCACATCTTCTCCACCTTCTGTGAAAAGCTTGCGCCACTTGTAAACATTTTTTGGCCTCGAAGTACACTCAACCTATGCCACTGTCATCATTTCAGTTTGTCAGCTTTTGAGCACCTGATTATATTTTTCAAATAAAATTTAATGCAAACTCGTTGATCCACCTTTTTCAACAGGAACCAACCGCCAAACATACAAATCACGTCTAACGTATATTCCTCTCATAATAATAATAATAATTTTTGGCGCTACAGTCCAAAGGGGAACCAGGGCCTAGCTTGCTCATCAACTACTCGTGTTGTGCGCGCTACTGTTCTCTCACGAGTAGAAGGGACCTACAGGTTTTTGCCGACTCCGAACGGCGAAATTTGAGAAGCTTTCTTAGACAGTTATTACTCTTTGAGTGTTGTCAGCAGCTCGAAAGAGGTGGTGCCGTGAAATATTAGAAAAATTGGTGTTGAACTGAGAGTCGAACCTAGACCCTTCGGCGTGTGAGCGTCGCACTCTACCCACTACGCCACGGCAACCACATATTCCTCTCATAATCAAAATAAATAAGCTGTATACCAGGTATACCGGTATGAAATGAACGCTTTTCTTGAAAATAAAACACTAATTACTTATGGGAAAGTAAAAACATTTTATTCAAAGTATTGGCCATTGTTTTCTACACATTTTGACCACCTTTCTGGCAATTTGGGAATACCACGCCAATAAAATTGTTCGTCTTTTAAAGCAAACCAATCAGACACCCAATTTTCGACCTGCTCGTAGGAATCAAAGTGCTGCTCAGCCAATGCGTGCCCCATCGATGAGACCAAATGGTAGTCAGAAGGAGCCAAGTCTGGTGAATACGGCAGGTGGGGTAGCTGCTCCCAGCCAAGTGTTTTGATTGTATCCTGAACGGGTTTTGCTTTGTGTGCAGGTGCATTGTCATGGACCCAAATTACCTTGCCGTGTCTTCTGGCTCATTCTGGTCGTTTCTCGATCAATGCATGGTTCAAATTGATCATTTGTTGTCGGTAGCGATCGGTATTAACGGTTTCACCAGGCTTTAGTAGCTTGTGGTACAGCACACCTTTCTGGTCCCACCAAAAACACAGCATTATCTTCTTGCCGAATCGATCTGGTTTTGCAGTCGATGTTGATGGTTGTCCCAGATTAACCCATGATTTTTTTGGTTTGGGATTCTGAAAATAAATCAATTTTTCATCGCCAGTAACAATCCGATGCAAAACCGATTTTCTTTCGTGTCTTTGAAACAAAATTTCACAAGTGTTTTTTCGGTTTTTCATCTGTCTTTCATTCAATTCATGTGGCACCCATTTTCCACACTTTTGGATCTTTCCTATAGCTTTTAATCGGTCAGAAATTGTTTGTTGTGCAACATTTAACGTTGTTGCCATTTGCTTTTGACTCAAAGTGTCATCTCCATCCAATATCGTTTGCAATTCGTCGTCTTCAAACTTTTTTGGTGGTCTTGTACGTTCTTCATTTCTCACATCAAAATCATTATTTCTGAACCGTTGAAACCATCATTTGCATGTTGCTTCTGATAGAGCATGATTACCATATGCCTCGACAAGCATTCGATGCGACTCTGCATCACTTTTCAATGAAGACAAAAAAATTAATGCTTTCCGAAAATCATCACTTTCTCGTACAAAATTCGACATTTTTAAGACGATGAAAAAATATGATGTTGTCTGTTCAATGACTTGATGTATACTAAATACTTTCCACAGATGTCATAGCAAACAAACAAAACAAAAAAATAAGGACTCGTTCGCAACAAATGTTCCCTATCGAGACATTTGTGTCTTGACGTCACTTCATACCGGTATACCTGGTAGCTGAAACTATAAGTATATGTTCAAGACGGGTGTACCAACATTACAAAAAAAAAATTGATAATCGATTGTACATACGTAGCTCACGAAATTTTAAAGTTCACAATAACCAAACTTGCTCCTGGTCGCGTTTATAAAGCCTTTATGTTGTCTGAAAATTTCCGCAGATGGTCAGTAAGTAAGTTCCCCCGGCACAAACCCGGCCACCTATCCGTTCTTTATAAAGACTTCTGTTTTTGGCCTTTACTTGAACTCTGAAATCTTATCGTGTCAGGATGGTCCCTTTCGTTGACTTTAAAACTTCAACGCAGCGATGTAGCGACATGTTCAGGAGATTTGTGAAAGACGTAGGCAAACTGGTTGGTTTTTAAGGTAGCCATTTGTGATTTCTATTTGACGAATGCACTATGGTCCGTCGAAATTTTTTAATTCTCAATTTTTTTTATCCTTTTATGATAACCTAACAGACTGCTAAGTATCGACAGCATATCTTGCCCAACTTAACTGCAATAAGCCATCATGCGCCACGCTAAGCTTCCAGCTCTCACAAGGTCATTGCTGACTTTGACGGCTGCTAACACATAAAGGTCTGAAAAAGCCAGCAAAAGGGCACTTACGGCGCTTGGTTCGACAGTTCTAATTCCAATTTCTCCCTGCAACCTTGCACGCACAACGAAATCACTTTGAAATGTTAGACTTCAGGTCGACTCTAGCACTAGCTTTCATTTCAATATAAAAAGGAATATTAATTAGTAGACCCCGGAAGCATTCAGATTCGGGTGAAACTCAACGTTCCACGACTCGACAATAGAACTTGTAACTTTGGTTGCTATTGTTCTGGACCAAAGGCAGTCCAAGGGCGGCGAAAACTCACCGAACAGTGCCTTTGAATTGTAACCATTTTTTTGTTTCCTTGGGCTGCGCTAAATTCGCAAACATCTCCTCATTTCATGCTCTGTGAGTATTGTTTGGACGGTGTTGCGATGATTTTCATTTCTCCCTTTTTTCAGCTTTGAAGTGGGTCATGCAACAAGCCTCCCAGGGCTTCAATTCCATGAAAGTTAGCGAATGGAACCGGCCTCTCTAATCCGAAAATGAAAATTTGTTGTGTGTGCGACCAACGTATTTTCCCCCCGAGACAGCGCAAAACAAAACACACAATCAGAGAATCACTCATTTAGGCCGTAGTCGTCGCACCCTTAGAGTGCAGCTTCAACCTCCCAATATGCACAATACCTCCCGCCAAACCAGCGGTTGCTGTTTGCTGGGAATGTCTGCACGGCTGTTTTGTGCTTCAAACCGAGTCCACCTTGAGGCTGGCCCACTAACAGTCTGCTTAATTAGTAGCACTTCCCACCACTCACCCCCGGCCCCGGTGGTGCGACCGACCGCGACGAGGACTAAATCAAATTATCCCGTAGTCACTGAAAGTTAAATATGGCTTCCGATGTTTTCTTTTCCACCTCCCACCCGTGTTCGTCACGAGTTCACACCTTCATTACGGCACTGAATGGGAGCAGAAACTTAGGCATCGGCCTTAATGGAGGTGATGATGATTAAGCTGCAAGAATATGATCCTGTGTCAGAGTCGCAGCTTGCTGCATGTGCAGCACAGTCCTGGAACTCGGGAAGACGAGGCGACATCACGTAGCGCTGATTAAAAATTTTCTCATGTTGCAATAATTCAAGCCCTGTCAACGTTTCCTCTTGTGTACGTCCATTTTCAGATGCAACCGGCATATCCAACCCCCGAGGCAATGCCTTATATCCGCGATGTCGAAGATATAGGAGAAAGCGCCCGCCCCGCTCACCCAACGCCACAGAGTAAGGGTTTCCTGGTTCAGCAATTCCGACTGTCATTGGATGATGCGGAGTGCTGGAGCCGGATGAGTCTCCTATTCGCAGCGGTTCACAAGTCACGTGGCCATCGTTTGCTAAATATTTCATTTCAGTAATTATGGTGCGGATAAATTAGCCGGGAGTTATGGGTCGCAGTGGAGCAGTGGTTCATGGAGCTGCCCGAAGGGGATCGGTCACAGGCTGCTGGTTATATGTGTGCGCGCAGTGCAGCCGGAGACCCATAATTCCGAATGGTTCACGGCGATAAAATCATCCCTTAACTGCCGCAATTTAGTGCCGGAATTTGATTCTCTCGACGTTGTGTTGGGCGCCATTATCTGACAGCTAATTCAAATTGGCCTGATTGAGAGGGGTTAACAGGCCAGGTGAGAGTTGGAATCGGAGTGTTGGAATTTCACGTCGATCTTAGATATGAATGAGGGTTCATATGGTCCAGAGCGTTTATGGGGGTTTTTTAAACTTCAAATAAAAGCGAGATAGATAGCAGAGCGCTTGAGCTCACGCAAACTTTTCCAATACATACAAAGTTCCTTTAAGACTCACTCAATTAGTTTTTCAAGGCGATTATTTGGACCCACGCGATTTAAGACAAGGTGACGCACTGTCATGTGACTTCTTTAACATCATCCTCGAGAAGATCGTGCGTAACCCACAAGTCAACACCAGAGGCACGATCTTCCAGAAGTCAGGTCAATTACTAGCTTACGCTGATGACATTGTCGTGACTGGTCGAACACAGCAAGCCGTTTGTGAGGCGTATGCCGGCATTGAAGCGGCTAAAATGGATCTGATGGTAAATGAGTGCAAAACTAAGTATATGCTGTCATCAAGGAAGGACACACAACATCGTCGTCTCGAACGGAGCGCCACACTAGGTAGCAGGAATTTCGAGGTAGTCAAGGACTTCGTCTACCTCGGCTCCGCGGTAAACAGGGACAACAACATGAGTACCGAAATCAAACACAGAATCACTCTTGCCAATCGCTGTTTCTTTGGGCTCAAGAGGCAATTGAGTAATAAAACCCTCTCTTGACTAAGTTTGCTTTATATAACAGCTTGATCATCCCAGTCCTACTTTATGGCGCGGAATCTTGTACGTTAGCAAAGGCGGGTGAGGAAGTTCTTAGTCTTTTCGAGAGAAAAGTTTTGCGTGCGATTTTTGGTCCTGTTTACGTTGATGGCATCTGGAGGAGGAGGTATAATGACGAACTCTATGGGCTGTACAGCGACATGCGCCTGGTCAAGCGTCTACGGATACTGACATCAACACGTAGATGGTTTCGTGTTTTAATTTTTAAGAACAAATCAAAGAAATTTTCCTTATACGGGGTAAGCTACAAATTATGTGAGTAGTATTAAAGTATTAAAGGCCAACAGAATTCGAGTGTGAACTTTGTGTTAAAGAGTAAAGTTAAAGAGCATGTACGTAAAATTATTATTATTGGGTGTGGAACTATGTAATTGCGGACTTCACTCATAGATTGCTTTAGTTGAAGTTTAAGGTTTGCTAACGTAATTGAAATTCGAAACTCAGGTTATTATTTGACAGTTGCTACTTCAACTGTCAATCAGTACAAAAAAAGTTGATTGTTTGAAAGTTTTATAATCGTTTGTTGAAAAATGGAAAATCAAAACGAAAATTTTCTCTATATTTTAATTTTTTATATCCGGAAATGCAAAAACGCACCACAAGCTTACAAAAGGTTATGTGCTGTTTGTGGTCCCCAAGCTTTTAAAGAATGTCAGTATCACAACTGGTTTGCCAAGTTTCGTTCTGTTGATTTTCATTCAAAGATAAAGAATGCTCGATTCGGATCGTACAGGATAATACGAAAATCTGCAGAAAGCGTCATGTGTCACATAAGTACATGCATTGAAAATCACTTAAAACCACTTTGCTATGTACGAAAACTCGATTTATGGGTTCCTAATGAACTGAAAGGAAATCATTTAACGCAACGCAATTTGTTAAGGAAACGTCAAGAGAATGATCCATATTTAAAACGACTCAGAACTGGTGATGAAAAATGGGTCGCTTACAACATAAATTGGAAAAGATCGTGGTACAAGCCCAGAGCCAGATGAACCAGATGAAACAAAAACAAAAAGTTATGTTATACGTTTACTGGGATTACAAAGGAATTGACTACTTTGAACTTTTACCACCCAATTGAACGATGAGATGTCAACAATGAACAAAAACAAAAATTGAACAATGCAGTTGAAGAAAAACGGCCCGAATTGACAAATCGAAAATGTGTTGTATTTCATCATGACAATGCAAGGCCAAACACATCTATTGTCACTCCGCAAAAAGTTTTTGAGCTTTGTTGGCATGTTTTGCCACATCCATCATATTGTCCTGATCTTGCAGAATCTGACTACCTTACAGAATAAAGTTATTTCGTTCTTTGAAAAAATTGTCCTTTCCTTTCTAAAAACAAAACTCCGCAATTACTTACTTGCCAACCCTATATTCTTGTATTAAAAAAACCTAAAAAAAACATCACCTAAGTAAGTATCGTAAGCAACTACTTTTTCCCATCTGTCAAGTAATTTTCGAATACCATTTCAAAAAAAGTAAGTTCTCTCCGGCATCGATTCAATCAAAGAGCTATTCTTTAACTTCTCCAAAAGACCCGAGCCGAAGACTCGAGAAATCGTGTTGCTTCCGTCGAAAAAGCCAGTCGTCGAAAGGAGGAAGGTCTGCAGAATACGGCAGGTGGGGTACGACCTACCGTTTCGGCGTCTTTGATAGTTACCACGTGGGAGCAGGCACTATCGTGATGTGCCTTTCGATAGTTTCTGGCCGTTTTTCTGTCAATGCACGTTTCAAACGCATAAATTATAGTCACTTCTCATCAATTGTTTTGATTAGCAGCTCATAGTACACCACACCCAGTTGGTCCAATAGAAATGTAGAGGAAGACCTTTGAACCGTGAATGTTTCTCTTGGTATCATTATCCACGAAGAAGGAACCGGCTCAGAGTATTTTGCTTAGTATTTTTTTCTTCTGAGAGTTGCTGTAGTTTATCCCCATTTTATCTACTACAAACTCATTAATTTGTAATAGGTCAGTTCCAATTGCTCTGAATTGCTACGAATGTCTACGAATTTGCCCGTAAAACTCCGAAAAAGCGTTCAATTAGTGGATTTTATCGTAGAAGAGAGAGCTCACGAGAGATCAAAATATTTCCCCTCCCTATGAATTTTCGCCGAAGAAAAAACTGTGGGCAGCAGATGGCTTCTTCTTCTTGTGGCGCTACAGTACGGGGTGGACCTGGGCCTCAACCAACATGCCTCTCCAGCCAGCACGATCTTTCGCCAGCTGTCTCCAGTTGCGCACTCCAAGTTGGTTGAGGTCCTTCTCCACTTGTGTGCGCCACTTTAGTCTAGGTCGTCCTCTGTTGCGTTGTCCCAATGGCTCGGATTCAAAGACTTTTCGGGCCGGAGCAGTGGTGTCCATACGCTCTACATGGCCTAGCCATCTTAAGCGTTGTATCCGTAGACGCTTGACCAGGCGCATGTCGCTGTACAGCCTATAGAGTTCGTCATTAAATCTTCTCCTCCAGATGCCATCAACGCAAACAGGACCAAAAATCGCACGCAAAACTTTTCTCTCGAAAAGACTAAGAACTTCCTCATCCGCCTTTGCTAACGTCCAAGATTCTGCGCCATATAGTAGGACGGGGATGATCAAGCTGTTATATAAAGCGAGCTTAGTCCTTCGAGAGAGGGCTTTATTACTCAATTGCCTCTTGAGCCCAAAGAAACAGCGATTGGCAAGAGTGATTCTGCGCTTGATTTCGGTACTGATGTTGTTGTCCCTATTTACCGCGGAGCCGAGGTAGACGAAGTCCTTGACTACCTCGAAGTTTCTGCTGCCTAGTGTGACGCTCCGTCCGAGACGTCGATGTTGTGTGTCCTTCCTTGATGACAGCATGTACTTCGTTTTGCCCTCATTTACCGCTAGACCCATTTTAGCCGCTTCCGCTTCAATGCCAGCAAACGCCTCATTGACGGCTCGCTGTGTTCGTCCAATCACGTCAATGTCATCAGCGTAAGCTAACAATTGAACTGACTTCTGGAAGATCGTGCCTCTGGTGTTGACTTGTGAGTTACGCACGATCTTCTCGAGGATGATGTTAAAGAAGTCACATGACAGTGCGTCGCCTTGTCTAAAACCTTTTTTGACATTGAAGGTCTCGGTGAGTTCGGTACCGACCTTGACGGAGCAGCGAGAGTTCTCCATCGTCATCCTACACAATCTGACGAGTTTGGTAGGAATGCCAAAACTAGACATGGCACTGTATAGCTCGTCTCTATGCACACTGTCATATGCAGCCTTGAAATCGACGAATAGGTGGTGAGTGTCAATTTGCATTTCTTGGGTCTTTTCCAGGATCTGCCGTAATGTGAAGATCTGGTCTATTGTGGACTTCCCTGGCCTGAAACCACACTGATAGGGACCTATCAGGTCATGGACAAATGGTTTCAGACGCTCACACAATACGGCAGAGAGGATCTTGTATGCGATGTTCAGGAGACTTATCCCTCTGTAGTTGGCGCAGTCAAAGGGGTCTCCTTTCTTGTGAACCGGGCAAACGACGCTGAGATTCCACTCATCGGGCATGCTTTCCTCCGACCATATCTTACAGATGAGCTGGTGCATGCGCCCAACCAGGTCATCTCCAGCTGCTTTAAATAGTTCTGCGGACAGTCCGTCCGCTCCAGCAGCTTTGTTCGACTTCAGCTTGGATATTGCTATCTTCACCTCGTCTAAGTCGGGGGGACGGAATGCTTGTCTATCATCGTCCAAATTGAGTGGAACATTCTGCCTAACAGCGGGATTTGGGTCGTCATCGCCGTTAAGGAGTCTGCAGAAATGATCCTTCCAGATTCTCAGCACAGACTGCGACTCTACTACGAGTTGTCCATTTTGGTCCCGGCAGGCCTTGGTCCGAACCTTGTATCCTCCGGATAGCTGTTTTACCTTTCGGTAAAACTTTCGGACTTCATTCCTGCCAAAGCACCTTTCCATTTCCTCGACCGCGCGCTTCTCATGCTCCTTCTTCTTCCTTCTGAGAAGCCGGTGCTCTTCCCTTCTTCTCTGTTCGTAGAGTTCACGAACAGCCCGCGTTGTTCGATGCAGCGTCGCCTTATAGGCGTCTTGTTTAGCTGCGTGCGCTCGCCTGCACTCGTCGTCAAACCATGGGTTCCTTCTGGGTGGTGACGTGAAACCCAGCACATCAGTGGCAGCATCTTTGATGGCTTCTTGACAACGTTTCCATTCTTCTTCTATGCTTAGCGCAGGAAGCGTCGAACTCTGAGCGAGTTTCCGGGAGACTCGGTCGGCAAAGTTTCCAGCAATCAGCTGCGATTGTAGCTTTTCGACGTCAAACCGTTTTGGCCTTTCTCGACTCCGTTGCTCTCTCGATATCCGGGTTCTTACCTTGGCTACAACAAGGTGATGATCCGAGTCAATGTTTGCACCTCGGAAGGTTCGGACATCGAGAATACTGGAGGAGTGTCTGACGTCGATCGCAACGTGATCAATCTGGTTGACGGTTGATTGATCAGGAGATCGCCAGGTTCCTTTGTGAATGTCCAGGTGTGGGAACCGCGTGCTAGCCACAGAGAGGTTTCGCCCCGAGGCGAAGTCCAACAGCCTGAGTCCGTTTCCGGATGTGTTGTCGTGCAGGCTGTGTTTACCGATGACTCCAGCAAAGATGTCCTCCTTTCCCAGCTGAGCGTTGAAATCTCCTAGAACGATCTTGGTGTCATAGCTGGGGCATCGATCGTATGTTCTTTCTAGGAGATCATAGAAGTCATCCTTGATGTTGTCATCCTTCTCCTCTGTCGGGGCGTGAGCGCATATTAGGCTGATGTTCCCGAATTTAGCCTTGATGCGGATCGTCATGAGGCGTTCGCTGACTGGGTCATAGCTCAAGACTTTTTGCCTAAGTCTGCCTCGAACAACAAATCCGCATCCGAATAAGCGCTGCCTTCTCTCTCTATAGCAATTGCTGTAGTAGATATCGCAGTTCTTCATCGCTTTTATGCCAGGCCCATCCCATCGCACTTCCTGGATGGCGGTTATGTCAGCTTTGTAGCTGTCAAGGGCCTCCGCAAGTTGTTCGGCTGCACGTGGCCTGTTAAGGGACCTCACATTCCACGTGCAAAACCGAAAATCATTGTCCTTTAAACGTTTGCTGGGGTCGTCAACAGTTAATCCGTCCTTATCCGAGGCATATCGGGATTTCTGAACTATGTTATTTTTACGTGGTGAGGAAGTTACCCTCACGCACAACCCACAGACTGGTAGGCCAGGCCCATTATTTAAATCCTTGGGCAGAGGGGGTCGCTGCATACATTAGTTCACCATACAACGGGTGTTGTGATGGCTATCCAGGGGGCGCCGCATGGAGGCTGTATGTCAACTTGACCTGTGCACTAACGAGGATTGCCTTGGCAGCTCGCCATGTTGAGCGCAATCAACGACGTTACCTCGCGTGCAAAGGCCCATGCCCCCCATGACAGTGCGTCGCCTTGTCTAAAACCTTTTTTGACATTGAAGGTCTCGGTGAGTTCGGTACCGACCTTGACGGAGCAGCGAGAGTTCTCCATCGTCATCCTACACACAATCTAATCCTAAGACTAATCCCTCTGTAGTTGGCGCAGTCAAAGGGGTCTCCTTTTTTGTGGACCGGGCAAACGACGCTGAGAGGCAGCAGATGGCTGTCAAATCGAAAATAAGAAATCGAAAATAAGAAAGAGGTTGATTGGGAGAAGGAGACGATCGCAACCATGTTGGATAAGTATTTTCGGCAAGGACGAGATCTCTCTCTCTCTTTCTCTCTCTTGACTCAGGCGCCTTTCATTTTTCATTGTATGCCGAGTCACTCCTTACAATTCTGCGAGTTCACTTTGCGTTTGGCATGGATTTTGCTTCAGTAAAGCCTCCGATGCCTCATCTTCAAACTTTTTGGCTAGCCTTTGAGGCCAAAATCGCCACATTTGGAGCGTCAAAACCTGTATCTGCATGATTTATTGGCTGGACCAGAATAACAATAAACTTCTACAAGAATTCGATGGGCCTCCCACAAATCCTTATTTTAAGACAAATCTGGACATTTTAGAAGTGAAAAAAAAAAAACAAATTGTGTGTCTATAACAGACGCTGATGTGTGCTACAATTTTTGTTGTTAACGATTGTCGCACTTTTCCAAAGAAGCAGTTAATTTGTATCCCGAATACTTTAAGACGAATGATCCAATAACTGGGAAAATCAACTGACTGCAAATAATTGGTTTGTCTAAGCATCCCTTTCGCAAATGCCCATAAATAATCGAAATCTTACGAAACACACCACATTGCGTACCGTAGCTGTGTTAATTCTCGTTCACGTGCTCCGGTTAATTAATTAACACGATGCGAGATTTCAGTTTCGTCCTAATGAAAGCACATGTTACGTGCATTCACATAAGCCCTACTAAGAGTTTTCCAATAAACTTATGCCTGCAAGATGCTCTATGTGTAGAAGAAGTGTAATCAATGGTTAATTTGATTTGACCTTCAGTTAGACTATAAATTGTGTTATAGACAACCCCCCCCCCCTCACCAGCGGCAATGATTTGAACGAAGTCTATTTAGCGCTCTCCAGCATTCGCCGATGCAAAGCGTCGATGGTCTGCCAACCACGTGAAGTTAATTTCTAAATTCCTGGAAAAATTCAAAGTCGTCTTTTTACGTCCTTCAGTGTCTGAAGGCAGACTCAAATATTTGCGACCCTGCCTCTACGGCAAAGCATTTCCAATCAAGTGTACCTCCGCACGGAGAACAATCAGAAACCGTAAATTGACTATGTACGACGATGCAGACCAAAAGCGTCATCCGAGAGACGGAGAAATTGATTGCAATCAATTTAATTAGAGTACTCAGCAAGCATAACACTCGTGTGTACACGTGCATCCGGAACCACACACTCTGTCATCCGTTCGATTACAACAGAAGTTGTTATATTTTGATTTCGTATCAATCGAGGGCATCATTAAAAGACAACCACTGTGACCACTGAGCATAAAGGACAACTCGCTTAAGGATATTTTCAATTCACAATGAGTTGATGTGAAGTCCTTCGTCGTCGTGTGTGCTCAAAGGCCGACTACCGGACGCAACGATTTTGGGTGATACTCCTTAAAAGCAAACACCTACAGGCAGCAGACGCTCTTCGACATGGAAGACAGAAGAGAAAGAGCAAGAGAGGGCACACGGTAGCTCGAAAGCTATACCCAATCAAGTGTAGGCGGAAATTCCTTTACAGAAGAAGAGAAGTTGATAACATTCTACGCCGTGTTACATCTCAGAGCTCAGTCTTACACTGCTTTTCTTGGAATGACGAATAATGTGTCACGAGAACCTCGTTTAACAAGACCCTTGCCTTAAAAAATCATACATTGCGGCATTCTTATATCACATGACAAGGTTTGACATGTTGCCGTTCATAAAAATAAACCCCGTTTGAAAAAAAAAACTATTTTGCGCCCAAAATTGTTGTTCAGCTCGGGCTACTCTACTCCGCCTTTCATTGCGGAGTCAATTGGATCTTGTAGATGGATTGTGTGTAAGCAGAATCTTCAACTGCTGGTAAAGCATTGGTGTCACTTCAGCAATGAAGACTATTTTCTGTGCAGCGAGCTGTATGTGTCCAGAAGTTTTCATGAGCACCACGCTTGGGTTGGGTATTCATTGACAACACAACTCTTTGAATCCAACGCATTGGGACAGGGCAACAGTGGACGACTCATTACTTTGTCAAGCTACGAGTATATTGAGAATACGAGGCAGCAGCTGAGCCCACGGATCGTCGGTGGACGATATTCGTAGAACTGAAGATGGATAGAAGCAATGTAGTGATAGTTGGCAAGAGCTCAAACTCTGCTTTTATTGGTAGATAGAATATGCAAAGGAAGGATAAAATAACAATCAAATCTGGAGTTCTTTACTGGGCCCACATGTCCCGCTGCAGTCTGTTCTTCTTTCCGATTACCATCAGTTTGTATTCGTATGTGCTCAGTGTATTCCGTTCTGCTTCCTTATATCCGGCTCCCGAATTTTTGTGATTTAAGCCAAGTTTTGCAACGCTACTTCCGAGTTTTTACAATGAAGGCTCAATTCGGAAGGTCTAGATCAGTGTCTTCCCCTTCCATAAAAAGTACTTTGCCGAATCATATGTCGTTGTAGGACTTTTCCGTAAAAGAAAGACACTGATGACAGTTCAACTATATGGACAAAAAGCCCTTCATTTATTTTTCAACTCTCTTTTATACATTCGGTAGTTACTGCTATTGTGGTCGCCGTGGCGTAGTGGGTAGAGTGCGACGCTCACACGCCGAAGGGTCTAGGTTCGACTCCCAGCTCAACACCAATTTTTGGATTTTTTCACGGCACCACCTCTTTCGAGCTGCTGACAACACTCAAAGAGTAATAACTGTCTAAGAAAGCTCCTCAAATCTCGCCGTTCGGAGTCGGTAAAATACTGTAGGTCCCTTCTACTCGTGAGAGAACATTAGCGCGCACAACACGAGTAGTTGATGAGCAAGCTAGGCCCTGGTCCCCCTGTGGACTGTAGCGCCAACAATTATTATTATTAGTTACTGCTATTGGAGAGATTTCAGTACAATCACCTCATCATATTAGCACAGATAATGTTACATGTAATAGAATGAGCTAAAATAGGTACATACAGTGGTTCACAAAAGTAACTAATTTGAAATTAAAAATTGTTTGAATTTTCTGTCTACATCGGTTAAGACGGGGCTGTGATGTGTGGACTATCAAAACATCAATTGTCACTTGTCCTCTGTGAAATGCCATCTGTCTGTACTGTTGGAACACATCTATGCCCTTCACGGTCCTCTCCTGCTTAGATTGCTCTGCTTAAAGTGAAATCCTCTCACATCCAGAGACAATGCTTTACAGGACATACAACAGTTTCCGTACATCTGGCAAGCAACTCTTTCCCCATATCACTAAAGGAAAGTACGCCGTTCATTGAACAGAAAACCAGGAACATTGTGCAATATATGATTTTTCAAACAGTGAAATTTGATGAATATGGAAGTGAAGCTTCATAGTTTCTGACGGACGTGGCAGTCTTAAATATCAGACGAGATTTGCTTTGCGGAGGCTTTCAAGTCTATGAAGTGGCTTGAAAAGCGATCAAAGCTATTTGATTGATAAGAGTTCAAAGGCTTCCATTTTTTACGATCACCAACGAAACAACGTATTTCAAGCTTAACCTCAAAATCTTTCCAAATCTGTGACCACAGGAAAGTTTTATATTTCCTACGCCAGTCCTTAACCGCTTGTACACTGCGCGAAAATAAAAGTTCCAATCCAGCCTTAGCCGGTAGGAGCCATTATAAGCTAACTGACAGAAAATTTATGAAAATCATTTTAAATAGCTTTAAGACTTTTAAAAAATTCATCTTTCAATATCTTTCAAATATAATAGAACATTGATAATTCTTCTTAATTGGCGTGAATCGTGTTTTATTCGAAGGATAGTCTTTTGGCATTATAAAATAAATATACATTCTGGTATATAACCGTTATAGTTAACTCGAAGGCAATTAAATCTAAATTTTCTTTGACTGAAATTTTCTTTGAAAATTTTCAATAGGTTTTTCCAATATTTGAACAAATGTCAGCAACAACGCAACGAATGTTGCCCTCCTTGTGGTCAATCTTTTTACCCTTACCGACGTAGACTAACGACTTCACATATTCCCACATCAAATATTCAAGCAGCGTAAGATCACATGATCTTGGAGGTCTATTCCCGGGTCTGTAACATGAAACTACGTATTTACCAAATGTATCATCCAACAATTCAATAGTGAAGCAAGCTCTTTGACGTGTTGTGCTGTCCTGTTAAAACACAGCTTCTGTACGTTATGATTATTCAGTTGGTGAACGAAAAAGTCAGTAATCATGGCTTTCTAGCGGTCATAATTTATAGTTTTTGAAGAAATACGGACCAATTTGTCCACCAACCAATAACGCACACCCAACAGTCAAGATTTGTAGATGTAATAATGTCTCGACATAGCCTAGAGAACTGTCAAAACCATTCAAATAAAAGTTTTGTTAATTTACGTTTCCATTCAACTAAAAGTAAGTTTCATTGAAATGGACATAGCCATACCAATTGGAACAGAATCATGATTTTCAAACTAAATTTGCACAATTTCCTCAAGTGTTGTTCAGGTGGTCGTCGGTTTAAATAAAAATGCCAAATCAAACTTAAAACAAATCACTTATCAGCAAAACACATTGCCTCCAGTTAAGCAAGTGTTGCAAACTTATAGTTCTGTACCCCTAAAAGGAACATCAGTCAGATACATATGTTAGCATTCGTTTCCAAATCTCTGCAGTTAGTTCGGGAAGCACTCTTTAAGAGTCAGACTTCCATCAGGCAATAAAATTCCTATATTCTCAATGTTTCGTGAACCAGACTCCGCAAGCCACATGCTCCCGGTGTTGCTCTTTCTCTTTGCTTCTGCACTCTTTTCTGCTAGAAAACAAAGTGTTCTTCGCAGAATTTTAAAAGCACTCAAAATTGAAACCACTCAAAAGAGCGCAAGCAGACTGTTATACTCGTCTCGTCTCTTACATTTTTAACAACTGTTCGGGTGTCGTACTCTTTAAACTGGCGTGTCAATTTGAAAATGTTTTGAACAACTTTAAACTGTTTAGAAAATATTTGAATAATTCTTTACCGCACTATAAAGTTGCTTGCTATGCTGCGAATTTCCCGCATTATACTGTGTACTCCGCCTTAAATGACGATTTCCTCCGTTTTGGTTACAAGGAATCTTTAGATTCTCTGTAGATAGCGCCAGTATTGTAGAGGCGGCGCACATTGGTGCCCTTGTATGGAGAACGCTCCACTGCTTCACTAGTAGATGGTTCACGCTCATAATATTTGCGCAAAACAAGCATTGTAACAAAACTTCAAAAAATGCCGAAAATATATTGTTTCACCTCCCAAAGTGCAACAAAAATTAGATTTTTATTTTTGCATCATCGATTGAGAATGTTTCAATCAAAAAAAATGTGGTTTCCCCTTGGAGCTATGCTATGCTCCACCAAACATGGAAGTGCTTTCCGCAAAAGGAGATCTTAACCAAAATGTAAAACAGCTATCAGGAGGATACAAGGCTCGGACAGAAGTATGCCGAGATCGAAATGGACAACTCGTGGTAGAGTCGCAGTCTATGCTGAGAATCTGGAAGGATCATCTGCAGACTCCTTAACGGCGATGACGGCCTCAAATCCGGTGTTAGGCAGAATGTTCTACTCGACCTGGACTATGATAGACAAGAATTCTGTGCCCCCGACTTAGGCGAAATGAAGATAGTAGTATCGACGCTGAAGTCGAACAAGGCTGCTGGAGCGAACGGATAACCCGCAGAACTATTTAAAGCAGCTGGAGATGAGTTGGTTGGGCGCATGCATCAGCTCATCTGTAAGATATGGTCGGAGGAAAGCATGCCCGATGAGTGGAATCTCAGCGTCGTTTGCCCGGGCCAAAAGAAAGGAGACCCCTTTGACTGCGCCAATTATGGAGGAACATCGCCTACAAGATCCCCTCTATCGTATTGTGTGAGCCTCTGAAACCGTTTGTCCATAACCCGATAGGTCCCTATCAGTGTGGTTTCAGACCAGGAAAGTCGACAACAGACCATATTTTCACGTTGCGGCAGATGCTGGCATAGACCCAAGAAGTGCAAATAGACACTCACCAAGTTTTCGTCGATCTTAAAGCCGCATATGACAATGTGCATAGAGCTATACAGTTCCTTGTCTAGATTTGGCCTTCCTACCAAACTCGTCAAATTGTGTAGGATGTCGATATAGAACTTTCACTGCTCCGTCAAGGTCGGTAACGAACTCACCTTCGACGAACTGACCTTAAATGTCAATAAAGGTTTAAGACAAGGCGACACACTGTTATGTGACTTTTTTGACATCATCTTGAAGAAGATCGTACGTAACTCACAAGTCAACACCAGAGGCACAACACCACGACGACCCAGCGACGGCACCAAGATCGTTCTAGAAGACTTCAATACTGTGACTTCTTTAACATCATATTCCAAAAGTCAGTTCAATTGCTAGCTTACTCTGGTGACATTGACGCGATTGGACGAACACAGCGAGCCGTCAATGAGGCGTTTGCTGGGATTAAGCAGAAGCGGCTAAAATGGGTTTGGTGGTTGATGTGGGCAAAAGAAAGTACCTGCTGTCATCAAGAAAGGACATACAACATCGACGTCTTGGACAGATCGTCACACTAGGCAGCAGAGACTTCGAGGTAGCAAAAGATTTCGTGTACCTCGGCTCCGCGGTAAATAGAGACAACAACACCAATACCGAAATCAAACGCAGAATCACTTTTGCCAATCGGTGTTTATTTGTGCTCAAGAGGTAATTGAGCAACAAAGCCCTCCCTCGAGGGTCTAAACTTACTTTATATAGCGACTTGATCATCCCTGCTCCATTTTATGACATCGGAGCTTGGAAGCTACTAAAAGCGGATGAGGAACCCCTTAGTCTTTTGGAGAGAAAAGTTTTGCGTGCAACTTTCGTTCCTGTTTGCGTTGATGGCACCTGGAAAAGAAGATTTAACGACGAACTCTATGGTATGACGCCTGGTCAAGCGTCTAAGGCTACAACGCTTATAATGGCTAGGCCATGTAGAGCGTATGGACACCACTGCTCCGGCCCGGAAAGTCTTTGAATCCCAGTCATTGGGTCAACGCAACAGAGGACGGCCAGGGTTAAGGTGGCGCACACATGTGGAGAAGAATCTCAACCAACTTGGAGTGCGGAACTGGAGGCAGCTGCTGAAATATCGTGATGGCTGCAGAGGCATGTTGGTTGAGGCCCAGGTCCACCCCGGACTGTAGCGCCATTACAAGAAAACAAGGATTGACCAAGTCATCGTTGTTGTGCGTAATCCTGTTTTGCACTTAATCGTCAGACAGACCGCTACGTTCATCGTGTTCACGTACCTATGGTGCTAACAGCAGCAGCCCTCTACCGGTCATGTACTGACCTTAATGCGAAGGAAACATGGAATTCTTGCAAATGCTTCACCGGCTATGAACAAAATGTACGCACTCCACATAGCGAACAGTGCCAAAATGAGTTACGGAGAGGAGTCAGAAATACATTCCATCAGACAACTATTCGACAATGGAATTAGTTTCGGCTATGCCTTTTGAGCTGTAGTGCATGAACAATTGATGGCCTTAAGTGCTTCCAGATATTTAAGGAAGGAAGGAGATTGTTAACTGCATGACTACGGCTCGTACTGGGCATTGTTATGGACATACAGGGTGCTTTCGATAATGCGACTTTTGATGGCATGTTGATGACCTTAAGTGCGGTCTTAAACGGCGCCAGAAAGCACGACGTAGAGGAATCATTGATGTTGTGGATAAAAGTAATGCTAAGGAATAGAAATATAATCGCTGAGGCGGATTGTGACCAGTTTGTAATATCGGGCGTTAGGAGGGCGTGCCTACAAGGCGGCGTCCTGTCACTTCCCCTATGGTACATGCTGGTCGATTCTTTGCTTTCTGCCTTGAAGAGATCTATCGCCTTCGCCTATGCTAATGCGGATCATGTAGCCGCACTGGTTACCGGACCATGCCTTGCTGTCGTTTATGCAAGCGGGCAGGTGGCGCTTGACTGGATCGATAACTGGTGTTCTAAGAATTGGCTGTCAGTCAACCCTGTTATAACTGAGGTTGTTCCCTTCACGAGAAGGAGGAATCTGACTGGTCTGCCTCAACTGTTTTAAAGTGTCACTATATCATTTTCCAATGCAGCCAAATATCTAGGTGTTATCCTGGACAGAAAACTTCTCTGGAAAAGGCACATTGAGACAAAAACCTCCAAGGTGTTGTCAGTCTTCTGAAAGTGTAAGGAAGTTTTTGGCAAAACCTGGGGTCTATTACCAAAAATATCCGTATGGATCTTTACGGCTATGATAAGACTTCTTCTCTCATATGCATCAGTCCTTTGGTGGAACAAGCTTTCGCGCAAATACGTGACTGCTGCTTTCCCTAAGCTTTCAAGAACGGACAGTCTCAGCTGCACAGAGGCCTTCCCTAGCACGGATTAATCTCCCTCCCCTTGACATCCACATCGTGGGATGCACACACAAGGCCATCTTTCGACCAAAAAGGGAATGGTCTTTGGTTACACTCGCACTAGAGCTTTGATGACCTCGCGCACCGCATCTCCTATGACACTAGCCTCATGGACATGTCGTGTGATGCGATGTCACCAATAATACAGCTGCGTCGCTTATTTAAATTTGACTTTGTCCTGGACTGACTCTGGCCAGAAACTGAACCGGGAAGGGATGTTCTGGCCTGGGAACCGGATTTTCACGGACGGCTCCAAGACGACGTAGGGCTCTGGAACTGAGACCTTCGTGGAAGACGATAACATCAGACTTCACGCCTTTCGCGTCGGTCTTCCAGGCGGAAGCGTTCGCGATCCTAATAGCCATCAACTATATTGCGAAAAATAGGTGAAAGGGGCAAAGTGTATGTGTCTGTAGCGACAGCCAAGCTGTGACCTTACTCAACCCTTTAACGACTTCCAAGATAATCCACGAATGCAACTCTCCCCCTAATTTGGTGGGCAGGCTGAATTCACTAATACTTGAATGTGTCCCAGGACATCATGGGATCATGGAAAACAAGATTACCGATGAACTTGCTAGGTAAGGCTCGTAGGGCCCACCCACTTTGGGACTACCTTCATCCCTCCTCAGTCAAAGGATGGGTCTCTCTAAGGCAAAACCAGAGACGGCGTGACTTTCCAGGATGCAGGATGACCAAGTCCATGTTCCCGAACGTTAGCAAGAAATTAATGGCTTTTGTCCTATGTCTAGACAGAAATGAGTGCAGACGACTTGTCGGAGTAATAACGGGACACTTCACGTTTGCTATGCACCTAAGTCTGCTTGGGCTTAGTGAGGTCACCCTTCGCGACGCCTGTAGAGAATGTTAAGACACTGCAGGGCACTTTCTCTGTCAATGTCCCACCTTTGCTCGTATCAGGTGGCGGCTGCTTGGCGCTGATGTGGTGAGAAATGAAAACCTAAATTCTATATCAGAGATGTGCTTTTTGGTCTTCTGGTTACTGCCTGGTAATACAATGGACCAGCATTTGAGTCTGAGGGCACAGAAGAAAAGGCTGGGCTATAATGTTCACGAACTGTTGTTCTTAGTAAGACGCTGCAGTTGTTCCTGGCACTCTATCCACCTGTTTCCCTGTCACTCGTGTGCTGTTCACGCTATGGCTAAAGTCATCGGATGATGTCCACCAGCGAGCGCTTAACACGATCGACACTCAGAATAACCCGAATTCCATTACATGTGTACCAAGAATGATAGAAATACAGATTACGCATTGAGCATGTCTGTCACCTTCTGTCAATTTTTGATGACGTAGGCTGAGACAACGGATGTTTACTTTTTATATACGGATGTCTGGTTTGACTGCGATTTCCGCGCGTTTATTTGAAAAAAATTTAAAGAAAAATATTTTGTAATTTATTAACAATGCTGTGTTTGGTTGCAATGCAAACAACAACAAGGGAAAACCGAATGTACGGTTTTATTCGGTTCCAAAACACAACATCCTACTGAAGCATTGGATTGACTTATGCAGGAGAAAGGATAAATGCACATTTCACTGCGGATAGTTTTGAAAGAAACTTACAATTTGAAATGGTCAAGATGATTTGTTTATTTACTTACATATTAAGTCACAATTTTATAACAGGCCTTTGCAAAAATAATGGATATAAGTTGATGGTGGGAACAATTCTCCTCGCTCCTTTATCCCGCGACATCAGAATGCAATCAAGGGCAATACATGAAATGATTGCAGAGCTACTAGCGGAGAAACCAGTGGCATTGACATTTGATTAAACTCCTTCGGAATCATTTTATTGACCAAGGGTTTAAAATAAATGGAAAGGAAGTAAAAAATACAATCCTTACGCTTCTAACGTGCACAGCGTCTGAATGTCAGTCACCCATAAGATATCAGCAGGCCATTTAAACGTTATTGCAACTGAAAGACAGAAAGTTAAAATGGCTACAAAACTTTTTTCTCACATCTCTCTCATTTAGGTGACCAAACAGTTGCTTCGGATGACAAGCCTGACTTCCGAATGTACTCTTACAAGTAATGTTTTGTCTACATACATATCTGAATTATATAAATATGTTAATATTCTTTTTACTTTAAGGTACGATACTTAAGAGTATATCTATAAATCCTCCGAGCACTGATGTTTACAGCCAGGTGGACAATGTATTGGAATCTTTAGCTCACGATGGGCTTGAAAACTTGGCTGGGTACATTTGCCATAAGTTGGGGGATGAAATTCCCGACATACGTCTTCTTCTTCTTGTTGTGGCGCTACAGTCCGAGGTGGACCTGGGCCTCAACCAACATGCCTCTCCAGCCAGCACGATCTTTCGCCAGCTGTCTCCAGTTGCGCACTCCAAGTTGGTTGAGGTCCTTCTCCACTTGTGTGCGCCACTTCAGTCTACAGTCCAATGTTGCGTTGTCCCAATGGCTCGGATTCAAAGACTTTCCCGACATACGTGTTCTTCAAAATAAGGACACGACTTTTACGTGGGTTAAACATCTCAACGAAGGAGGCCTGGATAAACTCACATCTGCACTAATGGTTCACATGAAGCAACTCGAAGAAATTTTCGAAAATTTCGAATTTTCGATGACCTCTTGATTTCCCCCGAATATCTTAAGACACATTTGGAATTAACCGAAAATGTGAACTGTGGGGAGAAAATAAAGAAAAAACTTTATTTTAGAGCACGAATGTATTTTAGGATAAGGAAACTAAACAAAGAAATTACAGAGTTTCAATTCAGAAAAAATAAAGTATAATAAAATTGTTCAAAATTTAAATCTCGTCTTTTATTTCAATAACTTGGTTGTTACAATACTCTTTTGGAAACAAGACATGCAATAATTAAATTTAGTTAAATTGATTTATTAATGGCAATTCTAAAACTTTACACAATTATGATTATTGCTTTACGAAACTCTGTGAAACTTTTTTCCACTCTCCATGCAAAATGCTTGACTTAATAGTTCGGAAAGTAATTGGATAGTCAAATTAACTCAATTGGATATACACTTAAAACTTATTTTATGTTAAAAAGTTCTTAAAACGTGAATAATATTAGAAAAAAAAATCAACTAATAACTTTTCCTGCTTCAATTTGTATGTAAATATTAAACAATAACAAAGAGCTGTCAAATCAGAAGTCTCGCGTGACGTAAGCGGCGCAGAACGAAAGAAAATTGAACACTTTATTGCGCAATCTCTTTTTCTATCATTCTTGCATGTGTACTAGCGACACTAAGAAATCCTGTCGTATTCAACGATCGATGGTAACAGCTCACATCTGTAGGCCCACTCCTTATCGCAGACAACATACGGGGAAGCCAAAAGTTTCCTAAGCCCCAGGCGTTTCTAGAGATACTATCAACCTATGAAAACTACCAACACTGTGTACAATATTTCAGAAACTGTCATTATCATAAATCACCTTAACATTGATCAAAGGGTATAATAATATATGCTGCATACTTACAGGCGCAAAAGAAACACCTAAGCGTGGTCGTAAACCTTTCAGATGTGCCACTTGAAATCAAAGTGAAATCAGAGTGCAAATGGAAAACACTCAGATTAAGTGTTGCCAACACAAATCTGAAATTTGAGCCTGATTGACATGAAGTACTAAAAAATAGTGTTCACTACAGATATCTCAGATATGTAGTCAAAACAAAGCAACTGTCGACTGGAGCTGTTTGATATGATAAAAGCGACAAAGCGCCCAAAGTTGCCAAGCACTACATCTAGACTTTGTACGAATATTTTCTGTCGGTGACAGCCAGACGTTTGGTTCACACCTCATCCAACTTGAAGTTCCTTCCACCATTGTTTAACGCTGCCGTTCTGGAAAGACTTAGTCTTCAACCAATATATGAACCTGCTGCTTCCAGTTGTGCACAAAAAGTCGGTTGAGATTCCCCAATAGTTGGAGCGACGTATTGATCTCGTACCTCATCGGTTGCGTGACAATCTTTATGCTAGAGAAAACACGGCCTTCATTTTCCCAATGGGTCGCATCTCAGTTGGATAATTTCTGAATGATGCGCCACTAACCACTTGACAATCCAACTGATGCCAAATTTAACTCACTGCCGGCGCAATAAAAATCCACTGCCCATCATTAATCATAACTGCACCAAAATTGCACATAAACGTCCACTAGCAGCATCCCGCCTTGACTCATGTCAACCTAAAAATACAATCTGGACGCACATTACCACGTAATCGAATAAAACAGGGCTTTTCCAAGAAGCACTCTCTGGATAAAGTTAAGCGCGGCCAATAAATTACCCAAAAACGACCAGATCATAAGCGTATTTCACTGGACAGCGTTTATTATTGAAGGCACCGTTTTTATGAGGCGCTGGACATTCATAACCGCGCGATGCTTTGATTATTCAGCACGCGCATAAACGTTTGATGCCGTAAACTGCATAACTGTTCAGGTGTAACGTTGCGATAGCGGACTGGGATACAATCTGCATCCAGCTCGGGTTACCGAACTACGATGTCGCCTCCAGTGACGGTGACATAATTTCCAAACAATTCTGACGCGGTTACGCTCATTACGCATTTAAATACGAGGCATAAACTTGAACACACTTCTTGCGGGACCGTATCTCAGCGGTGGACGGAGGAGATGCCGCTGCTTGTCGTCTGCAATTTGCCCGGGGATGCGGGTTCGACTTCACCTCGTGCCAGAGGGCGTCATTTCGCATGCAAGGCGACATCTCTAAGTGCGATCGTGAATCAGCTTCTCTGCCACATCAACTGAGGAGAGATTTATTTGAGAATGTAAATGCCAGAGGCGGGGGCTTGTGTGCACGTGTGTCAGTGGTTGTGAACTTTGAGACGCAGACTGTTTCCTCTTGACGAAACTGTGGTTACGTCACATTTCGTAGACATACAGACGTTTGCTGTTTTGAATGCCCAAGGAAAACGGGGAAAAAGGCAAAGACAAGTGTGCGAGTATGAGGCTTTATGCTCAAAACTCTGGATCGGGTTGAAATTAAAGGGGGAAGGTTGATGGATAGGAACTTAAAATCTACACCCACAGCAGAGTATTTGCTGCTTAAGCCTTCGAAAGGACCGACTGTAATATAATTACTTAGCGATGCCTTTGACCGCTTACTGGAGAACTTTCCCGTTCGCTCAAGGTCTGCGCACCACATCGATTGAAATTTTTTCCGAGTTTTGAGACTAAAAAGTCCTCAGGTGCGCTGCTTGGATTCAAAGACTCTTCAGTGAGGGGTCTCGCTCTTGCTCTAGGGGGCATAGACATCTTAAGCTTTGACAAGGCGTCATCACCGTACAGCCTCTATAGTTCGTCGTTCAATTTTTCCATTCATCGCAATCGTTTCCAAACGACATCTCATCTTGTCCACTGCAAATGGGTCGCTTGCCAAAGTCCACTTTATCGTCCGAGAAGGAACTCAACTTCTTCGGGACGGGTACTTATACTCTCTATTTGATACGGGGTTATATATATATACCTAATTGCCGTTCACTTCCATGAGCTGCCCGGAAAGTCAATGTTGAACGTTGGCAGCCAGACCCAGATTCAGATTTAATACCAACGGCGGATTACGGTGTTCGTCCAACAACGCCGGGGTCATTCTGTTCCTGGGATTTTACAGATAATCCGAATCTGGTGTTGACTTCTGAGTTTCTTCTCAAGAATTATGTTGAAAATATCTTACCAGGTATACACGTATGAAGTGAGCGTCAAGATACAAATGTCTCGATAGGGAACATTTGTTGTGAACGAGCCCTCATTTTTTTTTTTTTGTTTGTTTGCAATGACATCTGTGAAAAATATTTACTATACATCAAGTCATTGAACAGACAACATCATATTTTTTCATCGTGTTCAGAAAGTGATGATTTGCGGAAAGCATTAATTTTCTGTTTTCATTTGAAGAAAAGTGCTGCAGAGTCGCATCGAATGGTTGTCGAGGCATATGGTGATCATGCTCTATCAGAAGCAACATGCAAAAGATGGTTTCGACGGTTCAGAAACAATGATTTTGATGTGAATTTGAAGACGCCGAATTGCAAACGATATTGGATGGAGATAACACTTTGAGTCGTTGCACAACAAACACAACAAACAAACAATTTCTGGCCGTTTAAAAGCTATGGGAAAGATCCAAAAGTGTGGAAAATGGGTGCCACATGAATTGAATGAAAGACAGATGGAAAACCGGAAAAACACTTGTGGAATTTTGCTTCAAAGACACGAAAGAAAATGAGTTTTGCATCGGATTGTTACTGGCGATGAAAAATTGATTTATTTTAAGAATCCTAAACGGAAAAAATCATGGGAACCATCAGCATCGACTGCAAAACCAGATCGATTCAGCAAGAAGACAATGCTGTGTGTTTGGTGGGGCCAGATAGGTGTGCTGTACGACGAGTTCCTAAAACCTGGTGAAACCGTTAATACTGATCGCTACCGACAACAAATGATCAATTTGAACCATGCTTTGATCGAAAAACGACCAGTATGGACCAGAAGGCACGGCAAGGTAATTTTGCTTTATGACAATGCACCTGCACACAAAGCAAAACCGGTTCAGGATACAATCAAAACACTTGGCTGGGAGCAGCTACCCCACCCGCGTACCCCACCAGACTTGGTTACTTCCGACTACCATTTGTTTTCATCGATGGGACACGCATTGGCTGAGCAGCACTTTGATTCCCACAAGGAGGTCGAAAATTGGGTGTATGATTGGTTTGCTTTAAAAGACGAACAATTTTATTGGCGTGGTATTCACAAATTGCCAGAAAGGTGGTCAAAATGTGTAGAAAACAATGGCCAATACTTTCAATAAAATTTTTTTACTTTCCCATTAATAATTAGTGTTTTAAAAAGTGCTCATTTCATACCGGTATACCAGCACGTTGTCATGCCAAAGGGTATCGTCCTTCAGTGCTAATGAAATTTCGAGGAGTTCGTGGCCGGTCTTGAACAGTGATAGAACTCCAGTGTCAATCTACTTAATTTGACGAGTTTGGTAAAAAAAATCAAGATTGGAGTTCTAGTCGTAGAACAATTAGCCTTCAGTCGACATCCGCATTCATGGTATTTTCCGAGACCTGCTGGAGAATAAAATCTCAGCTGTGTTAGTCTTCTCCTGACTTAAAGTTTAAATTGCCTACAAACTGTTTCCCGAGTTCAAGAAAAATGGCAGAAACGACACACAATGTAAGGGAACTTTAACCCTGACTACTTGCGCAATCAAAGGGAGTCTCATTTTACCCGAGTTCTGAGGTTCTAAAATAATATTTTAATCCTACCTAATAATAATTGTTGGCGCTACAGTCCAAAGGGGAACCAGGGCCTAGCTTGCTCATCAACTACTCCGCGTCACTGTTCTCTCACGAGTAGAAGGGACCTACAGTTTTTTGCCGACTCCGAACGGCAAAATTTGAGAAGCTTACTTATACAGTTATTACTTTTTGAGTGTTGTCAGCAGCTCGAAAGAGGTGGTGCCGTGAAAAATTCGAAAAATTGGTGTTGAGCTGGGTGTCGAACCTACACCCTTCGGCGTGTGAGCGTCGCACTCTACCCACTACGCCACGGCGACCATCTAACCTACATAATGGGCACGGAAAATAGCGCACAGGGCCAACATGCAAGGCAGACAGATTCTCTGTGCATCTTGGGATTGTTGAAGGAGTCCAATTTAGCTTTTCGTTGGCTCTTAATCCTTAATCATAAACACAGATGTTGTTGACGCATGCGATCAACTCTGTATATGCATCAGCGCTCACAAAGGCTGGATGCATGTGGCATCTCATTCGGAAAAAACACGATTATGAATCTCGGTCAAGCAATGAGGCTCCAACTCACTAAGCAAATCACCATTTTATTCCACGGTAAAGGCCTTAAAGGGGAGTCCCAAATCGATTGATTTATGAGTCTTGTAACCCTTCATCCTCCAGTATAGTAAGGGCCAGCTTGACACTTTTTCTTCTTCTTCTACTTCTACTTCTTATTTTTTTCTTTTTCTTTTTCTTCTTCTTTTTCTTCGTCGCCGTCGTATGGCGCTACAGTCCGGGGTTTGCCTGGACCTCAACCAACATGCCTCTCCAGCCAGCATGATTTTCTACCAGTTGCCTCCACTTACGAGCTCGAAGTTGGATGAAGTCGCTTTCCACTGCATGCACCACCTCAGTCGAGGCTGCTTTCTGTTGAACTATCCCAGTGGCTGAGATTCGGAGACTTTTCGGGCCGAAACAGTGGTGTCCATATCCTCTTCATGACCTAGCCATCTTGAGCGTTGTATCCGAAGACGCTTGACCAGGCGCATGTCGCTGTATAGTCCATAGAGTTTGTCGTTAAATCTTCTCCTCCAAATGCCATCAACAGGACCAAAAATCACACACAAGACATTTCTCTTAAAAAGACTATGGGCTTTCTCACCCGCTTTTAGTAATGTCCCTCATAAAGTAGGACTGGGATATAAATCGAGGATAGTCCTTCGAGAGAAGGCTTAATTACTTTGCCTCTTAAGGACAAAGAAACAGCGATTCACAAGAGTGATTGTGCGTTTGATTTCCGTACTGATGTTGTTGTCCCTATCCGTCCCGAAGTAAAGGAGGTCCTTGACTATCTAAAAGTTTCTGCTGCGTAATCGCTCTGACCTCGACGTCGATGTTGTGTGTCCTTCCTTGACGACAGCATGTGATTCGTTTTGTCCCCATAAACCGCCAGACCCATTTTAGCCGCCTTCACTTCAATCCCAGTGAACGCCTCATTGGAAGCTCGCCGTGTTCATCCAATCACGTCGATGTCATCCACGTAAGCCGACAATTGAGTTGACTTTTGGAAAATCGTGTGTCTTGTCCCAAACTTGTGACTTACGGACGATTTCCTCAAGAATGTTGTTAAAGAAGTCTCATGACAGCGTGTCGCCTTGTCCTAAACCGCTTGAGTCCACTAATTTTAAACTCTCGTGGCAATGAAACAGTACAGATTCCTATGAATTCATTTAGCTAAAGTTAAAATTGAAATATGTGAACCGTTGTAGTCCATTATTGGTGTCCACCTATTCACTGAAAAAAATCTGAATGACCAACCACTCAGAAGATGGCAGAAAGTGAAGATAAAGCAAATTATTAAAATCTTCCCTCACAAGGACGAAGAACGCAGCTCGCACAAATGAGCTTCCACCTTTCTGACTCCCAAGGTGAATCCCACAGCCGTTCACCCTCTCCTTGGCAAGCTGTGATGCAAGGTCACAGGAGAACGCAACTAATGAACAGACGCAGCATCTCCCACACAATGGGTTTTAATGCAAACCCCTTTTTAAGGGCCCACAAGATTACCGCTTTAAAAGGATTGCGTTTTCGTCCTTCGTTTTGCCCTGAATTTGTTCGTGGAGGATATTCTCCCTCACTCTTTGTGGGGAATTTTAATGAGAATCTGGTCTCATCAAGAGTGAAAAGAAAAACACTCATCAGCGTGGTGCTCGAAAAGTTTTCCATCTGCGTTGTGTCGCGCAGCTAGCCTCGATAGGCTCGCCTTGAGGGAGACCTCGAAGTGCCAGTGAACTTCCTCATTGACTGCGCAGAGCCTTCGTCTTGGCCCCAAAAATGTTCCTGGTTCATATGGAACGGCGAAGGCCACCCATCAGTTTCTGAGTAGAGATGAGAGAAAGCACACGCCCGACACCCGGAACTTGTCGCGCTCGCACCCAGCCTTGTTAGCGGAGAGTTCATTCAACGCGGAAACTATGTTACTTCGCACAAACATGCGCCTAATCCCAGAAAGGCTATAAATCACGCAAACCCGTTCTTAGAGTGCACTCGCAACGTATACCCGCCAAGGAGTTGCCGAAAATTTGCGTAACCACTCAGCTTAGTCGGCAGACAAGCGCCGTTATCAATGAATTATGGGCAGGTTCGCGCTTATCTGAACAAACGGCACGCAAATTCGGCTGATAAGAGGTCAGGGTCTTGAGTGTGCCGTTCTACGGCCAACCGTTAGATTAGGCGTTTCGCACAGTCGAGTGCGTTCTCGGATGCGAATATAAAGACAGTCTGTCGTGTGTGTCAAAGCACAGTCAAACAACTTTGAGTTGAAGAACACTATCCTAACAAGTCCTTTCTTTCCTTGTCAGTAAAGGAAATGTCCCGCTTTATACTTTTAACGGCCCTCGTGGCGGTCGTGACGCATACTGATTGCTTACCCATTGACGAGAATGGGCTGGTTTACATCACAGACAATTCAATTGATGGCGAGGACATCGACGCCCTGTCGGCGGACTACATCGACCTCAGTCCTTTTGGGACTGCAATCTTCGGGAAGCCAGACAATGAAACCACTGGCAGAGCTGTGGCCGAATACACCGCCGCGTCCAATGCAAATCCCGAAGAGTTGGGTTCCTACTTCGAGGGAGACATCCTGTTCCCGCGTCAAATAGGGCGCAACGGTTTGTCGGCGCTCAGTTCGAGGTGGCCAAACGGCATCGTTCCGTTCGAGATTCGTGGGAACTTCGGTGCTCGCGATATGGCGCTTATCGAGGAGGCCATCAACGAATTTCACAGCAGGACATGCATTCAATTCGTTCCTCGCATGGCCGAGCCTGACTACGTTTCGATTGTCAGCGGACGTTCGGGGTGTTGGTCATCGGTCGGACGCATCGGAGGTAAGCAGGAAGTTAATCTCCAGTCACCCGGCTGCCTCACAAAGAAGGGGACTGCGATGCACGAACTAATGCACGCCGTTGGGTTCCTCCATGAACAGAACCGACCAGAACGCGATAACTACGTGGACATTCGCTTTGAGAACATCAAGCCGTCGGCAGTATCGAACTTCGACAAAGCGTCCGTGTCCGGGACGAATGCGTTCGGGGTGCCCTACGACTACACCAGCGTCATGCACTACTCCGCGAGAGCCTTCTCCGTGAACGGCAAACCTACCATTGTTCCGAAGGTGAGTAAGGAGGGGGATGCTGGGCGGGCAGACACACTTGTGTCTGGGTGAAGGTCGAGATAATGAATTTCGCTGTGAGCTGTGAGTAAATATTTTCATTCTACCCCGTAGCAACCTGGTGCCGGCAGCAATATGGGTCAACGTGACGGATTCTCCATGCTCGACATTCAGAAGCTGAACGCGATGTACAACTGCAGTCCGAGGCCGCAGCCGGGACCACAGCCAGGCCTGCAGGGAGGATTACAAACTGGGCCGGGACCTGTTCCAGTTGGCCCTGGATCCATTGTGGGACCGCCTGGAGGGTCCGAAGTGTCATCCAATGTGCTGACCAGCTTCCTCGGGGGACTTATAAGCGGCTTAGGGCTGGCGGAGGAGTCCGCGACTGAGAAGCAAGAGCAATGACAAAGGAAACAAATGACATGTGAACCGAACTGAGAGACAATAAAGAAACAAAAACCGAATCGAATTTGAGTGCAGTTCATTCTCGGTCTGCTGTTCTTGAGCCCTTTGGCCTTGTGTTTGTCTTCAGACACGCCCGCCTCAAGATGCGATGGATATGCTTTCATCGTCACGCCGCGAATCGTGAAGTGGACCGCAAATAATAGAAATGACTCCCTTCCCGTCATCCGTCTGTCGCCGAAGCCAGATTCGCTTCATGATTGGCACGCAGTAAATCTCCGGGGGCAATCATCTATCATTGGGTGGAACTTATAAAACCAATTAGAGCCGCATTTAAACGAGGAGAAAGCACTTGCTTGCCATCCATCACTTCCAAGGCAACTGTCGATTACCAGATCGGCATTCTTGCCATTCAGCCAATGCGCGGGGTCATTGTGCCGCAAACTAACGCAAAACACTCCGAGTGACTCAAACGGTTTTATGACTTGATGTCCCATTAGCATTTAATGGTCATAGTTGGCAACAGTCAGGCGATAAGCATCCGCCGCGTGGAGGCTGGGCGTGCGTGGTCGTCGTGGTGAGGGTCAGTTGTAGATGCAATTTTGGTGGTTTTGCGTTCATTCAAAATCGCGAGACAAAGACCTGATCCAAGCGCGTCAATTTCGGCGATGACGAAGAACGGCAATTGGGTCAAGACACTCGAGTGCTTCGGGGAATGATTGCCCGCTTCCGGGTGATGATTGCTAGCGAGTTGAAGTGCTGATGTGTGGCAGTTCCACTTAACGCGAACATTGCCTGCTGACTGATCCTTAGCTTGAGGGCTTCCAGTCAAAGCATTTGCATACATCTCGACCGTGTTAGTATTCAGTGATGAAATTTTAATGAATCCAGCCGATGCGCAAACATGAGACTCTGACGAGGCAGAAGGTTGTTTCAGGAGCACCCATTGCCAGAAAGTGGGACTGGGAAACGATATCAATCGGAAATCGCTTCGATTTCGATGAACCAGATCCCATCGCGAAAGAGCACACTTTCTACCTCACGGCCCAATATTGTTTCATTTAGATAAAAATCTTTCGAACGGTTTTACGGAATCCAGTCCATTTATTCTGGGAACGAATTTCAGATAACGTTGGCGGCTGGTAAACGCAGTGATTGGCGGGCTGATTCGATATCCACAACGCTCAGTCTGTAGGTGCGTCAATGATCGGTTGGAGGTTTTTTTACGGAAGTGTGATCAGTTCCACTGACGTTCTGAAGAATCTCGTTAAGCTCTCATTTCCATGAAAGCAGTAGTATACCGAGTGGATAATAAGCTGTGCTAGCGGCTGGGGGACAATGTAATGTTTAGGCGGAGGACACAATAGTAGCCAGAGAGCATGTACATATATCGCCGCATAGCTGCCCGTTTAGTACACAAGATCTGGGGCAAGCCTTATTCCAACACAGACTATCTCACACAAGGGTTCTCAAATCAATTGAAAGCAGAATGGTTGTGTTGTCATTTTCCCGCCGTAATATAAACACAAGCCCAACAGTCTTTGGCTTATGATGCAATTAATTTTTGACGGTCCTAAAGGCACAGCTTTCTGTCAACAAGGCAAAGTTTTTTAGAATCCATGGTCTATAACGGTTTGATCTTTTTTTTTCTTAACCTTATTGGACGGAACATGGAATAAGGAATTCAAAGACCCTCCCACTTTGCGTTAAATCCGACAGAAAGCAGTTCTTTCTTCTTTTTTTGAAGCCTGAAAAGTTCTCATTTGTTACCTTCTATTTCCTCAGCGAGCCATTTAAATGGGAGGCCTTATAAATGCTTGGGTTACAAAAGAAGAAGGTGGTGATTCAATTCATAGTTTCCTTACAAAACTGGAGCTATGTCACATCTCCTTGAACACATCTATGAAATACGTCGTTTGGAGGTCTACAAAGTTTACCTCCTTGTCGGCAATAACTTCAAACAAGCAAACCTGTAAACAACTGAAAGACACTCTCAGGCAAATATGGAAAGTATAATTCTCAGTCAGCACAACATTGCTCAACGTCGCCTACAAGATCCTATTCAGCGTATTGTGTAAACGTCTAAAGTTGTTCTCCACAGCACTAATCGCACGTATCAGTGCGGCTTCCGACCCGGCAATAGACTGTAGTCAAATTCTTCACACTAAGGCAGATCCCCGAAAAGACAAGCCAGGTTCTAATCGATGCTCACCATTTTTTTATCGATTTTAAAGCCGCAGTCGACAACATTCTTCGCAAGGAACTATTCCAAAAGATGGCTGAATTCAGGATCCTGGGAAAATTTATGCGGTTGTGTTGTTGGACCGCCCTGAAACGAGCTGGTCTAAAGGTCAACGGGGGCAAAACCAAATATATGCTGTCGAGCAAAAAAAGGATCCGTCGTACTGAAGAAGATAATGCGGTGGGCAAAAGTCAACACGGAAGTTACTATATTCTACAGCTCAGTCCAGCTGCTTGAATACGCTGATTACATCGACATTATCGCGCGGTCCCAACGCGCTGTATTGGTTAAAGGTGCTGTTAAGTAAAAATCGATCCGTCGCACACCACCTAGACCAAAACGTTACATTCGACAACTACAATTTCGTGTTAGTAAAGGAGTTTGTCTACCTCGGGGCAAACGTAAACTCCACGAATGACATCGTAGTGAAGATCCGACGTAGAATCGCCCTTGGCCACCGACACTACTTCGCCCTGTCAAAAAAACTAGGCTCGAAACTTTTGCCTCGAAGGACCAAAGTTATGCTCTACAAAACCCTTATTCTGTCAGTCCTGCTTAAGCCGATAGCTAGACATTAAGTAAGACTGCAGAGCTGATTCTTGGTGCCTTCGAAAGAACAATTCTACGTCGTAGAAGGTACATGTCGTACCAGGTATACCGGTATGAAATAAAACACGCGTTTTTGAATATAAAACACTAATTATTAATGGGAAAATAAAAACATTTTATTCAAAGTATTGGCCATTGTTTTCTACATATTTTGACCACCTTTTTGGCAATTTGTGAACACCACGCCAATAAAATTGTTCGTCTTTTTAAGCAAACCAATCAGACACCCAATTTTCGACCTCCTCGTAGGAATCAAAATACTGCTCAGCCAATGCGTGTCCCATCGATGAAAACAAATGGTAGTCGGAACGAGCCAAGTCTGGTGAATACGGCGGGTGGGGTAGCTGCTCCCAGCCAAGTGTTTTGATTGTATCCTGAACCGGTTTTGCTTTGTGTGCAGGTGCATTGTCATGTAGCCTTCTGGCCCATTCTGGTCGTTTCTTGATCAATGCATAGTTCAAATTGATCATTTGTTGTCGGCAGCGATCAGTATAAACGGTTTCACTAGGTTTTAGGAGCTCGTGGTACAGCACACCTTTCTGGTCCCACCAAACACACAGCATTGTCTTCTTGCCGAATCGATCTGGTTTCGCAGTCGATGTTGATGGTGGTCCCAGATTAACCCATGATTTTTTCCGTTTTGGATTCTAAAAATAAATCCATTTTTCATCGCCAGTAACAATCCGACGCAATCTTTCATTCAATTTATGTGGCACCCGTTTTCCACACTTTTGGATCTTTCTCATAGCTTTTAAACTGTCTGGTGCTCCTGAGGCCTCTCTCCACCTACAAGACAGAATCCAACAGAGAGCAATAAAACCTACTGGTAATAATAATGCCGCGATGTCACTCTCGCTGACGAAATTTTGCGTCTCTTCATCACAGTTTTATCTATTTTTATTATATTTATTTATTATATTTATTTATTATATTTATTTATGATATTTATTTATTTTAACATAAAATGATCCAGTGAGTTAGCCAGCTTCATTCCTCACCTTCAAGAAATCACCCGCAATACCCGCCTCGCTAGGAATGCTTACCGGTTTACTCTTACGCCCACCTTCGGACGCACAGATAAGTTTAAAGACTCGTTCTTCAGCCGCATCACGCGAATATAGAATGATCTTCCCAGCCCAAATTTTCCCCCCATTACAATCCACAGGCATTAAAAACCAATGCGCATGAGTACCTCCTTTCCCTCTCTTCCTCTATACATTCGGCCCGTGCTGTGACTTAATTTTGGTCACTTAAGTGTATAAACAATCCTCTTATCGCGCGTTAATTATCAAAAAAAAAAAAATAATTGCGATAAGTCGGGCCAGCAGTTCGAAGCTGCATCGATGCGATGCGTTGCTGGAAGACGAATGTTTTCTTCATCACATGTGTCAGTTCTTTTCTGCAACTCGCCTTGAATCGAGTTGTCTATGCCCACAACTTTTTTGGCCACTTCCAAGAAGTCAATAAAATCCACTTATAAAAGCAGTGCTTGCTTTTCTCGGAGCGAGTGTGTTGACTGTCGAAGATCCTGAAACGATGTTCCATCGAAATGCGTTTCGACAGTGTCAAAGTGCTCTCTCGATTGTTGCCACTCAGAATGAACAGTCGCTGCATCCACCGTGCAAGTTGCCTCTCATGGCCAAGGTTTCATGCAAGCCGAGCCGTCTTTTGAGATGGCTTCTGTTTCCATTCTCTTTCAGACTTCCAATTGACAGTCAATACGAGATCCTAGAGTTTACTGCACCACTACCCTTTTAAGAAACAAGAGACAAGTCCTCCCCCCCCTTTTGAATCTTTCTAACCCCGCGCCACCAGACGGGCTCCAAACGCAACTGCGATTACTATTCGATTTAATTTTCGAAAGATGCTGCTTTTTAGAATGTATTGGATAGCACATGGGGCGAGACTTAGTTTCTACCACAACTGGGGGTGACTGCTGAAACATTCTGCGACACCTGTAGAGAAGGTGAAGACACTGCAGAACACTTCCTCTGCCATTGTCCCGCATTTGCTCGGATCTGGTGGCGGCTGGTTGGTGCTGGTGTCGTGGAAGCAGAAACACAGGCTGTTTAGCACGGAAGTGCTTGCTGGTATCTCTCCGAAAACGAAGAAAATACATTCAATGTAGGATACGTCCAGGCAGTACAATAGACCCGTTTTCGAGTCACAGTGCTCTAGTGTAGTGTTTCCCAAGCTCTAAAGAACACTAAAAAGTTCCTATAGGTTGTGCACTTTACACAAATCTATTAACAAATCCAGTACGTTTCTAATGCGTAAGGTGATAGACTCCTATCTTCACACTACATTCACACTACACAGGACCAATTTCTTTTTCTCTTCTAGTAGATGTATTTTCTTCTCTTTTCTTTATGGAAAGAGCTACAAATGACTTGCCCAACGATGTGCCTGTCTGTTTTATATCGGTGGATCAAAAGGACCTCATTCCGAAGTAGAAGTTGCGCTTTTCTCACTTCATAACAGAAGAGCCCGTTCACTGGAATCCGTTACTCCAAATCAGTCTGAGAACAAAATGAACGCACAAACGTCGGAATGCAGTGCCATCTCGCATTCGGCGAACAATGCGCGCCTGACCAATCGAAGGTGACAATCAATGTTTTGTCAACATTCGTCATAAAATAAATCCCAAGCACAGTCATTCGTGCATCCCCATTATCCGAGAGGCCCAACCTCAAAAAAATTACTTGCCGTCGCCGGTCCTCAATTACGAATATTGACAGCCGTCCCATATCTGCGCTCGCAATTGTGTCGTGTCCTTCCCTTTTGTCCTAATACTGCGGTGAAATCCGATTCAGACGACGACGTCGCCCATGAATTTCATTTCCATTTCTTTCGATTTCTGCAGCGCCTTTTTGTTTGCCGGACTGCTCTCCCTGGCTGGCACCGAATAAAGTGACAAGTGCTCCGCTTTGCATACCAATGAGGTCCGGTGGTCGCCGAATTTAGGTGGCACCACGACATCGGTTTGTTTTCGTTTTGACACTTTTGCCAGTTCGCTCGGCCGCGCAACTCGGATTAGAGCGCTTCTTGACTGCGATTTAGCGGCTATCCGATAACATTGGTCAAACTCATTGCCGGGATATGTGTCAAGTGGACTTGGTGCGATCGCCCACCGCCACCAGCAGTGGCGCTGCCACCGCCATTTCCCTCTTCTAATTCACAGCCATGCTCGGCGTAGAGATTTCGGATGACAGTCCGATTGACAATGGTCCGTGCGACCGGGAACAATTATGTATTCCGATCAGATACGACGCGCTCGTAGTCGAGCATGAGCTTTAACTTAACCGGTACAAGTCATAATGAATGTCGTACACCGTGAATGGAGTGGCGGAGGAGTCTTGCGCTCCCCGGACGGCGAACTACTTTCGGCGACATGATGTAAGGTTATTTGTGAATGTTTTCGACACAACTTGGTCAGTAGGTCTTCCCGGCTGCCGGGATACATGTGTCGTTGGGCATGTTTTCGGCGATAGTCGGCCGAGATGGTGGTGGTGGCTTGCGTAACGCGCGAAGGCAAGATTGCAAGCGCGGATATTTGCACTCGGGGAAGATAATGGCTTCTGAAGGAGTGGATGCTCTTCGTGTTGATTGGGTTTATGATGGTGCTCGGCAACATGCTTTATGGCCATGAGTGCTTTCAAGTGAGCCCATTTGCTCTCTGATGTATACGCTACTATGTGTACGACACGAATGGCACATGTGTTTCTCACGCCCGCAAATGCACCCGGATGTGGGAGTGGAGAGGGCAGGTAAGGTGTTGAATTTGTAGACAGTTAAGAAGGAACATTCTTACAGTAGCAATGTGGCTGATGCGGGCATGACTCAGGCCATTGGAAATTCTGATCTCGGGTTCGCCATTAGAGGCCAGAAGCGCGTAGCGATTTATTTTTAATACGATCTTTGAAGTCACTACCGCGTCGTTATTCTGGAACCAACCGGCATTCTGACTGGTGTACAAACAGAACTGTTGGTTGGTAAGGGAAGCAGATACATCAAAAGGAACCAACAGGATAGAAGGCGATAAACTAAAGCGACAAAATGCGAATTGAGAAAATCAGTGATGTTAGCAGCTCGAAAGTGGTGGTGCTGTGAAAAGTAGAGCTGTCTGGTGCCGGAATCGAACCTGCGACCTTTGGCGTTCCAGTAGCACACTCTACGCAGTACACCACGGCGGCTACAGAATTCTCTTCGAGTTCGTCCTAGTGCATTTTCATCTGAACTCAGTCAAGTGATGTTCCAGGATTCGTTTAAACTATACCATTGCCTATAACATATAGGCGTTTCAATGTAAATGGCTTGAATTGATGCCTTTTATCCTTTAAGACTTGTCCGACTGAGAGCGCGACCAACACAAGAGAAAATAATTGCCGTGTTGCGAATTAAGCAGACGAGCTCTTTCAAAATATGTGGCAAATTCAATTCAAAAACCAAACTTCGCTGTTAGGCAGAATGTTCTACTCAATTTGGACAACGATAGACAAGGATTATGCCCCCCACCCCCACTTTAGACGAGGTGAAGATAGCAATATCGAACCTGAAGTCGAATAAAGCTATTGGAGTGGAGTAGGAGACCAGTAAAAAGATAAAAGTGATGTCTGTCCCTAAGTGCATTTATTTACAACAACTCATTTCTTCTGCCTTATTCGCATGCATTTATAGTGGGTGGGCTGAGAGTATTTCATACGAGTGGAGAGTTTCGTTTAGATCATACGATTTTGGTAAATGGATTATCCTACGGATTGTACAATATCACAGTGGTTAACAAAAGTAAAGCAATTCGTATTTATTTATTAATTTTTTTTTAATTGATTGCCTACAAGTGGAGAATTGGAGATGACTTGGTTGCGCGAATGAACCTGCTCATCTGCAAGGTATAACCGGAGGAAAGCATGCCCGATAATGGGAATCTCAGTGTCGTTTACGCGATTCATAAGAAAAGAGACCAGTGTGGTTTCAGAAGTAGAGAAACCAACTTAGAGTGTGGAATTGGAGACAGCTGGATCGTGCTGGCTGGAGAGGCATGTCAGTGGATGGATGATTGATTTTCCCTCTTTTGTAATTTTTATAAACATTTTTTTTCAACCGCAGACCGCAGTAGACATAAGTATTGTCTAAAGCGATCTTCATATTTTTGGAAGTTATTATACAAATGGTGGCTGTTGTGGCGTAGTGGGTAGAGTGCGACGTTCACACGCCGAAGGGTCTAGGTTCGATTCCCGGCTGAACACCTCGAATTTTTCACATTACCACCTCTTTCGAGTCGCTGACAACACTCAAAGAGTAAGAAAAAGAAAAAGCTTCTCAAACTTCGCCGTTCGGAATCGGCAAAAAATTTTAAGTCCCTTCTACTTGTGAGAGAACAGTAACCCGCAAAATACGAGTAGTTGATAAGCAAGCTAGGCCCTGGTCCCCCTGTGGACTGTTGCGCCAACAATTATTATTATTATAGAAATTCTCCACAGCCTTCTCCAATCTGTTTATTATTTTCAAACTATATCAAATTTTAAGGCGACCTTCACTTAAGACGCTATTGAGAACAGCACCAGAGAATGATATTATCCAGCTAGCCGCTCAGTCTTTCAGTAATTGTCGCACATTAAATGGCCAGCTCCTGCTTAAACCTTTCGATCAACTGTTCTGCCGTTTCGTTGTAGAAAAATGTTGGCTCAATGGGGGAATATTCTTATCCAGGAGACTTCTGTTCTCCAGATTCGTGTGGTCCAAATAAGTTAGAGCATACCCAAACCCGGTGTATCAGGTGTGTGCTTATTTCAATTGGATTAGTGCACAACATCGCACAAGTGTTTAGAATTTTTTTATTTAAATTTTTGCGGCGTTTTCGCGCTTGTCCCGATGCCTGTTTCTGTGTTAGAAAACTACAGTTCTTTGTTTAGTTTAACTCACATCATATGCTCAAGTTGATTAAGGTGCTGTTCCCTTAGAATACGCGATGTATACGAAGTGTTGTCTTGAGAGAGAATCGTCAAGACCTTCCTTCCTGCTTTGCATCCAATACGTTGGTGTTCTTTCACGTCGCACTGTATGCATATGGTGGAATAAATGAATATCTTATGTCTCTGTAATTAGGGCAATCCCAGTGGCCTCCATCAACCTGATCCGATCGTTCTAGTCACCTTTGCAAAATTGCCTGTTATGAAAACTAATTTTTTTAAGTGTCTCCTTGGGATTGTTTTTGGTATTCCGACAAAAGCTGGACATCATAAGAAAAAAGTGCGCTTCACAACCCACTGAACTCTAGAAGGAAGAGATGATACTTTTCGCTAAATTATTAGGCCTGAAACCAAAGAGTTTGAGATATCGTCAATGACGATTATGGAAACTCTGCTTCCAATTATCAAATCTAAACAGTCCTATATTCGCTGGACATTAGTGTTTTAGACAAGGATTCGGTATTGTCTTCCTTTGTGAAGTAGAAGACTTGAATTATTGCTGGAGCATTGGTATTCAAGTCGATGAACTACATTTACATCTTGGTGCAGCTTGCAGAGTTCTCATATATGTTCTTCCCTCTATTCTCCTTCCTCGCTGACGCGGAGTGTTGCTTTAGAAGACTTAATAAATCAGCGCTGCGACCTTTGACACAAAGCAGGGTCCTTAGAATAAGTGTTTGGAATTTTAATTCAGAGGTTTCGAGCCCAGTTGTTTCGAAAAGCCTGAGTAACACGGGACCCCAAATAGGATGACATTCCTGAAATTCGACTTTACCTTAGCGTAAACAACCGTTACTTCTTTAAGCTTGTTGCTTTCGATGGCAATGTTCTGACCAAGTAATGAGTTACCGATTGATTATTGCTCACACTTTCACATTTTCTGATTAAGTTTAAGACCAGTCCGTCCTTCAATATTCATGAAGGGTTCCCAACAGTTGAAATGAGCTGTAAAATAGTATGTTTTACGTCTTTTAAGCAGCTCCCGTCACTGTATCATGCTAAAACAAATTAAGCAAATGACATGACAGTGCGTAATCTTAAAAAAAATCCGGTGCAAATAGAAATCCTTCAGCTGATCTGCACGGTACATGCCGCTTATGAGTATATTTCATACCCGTTTCTCTGACTTATCCAAAATCAACTACTCACATATTACACTGAGTGACTTACCAGTGACCTGGTATACCGGTATGAAGTGAGCGTCAAGATACAAATGTCTCGATAGGGAACATTTGTTGTGAGCGAACCCTTATTTTTTCTGTTTGTTTGCTATGACATCTGTGAAAACTATTTAGTATACATCAAGTCATTGAACAGACAACATCATATTTTTTATCGTGTTACAAATGTCGAATTTTGTACCAGAAAGTGATGATTTGCGGAAAGCATTAATTTTTTTTTTTTTAATTTGAAGAAAAGTGATGCAGAGTCGCATCGAATGGCTGTTGAGGCATATGGTGATCATGCTCTATCAGAAGCAACATGCAAAAGATGGTTTTAACGATTCAGAAACAATGATTTTGATGTGAGAAATGAAGAACGTGGAAGACCACCAAAAAAGTTTGAAGACGCCGAATCGCAAACGATATTGGATGGAGATGACACTTTGAATCGTTGCACAACAAACACAATAAACAAACAATTTCTGGCCGTTTAAAAGCTATGGGAAAGATCCAAAAGTGTGGAAAATGGGTGCCACATGAATTGAATGAAAGACAGATGGAAAACTGAAAAAACACTTGTGAAATTTTGCTTCAAAGACACGAAAGAAAACCGGTTTTTCATCGGATAGTTACTGGCGATGAAAAATGGATTTATTTTAAGAATCCTAAACGGAAAAAATCATGGGAACCATCAATATCGACTGCAAAACCAGATCGATTCGGCAAGAAGACAATGCTGTGTGTTTGGTGGGACCAGAAAGGTGTGCTGTACCACAAGCTTCTAAAACCTGGTGAAACCGTTAATACTGATCGCTACCGACAACAAATGATCAATTTGAACCATGCATTGATCGAGAAACGACCAGAATGGGCCAGAAGACACGGCAAGGTAATTTTGCTCCATGACAATGCACCTGCACACAAAGCAAAACCGGTTCAGGATACAATCAAAACACTTGGCTGGGAGCAGCTACCCCACCCGCCGTATTCACCAGACTTGGCTCCTTTCGACTACTATTTGTTTTCATTGATGGAACACGCATTGGCTGAGCAGCACTTTGATTCTTACTAGGAGTTCGAAAATTGGGTGTCTGATTAATAATAATTGTTGGCGCTACAGTCCAAAGGGGGACCAGGGCCTAGCTTGCTCATCAACTACTCGTGTTGTGCGCGATACTTTTCTCTCACGGGTAGAAGGGACCTACAGTTTTTTGCTGACTCCGAGCGGCGAAATTTGAGAAGCTTTCTTAGACAGTTATTACTCTTTGAGTGTTGTCAGCAACTCGAAAGTCTGATTGGTTTGCTTTAAAAGACGAACAATTTAATTGGCCAGAAAGGTGGGCAAAATATGCAGAAAACAATGGCCAATACTTTGAATAAAATGTTTTTACTTTTCCCAATAATAATAAGTGTTTTAGTTTCAAAAAAATGTTCATTTCAATTTCAATTTCGTACCGGTATATCTGGTAATCTGATGAAAGCTACAGAATGATTAAAGAATGGAGCCTGTCGCTGGTCTCCTTCAGAATTCGCTTTAGTATGAACTTTGCCGGACCAACAGCCCCACCGATAGGACTCGATTGGTGAGTTGCGAAACGCCTTTCGATGTTTAAGGCAGCAACTAGTAGGCGATGTTCAAATGGGGCCATTGGTTGAAGCACATAAACAAGAGCCTGCACAAAATATTCATTGAAACTCGGGCAGAAGGACAGAATTTAAAACTGACAATTTTTTATTCGGCCTGCACTCTCTTTCACTTTTATCTATTTGGAAACGTGAACTTGATTTTTGAAATAATGTTGTTATACCACTGGATACATTCCAGATTATGTGACTGGGTTTTATGAAACACATGATTCAAAAATCACATACGTAACACTATTTATAGTGGCAACGGAAACACTGATGGAGAAAAGACCATCTTGTGCCGGGATGGCGGCTAACAGTTTCAGGTTTTGAGAGAGCCCGACTGGTAGTGATAGCTTCACCAGAGACTATATTCTGGTGCCACGGGAGGTCAGGAGCCCCTGAAACTTCGGTTTCAGCCCGACCAAGCGGTATGCCCCCTTGTGGGAGTATTGTGTTGGCTGTGGTTTACTACCTTACATTGCGGATAGTGTATTGTGTTAGTTCTTCTTTTGATATTTCTTAGCTGAAACTAATGGGGTTGGGATTTTCTTGCGCGCTCTTGGTTCCAACCACCAACTGACAGCTCTATTCAGAAGTTTAATTGCAGTGATTTTGCTTCACACATTGAGGAAAGCCGACTATGACTCAACACAAACCGTTTAAACGATTTTTGCACACAAAGGGTTCAATCACATTAGCTTCCTTCTTATAGCTGCTTGAAGGTACATCAAATCCCGCAGATCTTCAAAGAGAGATTGAATTTTGCGAATTTACAGCTTGCACATAATGTATATCTACTTCAGTCAAGGAAACATTCTTTAAACCACTTATCTTCCTGATGTATTGTAGTCGTCGAATTGAAAGTTTCCAACACTGTCCTTTGTAACACTTGCAACACACTGAACATTGTTACAGAACAACATTTCACATTGGTCTGGACCCGTTTAGTTTATAAATGTGCCCCACAGTGAGTTGAAAATTCGAAAAATTTACAGAAACAGTCAATCAGTTCCTTCTTGATTAGATGACGAAACCACAAACAGCTATTTTCTGAGCATAAAGACCAATCTTCATCGCCCTCGAGTGAAAAAAAACTACATTGCCAGTTAAATGCAAATCGCTTAAATCATAATGCGACAGCATATGAGCCGCTCACAGATCTAATTCAATTCGAAGCTACAAATGTATGTGCGTGCCACAGGCCAATGCGGTTAGTCATATTTCCAATCCCATTCAACTGCACAGAATGAATTTGTTTGTTTTCGTATCGAACGCCGTTCCGGACTCTGACATATGCAAATGCATGCAATCCCATCGAACAGACTGGCTTTGTTTGCATTATTAACTGAAATGTCCCTCGGACCGACAACGCATGGCCAGTTTGAGCAAAATTTAATGAAACCGATTTGAATCGAATAACTGAAACAAAAGTGACCCATGCCAAGCCAATAATGCATGCGATTGATCTCCGTTTGATCAGTTTTTCGCACAGCACTTTGTCATTCTTTGTGGGGATGCATGGAAGGCCAGTCTCAATCGTCTGCCGGAATGTAGCCAATTGGACGTCGAATTTTGCTTAAATGAGAGAAATAGGGAGGAATGGAAGGTATAAGCCAATCTCATAAAATTGTGTTTCAAAAAATATAATTGGAGACTATGGGACAACGGCCTAGCATCTTCTGCAACTTCTCCTGTTGTGCATGCTAGTGTTGCCTTACGAGTAGAAGAGACCTATGGTTTAATACAGACCTCAGATGGCAACATTTAAGAAGCTTTTTCTTAGAGAATTAATACTCCTTGCTCAGCTACTCAAAGGAGGCTTTGCGTGAATAAGTTCGAAGTCCAGAAATGGTTCCTAAGCCTTTTATTGTAGTTTCCTTCTTACCTTATAACGGTGTATAACTTTAAGTTGGCAACACAATTAGTCATCTGGCAAGTGAAAAAGTTTAAATCTAGCTTGGCATTTAAATAACAGAAGACTGAGTTAAGGAAAACAAGGTTCAAATACGATGAATGGGCCGATTGATCCCAATTTTTATACAGGAATTTTGATTAGCTGTGAAGCGTGCTTTCGGTTGAATGGATACGTCAACATACAAAGCTTCCGTATTTGGGGTGCTAAAAATGCTTAAATGTTTAGTAAGATACCTTTACACGCACAAAACTGGCTGTTTGCTGAGCTGGAGGCTTATGAGTTGATGGAATAGTTTGTCCGTTCTTCTTTGGTAACGTTGCTGGACAGAAATGTAGGGTTATTGGTGACCGAAGTCACTATTATTGACTCCTTCGTTTTTCAACACGTGCCAGATCCGTTGTTTTAATCAGATGGCGAAACATGTTACTTACCTCCTGTCGAAATGGAAATGCTTGTTCAAAGCATACTTTATCCTTACGAACTACTAATTTGGCCTTCAAGACCGACTAACGCCGCTTGACTATTCTATGTGGAGATCATAAGTTCATAAAATGATCATAGGTTTGAACGATATGCGCTACTAACGATATACGGTCATTCAGTTTGTAAAATAACATCGGATATTGGAACTCCAGAAAAGATTACGTCTGAACCGGGCGTTGCGGCCATATATCAGATTTCATATTAGGAGTACAATTAAGTAGGCAATCCCAATATTTCTAACTAAGTATGAAATTGCTTCTAAAATCAGTTATATAAGGTTGTCCGCTCTTGTTGCTCTTCAGTGAATGCTTCATAAAAAGTGTTACACTGATCGGATTTAGTTCAAATATCCGTCGTTTTGTTCGATAATCAGTCTCTATCTAGACCGCAACTTCATAACACCCCCCTTGTAGAAGCCCATTTCCCCCTTATTTGCGAAGAACTCGGACGGCCACTTTTCCCAAGCCTCTTTTGAGTTCAACTTCACACCATCAAGGGCGTTCGCCATGGACAGGAACAGGTGGTAATCACTTAGTGCTATGTCCAGACTAAATGGTGCATGCGACAAAACCTCCTATTCGAGCTCCCGTAGCTTCTGACGAGTCATCAACGAAGTGTGTGGTCTGGCGTTGTCCTGGTGGAACACTAAATCCGTCCTGTTGGCCAATTCTGGACGCTTCTGGTCGATCGCCTGCTTCAACCGGTCCAGTTGTTCACAGCAGATGGTAGAATTAAGCGTCTGGCTATATGTGAGCAGCTCAATGTGGATGATTCCCTTCCAATCCCACCAAACACACCTTCCTGGCCGTCAATCCCGGCTTGACCACTGTTTGGGACGATTCAACGGCCTTCAACCACGACTCTTTTCGTTTGATATTGTCGTATGTCATCCATTTTTCGTCGCCAGTCACCATCCGATTCAAAACTTCACCCTTGAACCGTGAATGTTTTTCTTTGGCCTCGAAATGCAATGATTGAACCGGTTTTTACAGACGTCGCAAAGTATTTATATTATATATATACAGCTCTGTACAAAAAGCACCACGTTGAGGTCCGTACTTTGGATGCTAGTTACTTTTCTTCATGCTCATGTAAAGACACCATATTTATTGTAGGACATCTGTTGGGTATCAGTAATAAAATGCAAAAAACAAGATAAGCGAAGATGCATTTTAAGACAAGAAAATTCCCGTTATACGAAATGAAACCGAAATTTTGGTGAGCAAAATAATAGCACCATGCCATTCTAAGAAGTGTTTTCGAAGAGTTTGGTGGTGTTTAGTTTTTTTTTTGTGCGTCAAAAGATTTAAGCAAAAATATTTAAGTATTTTGAAACTAGTATTTTTAAAATACAACGTTATAAACAATTAAAATGGGTCGCGGTGTGCTTTGTACTCCTAAGAAACGTGAACTTGTAAAAAAATTAATTTCTGACGGAAAAAAGTACAAATTTATCCGGGAAATCGTTGGTTGTTCGAATAAAATGATTACTAATGCAAAAAAACGCGTCGAAAAAGAAGAAACAAGAGGTAGAAAATCGAAATTAACCTCTACTGACGAGCGAAGAATGATAAGATTAGTGAAACAAAACCCATTCATCACATCAAACAAAATAAAAGAGGAACTAAATCTGCCAGTATCAACATCAACCATAAGAAGGAAGTTGATAGAGAAGGAACTACCTACCAGAAGTCCCAGAAAAGTACCCTTGCTGACAATGGTCCATCTTTATAAAAGAAAACAATTTGCGCAAGAACATTTGAACTGGGAAGTAACCAAATGGCGTAATATATTATGGACAGATGAGTCTAAAATTGTTTCAGTTGGAACTCCTGGGACCAGGATATTTTTTCGCAGGCGAAAAAACCAAGAGTTTAAACCGGAGTGTACATTAAAAACCATTAAGCACGGCGGCGCGAAAATTAACATATGGGGATGCTTCTCCTACAACGGTACTGGTCCTATAATTTGGATAAAACCAATGATAACCGCCGAAGTTTATGTTGGCATAATGAGGGAAACCATGTTGCCCTACGCCGAGTGGAATATGTCTCTCAGATGGGTCCTGCAGCAAGGCAATGACCCCAAACATACGAGCAAATTGTCTAAGGAATTTTTTGCGAGGAATGGGGTTCAAGCTATGGAACGGCCGCCGCAATCTTCAGACCTAAACCCCATTAAAAATCTTTGGACAGATGTTAAGAAAGCTGTTTTTAAAACGATACCAAAAAATACACTACAACTATGAGAAGCTGTGCAGGCTGCGTGGAGGGATATTCCAATTCGGCGATGTCAGGCACTAATCGACTCTACGCCACGACGTTGTGCCGCTGTTCTCAAAAATAAGGGTTTAAAGACGAAGTACTAGAACAGTAGTATAAATAAAAAAAATAAAAACCCTACTATTCCACTAAATTTTGCATTTTATTTACGAAGTTTTACTTGTGGTGTTTATTATTTTGCACACCAAAATTTCAGTTTCATTTCGTATAACGGGAATTTTCTTGTTTTAAAATGCATCTTCGCTTATCTCGTTTTTTGCATTTTATTACTGATACCCAACAGATGTCCTACAATAATATCGTGTCTTTACATGAGCATGGAGAAAAGTAATTAGCATCCAAAGTGCAGACCTCAACGTGGTGCCATTTTTTATATATATATAGGTATATATATATATATATATTTATATTATTTATATCATGCGTTATCTTAGTATACGTCGTCACTTTTCATCGCCAGTCTTGATTTTTTGCAGTTCAACATATCACTCATATTTCTTACGGCAGCCGATTTCCTTGTTTTTGAATAAATCCAAAAATCTTTAACAGAACGAAAAATATTTTGTCAGTCACTCTTTATGATTATGCGAGTATGGTAGTCATTGGCATAAAGCCTCCAATACCTCATCTTCGATGTAAGTACTCTCTGCCTGGTTTATCTGTCAGAACAGATTCACTTCCAGCTTCTACAAGAATTTTTTTTACTTCAGAGTCCAATTAAAAAAGAAAATCCAAACTTTCCACAAAAGATTCAGATAAAAAAAATTCAGGCATTTTTCAAGAGGCAAAAAACAATGTTGATGCCTTATACAGATGTTGGTGCACACAATTTACTGCCGACAAAAATCACATCTTTCCAATGAAGTAGATTATCGCTTCCAAGATCAGCCACAACTTGCAGATGGCGCCATCTATTGGTCAACAGATAAGAAACAACCCATTTAAAAAAAGAGTCATGTTGTATACAACCCACGTCACATACCTTACACACCATCTTGACCAGCTGACTGTTAAGGAATCTAAAATATAAAGAGGAATATCATCTTAATAATAATAAGTGCATGGCGCGACAGTCCACAGGGTACCAGGGCCTAGCTTGCTCATCAACTACCCGTGTTGTGCGCACTACTGTTCTCTCACGGGTAGAGGGAACCTACAGTTTTTTACTGACACCGAACGTCGAAATTTGTGAAGCTTTTTCATAGACAGTTATTACTCTTTGAGTGTTGTCGGCAGCTTGAAAGACGTGGTGCCGTGAAAAATTCGAGGTGTTCAGCCGGGAATCGAAACGGGACCTTCTGCGTGTGAGTGTCGCACTCTACCCACTACGCCACGGCCTATCATCTTATCCCCTGCAATTTCGTTTTACGTTGGTTTCGACACAGAAGAACTCTTTTACCACACTCCCAGTCGCTCAAATCAAAAACTCAAAGTGGAGCACGTCCGCAGACACAAAACGTTCCCAATCATTTAAAAACCACAGTGCGGATAACGCTTCAACCGTGGCTTTCACTTTATCGGTTATTTCCCAGAAGAGGTCCTTGAGTCTCCCTACAATCGCCAGAGTTCCTTCAAATTGCTTCGCCTCGGAATTTTGTTTACCGACAGATTGCCCCAAATTCCGAACACCCCGAATGAATAAATCAAAACAATCACTTTTCATTGGAGCAACTTTCTCCGACCTATCGCAGTCGTCACGTACAAATTCTCCAACTCCCATCACTCAGCCCTGCGGTGACAGAACAATTCTAAATTCGGAATTCGCACTCGCCCACGAATCGAGATTAATAAACATATTTAGCATGGGAGCTGGCACCAGCTCTGCGTCCGTCTATTGTGTTTCGCTTCTTTGTGCCCTGTGCTTCGCATGTTTCGCGACGACTGCGACGCACAGGGGGCGGGTACGCAGTGTCAATTAACATTCCATGCGGCCGCGTTGACGTCACTATAAATAAAACATTCACTCGCGTTTCGCTGCTGTTCAACAAGCACTCAAAGCAATCAGGAAGGCGATTTGGAAGCCGCCACACTTGAGCTAAGGTTGCCGCCACGATTGGCTTGAGGAGACCTGACGGGAGGTGCCCACCTGAGGGGTGGTGTAGCAATCTATTCAGCTACTGCCGCTCATAATTCGTCTAAGTGATGTCGGCCAAATGGGGGTTTTCCGTTGCGTGTCGGGCGTTAGCTACATTTGATGCCTACTTTCTAGCTCTTATCCAGCCGCCGAACACTTGTTGTTTCGCTGAGCGATTTATTGAGCGATGAACGGACCGACGGACGACTGCAAGTGCTTCAATTTTGATTTGGTTCTCCGATGAGTCATCGCTGTTGTGCCGCCGTTGCAACAAAGTGAGGACGCGATGCCCGAAGGCTTCGCAGGGCGGTTGTCCATAAATCTGCTTTGGGTTTGGAGTGATAAATGGCTGGGGACAGCTACTTTTTCCGAGGAGTTTGATGGCTGACGTATCACCACGACTTGCACTTGATACGTGGACAGAATGTTCGGGTGAGTGACCTTGAGCGAAGCGGGAAGAAAAGCCACTTGCCGGAGTGGCATAAATCACTTTATCCTTGCCGGCACCTGCACGTTCATTGACTCTGGGCTCACTTATCATCGGTGAGCGATGCGATACAGCCTGAATGTGTATGCTAACCTCGACGCTTTGTTGTTTGTGCGTTGCTGCATTGGCGGCATGAACGAATCACCGATTGAATGTGGACATTTGCTAATTGCAGACATGGCAAAGGTACCGTTTTGAAGGTGAGAGAAAGTCTGCAAAACGTCACTGCTCTCCGCTAAGAAAATCCATCACTTCCAAGGCATCTTTAAAGTAAAGGAGGCGGACAGATAAGGTGAAGGTGATGGCGATTGCAGAGAATGCAAACGCCGACAGAGCGTCGCTTGAGCAGTGATTTGTGAGGTGACTTGTGGGGTCTTTGGATTCCCTTTTGGTAGCCCTCGGAAGGTGCCAAGACGTCGTGTTTTACAAGTGTGCCCCTTGGAGGGAGCTCAATTTATTTGCTCGACTGTCTTTTCCGGGTGTTGAAAGTTACTCGGGGAGCTCGACACATCTTTTATAAGCACGACGCTTGACGCTCAAGAAATTCGAATGGGAACATTTTTTAGGTGGTAGACAATGTGACTTTGAGAGCTCTGGCAGTTTCAGTGACTTTGAAAATTTCCAGGCTCTGGGTGAGTGAGCTCAGTTTGATTTCAGTTAGATTTTTGATCAGTTTATGTATGCCCGCAAGGATTGAATGAATGATGGGTTTTCATGGCCCTACAGGCCACAAGCAACGACGTTTTAGCTTCTTCAGATGTAACATGTTTTGTGCAAGCGAGGGAATGGAATAGACGCGATTATCCACACAGAGCGGTGAAATTCAAGAGGCAAACGCAAAAGGAACACTGCATGTGCAGATTCAGCCCAGGAATTGAACCTGCAACCTTCAGTACTCACACGTGCAACGCCCTGCCCAAACCTACATCAAATCTACTTTCGACGAGTCTGGGCCTAAATTATCACCTTCTTTAATTAGCGCTACAGCCCAGGGAGGACCTGGGTCTCAACCAACATACCTTAACCAACATGCCTCAACCAATATGCCTTCCCATCTCGTACGATCTCATGCTTGCTACGTCCGATTGCGCACTTCAATTTTATTAAGGTCCTTCTCCTCTTGTGTGCACCATCTTAGCTTCTCTGTTGCGTTGTCCCAATGCCTCCGATTCGAAGACTTTTCGGGTCGGAGCAGTGGTGTCCATGCGATCTACATGGCCTCGCCATCTTCAGCGCTTTATCCTTGACCAGGAGTTCGTCTTTGAATTTTCTCCTTCAAATGCCATCAATGCAAACAAGACCTAAATTCGCACGCACAATCCCTTGAAAGGACTTTGGGCTTTCTTACCTTCTTTTAGTAAGGCCTGGCGCCATAAAGCAGGACTGGAACATAAGCTGTTACATAAGGCAAGCTTAGTCTATTAGAAGCACTATTTCCCATGTTCACAAATCATCTGATAATCACCGTGGAACAAATCCCAGTATAATGCAAGTCAAAGACGACTTTCTTGTTCAAAACCTCCGCAAGTTGGCAAGCTGACAAAACCATGTAGTTCAACTTCCGTAATGTTCTCTCCCAGCAAGACGGCACAGTCAGCCTCAATTATCTCGAACGACAGACGTCTACATTGCACGTTGGCATTGCACGTTGCATGTTGGCAAGGTGCGTGGATTGTATCAGCTAAGCAGCTCCCTGCGAATCTAATTTGAGCTGCAAACTGGATTCTGATGGAGTTCAGAGATTTCGTCATGGAAGCAATCATCAGGACGCCACAGCAGATACGACCACTCCATTACATAACCAATTCGTAGACTGTCTCATTCGTTATAATCTGCATGGCGCACTCTACTGCACAAAACAGGTCTAGGCAGACTCTCCACGCGTTCAAGTTAATGAAATGCAAGCTCATTAGCCTGCAACACCCTTTCGCGTCTCGCATACGCGCAAAATTTATTTTTAACGGACTGATATTTGTCGAGAGCGCTCGGGACGTTGCCCTATTTCGCTTGGATCGTAAACGCGCCGAGAAATTCACACCGCGTCGCATTAACCGGTCGTCAATAGATGATATCTCAAGCGATCTGAGCACCTCCACCGGCAGCAGCAACAGATATGGGTTAGACTCTGCAGTCCAGGCGAACAGATTCGGACAAAACCTCAAAACCGGATCGGAGCTATTCTCGAAATCAAATCGCAGAGGAATCTCCGTGAACGCACAGTGCCGGCCGGCTGGCCAGGAATAGTTTTGCGCATTTATGGTCTTGACGTATGTATGTGGCAAACTTCTTGGAAGTGATGGCAGCCTCGATCGCGCCACACAGCCACTGTACGACTCGGCACCGAATTTGTATGACTAATTCGTTGGTGTTCCGTCTCGTGTAATTAATCGGCTGAAACATGGCAGGCAGAGTGGATTATGAAGTCGTCGCGTGCGTGAGCCGCGACTGATGCGCCGTGTGCCGTGTAATGGTCCGGATTTTAGTGTCTGTTTAGTGCCGCAGATAACGATCGCTCTGAGGGGATATTGGATAAATCGGCTTAACAACTAGACTAATTACACGCGAGTCCTTGGAATCATCGCATGTAATTGGTGGCAGATACGGCTCAAGGCTGCGTACTTTCATAGATGCTGCCGCGAGGGTGTAAGGGTTCAAGGTTGGCCTTTAGGACTATTCCACGAACCAGTTACGCTTAGCTACGCCGCAACTATGTAGTTCATCATTACACAGAGAGGGGCTCTAATTTGAAGTCTGCTTTGTTGGCGCAGCTGATTAGCTTTTGTTAAGACGGCCAATAAAGCACATTCCAAGGAAATGAGTCGCCCAGTGAAAGCAGATTTGTTTAGATTCTCGCTATTCTAGAATGCGATCGTAAATTTGCTTTACCAAAATTGACGATCTCTCCTAGTTCTTTATACTGTGTCGCATGCATGAATAACTAATACTGTCGATGTAGATTTGTTGAGTTTGAACAAAGAAATTTCTTCGTCTACCTCGGGAATGAAACGACGTACCTTCAAGTTTTCGCAGCATGGCTTTTGATGAATTTAGTTCCATTTCTGCTGCATTCGACACAACCGCAAACCATGTCCAACTTTATCGCTGCCGAATTTTTCACAACACTGAATCAATGTCTCTTCTGTTGCGGATCATTGTCATCATTGTTTAGTGATTCTGACGTGTCTGCAGAAGTGCGTCTTATAAACGTGTATTTCCTACCGGCAGGATATTTAGCAGATGAGTTAGAAGATTTGTCGAAAACCTAGGGTGGGAAATGTTCGTTAACGAAACCCTCTACTGCGATGTTTGAGTGGCTTGCAAGCCGGCCTCTGCAACCTCAAGTTTTGTGGTCGAGTTTTTTCAACTCTGACCAAATAAGGAATCACCCTTAGCCTGACACAAGTATAATTACTCCACTGAGTCTGGTGGTATATTAGAGAGCAACGCAGTACATGCTTTCATCAAGGAAAGGCACAGAACTCCACAGTCTCCGACAAAGCGTCACATGAAGGATTACAAACTTCGAGGTAGTCAAGGACCTCGTTTACCTCGGCTCCCCGGTAAATAGAGCCAAAAGCATTTGTACCGAAATTAAACGCAGAATCACTCTTGCCAATCGCTGTTTGTCTGGGCTCAAGAAGCAATGAAGTAAAAGAGCCCTCTATCGAAAGGCTAAGCTTGCGGATGATGTAGCTGTACCGGTCACCGAATCACGTCTTGCGGCCGTATGTGCTAGTGGGCAGCCGGCTCTAGACGTGATCGGTGACTACTGTTTTAGGAATGGGCTTTCAGTTAATCCTCTTAAAATCAAAGTTGTTGTCTTCACGAGGAGAAAGAATCTGACTGGTTTGACTCGAGAAGTACTTAAGGGTGCCACCATACCATTTGTTGATGAAGCTAAAAATCTAAATGATATCCACCATAAAAAGCATCTTTTGAAAATACACATTGAGACGAAAACTTCCAAGGCGCTATCAGCCTTCTGGATCCTATCACGAAAAAGATCTGTATGGATCAATAGGGAAATTACGACTTTTGCTATGCATCAATCGTTTTGTGGAAGACGCTTCCGCGCAAGTACGTGATGGTTTCCTCCACCCAACTTCAAGGAACAGTCTGTCTTGGCTGCACAGGCTTTCCCTAGAACAGCCGCTTCTGCTCTTGATGCACTGATGAACCTCCCTCTCCTTGACACACGCGCCATAAGAAGGAATGTTCTTTGGTTCAACTGGTACTGGAGCTTTGATGTCCTCGCACGCTGCATCTCTTATGACACTTCTCTTATGGACATGCCGTCTGATTCGTGGACATCAACAATTAAGTAGGGTCGATTTACAGGACTGCCTCTGACCAGAAGGAAGGTAGTCGGATTTTCACGGACGGCTTCAAGACGATGGAGGGATCTGGTGCTGGGGCTTATTTTGGAAAGCAAAATCATTTGAATTTAAACCTCTATCGATAATTTCGCGTCAGTCTTCTAGGTGAAATTGCATTCCTGATGGCAAGAAGCAAAATACGTGAAAGGGGTGAAGTCTGCGTCTGTAGCGGCGGCTAAGTTGTGCTTAAAGCATTAATAATAGTAATAATTGTATGGCGCGACAGTCCACAGGGCGCCAGGACCTAACTTGCTCATCAACTACTCGTGTTATGCGCGCTACTGTTCTCTCAGGAGTAGAAGGGACCTATAGTTAATTGGCGACTGCGAACGGCGAAGTTTTGGAAGCTTTTTTCTTAGACAGTTATTACTCTTTGAGTGTTGTCAGCAGCTTGAAAGAGGTGTTCAGCCGGAAATCGAACCAAGACCTTCGGCTTGTAAGCGTCGCACTCTACGACTCAACCCTTTAACCACTTTCAAGATAGTCCAGGAATGCAAGTCTTTCCTTAATTTGGTCGGCAGACTCAATTTGTTAAGATTTGTTTTTGGTCCCGGTACACCACGAGATCACGGAAAACGAAATTGCCGATAAACTTCCTAGGAAAGGATCAAAAAAAGGCCCGAATCCATCTTGGGACTACCCCAGTCCTTTGTTAGGGCTTCTGTCGACAGTTGGGTCTCTCGACAGCACAACCAGATATGGCAGGAAGCAGGCTGGCCAAATGTAGGCTCCCGAACGTCAACAATAAATACTGCTATCGTTACACAGAAAAAAGTGTAGACAACTTGTTGGCACACAAACGAGGCACTTCACGTTCGCTTAGCACTCACGTCTCTTGGACTTAGTGGTGGCACCCTTTGTGACGCCTGTGGAGAAGGTGAAGACACTTTAGAGCACTTCCTCTGTCAATGTCCCGCCTTTGCTCGTAACTGCCAGATGGTGGCTGTTTGGCGCTGGGAACTAAAAACTTAAGCTCTTTATCATAGAGGCGCTTGCTTTAAATGTACATTACTGCCTTGTAGTACATTGGACTAGTCTTAGCGCTCCGGTGCAGTATATTCCAATCTGCAACAAAGAAAATCTTCCTTTGTATAACTGCTTGATCATCCATTTTATAACGCGAAAACGTAAACCTTACTAAAAGTGGATAAGAAAGCCCTTGGTCTCTTCGAGAGAAAAGTTCTGAGTGCGATTGTTGATTCTGTTTGCATTGATGGCATTGATGGAGGGAAAAGATTCAACGATGAACTCCTGGTCCTTTGGATACAACGCTTAAGATGGCTAGGCCATGTAGAGCGTATGGACACCACTGCTCCGGCACGAAAAGTCATCGAATCAGAGACATTGAAGCAAAGCAACAGTGGACGGCCTCCGCTAAGATGAAGCACACCTCAACGAACTTAGTGTGCGCAACTGGGGGCAGCTGGCGAGAGCTCGTGTTGGCTAGACCGGCATGATGGTTAAAGCCCAGGTTCACCCGGGACTGATGTGTCATACAAAGAAGAAAAAGAAGTTGCTGCTGGCGGCACTCCTGACCGCTGGGCTTGACATTTGCATGCTTTCTTGGTGACACCGTGCTGGGATCGACACCAAAAGAAATTCTGGTTTTAGAATGGAATGGGTCTCTTTGCGCTATAATTTTAAGTGCGTCCTTGCAACAGCAGCTCCCTCCATGATGTTATCATTAGAATTGTATTCTATGTTCAATCGGCTTCAGCAATGACTGAGTATCACAGGAGCCAGTGTCACTTACTGACCCATGGGACTTATTTAACCCACTGTTCAAAGTTAAATGACTGCTACACAAGGCAACTGCCTGACTGTCAACAAGTACATGAAATTTATCGCACCCTTCATCTGACAAATAAATTCCAAAGTAAATTTGCTAACTGTACTCTCATCAAAGATACCCTTAGGTGACAATCTCCCAGCACGCAAAACATAAATTTACCGACGCTAGAGGTGTCTTCTTTGAATTTGACTAAGTCAACAAGCTCGCACAGCAAACAGAACATAACTAGATGACACTTCCCGTGGCCGTTTGAGTCATTATTTCTCTCGAAGAGAAAGTCTTGCCATAAAATCGCGAAATGCTACGAAAAGAGAATCGACCACAAGGCTCTGTTTACCGATAAATTTCTATTCAGAATAACAGCAAAAAGAGTGTGAAAATCAGCAGACAACTGGCAGCGGCGATTTTGGCTTCAGAACACGCCACCGATGATGTGATCGGTTGGAGTTTAAGGAGCGGGAATTCCGTGTACAAACGATATATGACCACATAAACGATATATGATCTCATAGTGTCAATGAAGGTCATTAACCTGATCCGGGAGGTGACTGCGAATACAAACCCTTCCACGGAAATTGAAACAGATGCCTGGACCTTGAATACTTCTGTTGAATGAGCCACAATAGTCTTCATTGACTCATTGCGGAGATTTGACAACTTTCAGTTTGTCGAGTAGAGCTTTGACAAATGTATGGATCTTCAGAGGCAGGCACTGTCCTGATTCGGACTTTCTGTAAACTTGGATCAAACTTAATTTTATGTTAACCGAATTAAAGGAAACATGAGGCCGTCGAAGTTGAAAATCAAAGTATGCATTCAATCCTCAGGAGTATTGGCAAATAGCGAAGCATGATTTAGGAGATTACGATGGACCTTCTAAAACACCTTAAATGTAATTCAAAAAGACGGCCACTATTGCTGAAACAAATTTTTCAACACTCCTCGAGCACGACATGATGGAAGTCCAAAATTTTTAACTGGAATAAAAAAGTTATACGGTAAATAAAAACTTTGATCCGAGGGCTTACGAGAGAATAGCTACAAGGAACAGTTTTGGTTAGTACAGTGTCCATACGCCGCAGCTTCACAGAGACCAACAGATCGGGTCGAAGGTACACTGCAAGGTTACTTCTTACCGATTTACGAATGAATTTCAGGATGTCATGTTCCATCCTTCAAATTTGAAGAAGGCGTTGCCTCTGAGCTGTGATCGACAGACTAACGAAATAGTAGACGTGTGAAGAGCTCTTATTCTATTGTTGAAGTGGCATTGTGTCGTCGTTGTCATTAAATGTTGAACGCATTACACAGTACGCACATGTGGCAATCGATTCGGTAACATTAAAAGCCGCATTTGCGCTCTGACTGTCTGAACGTTGGGTAATTTTTCGGCCTGCCAATGGCTCAATTTCAAATATAATCTTTTTCCCTAGAATGCACACAAGTAAAACGATTAACTCTTACCAACGCGGTTCTGTGCATATGAGCCCACCAATGAAAGGATTTTCCCCACAAATTATCAGAAGAAGTCAAGGAGGCTGTCACTGATGGGCTGAGTTTTACGGAAGAAGACCGGCATCTCAGAAGAAAAAAACGCAAAAATATAAAAAGCGCATAGTGGATAAGATGGAAAGGGGCTACGGCAGCAATGCAGTCCCGATGTTTTACGCAAAGATAAAACAGCTATCTTCTTCTTCCTGTGGCGCTACCGTCCGGGGTGGACCTGGAAGCCAGTCAACATGCCTCTCCAACTAGCACGATCTTTTACCAGCTGCCTCCAGTTGCGCTCTACAAGTTGCTTGAGGTCCTTCTAGATTTGTGTGCGCCACCTTGGCCTAGGGCGTTCTCTGTTGCGTTGACCGAATGGCTCGAATTCAAAGACTTTTCAGGCCGGAGCAGTGGTTTCCATACGCTCTACATAGCCTAGCCATCTTAAGCGTTGTATCCGTAGACGCTTGACCAGGCGCATGTCGCTGTACAGCCTATAGAGTTCGTCATTAAATCTTCTCCTCCAGATGCCATCAACGCAAACAGGACCAAAAATCGCACGCAAAACTTTTCTCTCCAAAAGACTAAGGGCTTCCTCATCCGCCTTTGGTACCGTCCAAGATTCCGCGCCATAAAGTAGGAGTGGGATGATCAAGCTGCTATATAAGGCGAACTTAGTCCTTCGAGAGAGGGCTTTATTACTCAATTGCCTCTTGAGCCCAAAGAAACAGCGATTGGCAAAAGTGATTCTGCGTTTGATTTCGGAACTAATGTTGTTGTTCCTGTTTACTGCGGAGCCGAGGTAGACGAAGTCCTTGACTACCTCGAAGTTTCTGCTATCTAGTGTGATGCTCTGTGTGAGACGTCGATGTTGCGTGTCCTTTCTTGATGACAGCATGTACTTCGTTTTGCCCTCATTTACCACCAGACCCATTTGAGCCGCTTCTGCTTCAATATCAGCAAACGCTTCATTGACGGCTCGCTGTGTTCGTCCAATCACGTTAATGTCGTCAGCGTAAGCTATCAATTGAACTGACTTCTGGAAGATCGTGCCTCTGGTGTTGACTCGTGAATCGATCTTTTCGAGGATGCTGTTAAAGAAGTCACATGACAGTGCGTCGCCTTGTCTAAAACCTTTTTTGACATTGAAGGTCTCGGTGAGTTTGTTACCGACCTTGACGGAGCAGAGAGAGTTCTCCATCGTCATCCTACACAATCTGACGAGTTTGGTAAGAATGCCGAAACTAAACATGGCACTGTATAGCTCGTCTCTATGCACACTATCAGATACAGCCTTAAAATTGACGAATAGGTCGTGAGTGTCGTATGTGTGCTTCTTGGGTCCTTTCCAGGATCTGCCATAAAGTGAAGATCTGGTCTGTAGTGGACTTCCTAGGGCTGAAACAACACTGATAGGGACCTATCGGGTTATGGGCAAAAGGTTTCAGACGCTCACACAATACGGTAGAGGGGATCTTGTAGGCGATGTTAAGAAGGTTCATCCCTTGATAAGTATCGCAGTCAAAGGGGTCTCCTTTCTTGTGGACCGGGCAAACGACGCAGAGATTCCACTCATCGGGCATGCCTTCGTCCGACCATATCTTACAGATGAGGTGGTGCATGCACCCAATCAAGTCATCTCCAGCTGCTTTAATTAGTTCTGCGGGTAGTCCGTCCGCTCCAACATCCTTGTTCGACTTCAGCGTCGATATTGCTATATTCACCTCGCCTAAGTCGAGGGCACAGAATTCTTGTCTATCATCGTCCAAATGGAGTAGAACTTTCTGCTTTACAGCGGAATTTGGAACGTCGTCGCCGTTAAGGAGTCTGCAGAAATGATCCTTCCAGATTCTCCGCACGGACTGTGACTCTACCACGAGTTGTCCATTCTAGTCCCGGCAGGCTTCGGTCCGAGCCTTGTATCCTCCGGATAACTGCTTTACCTTTCGATAAATCTTTCGGACTTCATTCCTGCCATAACACCTTTCCATTTCCTTGACAGCCCGCTTCTCATGCTCCTTCTTTTTCCTTCTTAGAAGCCGGTGCTCTTCCCTTCCCTTCCCTCTTCCCAGTGTTGACTTATAGGCGACTTGTTTGGCTGCATGTACTTGTCTGCAATCGTCGTCTAACCATGGGTTCCTTCTTGATGGTGACATAAAACCCAGCACATCAGTGGCAGCTTCTTTGATGGCTTCTTGACAACGTTTCCAGTCTTCTTCTAGATTACCCGAATGCAATACTTACTATACAAAAGAGTGGGAATTAGTGACCTACCTAGTCCAAGGTTAAAGGACGAAATACAAAGGGATTCATTCTTCGAAGAAGCGAATTCACGACAATGGTCGTTTTCAACAGCTTGCATGCCAATCTCTGAGTCAACTTCAGCCATCATATTTTTCCTCAAAACTTAATGGAACCGTTCAACCTATGACCTATATTCCCGTTGCGGTTTAAAAACACCCTACAGCCCCACACCGCGAACAAAACCATATAACGAAAATATTTTGGCAAACCACTTGATTCCTCCACCAGAGCCAACCAGCCAAGTCGTAAAAAAGCTGTCTTTTAAAATGACTTTCTAATTTGAGAACCCGACATCAATTCCGAGTGATTTTACAGGACTGCTGAATATGTTAATCGTGCCCACACGTCAGAACAATCAACCGCACCACCGCCGGAGAGCGATCACACATTCGTCTTGCGCTTGCGAGTGGTGACACTTATTCTTGAATTTGTCAAAGCAACTCCATTCACGTAGCGCCAAAAGGGGCAAAACTAAAGTCTACGCGTATGCAAATCCAGACGTTTATGAGGTATGCAAGCGCGAACCGAAGACATCGTTCGCTGGCGACTGGTCACGCATTAAGTTGATTAATCGAAAAACCAATTTACGACTTCTGACTGACGGCGTACGCGGTCTCCACCCAGAAAACTGGACCAAAGAGGAATATTTGTGTGCATAGCGCACACAGACCTCACTCTGCTTCTGTCGAAGGTGTACATTAACAAATATTTACCACACCGTTTGCATGATAAGAGATATGGCGGGGATGCGTTGGAAAGTCAAGGGAGATGATAAAAAAAATTTGCTCAGCAATAAAACTTCCAACCTCAGCCGACAAGGTTGGTGGGTGGGAGCATCGGTTTTATCGTTTCCAGCTAAGCCTCTAGAGCGGCATGCCATTGACGGGGTTCGATGATCGGAGAAACTTCCACTTTGGCTGGTGAATTACTTCCCACGTTTGATGCTGTTTGCGGGACAAATTGTGACGGACGTTGTGGTTTGTTTGTCTGAGGTTGTGCGGAGTTCATTCATTGAGTGGTTGCCAGTGGGAGGAGGCGGCGCAAGAGATGACCAAATAGGTTTTCCTAGCAGATGCCAAGGTCAACAGTGATGTTTGGCTTTTGAAATGTTCTTTATGACTCAATATTTCTTAAGCAAGGGTTTAAAAAAATTTTACAAATTTTACACACGCCATGCTAATTGTCGTTGGATCAGTCATCCGTAAAAAGGTATTAGGAGGCTTGATGCATACGCGTTTGAGGAGTCTTAACATGAGTTCACTTTGCTGGTCACAGACTAGACAGATTTTGGAAGAAGATAAGAAACTGAAATCTCAAACTTGACACTGTCACATAGGCACTTCAAATGACATTGCAATTACACTTTAAAACAAGAACTTGTGAAGCGAGCTTGCGAATCCTAAGAGGCGTGTAAATGACTCCCGTCCCAGACCTCAAATTTGCGGATAGGGTTACAAAATGAGTCGAATGGGTGTGTTGCCGCCTACAGCATTGGAACCTCTGAACGGTATAGCGCAAAATAATTTTGTAAATGGAACGAATCCAGTTTCTGAATTAATCAATTTAAAATTAAACTACTCATGCTGTGCGCGCTACTGTTCTCACAAGTAGAAGGGACCTACAGCTTGTTGTATACTCCAAACGGGAAAATTTGAGAAGCTGTTTTTTGGGCAGTTATTACTATTTGAGCGTTGTCAGCAGCTCAAAATAGGTGGTCCAGTGAAAAATTCGAAAAATTCGTGTTGAGCTGGGAATTCGGTTTGTGAGCGTCGTACTCTACCCACTACGCCACGGCAGCCACACTCCGACCAGATGCCTTTAGTAATTTTGTTCAAGGCCTCACGCGTCCAAAATGCATAAAATATGACGGAAATAAAACTTCTCCATAAGTTGATATGGAAAGATAATTCTCGGGAATTCTATAACTACGAGGGTTGCCTTTTATATTTCGGGATTAGAGAACAAAAGCAAATATTAATCATCGAAAATGGATCTATACACTTTTGCATGCGTTTGAACCAATTGTTGAAGAACATTTGCCACTCTGATTGAGGTACCTCAAAAACATGCATTCAAAAACGCATCAACCGCTTCTTCAGGTGTCGAAAAACGTAGATCTCTAATTTTATTTTTTACGTACGGGAATCAACAGAAGTCATTCGGTGCCAAGTCAGGACTATACGGCGGATGACTCACCAAATCGATGTTGTGAGTGCTCAAATATGCAGTTCTTTGAGCCGATGTGTGAGACCTCGCATTGTCGTGGTGAAGAGTGATCCGTCTTCGGCGATTGGTTTTTCTAATTTCTTGGAAGGCAACTGGCAAACAAATGGTTGTGTACCACTCAGAATTGACTGTTATGCGTTGTTCTGGTGGGACGGTTTCGACATGTCCAGTTTTTCAGAAAAAATAATAATAATAATTTTTGTCGCAACAGTCCATAGGGGGACCAGGGCCAAGCTTGCTCATCAATTACTCGTGTTGTGCGCGCTACTCTTATCTCACGAGTAGAAGTGACCTTCAGTTTTTTGCCGACTCCGAACGGTGAAATTTGAGAAGCTTTCTTGCACAGTCATTACCCTTTAATTGTTGTCAGCAGCTCGAAAGAGGTGGTGCCGTGAAAAAATCGAGGTTTTGAGCCGGGAATCGAACCTAGACCCTTCGGCGTGAGAGCGTCGCACTCTATCCACTCCACGCCACTGCGGCCGAAAAAAAACAGGTGAAAATTTGCTTAGAAGTACATCGTGCGCGAGCAAATTTTGTTGGATTTGGCTCAATTTGAAACATCCATACAGTCCACTGCTGTTTACTTTCGGGCTCATACGCGTAAGTTCACGATTCATAGTAGGCGCCTGCAGCCAAACAAGACGCCTATAAGGCAAAGCTGCATCAAACGACGAGGGCTGTTCATGAGCTCTACGAACAGAGAAGAAGGAAAGAGCACCGGCTTCTCAGAAAGAAAAGGAAGGAGCATGAAAAGCGCGCGGTCGAAGAAATGTAAAGGTGTTGTGGCAGGAATGAAGTCCGAAAGTTTTATCGAAAGGTAAAACAGCTATCCGGAGGATACAAGGCTAAGACTGAAGCCTGCCGGGACTAGAATGGACAAGTCGTGGTAGAGTCACAGTCCGTGCTAAGAATCTAGAAGGATCATTTCTGCAGACTTATTAACGGAGATGACGGCCTCAAATTCGCTGTTAGGCAATATGTTCTACTTAATTTGGATGATAGACAAGAGTTTCGTCCCTCCGACTTAGCAAAACCCAAGCTGAAGTCGAATAAAGGTGCTGAAGCGGACGGACTACCAGCAAAACTATTTTAAGCAGCTGGTGATGACTTGGTTGGGCGCATGCACCAGCTCATCTGTAAGATATGGTCGGAGGAAAGCATACCCGATGAGTGGAATCTCTGCGTCGTTTGCCCGGTCCACAAGAAAGGAGACTCCTTTGACTGTGCCAATTATCGAGGGATTGGTCTTCTAAACATCGCATACAAGATCCTCTCTGCCGTATTGTGTGAGCGTCTGAAACCATTTGTCCACAACCGGTTAGGTCCCTATCAGTGTGGTTCCAAGCCAGAGAAGTCCACGATACACCAGATATTCACTTTACGGCAGATCCTGGAAAAGAAAAAAAACTGTAGTCCCCTTCTACTCGTGAGAGAACAGTAACGGGCACAACACGAGTAGTTGATGAGCAAGCTAGGCCCTGGTCCCCCTGTGAACTGTCGCGCCAAGCAATAATAATAATTGTTGATTGGTTTTAAAATAAGAGGCGAACTAAATTTCATACCGCCCGGTGCTTCCAAACTTATGCGACCTGTGCAATCTTAGAGAACGTGAGGATGTGTTGCACTTCATCGCGAAGTGCCCTATACTAAAGGAGTTCCGCATTCATTTTTTCTTTGATCGGACTTGAGTTGGAGGAAGCAATAAATACCTTAAATGGTGGCAGAGGTTAAGACTTACTCTACAACTGCACAGTGAACGCATTGCGCTACAGGAACTGCATAATTCAGGAACGTTTTAAAGTAATTGGTGCGATATGCTCGTGTAATAAAACAAACAGCAAATCTCTTTTGGTTTATATGAGTATTTAACGTATATTTTTCCATTTTAATATTAATCTGGTAGATAACCTCTAGGCCAAACCATATAGACTGTTATAATAAAGAAAATTGTAAGCAATCGTTTTTTTTGAAATGAGGTAGTCTAATGAACGTACTTACTAACTCATCTGAAAAGACAACAAATGCTGTCTTGTCAGGTAACAAATGGAACCTTTTTCCACAAATTATTCGTATCCTCACGGGATACGAATCAACCGATTGTCTGACTAATTGAGAGTTGCCCTACAATGGAAACCGCAATCAGTGGATGGAATTTGTCTGACTCTGGTCAAGTTCCCCACGAACAACATTCGAATGCACGATGAAACTTAATCACAGCTTCCCGAGACGTGGCCAAATCAATCACACCTGAGCCGGAATCCCTCTTCAAAGACCCGAGTCCATGCATTCGCAAACAGAATGATGAAAATCCGACGTGGAATTGTATTTCCTTAAACTTAAATCATCCCCCAAAAAGTGTCATTCACCCTGAAGCGAATAAAAGCACTCCAACTCCTCTGTCCAAGGCAAAGTAAGGCTCATTACATTGCGAACATCATCGCAGCGATGAGAGAATAAACAATAAACAAACGGCCAGCAGACATCAATTAAAGCATATCCCGCGCCAGCCATCACATGCCCGGATGAATGAAGAGAGTATCTTGTCACCAGAAATACCAAACAAAACGAATTCGGTCAGCCGAAAATAAAACCGAACTAACGAGTGAAAAAGATGAAACCTCCAAGCGCCGGCGTAAGCGACCGGCAATCGGCAAACGGCAATCTCTTGCACTGACCTCAAACGATTTCGATTGAATCGGTGCGATACACTCAGCAGATTGGTGTCTGAAGACGATCAGATTACACGGGCACCATTGGCACTGCACTTGACCACGCCCAGGCGGAGCTTCGTTGTCAGACAGGCAACAGCCTGGCTTGAAAATCGGTTTATTAAGACGTAATGTTTGATTGCATGCAGGTGGACCTCTGGTTCCCCGAAGCGCTTTAATGCTTTATCATGTCGACTGCGATAAGAGGGATTCCTGGGAAACGAACGGCTAGTGTTCTTCGCACAAAACGAACGTGGTTCGGGTGAATGACGGTGCGATTGTTGCAGTAAGTGTGACAGGTGACGACATACTGAGGCATGGTCCACAAGTTGGAGGTGATTTGTTGGCACAGTTTTTGATGAATGCGAAAAATTCATCATCTTCAGGCAACTTGTTCTTGTTTGGGTGGCAATACGGCCAGAGTGTTGTTTAACCAAAAGGAAGGGTCAAATTATCCTGAATGTGGATTCGGTAATAATTTGAAGGTATCGTAAATGTATACAACTAGGGACATGGGACTTAAAAGACTGCCCTTAGAAACATTTCTTGAACTCAAATTAGCTTTGTTTAAAATTTCCTTTGAATTACCGACAAATCGACCTGTCCATGTGGAGAACATCCTTATTCCTGAAATGATGTCAAATTAAATTCATTTCAACAAGCACATTAAAAAAAATAGAAAAAAGGATGGCCCTTGAGAATTATGCCCACATGTGGCATAATCAATCAAAAGGTGCTTTGAAACGCATTTAAGGTTTCGTTTGTCACTTCACGTGATGAGACAAACGGAAATGTAAATTCATTAAGAATTTAAAAATATTTCAAATTGTTGATTCGTGCAGAAAATGTGTTAATCGAGGCCGAAACTTACACCCTAAGGATTGGTTGTGCTGATGTGACTTCAATTTCGGTCCACAAATTAAGTAAATTTTCATTTTTCTCGAAAAGTAATTATTGCTGCCTGTTCTGATACAAACTTTTTGGTATGTCCTTGAGCTCTCTTAGCGATCCGGTTTGTCTCTCCTCAATCGTCGCAGAACGGCGGCCTTTAGAGGCTCTCTTCAATCTTGGAAACAGGAAACAGTTACAGGGGCCCAAATTTGATGACCACGGTGGCTTATGCATGATTAAGGTGTTGTTTTTGGCCAAAGAATTACTGACAAGAAATGACGAGTGAGCAGGGGAATTATGCTGATGCAAAAGCAATGAATTATTTTTCCACAATTCCGGACGCTTCTCGCAAGCGGTACAAAACTTCAAGATAATACTCCTTACTGACCGTACGACCATGTGGTAAGAACACCTGATGTACACGGTAATGAAAAAAAAAGTCAGCAAAACCTTCACATGTGATCGAATGTAGCGTGGTTTTTTGGCCTTAGCTCTCCTGGGTTTAGTCCTGGTTTCGATTTCGATGTCATAACCATATACCCATGATCTGTCATCAGTTATGACCCTGTTAGGTCAGTCTGGATCGCGATTAATGTCATTCAACAATTCCTGAGCTATGCTCATGCGAAATTCTTTTTGGTCAAAATTCAGCAAATACGGAACGAACTTCGCTGCCACACACTTTCCAGGTGATGTGACTGGGCTTTAAGATTCACATGATTCAAAAATTACGTTCGTACCACTATTTATAGTGACAACGGAAACACTGATAAAGAAAAGACCGTCTGTGGCGAGATGGCAGGTAACAGACGCAGGTGACAGCTTTACCAGTGGCCTGCTACGGGAGGTCAGGAGCCCCTGGAACTTCGGTTCTAGCCTGACCGAGCAGCAGGCCCCCTTGTGGGAGTATCGTGGTGGCTGTGGTTTTCCACCTAACATCGCGGGTAGAGTCGAGTAAAGTGTACTGTGCTGACTTGTTTAGTATTTGTTAACCCATGGCTAGGCAAGGCGGTAAGGGGCTATCCCGGCTCAGTGTGGAGTTGCATTCCCAATCGGGAGCTGCGACCCAGAGACCGGAAGAGGTTTTAGGAAGGTCTCTCACCAAACCAAGGTAGGGTGATAATCTCAGTTTGGTACTTGGGTAACTAAGGCGTTTAGTCTTGCCTTATCTACGACTCTTGTGAAAATGGATCCCGTGATATAAGCAGTCAAGACAGGTGATCACGCAACAACCAAATCTCACATCTGACACACACTTCATGCCCGAAATTTCCAACAAAACTGCATGGGGTGACAACCGGTATGCTGATATCTTCAGCAACTTCTCTAATAATGAATCGACGATTGTTCGTAACAATTTTCTTCACTTTCTCAACATTTACATCGATTGTTGATTTGCTGGGGCGTTCAGGGCGAGTGTCGTCATTCACGTCTTCTCGACCTTCTTTCTTAAGTTTGTAACACTCGTAATCATTCTTTTGACTTTGAAGACACTCATCGTATGCCACTGTCAACATTTGAACTGGTTTTGAGGACTTAATTCTATTTTTCACACAAAATTAAATTTGATCCATTTTTTTCGACAGCAGGAAATGGCCGAACAATCTAAACATTTCTAACTTCTATGCCTCTCACAAGCAGAATAAATTTGCTATGTAGCTGAAACGACACCAAGATCGTTCCAGGAGAATTTAACGCTCAGCTGGGAATGGAGGACATCTTTGCTGGAGTCATCGGTAAACACAGCCTGCACGACAACACATCCGGAAACGGACTCAGGCTGTTGGACGTCGCCTCGAGGCGGAACCTCTCTGTGGCTAGCACGCTGTTCCCACACCTGGACATTCACAAAGGGACCTGGCCATCTCCTGATCAATCAACCGTCAACCAGATTGATCACATTGAGATCGAAGTCAGAAACTCCTCCAGAAATCTCGACGTCCGAACCTTCCGAGGTGCAAACATCGACTCAGATCATCACCTTGTTATAGCCAAGGTAAGAACCCGGATATCGAGAGAGCAACGGAGTCGAGACATCCCAAAACGGATTGACGTCGAAAAGCTACAATCACAGCCGATTGCTGGGAACTTTGTCGACCGAGTCTCCATGAAACTCGCTAAGAGTTCGACGCTTCCTGCACTAAGCATAGAAGAAGACTGGAAACGTTGTCAAGAAGCCATCAAAGAAGCTGCCATTGATGTGCTGGGTTTCACGTCACCACGCAGAAGGAACCCATGGTTTGACGACGAGTGCAGGCAAGCGCACACAGCTAAACAAGATGCCTATAAAGCGACGCTGCATCAAACGACGAGGGCTGTTCGTGAGCTCTACGAACGGAGAAGAAGGGAAGAGCACCGGCTTCTCAAACGGAAAAAGAAGGAGAATGAGAAGCGCGATCGAGGAAGTGGAAAGGTGTTATGTAAGGAATGAAGTCCGAAAGTTTTACCGAAAGGTAAAGCAGCTATTAGGAGGATACAAGGTTCGGACCAAAGCCTACCGGGACAAGAATGGATAAATAGTAGTAGAGTCGCAGTAATTGATGAGAATCTGGAAGCATCATTTCTGCAGACTCCTTAATGGCGATGACTGCCCAAATGCCGCTGTTGAATGTTCCAGAATGTTTCACTCTATTTCGACGATGATAGGCAAAAATTTCGTCCCCCCGGGTTAGACGAGGTGCAGATAGCAATATCCAAGCTGAAATCGAATAAAGCTGCTGGAGCGGATGGACTGCAAGCAGAACTATTTACAGCAGCTGGAGATGAGTTGGTTGGGCGCATGCACCAGCTTTTCTGTAAGATATGGTCGGAGGAAAGCATGCCGGATGAGTGGAATCTCAGCGTCGTTTGCCTGGTCCACAAGAAAGGAGACCCCTTTGACTGCGCCAATTATCGAGGGATTAGTTTTTTTAACATCGCATACAAGATCCTCTCTGCCGTATTGTGTGTGCGTCAGAAACCTTTTGTCCATAACCGGTTAGGTCACTATCAGTGTGGTTTCAGACCAGAGAAGTCCACAATAGACCAGATCTTCACATAACGGCGGATCCTGGAAAAGTCTCAAGAAGTGCAAATCGAAACCCACCACCTATTCGTCGATTTTAAAGCCGCATATGACAGTGTACATAGAGACGAGCTATACAGTGCCGTGTCTAGTTTTGGCATTCCTACCAAACTCGTCAGATTGTGTAGGATGACGATGGAGAACTCTTGCTACTCCGTCAAGGTCGGCAACGAACTCACCTTCGCCGAACTGACCTTCAATGTCAAAAAAGGTCTAAGACAAGGCGACGCACTGTCATGTGACTTCTTTAACATCATCCTGAAGAAGATCGTGCGTAACTCACAATTCAACATCAGAGGCACGATCTTCCAGAAGTCAGTTCAATAGTTAGCTTACGCTGATGACATTGACGCGATTGGACGAACACAGCGAGCCGTCAATGAGGCGTTTGGTGGCATTGGAGCGGAAGCGGTAAATGAGGGCAAAACTACGTACATGCTGTCATCAAGAAAGGACATACAACATCGACGTCTCAGACAGAGCATCACTCTAGACAGCAGAAACTTTGAAGTTGTCAAGCACTTCGTCTACCTTGACTCCGCAGTAAACAGGAACAACAACATCAGTACCGAAATCAAATGCAGAATCACTCCTGCCAATCGATGCTTCTTTGAGCTCAAGAGGCAATTGAGTAGTAAGGCCCTCTTTCGAAGGGCTAAGCTCGATTTATATAACCTCCCAGTCCTTCTTTATGGAGGACGTTATTAAAAGCGGGTGAGAAAGCCCTTTGTCTTTTTAAGAGAAAAGTCTTTAGTGCGATTTTTGGTTCTGTTGATGACATCGGGAGGAGAAGATTTAACGACGAACAACAGCATGCGTCTGGTCAAGCGTCTACGGATACAAGGCTTAAGATGGCTAGGCCATGTAGAGCGTATGGAAACCACTGCTCCGGCCCGAAAAGTCTTCGAATCAGAGCCATTCGGACAACACAACAGAGGACGATCTAGGTTAAGGTGGCGCACACAAGTGGAGAAGGACCCATACCAACTTGGGGTGCGCAACTAGAAACAGCTGACAAAAGGTCGTGCTAGCTGGAGAGGTATGTTGGTTAAGGCCCAGGTCCACGCCGGACTGTAGCACCACAACGAGAAGAAGGTGGAACAGCTATAATGGACTAGTAACTTTTGTAACCACTACCTCTAGCCTCTACCACGACACTGATTTTGTTGGTTCTCCGGTTTAGTTCCGTTTCGGTTGATGACGACACAGAGTACTAACTGTCAAAGAAACAGCTTCTGAAATTTCACCATTCGTAGTCAACTACAAACTGTAGGTCCCTTCCATTCCTGAGATAACAAAAGCACGCACTGCATGAATAGTAACTGATGGAACTAGGTCTAGTCGCCTTTCCGAAACTGTTGCACCATTCGACCAAATTTTTCTTTTCATATGTTTGACAGATGAGTAAAGTGTATGTATCCAAGCACGAAGTCTCCAAAGATTAGTGCTTTTCCGTGCTCGCCAACATTTGCCTCTGATCTGTGCATATAAAGTAAAGAACGTATGGGATGCATAGTGACCCTCGGCCAACAACCCCTCTCCTGACTCATCTTTATATATACAAACAATTTCCAATGAACATGAGATGTATTTTATATTTTCCAATCACGGATGAGCAGTTTTTGAGGTTTTTTAAAACGTGTTCATATCAAATCTTAAACTTAAGTGAGCCTAGAAGGTACGTCAATCGACAATGCACAAAAAATGAATCATTTCGAGGGTAGCCGTATTTATCTAGCAAATTCTAACTAAGGTAACGTCACTTGACATATTCAACTCTTAAACATTCACTTCAAGTCATCCCCACATGCTCCCGAATAACAGACGACCTTCGACGCACTTCCGACTCAATCAAAGCCCACCTCGAAAATGCACCTGCTACTTGATCACGCTCCTCACGCATAGCTCCTCTCTTACTTCCACTCTCACTGAGTAGCAATACAATTACAACAAGAACACGGCGAAATCGTATTACAACGGCGGCGGCGATCGAGAAGGAATTTAGGGGATCACCGCCTCACACACACATGCCCCGAGAACAGCAGCGCGTTCTACGCGAATCGAAAAAAAAAAACGAAAACAACAGAGAACGAAAAAAAACAAAAACACCACAGAAGAAGAACCCCAAGAATGGGAAAGAGAACGGCCGCAGTGTGGCGGCATGTAAGTGGGGTGTAGTTGTAAGTGGCATGGCGAATTCGCCAAAACGCCAGCAGAGAGTCCGCAAGCAAAGAGAAAGAAGACCTCAAGCAGATCAAAACAGAAAAGAACGAAAGCAAGAAAAAAAATCCACAGAACCTGGGATTCTTCTGCGCGACTTGGACTTGGATGGGCTGCTCTGAGCTGAGCCACAAAAGGTATATAAGAACCTGCCGCAACCGCGGATTGAGCAATATTTGCGACGGGACTGTGGGATCGCGACGAAGTTCTAGAGTGAAACACTGGCAGCAACCCGCGTCTGGACCCTGGTGGTGCAAAGTGAATTCAACCCCCAAACTGAGTGAAGTGTTCCGCGAGCAAATTCATTCGTGCGTCCTTCGTCCGGCAGCTCGGACAGTGATTACGGTTTTGTTTTCGGGCTCTCCGCTTCCTTTGGATTATTACAAGGATAAGTCTGAAGTAATACCCCTTCTCACCAAAAACGAATTTTAAAAAAGTGCCAGCGACTGTTCTGTGTTCAGTTCAAAAAAAAAAAAAAACAGGCCGCCCATCCAAGGACGTGCTAGGAGCCACCTCAAGGACGTTGTCCACCATCGGTTGACGGACGGAATTAAATTTCGCATAACTCACTTCAGGTATGTGTTTTCTGCTGAACAAAATCTCGTTGGTTCCCAGTCGAGTACGAAAGCTCTACGAACCGACGTGCACATAAATCCCACGCCAACACGATAAATCAATCAACCGGTGTTGACTAAATGAATGCACTTGCTGCCCTGCAGACAGCGACCAGTGCTAGTGCCGTGTAAACCATTCTGTTAAGGAGTCTAGAGGGCCATGTCTTTGTCAGGGTTGATAGGATGCGTGTGCAGTTCGGGGGAAGCTCCCAAGAGTGCGCACGCGCATTCCCAGGCTTTAATTTATGAAAACAAAATGACCAAAGGAGTCAGAGGAATTCATCGGTATTGCTGGCGCACGGACGACGTTTTAAGCTCGCTTTGAGTAGAATTGGTTCGTTGATTTGCGAAAGATTTCTCCCCACCCCGGGTGACTCGGAATATGCGACGTGCTGGGAATGCAAAACCACCGTCGCTTGGTGTTGAACGACTCGTGACAATGGACGTCTCAATTGATGAGTCTGGATGTGTCTTTATTCTGCGATCGCAAGATTATATGGTAATACGTCAGTTTCGCACTAGGCTGCGAACAGTAGCGAGGTGGGGTTCCTTTATTCGCGCACTTTGATGTGGAAGAAAAAAATTGAAATTGTGAATCGGTGACCCATTTCAGGTGATGGTGGCGAATTGTGTGTGTGCGCAATTTTTGCTGTTGTTTAACATCTATTTAGCGGTAGTGGGGCAAGACCTAGATTTGATGGCGGGCGGCAGTGTTTCGTGTACTTCGCTTGATAAATTTGTTGATGTCTTCTACGTTTTTGGTAATGTATCCTGTTGCGACGCAGCCGACACATTTTTTGGTGGCTTCCTACGGTTAACAAGAAATTATTAACGCACCTGTCCACTAACGACTTGCCGGCTATTCTTGTGATCAACGTTTAAGACCGTTGAGCCCGACAATAAATTAAAAACGACACATTGTTCGATCGAATCATTGTTATTCAAAAGTTCTTCTTCTTCCTTTCTCTTTTTTCCGATATACCTTCGGCCTGTACTGTGCCTTAATTCCGGCCACTTAAGGCTATAAACATTCCCTTTAGCATGCGCCAATTATAAAAAAAAATCTAGTGTATAGTGTAGTCACCATGGCGTAGTGGGTAGAGTGCCACGCTCATCCGCAGCAGGTCTAGATTCGTTTCACAGCTAAACACCTTGAATTTTTCACGGCACCTCTGACAACTCAACTCAAAGAGTATTAACTGTCTACGAAAGCTTCTAAAACTTCGCCGTTGGGAGTCGGCAAATAACTGTAGGTCCCTTCTACTTGTGAGGGAACAGTAGTGCGCACATCACGAGCAGTTGATGAGCAAGCTATGTCCTATTCCCTAGTGGACTGTCGCGCCATCCAATAATCCAATAGTGTAAAACCAAGCAGTGTCTCTCTAAACGACGCTCCGAATCGCATCTGCTCTAGACTCAGCCTAAACTGATTGTGAAATGTTCGACGTTAATCAAAAGTCTAACACTGACCACAATCAATCACCATTCAGCGCGCAGCGAACTTACATTTTATTGTCGTACCACTTACATAAACAGGCCAGCGACCTTCAAAGGGTCTTGTCGTGGGCACAACGCTCGCGCAGTTATTTTTCCGATGAATTTGTGTGTTCCCCTTAAGTATCCGGTTTTAAGTAGAATTGTGCTTTTTTGATTTGGTTTTTATGTGGGTTTACTAGTAGGGGAGCTGATGTATGGATTCGCAAATTTTCGTGAAAGCGGGATGTGCCCACCTCGGAAGAACTTCAAGAACTTAAAGTTCATGTAGTTTGTGAGATGGATGTTTTCAACCACTTGTCAGCGTTTTCGATTGTTTTTCCGTAGCAACACTTTGACTAAAGATGCATGTTGTGTGGAAAACTTTTTTTGAGTAAGTTTTTATTGAAGGATATGTAAGCAACTGTGTATTCTTGAGTTTGCCAGAAATAAAAAGACTTTCATAAATCTTTCGTAGCTTTCAGTTTCTTTCATAATAAGTTGATGCAGAGGCATTATGTGCACAAAAGCAAAGCCAGCGGTCCAACTTACTTTTCAAAGGCAGCTTCCTCTGATTACTTGAGCTTTATGGAGCTAGGATTGCCTATCCTTTGAGATGTAATTATAATAATAATTGTTGGCGCGACAGTCCACACTGGGACCAGGGCCTATCTTGCTCATCAACTTACTCGTGTTGTGCGCGCTACTGTTCTCCCACGAGTAGAAGGGACCTACAGTTTTTTGCCGACTCCGAACGGCGAAATTTGAGAAGCTTTCTTAGGCAGTTATTACTCTTTGACTGTTGTCAGCAGCTCGAAAGAGGTGGTGCCGTGAAAAATTCGAGGTGTTCAGCCTAGACCCTTCGGCGTGTGAGCGTCGCACTCTACCCACTACGCCACGGCGATGAGATGTGTCACCCATTAATTGTGCAGCGTGTAGTTTCGATCTAAATTTGAGATAATCATTGATAATACCACGTCACGCTGCATATTTGAAATTGAGGAAAATTCTCAAACCCAAATCTAAATTAAATTTCGAGAAACAATCAATCCAGAGTTTCTTGATAATTATTTCCATTGAAATTATGTTTAAGAGACTATCGAAGTTTCAAAAATTCCATTGACACTGCCAACCAACAATGGAATGAATTTCGTACTGCAGTGCCTAATCCAAGGATGTTTTGACCAAAATTATTTTAGTGGGGACGTTAATAATTCTATTAAATTTGTCTTTTATATAGCTGGTGTGAGATAAATGGATTTAATACCATTAAGTGAACGGGGTTGAGTCACAGCCCGGACCAAGTGTGTTGATGAAAAAAATTGGAGGTGGAACACCGGTGCATATTGGTTTAAAACGCCTGTAGATTGTAATGAGGGAGGAAAGTTGAGCTGGAGACACCATTACATACTCCTGTGGTGCGGCTGAAGAATGAATCTCTACTTAATCCGCCAGTCTTAAATGTACGCTAGAAGGTGGGCTTTAGGGTGAATGAGTGGGCATTCCTAGCAAGGCGTGTATTGCAGGTAAATCCTTGAACAGGAGAAATGCAGCTGGTTTATTAATTCGAGAATTATATTGCTGATATTGCATTGAATTACATTGAACTGAGTTGCAATGAAAGAGTGATGATGACACCAAATTACTTTCTAGCGAGCCATTTGACTTCGCAGCATTTTTATTCCCAATCGCCCGCTGTTGTATTCTATCTAGTAAGTGCAGGGAGCTAAAGACCAGATATGACCGTTATAAATTAGCTTTTTGAGAAAATACGAAAAAAGTTAACTAAAACTTCGTTTGTTTAAGAAGGCGAAGATAGTAAACATTGTTTACTGACTGATAGCCAAGGAAGATTAAGCCTCCCTATTTTTTCAGTATGCGAAATGAAAATGGTAAATAAGAGTATCGGACACAGTTCTATAAACCTGAGCCTCAAAATGCTCAAAAATAAATTTAAGAAAACGTGAATAAGTGAATTTTTCGAAACAACAGACTAGCTGAATTTTCCAGTGACCTCAAAAAGAGGGAACGTACGTCCCTGAAAAGTTTGATTCCGATTTTTATTTCAGGATTAATTTTATGTTACGAATTTTGGCTTTTCAAAAATATTCAATTTTTGAATTTTTCTTTCAAAAAAAAAAAAAAAAAATTAAAAAAAAACATTTTTCATTCTTCCCAACTTTTTTTGCAGTTTCTAAAGCATTGGAAGCATAAATTTATTCGGTCCGTGTTTTGTGTTTAACACATCCTTTTCAAAAAAAAAAGTGAGAAATGTATCACTCAAAGTATTGTCCATGGGAGCGACTCGCTTTTACCCACCTCTCTGTGGATTTTCAAATAATAATAACAATAATAATTGTATGACGCGACAGTCCACAAGGCGACCAGGGCCTAGCTTGCTCCTCAACTAATCGTGTTGTGCAGGCTACTGTTCTGTCACGAGTAGAAGGGACCTACAGTTTATTGCCGACTTCAAACGGCGAAGTTTGAGAAGCTTTTTTCCTAGACAATTATTACTCTTTGAGAGTCAGCAGCTCGAAAGAGGTGGTGCCGTTAAAAATTCGAGGTGTTCAGCCGGGAATCAAACTTGGACAATGAAGGTGTGAGTGTCGCTCTCCATCGCTCTCCACCCACTACTCCACGGCGGCCACGATAGTTGTGAGTCCTCTCTAGCGTCAATCCAATCAAAGACTTCCTTAAAAGATCCGGAAAGGAGACTTCTCAAATTGTTTTAAATCCGCCGAAAAAGCCAGAATTCGGAAGTTGTAAGGTCAGGAGAACACGGCGGGTGATGTAAGACTCCCATTTTCGGGTTTACAGGTAGTTTTTGACCGCTACAGCCACGTAGGTTCAAGCCTTTTCATGTCGCACTTTTAGCTTGCTATACCTTTCGGTCGCTTCTAATCGTTTTTCATGCAATGCACGCCAAACAAATTATTGGTAGTCAATAGTGCTTCTCATCAATGGTTTCTATTAGTTTTGGCATTTCATAGAACACCACACCCGTCTGGTTTCATCATGGTAAGAACAAGACGATGATGGAACAAGTTAACCAGGTTTTGCATAGTATTTCTTTTTCCTGGGGTTAACGCATCACATCCCCTTTTACCTCTAGTCACGATCATGTTACAAAATCCTATCCTTTAATGTTTTTCAAGAAACAGTTCCAATATGAACTTTTGACGTCTATCGACTTCTGGGAGTGCCCAGTGATTCTGCGAGTTATTGAGAAAAGCCTCCACTTAAACTTAACTTTTTCCACCTTTTTCTATACCTGGGCATGTAATATCTGCCCACAGGTTTTCAATGGGATCAGGGTCGTGAGCTTGAGCTGGCCAATCCATAACCTCTATTTCATTGGCCTGAAACCATTCCTTTGCCAACTTACTGGTGTGTTTCGGGTCGTTATTTTGTTGGAACGTCCATTTTAGCGGCATGTTGTCCTCAGCAAAGAGCAGGATAGTGTTCTGCGGTATTTCTACGTATCCATTCTTATCCTTTATATTATTAATTTTATGGATGGGACACATACAGAGGTGTAGTCTGTACGAGAAGCAGCCGCAAATTATAATACTTGATAAGCTAAGTTTTGCTGTTTTTATGATGTATCGGGGATGATATTCTGTTAGAGGGTCGCTTTACATACTGACGAGACCCTTTTTGACGATATACGAGACGAGACCCTTTACCTTCGTATAGAATAATCTTATATTCATCAGTCCACAATTCGCTCCTCTACTTCTCAATGGGCAAATTGAGATGTTCTTTGTATAACTGAAGATGCCGGATCACATGATTTTTTTTTTTTTTTTCAAAAGTGACACCTTGCGTGGGCTGTGAGCATTTAATTTATGCTCTCGTAGTCGTCTTCTTGCTGCATGAACACCACAAATTAAGCTTAACTCATCGTCGATTTCCACAGCTGACATTGTTGGTCGATGTTTAGCGTATCTCGTGGAATATAGTACTGTAGCCTCCGAAAGAATTTCCTTTTTGCCTCGTTTTTATTTTTTTTTTGTTTTGTTGTTGTAAATAATAGCATTACGTATCATGGGGGTGTACACTTCCCTGTACGTCTTGCCTTGCTTTGTAAGACTTTCAAAAAAGTTATTTTTTCTTCGCTGCAATATTTGCCTCGTCCCCTTAAATTATGCAATCATGTATTTTTTTTTACATTATTCATAAATAAGATTTAAAAATTAAAACTTTCTTTTCTTCACAAAAAATCGAATATTTTACTGTAAGTTAATTCTTTTTAAAAATAATTTAACTTTCTGTTCGCTAAGAAAAATCAAATGTCCGAAAAATATAAGCCAGGGCTGTCGCATATAATATTTCACAAATTAAAACGTACTGACGACCAGTGGTACACAGAGTGCAAAATATGTGGCCAAATTCATTTTACCAGCAGGCACTACTATTTCACTGCTCGTAGCTTTACACGCATTTCCAACCCATCAAGCAAATTGTTTTGTGAAAAGTTCCCCAAATAATAGTCCTCTTCGGTTTCTTCAATAATTTTGTTCACTTTATTTATTACTCTTCCACATATTCTTGACAAAATATGCTACAAAGTCCTCTTCCAAAAGTGCTCTGTTGAAACGAAACGAAACAAAATCGCCTTTAGGAAGGCTGTTTATAGAAGGAAGAGTATTTCAAATTGCGAAATTTTGCTCAACTTAAAATAAGACAAGAACGGAATATTCTTCTCGTAATCTGATTTGAAAGAAAACTAGATAGTTCAGTAAGTCCTTCGGACCAGAGAAAAATGTTGGTATATTTTCCGGTCTTGTGGCTAACAATTAAGCCTCCATAAACTCAACTGAACTGAGTTCGAATGTGAGATGTGACAATATGACCATTGAATTTCATACTATTGGGATAAATGTGCACTTGATCCTTCAAATCGTGTACACGGTCTATTGCACAGCCTGCTGCACTAAAAGTTGCTTATGCCTGACAATCGCATAAGAATCAAATTGTCTGCAAAACGGTTCTCATGTTATAACATAACTTTTTAAAAATTGTGATTTGTCAAAATTTGCCGCATATAGTCAGAACTTTTTCTACTTCCTTCTTACCTTCCGAAAGTGACTAATCAGACAGCGCAGCTTTTCGTTAGCTTGAACTTATTCCCGGTACGAAAGCGGTTCTGTAGTTTTAAATGAAGTGCCTTGCTTGAAAATCAAGAATGCATATCAACGACGCCAAATTGTTTAAATCTGTCCGTTTCTCTTTCAGTTTAGTTACTTATTCTTCTATCTTAACTTAATAATCAGCTCCAATTCCAATCCCTTGGCCCGCGTTGCATAACTTTAGAGTGCAACGCTCCCACACCGAAGGTGTAGGTTCGATTCCCGGCTAAACACCTCGAATTTTTCACGGCACCACCTCTTTCAAGCTGCTCACAACACTTAAAGAGTAATAACTGTCTAAGAACGCTTCTTAAACTTCACCATTCGAAGTCGGCAAAAAACTAAAGGTCCCTTCTACTCGTGAGAGAACAGTAGCGCGCACAACACGAGTAGTTGATGAGCAAGCTAGGCCCTGGTCCCTCTGTGTGCTGTAGCGCCACATAATTATTAATTCCAATCCCAGCCAACGAAGACAATGACATCCGCTTCTGAGATGACGCAGCCAAATTAAGAAGTTCTTCAACCAATTTGATGTTCGAAGCTGCCTACAGCCCGCAAGAGAAAGTTTCAAATGAAGTAGAACTTTTGTTGAAGTCAGTCCCAGAAGCTGACAAATCACGACGAAGTTAGAGGCTCATGCAATGCCAGCCATTGAATTTCCAATTTCGCAAATTATTGGAACTAATTCACCCCTTTATAAGCTACTGACAACACGCAAAGTGCATTTACCGACTTCAAAGAAGCTTCTAAACATTCCACTATTTGGTGTAAGGAAAGTCCCTTCCCCTCGTGACAGCACAACAGCACACACGAGTATTTCCTAAGGCCCCTCTGGACTCCATCCAATACAAATTATTCACCCTGATAAGCTTTACATTCAAGGTCATTCCTCTTTCTTCTCCAATCTAAGCAAATTTTTCAGCTGCTCTCACTGTTAGTCAGCTTCTACAAAACACTGAAACGTCATGTTCATCACTGAGGCCCTAATGCGTGGCGTAATCTGTCAAATTTAATTTATTCGGTTTTGAAACGAAGTAAATCATTTTTCTATCGCAAATTCTTCGGAAATACCAGTCAAAAAGTGTGCATTTCTCCAAGGGCTACGACCATCGGTCTTACCCTTCGTCACATTTCTGTTTCATTTTAAAGCTTTCCTCCCACAGTAGCCGCGTAACAACCAAAAACAAACTACAACTGGATCAAGCAAATAACTTCCATTCCACCGCATGATGTGATAAAATTCGCACATCATTATTCACCTGCTTAGCACGAGCACACACAGCCCCCACTTCGCATTCTCGCGTCATCGCCGACACTCAGTCATCAGTTCGTTCACCCAGCTGCCATTCAGGCTGCTTCCTCAATCGATCTTAACCGTAAAGCCAGCTTTGAATAAACCCATCAATCCGGCAAAACCATCAAAAACATCCACTCGCGCACCAGCCACCCGTCCGAAAGCCCCGACATAATCCGATCGCAATCCCGCGGAGCCTCGCTCCATCCAGCTGACCCACTTATCTGAGCAAAAACAAGACAAAATTAAATATTTAATAACCCTTCACGATAAAAATCCGGCGAGTTATCAGGCAACCTTGTTTGGTGGGGTAACTCATTAGCATCCCAACATCTGTGCGACTCACTCGCGCCAACCAAGGGGACAAACTACGACAGCAGAGTCGCCGTACGAGTGTCTGCTTATGCAAATGCTGCTCCGTTTGATTACTCACCCCGTGGATTCGGTGTGCGGCACCGGGCGGACCATAATTCGTGAGAAAATTCGATGATTGAGCGCGCACCGGCATGGCGGGCGCTGCCCACCCCGGAGGCCAATTAATTCGCAATGGATAGCACGTCAGTGCGGAATGTCGGACGCTTGTCTGAACAAAACTTCACTGAGCACACTGAGTATCTAACGGTTTGGCATAGATTCGAGTATTTTTCGGTGGCCAGGCATCCACCATCTACACCGCAAAACATCGGGAGCCAAGTACGATTGTGTTCTTGTTGGCAATTACCAAACACTTAGGTTGCCCGGTCGACGCACACATTTGCTCAGTGATCGTCGAATTCTCCCCCAAGGAGGTTTTCGTTTTTCAAATATTTGCCCGGGAGCGGTCAGCGATTAATATCTCTTTTCTGTTGACCGAAGATGTGTGGCACTGGCATCCAATCGAGAGGGAATGCCAATTGACCCAACTTTCGGGAGTGAATGAAGCCTCGATTGCTGACTCGAAGAGCACTCCCCACATGGGTCAACGAAGTCTCGCCGAGCACAGTTCTCCGCGCAGAGAAGACTGCAATCATGAGCCCTCAAAATGGATAATCCCTTCTTCGAGGGTGTAATATATTTTTAATGACCACTGAAAAATTCTTATCCCTCGTTGACCCTTTCGGGTGAAACAACTTTCTGGCGGAATCAGTGGACTGGGTGAGTAGGTCAAGTGCGTTTGGAAATTGCTGTGGTTTGGTAATTCATTAGCACTTCACGTTGACATTGCCTGTGTTGGCGGCACTTTCTGAAATTGTAAAATTCCTGAAATTAGGTACAGAGTTGGAAAAGTTTGTGTGTTCCTTGGAAAGTTCATTTGATTTGAGAACTTCTTGTGTTACTTTTTGGCGGTGGGAAGGAGGGTTGGTTTGAAAGGAGTCTTAAATTGGAGGTACTATTGGAGAAAGGACTGCTATGAGGGTGCTTTCAAGGTTTGATTTGGGTTTGACTGAATTCTTTGGTGGAAATGTCGACTGTATTCTTGTTAATCGCTTCTGTGTGTTGCTTTGGCTGTGATTTGACACATATGGGTCTTTTCTAGCTTTGACTCAAATTTCTCTCGTTGCAGTTGGTGCGCGTCTTTCCTTTTAGCTCAGAAAAAATTGCATTTCGCAGATATTTTCCGGTCAAGTTGCAGAGACTTTCAAGTGCTAAAGGAAATGTTGTCAAGTAATTTGAGTGTTTAGGAAATTATTAGGATTTTATTTAACCATGCACTCACACGGAGATTTATTTCCCCACATTTTTTTTCTGCATTGGTTTTGCTCCAATGGCAATGAAATTGTTTTTCATTAGCATTGAATATTTTTAATGAAATTAAAGTAGCAGTGATATTGGTCCTACTCCTCAAAGGATGTTACGATTTTCCTGAGGATGGGTTAAGAGAAAGCCCCTATGTTTTGTGCTGTAACATATAGATTAAACAAAAACAATTTTTTTTGTAAGTTAGACTCAAAAACTGGTTTATTATGCTAGGCACAATGGATCAGTGGAAGTACTTACACTCAAAAACTGGTTCATTGTGCTAGGCACCAGGCAATATCTTACATTCTTGGTCTTTCAGAGGAAAGTTTAAGCTTAAGCTTTCAGCTCCAACCCTATCAGTACCAAACAGACGCCACCTATGATAATGGCAAAGGAATTGTTTTCCATTATTTTCACCTTCTCCACATCGTTTAATCAATTATCCAAGCACACTTATGTGCTCAAAGATGATGAAATGCCCTGTTCGTACGCCTGCAGTCTTTCGTGTTTAGAGATAACGAACTTCAGCGGGTATCTTGTTGGCGTTTGAAGCATGCACTTATTTAGTCTGCATTCTGGAGAACGGTGGTGGTGCTGTTGAGAGACCTAACTGGCGATGGAAGCCCTAACTAAGAGCATTAGCAGTCTCAAGGTGGGCTAGCGTCTTATAGTGCCCATTTTGATTATTGTCTAGAACGGTTCAATTTAGTCTCAGAACCACTTCAGAATCATTTAACTGAATAGACATTAAACAAATTTGCGGACGATTAAGTCCACACAGAACCAGTGCCAAGCTTGCTTCTATTCTCTCTAACATTTTTCGAAGCTTTTTTCTTCTTGGCGCTACAATCCAAGGTGTACCTGGGCATCAACCAACGTGCCTCTCTGGCAACCACGATCTCACGCCACCTGCCTCCAGTTGCGCACTCCAAGTTGGTTGAGGTCCTTCTCACTTATGTGCGCCACCTTAGCTCAGGAACCTCAATATTTTTCGAAGCTTTCTTCTTCTTCGTGAGGCGCTACAATCCGAGGTGTACCTAGACCTCAACCAACATGCCTCTCAAGCAACCACGATCTCTCGCCAGCTGCCTACAAATGCGCACTCCAAGTTGGTTGAGGTCCTTCTCACTTGTGTGGGCCACCTTAGCTCAAGAACCTCAATATTTTTCGAAGCTTTCTTCTTCTTCGTGAGGCGCTACAATCCGAGGTGTACCTGGGCCTCAACCAACATGCCTCTCCGGCAACCACGATCTCTCGCCAGCTGCCTCCAGTTGCGCATTTCAAGTTGGTTAAGGTCCTTCTCACTTGTGTGCGCCACCTTAGCTCAGGAACCTCAATATTTTTCGAAGCTTTCTTCTTCTTCGTGAGGCGCTACAATCCGAGGTGTACCTGGGCCTCAACCAACATGCCACTCAAGCAACCACGATCTCTCGCCAGCTGCCTCCAGTTGCGCACTCCAAGTTTGTTGAGGTCTTTCTCCACTTGTGTGCGCCACCTTAGCTCGGGCCGTTCTCTGTTGCATTGTCCCACTGGCTCAGATTCGAAAACTTTTCGGACCGCAGCAGTGCTATCTTTACGCTTTACATGGCTTAGCTATCTTAAGTGTTGAATGTGAAGATGTTTGACCATATACATGCCGTTATGCAGCCCATAAAGTCCGTCGTTGAATTTTCTCCTCCAGATGCCATCAACGAGAGCAGGATTAAAAATCGCATGCAGAAGTTTTCTCTTGAAATGAGGAAGGGCATCCTCATCCACCTTTGGTAGCTTCAAATTTTCCGGGCCATAAAGTAGGACTGGGATGATTAAGCTGTTATATAAAGCGAGCTTAGTCATTCGAGAGAGGGCTTTATTACCCATTTGCCTCTTGAGCCCAAAGAAACAGCGATTGACAAGAGTGATTCTTCGTTTGATTCCGGTACTGATTTTGTTGTCTCTATTTACTGCGGAGCGAAAATAGACGAAGTAATTGACTACTTCGAAGTTTCTGCTACCTAGTGTGATGTTGTGTTTGAGACGTCGGTGTTGTGTGTCCCTCTTTGACGACTTGCTGTCGTGTCACATTGTTTTACCCTCATTAACCGCCATTCCCGGCTGATAGCCTCGAATTTTTCACGGCACCACCTCTTTCGAGCTGCTGACAACACTCTAAAAGTAATACTGTCTAAGAACAAGTTTCTCAAACTTCACCGTTCAGAGTCGGCAACAAACTGTAGGTCTCTTCTACTCGTGAGAGAACAATAGCGCACACAAGACGTGTAGTTGATGAACAAGCTAGGCCACAGAGGACCAGTCTGTAGACTTTCGCGCCACACAATCATTATACTTAACCGCTAGATCCATTTTAGCCGCTTCCGCTTCAATGACAGCAAACGCCGCAATAACAGATCGCCGTGTTTGTTATGTATTACGTAAAGGTCATCGATATAAGGTAGCAGTTGAGACAACTTTGGAAGATTGTCCTCTGGTGTTGACTTGTGAGTTACGCGTGATCTTCTGGAGAATGATGTTAAAGAAGTCACATGACAGTGAATTGCTTTTTCTTACATCATTTTGGATATTGAAGGGGTCGGTAAGATCGTTACCAACCTTGACGGAGGAGCGAAAGTTCTCCATCGTCGTGCTACACAATTTGGCGAGATTGATAGGAGTGCCAAAACTTCACATGGCACTGTGTACCGTAGTTCGTCTCTGTCCACATTTTCAGTTGCGGCTTAAAAATCGACGAATAAATGGTAAGTCTCGATCTGTTCTTCTTTGGTGAAACGTTATCGCAGACAATAAGTACCTTTGAATGATGTTATTTTTACTGATTAAAACCAGTAATCTTATGAACGTGAAATTATGATGCTGCCTGAAAGATGGCTAAAGGCAATTGCTCAAAATGGGGAATGTATTACAAAACAAAGTTACTTCGTTCCAGGAAAAAATTTTCTCAAAACAAGATCCGCAATTACCTAGTACCTCACCTTATACTTAAAGAATTGCAAATAAGTGTCTTGTGAGTGAGTTTAATTCTGAAATAAAACTAACGATCTTTGGCGTGTGAATGTCGCACTAAACCATATTGCACTCAGGCTGCTATCAAATTCGTATGTGAACTTGGGGTTGGGTGGTCTAGCTACTTTCTAATAATAACAATTGTATGGCGCGACAGTCCACAGGAAACCAGGACCTAGCTTGCTCATCAACTACTCGTGTTGTGCGAGTTACTGTTCTCTTACGGGTAGAAGGGACTAACAGTTTTTTGCCGACTCAGATCGGCGAAGTTTGAAAAGTTTTTTTCTGAGTTATTTCTTTTTGAGTGCTGTCAGCAGCCCGAAAGAGATGATGCCGTGAAAAATTCCAGGTGTTCTGCCGGGAATAAGCCTGGACCTTCGGTTTGTGAGTGTCGCACTATAGCCTCTACACCATGGGGGCCACCTCACTAACTGCCAACAAAAATACTTCTAACGCGTACGTCTATAGTCTATTTATCTGCTAACAGTGACCAAATTCTGGTCGCAATCGTTGTAAGTCATTCAGTCTTCGAGTGCAAATCGTAGGTTCAAGTTGCTCTGTGGGCTGCTTTCAGCTACAGACTAGCACTCGGAAGCCTTCTTTGGCATCCCACATAGAAATGCGACTTTCTGCCGCTTCTACACATTCCCACTAAAAAGAACGAACACGACACATCACCAAAATAAAAAGAAACAATGTTCCTTGACTTGAGTTTCCTTTATGCTAAACCTGTAACTTTCTTATCATTCTTTTTTTTGGAATATTTTTACATAACGGTAGTATTACAGGCCGTACGCTATGAATGTCGTTTGATTTTATACTTTTGCTTTCCTGTCCCTAGTTAGTGCTCCTCTTTCTGTCATATGTCCTTAAGCTAACACTTGTCTTGTCCGTGATATTGTCTTCCAACGAAGGCCAGACCACAAGTTAGTCCCCTCTGTGTGTTGTCAGCAACTCGAAAGAGGTGAAGTTGGTCCGTGGAAACTTCAAAATGAGTTATAGTTCAACAAGGGAACCAAACTTTTAAGTTAAACATATCCAATCGGCGTGGCCACAGTTGCGTAGTGGGCAGAGTGCGACGCTCACACGCCGAAGGATCTAGGTTCGATTCCCGTCTGAACACCTCGAATTTTTCACGGCATCACTTCTTTCGAGCTGCTGACAACACTCAAAGAGTAATTACTGTCTAAGAAAGCTTCTCAAACTTCGCCGTTCGGAGTCGGCAAAAAACTGTAGGTCCCTTCTACTCGCGAGAGAACAGTAGTGCACACAACACGAGTAGTTGATGAGCAAGCTAGGCCCTGGTCCCCCTGTGGACTGTCGTGCCAACAACTATTATTATTATATCCAATCGACGCAGCAGTCTTCAGTTCAATGTATGCCTTACGTCACAAAATACGTTCAAAGGTCGTACAGCTGACTCAAATCTGCTTTCCTGCAGAAATTTTCGTTGAATGGTAAATAAAATACGAAAAACCACGAAACTCAATTAAAATCAATTACATTTCGTCCTGCCATTCGAAGCAATATGAATTTAGGAGGAGGTGGACCTTACGCAATTAACAAACCATATCACCTTTGAAAATGTATTCTTCTAAGGACCTTTAATTCAGGTTTGGTCCTACGGAGCCTATGGATTAAAAGCGTTTGACGGTACGCAAGCGACGAACTCGAGCTGTTGAAGTTGCGGCCATTTATCTTTTTTTTTTCCGGTGTCTTCGAACCAAACTTACAGCATTGCGTCATGTCCTAAGTCGGGCCAATAAATTGTTTCAAAGTTCCATTGTGTGATTTGTATTACAAGTGCATCCGTTGTCCTTGAAAGCCTGACTCACGTACACCTTTAAAGGGCCGCCTATCCAATTAATCAACATTCCTTGGAATTCCTGATGAATAAACAACGCCGCAGTCAGCTGTGATTTACTCCCCACGACCTCTAGGAATATCCCACTATAACGCATCACCCCTGGACAGGCGTAAACAATTTGCTGATTTCATATTTGAACTCACGGTGGCCGTTTAATGCTCCTCCACGCACCACAACTCTAGCCCCTCTTTCGTTGACCATCAAATTTATTGAAATTCCTGACTAACGATCCGTGAAGGGATTTTACGTTTTACCTCGTGCCCCTGTCGACTCACAGCCTGAACAAATCGCCGCGCACTTCGTTTCAAGTGGACCAACATTCAACGAAACGACATGGAGCAGAGTAAATTGCGACCAATTTGCTGAATCAGCGCATAATAGCAATCGCTAATGTAGATTTGAGTGTCGCTCCTAGAGGAACAATAGCGAAGCCACGATTTGGCTTTGGCATCTTGGGGCGCCATTAAGATATTAAATAGCACCTAGAGTCGTCATACGAAGTGCCTGTCAGATAAAACAAGAGACAGATGACAGAAGTCAGTTAAATGCACGCAGGTCAAATGATGCATCACCAGTGGATAGCTTCACAAAGCACCCCTCTGTGCAAGCAGCTCTATCGAAACCAGATTGAAACTGATCACCGTCTTGATTGATGATCATTGGCATCGGGTATCGGAGGGGTGATCGATTGAAGTGTAAGCATTCACTCAACCGTCATAAAATGGGCGGGCATTCATTAATCCTCCTTAGGCCCTTGATGGATGACAGTCTTCATCTCGAAAGCGATCCATTTGAGATCACTTTAAGCGAGCGATAACAAACTGTCATCGCCTGAAGTTTGGGGGCGACAAACTTCAGCACATCAGACGCCACTCGGCAGCGGTATACATTGTGTGTGTTCGTTTTTTGTTTTGCTGTTTCGATTTTGTGTTGAACTGGTTTGGGATTGCTGATGGAAATTGAAATTTTATTGATGCTTGGATAAGACTTGCTGGGTGTTGACTGGAGACCTCAGGCTGAGTAAAAGTGTTTTATGCCTCAAGTGGGTTATTCAACATTCATTATCGCTTATTCTGAATTGCGGTTCAAGTGTTCACCAGTATGACATCATCGCGTAAAAGTGAAGAGGTTTGGATTCTTGTCCCAAAGGCTGGGAGGTGCTGTGCTAGCCTGTCTCGTTTTACTTTCTCATCGCTCTGAAACTTGTATTTCTCAATTCGGTCATTTTGCACAGTTTTGGTTGGCCAGTCGAAAAATCCCCTTTCCGTGGCGATATTATCACCGAATTCCGTTAAAATTGTTCACATTGCTGTAATAAGATTTTGAGCAAATCTACTCCTCAGTTAAACTTCTTTCCTTTCACAGTTTGTCAGCTCTGTAGGTTCTGAATTCAGGAAAGATTTGATTCTGGAGCTCTTTCGTGCCTAAAATTTTCCATTTGCCATACAAACTTAGCTCAAGCTGATCAGCTTCAAAATGTGTAGCTTGCTGGGGTTGGGAAACACTGCGCTGAAGCGCTCAACCTTCAAACAACTACAAAACTGGTCCATTGTCTTACCATGCAGTAACGTACATTTAATGTAATTTCTTGGTCTTCCGAAGGACTACCAGTAAACACTTCTTCTGTGATAGAGAGCCTTCAGCTTCTATCACACGCCAAACAGCCGCCACCGGACACAAGCAAAGGCGAGTCATTTACAGAGAAAGTGCTCTGAAGTGTCTTCACCTTCACCGCAGGCGTTGCATAAGTTGTCGTCACTAAGCCCAAGCAGACTTAAGTGCTTAGGACAGGTGAAGTATCCTCCTTGTAAGCCAATAAGTCGTCTGCCGTGTTTTCGATCTAGAGATTAAAGAACAGGATTTCTTGTTATGTTTGGGAGAAGAGTCACTCCATCTCTGACTGTACTGTCGAGAGACCTTACCGTCGAGGGAAGCCCTAACCAAGGACGCGGGTAGTCCTAAGATTGGTTCGGTGTAAAAGCCCTTAATCCCTGCAAGTTCTGAGGAAGACTGCCTTCTGCGCAAGGTTTCTCCTTCAAATCAGTTTAATCTCACCTTTTCCGAAGTTATCTATTTCTATGGGCTCAGGACATACAAAGCCTTTGCTTCTGAAACTAGTTTTCTCCACAAATTCGTCTCAATCCGACGGCATTTTGCAGTTGTTCGTCTATGAAGTTCCGAGATTAGCAGAGGTCTCATTTTGCAGCTCTTTTTGAAGCAGATTTCATTCATCAAGAGGTCCCTCCCCTGCTACAGCCTTCATCTCTTAATGCCTCATTTAAGCCCCTCCTTCAGATTAGACACTGAGAACCGTTGGAAAGAACCATTGGCTATTCTTCACCGAATCCTCCTCCTGTCACAGCTACGCGCGACGAAAAGAAAATTCCCACCCTCCCCCTATCGCCGGTCAGATCATAAAACAATGTTCCCCATTTCCAACTCGCCCATCAGAGATTTGCGCTATAAGCCCTCGGACTATAAATAGACTTGACATTTCAAGTTAATGAGTTGACTTATAGCACGCGAAATTAATTTACAGGCCCCACGGATCAAATTCGATTTCTGCCAATTAAACCATGAAAATGTGGGACGTCAGTTAAGCGCGCGAATCTGCCCCAGAGCGGTGTGAGATGTCATTTGGGAATGGTTCACTGCATCCATCAGCGATGGGCGAGCGGATTTTCTTTTGATTGAGCCTCCATGCCAAAGGCTATTTCCGACACAGGTCGATGCAACATAATTAATCCAGAGCCGATAATTAACAGCGGAGGGTAGAGCATGATCTCATAAAGAGCTCCAATTAATTGACTTCCGCTGACTACCGCTTCTCATTTAATTACCATCAATCTGCGCACCCGATCTGGACCTCGCACAAGCACCGGCAAAGAGCTGCGATTTTTTCAAATTACCAAACAGCACATTCTGCGCGGCCAAACGAGCAAACAACGACCAATTCACGTTTGAATTCACGTTTGAATAGGTCGTTGGCGCCGAGCCGCCGCAATACGTTGAACTCGCGTCGAGCCTGGTCGTTAGCGAGTTAGATTGTTACATTTCTGGCAATTTAATTTGACTCCACGGAACCGCACGTGAGCACATCATAGATCCGAACTGCGCACGGCAGCTACACCGCAAGGCACGACACTAATGGTCGCTTGGTCGCAGACATTCCCGAAAAAACAATGTCGTGTCGCGCAAACATATTCCGATGAGCTACTTCCTCTATGCCCAGGAGCATGCACACGAAAGGACCCACCGAATATGACTACCGTGGCGACGGCGGCTGCACAGGTGGTTGCCCAAGTCGACAATGGCAGTGCACTGTCAGCTGAATGCACCTTTTCATGCCGTGTCGGGTATCCGTATTTCTTCTCTCCTCCTTCTTGCAGTCAACAGTCAACCTTCGACTTGGTCGGCGGCTATTGACTGCGCGGCCGACATGCAATCTGGCACAGCAAGGTGATTGCTGCTGCCCAATGCGCTTGAAAGTGAATGATTTTGCCAACTTTTTCCGGTTTCCTTGGTGGTAATCGATCGACTGATTGTGTAGCAGATATGAATGGAAGAGTAGGGTGCGCTTAGGCGACCGTGTGTCTCGTTAGATTCTTGGCTGCGGACTGCTGACATTGGTGGGGAGATCTATTCAATTGACGTGAATGTACAACGCTCATCAGTGACAGATAATTGGATGCCCGGAAACGGGGAATGGAATTGAATTGTGAGCGTTACTGGTCCATATTTCATTTTAGGAGGACAGTGAGTGAAATGTCGCAGTCAAAGCAATGGGCTGCTAAGTTGGCAGATGCGGCTAATGGCATGCAATCCATCTAGGGATCAATTTATTGTATACTCCGTTCGAATTGCCGGTTTTGTGTGGTAAATGTGCCTGTTTTGTCCTTCACTTTAGGTTGACGCAACTGTCAGGAATCAACGGTTTTCAATCGGCTGCCTGCAGTTGGGTGTAGTCTTTCTCTTTGCGGTCGATTTGCGGACACCGGAAGGATTTCCATCCTTGTGTGTATTAATTATTTAAAATACCAATTCATGATAGTGAGCGAGAATTAAAATGTTTTTTTAGATGTCGTAACGCGGTGGATTCAAGATTAATAATAATTTTGTTGAGTCGGCATTAAAGTGGAGTTCTGCTCCACTCAAGAAACAATCAAGAAAACACACAGAAGAGGCTGACGCAAAAGAAAAGTCTTGTACCCGCTTTGCCAGTAGTGGCACCCTCTTCTGTGTGCTCTCTTGTTTGTTTCTTGAGTGGAGGAGAACTCCAGTTTAACGCCGACTCGAACGGTATGCAATTTATCATTGAAAACTTATTTTTGATTTCGTCAGTTACAAAAAGGAGGTATAGGAACATAAGTAAATAAAAGTCAACTCAGAGATTGCAGTCTAGGCCTCACGCAAAGGAGTCTTCGTCCTCATCTATTTTTGCCCGACGCCATATCGCAAATTTAAACAACTACTTGAGTTGTTTTCTTTCCTAAATCAATATTATTTATGGATATGGAGCCATTTTGGAACATCGCCCAACGAAGTCTAACTTCTCGGAATGCATGGGGCTTAGGGAATGTCAATGCTATACAAATTTTTCAAAAAGGCGAAAAAATTTGTCCCGAAACCCAAATCATGCACAAATGTTTCCAATTTTGTATATTAGTATGATAGGAGGAGGTTTTGCTGCCCTTTGAACCACCGGTGCTTAGTTCTGGTGATCAAGACGACTTGTGCTTTTCGAGGTTATGAATTTGAATTTTCTTTTCGATTCCCAAAACTAAATGTCCTCAAATTCTTTTAGAAAAAATAACTCAACCATCACAAAATCAACGCCAAACAGTGATTTTCGCGGAGGACACTATAATTTGATGAGTCCGGCATGCATTGCAGTTGTTACTTTATATCTCGATCAAACTTTTCCATCTCTTCCTCTATACCTACGGCAGGTGCTGTAACTTAATTCAAGCCACTTAAGGGTATAAGCAATCCCTTTAGTGAACGCCAATTGTAAAAAAAAAACAAGACTTCCCCTAATTGCTGACCATACCAGGTATAACGTGATAACCAGTAACCGGTATGAAGTGAGCGTCAAGATACAAATGTCTCGATAGGGAACATTTGTTATGAGCGAGCCCTTATTTTTTTTTTGTTTGTTTGCTATGACATTTGTGAAAAATATTTACTATACATCAAGTCATTGAACAAACAACATCATATTTTTTTCATCGTGTTAAAAATGTCGAACTTTGTACCAGAAAATGATGATTTGCGGAAAGCATTATTTTTTTGTCTTCATTTGAAGAAAAGTGATGCAGAGTGGCATCGAATGCTTGTCGAGGGATATTGTGATCATGCTCTATCAGAAGCAACATGCAAAAGATGGTTTCAACGGTTCAGAAATAATGATTGTGGTGTGAGAAATGAAGAACGTGGAAGACAACCAAAAATGTTTGAATACGCCGAATTGTAAACGATATTGGATGGGGATGACACTTTGAGTCAAAAGCAAATAGCAGCAATGTTAAATGTTGCACAACAAACAATTTATGACCGTTGTAAAGCTATGGGAAAGATCCAAAAGTGTGGAAAGTGGGTGCCGCATGAATTGAATGATAGATAGAAAACCGAAAAAAACTTGTGAAATTTTGCTTCAAAGACACGAAAGAAAATCGGCTCTGCATCGGATTATTACTGGCGATGAAAAGTGGATTTATTTTAAGAATCCTAAATGGAAAGAATCATGGGAACCATCAACATCGACTGCTAAACCAGATCAATTCGGCAAGAAGACAATGCTGTGTGTTTGGTGGGACCAGAAAGGTGTGCTGTACCACGAGCTCCTTAAACCTGGTGAAACCGTTAATACTGATTGCTACAGACAACAAATGATCAATTTGAACCATGCATTGATCGATAAACGCCCGGATTGGGCCAGAAGACACGGCAAGGTAATTTTGCTCCATGACAATGTACCTGCACACAAAGCAAAACCGGTTCAGGATACAATCAAAACACTTGGCTGGGAGCAGCTACTCCATCCGCCGTATTCCCCAGACTTGGCTCCTTCCGACTACCATTTGTTTTCATCGATGGGACACGCATTGGCAGCACTTTGATTCCTACGAGGAGTTCGAAAATTGGGTGTCTGATTGGTTTGCTTTAAAAGACGAACAATTTTATTGGCGTGGTATTCAGAAAGTGCCAGAAAGGTGGTCAAAATGTGTAGAAAACAATGGCCAATACTTTTAATAAAATGTTTTTACTTTCCCATTAATAATTAGTGTTTTATTTCATTTCATACCGTTATATCTGGTATGTTACTGTTTTGGCTTAGATGAATTTGCGACTATATCTAACAAGCAGCTAGTTATTCATTCGGCAGAATTTCGACAGAAAAGCTTAAATGTCTGTAACTAAGTGAATTTAGCCTGATCATAAGCGGGGAGCATCTAAAAAGAGCACTCTCAGGACTCAAATCAGCGCTGACTGACTGTGGGATATTCTCACTGGGCACTGATTCATTGTGGCTGCTTCCTCTAAGTTTCACATTGCCAGATCTGCCATGGCAAATTCTTTTTCAAGTTAAATGCTGCATTTGTTAAAGCCAAACTTCGTATGCATGCAATCTCATTTCGGCTTAGTAAAAAATTACTACAGCGCTAAAAACTTGACGGTGTTCTCTTTGCAAAATTAATATTTCCTGCGAAGATCCTTAATAATAATTGTTGGCGAGACAGTCCACAGGGGGAATAGGGCCTAGCTTGCTCATCAACTACTCGTGTTGTGCGCGCTACTGTTCTCTCACGAGTAGAAGGGATCTACAGTTTTTTGCCGACTCCGAACGGCGAAGTTTGAGAAGCTTTCTTAGACAGTTATTACTCTTTGAGTGTTATCAGCAGCTCGAAAGAGGTGGTGCCGTGAAAAATTCGAGGTGTTCAGCCGGGGATCGAACCTAGACCCTTCGGCGTGCGAGCGTCGCACTCTACCCACTACGCCACGGCGGCCACGAAGCGAAGACTCTTACTTACACAAAAAACTGATACGCTCCCACTCTCTGAAATTTCGTTTTATGACTGATTACTTAACAAATGGATGAACGCTTAGAATAAACTCGCTAAAAATTCTCCTGTAAGTCTTTAAAACGTGCCCTAGAAAACTTTAACACAGTTCAGTTGAGAAGCAGAACTGACAAAGCCAATCCAATCAGTAAGCATTCCAGCTTCTTCCTCATCCTGCTTAAGCTTCCCATGAACAATAAAACAAATATTTTGCTGCAAGACAAAATCGGTCAAGAGAAAGTATTAAGCCTTTTCGAGGTCCTGGCAACACTCTGAATTTTCATCATTCCGTAGAAAAGTGAGTTGATCTCTTCCTCCTGAGTCATATCTGCCCACCGAACTCGGTCTGCACAACCAACGCACTTGTCACAATTTTTCCTTCATTTATTCCAACTGCCATTGCTGAAAGAGTCTTTCAACTTCAGAAGCGAACCCACAGAAGCAAGCAGCAGTTGTGATCTCATCAGAAACCGACATCGTCGAGATTGAAAAAATGCAAGAGTCGTAAACCGTACGGTTCCTCCAAATGATAAGCCATTTTATTTTATTTCTGCTCAGAGCTGCAAATGGTTCTTTTCCAGGAATTTCGCAACCGCTGCTCCGTCCCCATGCGTCATCAAATGTCACACACGATAGAATACTACTAAATATTTAAAACCATTCCTCTGCGCTCTGTGAACCCAAACGCATAAAGTACCGATTGCCAGCAGACGTCGGCGTCGTTCGTAAACAACGCAGCGATTCATTTATCTCATCGGATCTGCCATACTTTCATGGCCAGACCGAGGTTATTACCACCATAAAACCCGTCTTCACAGCCAGAGGAAGAGAGGGGGAGAGCGCTACACCAAATGGGAAGTGCGTCGCTGCTGCGGAGCACTTTCGTGCTTCCCATCATCATCCCTCTTCAAATTGTCACCGCTCTTCAGACATCACACACATTCTGCGCATAATAAGCTGTGAAACTGCTCCTAAGCACCAGCGCTGCTCTAACAGGTGCATGCAGTGCGCAGCATACCACAGGCCATCAATAATCGACAACCTTGAGACGAGGCACGAACTAAATTCGAATTCTCCAAGGCAATACCATTCCTTAGTCGCTCCCAGGCAGTAAATAACAGCCACAGAGAGGGCCACCACCGATGTGCCTATGAGCCAGCGCACACCACAGCTGGAGCAATTCGCACTGCAGCACCGCACTCAGGCGGCCGATTGAAATTCACAGTGCACAACCAGATCCGGTTTGCAGTAGTTGCCCATCAAAGCGCTTCCCGTACCACAATGAAGTGTTATTTAAGGTTGGAGTTTCCACCTGAACGAGCCGCTCTTTGCGCGGTGCACGGCGAGGGCCGAGGGGACAGCCCGAGGCAGGCGCCTCCTGACAAGACGTTTATTGCACCGCCCTGGATGCACAAGTTCGATTTTCCTCCCGCCTATCGTTTGCCAAATCCGCATATTGATCCATCAAGGACTCACATATCCATCATCGCGCCGGACTTTATGCTGACAGCTTCGTCTTCCCGGTTCTTCAACGCGAACGCACATCGCTTATGCAAGCAGTCTCCCACCACGACCGGCGCAGCGTCTCCTCGCGTGCAGACGATTCTTTGTGCGGGCACAGACGTCAGGCACCAAATAAACGAAAAAGAAATCCCGCTTTCAGCTTCGGTTATTTTATTTGAGAGCAATTGAGTTTTGGACTCCGGAGGTTGTTGTTACTTGAACGAGCAAGACTCCCCGGCTCGCGCGCTATCAAATGGCGGAAGTGCTCTCTCTAAAAGCAGTTCCATATACATTTGCGATGCCATGGTGACTGCCGTGGAGCCGCAGCTCTAGATGGAGGGACGTTTGCTGTGCCATTGATGTCGTTCGGTTACGCTTTGCTGAGCGTACAAACTAATGCATATGCATTTCTTCTTCTGTGCGCTCTGTATCGATGGATTCGAGTGGAAAAAGCTGTTTCCCGGGCGGCGAAGGATGCAAATATAACCCTTGATTGAAGGAAAATGAAACACTGTGTTACAAAGCAACTTCTAAATTTGATCACTGAAGCCAAGAGTCTTAGAATTTACTTATTCTAAGCCTTAAGGCGCTGAGTAGAAATTAATGGGATATCCAACGGGAGTTTAATTATCTTTTGGGGGGGAGGAAGGTCTTGTGGCATTTACTTAGGTGACGAGGAACAGCCATATGTCACCGCATCGGAGTAAGGGCGGTGCAGTGGCTCAGGGGGTGCTCTTTAGTGTTGTCATGCTCTTCGCATATGGTTTTATACTTGAGTTGAAGTTGTTTGGCGTAAATAAAGCACGCAGTGAGGACGCCCAGTGAACAGGTGCCAAAGTTGCGGAGATTTAAGCCTCATTTACCAACATGCTTGAAAATTCAGCACCCTTTCTGCTAGGTTTACGATCCAAGTCTAGAACAAATCCTGAACTAAGGTCGCAGGAAGTTTCAACTCTGGTCTTAAGGTCACTTCTACGGCAGTTTTTTGGATTGTATAGAGACGGAGAAGGTATTGTTTTATTACGGTCTTCATTTATTCCATTCGTGCCATTCCCTTACTGTCGTCTGCAAGTCAATTGAAGAGGACAATTCCTCTCTTTTCTCTAAACTGCAAAAAAATGCATCGCTAAGCAAATCAAAGGTGACGTCCAATATTTGTCCTGTGTCCCGAGAGAAGAACATTTTAAAGTTTAAAGGGATTAGAGATTGTCCAAGACGACTAGGCCATCTACATCTTATGGCCGCCACTGCTCCGGCTTGAAAAGTCTACCTCCGAGCCATTGGGACAACGCAACGGGGGACGTCCCAGGCTGAGATGGCACACACAAGTTGAGAATGACCTCAACCAACATGGAGTGTGCAATTGAAGGTCGCTGGCAAGAGATCGTCCTGGGTGGGGAGGCTGGTTGGTTGTGGTCCAGGTTGATTGTGGCCCAGGTTGACTGTGGCCCAAATTGGGTGTGGTCCAGGTTCGTTGTGGTCCAGGTTCATTGTGGTCCAGGTTGGTTGGGGCCAAGGTTGATTGTGGTCCAGATTGAGTGTGGTTCAGGTTGATTGCGGCCCAGGTTGGTTGTGGCCAAGGTTGATTGTGGTCCAGATTGAGTGTGGTTCTGGTTGTTTGTGGCCCATATTGGTGGAGGTGCAGGTCGGTCGAGAACCACGACCACCCCGAACTGTAGCTCCATGCAAAGAAGAAAAAGAACATGTCCAAGAAAGAAGTTCACGTATTTTTCGCTTCAAACTTCAGACTCCTTCACAACCTGAAAGCGATTGGGGATATTAAGGGATCTTCGAATAACCAAGTCTTGAAGAGATAAGCAACTCGGGAGTGTGATTTTGGGAGCTGCGCGTCGGTCTTGTTTGGACATAGCCTGAAGTCTTGATCCGTGTCCGACTAAGTAACTTTTTTTTTCCACTTTCTACTGTGATAAGGTTTATCCCCTGAATCTTATACTGTGACGAAAAATCCCCTCTGTACCCTCTTTTCTCTGCCTAGGCTTAAGTACTTCCTAAAGAGGTTTTACCAAGATATTTCCATGCTGCTATTGGTTTCAAGAACATTAACTTCCAGTTCATTCATAGTAAACGGGAAAGCATTTGGGATCTCTTTCGAAAAGGAATCTGCCTGTAATGGGCTGTCTAAATATGAAATGACCACAAAGCAGCAACTTTTTGGCCCAACAGCAGGTGAAGGAGTAGTCTCCGTACCCCTTCACTTTACACACTACGCTGCAAGTTTGAAACAAAGAAGTAGAAAATAAGCCAAGTCTTCATCCCTCATCCTCCCTCACCCTTACTTGCGCGCGCTTGAAAACAAATAAACCTCCCCAACCCTAAGAGCGTTTACTAATGTTCAGGACACACTTTTGATACCCACTACTGTCTTGTCACGCGCTTCCCTTCCAACTCCCCCACCGTTCTATGACAACTAATCCGATAGTTGAACATCCACTCCACCCAAGACTCCGAAGCCACTGAACACAAACAAAAGATTTATGCACTCATCCCAACGCTTCACCTGGGCTTCATTCAGATGTATGCACACCGTTTGCCACCACGGAGTTCACAATGCATCAAACGCCGCCAAACACCAGCATCTACAGCATTTCAATTGAAACAAATGGCATACTTAAGACATTTTCACTCCACTTACCCACCAGGAGTGCTCCTTGTACCATCCTCTTCACCAGAGCCATCCTTTCCACCACCACCATCTCCATTGCTTGCGGAGGATTCGCACTCGGAATGGTTGCATTTTTCGAGGGCGCACACATCGCAGGGCCCCCTGCGAGCAAGCCGTGATAACATCATCAATTTACATAAAATTGTATCCGCACTCGGGGCGCTTTGTTGGGATGAAGGTGTTAGAACGGAGCCATATCAATTTCCACTTAATGCTCAGACAGTGGAATCGTGTTTATTGCCTGACGATGGCAGCACTCACTTAAAACGCCTTCGCTTCGACATAATAAAATCACTTGACGGCTGCCTTAGAGTTTTATGCGGCGGTCTGGTAATAGACAATTCAGTGCTGTGGTGATTGGTAGTGGGAACACGACTATTGCAGGATTATTTAAATGAATACGGATAGACGGGGAGATTGGCTATTACTGAACGTGCTAACAAGTGTTCGACTTGTGCCTGTTTTTGTTTCTGTTTGAAGACTTTTTGAGGCTTTTGGATGTGGAAGGAAAACTGAGGGAATAAAAGACCGTGAAGCCTGTTGTCTGGTCTTGTCTGTGGTTGAAGGCAACTCTTAGCAGTCTTTATTTCTGATTTTTACCAGAGTCACAGTCAGTTCCGACCGACGTGGTTCACTGTGTCAGTGCGTAGACTAATCGCTGAAGGAATGTCTAACTTCTGCTACTGGCCAAGGGAAAATATTAGTTCTGCGAAGTCAGAGTGTTGCACGTGTTTTTTTTTTTTTTTTTTCATGGAGATTTACGAGCGTACTCTATTGTGGGAGACAACCGTCTAGCCGTACGTTTACATGTAATAAATAATAATAATTGTTGGCGCTACAGTCCAAAGGAGGACCAGGGCTTAGCCTGCTCATCAACTACTCGTGTTGTGCGCGCTACTGTTCTCTCACGAGTAGAAGGGACCTACAGTTTTTTGCTCACTCCGAAAGGCGAAATTTCAGAAGCTTTCTTAGACAGTTAGAAAGGTTAGTAGAGGTGGTGCCGTGAAAAATTCGAAAAATTGATGTTGAGCTAGGAATCAAACCTACACCCATCGGCGTGTGAGCGTCGCACTCTACCCACTACGCTACGGTGGCCACAATGTACAACACTAAAATAGTTTGGATATGCAGAGTATATGGAAAGAACAGCTTCAGCTTGAGGAGCGTTCGAAGCAGACCGACAAAGTTGACGCAACGCATTACATCCAATCCTCAAATCTTTCTGTTTGCAATTGGCGACAGCTAGCCAGATATTCGTGTTCGAAATAGGTAACAGCTAGTCAGACTGTTATGTCAGGCATACATTGAAAAAAGACAAACATTAGGCACATCATTGCTCAGAAGATCCATCTTTATCAGAAGGGTAATCGGCTTTTAACAAATCACTCAATAAGTCCCGGTTAGTGGCGCCCTCTATGTGCTCTGGAACTTATTGGGTGATGTTTTATGTTGTTCTTGTGGCTATAGAGTTGGAGTTGAGCTCAGTTGCTTATGACGGAAACTTCTGTCTTCTATAGACACTTTACTTACTTCAGATATGCATATTTTAAATAATTGAGGTCCTTGAGAAATCAAAAAAACAGATTTTACCGAGAACTTCACTTTGCCTGAGTCCAGTAAGTGGAGCATTAAATTCAGGAAAGAAGCCTTAACTGCAAAGTCTCATACCTAAACGATATTTTAAAATTGTACGAGCTCTACAGTAAGGTCACATGCACGTTTCATATAAAATGCATACTTCTCCCATGAGACCTTTTGTGTGTGAGAGACGCACTTAACGCAATACGCCACATCGCAGTTGAATCAGCTTTGCGATGAGAAATATCAGAAATTTAATGGCTTTGTTTGAAATATCCATACTCTCTACATGGCCTAGCCATCTGAAGCGCTGTGTCCGAAAACGCTTAACCAGACGCATGTTTCTGTACAATCCATAGAGTTTTTCATCGTTTTATTTCCGGGCCCATCCCATCGGATTTCCTGGATGGCGGTAATGTCTGCTTTGTAGCAGTCAAGGGCCTCCGCAAGTTGTTTGGCCTGTTAAGGGACCTCACATTTCACGTGAAAAGCCGAAAATCATTATCCTTAAAACGTTTGCTGGGGTCGTCAACAGTTAATCTGTCCTTTCCCGAGGTGTGATATCGTCTCTGAATTGGTGTTGTTTTACGTGGTGAGGAAATTACCCTCACGCACAGCCCACAGACTGGTACGCCAGGCCCGTTATTTAAACCCTTGGACAGAGGTGTTCGCTGCATGCATTCGTTCACCATAAAACGGGTGTTGTGATGGCTCATCAAGGGGGCGCCGCGAGGAGGCTGTATGTCAACTTGACCTGTGCACTAACGAGGATAGTCTTGGCAGTTCGCCTTGTTGAGCACAATCAACAACGTTATCTCGCGTGGGCTGGCCCATGCTCTACAGTCTGTCTTCTATGTCTTCTCCTTAAATAATGCATGATCTGTAATCCATAGCAAATCCTCAAAATCAAATACCCTGCATCAAATGTTCAGAAAACCATTCACACTCATTTCGTTTACACTAAAGTAACTCGTGGCCACCGTGACGTAGTGGGTAGAGTGCCACACTCATACACCGAAGGTTCATTTTTTGATTTTTCACGGCACCACCTTTTTCAAACAGCTGACAACACTCAAGGAGTAATTACTGTCTAAGAAAAATCTTTTCATACTCCGCCGTTTGGAGCCGGAAAAAACTGTAAGTCCCTTCTACTCGTGACAACACCGGAGTCGCGCACGCAAGGCCCTGGTCCCCTGTGGACTATTGCGCCATCCATCTGTTAGGTCTGTTTCCATTTGTGTACAGAAAATCGTAGTTGAATAGTTTGGGTAAACATCTCTTGGAGAGAGTAACTCTGCCGAAACTTGTGAAACGACTTTTCGTAGAAATTCGCAGAATTCAATGTAAACTGCTATCAGATATATGAAATGTCAGAGGTTTTTTTATTTTCACTTTGATAGTCCTCTGCTGCACACAGATTTTTCTCCGGCAGAAATTCCTAAAAAGAGATAATATTTTACTCTCTCATTAGCTCAATCTTCTACGAAAATCCAGCAAATGGAACGTCTTTTGACAGTTTTTCTGCGAATTTCGTAGGCATTCGTAACGATTCAGTGCAATTGGAACAGACCCATTATTGTTATAAAAGTAACTCGTACGAAGCTCAATTAAAATTTGACATCTGACAATAAAGTTACATCTTCCCTTTCTTGAAGGTTACAAAGGTTGCATAAAATGTTCAGAATTACATTCACATTCATTTCTTCCCTTTCTTAAAGGTTATATAGGTGGCATAGAATTGCCAGGCAATCATGATGTGGGAAGTAGTTCAAATTGATTATTTCAACTTTTAATTCACATCATCATCAAATAAAACATCTTCAGCTGAAAGCGATCGACGAAATACTTGCTGTTCAGTAGGCTCAAGAGCATTCTATGTTGTGAAGACAATGCTTAAAAAAATACAATGCTTAAAAGGTGGTGCTTGCTCCTTTCAAAAGTTCTGCAAACACCTTCCAAAAGTCAGTAATGTTGATATTCGAATTAGTGGTAACGCGTACATTTTCAAATTCTCCTCCTTCGATTTCTTGTGGCGCTACAGTCCGGGGTGGACTTGAGTCTCAACCAACATGTATCTCCAACACGATCTTTCGCTAGCTGCATCCAGTTGCGCACTCCAAGATGATTGAAGTCCTTCTCCACGTGTGTCCGTCATCTTATCATCTGTTGTGTTGTCCCAATGGACTGATCCGAAAACTTTTCTGGTCGCAGCAGTGGTGTCCATACGCTTTGCATGGCCTAGCCATCTCAAGCGTTATATCCGTAGACGCTTTACCAGCCGCATGTGACTGTACATAGAGTTCGTCGTTAAATCTTCTCCTCCAGATGCCATAAACGCAAACAGGGCCAAAAATCGCAAGCCAAACCATTCTCTTGAAAAGACCAAGGGCTTACTCATCCCATTTTAGTAACGTTCAGGTTTCCGGGACATAGAGTAGGACTGGGATGATCAAGCTATTATAGTTAGTAGCAAGGTTAGTCCTTCACGAGAGGGCTTTATAAGCCAATTGCCTCTTGAGGCCATAGCAACAGCGATTGGCAAGAGTGATTCTGCGTTAAATTTCGGTACTGATGTTGTTGTCCCTGTTTACCGCGGAGCCGAGGTAGACGAAGTCCTTGACTACTGATGTTGTTGTCCCTGTTTACCGCGGAGCCGAGGTAGACAAAGTCCTTGACTACCTCGAAATTTGAGCTTCCTAGTATGACGCTCTGTCCTGTTGGGCTGTGTGTCATTCTTTGCCAACAGCACGTACTTTGTTTTGCCCTCATTAACCGCCAGACCAATTAAATTCTCTTCGGCTTAATCAAACGCCTCATTGACGGCTCGTTGTGTTCGTCCAATTACATCAAGACCGTCGGCATATACTTGCAGTTGAGCCGACTTTTGGAAGATCGTGCCTTGGGCTTCGCTTGTGAGTTACGCATGATTTTATTAAGAATGATGTTTAACGAGTCACATCAAATTGTGTCTCCTTGTCTAAGGTCATTTGGGACATCATAGTGAGTTCGTCACCGACCTTGCCGGAGCAGGGAAAGTCCATCATCATCCTATAATCCGACAGATTCTGTTGGAATGGAGAGAGTAGACATGGCATCGTACAACTCGTCCCTATAGACACTGTCATATGAGGCCTTAAAATCGATAAATTGTTGGTGAGTCTCGGTCTGTTCTTCTTGGGCCTTTTCCAGGATCTAGCGTAAATTGAAGATCTAGTCTACTGTTGACTTTCTTTTCCTGAAACCGCACTGAAAGGAAACTATCAGATTGTGCACAAAGTTTCTCAATACTCTTCCTTAAACAATTTTTTAACACATCTGTATATTGATATTGATTCTTAGTATTTTCAATAAAATGTATGATTCTAAACCAGGTCACACTCAGGCAAGTAGACCTAAAGTCCTTCATTTGAACAGAGGTGTTTGTTTCGGTTTTGGATTCTGGCCCGTTCTGCCTTAAGCGCCAAGTGCGATAGATCGCACGTAAATTCACCTGTTCTCCCAGGTACATTCTCAGTCCAATCTTCAATTGAAAAATGACTTCAGATTTCGCATCAATCACAAAATTAAATGTCCTCGTTATTGCATTGCCCAGCACCTCTCATACAACAAGACGCATGCGTCATCTTGAATCTCAGTGCATGCTATTTATAACACACACTCTCTCATGCTCGTCGTGTGATTTAATCGAATTTGTATGCACGCAAGAGGTCCGCATATCTCTTCGAACTCCAGATTGCATCTGAGCAGATTAGGCAGGTTTACTTAAGCACTTTGCTTTGCTCCGCACCCACACTCAGGCCATTATTCTGTATCGAATTTCAAGACACACGTCGTCTCTTGCCAGTCTAGTCGCAAGGAATGCATTTTAATTTATGGCAATAACCCTTCATCGCCGCCTGGGAAACCAGATTGCTCTCAGCTTACAGCCCTAGATGCAGTCTTCGATCGAATCTACGACCATAATGAGACGCAAATCTTTATTCTGCTCCAAGAACCTGGCCAGCGACAGAATCGACTTCTTTCAATGACGAAGGGTTGACTCATCACACACACTCAGCCACACGCGACATTCAGCATTCTTGGGTTCCGAGAACTCAACTACGGCGCCACTAAGAGGATTGAGGGAGATTCATTTGAATAGGAATTACGGCAACCAATGGGCTAGCGCCGTGCTGTTCAGAGGGGTGCTTATGTGTCCAATGAAATGCTCCACAAATTTAAATTCTTCAACCTGAGACCTTCTTTCTCAGAAAAAGACCCCACTTCTGAAAAGAACAACAAGACAACTGGAAGAAATATCCTGTGTAGCACTTACAACTTGTTCACGTCCTCAACGTGTTGTCGTTAACAGAAATCGTCCACAAAGGACTTGACCCAAAAATAATTCCATAGAAATTCTGCAGCGCCATCGTCACGCCAACAGCATAACGTGAAGTTATGCCACTTTCTTGAGGGGCGTGTATCCACATCCACAGACAATTCCACGGTCGCCAAAGCTGAAAAATTGTTTTCCTCGTGTTTTCAGTTTTCAACAACACCATTCACCACCGCCTCCAATGTGCACCGGGAGTGAGAGTGTGAAAACTGTATCTGATTTCTTCTGCCTCGTAAATCAGCCTCTTCGGCCGCATATGAGTGCATGTGGGTCCTTATACTTTTGACATTTCCCTCACGTATTGACATAAAAACAGAAAATGAATGGGAATTATTGAATTCGCATTCGGTTCGCTGTGTGCCCGGTGGCTGGCTTGAGCACAGAGCGGTGGCGATTATTACTGTTCAATTAAGTGCATGCATGCAATTTCCAGTCTCAGTTCGTGGCCCGCAGTGCAAAATGGCGAAATGATAACTGACATCGTAATTGGAGGCACATCGATTCGATAAATTAATTAATCTTTTTTAAATAAGTTTACGCGTTCGAGTTTTCTTTCTGAGAATGTCTTCATTTCCGGCTGTTTACTTCTTGACGTGGTTTCGTGTGGGCCGAAATGCGACGGGGGGTTTGTAAAATGTATAAATCAGAGAATTGTGCAGACGAAGCATGCAGTTTAAAGTATGCGTGGAACCTATTGTCGATAAAGGGAAATTTACACTTTAAATATGCGTTCCCACTCACAAAACTCATCATACACAATGTAAGTTCAAATCGTTCCGTCTAGCCCACATCTGCCGATGATACACTTTGCAAGTGATATACTAGGTCTGTCCCAATTAATGTTTGCACAGAAATTCGTAGTTGAGTACTCTCTCTTTGAGACAGTAATTCTGCCGAAACTTATGAAACGACTTTTCGTAGAAATTCGCAGAATTCAATGTAAACTGCTATCAGATATAAGAATTATAAGAGGTTTTTTTATTTTCACTTTGACAGTCCTCTGCTGCAAACAGATTTTTCTTCGGTGGAAATTCGTAGGGAGAAAAAATATTTTACTTTCTCATCAGCTCCCTCTTCGACGAAAAAAACCAGCAAACGGAAAGCCTTTTGTCAGTTTTCGGTGAATTCCGTAAACAATTGTAGCATACCTACCAGGTATACCAGTTTTTTTGAAAATAAAACACTAATTAATAATGGGAAAGTAAAAACATTTTCTTAAAAGTATTGACCATTGTTTTTTACACATTTTGACCAAATTCTGGCGATTTGTGAATACTACGCCAATAAAATTGTTCGTCTTTTAAAGCAAACCAATCAGACACCCAATTTTCGACCTCCTCGTAGGAATCAATGTGCTGCTCAGCCAATGCGTGTCCCATCGATGAAAACAAATGTTAATCGGAAGGAGCCAAGTCTGGTGAATACGGCGGGTGGGGTAGCTGCTCACAGCCAAGTGTTTTGATTGTAACCTGAATCGGTTTTGCTTTGTGTGCAGGTGCATTGTCATGGACCAAAATTACTTTGCCATATATTCTGGCTCATTTTGGTCGTTTCTCGATCAATGCATGGTTCAAATTGATCATTTGTTGTCGGTAGCGATCAGTATTAACGGTTTCACCATGTTTTGGGAACTCCTGGTTACTTTACCGTGTCTTCTGGCCCATTCTGGTCGTCTCTCGATCAATGCATGGTTCAAATTGATCATTTGTTGTCGGTAGCGATCAGTATTAACAGTTTCACCAGGTTTTAGAAGCTCGTGGTACAGCACACCTTTCTGGTCCCACCAAACACGCAGCATTGTCTTCTTACCGAATCGATCTTATTTTGCAGTCCATGTTGATGGTTGTCCCAGATTAATCCATGATGTTTTTCCGTTTAGGATTCTTAAAGTAAATCCATTTTTCATCGCCAGTAACAATCCGATGCAAAACCGATTTTTTTTCGTGTCTTTGAAGCAAAATTTCACAAGTGTTTTTTCGGTTTTCCATCTGTCTTTCATTCAATTCATGTGGCATCCACTTTCCACACTTTTGGATCTTTCCCATAGCTTTTAAACGGTCAGAAATTGTTTGTTGTGCAACATTTAACATTGCTGCCATTTGCTTTTGACTCAAAGTGTCATCTCCATCCAATATCGTTTGCCATTCGGCATCTTCAAACTTTTTTGGTCGTCTTCCACGTTCTTCATTTCTCACATCAAAATCATTATTTCTGAACCGTTGAAACCATCTTTTTCATGTTGCTTCCGATAGAGCAAAATCACAATATGCCTCGACAAGCATTCGATGCGAGTCTCAGTACTTTTCGTCAAATGAAAGCAAAAAATTAATGCTTTCCGCAAATCATCACTTTCTGGTACAAAATTCGACATTTGTAACACGATGAAAAAATATGGTGTTGTCTGTTCAATGACTTGATGAATACTAAATGATGTATCACAGATGTCATAGCAAACAAAAAAAATAATAAAGGCTCGTTCACAACAAATGTTCCCTATCGAGACATTTGTATCTTGGCGCTCACTTCATGCCGGTATACCTATGCTACGTCACCTTATGCCACGCCGCCTTATGCCATAGCCAAGCCGCCCTATACCAGGCCGCCTTATGTCAGGCCGTCTTATGCCATGCCACCTTATGCACCGCCGGTTCACGAATAAGCCTATCAGTTGTTACTTGAAACAAACCGAACTTGATGTTCTGGAAGCCCACCAAAAACGACTTTTCTAATCGCTTCATCTGCAACACAACATTTTTCTTCCTTAAACTCGAAATTTAAAACAACACCCTCCCTCACCAAATGAGGACATTGTCGTGACCTGTTCCCTCAGTCCGTTCTCAAGCCGACAGACGGATAGACGTATTCCGGCCACAGCACTCCAGCCCTCTGTCATTTTGTTGTGTGTACAAACCACACAATGGATCTATGTTACACATCTGAATTCTGTCAAGTCTTCCCACCCAACACCAATTCATTGCCAGGCACTGCCTATTTTCGATACACACTCCACAATGATGATGATGATGATGATGACGGCAATAGGTTAAGCGGATGTGCTACCTAGCTGTGGCCCAACAAACATTTCAACTCCGATATCTAAACACATCGCCATTGGATGCCAATTCACTGCTAACAAGCATCGCCTACAGTCGATGCATGTTGCCCCATCGTACACCAAGTAGGAAGAGCCGAACGCAAATACACACACACACACACTTAAAGGCTTAGACGCCATCTGCCTGATTCGCGTCCATTGTGTGTCTATTGCACTTCCTCTTCGCAGCCGCACACTCATATATGCCAATTGTTGTTCGCCAGTACCCAGGGCCCACTCCAAATTGGATAGAAACGAACAACGATGTAATCGAAGGTACATAAATTTAATGATGGTTCCAGTGGTTATCCCCCCTCCTTCGCTTTAAACCTAATAGATTCTAGCGTCTTGGAGAGAGTGTGGCTACAATGGGCTCAATGCAATTGTCGAATGATACGTGGCTGGACAGCTACGCTCCTCGAACGGTCGTAGTGTCCGGCGTGCAGGGAAATTCGAGCCGCACGTATTGGCTTATTCTTTCCGGTGCTTTGGCACAGCTGACGTGCCCAGATGTGACAGATTTTTGTTTTCAGTGCACAATGAATATCTCTGCACTTTTATGCTCGTATGATCATCCGAACGGGGAACGGAGAGGAGAGACCCTTTTGAAAACAGATTGTCCTCGACATGTGTGTGCTTTCAGTGCAAATTACAGTTTAAAGGGGCTCGAAGGATGTCGGTAACAGATTCGTTTTGCATTGCAGGAATTTTCTAGGCCCCGATGGAATAACAGTGGTGAGTTTGATGGTTGGACTATTGGGTTAGCAACTAAGTTATTGCGAACTTCATTCATAGAGGGCTTTAGTTGAGTTTGTAGGCCTTCACGGAATATTGTTATTTTCCATGAAAGCTGTAAGGCAAGTTATTAATTGGATGGCGCAACAGTCCACGCGGGGACAAAGGCCTAGCTTCTTTAGCGACGAATAAAGTTGTGTATGGATTTGATTTTTCGAGAGAATAAGGCACCGTGTGCGTTTTTTTCTGACTTCAAGCTGCGAACTTGTGAGGGTAGCGTCCTTTTAGGAAATTAAAAGAGTGAAGAAGAATGCCGTGCTCAGTGCCGCAATCGAGCTATGGATAATTTGGTGTAAAATGTGTCGTTACCCAATGCGCAATGGCGGCCGAGCCATTGTTTATGAAGTTGATATAACGGGAGAGCTGCAAAAGAAATAAATAAAAGTGTTTTGGGAATGACTGAAGTAGAACTTGAAGAACTCGTATTCTTTTGAAAAAGTAACGAATAAAAGAATTTGAAGTTTCGCAGGCTACGTATATTCGATTATCGATTTTTTTATTTTGTTATGTTGGTACACTCGTCTCGGACATATGTTTACATATTCAACTAAAAAGCTTCGAAGAATGTCGGGAACAGATTCATTTAGTTTTGCTTTACACAAATTTGTCTGTCCTTGATGTAATTTGGTATAACAGGGGCGGTGAGTCTGATGATTGAACTATTGGGTTGATAAATATGTTATTGCGGACTTCACTCCAGGATGGCTTTAGTTGAAATTCTAGGTTTGCTGACGTGAATATTTTACGGAATATTATGAATTTTGATGAAAGCTGTTAGGCAAGTAATTGGAAGTAATTGGAAAGAGGGAAGAAAGGAAAATGTCGAGTTCAGTTCCCACTGTGCAACGGCTGCTGTTCACATTATGTAAAATTAAACGAAAGTGTCTTGGGAAGAACAAAATTATCCTTGCTCCTTATGTCTAATTTTCTGTAAGGAAACGGAAATTTCACCCAAAATCATCTATAAACGAAGTCTTTTCAAAAAATAAGGCGAATTTTCATTTTTCACAGAAAAATATTTATTTTTTTGGTCAATTTCTATTTGATCCTTCTCAAAGTATTCTCCTCAGATATAATACACTTTTGCCTGCGTTTTTTTCCAAACGAAAAGTTCTGACATGCAATTTTCGGAATGCATTTGGCTCACTCTGCGATTCCATTTGTATCTCCTTAATCGTCGGCAAACGCCATTCTTTCATACATCTCTTCAGTCTTGGAAAAAAGAAAAAGTCGCAAGGATCCAAATCTAGTGAATACGGTGGATCAGGCTTGATTACGGTGTTGATTTTGTTCAAAAAAATAGGAACAAAGAATGACGAGTGAGAAGGTTCATTGTCGTGATACAAAAGTCATGAAATATTTTTCTACAATTCCGGGCGTATCCTTCGCATCGCTTCAAGGAAATACTCCTTGTTAACGGTACTATCATATGGAAAGAACACCTCATAAACTATGTCACGATAATCAAATAAACCAGTCAGCTAAACCTTCATATTTGATCGAACTTGGCGTTCGTTTATTAGGTTCTTCTATTGGCTCGATTGTCGTAACCTTTTAAGCAAGTCTTGATCGCCGTTAAGGTCATTCTTCAATTGCTGAGCGATGCTCATGCGCCACTTTTTCTTTTTTTTTTTTTGCAATATTCAGCAATTTTGAAATGAACTTCACTGCTACACACTCCATGCCCGAAATTTTGCAATGCATGAACCAACAGGTATGTCGACATCTTCAGCAACTTCTCTAATAGTGAGTCGGCTATTTTCCGTAACAATTTTCTTTACTTTATCAACGTTTTCATCGGTTGTTGATTTTCTGGTTCACCCAGGGCAAATGTCTCCATTCACGTCTTCTCGATCTTCTTCGGAAAGCTTGTACCACTTGCAAACATCTTTTTGACTCTGAGGGCACTCATCGTATGCCACTGACAACATTTAAAGTATTTCTGAGCACTTAATTAACGGCCGAACACACAAAACTCGTCAAACTTCTATGCCTCTCACCGGCAAAATAAATTTACTATACGAAGGTTGCTTTTTATATTTCGGGATTGAGCAACCCTAGTGGTGCAATCTGGCAACTGCCAGCTCTAACGTAAAGTTTGACATTTTTGAGGTTATACGTACTCAGACCGTTTTGACATACGAGTGCTATTTGTGTTGTTTACAGAAACTTAAAAGATTCATCTCTTCTAAGAAATGGAATTAAATCATGAACATTTTCGTGCGATTGTTTTTGCAACTTTCGACGTGGATTAACTCAACGACAGTGCATCGATGTACTTAATTCAATTTTTAGCGATGAAGCTCCATCAAGGATAAGTGTTTATCGATGGTATAACGAATTCAACCGAGGTTGTAGTTCACTCCAAGATGAATTTCGTGAAGGTAGTCAAAAATCAGTTTTTGTTCCGAAAACCATTGATGCTGTGGCCCAACTGATATTGCAAGATCGTCATGTGACCTATCGTGAGATTGAGACAACCTTAAGCATTAGTGGGACCAGCATATATTCAATATTTCATGAACACTTGGCCGTCAAAAAAATTTTTTTTTTTTTTTCTCGTTGGATCCCATACAATTTGTCAATCGCTCAAACACAGGCTCGTTTCGATTGGTCGAAAGAAATGCTCCAAAAATACGATCGCTGTGCTTCGAAACACGTCTATGACATCGTGACAGATGGAATCGTGGATTTACGCGTATAAGCCCGAAAGTAAACAGAAGTCGACTGTATGAGTGTTTCAAATTGATCCTACTAAAAATAAAAGGAAAGAGATTCCTTTTTATATAATTTTATTTTCTAAGATCTTGTATTTAAGCTATTGACACGCGTTCGCGGTTTAAAGTTCGGGAGCACACTACCATACATCGTATTTTCAATTTTTCAATTTTTCTTTATTGAACAAAATATTTACAATTTCAAATTTTTAAGCTTAAGACTACAGTGAATATACATATATATGTGTCGGCTCAACAATAGGGGCCCGACGGATGAACGACTGTCTTACATAGTTGAGTGTGTACAAGTGAATTATTTACAATATAACGATGTCCTGTCTTAACATCGGGGTGTTCAGATCCGTGTGTCGATGATGTTCCTTTGTGGGGGTGGGGAGGGGGGATTGTTTTCCTGGTCAACCTCGATGGTAAGTTGTATCACTGCTGGAGAAGAAGTGATACGGCTCGCATGCAGAAGATGTCGGGGGGAAAATCTCTTCGTTTAATATGTTGTGTGCGTTGAGAAATCGTTGTCCAGGGACTGAGCTCCTTAAGTTCCTGACGATTGGGTTAGGATGGATTTCCGTTTCGGATAACTGCTTCTTGGAAAGTTGCACCAAGAACTGTTGCAGGGGGATGATGCGCGATTTTTCGTAGACCTTCACCATACATCGTAGAATTCTGCATCGGTTTATATACGATTTCTTGGGCTTGATTCTCTATGCGTTGCGACTATGTTGCAATGCGTTCTTAAGGGTCGGTCATTAACATAAGTGTCCTTGTCTGGATATGGATCGGCCCATATTTGATATTTTATGCGTCGATGTCATTTTGTCGTAAGTTCCGTATGTGACCGGCATTCAATACTAAGTGCTATTTAGTATGAAGTGCTTAGGTATCGCTTTCCGTATTCTGTTGTTCGTTCTTCGTTCATCGGAGTTTATTGCCCCATTTGTTTATGTTATTGTTTATATTTGTTACAATGTCAGCTTTTGGGCGGACATAACAATTTTCAGTTTGTTTTGTTCCTTTTGTTCGTTTAGCTTGTTTTGTTTGTTTTGTTTTCTTTACGATGCAGCAATGCAGGCTTTTAGGCGGTCATTGTACTGATGTCGCAACTTCTTAGTAAGTGTCATAATATATTGGGTTTGGTGTTTTGTGATATAACTCCTAGTCCAACAAAAGTTGCTCGCCCACGAAGCACTTCCAAGCAAATGGTCGCCTGGTTTTTTCGGAAAACCTGAACATGTCGCAACTGTACCACTAGAACAACGCAGAACAGTCAATTCTGAATGACACACAACCATTTATTTGCCAGTTGTTTCCCAGGAAATCAGGACAACCAACCGCCGATGACGGATCACTCTTCACCACGACAATGCGAGCTCTCACACATCGGCTCAAAGAACTGCATTTTTGAGTACACAAAACATCGACTTGATGAGTCATCCGCCGTATAGTCGTGACTTGGCACCGAATGACTTCTATTTATTCCCGTACGTAAAAAATAAAATGAGAGGTCAACGTTTTTCGACACCTGATGAAGCGGTCGATGCGTTTAGAATGCATGTTTTGGAGATACCTCAATCAGAGTGGCAAAAGTGCTTCCACAATTAGTTCAAACGCATGCAAAAATGTATAGATCTTAATGGGGAATATTTTGAAAAACAATAAAGCTATTTTCGTGATTAATATTTGTATTTGTTCTCTAATCCCGAAATATAAAATTCTGTGAATATGTGCTCGAAACGAGTGTAGCAACATAACAAAATAAAACAAAATCTATTATCGAATGTACTCAGCCTGTGAAAATTCCCCTTAATGCAGACGTCGTATATGCTCAAGAGTAAGTCGCTCCCGGTTCATACCTTTCCTTTAAATAAACAACTGAAGCGAGAAGAACCCAAAATGTGCGGCAGTCCCAGCTTCAATTTCTGAACTGAAATCATTTATTTTTTCAAGGGGCCATTTTTCTGGAGTTGCTGACAGCACTTAGGGAAAATGAATTGTTCGGAGTGTGAGCTATATTCGGAGTGTCGGCAATGTTCAAAAATAAATGCGACTCTCACACACCGAAGGTCCCAGGCTTGATTCCTTTCTCGTTGCGGCAACACTCAAAGAGTACTAACTGTCAATGAAACAACTTTTAAAATTTCGCCATTTGGAGGCGGCTACAAACTGTAGGTCCCATCCATTCCTGAGATAACAAAAGCAAGCACAGCATAAGTAGTAACTGATGAAACTAGCGTCATTTGTAAACATTTCTTTGACTTAGAGTACACTCACCGAATGCCAATGTAAACATTTCCAGCGTTTTTGGGCAATCAATTCAAGTTCTTACACAAAATTTAATGCAAACAAATTTCATTCTAAAGCAAATCCTGAGAAACGAAGGTGTTGGTTGCGGAGTCTACTCTGACGATCTGAACCTTAGTCCAAAATTCAGGTTTCCCAATCACTGTAGCGTGTTCCAAGCTAAAGTAATGGCCATTCGCAAAGCACTGTCTTGGCTGAAGAGGAATAGTATATCCTCAGCTGATATCCTTATTCCTACAGATAGTCAGGCAGCACTAAGGGCCCTGGAATTTGCCTCAACAAACTCCAAGACGGTCATGAGCTGCCGCACATCCTTAGATGAGATGGCTGAGCAGTTCAACATACGCCTGTGCTGGGTGCCAGGTCACAGAGACATTCCGGGCAACTGTCAAGCAGACGAATTGGCCAGGCTTGCCACAACGCAACCACTACTTCAGGAACACGAACACCTCGGTATCCCTCTCACCACATGCAAGTTAGTACTGCATTTGAACGCGGTCCATCAGACTAATCAAAGGTGGTCTAACCATAATCTTTGTCGTGTCTCCAAGAAGGTGTGGCCCCCTCTTGAACCCAAGCCCTCCAGACTGTTACTATCGCTCATAAGATCAGACATAAGCGTGGTCATGGGAGCCATAACCCGGCACTGTCTAACCGGTGAGCATGCTAGCAGGCTAGGGGCTCCCTCCAATGATTTTTGCAGAAGCTGCAGGGATGAGGAAGAATCAGAAACTCTCCTACACTTTTATGCACATGCCCGGCGCTCTCGCGCCTTAGACACAAACACTTTAGAAGCTATTTCCTCAACGGCGTACATGACCTCAATAAAACCCCTCCCGCCGACATTTTAAATTTTATTATCGGCTCCAGCTGGTTTTAGGTTCTTCCCACATGGTGTGGTAGCACAATGGTCGTGTATGGGACTAAGTGCATTCATCAGCCACCTAAACCTACCAACCTATATCCTGAAGAAACCTAGCGATAAGCTCCATTCTTTAATCCGTATTTAAAGCTTCGTACTGCAGCATTCATCTGATTAAGTCATTCCATAGCTGGATTCGAGATCCTTGAAAACCTGGAAAAAATGTTCAGCATTATATTTTGCACACACATGAGTCATGCAACGTGCACTTTGACTCAAGGACTTCCAAGCTATTTCAAACTTATGAAGGTCTTTGTTAAGGAGAGGCACTGTCAGGTTTTTTCTCAATATGTTATAGGATACGACAGTGAAGCGAGTTACTGTAAACGCTGACGGCAATTTGTTCTACAAGTCATTTCAACCGTTCGGAAGCCTTTATGGACAGTAAAGGATAAAAGAAGCGAGCTAGTGTTTAATCAAGAAAAGTGGAAAAGTATGCTGGCGGGTAAGAATTGGTTGGTGATTTAGAGCCTGGGCCAAAAGCAATGCCATCGGCAGCTACAAATTTGTGATAGTAAAGATGTCCTTTCTTAAGGTAAAGGTGAATTCTAAGAATGACATCCTATTGCGGGCAAGACGTAGAATCATTCTTCGCAACCACTGATACTTCAGTTTGTCGAAGCATATATATACAAATATATTGGATGGCCTCATCAAGTACTCGTGTTGTGAACACTACTGTTCTGTCACGAATAGAAGGGACCTACAGTTTTTCGCCGAATCCGAACGGCGTAGCTTGAGAACCTTTTTCTTAGACAGTATTACTCTTTGAGTGTTGTCAGCAGGTTGATAGATGTGGTGCCGTGTAAAATTCGAGGTGTTTAACCGGGAATCGAACCTGGACATTCTGCGTGTAAGCGTCGCACTCTACCCACTACGCCACGGCGGCCACTTTTGAGCGCTGTCAGGAGCTCCAAAAAGGTGGTGCTGTACAAACTGCGAGGTTTTCATTCCAGGAATCGAACCTGAGACTTTTGGTGTGTGAGTGTCGCACTGTACCCATTACGCTGAGGCGGCCATGAAACTATTTACAACCTAAAAGAGTAGTTGAGGGGTCTTTCCGAGGCACAGCTTTATCAATTTCAAATTTTAGCATCGAGATATGGTTACAAATTTGAGTCAATATAATTTTCATTTCGATTCAAATTCATAAAAAGTTGGCTCTATCACAGTACAACGAGTTTTAGAAATGACAGCAACCACCTTGTCTTGAGACTGCTTTCTGTAAAATCGTGGTTGGATTCTTGTCACAAAACCAAACAATTAGATCCTAGCTCTTCTCGTTTGGGGAGGCCGCTTCTGTCGTTACATCCCACAACGGCGGGTATCAATTTTTCAGTCAAATCAAATTAAGCACAATTGAATACGCAGCAAAAGAAGACATTCTATACTTACAGAGAACAACCAGAACCTTAGACAATCCACATTCAATTCATCTTCCCCTTGACTATGTTTGGGGAAAAGCCTAGTGGCATTTTTCTTGCACGCAAACGCAAGGCCTTAGCGACATTCCGAGCAACTGCGAATTTGACAAATAAGCTATAGTCTGTGGGGGAGTTTCGAAATAAAACAATGGCGCGACACTCGAGATGAAGTAACAGAGAGAGTTCATTGAAGTAATCAACTTGCTTTTATAGACATTCTTAAGAGCGCTAGTTGAGAATTTTCGGTACCATCCACCCGTTATATGGTGCCATATTTTGACGGTGTCAACCGGTACCCCGCACAACAGCCAATGATAGTATGCAAATACAGTGGGGCATAAAAGTTGTGAACAGAGAATTCAAAATTAAATGACTACAAATCGCTCTAGCTTTCACCGTCGCCGGTACGCGACATATGTACGTTGAAACTAAAACCTAGACTCTTTGAGCGAACATGATTAAAAAAGAAACGGAACAATCTGCAACCTATGAAGATTACAAAAACTGCCAAGTGGCCTTTTCCATATAACTTGATCGCCACTCTCACAAATAACATTCCAAACTTCTTGAACTATCGACCAAGTAGGCTGATTTAACTTCACGCCTTCTAACATGAACGAGGATCCTCAAAGCTCTTGTCTTAAAAAAAAACTCCTAACGAGTTGACACCCTGGTCGGAAATCTAACTCAGCCTCTTGTTGGTACTCTATGTATTTTTCTGGACAAATGGTCACTTGTTTTCCTGGCTTAGAACATCTGTGGCTAGCAACTGATTGGTATGGCCACACCATTAAATCGCTTAAACCTCTCTTCCCTGCGAATCGTGACACCTCGATTGGGATCCTCTTTCCACTGATGTCAGTTGGTGCAGTCCAAAAACTTGTAAAAAACAAAAAACACAATCTGATCAATCAATCAGAAACTAAAAACACACACAATTGCCGCACCAGAAATGTCAACGTTCATTCGATCATCACAACACGCTCTCATTAGATACACAAACATCCGCCTTAATAGCTGACCAACAAATTCAATTCATACCGGGTCACTTAACCCCCGCCAATTTGTAATTCAATTTTGGTCAGCCCACCTCACGGCCCCCGACAGCAACATACAACTACGGCCGCCACCACCGCCGCTGCCGCGGAACACTTTAACCGCCATCCGTCGGTGAGGCTTTAACCCGAAAAATAGTCAAAAACACGATGAACCACCGTGAAACAGCGAAACATGCAAATTTCTTCATTCGGTCTGCACTGCAATTGTGGAAACTGTAATCAGTGGCGTCACTGCCAGGACGGGATGCAAAATACAAGAGATACCGAGTGAGGGAGAGAGACACAATGCACTGGCGTGTTGCGATACTTGCAGCAGACCGTGGCATGATGGCTCCGATAGTGTAACGCTCTCTGACATGCACGAGTAATTGGGCCATGTTGTCGGACAATGTTGGTCATTTGTGTAATTTCGGGTGAATTTATGGCATTCGGTTAAAGGTGGGAACGCAGAGACGAAAACAGCAGCAACACAGCAACGCAGCCAAGGCTATTCAATGCAAATGCAGGCATGTTATAGGCAATTGATTTTTGAACATTCCGGAGTTGTTAGACGCTCGTGTGTGACAGTTTATGGTTACGGTGCAAATTACTGGCAACTTGCCTTGACCTTGAACTGGCACTCGAGGGGGTTAAGCCGTGTTATATTTAACACTGAACAATAATTTTCACTTGGGTTGATTGTAGGAATTTTGAGATTAAACTATTTTTTTTAGTTTCTAGAGTCGCGAGCCCCCGACATTTGATTTAAAACAAACTTAAATCAAATGTCGAGGGCTCGCGACTCTCAAACTGTGCCTTTGAGTGGAGTTCAGAAAATTGATTTTGCTTCAGAAAAACAGGTAACATGATCTGAAGTCCCAAGTAAAAGTTAGCAAAAGTGAACAAAAAACGAGAGGCAATAAATGTGTAAAAGAAGAGCAAACAGTTGAAGGAAGTCAACTACCCGCACATTTTTGAATTTCTTAAGGAAACAGGTCAGATTTTGTCGAACGAAAACTTTCTGAAGTTGGTCCAAAGACAACTCCTTCTTTCGAATCACCCACAAATGTCCAGTTGGTTTCTAAAACAAGACTCAAATCCCAGATTATGGTCATGGAATCACACCCTCCTAACTTGAAGTACGGAGACATTAGTTCCGAGCTAAGCTAAGCTCAGGGAGATTTGTCGGGTTGAGAAAAATAAAAACCCAACGGCCAGAGTCGGCGTATTGTGACACCACACGGAAAATAAATTAATGGTAGTTGAACACCCAACAGTGTCCTTGAAACTCACTCAGAGTTCGGCGCTACCTGCACTAACTACAGAAGAAGACTAGAAATGTTGTCAAAAAACCGTCAAAGAAGCTGTCACTGATGTGCAGGGTTTCACGTCACCACCCATAAGGAACCCATGGTTTGACGACGAGTGCAGGCAAGCGCAAGGACCCAACCAAGACGCGTATATGCCCGATGAGTGGAATCTGGTGGTGATGCCTCTGACTGGGTCAATTATCGGGGGATCAGGCTTCTTAACATCATACAAGATCCTCTCCGCCGTATTGTGTGAGCCTCTGAAACCGATTGGCCATAACCTGATAGTACCCTATCAGTATGGTTTCAGCCCTAGGAAGTCCACTGTTGACCAGATCTTCACTTTGCGGCAGATTCTGAAAAGGACCCACGAAGCACAAATCGACACTCACCACCTATTCGTCGATTTTAAGGCCGCATATCACTATGTGCATTGAGACGAGCTATACAGTGCCATGTCTAGTTTTGGCATTCCTACTAAACTCGTCAAATTGTGTAGGATGGTGATGGAGAACTCTGGCTGCTCCGTCAAGGTTGGTAACGAATTCACCGAGACCTTCAATGTCGAAAAAGGTATTAGACAAGGTTACGCAATGTCATGCAACTTCTTTAATATCATCCTCGAGAATATCGTGCGTAGCTCACAGTTTCCTTGGACTCAAGAGGGAATTGTGTAATAAAGCCCTCTCTCGAAGGATTAAGCTCGCTTTAAATAACAGCTTGATTATCTCAGTCCTACTCCATGGCGAGGAAACCTGAACTTTACTAAAAGCGGGTAAGAAAGCCCTTAGTCTTTTGGAGAGAAATGTCTTCCGTCCGATTTTTGGTCCTGTTTGCGTTGATGGCATCTGGAGGTGAAGATTTAATGACGAAATCTATGGGCTGTACAGCGACATGCGACTTGTCAAGCGTCTTCGGATACAACGCTTAAGATGGCTAGACCATGTAGGGCGTATGGACACCACTGCTCCGGCCCGAAAAGTCTTCGAATCTGAGGCATTGAGGCAACGCAACAGGGGACGGCCTAGGCTGAGGTGACGCACACAAGTGGAGAAGGACCACCAAATTGGAGTACGCAATTGAAAGCAGCTGGATAGAGATCGTTGATGAAGAGGCATGTTGGTTAAAGCCCAATTCCACCGCGGGCTGAAGCACCACGTCAAGAAGAAGAAGAAGTAGTTTGTACTCAAATGACTCCTTTTGGAAGGGGTTTCGTAGAAGGAAAGCTTTTAATTCCTTATCAAACTGAGGTAAAAATCATTGTGAAGGTGTTCATTTTATGTTGATGGAATCACAACTTGTAGTGAAACCACCTTGTGCTCTATTTCCTGCTTAGTCTGATGACATTCAATTTATTTTCCGCCAAATTCGTAGTGGATCACGGTTTGGTTGCAGATCATTTTCCAAGCGTGTCCAACTGATGACAGATGATGCACACGAAATCATTGGGTGGAAAGCATGCTCAAAATTAAAAATTGTGTTCCTACAAACCAAAGGCTTTGTGGCAAATTGTCTAACAGCCAATAAAAATTTGAACGTTACAGACGCTTAGTGAGAAAAGAGAAAGTTGTGTTTTAGGTCAATAGGAATACCTGTTGGGATTTAGTCGGTTAGTTTAAAGTAAACACATTTTTTCACAGTAAATTTTTTAAAGTAACAAAATTGTTGATACAGAGTTTTGAACACGCTCCTCATACAAATGGTCACAGTGCAATTCTCTAAGGAGTGAGCAGTATATTACTGACACTTACTTTAAGCAACGTTTCCCACACCAGTTATTCCTCACTCCTTTCTTTTCAATTTGAACACACTACGAAAGAAACTTAAATTGAATTTAACGAAAGTTAATGAAATTGAACGAACCTAAATATGAAAATACGCAGCAAAGTTGGCGAATGATGTTTGTCAAGTGAACATGGAATGAGAGAAAAGGGGAAATCCAGAGTGTCACAGCTGATCGATCAGTGAATTCTTCCTGACAAATTTCAAACTTGATAATTATTTACGAACACTTTTCGGATAAAGGCTTAGATTTACTATGTTGTAAGAATACGTTGTTAAACAAAATTCAAGTCCTGGCGTCACACCGGGATGCTGCGGGTCTTTTTCCACATTTGGTTTCATGAAACTGAATAAATTTTTACGAAAATAAATAAAACTCAACACAAATATACAGTTAAATGAACAAAAAAAAATAATATGTTAAGTGAAAGAAACTCGACGAAAATGCAGGAAACGAATTGCAAATTAGATACAGTGAACCAAAAAAAATAGGACACCTATTGCCTTCAAACTCAGCTTGACATATCTCAGCCATTTTTTAATATATTAAAACGAAATAAAATGCATACGAAACTGCAGTTTAAAACGGTTTCAGTTATTTAAAGATGTTTATTGTTAATTTTTTAATTTTAGCAACTAAAGGCTTAAATCAAAATTAGTGCTGTAAGAGTCCCAGTTTTTTTTTTTGTTCACTGTATGTTCCAATTGCTCTGAATTGTAACGAAATTCGCCGAAAAACTGTCAAAAGGCGTTCCATTTGCTGATTATTTCATAGGAGAGAGAGATCATGAAAGAGTAAAATATTTTCCCTCCCAACGAATTTCTACGGTAAACCTTTGACATTTCATATATCTGATAGTTTTTTTACATTTAATTGTGCGAGTTTCTACGAAAAGTCGTTTCACAAGTTTCGGCAAAGTTACCCTCATCAAGAGAAATTTTTACCCAAACCACGAATTTCTGTACATCAATGAATTGAAACAGACCTAGAGTACACCCTTATAAAAGGTTTCCAATAGAGACCTGAAAACTTTTTGTTTTACATTAATTCTTTGTAATGTGCAGAAGCTTCTTGTTCGTATACTGTTGCATGAAATGTTGGGTTTACTGAATAAATTGACAGTGGACAATTAATGATAAGTGAGAGGGTACATTCAGATATTAAATTGAAAGTTATTCGAGTCTCCCAAGGCCCCCTTATTGCTTATGTCATTAGTCTTCTGTACCACGTGATCTTAGACCTCTAACCTCACTAAATTCCTAAAAAGTATTCCCGACACATGAAAAGGCTCCGTAAATCAAATCAAAGATGGTTATCGCTTGACAAATGTTTCAAATGTGATCAGAACCGAGATTGACAGCATAAGTCAACTGCAAACGTTTACCGCCTGTGATATCGGCAATGCATTCAAAGGCCTGCAATGTGTCTTAATTGGCGTACGTGATACGCTCTTATCAGTGCCTAATGAGTATCAGCAACCCATAAACAGAGCACGAAAGGGCTACTGCCTGCCGCAAACTCAAACTTAGTATGCACGAGACAGAAGACAGAAAGTACAAATCTCTGATAAGGAAAACCGTGATTGTGAGCGAAGCAGCTATTAAATGCAACAAGCAATTCCCGTCCAATTCACGCCCGTAATGAAGTTCTGACACGCCATTTGTACGCTTGTCCATCGTCGTCGCCGACGGTGTTTGGAACATGTTCGTGTGATGGGCTAACATGCCCATTTGCTAAGCGTCGTCGCTGACGTACGGCGGTCAGTTGCTCCGTCAATCGGAAGTTGAGAGACAAAACACAGGCCATTACCAACGACTGCAGTTGCAGCCAGATGCGAGACTTATCGCCTCGCATGCAAATCAAGTTTGTTTTGCTTCGTGTGGCTCGCCTTGACTTGCGTACGCATCCAGCAATTCGTTCAACAAACAATGGCAAGTGCAGCCGTGATTTCATTCATTCGCATGCCCGCACAGCCATGGGTAGATTTTATCATGCCCGCGAACGACGCACGGTGACGGTGACGATGACGACTGCGACCGATGGCACAGACAACCTTGACTTTGACAACTGGCTCTGTGATGTAATAATTCAAGAGTTCAGTGAGAAGACCCGGCATAGCGGTGAGTTGGACAAAGACGTGCGAGAAGTGACATGACCGAGAAGATGATTATGCGCGCTGATGCTCTCTTAAGATGTTTTCCTCTATGCGGAAGGAAGGGGGGACATGTGCATGTTGCTCTATCTGTAACCTATTTTTAAAATAAGGAAGCAATGTTTGCATGGGAAAACCTTCAAGCTCCTTTATTGTTATTTCCTACTGGCAAATACAATAAATAAACCTTCTTCAATTGTCATTTCAGATAGGACTTGCAAGGACGACAGCCCCAAGCTCTCCGACGTCAAAAACGAATCGACAAAGACGGGTGCATTGTAGTTGATCCCCTTGCCATTCGTCGAAATGGCAACAGCAGTAAACGTGAAATGGATTTGGAATGCGTTCTTATTGATCTCGGTGCTGCATGCGATTGCTTTGGCTCAAAGTCTTAATCAAGGTAAGTGCATGAACTTGAACTGAATGTTGAATTCTATGGGGGAAAGGGTGTTTTTCCTGCAGGGCCACGGGAAATCCGTTTCCTTTGATTGAAACGCACATTCAAACTAGTTTAGGATTATTTGTTGAGGATTATTTGAATTTCACGATGGAGCTTAGCAAACGTCTCCTTCAAATAAAATCTCAATTTCATTACAAGCCTGTGTACTTATCTATATTTGAAGAAAAACTACTCAATTAGTCGATTAAAGAAACACCTTCAGCTGCTTGTGGAAAATAGTTTTAAGTCGCTGTCCCCAGACTGTTAGTGAATCTTGGCGATTGAAAAACTCACAAGAACTAAAAGCTTACGGAACTATAGTGAAGCTAACTCGTGCAGCATGCATGGGAAAATTTTTACCTGGAAGCTTCAGGAAAATACTGGAATTTGTGTTTTTCTCTCAAGTTTTATGTCGACCGGTACGGAAACTGCAGAGAATGCAGAGGAGAAAGAGGCAGAAACTGCCCGATAACTAAGCTTTCAATTTGGAGGTACGCAAGATATAGTTCTCAACTGAACCTAAAGTTCATTGCGAAAGACTGTCCCTTGACCATATGCCTTAAAGAGGAATAAGAATTTTGTCTCAATTTTCTGTGGATCCGATACGCCTATTGTGCTCCTATTCCACCTCATCGTTATCAAAATGTGACTAAGAGATGAACGAACAGGGCACATTTTACTAATTTGGTTCGTTTTTTAAAGATGGCGCCACGTCCAAGTTGTGCTGATCTTGGAAGCGATTACCTACTTCATTGGAAAGATGTGACATTTGTCAGCAATAATAAGTGTGCATCAACGGTTGTTTTAGGCGTTAACATTGTTGTTGCCTGTTTGAAACTGTCTAATACAAACATCATATTCGGGAAGTTTTGATTTTCTGTTTTCATTGGAAGAAAAGCGCAGCTGAAACCCAACGAATGCTGTATGATAATCTGCTCCCACCTATAAACCATGTAGAAGGTGGTTTTGACGCTTCAAAAGTGGTGATTTGAGCGTTAAAGAGGGTAAAAGGTCCAAATTGTATGAAGATAAATAATTGGAGGCTTTACAGGATGAAAATCCATGCCAAACGCAAAGTGAACTCGCAGCATTTTAATGGCAATGGCTGATTAAAGGTTCAAAGAATTTGGATTCATTCGACAGTTTTTCAAAAAAGACTTGACAGCTTTTCGTTTTAAATTAAATTTTTATAATTTGCAGACGTTGCTGGCTCGTACAAAATATCCATTAAAATGTTGAGCTTTCAGAATAAACTGACAGTGGCAGATTGTTGATTAGTGAATTTGTGTGTTCACAAGTTAAACCTGTTCTACTGTATCGAGTGAGGGTAGGCCTCTAATCTCACTTTGCTCCCAAATGAGAATTTTCGACGCCTCGAAACCGAGAGATGGCGAAAGGCGATTTTTCATTCAGGAACTGCTTTATGAAAGGAAGAGTTTTATGCACCAGATTATGACTGGAGATCAAAGTGGATACACAACGATAATCCAAGTAGAATGTATGCCTTGCAGAGCTTGGTGAATCCGTTCCATCTTCGTATACATCGACGCCTATGGACAACATCCACCAAACCAGACGGGTGTGGTGTACTACGAACAAAAACAAATATTATTCATCAAAAACAGCTTTATTGTTTTTCAAAATGTTCACCACTAAGATCTATACACTTTTGCATGCGTTTGAACCAATTGTCGAAGCACTTTTGCCACTCTGATTGAGGTATCTCCAAAACATGCATTCTGAACGCATCAACCGCTTCATCAGGTGTCGAAAAACGTTGACCTCTCATTTATTATTTACGTACGGGAATAAGAAGAAGTCATTCGGTGCCAAGTCAGGACTATACGGCGGATGACTCATCAAATCGGTGTTTTGAGTGCTCAAAAATGCAGTTGTTTGAGCCGATGTGTGAGAGCCCGCATTGTCGTGGGGAAGGGTGATCCGTCTTCGGCGGTTGGTTTTCCTAATTTCTTGAAAGACAACTGGCAAACAAATGGTAGTGTACCACTCTGAATTGACTGTTCTGCGTTGTTCGAGTGGTACAGTTGCGACATATCCAGTTTTTCCAAAAAAACAGGCGACCATTTTCTTGGAAGTGCTTCGTGCGCGAGCAACTTTTGTTGAAGTTGGCTCAATTTGAAACACCCATACAGTCGACTGCTGTTTACTTTCGGGCTCATACGCATAAATCCACGATTCATCTCCTGTCACGATGTCATAGACGTGTTTCGAAGCACCGCGATCGTATTTTTGGAGCATTTCTTTCGACTAATCGACACGAGCCTGTGTTTGAACGATTGACAAATTTTGTGGAATCCAACGCGAACAAATTTTTTTTGACGGTCAAATGTTCATGCAATATTGAATGTATGCTGGTCACACTAATGCCTAAGGTTGTCTCAATCTCATGATAGGTCACATGACAATCTTGCAATATCAGTTGGCGCAAAGCATCAATGGTTTTCGGAACAAAAACTGATTTTGGACTACCTTCACGAAATTCGTCTTGGAGTGAACTACAGCCTCATATGAATTCATCATACCATCGATAAACACTGGTCCTTGATGGAACTTTATAGCCAAAAATTGAATTAAGTTCATCGACGCACTGTTGTTGAGTTAATCCACGTCGAAAGTTGCAAAATATAATCGCACGAAAATTTTCACGATTTAATTCCATTTTTTGGGCGAGATGAATCTTTTAAATTACTGTAAACAACACAAATAGCACTCGTATGTCAAAACGTTCTGAGTACGTATAACCTCAAAAACGTCAAACCTTACGATAGAGCTTGCAGTCGCCAGATTGCACCACTAGAAATATAATACCATGCCTACGTACGAGCTGCCAGGTGAAACCATCGCCGGAAAACATCATTGACTACAACAAATGTGTTTGAGCTGTGCATTGCATGAAAATCCACCGGAAACTACAAAAAGTCATACTAAGGTGATTTTGCGACAGGAAAATGCTTGGACCCACTTTGCTGAGAGTTCTTAACCCACTCGCCAGATCTTGCTTTATCCCACTACTGGCTTTTTCGACGGATGTAAAACCATAGAGGTCACCGATTCATTGAAAACGAAGAGTAGCTCAAGGACGGGTCTTAACGCACTCGCCAGATCTTGCTTTATCCGACTACTGGCTTTTTCGACGGATGTAAAACCATAGAGGAGAGAGAGGAGTGGATCGGTGCCAGAGAGGACACATTCGTTAAAGATAGTATTCGAAAATTACCAGAGATAAGGGACCAAGGTGTCACTTCTGATGGTTAGTACGTTTTTTCTATAAAAAAAAATACACACAAAAACCGGACATATAGGTATCTGGCTTAACGAATTTCCTTGCTGTTGGATATATTTAGCTGCTTTTAAATGTTTTTAAATGGCTGCTTGAATGACAGTCAAAGACTCTGCGAGCTCTTCTTTTGTTTGGCAACAATCTTCTAAGAGTAATACTTCGAATTCTTTATTTTCAAACTTTCTTGGCTAGCCAGGACGTTCATTGTTTTCCAAGCCAAAGTCACCCCTTTTGAATTGTGCAAACCACTTTTGGCACGTTCGCTCAGCTGACACATGTTCACCATAAACTTCCACAAAAACGCTGACTTTCTGCAGCAAGTTTCTTCATATTAAGGTAATAAAGTAAAACTCACCGCATAAATACTTTTTCAGGCACAAAGTTCGAAACATTTACGGAAAAAAAAAATAGTTGTTGTTTACGCTTCAGATGAATGACATATTCTGTAACGACGTACAATGACAGTAGATATCTAACCCAAGTTCCAATGGAATAATGGCAATGGAATAAAACAAGTTGCGCCATCTCTTAGCAAACCATATGATGTTATAGATTGTGTATAATTTGTAGTCGAACACATGTTTTGTTTTTCTTAGGGACGAAACCGGCGTTGGTTTGTTTCAAAACCAATTTTCTAGTCACAGCTTCTTCGGTTATGCAGTTCGGGACACTTCAAAGTTGCAAGTTACACACCAGGCCAGTCACGCAATCATTTCTTCTTCTTTTACAGACCTTTTATGAAGCACAGAGCTCTGTCAATACCATTGACGACAGTTTCATCTATTCACGGTATAGGCTTATATTTGCAAGGTTAAGACGAAATTATTAAAAAGCTGACAACACTCAAAGAGACTCGATAGAGACGCTCTTCAATTTTCTTATCCTCTTGGCGACACCGCCGAAAGAAGTGTAATACTTTCAATTGCGAAATTCCTTTGAAATAAATCGCCCGACTGACGGTAATGTGCCTCAACTACTCCAAATTTCCAATTTCAAATTTATTTCGAAGTTCAAATTTTATATGAACTTATCGTCTTAAAAGACACCATTGGCGATAAAAATACCAAGGGACGACTTTGGCAGCTCACAGACGTTCACATATTCCAAATTTTCAAACAAAAAATGTTTCCAAAGGTATCAAAGACCTGATTATAAATCCTGAAGGATAAAACTTTTTTCGACATTTCATAAAACTCGGTTCAATTTGCTGGCTTCTTCTGTCTGATGTTGACACAGTAAGACGTACATGAAGGCAAATTTGCAACCACCAACTTTTCAAAAAACAGAGAAGCAATCGATTCCGTGGCAAAAGATGAAATTCATACTAGAGAAAGTACACGGCTACCCTTAAAGAATACAATTTCAAACTCCCGGATGAATTTAATTTGTGCAGCAAATGGAAACACTTCTTGCGCATTGCTGAGAATCCTTACAACAAAATGAATACCAATCGCGAAACACGAACTCTGCGATAGAGATAATTTTAACGAACACATTATGTGATTACAATCTCGGTCTACGTTGACTGAGCACATTGTCTTGTGTCCATTCGTCCCTATCCGCGTTCATTCAATGAGAATGAATTATGATGGACAACCGCAGGAATCTGCCTCAACTGCATTCATAGGCGAGAGAGCTCCCCGCTTGAATGAAGAATGCACTCAACCCTGTTTCAGGCTCAATGGCTCATGACCACATTAGGATACCATTTGTCTTATAGTTTGCTTGAGTGTATGTGAAACTCGTCGGCGTCCCATGGTGATTAACATCGGTGTAGCCAATTACGTCTTCGGTTTCGATCTGAAGAGCGGTCTGCAGCATGTGCCCACAGGTACTCGGGGTTGAGATAATTGTGGTAAGTTGATGCGGACTGTGAGCACAGTCAACGTGCGTTTGCCTTTAAGTCATTGATCTCAGCTGATCTTTAAAGGTTGCGCGATAGGATAGCTTACCTTAGTTGAGTGTTATCTTAAGAGGTGTTTTCTTATTGTGGTTTTGAGTGATAATCGGACGCCTCCCCTGTCTTCATCAAAGAGTCTAAAGCTCCGGCTGCCCTTGCATCAGACGAAGTGGCAAGTTCTGCATTTATTGCAGCGTAACAGATTTTCCGAAAAAAACAAATATCCCTTAAGAGACAAATCTGACATTTAGCAGCCGTTTATGTTAACCCAAATCGCACAAAACTGCATCAGTTGACAGAGGGTGCTAAAAATAGCCCACCATCCACTAACCCCTGGCGTGTCCCTGCACACAATGGAAGCGGAGAGAAGATAACAACTTGGTTAATGGGTCAAAAGAATGTGGAACCGGGACCGACTTGTTAAAGGGCCATAATGATGGTTGCAGTCACCTCTCGTGTGGAGACGTCGTTGCCCCTCTGGTGTGTCAACTGACACACTGCAATCCGGAAAGTGTTCATCGATTATATTCTTCTTAATTGCTGGGATGTTTCCAAGGACACATCATGCTGCGGGACACAAGCAGAAATGTTAATTAATTGTGTGAAGAGCTATGAAGAGCTTTTGTGTTCACTCCGCGCAACAAGTGCACGTGAGAGGCGAGAGCCGAGGACACTGGACACCCGCATGTGTGCCCTTGAAGGGTATATTTAGAACACTTATGCATGACGTGGTGTCGATGCACGCACTTGTGATTCTTATCAACCGCAAGTGCATTCTTTGTGATCTCCTCGATGTCGGTATACATATGTATATGGAGTCTTCGTTTATCCGATACGAAAAATTTATTTGAACTGATTGCTGCTGGAACCACATTTATCTGCAAATTCTGCGATTCTAGACGTGTTCACCTTTAACCTTTAATTTACTGAAATGTAAGAGTCGTATATACTAACAAGGAATCGGGAACTGAAATAGAAATGGCAGAAGTGGCCATCAGCACAGAACTCAAACCAATCATTTCAGAAAGCATCAATTGCGTTCGCTTTGTGCATCTCTGACACATCTCCTTACAAGTACCTCCATTGTCTCATCACACTGCTGATGGATAGGTGGCAGTAGGATAGGAAAGGCAGTAGCTTTCAATCGCAACAGGCACCTCCACTCGCAATCGGTTACCACGGCACAAGTGAGTGCTTCCCCCGACTAGATGCTGCTCCCAGTCACTGAGCAGTAACAAATTGCACTTGATTATGACCTTCACCTTGAGGATTCTCGACTGCTGTCTTCACAACAACTCGTGCCTGTGCAATCATTGTAACATTTCTTTGCGATTTGATGGGGTAGAGAACCTGACTCCGACAGAGTCGCCAAGGAGGCCAAACCAGTTCTTGCAACGCTCAGATGATACGTTTAGATTCCATAAAATTAAATTTTAATTCCATCAGGGAATAAAGGAGGCCTCAATCCGCCCTGAGACAGTTTAGTGCTTTGGTGCGTCCTGTACAAATGTTGTTTATCACAGACACTGATCCTCCTGCGGCGTTTCACAAGTGCCATTGACACCTTATCTTGAGCTTATCTGCGAGTATGTGCCTATCTGTAAATGCGAGTAGATAACTCGATGCCAAATGTCAATTGCACTTAATCCAGGCTGAAGACTCTCTTCATGCGAAGCGATGCATCACTTTGCGTCCGGGGGAGCTAATTGCGACCGGTTCCTCGGTCGTTTGGTAACTAATGCAACTCTTAACATACCACCAAAGCAGTAATAAATCATTTTGGCATGTTGCATTCGCTGTGCCGCGTTCGATCCGACGTCCGCATGGACAAGTGTTTACTAATGGGCATCATTTTTCAACCGGCGGCGGCAGCGTCCCAACGCTCACGGCCAAGTTCGGTGTTTACGGACTGGGCGTCATTGTGAGTGGGCTTGTTGTGTCAGGCTTGTTGTAGCTTGACGTGAGATGTGAGAAATTGTGTCTACCGTGAGCGTGCTGTGGGCAATGAATTTTTTAGTTGCGTATGATGAAGGCGGTCGATTGTTGTTGTGAAAAAATTGTCACACTACTAAGATTCTCGATTTCTGAACTGGGAAAACTAATAGAAGAGTCTGGGGACTAATTCGACGGACATTCTTCTTGTCTTCGAATCTCTTGTTGCATTCGCTGAATTTAGGCAAACTTATTTCCCAACTGTTTTCAAAACATCCATATGTTCGAGCCGTATGCGTTTTAATACTGCGAGGGTTGAGTGTTTCACACATGTCTCGTTGTCCCTCTACCACTTAAGGCGTCGGCACATAGAATATTTTACATGCGTCAGCGTCAGCAATACTTTGACAGCAACATAAAATACAGCTACGGTCACATAAATAACATAAGTCGAAACAAAATTTTCACCTTACATTTTAACTGTACTGTACTGTACTCATTTTATTTTAAACGATGTTAAGCAAACCTTTATGCATGCTCCTGATTCCCTCTATGCTCCAGGTGATTACGGAGACAAAATTGTACCGTTATCAATGAGGTTATATATCAAGTCTGTTGCTTCATTCTTTGAAGTGTGCTTTGTGTCTGGACACAAAATTAGCACAAAACCTGGTAACTGGAATATCTCTCAAAATAATTTGTATAGTCTTAAATTTTTTGTTTTATTATACTTTCAAATCAATTTATTTTTTTATAACAATGGGCAGAGGTAAGCACTGCACTTCCAAAAAAAGGAGCTCAATTTATGCTCTTCATCAGGACGGCAAGAAACCAGCTGAAATAGCCAAACAATTGAAATGCTCTAGAAAAATGGTTTATAACGCTATTAAACTGGTAAAAGAAGATCAGATGCATATAACCAGTCGTAAAATTCGCCGTCCAAGACCAAGAAAAACCACGTTTCTATTGGACAAAACCGGTATGCTGAGGAGCAAAAAGGGTCCTTTCAAGTCATCGCGCGAGATATGCAATGAAAACTGGGAGGAATTTGACTTTAAGATCTCCAGTCGTGAACATCTCCAGAGGCTGGCCTATTTGGACTCATTTCCAGAAAGAAACCACTTCTTTCCAAAAAAAAAAATATAAAAAAGCCTTTATTATTTGCAAGAACTCACCAGAATAACTGGCCAGCTCAAAGCCCCGATCTCAACTCTGTCGAAAATTTGTGGCATGATATAAAGCTTAAAATTGGGTAACAAAACTACAAGAACAATGATGAGTTAGGAAGGAAGGAAGGAATAAAAAAAGCTTGAAGAGTCGATGTCAGAAGCTTGTAGAGAGTATGGAAAAGCGATGTCTGGTGGTAATTCAAAATTCAGGCTATAGTACAAAGTACTGATGAGATAATATCAAAATCAAGAGAGATACCGAACCATGTATTCATTTTTAATTAATGAATTAGAGAAAAATGTATTTGTGCTATTTACGTGTTCAGAAAAAATTTCATATTCCCCAAGTTTTTTCTCTCAAACATTCGCTAGCTATGAACATATCCTTTTACTGAAGTAAATTTTATTTCTGTTTTACTTAAGATATCAAATAAATAAAACTTTTTTATTGTAGTACAAATATAATTTGAAGTATACTGATCTTTCTATTACGAATCAATTTGTGCTATTTATATGGCCATGGCTGTACATGAGTTCTTATGGGAGGTGGCACATGCCATAGACCAACGCTGCCGCTCACGCGACGGATGTGTTTGCTCAACTTTTAACTTTTCTCTCTCCGTCAGCGTTAACAAGCAACAAATTATCACATTTCAAAAGAATTTTTTTTTTGGTTTTGTTTTGTAAGGTTTTGATGTACTAAATTGAGCAGTAAATTAAAGATTTCTTTTTTCATTCTCAAATAGTTCGGGATCGTTATTGTATAGTTTCTTACAGCATAACGCAAAAAGACAGTGCACATCTCGATCTATGTATAGAGTCCAGACCCAAAATTGACGATTGTTTTTTTGTGTATTAATATATTCTTTCAATTCTTTAAGTTCAAGCAGTATCATCCAGCACATAAATAAATCCAACTCGTTTGGAGGCATTTTTGCAAAATAAATATCAATCCGCTCTACAGTATAACCAAAACAAATTGAATGTAATGCTACTGTCAAATGAAATCAGGTGTGCGTTGAAGTATTCATTGTGTCATCCTCTTCCTTCAAATACTTCATCGTTAACGGATACGTTGACGCTACGCATCTAAAGTATTCTATGTGTCAAAGCCTGTATTCCTAACTTAGGCTGTATGCCACTTTAAAGGACGTTTCTCTAAATGAGGCAAGTCAACCGCTTTGATTTGCCGGGTTCTTCATGTCGGATGCTCTTTTGTCTGTCGCTTCTCAAATGTTACAGTTTGGACTATTTCAAATAAGGAACCACTCAAACGAACTCAAACAGTTTAGCCGATAGCGCAACTCCTGTAAAAAGTTGTCTACCTTAAAATAGTCTCACATCCAGTTTTCTCATGCAAAACCCAGTTATTATCAGTTACAGGAATTAACAACTGCCACAGAAAAAAACCCAATGCTCCTTAGATGGTTTTACATGAAACTCAATCGGGAATGGTGTTGCAATAGAGGCGGTGATTTCAAAACCAATACAGAATATAAACACATTGAGGCGAAAACCTGCAAGAAACTTAGTCAGTTTTCTGGTCATGTAAAGGTGTTTTCGGCAAAACTTGAGGCCTATTGTCAAGAAAGTCCGTTTGGATGAAATGATCTCTTGCCTCGTAACATTTATTTGTTCGGTGGAATGGGATAGCTTTCTTTCGCTAGCTGCCTCCAATTGCGCACTCCAGGTTGGTTGAAGTCCTTCTCCACTTGTGTACGCCAACTTTACCTAGGCCGTCCTCTGTTGCGTTGTCCCAATGGTCTGATTCGAAAACTTTTCGGGCTGGAGCAGTGGTGTCCATGCGCCCTACATAGCTTAGCTATCTCAAGCGTTGTATCCGCTTGACCAGCCGAATTCGCTGTACAGCCCATCGAGTTCGTCATTATATCTTCTCCTCCAGATGCCATTAACGCAAATAGAACCAAAAATCGCACGCCAAACTCTTCTCTCGAAAAGACTAAGGGCTACCTCATCCGCTTTTAGTAACGTCCAGGTACCCGCCCAATAAAGCATGACTGTGATGATCAAGCAAGCCTAGTCTTTTAGGAAAGGGCTTCATTACGAAATTGTCGCTTGAGCCTACAGAAGCAGCGATTGGTAAAAATGATTCTGCGTTTGATTTCGGTACTGATGCTGTGGTCCCTATTTACCGCGGAGCCGAGGTAGTGGAAGTCCTTTACTACCTCGAAGTTCTTGCTGCCTAGTGTGAAGCTCTGTCCGAGACATGTAATTCCTTGATGACAGCATGTACTTAGTTTTACCCTTATTTACCGCCAGACACATTTTAGCTGCTTCCGGTTCAATGTCAGCATTGACGGGTCGCTGTGTTCGTCCAATCACTCCAATGTCATCAGCGTAAGCTAGCAATTGAACTAACTTTTCCCTCTGATCATGTCTCTGGTCTTGACTTGTGAGCTACGCACGATCTTCTCGAGGATGGTATTAAAGAAGTCACATGACATCGCGTCGCCTTACATAAAAACTTTCTTGACATTGAAGGTCTCGGTAAATTCGTTACCGACCTTGACGGAGCAGCGAGAGTTCTCCATCGTCATCCTACACAATCTGATAAGTTTGGTAGGAATGCCAGAACTAGACATGGCACTGTATAGCTCGTCTTTTTTTTTTTTTTTATAATTGACGCGTGCAAAAGGGATTGCGAGTACCCTTAAGTGACCGGATCAAGTCACAGCACGGGCCGAAGGTATAGAGGAAGAGAGGGAGAGGAGGTACCGATGCACATTGGTTTTAAATGCCTGTGGATTGTAATGAGGAGGAAAAATCGAGCTGGGAAGAGCATTCCAGATTCGTGTAGTGCGGCTAAAGAACGAGTCTCTGAATTTGACTGTACGTCCGTAAGAGGACTTGAGGGTGAATTGATGGGCATTCCTAGCTAGGCGTGTATTGCGGATGAATTCTTGAAGGGGAGGAATGCAACTGGCTAATTCGTCTGAGCATTTCTTGTTGAAATAGCGGTAAAAAAGTGACAACGACGCGACATTACGTCGGTGTTCTAACGAGTCAATCGACTTCGCAATATTACTGTCACCTATAAGTTTTATCGCTCGCTTTTGAATTCTATCCAGCAGGTGCAGGGAGGTCTTAGAAGCACCTGACCAGATAGGAGCGTTATACTCAAGCTTTGGGCGTATGTATGCCTTGTATATTGTAGCCAGATCAGAGGGGGTGAAGTACTTCTTGCATCGTTTAAGGAAACCTAGACATTTCGCAGCATTTTTGGCGACCTCAAATATGTGATCGTTCCAACTAATTGTTGGGTTGATACACATACCGAGGATGGAAAGTCTTTCGGTTTCAACAACGCAAGTGCCGTTCATGGATAACGGCTGATTATTTTGTGATCGCTTTAACAACAGTAGACAGCACTGTGTTTTGGAAGCATTAAATTCCACTCTATTCTTATTTCCTAAATCGATTATGCTGTCAAGGTCGGAATTTAATGTGCTTAACATACGCTGCCGTTCCGAGTCTAAGGCCGAAGTGGAGGGACGTGAGCCAAGGAACGAATATGAAAAGCAGAGGGTACTGTCGTCAGCGAAGGAATGAAAAGGATTAGAAGCAGCAGACAAGAGATCATTTATAAAAATGAGAAAGAGTGTCGGAGACAAAACAGAGCCCTGGGGAACACCAGCATTAATATAGTGGATTTCAGACTTGAATCCATCCAAAACAACTTGTATTGAACGATTCGAAAGATAATTTCTAATCCATTGAAGAAGAAACTCATCGATCCCAAAAGCACGCATTTTCGACAAGAGAGCCTGGTGCCAGACCCTGTCAAATGCCTTAGAAATATCAAGCGCAACAATCTTGCTTTCTCCTGCATTGTGCAAAGATTGGTTCCACTTTTCAGTGAGATATGCCATCAGATCACCAGTGGAACGGTTGCTTCGGAAGCCGTACTGCCGGTCATTAAGAAGCTTCCGGGACTCAAGATATTTCATAAGCTGACGGTTTATCAGCGTTTCCATGACCTTGGAGAGAAGGGACGTTAGTGCTATGGGTCGGTAGGAGGTGGGTGACGAACATTCGCCCTTTTTAGGGACGGGCTGGACAAATGCAGTTTTCCACTTACTCGGAAAGAGCCCTGAAGAGTAGGACAGATGGAAAAGCTTACGCAGTGGTTTTGCCAGCGTAGAAGAACACCTCTTCAGAAGAACAGGGGGTATACCATCCGGGCCAGCGGATTTGTGTATGTTTAGATCTTTAAGTACTCTTGCTACTGTACGAGTGCGAAAATGGATTTGCCCCATGGAGAAATTTACGCTCTCAAGTACAGGTGGGGACAAAGTGTTATCTGGCAGCGTTGAGCTAGCTGCAAAGTGTGCAGCAAGCAGATTAGCTTTGTCCAAAGAGCTGACAGCTGGAATGTCATTGCAAATGACCGTTGGGATCGAAGACGAGGCTGAATTCCTTATGTTTTTACGAAAGACCAAAAGCTTCTGCTACCCTTGGGGCATTGTAGAACTTTTTGCCTCAACTTTTGGTCAAAGGAGAATTTAACACGTCTTATTAATGCATTACAGTCATTTCGGATCCGTTTCAACTTTTTCCGGGCTTCCTCAGAAGGGTTGGCTTTATAATCCCGGAAACTCAACTCTCTCACCCTGATAGCCTCTTTGCAGCTCAAGTCGAACCACGCGTTTGCCTTAGGCTTGATGCTCTTCACTCTGTGGGGAATGAAGGACCTCATGCCCAGCGAAATAATGTTTGTGATCGCATCAGTAGCGGCATCCACGTCACTATCGAGGAAGCATAGTGACCAGTTAAAATTCCTAAAGAAGTTGTTAAGTCCGCTCCAGTTGGCTTTCTCGTAGAGCCATACTGTTCTTTTCGGAATTTGTTCTCTAACTGTGTGGGAGGAGTACGAGAATTTGGCTGACACGACACAGTGGTCGGACGAGCCTAGAGGCGACAATATATCAACTGAATATTTTTCCGGATGAGAGGTGAGAAACAGATCCAAGGTGTTAGCGGTATGATCTGCAATGTCAGGTATTCGTGTTGGCTCATTCACAAGCTGGGTTAAATTATTTACCTCAGCGAAGATTTCAACATACCTTCCTTCGGGTGTTGTCTGGCCTGAATGTCGAAGCCAAGTAGAATTGTGTACATTGAAATCGCCCGCAATAGCGATTTCAGTGTGAGGATACAGGGATACAATTCTTGTGATGGAGTCGGACAGCGCATCAAACTCGTTATAAGTTGAGTTGCTGTCCATGTTTGGACTTCTATAAATAAAGCAGTAGTGGATTAAATGCTTACGGACAAGGAGTTTTAACCACAGAAAATTAAATTCCGCATTGGAACAGTGGCCATATTGTGGTTGAATTTGGTAAGCAACATCACTACACACATAAATGGCAGGTTCAAATCCGATAAATCGGTATTCTCACCCACCTGTGTTTCGCTCAGCGCCAAGACAGCTGGTTTGTGACGAGAGAGGTGGACGTAAACGGCAAAGAGATTAGTTCTCAGTCTATCTGCACACTGTCACATGCGGCCTTAAAATCGACGAATAGGTGGTGAGTGTCGATTTGTGCTTCTTGGGTCCTCTCCAGGACCTGCCGTAAAGTGAAAATCTGGTCTATAGTGGACTTCCTAGGGCTTAGTCCTGAGCGTCTGAAACCGCTTGTCCTAGGTTATGGACAAGCGGTTTCAGACGCTCACATAATACGGCAGAGAGGATCTTGTATGCAATGTTAAGAAGGCTGATACCCCTATAATTGACGCAGTCAGAGGCATCACCTTTCTTATGGACCGGGCAAACGACGCTGAGATTCCACTCCTCGGGCATGCCTCCGACCATATCTTATATGACTACCGCACGATAGCAGATTTCGTTTATTAACTTACTTATAACTTATCAGGAAGGAAGTTTTGAATTGAAACATCATACTTTCCGCTAACTTAATTTTAAAAAAAGACGTTGAGTTCCTTGCCACAAAGCTCTTAAAACTCGCCCAACCATCCATTAATTTGAAATTCTTTAATTCATTTTGGCAGGGAAAAAAGTCTCATTCTCCCTCCTTCTGTTCTGTTCTAAACTAATACAATTCTCCTTCCAGATGACATTTTGTTCAACTGTCCCTCCGAGGGTCTCTTCGCTGACAGCTACGACTGCCGACAGTACTACAGATGTGAAGAAAAACCAGCCCCAATCTCAGAGAAGACATACATCAAGGCATACGCGTTCAAGTGCAAGGAGGGAACAATATTTTCAGACATGCTGAAGATCTGCGTGCCCCCGATCATAGCCGGGCGCAGTGAATGCATGGAATACATGAATGAGATCAACAGCGACAGCGACATGATGCCGACCACAGCATCGCCACGCAACTTTGGCGTTGGACTCAACGGCGTGTCGATAATTTCGGTCTCAACGTCTTCAACGAGAGCACTGGCAGATGGATCCGAGGATCCACTTCCTTGCGAGAGCGATGGATTCATGGCGGATCCAGATGACTACACTGTGTTCTATCGCTGTATTTCTACTGGACGCGGCTACAACAAAATAGGATTCCGTTGCGCCGATGGAACTGCGTGGGATGAGTCACTTCAGTCATGTAACCATGCAGATCAAGTGCTCAACATTCGAGGGGGGTACGCAACAAAGCCGCCCAGCAGTTCGCAGAGCTCTTGGTCGAATTCTACAAGCAGCCAGTCGTCATCTTCAAATTCCAACTCCAGTCAAAGCAGTCAATCGTCGTCAACACAGAGTTCAACCAGCAGTAGTCAGTCATCATCGTCAAGCAACCAATCGTCGTCCAGCAATCAAACGAATAACCAGGCGGGATCTGGTCAATCATCCTCGACTGAGAGCTCCTATAACCAATCGAACTCATCCAGCAGTCAGAACTCATCAAGTAGCCAAAGTTCCAACAGTAGTCAGTCTTCTTCGAGCAATCAGAGTTCCTCAAGCAGCCAGAGCTCATCGAGCAGTCAGAGCTCATCCAACAACCAGAATTCAGCTGGGAATCAGAGTTCTTCTGGAAACCAGGGTTCTTCTGAAAACCAGACGTCATCTGGAAACCAAAGCTCTTCTGGGAGCCAGAGCTCTTCAGGAAACCAGAGCTCATCGGGTAGCTCCTCAAGCAACCAGAACTCTTCAGGCACCCAAAACGATCCCATGAGCTCTTCAAGCAACAACAATCAGACTGGATCCGAAAGCAGCCAAGGCTCGTCAGCTAACAACAACAACTCTGAGAGCAATCAGAGTCAATCGGAATCCTCCAACAATCAGTCAAACAGTCAGAGTTCCTCGTCGGAAACAGCAGTGGGTAGTTGCGAGACAGATAGCGATTATCTCTCCGACAAAAACGACTGCGCAAAGTTCTACAGATGCGTGGATAACGGAAACGGTGGCTATAACAAGGTTCCCTTCAGTTGCGCTCCTGGGACTGTTTGGGATGCTGACACTCAGGCCTGCAACTATCCAACTGCGGAACAGGACGAAAAATGCCGAAACTCGGCCACTCAGTCAGAAAATGAAGGTTCTTCAAGCGCAAATGATAACGGTCAATCGTCAGGAAGCCAGTCATCGAGCAGCACTTCCAATGGAAGCAGCCAAGAATCTTCAAGCAGCCAATCAGGATCGAGCAACACTGAAAGTTCGTCCAGTTCTTCAGGCTCAAACCAAAGCACTAGTAGTCAGTCATCAAGCAACCAATCAGGATCAAGTAGTTCCTCGAGTAGCGGCAGCAACCAAGAATCGTCCGGCAGTCAATCGTCAAACAACCAATTCGAATCAGAGAACAATGGGAGCACTACGACAGAGTCAGGTGCTTCCAGCACCTCAGCGCCAGGTGGAGGCACCACCAATGAACCAGAAGGTACGAGCCCCACAATGGGCAAGCCAGTTGGTGAGTGTGAGGACGAGGCTACCTATCTAGCGGACGAAGAAGATTGCAGGAAGTTTTACAGATGCGTCGACAACGGCAATGGCAACTTGGACAAAGTACCATTCACCTGCGGACCTGGCACAGTCTGGGACCCAGACACCCAAACATGCAACTACCCATCCGAAGATCAGGCAAAGAAATGTGCAGCGTCCGCATCCAACAGCCAATCTTCAGGCGGATCACAAGGATCCAGCAACAATCAGTCTTCGGGTTCATCGTCTTCTAACAGTGAATCCAGCACTGCGTCCAGCACTGAGTCCGGCACTGAGTCCACCACTGAAATGAGCACGTCAACGGTTTCTACAACTTCAGCTTCATCTGGTTCATCGAGTTCAGCTGGTTCATCGAGTTCATCTGGTTCATCAAGTTCATCGGGATCATCCAATTCATCTGGTTCATCCAGTTCATCCAGTTCTTCCGGTTCATCTAATTCATCGGGATCATCATCCAGCAATCAGAACTCATCAAGTGGTGGTTCTCTGGGCACTAGTGGCGACTGCACCCAGGAAGGATTCGTTGGCGATGCAAATGATTGCGCAAAATTCCACCGCTGCGTGAAGAGTGGCAAGGGCAAGTTTGAGAAGTACTCCTTCACTTGCGGCAAGGGAACTGTGTGGGACGAATCTGCCGGCGCCTGCAATCACATTTGGGCGGTCAGCGGGAAGTGCGGATCGGGCAGTAGTGGAAGTGGATCCTCGAGCTCCTCCTCTAGCAGCAGTAACAATTCCAATCAGTCTGGCTCCAGTCAGTCGTCAGGCTCCAATCAGTCGTCAGGCTCCAATCAGTCGTCAGGCTCCAATCAGTCTTCAGGATCCAGTCAGTCCTCTGGCAACCAGAGCTCTTCTGGCTCATCAACCGCCAGTTCGGGCGGCAGTCAGGGATCGAGCAATCAGTCCAGCTCTCAAGGTTCTTCATCAAGCAGCGGATCGTCATCGTCTTCCCAAACTGGAAGCAGTCAGTCATCGTCCAGCAATCAGTCATCATCCAATAATCAATCCTCTTCAAGCAATCAATCAACTTCAAACAACCAGACTTCCACTAGCAACCAATCCAGCAGCAGCAGCCAGTCCTCCTCGTCCAGCAATCAGTCGCAACAGGGCTCATTAGGCTCTGGCGGAAAGTGCACCAAGGAAGGGTTCATTGGTGACGAAAAGGATTGCGCGAAGTTCCATCGCTGCGTGAGCAATAAGAAAGGTGGCTTCGAAAAGTACTCCTTTACCTGCGGCAAGGGCACTGTGTGGGATGAGTCGACCAGCGCCTGCAACCATATCTGGGCGGTGAGCGGTAAGTGCGGCACGTCGACTAGCGGAACGAGCCAGTCATCAAGTAGCAATCAGTCATCGAGCAGCAGCCAATCAGGCAGCAATCAATCTTCCGGCTCCTCTCAGGGATCAAGCAGCAACCAGAGTTCGAGCAACAACAACCAAGGTTCGAACAGCCAGAGCTCAAGCAACAACCAATCGTCTAGTGGCAGTCAGTCATCGACCAGCTCCCAAGGATCAGGCAGCAGCCAGAGTTCAAGTGGAACACAATCCTCAGGCAGTCAAGGCAGTAATCAGTCCTCAAGCGGCAGCCAGTCGTCGGAAGGCAATCAATCTTCAAGCGGTAGCCAGGGCACAGGTTCTCAAGAATCCTCTGGTAAGAGACCTTTTTTCAATTAGTCTGCCGTCAGGTAATCCACATTCTTCCTATTTAATATTTCAGCATCCACACAATCCCCCGCGGACGTGCCACCTGCAAGCAGCACAGTCGCACCTCCAGCCGGACAGAATGGCATTTGTGAACGAGAGGGATTTATGGGCCATGAATCGAACTGCGCCAAGTTCTATCGCTGCGTCGACAACGGCAACGGTGGATACAACCGTTACGAGTTCGACTGCGGCAAGGGCACCGTCTGGGATGCGTCGATTGAAGGATGCAACTACCCGTGGGCGGTTTACGACGAGAAATGTGGTCAAGCATCCTCGCCACCACCGTCAGGCTCGCAAACAACTGGGTCGGGGCAAACGACAGGAAGTCCATCAACAACGAGTGGGTATCAAACGACAACTCAACAGCCCACAACTCAACAACCGACAACGCAACAGTCAACAACCGAGCAGGGAACAACAAATCAGACCCCAACTCAAAAACCGACAACAACGCAAGAACCAACCACATCTGGGTACACATCAACCACACAGGGAGTGACAACAACCATGGGAACAACAACAACAACAGCGACAGAAACAACAACGTACCCCTCCACCACTGAAGCAAGCAAAGACCCAGGATCAACGACCACCACAGACTATATGACGACTACAAATCCTCCAGTCACTCAGATAACCTCAAAGCCAGTTTCTGATGGAAACTGCAGACAAGAAGGATACATGGGCGATCCCGAGGACTGCGCGAAATTCTATCGGTGTGTTGACAACGGTAAAGGAGGATTCTACAAGTATGAATTCACTTGCGGCAACGGAACAGTCTGGGACGACGACATCCAGACGTGCAACCACCCCAGCAATGTTGCAAATCCAAAATGCAACAACAATGCCACCGCCTCCACATCCTACCCGTCAGAGTCAACCACTGGCGGCTATCAAAGCACAACAACCAGCTACGAAACGACAACAAGCTTCAACCCCACAACCACTACACAACAAGCGCAGACTACAACAACGCAGTATCCTACCACAACACAGGCTCAAACAACAACAACTCAATATCCTACCACAACGCAGGCTCAAACAACGACAACTCAGTACCCAACGACGACCCAACCACAGACGACGCCATATCCCACGACTACCACGACACAGGTTCCAACCACCACCCAGAGTCAAACCACAACAACTCAGTACCCGACAACCACACAAAGTGCGACCACGCCGACGCAATACCCGACCACCACTCAGAGCCAAACTACAACGACGCAGTATCCAACATCAACGCAGGCACAAACCACTGACTCACCCACGAGTACTGGATCTCCCGCAACATCAAAGCCCACATCCGGTGAAGGTTGCACTCAGGAGGGATACATGGGCGACAGTGAGGACTGCCAAAAGTTCTACCGATGCGTCGACAACGGCAAGGGAGGCTTCATAAAATACGAATTCTCCTGTGGCAACGGCACCGTTTGGGACGACGACATTCAGACCTGCAACCATCCCAACAACGTGGCAAATCCAAAATGCAACACCTCTGGAACATCGGCCCCAGGTTCCGAAACGACTACTGATGGATACCAGAGCACTACATCTGGATATACAACAACAATGCAACCAACAACTACCACACAGCCACAGACCACCACGTCACAGTACCCAACATCAACTCAGGCTCAAACCACAACACAATATCCAACGACTTCACAAGCTCAAACAACAACTTCCACAGAGCAATGGACGACAACGCAAGCTCAAACTACAACAACTGAGTACCCAACAACTACGCAGTCGCAGACGACTACGACACAATCTCCAACTACGACGGAGGCTCAAACAACGACCACTCAGGCACCAACAACCACTCAGGCACCAACAACCACTCAGGCACCAACAACCACTCAGGCACCAACAACCACTCAAACACCGACAACCACCCAGTACCCGACAACCACCCAGAACCCGACGACCACTCAAAGTCAAACGACCACAACGCAGTACCCGACAACACAGTCAGAAACCACAACCAATAGGCCCCAATCCACAGACTATCCAACGACAACGGAATCCTCCACAACACAAGTAACATCAAAACCAACATCCGGTGAAGGTTGCACTCAAGAGGGATACATGGGCGACAGCGAGGACTGCCAAAAGTTCTATCGATGCGTCGACAACGGCAAGGGAGGCTTCATGAAGTACGAATTCTCCTGCGGCAACGGCACCGTTTGGGACGACGACATACAAACCTGCAACCATCCCAACAACGTCGCGAACCCAAAATGCAACACTTCTGGAACAGCCGCCCCCGGGTCGGAATCCACCACAGAGGGATATCAAAGCACAACGTCGGGCTACACGACAACAAGCCAACAGCCAACCACAGCGCAGCCTCAGACTACCACAACTCAGAGTCAAACGAATCCAACCACAACACAGCCCGAAACCACGACTAAGCAGTACCCCACCACGACGCAAGCCCAACCTACGACTACACAGTATCCGACTACAACGCAAGCGCAAACTACAACAACACAGTATCCGTCTACCACGGAATCACAAACGACAACCACGCAATACCCGACGACTTCGGAGGCCCAAACGACAACCACGCAAGTTCCAACCACCACTCAGAGTCAACCTACAACGACAAACTACCCGACGACCACCCAGAGTCAAACAACGACAACACAGTACCCCACTACCACTCAGAGCCAGACCACCACGACACAATATCCAACCACGACGCAGTCGCAATCGACAACAAATGCCCCAACCACAACCGACTACCCCACGAGCACGGACTCTTCCGCAACACAAGTAACATCGAAGCCAATGTCCGGTGAGGGCTGCACCCAAGAGGGATACATAGGCGACAAGGAAGACTGCCAAAAGTTCTATCGCTGTGTGGACAACGGCAAGGGAGGCTTCATGAAGTACGAGTTCTCATGCGGCAACGGCACCATTTGGGACGAAGACCTTCAGACCTGTAACCATCCCAAGGACGTTGTAAACCCCAGTTGCAACAGCAGCGCAAGCGGCACAACGTCATATCCTTCGGAGACCACAACTACCGGCTATCAGACAACAACCGCCCAATCCATGACTACAACAACTGCTGGCTATCCAACCTCAACAGTGCAGCAGGAGACCACAACCACAAGTAACCCCACCACGTCCACAGAGTACCCAACCACGCAACAACCAACAACAACCGCACTTCCCCCAACGACAACCGCAACTGCCCCACCAACGACAACAACCGCACCGACAACCACAGCCGCATATCCAACACAAACCACCACAGACTATCCGGGCACAACAACACAAAGGCTCACGACCACCGACTACCCGACAGCATCCACCACGAGCTATCCGACAACGGATCCCACAACGCAGAGCCCGACGACGGAGACAACCCCCGGTAAGGAAGAGCCCGTGCCCAACCTCCCGCCAGGTACCAAGTGCACAGGCGAGGGCTTCATGGCCGACCCCAATGACTGCAGGCGATTCTACCGTTGCGTCAGCGACGGGGACAAGAGTTACGTCCGCCACGAGTTCACCTGCGGCGACGGTACGGGCTGGAGTGAGGACAAACAAACCTGCGATTTCGAAGGAAACATCGAAAGATGTGCAGGCCAGACCAGCACCACCAGCTTCCCGCCGACAACGAATACCTACCCAACCACCGTTGAAATTGAGTCCACTCGCTCCACGTATCCGACTTCGATGGTCGAGTCCACAATGCCGACCAGCACGAACCCCACAACGACCCAGGAGTACCCTACAACTGACGGTAAGTTCATCCAAGCCAAGCTATTCACCGAATATATTTATTTGCCGCCCTTGCAGATCAAACCACGACAGACTCGCAGGGTCCAACCCAAGCCACGACAACCAAGCCATCCTCTGGCTCCACTGAAACCCCGGCCGGCAGCGGGGAAAACTCGCCCTGCCCAACTGCCAGCGCCAACCAGAACGTGTTTGTCTGCCCCACAGGCTTCAGAAGACATCCGAAGGGCTGCGACATGTTCTACCAGTGCACGAACAAGCCGGACAGCTACGACCTCAACATAGTCGTCTTCAAGTGCCCCAACGGAACCGTTTACGACGAGGAGCGGAACCTGTGCGACTCGCCTTCATCCTCCGAAGCCGGCTGTCAGGCTTCAATGCTTAGGACCTCCTTCTACGAGAACGAGCTGAAGCAAAGGAATATGGTAAGCAACGCATAGCCACGCGTCCAGATGCCTTGAATCTGTCTCCCTTCCGAACGTCACTCCATCTCCTTAATTAAACTCCAGCCCAGCATCCAATTAAGCCTTAATTTCCCACACAACAGCGACGATGACGTTTAACTGCCCCACTTACTCAAGTGCCCCTCATCGATCCAATCTGCCGCCCAACCGTTTCCACATTATCGCGGATAATCAGTCATTCCCGGGCAGATTTCAAATTAATGCCGCTCTTAAACAGATTCAACCGCCATCTGCGTTTAATTAATGTCTACAGCCGACAACTTAACCGTGCATAACACGACGTTCTCCCCATCTCACTCTCTGTCCTCTCTTACTCACCCACAGGTCGAAGTGAAGCCGTCAACACCTCTATGCCCCGGAGAAGGCCACTACGCGCTGAACGATGATGACTGCGGTTCCATGTTCATCAAATGCGGCCGCTCGCTAGAGACGAACCGAATGGAAGGACAAATCTACCGCTGCCCCGAGGGATTCGCCTACTGGTCGGTCAGCAGGCGCTGCGAACGTCGGCAGAAATTATTCAATTGTCAGCCGCCGCGCTACGACGCCAACAACGCCATCCCCGTCGAATGGATAAACATCGGCAATCGGCGGCGAAGTCTTCGAATATAAGGCTTAACAGCGGTTTAATTATAAGTACACGATTAGCTTAGGTACCCCATAAAACTGGACAGCGCCCGGTTGCTGCGGCCGCGAACGCATTAGTTGCGATTTGCGACTGCAGCAACTAATACCCGGTGCGTGCACGATGCGAATCGTTCCGCATTCGGCATGATTTGAATTTATTGCGGCCCGACGGAGGCGTCATCCGCAGTCCCTTGGGCCGCAACAAACCGCGGCGAATGAGGGTCATTTGTCCCCCGAGTGTCCTCGCGCTCCACTTTCGATTAGATCAATATATTTGTAAGAATCCTCGGCCGTCAAGCACAGGGGCGCGCACAACGCGCTTGTCCATTTAATCCTAGGTTAACGGGGCATCGTCCGGACCTCGGACGTATGCTTAGGATATGTAAGACTTATTTGACGCAACCAAATGCGTTGCTGATATTTATTGTAAGTTTAAAAAATGCCATATACCTATGAATGCAATAAAATTAATGAAAACGAGATGTAAAGTGTTGGCTTTGTGGCGTTGCTTTGGTGTCATAAGAAAATAGAACGTTGGGTGAATGGATTGAATGTAGGGGTAATTTTTAAAACGCCAGTGCCCTCTAAATGTTAGTAGAGTCCCTTTGAAGCAGGTGGAGAAGTGTCAGGGCTCAGGGGCAACACTAAGCTTTCTTTTATTTGATTGACCACACCGGATGATTTTTAAAGCTGCTTGGTAGATCAGTGGCCGCGGTGGCGTAGTGGCTAGAGTGCGACGGTCTCACGCCGAAGAGTCTAGGTTCGATTCCCGCCTGAACACCTCGAATTTTTCACGACCCACCTCTTTCGAGCTGCTGACAACACCCAAAGAGTAATAACTGTCTAAGAAAGCTTCTCAAATCTCGCCGTTCGGAGTCGGCAAAAAACTGTAGGTCCCTTCTACTCGTGAGAGAACAGTAGCGCGCACAACACGAGTAGTTGATGAGCAAGCTTGGCCCTGGTCCCCCTGTGGACTGTCGCGCCAACAATTATTATTATTATTGGTAGATCAGTCATATGAAAGGCCGAGCTTGGTGTCAAAGCTAAGTTATCGGTTTTTAACTCAATGTTTCAGTAAACTCTCACCTAGGGTAATGCAATTTGGACGAGGACCGAAAGCATAAAACCCGGACTACAAACTGCTGTGATGAGATTTCTCCGGGCTTTTGTGGAAGTCATATGCCGGAATAGACTGCGAAACGCAACTTTGTGGGGGGAACTCAAAGTTTGACGGACGGAAAGGACGTTTTTTCGTTGGTTTGGCCACGTGGTATGGACGCCATATAATTATGACGGATTCACCAAGAGAAATAGCAAGAGAAAGGTCAACTGCGACTGGGGTGTGATAGCGATTTGTGTAATTCAACAGGCACTCGCGGGTTCTAAACGAACCTTTATAATTAAACGTTGCTGGAAGCACACTGTTTCGTAGTATAGTGAAGATAGGCAGTTTTAAGGTCGTAAAGGCATATAATCAGCTTAGTTTTAAGATGAGTTGGTTAATCTAAGTTGAAGATGGGTAAGTATGTAACTTAGCTCCGCTAACAATCATTCAGCGTTGATTTTTCGTAAGGCCATTGGCATTGAAAACCTTTTTTTTTCTTTTCCGTCCTTTTCTTCTTTCCTGCGCTACCACTATCAGGTCGTCTTGTTGTTTTGTTGTGTTCAACCTTTTCTTCCACTTCCCTTCTTACATTCAGCTGAGGCACGATTTTCTTTCTTTTTTTTTGTGATGCAAAGGGTGATGGAAGCTACAATCGGAACTGGTTTCTGTCAACTTTGTCGATCGAGTCTCCCTAAAACTCGCACAGAGTTCGACGCTTCCTGCACTTACCATAGAAGTAAACTGGAATCCTTGTCAAGAAGCCATCAAAGAAGCTGCCACTGATGTGCTGGGTTTCACATTACCACAAAAAAGTAACACATGGTTTGGCATGCAGCCAAACAAAATGCCTATAGGGCAACACTGCATAGAACGACGAGGGCTGTTCGTGAGCTGCAGCCAGCACGATATTTCTCCAGCTGCCTTCAGTTGCGCACTCCAAGTAAGTTGAGGTTCTTTTCCACTTGTGTTCTCCACCTTAGTCAAGGTCAAATCCTCTGCTGCGTTTTCCCAATGGCTCAAATTCGAAGACTTTTTGGGTCGGTGCAGTGGTGTCCATACGCTCTACATGGCGTAGCCATCTTAAGCGTTGTATTCGTAGACGCTTTACCAGGCGCATGTCGCTCTACATAATGTTCGTCGTTAAATCTTCTCCTCCAAATGCCACTAACGCAAACAGGAGCAAAAATCACACGCAAAACTTTTCTCTTGAATAGACTTAAGGCTTCTTCATCCACCTTTGGTAACGTTCAGGTTTCCGCGCCATAGAGTAGGACAGGATCTGCCGTAATGTGAAGATCTGGCCTTACTGGACTATCCTGGTCTGAAACCACACTGATAGGGAGCTATCAGGTTGTGAACAAATGGTTTCAGACGCTCACACAATACGGCAGAGAGAATCTTGAGTGTGATCTTAAGAAAGCTGATCCCTCGATTATTGGTGGAGTCAAAGGTGTCTCCCTTTTTGTGGACCGGACAAACGACGCTGAGATTCCACTCATCGGGCATGCTTTCCTACGACTATATCTTACAGATGAGCTGGTGTATGCGCCCAACCAACTCATCTCCAGCTGCTTTAAATAATTCCGCTCCAGCAGCTTTATTCGACTTTAGCTTGGATATTGCTACCTTCATCTCGTCTAAGTCGGAGGGACGGAACTCTTGTCTACCTAATGCCTAACAGCGGATTTGAGGCCGTCATCGTCGTTAAGGAGTCTGCAGAAATTATCCTTCCAGATTCTTAGCACGGACTGTGACTCTACCATGAGTTGTCCATTCTAGACCCGGCAGGCTTCGGTCCGAGCCTTGTATCCTCCGGATAGCTGTTTTACCTATTGGTAATATTTTCGGACTTCATTCCTGCCATAACACCCAATTTTCAACCACTTTTTAGCATGAATTGGCTGCTTTCCCAGCTAATTAAAGTTCAATATTGCCTCTGGGCTGGTCTATTGCTGCCGGCTGGCGGATTTACACCAATGACTTCATGTGGATAAAAGGCTTATAAATCACAAAAGGAGGCGGCGAGGCCTTTTTTCTTGAAATAAAACGCTCCCTAAACTTACTTGTTAAACATAGTTTGTGCCTTGTGGCCTCGTCCTGTTTTTTTGAATGTGTTTGCAATTCACATTCACTGCAACGCGATCAGCATCAATAAAAAAAAATATGATCCAATGACATCTGGCGTGTTTTTCGTTTGCAATAGTGCCTTGTTTTGCTGTCTGGCTAATAACGAATATTTCGATTGCAGACGTGACAATGATCTTACGAAAGTCAGCTCAATTGCTAGCTTACGCGGACGTCATGGACGTGGTTGGACGAACACAGCGTTTACTGGCATTGAAGCGGAAGCGGATAAAATATGTCCGGAGGTTAATGAGAGCAAAACGATGAATGAATGAATATGCTTTTGTCAAGGCTAAACATACAACATTGACTTTTCGGACAGAGCGTCACACTAGGCAGCAGAAACTTCGAGGGAGTAGAAAACTTCGTCAACTTCGGCTCCGCGGTAAATAGGAACCACAACATCAGTACTGAAATCAAATGCAGAATCACTTTTGACAATCGCTGCTTCCGTAGGCTCAAGCGACAATAAAAACCTTTCTTGAAAAACTATGCTTGCTAGATCATACCAGTCATGCATTTTTTTTTTTGGAAAACCTGAACGTTACTAAAAACGGATGACGAAGCCTCTAGTATTTTCGAGAGAAAAAATTTGTTTGCGATATTTGGTCCTGATTTAAAGGCATCTGGAGGAGATGATTCAACAACGAACTCTTTAAGCGACATGCCCCTGGTCAAAAGTCTTTGGATACAATGCTTAAGTTAATTATGTTGAGTATATAGTCTTCGAATCTGAGCCATTGTGACTATGCAACAGAGGCCGGCCAGGGCTGATATGGCGCACACAAGTTGAGAAGGAACTAAGGCAACTTGGAGTGCGCAACTAAAGGCAGCTGGCAGGAGATCGTGCTGGCTGAAAAGGCATGTTGGTTGAGGCGCAGGTCTACCCCGGACCACACGAAGAAGAAGACACGACCATAAACATGCTCACTGAAGTCATCATCATTCTGTTCTTCAGCCCAATTTCTTGCCTTGTTTTGCGAACACCAGTTGCTTCTTTACAGATCCCCCCTAATTTTCAAAGGAATCATAAAAATAGACTGCATACGATACCAGGATCTATGCCTTAACCAACATTCCTCTCCAGCCAGCACGACCTTTCGCCAGCTGTCTCCAGTTGCGCACTCCAAGTTGGTTGAGGCCCTTCTCCACTTGTGTGCGCCACCTTAGCCTAGGTCGTCCTCTGTTGCGTTGTCCCAATGACTCGGATTCAAGGACTTTTTGGGCAGGAGTATTGTTCTCCATACGCTCTACATGGCCTCTACATCGAACGCAAAACTTTACTTTACGATACCTCAGATAATCAAAAAAATGCAGAAAAAAACAAATTTTTACAAAATCATCTTTATTTCTAAATTCAGTACACAAGTACAAAGAAAAATTAACAGAAGTGGGCGTTATCTTTTAGATTTTGGAACAGGAGCTGAAGGATTTTCTCCCTTATAAAATTCTTTTAGAAGATCCATTGCTTCGTTAGCCCGAACTCCAGCGGTGATGGATACATTCTTTTGAAGCACTTTCTCTACATCCACAACGGTTTTGCCACCAAACCGGTCATTCGCGCAGCCATAAATGATTTCCTTTACACCCAAATCGTACAGAGCTGAGGCACACATTATGCACGGTTCGACTGTAACAACAACCAACACTTCGGGAAATATATCCTTCCAATTGAGAGAGTTCTCCTTGCAATAGTTTAATGTTTGGTCAATGCACACAAACTCCGCGTGACGGGTTGCGTTTTTGGTGGCATTAACATCATTGCTTCCCCTTGCTATAATCTGCCCGTTGTGAACGAAGACACATCCAACGGGTACTTCACCTCCTGCCAAAGCATGTCGAGCTTCCACGAATGCTGCTTCCATAAATAAATCCATATTGTGCTGTATTTGTACTTCAGGTATGCGAATGAGTAAATAAAAAAGGACTATGAAACAAAACGTGAGTACAACAACAGAATATAATAAGAAGAACTGAATTAAGCCTCGTTGCGCAGATATTTTATAAGATTGTTTTCGTTGAAGAACTGTGTGGCCTTCTCTGGCCAGTTGTTGTTGTTCACACTCCGAGGACTAGGATGAGCCAACTGTAGGAATCTTATTGTGGTGCCGTTGTAGTTTTGTTGCTTGGCCAGTTTCTTCAGGCAGTCCCCCACGTACGTACCAATCGCAACAACAACTTCCGGCTGAATTAACTGAATTTCCTTGTCAAGGTACCTCAGGCATGTATCGCGTACATCGGCTTTAGCGTCGCCCTGTTGAAAAATGAGGAATTCTATAAAATATTTAAAAACAGCAAATAAATTCCATTTTATTTTATGACATGAATTGAGTGATGTGCAAAACATTGTGGAAACATTCACCCTTACTTTTAATTCGCTTGGAGTTATGTTTCGACCCTGAGAGTCAAAAAATGCCAGCGGACAAAAATTGTGTATGAAGCACTGCTTGCTGAATATATGCAAACCACCGGAAATGCTCTCCACCAAATTCCAAATGCGAACTCCACTTGGTTCCTCAATGGTGCACGACAAACCTGTGATTGGTCGTTTTGGATGCACTAATGGCGGTTGTTCAACTTTACCCTCCAGCTGCATTAAATGTCGAACAGTTTTTATGTTGCCAAAAGGAATCTGTAACCGATATGATACCGGATAGAGGCATGCATAAATATTGAATTAAATTACTGAGTAGACAATGTGAGCAGAAAAAAAGGGGAAAACATTTAAATTGCGCGTACCCCGTTCTGTGCCATGCCATTTGGACCGGGATTCATTCCGATGAACATCAACTTTTTTGGACCATCAAGGTATTTTTGCAGGTATGCGCAATGTAAATCGACAGCGTATTCTAATGGATTGTATATGTGGGTGACATGGTTGATTTTAATTGATTTCAGTTCTGCATTCAATTCGCATTCAATGTCGTGGAAACGCTTCCAATACGGTTTTGGGAAATATTTTGACGTTGACGAGTCTTCTTGTGATATGTTTTTTATGGGCACTTCGTTACAGACTGCCTTGAGGGTTTCTTTTAATTCGTTTTTTAGTTTGTGCATGATTGATAAAATATTCACTGTGTTCTTTAAGAACTTAATGAATGTGTTCCATCCTCATTCAGAAGGTTCTTTTCTTAAATGCACACAATAGAAGATCTTTGACAAACCGATGGGTTAAGAAGTAGCTCAAGAAGAAAACAGTCAGTTTTTCGAACTTGAACTTGAAGCAAGAACTTTTAAAACACTTTTCGGAGACCGTATTACACAAATGAGTCGTCTGTTGAGTGCGGTATTCTAGCCTATCAATACTTTAATTTAACAATATTTTACTTTTATGTAAATTTTACTTATGTATGTATATGTTTTATGTATATTTTACTTATGTATTATTGAATAAATTCACAACATATTACAGAAAACGTTCAGATGCAACTGACCGGAATGACCTTCCTAATACTTTGACCATCACGACAATTAAATACAGCGGCAATAATATTAATATCGGTGCGAACGATATCGTGTGACGTCCATGCAGAAAAATGCGTCTCTAAAGTGGGCAGATAAGATTTGAAAAAAAATTTACATGGCATACTCGGCAATATTGCATCGCTTTAAAGAATACACCTTATAAAATCCCTGCTCAAATATTTTGTGTTTTCATTGCCAACCATTATCGAATTAACTAGAAGGAATTGGAGCTAAACTATGTCCCTCGAAGTGGCTGACTGTCCGAATAACAGCCAGCCGTACGCACTAGTTTATTTGGGAGAATCATTCCGTATAACGCATACCGGATGACTTTAATCATGATTTTATCTGCAACGAGGAAAAACCCTTTGGTCGTCCTAGGCGTCCTAGTCTTTCTTATGTATGTGTTAGCATTTAATGCACAATCTCTAAAGGTATGGTTAATGTGTTGTTGGGTCAGCAACAACCACAACAGGTCAGACTTTAAGCCTTCTTAAAAAAAAAGCACTATGAAATGTCTATCGAAACCCGTTTATTTAAACATAAATGAAGTTATTCGGCCATTGGACATCCGGAATGTATAACATATTTACGGCACAACTTCTTTGTAATATTGACTACACTCAGAGTACCAACTATTCTGAAAAGCTTCTCAAATCCTCCAAGTAGGCAAAAATGTATAAAGCCACTCATACTCTTGAAAGTACATACAACATGAGTAGTTATTGACAAAACTAGAATAAAGTCAATTGTGACAAAAACAAAGTTCCTGCCGAGATTAAGCGCACTCCTGACGATTCTTTGAACATTGCATCGCCGGTATTAATTTGAACCTGCCAATCCTTATTATCGGTACAATTGAGAAACATGGAAACAAATATTGCGCTACGAAAATTCGAAAGTCAGATTAAAAACGGAAATTTATATTTGAGTACGAGTATATATTTCCAAATAAAGCACAATCATCCAATCAAACTTCAAGACACATTTTTCAGGAAAACATCCGCATAAACAATACAAAACTGTACTAAGACGAAGTCCTATCCGTGATTAAATTTACTCTTACGTTCCTTTACCCAAAAACTTAGTCAACTACTTGTAGAATCTGTATTCAACTACAACCATTAAATTTATAATATTAAAATACACACTTAACTTGATGTCTTTCTTTACCTACTCAAGTTTTTAAATAAACAAATAGCAAAACAAATCTCCGCATGTAAATAAATAGAATTGGCTGTCAAGACAATGTATGATATTTTCTTTAATACTATGGGAGCGACACCTAGGTGAAGAGCAAATATTCGATAGAGTGGTGTTTGAATTGGGTGCTATGTTTCCAGTGGAATTCCGTGCGGTTTTTGTAGCAGACTTACTCCTGTTATTTCCTGAGCAAATCGTTTTGTCAACACTGTGGTATAACGCATAGTCGGTAAATAGCGAAATAGTTATTTTTTCCATACTCCGAATGGACGGAAGGCATAACCCCTCAAGCCGTGGCGTGCTCACCTCGACAAAAGACTTCGATTTTGAGTATGTGTCTTCATATGTTTTATTGATGAATACCTATAGACTTGCCAGGCGTAGAACCGTAGAAACACTAAGTTCGACAATCAATAGTGATTTAAGTTTTCCAGAAAGTATATCCTACTAGTTACATACAGCACAAGATATCACGAGATATGAACTATGTTGAAAACCCTGCAAACACCACAGAGTCTTGATTGCTGTTCTTGCGGATAAATTTCAGTCAAACACTTTGTTATCTGACTAGATACAATTTTTTTTAACTAAAGGAAAGCAAAGTAGTCTTCTGACAGGTCAAGGGTCTGTCGTAAACTTTTATATTTTTTTTTATATATATATATGCCTCTTCCAGCAACATGCTCAGGTGATCAAGGTAACAACACTTTGACAATTCGACCCTAAAAATGCTCTGTGAAACTTAAAAAAAAACCCCCAATGTAGCGAAAAAAAATAATCAAACCCACACTTTATACCGAGACTTTTTATTCTCAAAGAATTGCAACCTAAGCAGCTTTGAAGCTGGCAGGTATATCGTTATTATTCCAGTTTGTCATTGCAGTTTGCTTTTAAGTCATTTTCGTATGCGTTGTGTCGATTTTTTTCCTGAAGTTTTGTTTTCTTGTTCCTTTCGTGGTCTTTGTATCTCGTTTGCATCTAACCGCTGTCGATATTTTTGGAGGTTTTTATATAATTTTGATTACAGGATCCAAAAAATGATCAATTTCAAGCTTCAAAACGGCTAATTTCTTAGGCAAAGTTTTATTTTATTGGTTGCCTTTTTTGTTGAGTTATTTTACTTTAAGTGGATGAAGTAAATGTCGATTTATTATCTCCCGGTATACCAGGTATACCAGTATGAAAATAAAACACTAATTATTAATGGGAAAGTAAAAACATTTTATTCAAAGTATTGGCCATTGTTTTCTACACATTTTGACCACCCTTCTGTTAATTTGTGAATACCGCGCCAATAAAATTGTTCGTCTTTTAAAGCAAACCAATCAGACACCCAATTTTCGACCTCCTCGTAGGAATCAAAGTGCTGCTCAGCCAATGCGTGTCCCTTCGATGAAAACAAATGGTAGTCGGAAGGAGCCAAGTCTGGTTAATACGGTGGGTGGGGTAGCTGCTCCCAGCGAAGTCTTTTGATTGTATCCTGAACCGGTTTGGCTTTGTGTGCAGGTACACTGTCATGGAGCAAAATTACCTTGCCGTGTCTTCTGGCACATTCCGGGCGTTTTTCGATCAATGCATGGTTCAAATTGATCATTTGTTGTCGGTAGCGATCAGTATTAACGGTTTCACCAGGTTTTAGGAGCTCACACAGCATTGTCTTCTTGCCAAATCTGGTTTTGCAAATTAATGCAAATTGATGGTTGTCCCAGATTAACCCATGATTTTTTCTGTTTAGGATTCTCAAAATAAATCCATTTTTCATCACCAGTAACAATCCGATGCAAAACCGATTTTCTTTCGTGTCTTTAAAGTAAAATTTCACAAGTGTTTTTCCGGTTTTCCATCTGTCTTTCATTCAATTCATGTGGCACCCATTTGCCACACTTTTGGATCTTTCCTATAGCTTTTAAACGGTCAGAAATTGTTTGTTGTGCAACATTTAACATTGCTGCCATTTGGTTTTGACTCAAAGTGTCACCTCTATCCAATATCGTTTGCAATTCGGCGTCTCCAAATTTTTTTGGTGGTCTTCCACGTTTTTCATTTCTCACATCAAAATCATTATTTCTGAACCGTTGAAACAATCTTTGGCATGTTGCTTCTGATAGAGCATGATCACCATATGCCTCGACAAGCATTCGATGCGACTCTGCAGCACTTTCCTTCAAATGAAAACAAAAATTAATGCTTTTCGCAAATCATCACTTTCTGGTACAAAATTCGACATTTTTAACACGATGAAAAAATATGATGTTGTTTGTTCAATGATTTGATGTCTACTAAATATTTTTCACAGATGTCATAGCAAACAAAAAAAAAAAAAAAAATAAGGGCTCGTTCACAACAAATGTTCCCTATCGAGACATTTGTATCTTGACGTATCTCTTCATACGGATATACCTGGTAGATTCGCACACAACTTCCTCGTTGTTAGCGATACCCGGTACGCCAGTTGTCAGCACTTTAACTTTTTTTTGTGTTTGATTGGCACTTAAAAGTCAATTGTTCAACAGGTTAAACAAGTATTTAATTCTTGTTAATGTTCTAATTCTCTTTTACTAGGGGATATGCAAAATGATACTCAATTAAACGAAAATGGTATGTTTTGTGAGTGGCCAGCCACTCAAGCATTCATTCTGCCATTTTTATATTTTTATAATTTCAGCAACAAAAACATTGTACGCTTACTAATATTTTTCTCGCGGAAAGACGAACGTGATTCATGCCAACTTTCGGCACACAGAGAGAAGGACTGTTAGTCAAGCAAGTACTTTAAATATTTTCATTTGGAAGAACGGTAAGAGCAGTTACTGTTGATCTGTGCTTTGTGTGCTTTGTGGAGGGGGCTGAACTTAGGAGTTAATAGCCTACTGTTTCTTAAACAGTTAAGTTTTCTGTTTCCCCTGCGATATATTTTTGAGGCGTTGATATTCCGTATAGGACTGAGTTAATCAAAGTCGAATAGTACATTCTCAATTCAGTCAGTTTTGTTTTTGGCCATCCTTAGAGAAAAGTTCTTAATTTAAAATAAGGTAGCCTTTAAGAATGTCCAGAGAAAAAGGTAATTGTACATGCAACGAAGTCTAAAGAACTATCCAGAGCACATTAACTGCGAAAGCAGACTTTTTGATATAAATATCTCCCTTCCGCTTTTTTCCGCTTCATTCAATACTTCATAAAAAGTGTTACAGTGATCGAATTTATTCAAATATGCGCCGTTTTATTCGATATTCTGTTTTCATCTCGACGGCAACTTCATAATACCTCCCTCGTAGAAGCTCCTCTCCTTATTTACGAAGAACTCGGACAGCAACTTTTCACAAGCCTCTTTTGAGTTCAACTTCACACCATCAAGGGCGTTCGCCATGGACAGGAACAGGTGGTAATCACTTGGCGCTATGTCCGGGCTATATGGTAGATGCGATAAAACCTCTCATCCGAGCCCCCGTAGCTTCTGACGAGTTATCAACGAAGTGTGTGATCTGGCGTTGGCCTGGTGAAACACTACACCCTTTCTGTTGGCCAATCCTGGACGCTTCTGGTCGATTGCCTGCTTCAAGCGGTCCAGTTGTTCGCAGTAGATGGTAGAATTAAGCGTCTGGCCATATGGAAGCAGCTCATAGTGGATGATTCCCTTCCAATCCCACCAAACACACAGCAAAACCTTCCTGGCCGTCAATCCCAGCTTGGCCATTGTTTGGGACGATTCACCGGACTCCAACCACTACCGTTTTTGCTTGATATTGTCGTATGTGATCCATTTTTCGTCGCCAGTCACCATCTGCTTCAAAAATATGTCGAGTTCGTTCCGTTTCAGCAGCATATCGCATGCGTTGATTCGGTCCAGAAGGTTTTTCAGCGTCAAATCATGCGGCACCCACACAGCAAGCTTTTTTTTGTATCCTGGCTTCTGCAGATGGTGTAAAATGGTTTGGTGACTAACTCTCATATCAGCGATGTCACGAGATGCCACATGCCGGTCTAACTCGATGATTTTCATGATTCGATCGGTATTCGTCGTCATAGGTATCCGCCGGCTTATACATGGTGTCGTATTCACCGGTCCCAGGACTTCCGCCGGCTTATACATGGTGTCGTATTCACCTCTGAATTGTCGAAACCATTCTTCCGCGGTTCGAAGTGATAGAGTACCATCCCCCAAAACACCATTAATCTGACGGAAGTTTCTCTAGCGGATTTGCCTTTAACGAAGGAAAACTAAGTGAACTCCATGTTTACACGTCTATAACTGTTGGACGCAATATCCAAACTAGTCATCGTTTTGTAGGTTAAGTAAAGATCTTTCAAATGATGTATAGTGTTGCCAGATACGAGCTCTGTAGCGCTTTGTATATAGCCGGAAAATTCAAAAGACAAAAAAGGAAGGAAGGAAGATATTTGACAGCCTTATATATTCATATTTTAGAAAATACCTGCACTAATGTACATCTTTTTGGTATGCCAAACATATGGTAACAATTGAGTTAAAATTGATATTGAAAATTCGCGGCTACTAGCGATGGAGAGAACTCCACATGAATGAAATGTCACATTGCAGAGTTTGCCATTGAAAATATTTTTTGAAAATTTCTGCTATCTGTCTGTTGTACTCTGCACCTCTGTTAATTTTCAAACACTGAAAAATATATTTTTTGAAAATTCTGCAGAGAGACCGAAATGTACCAAAACGACCTTTGAATTCTAAAGGATTGCTTTGTTGTTTATAGCCGCATCGAAATGGCCCCAAAAGGCAAACAAACATCCGTAGAAGTAAAAGGATTAGTGTTATCGCATCATTAAGATGGAAAATCTGGCCCCGAAATAGCTAAGATTGTAAGACGGAACCATTCCACAGTACATGACATTATTTCACGCTACAAAAATGAAAACAGGATTCATAATGCGAGCAGATAAGGACAAGGAAACAAATTGGAGAAATATGATGAAAAGCTACTTGTACGGCAAATCACCGAAAATCCTTGTATCATCGGAGTCTCTAAAGGTTTTTTGAAAGAGACGAAGAATAAAGAAGTAAGTAATGAGACAATTCGGAGAGTACTTCGAAATCATTATCTAAAGGAACGTGTAGCTCGAAAGAAGCCATACATAAATGAGAAGAATAGAAAGGAAACCCTCAAATTTGAAAAGGAGCACCTTACGAAGGATGTTTTTTTGGAACAAAGTAAAACTACATAAATTGTTATAATTTGTGACTTATAAGATATTGTAATATTAAAAATTAGGTTTTGTTCACGGACGAAAGCAAATTCAACTTGAAGTGTTAAGACGGACGAGCGTTAAAATGTTATAAAATCGAAAGGGTGCGCAACAAAGTACTAAGCATATTTGTTGTTGTTGTGTTGTTTTAGTGTTTCTGAAATTATTTATGTTTTCTTGAAACAAATAGTATTTTGTTAACATGGAGTAAATATTAGTTTTGCTACTTAATAAAATTATAATAAACCCTAAAAGTCTCAGTGAATTTGTTTTTGAGAAATCAAATGACAAAAGTGTTTACTTTCTGTGTCTGATTAGTCGTGGGAGCCACTGTACATGAATAAATCTATGTGGAGCACGCTAGGACGAGCACAGTCTTTGAAAGTCCAAAAAAAGCTTCAATTTTTAAATTTTAATTTTAATTTTAAAATTCCTTTTCCATAGATTGGGGCTGAAGATTGCCCCCGTTCGGTATCATCTATTTTGCAGTTTTCGAAAGAACACTAAAAATCAGTGAAAACATTTCAAGCGTAAATATTGGGAATTGGTAATAAAGTGCATGCCTCCTCCAACCTTGGAATGAAACGCCATACCAACAACTTTTCTTTGTTAATTAAACGTACTTACTTTGATCCAACCCACACCGTAACCACAAAAAAAAAATAAATCAAACGTACTTTTTGAATTTATTTTTTATTAATATTGTTAAAAAATTAAACTCAATCAATTTACAATCTGTGCTCATTTCATTTGTGAAAACAAGTGGGTTACAAAGAGATAGAGAGACTTATCTAGCCCAAAAATTTCTGGTATCTGGTTATAAGTATATAGTCGATTTTCTTCTCTATAAACATTAGCATATAATTTACTTTTAAAGCAATCTCACCCTTGCTTGTGTTAGTTGAATATTTTGTTCTTTCTTTGTAAATATCACAATTGAGGTTTGTTTTAAATTTACAAATTTATTAATTTATGCTATGCATTGTACATTTTTGATTTTTTTTTTTGTTTTTGTTTCACCTTGGTTTTCTCAGAAATTTCAGGGCACTGATTGTTGAAAAACAAAAACAAGTCTTACTTCGTTTCAAGAACAATTTATGCATTATTTCCTTGTTCCCTGTTTTTGCATTGGGACACTTAAGCAAGACGGTCGACAATACAACAAACAATACTAAAGAGTTGTGATGTTCGGTGTTTTTGTTTTCAATTGATCTTAATAATAGTGACTGCCTTGGTAAATTGACTCAAACCGAAATTTCAATTAGAACAGAGATTTGATTTTTCTAAAAAGCAGTTTTTTTTAATTTTTGTTATGAGTGTAAGAAATGTTTTAACAGCTGTATGTGTGTACATGTTAGTTGTTGTTAGTAACGAGAAAAAATAATAAAGAACTTCGCACGATTTAATATAAATCCCCGCGAGTTTTCAATTGTTTTTACATGACTTCATTGCATTGCTTGATGATCCGAGATGGGGGTGATGGTTTTCTGTGAAATTCTGGAATTTAGACGGAAATGGATGAGCCGAAGGGTTGTGGCAGTTGGAAAAGGGACTTGTTGAGGAACTTAGTTTATTGCCAATTAGAGCACTCAAAACATAAGAGTACATCGAACTACGGATGCAAACAGACACGCAAAACAAAACAAAAGTTCTGAAAAACTTTTTAATGTGCCATCATAGTGCTCTTAATTTTTTTAAATAAAACTGTTTGTAATTTTTTTCAGTGCTTTCTCATAAGCCAACTATCATATTTGGTGTAGGTGAGTAGTTTCGGTCTCTCACTCACTGATTTTTTATCTAAATGATGTTGGAACCTAATACCACAGTTCTATACAAAAAACAAAGCTAAATACAGCAGAAGGAAACCAAGGAGTTCAGAAAAGCGAACAATTTTGTCCCAGCTGCCTATGTTACTTAATATCAGGGGCTCTATTTATTTTCATGTGTCCGTCACAACGTTAAACCAAACCGCGGTTTGACCTATTTGTTGGCAATATAGAACTAAACCGGTTTATAGAAAAAGGTGCGTTTTCAAAGAGCTTTGTAGTAGGCAAGTAAAGCTTGGTGTGTGGAAGGTATGTGGAAACGGAGCTTAACACTGGATTTACACTTGTCCACTGCTCGGATGTGTTATAATGTAACAACGCAGGTGGTATAAAATGAGTTAAATGATTTGAAATGCGTACCCACAAAAAGTTTGAAGAATAGATTTATTTCTTTTCCACTATAATATACATCAATCAAACAAGCTGCATCCAAACAAGCATTTTTTTTTATTTAAAACTGCACTTCTGATCTGAACTGATTAAAAAACATACGGAAGATATTTGCGAACCTTCAAAAGATCAATTGGGTACAGGGGTATTGTTTGAGACTATCTTTCCATTTTTTTCGTTTAATGGCAATTATGAGGGAATTTCCTCATGTTCTCCGTATAGGGGTAAAGTCCCGACGACTTAAATTAAATATTACTATCATGCTAAAAAATGTCCAATGCGAATGCAATCACAATGCCGAGTAAGACGAAAATGGAAAATAGTGAAAATTCAAATCCGCGATGTGATTAAATTTTACATAGAACAATTAGAACATACAAAAATTATTTATAAACTTGTGGTTATTTACCATTGTCTGTAGCTTCGTAGTGAACTGCACAAAAGTAGTCAATCAAATTTAAAAGAGACAGAAAGAGCATTGAATACGAAAGCCGCTTAGGCAATTTCCGTACTACTTGTACGATTGAAAACATCGAAGATGTCGAAAAACTTAAACTGGATTGTTTCCGAATGATGGCAGAGCTATGTCGACCTTAATTGATGAAAAGTATATGCATACTGCCAACGAAGACTAATTGCGCCTTGGAAAAAAGTGCAAATCGCGTAGTGTAAAGAGCTTTTAGAACCCTACTGGGAAAACCTGGAATGTATTTGAAACGAATTATTCACGACGATGATTATACGCTTTTGAGAAACAAGTATTTTAATACTCAGAGGGAATATTGTTGATCGAAAACAGGTTAAAGGTTAAACCATAAACACCACTTCATATACATTGCATCATTTACAGCAAGAAATTAAGAAAATAAAACGGAGCAAACTGCGAACAATTTTGTTACTACTCAACTCTCCCGTTCAATCGACGCAAATTTTCCAAGATTGCTGATCGAGGAAACCAAAAGTTCACCCCTAGGTCAAAACCTTGCCCTTTACGATTGTTTTCAGTTTCTGGTGTGAGAAATGAAATCTTAGTGGAAATTTATTTTCTAATAATAACGAATGTAGAGAGATACTAAATTAACAATGTGAAAAGAAAGAGAAAACACATTTTTGGTGCACACTAATCCCATGCATTGATGTAAAAAAATATATTTTTGATTTAAGTTTTATTTTCCTTCATGCCGATAGTAAAAATATTTTGCACGCTCCTCTTTAAACCCCTTTAAATGCATTATGCATAGAACATTCGACATAAGTGAAGTTAATCTCATTTTGTGCTGTCACCTAACTTCTTAAACTATTAATACTGAAATTTAGTATTCGCACGCCCATTAGGAAAAACAAGTCACAAAAAGTCAAATGTAAAAATAAACACTTTAAAACTTGACAATTCGGCGCTTACTTTTGGTTTTTAGCGTATATCTCAACAGCGACATAGCGCGGCTGAAATAAAGTAGAGATCGTACAATGTTTTAGCGCAGGTAAAATTATTTTCCTCTGCATTAAATAATTGCAACTTATTTAACGCATTTGATTTCATTATCTGAAACTGTATGTATGAAAAGAAAAAAATTAAACAGAGAGGAAGAACATTTTTTAAGCCCGTTTAAAAAAAAGCTGTCGCTTCCGAAGATTAGATACGCAGCCACATAGCTTTGATGGTTTTTATACGTCTGTCCACTAATACGTTTTGATCAATAGCGATAGAGACAGAAACAGATTTTCGTTTTTGTGTTATTTGTGTAGAATTAAGGAACAGAGTAAATATCTACATGAAATAGGAAATGTCTTATCTTTTATGTGGTGACCAGAAACAGAATTAAGAATGGCGCACTATAATAAAGCTTGATTAAACATAAATGATTGCGTCTAACTCCAAAAAGTTGTTTGCATTTCAAACATTTAACGCAAGTTTGGTGAAGCATATCAACGTTGGCAAAATGTGTTCAGGAAAAACTAGGACAGCCTCAACAGATTAGTGGAAGAAAAAACACATCACTTGCTTGATTTGATATGGCAGGAAAATGATTAAGCATTTTAAGGGTTTTATCGAGTTAATTCTTACTATCATTCTTGTGTTAACCTTTATTCGAGAAGTTTATATCTCGAATTAAACATAAGTTCTGTGTTCTTGAAATTGTATGACCTACACTTTTTTAAATTAAAATTTCTTTACAGAAACAATTGCAAAGCGTTTCTAGTTATGATTCCAGAACCCAATTTGCACTTACAACAAAAGTGCATTAAACAAAGAAAACCATCAACAAGCGATTGGTCCCCGATTTCAATGCAATAAAAGATTGTACGTAAGTGTACTTTACATGATTAGATATTAAAATAATTTTATAAATAAATTGTGAAGAAATAAGTTCAAAAAAAATTTACATTACATAGTATTGAAACAAGATTTGTATAATTGTTAAAAATAGTAATTACTTAAGAAATCTCTTCCACAAATGCATTGGTTTTATTATTTAATTTTTTAGTTTTTAAATTGACGAGGGATTCTCTGTGGTAGCAGTCTCTGGATTTGATGCTTCGGATAATCTTGGTGGCGGCTGCTGCTGTGATGGTTCTGGTGATGGTAAGCGAGTTGGTGATGAAGATGGTGTATTGCTTTCCGCTGAGTGATAGCCGTTACGCTGCTTTACTCTATTGCATATGTCCTTTTCTTCTTTCACAGTAAGATCATCGATTATCATCTCATTATCGAAATTTTGTTCACCTGTTGCACTATACTCACTTAATGAACTCTCTGACGATGATGAACTATTACTACTACTACTAGAACTATCACTTTCACTATCTTCACTAGAAGAGTCCATTGGTGTTGGATTTTTCGTCATAGCAGCTGCGGTTGCTGACGAAATAGCCAATTGACGTCGCAATTCTGAAAATACATAAGCAAAGGAAACACGTTAGCAATCAGTGTAAAAATTATGTGTACATTTGTACGTATATGGGTGTTACAGATTTGAGGCGTGCAACTATGAAATTATCTTTAGTGCATCTGATAAAGTGGATCACGTTTTAAAGGCTTTTTTTGTGTCGTGTTGTTCACTGAATGAGAAACGGGAAGCATGGGATTTGTGATTTCAGACAATTCTTTGTTGTTTAATCACAGATGATAAGACCAAAAATATTGTGACGCTAGACACTATGACTCGAACTTTAAGTAGTGTCAGTCCCTAAGATGTTTTTGAGTGGACAACAAGTACCAAGAAACAACTTTTTTTTTATTAAAGCTTTGAACCTATTGTAAACAACACAAAACCACAAATATTTTGTGTGTGGAATTTTATTTCTTGGCATAGAGTGAATGCTGTGAATGTAGCACAGAACGAGTTGGGTCTGCTAAGTCGAAGTCAAGGTAACGAAAAGCGTACAAGGATCAACGCTCACGTATTGGGAGACACAGTCAATTACCTTTTACAAACATTTTACTGTTCTTTTAGTAAAGAATTTAAAGCACGAATGAGAATAGTTCGTATCTAAACACAAACAATAAATTTACATTTGGTTTTAAGAAAATTAATATTACTTATCAATAAATACAAAAAGCTTTATGAGAAGTTTAGATTCTTTGCAAAAGATGCACGCTCTGTTTTCAAATCGTATGCTGGAATATCTTTAAAGTCAAATCGAATATGTTTATTTAACCACTAATTCATTGCAATGCATATTTGTGTATGCAAAAAAATGTATAAAAAGTGTTCCCAAAAAGGGTATGTCAACCGAGTCTATTCCTTTAGTTGTGCCATCGGAAAAAATTTCTCCAACACGACCTTGACGACGTTTTGAATAATAAGTTGTTCAACAATTCCGGTCTACACAAATGAACGCGTACTTCGATTCTATGCATATGTATCGGGAGATATATTCACGCAGTGAATACAATTTAGTTCACCTACTGCGTGGATGACGCCATCGAGAATGCCAAAAACAGATAAAATATTTCTCCTATACCAAATAAACTGTGGAATCTAGAGAAATCGTAACCAGAGCAAGTAGACGCAAACTGACAGAAAGATTTCAAAATGAAAAAAAAAATATCCATTTCAAAAAAATTAATATTGTTTGTTTTGTAAGTCCTTTTAAGGTTATTGTCGAGCCTCTTCTTCTCTTTTGTAAATCTGTTTTTCCTCGAAAATCTGAAACATGCCTCATAATATTTGTAGCCGACAAACAATAGATTTTTTAGATTTCTTTTTTTCATTGAAAGCTCGGCAAAGGAACTAAGAGGTATGTTGGCTGTTTATAATAATCAACAACATTACCTCAGCTTCTGTGTGACATGTACCTAATCTGAATTACTCTCTATTAGTTGCAAACTGAATATTTTACAAAGTGAATGGAAAAAAATAGAGACTGTCTTTTTTCAATCCTTCGAAAGGACACTTCTCCCAAATTTATATTCTCGATAAAAAAAAATGTTGTTAATGTGATTAAAAGTTCTGTTAAAGAAATCAAAGATATACGTTTAAAAGCGTTTACAACGTTTGGAAACTTAATATTTGCAAGCACACTAGCACGGCAGTGTATCAAGTAAGCGTTGCTTTCTCTGCTTATCTATCGTAGAACATTTATTTTTCTTCAACTTACCATAATTCTCTCTCGTAAGCTCACGAATTTTTTCTTCCAACTGTCGAATTTTCATAATGAAATCAGCTGATACCTTCTGAACGCTAACTTGTTGCTGCCGTTGCACACCTTGTTCCGCATATCTATCTTCGATTTGGAGACATTCTTCGATCAGCTGCTGCTTTGTCAACGTCTCTAGTCTTTCAACACGTGCCCTTTCGTAAACATTCGCGAATTCTTTTGTAAGAAACTCTTCCTCATCCTCAGGTAGAGAATAGAAGTAGTTATCCTCAGAGTCGACTGAAAAACTGGAATCCCTTGTACGCCCAGAAGGCGTCAGGAGAAATGATGGCACATCTGCCAAGTGCTCCTCCATCAAGAACTTATTCGTGTTGTATGGTACCAACGAGCGACTACGATTCAATTTAATGCGACGTCCGTTGCTTGAATTTGAGTTGCTATTGCTGCCACCAATAGCGGCGTAGACCCCGCTCTGGCTTCGCCCATATCGCGGCACTTGAAATTTCCAGTTGGCTTTCTTGTATGGTTTTGTGTTTTTGGTTTTGGGCTTTCCTCGTCGGTGTTTTCGTTTATTTTTGGCTGGTTGCACGCCTACTGTGGAAGCGGAGGCATTTGAATTATTTTGGCAAGAACTGCTTAACGAATTTATCATTTCTTCGTCATGGAGTCCGGAAGAGATGGTGGCTCCATCTTTTGAGCGTGTTGGAATCTCGACCGCCGACGAAGGCGACGTGACTTTAGACAACGTATTCTTTTTCATCACGGACGTGAATTCAGTCGCCATTTGCGATTGCTGCGTATGAGGGGGACTATTTTTCTCGCCACTCAAAATGTCCATTTCACTCGAAATATCGTCAATTTTCTCCGACATTTTTATCTATTATCGATTTTTATCACTTCACAAATCACAATTTATCACTTTTGAAAATTAATTGTTTATAAAATATCGTAATGTTCACCGAAGTTACTGAGCTCGAATGTAAACGATTCAACTTCTGTCGCCATCTTCCAATATTTAGTTGTTTCTCTCGTCAGCCACCAGGTTGGTCCGCTCGTTCTTCGGTGTTGGTGTTCTTTCTTTTTTTTTGTTGTTTTCTCTTCTACCCCGTGCATTGTGTTCTTTTGTGTTTTATTTTCGTTCTTTCTCCTTTTCTCTGCTGTTCGTTGATAAGTCGACTTGCAGTTTACTGCACGATAAAACGAGTAAACAGTGATGGCTTAATAATTCCCGAGTGCTCCTATTCAGTCGCACTCATGTTGTACTGGTTATCACTGCGAGCCGTTGCCGCGGAAATTTTCGACAAAAAGACACTGGCGTACCAAGTGTCTTTTAAAAATTTGTAAGGGGGCAAAACGAGTTGTACTTTGTGATTGATAACAGTCGTTGTGAAATGCTTTGGCATCTATTTTCGTACATTTATGAGCATGTGCACATTATGCGACATCGCTTGAGTGTAGACCATGACTCGAGATAAATTCGGTATATGTATTTAATTCATTATCTCTGCCTTGGAGGTAAACATGGACTTTTCGTTCGCGCGATATAATTGAAAGAGGAAACAAACAGAGTACACTGTTTTTTTTTCGGATTTTCTGGCTAGATATGAAGCGCTGCCCTTCGAATCCGTTAACGACTGACAGGCCATATGCCCATAACTTCATTTTGAATTCTGAAATGTGGCAAAGATTTGTCACCACTGAAGTCTGCAATATGAAAGTGCTGAAATGATTTTAATAAAAAGACGGCAATCTCTTTAACTTTAATTTATGATTTATACCTACCTACACACATGTCAGTCGCGACTTAAAATCACTGCACGGAAACAGTCTTTGTACAAAACAGGTAAAAGTTTCGACATAAAATGTGACTTTGGTGTGAAGAAAATAACTTACACATGGCAAAGGTTGAAGATACAATAAGAATAGAAGTGTTACGTACAGTAGGATAGAATAGGGAAAACAGGGGAATAGTCCCAACCTTAAAACCTTTTCCTGCCGTTGTTCCTATTAAACAAATATGTCCACTCGTTTTCTATAAGTGAATATCCCCCAAATGAACTAACAGATAAAACACAAAAACTTTTTGTGCGTCACAGTTTCTTCTCAACAGAGTTTTTGAAATTTTTGATTAGTTTTGATGTTGTTAATCAGTAGTAGGGAGCTAACAAAATTCTTAATAAATTCGAAAATATACGTGGAGACATTTTACTCCCTACCAAGGATGTCTACTACTTTTAAGAAAATTATTTGATTTTACGAAGGTTGCCTTTTAAATTTCGGGATCGGGCAACCCTAGTGTTGTACTCTGGTAACTGCCAGCTCCATCGTAAAGTTTAACATATTTTAGGTTCTACGTACTCGGAGCGTTTTGACATACGAGCGCTATTTGTGTTGTTTACATTAACTTAAAAGATTCATCTCAACAAAAAAAAATGGAATTAAATCGTAAAAATTTTTGTGCGATTATTTTTTACAACTTTCGACGTGGATTAACTCAACAACAGTGCGTCGATGAACTTAATTCAATTTTTGGCTATAAAGTTCCATCAAGGACCAGTGTTTATCGATGGTATGGTGAATTCAACCGAGGTCGTAGTTCACTCCAAGACGAATTTCGTAAAGGTCGTCCAAAATTAGTTGTTTTTCCGGAAACCATTAATGCTTTGTGCCAACTGATATTGCAAGATTGTCATGTGACCTATCGTGAGATTGAGAATCTTAGGCATTAGTGGGACCAGCATATAGTCAATATTGCAGGAACATTTCACCGTGGATCCCACACAATTTGTCAATGGCTCAAAACAGGCTCGTGTCGATTGGTCGACAGTAATTCTAAAAAAATACGATCGCGGTGCTTCGAAACACGTCTATGACATTGTGACAGGAGATGAATCGTAGATTTATGCCTTTGAGCCCGAAAGTAAACAGCAGTCGACTGGATGGATGTTTCAAATTGAGCCAAATCCAACAAAAGTTGCTCGCGCACGAAGCACTTCCAAGCAAATGGTCGCATGTTTTTTCGGAAAAACTGAACACATCGCAACCGTACCACTAGAACAACGCAGAACAGTCAATTCTGTTGTGGTACACAACCATTTGTTTGGCGGTTGTCTTCCAAGAAATCTGGAAAACCAACCGCCGAAGACGGATCACTCTTCACCACGACGATGCGAGCTCTCACATATCGGCTTAAGCACTCAAACCATCGATTTGATGAGTCATCCGCCGTATAGTCCTGACTTGGTACCGAATGAATTTTTTTAATAAATAAAATGAGAGTTCAACGGTTGATGCGTTCAGAATGCGTATTAAATACCAATCAACAATTATTTTAATTATTAATTTGAAATTTCTATAAACGAAGTCTGTTTTAAAAAGAAGGTGAATTTTTATTTTACTCAAAAAATGTTTACTTTTTCATTAATTTTAATTTCAATCTTCTCTCAGATATAAAACAATTGTGCCAGCTTTTTTTCCAATCCTCGAAGCAGTATACACCCTTTGTATGCCACTGAACTCTCTTAACGATTCGGTTTGTATCTCATTAATCGTCACATGACGCCGTCCTTTCATGGGCCTTTCGATAATCATAATTCGTCACCAGTTATGACCCTTTTAGGCAAATCTGGATCGCTGTTTACGTCGTTAAACAATTCCTGAGCGATTCTCGACCCCAATTTAAATGTCTTATGTGTTGTATTTATGTTGCTATCAGACCAGCAGTCAGCTGAAAAATTATCTGTCTGGCTTTGGCTGTTCCCATCTTCCTCTTCTTTGATTGGCGCAACAGTACGGGGTGGAATTGAGCCTCAACCAACATTTCTCTACAGCCAGGACAATTTCTAGCCAGCTGTGTCCAATAACGCACTCCATGTTGGTTGATATGCTTCTCCATTTGTGGTGCCATCTTAGCCTACGCCGTCTTCTCCAAATGTCTATAATTCGAAGACTTTTCGGGACGGAACAGTGGTGTCCATACGCTTTACATGACCTAGCTATCTTAAGGGTTGTATCCGAAGACGCTTGACCAGCTGCATATCGCCCATATACAGCCCATAACTTTCGTCGCTTAATCTTCTCCTCCGCGACATAACGTCGGTGTTCTAACGAGTCAATCGACTTCGCATTCGCATTTGGGCTCAAAGAAATAGCGATTGGCAAGAGTGATTCTGAATTTGATTTCGGTTCGGATGCTGTTGTTCCTATTTACCGCGGAGCCGAGGTGAATGAAGTCCTTGACTACCTCGAAGTTTCAGCTGCCTTGTTTAACGCTCTGTCTGAAACGTCGGTGTTGTGTGTCGTTCCCTTACTGACACAATTTACTTTGTTTAACCCTCATCTACCGCCAGACCCATTTTGGCCGTTTTCGCTAAAATGCTAGCAAACGCCTCATTGACGGCTCGCTGTGTTCGTCCAATCACGTCAATATCATAGGCAGTTAGTAATTAAGCTGACTTTTGGTAATCGTGCCTCTGGTGTTAACTTGTGAGATACGCACGATCTTCTCAAAGTTGATGTTGAGGAAGTCACATGACAGTGCTTCGCCTTATCTAAAACCTTTTTTGACATTGAAGGTCTTGGTGAGTTTATTACCGACCTTGACGGAGCAGCGAGCGTTCTCCATCGTCATCCTCTACAAACAGACGAGTTTAAAATAGGTCGTTCCCACCGCCAACAATAATATAGTATAATATACCATAGCCAGGGGTAAAGGGCATGTATTCAATTAACTAGTTCAGTTACTATCTGAATTTGAAGAAATCGTCATGCAATCCATCAGTTTTACTTTCACTCCGATAAGATTTCCTCAAAGCTGGTAAAATAGAAACAAAACAAAAATGAAAAATGCGAAAAAATAATAATTTGAGAGATAACGAAAGAGAAAGAATGAAATGGAACATTTCGCAAAGTAGACGCCGTTTATTAATCAACCACTTCATTCACGCAGCGCTTCGAGTTGGAGGCTGGTCTTTTGAATGAGACCGGAATTGTTAATCGCTACAATCAGACTCTAAAATCGTTTTATGGCTCTTCGTTACGACCTTGTGCTTATAACAGATCAGCAACAGTGCAAATTGCTGTAAATTAAGCCAAAAACGTAAAACCAAGCAAACCAGTCCATTCAACAAGTTTATTCTAACTGATCATGTTTGTAGTAAACTACAGTCCGATTGAATTTGTTGTATTTATGCAAATGATTGGTTCTACAAAGCTTCAGTGACAAAATGAAACGAAATGTTTAATTGTTTTCTCATTCTCACATTAACCGTGTTATCTATCAAGAACTAATTGGTTTGAGGGGAAGGGAAAGGGGAACTGTGAGTAAGCACCAAAGTGCGTTTCCATGTAAACCAGACCGTCTTGTTTGAGGAGGACCGGCGAGGAATCAACGAACAATTACATGCTATGTATTAGAATGAAAGTGATGCAAAGTTGGATTTGATTTGTCGCTTCGCACGCATCATAATAGGGAACATGTATACACGGAATCCGTTTAATTACTATCCATCAATTTGAAATTCGTGTTTTAAGATACATGTTATTATTCATTCCATTGTAGTGTAGCAATATGTAATAGTCTAATCCAAAATAATAATAGTACTTATATACTATAGATTATAGATCATATCATACAATTTTTTGTAGATTAGTTCTAATAAATTCTCGAAATTACACATAATAGATCAAAAAAAACCGTCAAAGAGAGCCGTCAATAAGGCGTTTGCTGGCATTGAAGCGGAAGCGGCTAAAATGGGTCTAGTGGTAAATGAGGGCAAAACGAAGTACATGCTGTCATCAAGGAAGGACACACAACATCGACGTCTCGGACGGAGCGTCACACTAGGCATCAGAAACTTCGAGGTAGTTAAGGACTTCATCTACCTCGGCTCCGCGGTAAACAGGGACAACAACATCAGTACCGAAATCAAACGCAGAATCACTCTTGCCAATCGCTGTTTCTTTGGGCTCAAGAGGCAATTGAGTAATAAAGCCCTCTCTCGAAGGACTAAGCTCGCTTTATATAACAGCTTGATCATCCCCGTCCTACTATATGGCGCAGAATCTTGGACGGTAGCAAAGGCGGATGAGGAAGCCCTTAGTTTTTTTCGAGAGAAAAGTTTTGGGCACGATTTTTGGTCCTGTTTGCGTTGGTGGCATCTGGAGGAGAAGATTTAATGACGACAGCGACATGCGCCTGATCAAGCGTCTACGGATACAACGCTTAAGATGGCTAGGCCATGTAGAGCGAATGGACACCACTGCTCCGGCCCGAAAAGTTTTTGAATCCGAGCCATTGGGACAACGCAACAGAGGACGACCTAGTCTAAAGTGGCGCACACAAGTGGAGTAGGACCTCAACCAACTTGGAGTGCGCAACTGGAGACAGCTGGCGAAAGATCGTGCTGGCTGGAGAGGCATGTTGGTTGAGGCCCAGGTCCACCCCGGACTGTAGCGCCACAAGAAGAAGAAGAAGAAGATCAAAAAGAAACAAGCTAAGTGTTTTATAAACGTCCAAAAGATGCAATAGTTCAGCACTTAAAAATTGTAGTAGATAAATCTCGACAATATATGGTACAATCATACAAAAAATTGTAGTGGATTAGTCTCGATAATCAAATACAATCATAAAAACAATAACAATGAACTACGTCCACAAAAATTGTAGTAGTTGAGTACTAAAAATTGTACAAGACTAGTCATAATAATCTACTACAATCACAAAAAATTGTAGTAGATCAGTAATGAAGAATGATATATTAGTTCCAATAGTCTACTTCAATCGTAAGAAGCTGTAGTAAATCGAAATATGTGTACCGATAATCGTAAAAAATTGTAGTAGATCAGTACTAAAAATTGTAGTGGATTAGACTCGACAATATATAGTAAAATCATACAAAATTCTCAATAATCAAATATATATGTAACTAGTAAAATCATAAAAAATTTAAAAAATTAGTAAAAAAACAGATTAGGCCCACTTATCTAGTAGATTAGACCTAATAATCGACTACATTTTAGTAGATCAGAAATTAAAATTGTAATAGTTTATAGTATATCAAATATGTTCGTAGTAGATTGTTGGAGCTACATCGACTACATTTCAGTAGATCAGAAATAAAAATTGTAATAGTTTGTAGTATATCAAACATGTTCGTAGTAGATTGTTGGAGCTTGAATATTTAGTGCATATATGTATGTACTACTGAAATGTATTAGAACAGTATGTGATAATTATTATAGAATAGTCCCAATAATCTATTACAATAAAATTAAGTATACTACAATATTTTTATGATTGTGACTACTAAAAAATTCGTAGTAGATTTTTAGAGCTAGAAAATATAATAACATACATTTATTACTAAAATGTAGTAGATTAGTCATACTAATTATAGAGCGTTGATGTTATGTAGTAGATTAGTAATAATAATTATAGAGCGTCAATAATCTATTAATATAAAATGCATTTTCTTTAGTAGGTTTCTAGTACTGAATTGTAGTACTCTGATTTTTTCGAGTTTTATTTCATATTCGTAATAGATTTTTAGAACTATTCTTCTACAATTATAAATGATTTGGTAACAAAAACTGCTTTCGCTCAATTAAATTGAACTCTACGAAATTTAGTTTTTAACAAAAAAGCCTAACACTATCAGCACAAATACTCCCTTTCCATAGGCTTTTATTTCAGATGTTTATTCGTCATTGTGTGTGTCAAATATAAATAATTTTTACAATTACGCTTGTGGACAATCTAAACAACGCATAAAGTTGACGCGAATTTTCTTTTCGCGTAGAACCCTTTCTTATTTTCGTATAACCCATAATCCGTAGATGTCATCAAGTCACCGTTCCATTGATTTATTAAAAACTTTTTTAATATACCAGCAGAAAATTCTCCGCGTAAAGTACATATATGAATATAGGAAAATTTGAACAATTTACGCTTCGGTAATTCAGTGACTGATAGAAAAAGTAAAACAATTCACCCAAAGCTCCTACGCCCAAGAGCTGGGAAACATAATTTGGTTTGTTTATGTAAATTCTGTTATTTATTGTGACAGACGATGCTTACAATCCCAAGAGACGTTCTGTAGTCGTTTCGTGTTTTTTTCGTTGGTGTTTTTGTGTTTACGCTGTGCGTGAGCTGACGCAACAATTGTGGAAGCATGATAAAAATGATCTGATAAACGAGTTGGGCTGCTGCAACCAATACGGGTGCTATATTTAATCGATGTGGGGGATCACTTTGTCTATGATTACTTGCAGGTGGCAGTCGAATACAGCGAGGATTTTGTTGAATGATCGATTATTTTTTACTGGATATTTTTGGAAAATGCAATATTATATCAATTTTTATCAAATAACATTGAGGTTATCGGTTTAATATGTTCAAAATGCAATACTAGTGTGAAGAAGTATGTACACAGTCTTCAAATGTAATAGTATCACAAACTATCCTTTCTATCATATCAACAATTTAAAAGTCGACGCATAAGCTGTGCACAATGTTTGAGGTACCACACATTCTTACATATGTAGGTTTTTTTCCTTTTTGAGTGAACAGTATTTTGTAGACGTTTTACCACCTTTGACTTCTCTCTTCTGGTGAAAATACGTGATGCGCAATACTTGTTCATCTACTAATTTCTTTAGTTTCACAACTGTGAATCGTTGTCGAAACAAAACAAAACAAAAGTATAAAAAACGTAGATGAAAAAATACTTTCATTGTACCCACATTCTTTTGAATAAAATTGAATGTGAAACAAAAGCTCACATACAAGGTGCGTTCAATATATTCTCGGTACCGATATGAAGGAAAATGTGAATTCAATTTAAATTGTTTTTATTTTAACATCCCCTAACAACCTTAACATTTGTTACATCTTGAAATAAGCTTTTTTAAAGCCTAAAACAAATATATTTCCTCTTTCTCTGCAAAATACCCCTTTATTACTGACTTGAGTTCTTCATCATCCGAAAATCCTTTTCCACAAAGTCATTTTTTCAAATCCGGAAACAGGACATTATCACTAGGGGCAAGGTCTGGACTATAGGGTGGGTGTTGGATTTCTTCGAAACTACAATCTCGCGCAGCACCCTTGGAAAGTCGCGCCGTGTGAACAGGAGCGTTGTCATGGAGAAGCAACACATCCACTGCGAGTTTACCCCGTCTTTTCTTTTTTAATTTCCTCCTGCAAATTACGCAAAGTGGAAGCGTAGGATGTGGAGTTGATGGTTTCACCTTTTTTTGGTTTGGTTTGCTTCCAAAACCCAGTGCTGTCTACTGTCGTTGAAGCGATCACATAACAGTCAGTCGTTATCCATGAACGGCGCTTGCGTTGTTGAAACCGAAAGACTTTCCATCCTCGGTATGTGTATCAACCCAACAATTAGTTGAAACGATCACATATTTGAGGTCGCCAAAAATGCTGCGAAATGTCTAGGCTTCCTTAAACGATGCAAGAAGTATTTCACCCCCTCTGGTCTGGCTACAATATACAAGGCCTACATACGCCCAAAACTTGAGTATAACGCTCCTATTTGGTCAGGTGCTTCTAAGACCTCCCTGCACCTGCTGGATAGAATTCAAAAGCGAGCGATAAAACTTATAGGTGACAGTAATATTGCGAAGTCGTTTGACTCGTTGGAACACCGACGTAATGTCGCGTCGTTGCCACTCTTTTATCGCTATTTTAACAAGAAATGCTCAGATGATGCCAGTTGCATTCCTCCCCTTCGAGAATTCACCGGCAATACACGCCTCGCTAGGAATGCCCACCAATTCACCCTCAAGCCCTCTTTCGGACGTACAGTCAAATTCAGAGACTCAGCCGCACTACACGAATCTGGAATGCTCTTCCCAGCTCGATTTTTCCTCCTCATTACAATCCACAGGCATTTAAAACCAATGTGCATCGGTACCTCCTCTCCCTCTCTTCCTTTATACCTTCGGCCCGTGCTGTGACTTGATCCAGTCACTTAAGGGTACTCGCAACCCGTTTTGCACAAACAAAAAAATGAGCAAGATTCCCTTTTAGTCCCAAAAAACTGTGGCTATGAGCTTCACGGTAGACGGAGTGACTTTGAACTTCTACGGGGGGTCTGTTCCTTTTTTATGCCACTCTTGTCCATGTCGTCCCCAGTAACAATTCGATCCACAACACCGTCCGCGTTCTCACTACACATCTAGAAAAGCTCTTTACAGCATGCGATTCTAACTTTTTTCTGAGGCGCTGTGAACATTCGTGGCACCCAACTTGCACTGACCTTTGAAAGGTTAAAATGGTCATGAAGAATAATGTGAATGTTACCAGTTGAAAGCTTGGTGATCTCTGCCATCATTTTCACCTTTATTCAGGCATCCTCAAAAACAAGTTTTTCGACTTCTTTGATACTTTCTCTAGTACAAGCAGTAGGCTGGGCACCGGAGCGGGGGTCGTTTTCGAAGCTCTCTATACCTCGCTTGAGCTCACTTGACCACTTTTGCACAGTTGATAATGAAGGTGCGGAAACCTGGTAAACAGCCACCATCTCTTCATGAATAGTTTTTTTTTTACTTTTTCCTTATTTAGTGAGAAATTTAATTACAGCGCAATGCTCAATTTTCACCATCATCGTCTCAGTTGCCATTACGATTCTGTTTAACTAGAGATGAAACGCGAATTAATAATCACGTTTATATGAAATTTTACATGAATGCACTAAAATAATAATATTACTTTATAAATGGGTCTTTCGCCGTTCAGAGTCGCCAAAAAACTGTTGGTCCCTTCTACTCCCGAGAGAACAGTAGCGCGCACAACACGTGTAGGAGATGAGCAAGCTAGGCCCTGGTCCCCCTTTGGACTGTAGCGCCAACAATTATTATTATAATTAAATGGGTCTTTTTATATATAAGGTTGTCAAATATCTCCCTTCCGCTTTTTGTCTTTTGAATTTTCCGGCAATGTACAAAGCCCTACCTTTCAAATAATGTATAGTATCTGGCAATACTATACATCATTTGAAAGTCTTGACATGATCTACTACGACAACGGCATGATTAGTTGAATATTGCTTTCAACAGTTATAGACGTGTAAACATGGAGTTCACTAACGCCGAGTTTTTGGGATGGTAATCTATCACTGGTGATCTATCACTATCACTATCTATCACTTCGACGGTTCATAGCCGATGGAAACGACACCATGGACAAGCCAGCCGGCGGAAGGCCTGTGACGAATACCGATCGAATCATAAAAATCATCGAGTTAGACCGGCATGTGGCATCTCGTGACATCGCCCAGGAGATGTCACCAAACCAAAAGTCATCTGCAGAAGGCTGGATACAAAAAAAGGTTGATGTTTGGGTGCCGCATGATTTGACTCAAAAAAACCGTCTGGACCGAATCAACGCCTGCGATATGCTGCTGAAACGGAACGAACTCGACCCATTTTTGAATCGGATGGTGACTGGCGACGAAAAATGAATCACATACGACAATATTAAGCGAAAACGGTCATGTTTGAAGGCCAGTGAATCGTCCCAAACAGTGGCCAAGCCGGGATTGAAGTCCAGGAAGGTTTTGCTGTTTGTTTGGTGGGTTTGGAAGGGAATCATCCACTATGAGCTGCTCCCATATACCCAGACGTTTAATTCTACCGTCTACTGCGAATAACTGGACCGCTTGAAGCAGGCGATCGACCAGAAGCGTAAAGAATTGGCCAACAGGAAGGGTGTAGTGTTCCACCAGGACAACGACAGACCACACACTTCGTTGATGACTCGTCAGAAGCTACGGGAGCTCGGATGGGAGGTTTTATCGCATCCACCAAATAGCACGGACATAGCGCCAAGTTATTGCCACATGTTCCTGTCCATGGCGAACGCCCTTGGTGGTGTGAAGTTGAACTCAAAAGAGGCTTGTGAAAAGTGGTTGTCCGAGTTTTTCGCAAATAAGGAGGGGGGTATTATGAAGTTGCCGTCTAGATGGAAACAGATTATTGAAAAAAACGGCGCATATTTGAACTAAGTCCGATCACTGTAACACTTCTTATGAAGCATTGAATGAAGAGAAAAAAAGCGGAAGGGGGGTATTTGACAACCTTATATATAACCACAGCTTCTCCCCGATAATAATAATAATTGTTGGCGCTACAGTCCAAAGGGTGACCAGGGCCTAGCTTGCTCATCAACTACTCGTGTTGTGCGCGCTACTGTTCTCTCACGAGTAGAAGGGACCTACAGTTTTTTGCCGACTCCGAACGGCGAAATTTGAGAAGCTTTCTTAGACAGTTATTACTCTTTGAGTGTTGTCAGCAGCTCGAAAGAGGTGGTGCCGTGAAATATTAGAAAAATTGGTGTTGAACTGGGAGTCGAACCTAGACCCTTCGGCGTGTGAGCGTCGCACTCTACCCACTACGCCACGGCGACCCCGATACCGAGAATATATTGACGGTCCCTCATACTCTTTAGACACATATAGTTGTATTAATTTATTATCACTTTTTATTGACAAATTTAAATATTTGAACAACAATCATTTGCCCTTTCCCGAATAGATGTTTTCTTTTTTCAAAAATGAATTTGAAGTAGGTAGTGTTTACACAGATTCCATTTTATAATATAACGGCAACAATTCATTTGATTTGAAAAAGCTTAAAAGGTCAAATATGAATAAATTATAATATTTTTTTGTTTGCCGCGACAGTCCCCAGAGGGATCAGGGTCTAGCTTGCTCATCAACTACTCATATTGTGTGAACTACTGTTCTCTCACGAGTAGAAGGGATCTACAGTTTTTTGTAGACTCCGAACGGCGAAATTTGAGAAGTTTTTTTCTTAAAGAGTTATTACTTTTTGAGTGTTGTCAGCAGCTCGAAAATGATGGTGCTGTGAAAATTAGAGGTGTTCAGACGGGAATCGAACCTGGACCTTCGGCGTCTGAGTGTCTTACTCTTTCCACTACTCCACCAAATATGAGTTTTATTTATATTCGTATCATTATATGTAAAATGATATTAAAAAAAACAGAGTTGTTTTTTTAGGTAGGTTCAAATCTTCCTTCGATAGCAACGATATGCATACATATTTAGTTATCAAGCCGTAATGAAATAGTTGATACTTGCACAGCTTTAGCAAGTTAGTTTTATTTGTGACCTGAACTCTAAGAGCAAAAAATCATCTTTAACTGCTTAGCTCATTTCTAATTTAATGGGTTTGTCAAGAAGCAATCCGCACGTGTTTCACCAGGCAACATTTCATCTATGCAGGAACTGTCATTGGGCTATATTGTTTTGTTAATGATACAATTGCTACTGTACCACTATAAATGATTATTTTTGCTCTAAGGTGCAAGACGGACTGCCACAAGCCACACGGCAGACATTATAATCGATTTACTAAAGAGTAAGTTTGGCGAGCGAGTAATTTCAAGAAATTGACTTGTCACATGACCTTCTTGTGCATGTGATTAAACGCCTTCAGATCATTTAAGTCAACAAGCCGACACCGATAGATGAGCTCAGAGCCATCTTTGAACGTGAAACAGCTGAAATTCCGGTGAATTAATGCGGCGAAAATTGAGTTGAACACTTGCAAACGTATCCGTATTTTAAATGCAAAAAATGTAATTTCATACATAATTGCCATTTAATGTTCTTCAACATAAGCATTTTTTCTTGATATATTAATCCGTTTTTATTTTGTTCCTAAAAAATTAAAAAAACGAAATTACCTTAACGAAAAACCCTTAACTTATTTACAAGGCAACAAAACTAATTCATTTATGTTACTATGATGGTGAACTACTTTACTATGATGAACTCCTTTTGTGCGAGTTGAATACTTTTTGTGGAATAAGTTACAATTATTCTTATTTAATCCAGAAACTCACATTTCCGTGTCCATTTTATATTCGCATTGTCCAAATACACATTTATTTCTTTCTTGTAGTGTTATTTGGATCCAATCGAACTTTTTGCGATTGGTTCTTTTTTCCTCTTTAAGGCCGCCTTAGATCATTTAAAAGAGGAAATGGAGCCGTGAACATATGTACTCAAAAGAGCAAACATTAAAAAAAAAAAACTGAAGTACGAGAGGTTATGAGAGACAGATGTCGCAAGCTATCAATTATTGTTAATTATAAACATAAACGGATACATAACCATTCTGTTATTATTTTTGTTCCTGAGCACATCAAGGCTTCCAAATAGACACGGGAAGTTAACATCCAACTCAGTCGAGGACTGAAAATTTATGCTCTCTGGTGTGTATATTTGCTTGTCCTCTGGAAAGTTTTTTAGTTTAGTTTTTAGTGCATTTTTATTTCTCTTAATTCGGTCTCTTACATGCTAGACAAAAATACTTAAAACTAGCTTACCAAAGTAATCTACTGATTTTAATTCTAACTTACTGATTCTTCATGAGTACTCTAAGCTAATCTAGGGTTTTTGTTTTATGCCTTTCGGCTTCATAATAATAATTGTTGGCGCTACAGTCCAAAGGGGGACCAGGGCCTAGCTTGCTCATCAACTACTCGTGTTGTGCGCGCTACTGTTCTTTCACGAGTAGAAGGGACCTACAGTTTTTTGCCGACTCCGAACGGCGAAATTTGAGAAGCTTTCTTAGACAATTATTACTCTTTGAGTGTTGTCAGCAGCTCGAAAGAGGTGGTGCCGTGACAAATTCGAGGTGTTCAGCCGGGAATCGAACCTAGACCCTTCGGCGTGTGAGCGTCGCACTCTACCTACTACGCCACGGCGGCGCAGCCTTTCGGCTTCATGCATTATTAAAATTAAGGACTTAAGCCTACATATATACATTTATTAACAATCTCCAAGAAAATCAGAAAAACTTGGATATAAACAATATCTCTTTATTCTTAACCTAACTTATTAAACTACGTAACCTAACTACATATCTAAAAATGGATTAAAACTTAAGCTTATTTCTTTATACAATTAAACTTAACTCTACTTAATTATTATAAGCGATCTTAACTATGTCCGTCAAACTATACGAACGCGTTCATCAGGGCGTATGGGTTATTTATATGCTTAATATATATATCTAATACGCCGTGATGTACCTTTTTTTAATTTTTAAGAATTTTTTTTTCCTATAAAATGCTTTAACCTATGTGAGTTGGTCCTACTTATCCAACTACCCAGTCATATGCCTTAAGAAGTTATCTGCACCGGAGGCTGACCAACAATAAAAAAGCCAGTCCTTTGCCCTTTGCAGACACTGTCGCGGGAAGAAATCGCTCTACTGAACCGTTCCTCATGGCTGCGAGCGACGTTCGGCTCGTATTGAAGTCGCCTTTCTGCTGTATGGCGGACGACATGGAAGATGATAGGGCAGCTTTTCTTATCTTGTATCAGGCCAGTGTACCAGTAGAGGAAAGCTTCAGGTGAAATGAAGCCGCTAAGACGCACCCTTTTCATTTGTGTAATAAGCCCCAAGGATCAGGGTGTTAGTTGAAGCCATGCCACGGGCGTGCTCTGGAAAGTGTTGCGAGTAAGTATGATCTCGGCTCGAATAGTCATCTATGGGGGGTCATCTATGGGAATAGTCATCTAGTGGGGTTGTTGATTTTTTCAGGCACTGAAAATCTCTTAACATGCGCTTCAAATATTCATTTAAAATACAAAATATGCACTCAAAATTAATTTATCTTAACTTCGGTTCGATAAAAAAGGCAATTTTCTCCAGTCTTTTAAAATAAATTAAATTTATATCTCTTATTGTAAAATAAAATAAAAACTTACAACGAAATTAACATTAAATACAAAAAGAAAAAACTAAAAATAAACACAGCTAACGTAAACATTAACATGGTCATTTGTTCAATTAAAATAAATTATTCAAAATAAGATAAAACCCTTAATTTCTCAATAGCTAGATATCAGAACTTTTCTTTAATTTTTGAAATCAAAACGTTACTGATTTGATCTTAGGAATGCCTTATACAACGAGAAAGATCGTTCGACGTCAACTGAAGTTATTGGAGCATTTTTGAAAGAACTAATCTCATCAACGGTGTAGTTTTTTCGTCATTCCAGTCCAATGTGCAGGTCTTACTTACACTTTGCATTATTGCAAATTCTTAATTTTGTACCATAACACTCTAAAGTTTGTTTTAATGACTGTCCCCATTAGTCCTTTAACACTAATTATCTTGGAAACAACATCCTCAATTAAATCAATTTAATTTTTTAAGGTAACTAAACTAAATTTGAATCTATAAATATTATATGGCTTATCTACAATGGCTGGTTCATGACTTCTCTTGCATTTTTATCGAAACTGCATCGGAGTCATCGAATCCATGGACAATGCTTTTGAACGCTTCATAATTTTGTGCATAATACTCAACAGCCTTCAACCAAGTTCCCCATCTTGTAACAACAGGCTTAGGCTGTAGAGGAGGCAAGCGATATTTTTCTTTAAAAACTTCGACGCGAGATGGTGCCTTTACAAATATTTTTTTGTCGTTTTTCTTTTTTTAATTCATCGACGTTTCGGAAATTACTCCTTATTTCTCCTGCAACTCGGTGCATTGCTTGTGCTAAGCAAGTGACGTGCAGCGCTAATCCATGAGCTGTCTTTACTTTAAAACAGAGTATTTTGCTTTTATTAATTTCAAGTGAATTCATGAATTCTGCGCGAGCGACGGTGAAATGGTTTGTTTTTGGATTTTATTTATTGAAAATGTTTTTACGCTCTTCTTCGTTTATATCCATCACACCCACAATTACCTAAGCAACAAAACGTCCTTGGATGTCTGTTGTTTCATCAGTAGAAACCCACAAATACTTATCTTTTAGAAAAATTGTTAATTTGTTTAAATAGCGAAATATACATTTCTTTAAAGTAAGTTGTTCGTAAAGTAGAATCATCCGGTATAAATTTGTTGGTATATTTTTCTCTTAATTTTCTTAAGTCAGTGGTACTAAGCTTACTTATATATATCGGTATATCACCCGCAACAAATGCCTAAAGGACAGCAGTTCTTGGATTTCCTGGTAAACTTCAGGTCTTCCTTAAAGTTCAAATGCTGTTAAAAAATATGCACAAAAGCATGCAAAATATGCATTTATGCAAAATATATATACAAAAATATGCACTAACGGCTTAATGCTATTTTAAAGAAACTTTCATGATTCGTATACATAATAAGTGTCCTTGCATCCAAGGAGTTCATAAAAAACATGCATTTGCATGAAAGTCCGATCCGTATGGACAAGTGTGGATAAGTCAGCAATTGATTACTTTGTTCTTGCAACGTATTGGTTAGTCTGACTTAAGTATGTTCTTACTAAAATCCATCACAATGGGATCCAATGTACTTGACAGATTTTAAATTAATTCACCATCGCATTCTTTCACTGATCCTCAAACTCCTAATTTATTTAGGAAACTCGACTTGAACGAGAAACTTCTGAAAATTATACAAATAACATAAAAAAGGTTGCTGGAAGTTTACCTCGATTCAGAACTTGCGAATTTTTAAGTTGCTTATCATTTGCGATAGTTTGCGTAATCAAGACAAATGCCATTTATGTGGATAGGGGAAATAACATCTTACAGTCAAACTGCATGCTACAGTCATTTTATGAAATCGGCGAAAAGTCCTTCAAGAGTAGGAGTTTTCTCCAGTTCAGTTACGATGAGGAAGGGAATTCTTGTAGTTTGTTTAGATTTATTAAATCAAACGGCGAAGGTTTAATACACTTTCGAGAATCGCTTCGCAGTTACAGTTGAGGGTGAAACCTTTCTTGCATGGACTGTTGATATACTATATACTACTAATTTCTGTTTGAGGAAAAGTGGCGTTGTTTTGTACATCCATTGTACATCGAAAATATGTGCTGTAAATCTATTAAAAACGAAACAATTTCAGTGAACACTCACATTGATGATTCTCATTTGTTTATTTTGCATTGTAAACAAGTCGACGTTTGTCAGTTTGACAGTTAAACGGACAGCTGTTAGTTTACTTAAGCTGTAAGCGCAATGTACGCAATTGCCTTTCTTAATTTTAAAAGTAGTGTAGAAGAGCATGCATTGTCAACCGTTAGTTTTTCATGTTGACATTTATAGACAATCCGATTAAACTTTTGTACGCAAAAGAAAAAAATAAAATGAACAAAATCCATTTTATATTCTCTCGTTGGCCTTAAAATCTTTATAGAAATTGATCTATGACATTCCACTGCTCATAGAAGTAGGTCTTATTTTTGCTGTAGGATTATTGATATTATTATTTTTGACCTTTGATTGGCACCAATTTCTTTTATTTATATCGAAACGGTTGAGATACACATTTTTCTTTTTGGGGGCAGATTATTTAGAACACCAGACCACTTTTTTATGGAGTGCTGGGTGCTCAAATTTCGCCGTTCGGAGTCAGCAAAAAACTGTATGTCCCTTCTACTCGTGAGAGAATAGAAGCGCGCACAACACGAGTAGTTGATGAGCAAGTTAGGCCCTGATCAACCTGTTAACTGTAGCGCCAACCATTATTACAATCGAGTCCTGAACGAGAATCAAGACTTTCGAATACTTTTCTTTGGATTTATTTGCATGAATGCAAAAAGTCAAAACTTTTCGAAGTTTACTAATAGAGATATGGTTAAGGAGATCAGGAGTCTGCAAATGTTAGCATCCACGCATATATAAACAAAATAACAAACGAATGACATCAGGTTCCCACTAGTAGTTAATTCAATTTCCTTATTCTATTTGCTACATACAGCCACAGAACACAGCTGGAAATTTCAGTCCTTTTTCTTCTTGTAGCGCTACAGGCCGGGTTGGACCTGGGCCTCAACCAACAGCACGATCTTTCGCTAGCTGCCTCCAATTGCGCACTCCAAGTTGGTTGAGGTTCCACTTGTGTGCGCCACCTTAGCCTAGGCCGTCTTCTGTTACGTTGTCCCAATTGCTCGAAGGCTTCGCGCTCCGGAGCAGTGGTGTCCATACGCTCTATATGGTCTAGCCATCTTAAGGGTTGTATCCGAAAATGCTTGACCAGGCGCACGTCGCTGTACAGCCCATATATTTTGACATTAAATCTTCTCCTCCAGATGCCATTAACGCAAACAGGACCAAAAATTTCACCCTAAAACTTTTCTCTCGAATAACTAAGGGCTTTCTCATCCGCTTTCAGTAACATTCAGGTTTCCGCTCCATAGAGTAAGACTGGGATGATCAAGCTGTTAAAGAAAGCGAGCTTAGTCCTTCGAGAGAGGGCTTTATTACTCAATTGCCTCTTGAGCTAAAAGAAACAGCGATTGGCAAGAGTGATTCCGCGTTTGATTCCAGTACTGGTGGTGTTGTCCCTATTTACCACGGTGCCGAGGTAGACGAAGTCCTTGACTACCTCGAAGTTTCTGTTTGCTTAGTGTGACTCTCTGTCCGAGACGTTGATGTTGTGTGTCTTTTCTTGGTGACAGCATATACTTTGTTTTGTCCTCATTAATCACCAATCCCATTTTATCCGCTTCCGCTTCAATGCCAGCAAACGCCTCATTGACGTTTCTGAGAAGCCGGTACCTTTCTTTTGTGTTCGTTGAGCTCGAGAATAGCGTTGCCTTAAAGGCGTCTTGTTTGGGTGCGGGCACTTGCCTGCACTCGTCGTTAAGCCATGGATTTCTTCTGGGTGGTGACGTGAAACCCAGCATATCAGTGGCAGTCGCTTTGATGGCTTCTTGACAACGTTTCTTCTATGTTTAGTGGTGCAGGCAGCGTCGAACTATGAGCGAGTTTCAGGGAGACTCAGTCGGCAAAGTTCAGTTGCGATTATAACTCTCCGACGTCAAACCCTAATGGCCTGTCTCGATTCCGCTAATCTCTCGATATAGGGGTTCTTATTTCGGCTACAACAAGGTGATGATCCGAGCCGATGTTCGGACATCGAGAATACTAGAGGAATGTCTGACGGCGATCACAACGTGATCAATCTTGTTGACGGTGGATTAATCAGGAGATCGCCAGGTTCCTTTGTGAGTGTTCAAGTGTGGGAACCGCGTGCTAGCTACAGAGAGGTTCCGGAAGTTCAACAGCCTGAGTCCGTTTCCGGATGTGCTGCCGTGCAGGCTGTGTTTTCCGATGACTCCAGCAAAGATGTACTCCTTTGCCCGCTGAGCCTTGAAGTGTTTTAGAACGATCTTGGTGTCGAAGCTGGGACATCGATCGTATGGTTTTTCTAGGAGATCATAGAAGTCATCCTTGGTGTTGTCTTCCTTCTCCTCTGTCGGGGCGTGAGCGCAAATTAGGCTGATGTTCCCGAATTTAACCTTGATATGGATTGGCATGAGACGTTCGCTGACGAGGTCGTAGCTCAAGACTTTTTGCCTAAGTTTACCTCGACCAACAAATCCGCATCCGAATAGGCGCTGCCTTCTCTCTCTGTAGCATTCTCTGTAGTATATATCGCAGGTTTTACCGGGCCCATCCCATTTCAGTCCTTACTAAGCGACTTCTTGGCACATTTGAATTAATAATAAATTAATTAATAAATAATGTTAAAAACTACAGTTAATGAACGCAGGCTTTCATGACCGTAACACGCACCCAATTTCTTTTTCTTTTAACCCCTTACGATTTGTAATCACAGGCAAGTTAGATATTTACTTGGTGAAATACTGGGGTTCCGCTAAATTTGCCGTAGAAAAACAATAACAGCAATCGTTTAATTTTTTAAAGAATTTTATTTGTTTTTTTTTTATAATTTTTTAATTTATTTTGTAAAATAATTTGAAAGAGAAAACAAAGTTTCGTTTTTTGTTTGTTTTAATAGAATATAACATTGAGTTCAGGGGGGTTCCCATTGTGGACCCCAAACTTCGTTGACGGGTGGGACGGCAGAGGAAATGAGTCTCAAAAAAAAAAAAGAAAGTAATAATAAATTTAATTTCAATAAAATTCTTTCGCAAAGATAAAACACAGGATCTATATATTGCAGCTCTAGATTTCTAGACTTTAATAGATCGAAAATCTTTCGGTCCTCTGCCCTCCCTCCGTCGCTTTACGCAAAAACTGCCTGCATTCTTCTCCTCGGATATTTACATTAAATACTAGGATAATGCGATTACATAAAAAAAAAATAATAATAATAAAGGGCAGAGATTTAAAACAAATATTGCAGAGAAAAAAAAATATTTAAGAAAGATACTTGTTTATATCAGATGACTAAGAACTCTTCTGGTAATCATATGGACTTTTGTTTATTTTAAAATAAAAATAAAATACGTTGTGCTGGATTGCGGGGGTTTGCCAGTCTGCGGGCAAACAAGGACCAAGTTTAGACTTCGATCTTGAATGGAGATCCGGGAATATGATCGTCACCCCACTTGACTATGAGAATATAATCGCCACGATCGCGCACCATGTAGTTTACGTTGTAGTTGTTGTGTCCTGTGTGCTTGATGTTGAATTCCTCGCATGGTCCTCTTGGTCCGTACATGCCCACATAAAGAATGTTGTTGCCTGCAGACGAAAATATATTTTTATGATGTTGGGCTCCTGCTTTTATAAGAAAGTTTTTAAAACTTACCCGCATCTTGAGCGCACACTGAGAACTGATTCTGCTTGCCGACGTATGCCCTCTTCAGGCCCATGCCCTTCGATTGGATCTTGGTTGCGTCGGACTTGAAGACGGGGATATGAACTCCAGAGCTCTTGCCGCCCTTGGAGACCTTCGAAACGGTGTCAACGATGACTGTGGATGTTTCTTGGGGACCTTCATCGGCCAGTTTGTCGCCTGCGAACAAAAATGATGAGTCTGACTAACACTCTGACTTTTTCTTATCTCTTACCTATGCACATAATTTTGAAAGGTGATCCAACAATGTGCATGTTATTGTATTTAATAGAGGCGTAGTATTCTCCGGGGAACAGTGGGGTGTACCGACATTTGTAGCCTTCCTCCACTTCTGTGCAATCGAGAGCGACTTTGGAGGGACCATCAATTGTGACGGATAATGTGCCAACGCCGGCGTTGCAAGTGTTGATAATGAAGTCGGCCTTGTGACCCGTTTTGACTTCCTCTAGGCCGGAGCCGGCGGCGTGGACTGCGGCTGGATCGGCAACATCTTTGCCAACCTTGATTCTGAATGGAGATCCGGGTATGTGCACACCGTTAAACTTGACGTGGATGGCGTGGATGCCGTTCTCGCGAGGGTAAAAACGCACCGAGTACATTTCGCTGTCGATCACTTGAATGAAGCAATCGTCGTCAGTGCCGGAGGGAGCCACGATCTTAGCGTCCAATTCACCCTTGGCGCCGTTCTTGCGAACCATAAATTGGTAGGGGGCATCGGCTTGAATATTGCCCTGAGGGAATTGCTGAACCTCTAGCTTGTGAGCATCACCCACCTCGGGAGAGATGTACACCTTGTAGGGTGAATCTGGAATATGGCGATCGTTGAATTTCAAGCCGACGCGGTACTCGCCCGGTTCGGTAACCTTGTAGGCGACATCACAAGAACCGTCTTTGCGATCTTTGAATTCGATTTCGGCCTTGCTGGGGCCCTCAACTGAGATGGCTAGAGAGCCACCACCAGCCTCGCGGGTCCAAACGTTGAATTCAGATGGCACACCAACTTGACCGCGTTCCAAACCTGGGCCGCCAGCCTTAACCAAATGGGAGCCGAAATCTCTGAGTGGGCCGACAGTGAACTGGAAGGGTGATCCAGGGATGTGCATGTCCTTGTAGCGCACAGACACCGTGTGAATTCCCAGTTCTTTCGGGATGAAATGCACCGAATAGAGACCATCTTCAACTTCCTGGATTTCAGCATCCTCGGTGACATTGCTTGGTGAAGTGACACAAGCTGCCAAATCGAAGGATGTGATGCCGGGCATCTTGAAGGTCAGTTTGCATTGACTGCCGATTTCTGTAAGTGGCACGGCATCGCGCTCCCGCTGGATCTTCTCGCGTTTACGGTTGGAGCCTTCTCCAGTTACCTTAACGGTGAACGGAGAGCCTTCAACGTGGTGATCGGCGAACTTCAAATTCACAATGTAGTAGCCGGGCTCAGTTGGTTTGTAGGAGATGCTCAGAGTTCCATCGTCCTGGTCGGTGCACTGGATCTCGGCCTTGCTGGGGCCCTCAATGGACAGAGAAAGACCACCGTAGCCAGCGTTGCGAGTGTCAACGGCGAAAACGTTGTCGGTGTGAGTTTTACCCTCCTGTAGTCCCTTTCCGCTGACCTTGACTTTCTTGGCATCGCCAACCTCACGCTCGCACACGGTCACCTTAAACGGCGAGTTGGGGATGTGCTTGCCCATACGCTTGACAGAAACCAAGTGCTCTCCAGTCTCGCGGGGTGTGAATGAGATGCCAATGTTTCCACTTGGCATGCGCTTTAGGAAGCAGGGTTCCTCCAGGCCTCCAGGGGCTTGGATTGAGGCGTTCAATGCACGCAAGTCATCGTCGGTGATTTGGCCAGGAAGAGTGACTTCGGAGCATGAACCGACAGAAATTTGGTTACGCTTGCGTCCCTCTCCGGTGATTTTGGCAGAGAAGGGTGAGCCTTTGATGTTTTTGTCTCCAAAGCGAACTGCGATTTGGTATTCACCAGGAGCAGTAGGTAAGTAGGTGACTGATACGGTGCCATCTTTGTTGTCATGGTAGCGGATCTGGAAGGAAACAAATGTCAAATTCGTTTTCAGCTGAATGAGGTTTGAGGTTTGGACTTACATCAGCCTTGCTTGGTCCTTCAACGGCGAGAGACAGACCACCAGCACCAGCGCCCTTCGTTGAAATGGTAAAGTTGCATGGTTCACCAGACACACCATGAGTCAGGCCAGAACCGTATGCCGTCACGTATCCAGAGCTGAGCGAGTCCACGTGGAATTTGAAAGGAGAACCTAAACACGGTGCATAGGTGAGAGAGTGATCTTTACCGAAGGTCTAGACCCGTTTTCTTACCCTGAACTTGCTCTCCATTGTACCTCACAACGAGCTCGTGGATACCCTCTTCCTTGGGATCGTACTTGATTGAAACAGTGCCATCCCTGTTGTCCTCGATGACGGGTTGGTCGACCTTTCCACTTGGCATTTTCACTTCAGCTGAAACGACACGATTTGAGAGAATTTGTAAGTTAAGGCTCTTCAGCAACAACCGCTACAAGTGATTCACTGAAGGGGCTCACTCCAGTCTCACCATCATTAGCGGATCGTTCCGGAATTAGTCCGATTCTGAATTTAAAGACTTCACTATCAGTGGAACGTGCAATAAAATTTTCATATTTTTAGAATATTCAAAAATCAGATCACGCTGGTATCCGCGTTTGTGTGCGGGTGAGCCGGGATATTTTTATAAGAGTTATACAAGCATGACCGATAATTTTAAATTTATAACTCAACTTTGGTTAATTGCCAATGAAAACAGGTTTGCGGACGGCTAAAGAAATGAAATCGCTGCCGTTAATTGTCAACACATATTTATTGGACATAAAATGCATTGAAAATACCTTTGAGAAATTATAGAACTGCCCAGTGTACACAAAACTGAAAATATTGCAGTTATATCGAAAACGAAATGCGAACGAATATCATCAAAGATCCAAGAAATGTTTATGAAGTAGAGCGCGACACACCCTGTGTATCGTTTTATTTAATATGCTTTTCGTTTTCATTTTCCGCAATGCTCTAGGTAGCCATATTTATTGCTACGAAAATATTTTGAGGTAAATACGATGATTCAGGCCGAAGAAATGCCTCACATGCGAAATTCCTTAATCAGAGCGATATGGTGACGATCGTGCATGGATGCGATCATTGGCGAGCAGAATTATCTGGACTGGAAAGATCTTGACAGGTTCCTGCTTTAACGTGGATACTTCGAAAAGACGTTGTGGTCAGATTTTTGTTGATTTTCTCAGGTTTCTGTTGTTTTAAGAGTGATTTTTTTTTTGACATCACAAATCGAAAGACGAACAGCAACATTAATGAACCCTATTCTTTTTTTTACATATTAAGCTGAAAATCCTGGAAAGTCTTTTAAATTGTATGTGCTGTATGAATGGGAGAAAGTGGGTGTATAAACCAATTCATACTGCAGTACAGAAGTGACCGGACACAGGCAACAGTCCATAAGGAAACTAAAGCTTAGCTCCCTCAGCTGCTGCTCGTGTTGTGCTACTTTTTTCTCAAGAGTAGAAGACTCCTACTATTAAATAGACAGTTAGTGCACTATGAGTGTTGCAATAGATCAAAAGAGGTGGTGCCGAGAAAAATGCGAGGTGACTACAATAGTGTGTGCAATTGTTCTTTTTCGCATGACCTACAGTTTAATTGCGACTACCTCAGTAAACTAAATGTTGAAATCTTATTGAAGATTGTCACTGACAGGAGAGATTTGGCGTAAGTTGCAAGTTGAAAGAAACTGCATTCAGCTGAATCTTAAATTTCAATTGTATCAGAGAGTATATATTGAAATAAAATTATTTGAATTGAGTTATAGTTGGGGCAAGAACTTCGGCGTGTGAGCGTCGCACTCTAACCACTACGCCACGGCGGCCAGAAGAACTCAACTTATCGAATTTAATTTCAATTCACTTAAATAACAGAGATTTCAACTGTTGCGAAGTGAATTAGGATCGAAATCCACCGAACAAAATTCCAGAATAGAAAAGTTGAGCTTAAAATTAAAACTGAAGCGTTAACATAGTCCTCTTTGAGTGTTTATGTAAATCGAAAGAGTAAGTGCCGTGCCAAATGCGATGTGTTCCGCCCAGGAATCCAACCTGGGAGCCTGGGACCCACTTTAGCCACTAATTTAAAACTTTCATTGTTAAAAAGTTCGTTTCATATCAATTTAATTCGAGTACAATCTCGGTATAACACATCTTAAAGAATTGCATGATTTAGATTTAGTCTCGTTGAATCAAGCATTTGCATTTCTGAGGCATTCTTACTTGAAAACCAGTAACAGTGACGACCATCAGTGTGCAGCATATCGAAGTATGAAATAGCACTGTCAATCTTAGGAAACGGTTCCAAAACTAGCACTTCCGTAACTCATTTTCACCTACAGATTCTATTGCTTGACAAATGCATTCGATATATAAGGTTGTCAAATATCTCCCTTCCTTTTTTGCTATTCATTCAATGCTTCATATAAAGTGTTACAGTGATCGAATTTATTCAAATATGCACCGTTTTATTCGATATTCTGTTTTCATCTCGACTTCATAATACCCTCTCCTTATTTGCGAAGAACTCGGGCAGCCAGTTTTCACAAGCCTCTTTTGAGTTCAACTTCACACCATCAAGGGCGTTCGCCATGGACATGAACAGGTGGTAATCACTTGGCGCTATGACCGGGCTGTATTTTGGATGCGATAAAACCTCTCATCCGAGCCCCCGTAGCTTCTGACGAGTCATCAACGAAGCGTGTGATCTGGCGTTGTCTTGGTGAAACACTACACCTTTCCTGTTGGCCAATCCTGGACGCTTCTGGTCGATCGCCTGCTTCAAGCGGTCCAGTTGTTCGCAGTAGATGGTAGAATTAAGCCTCTGGGTATATGGAAGCAGCTCGTAGTGGATGATTCCCTTCCAAACCCACGAAACACACAGCAAAACCTTCCTGGACGTCAATCCCGGCTTGGCCACTGTTTGGGACGATTCACCGGCCTTCAACCACGACTGTTTTCACTTGATATTGTCGTATGTGATCTATTTTTCGTCGCCAGTCACCATCAAAAACAAAAGGGCGGAAGGGAGATATTTGACAACCTTATATATTGGCTCATACATTATTGAACATTGTCACTGACAGGCTCGATTCCCGAACTAAACAATTCTGATTTTATTCACTTCGACACCTCTTTCGTATTTCTGACAAAACTCAGAGACTATAAATCGGCTATCAAATATTTTCCCTTGTCCCTTGTGAACTTTAACCCAAAATGGTTTCGTTTTAATTTGCAATACATGAGAATTAAATAATTTATTAAAAGCAAGGATATATTTTTTTCAATTTTATACAAAAGTAGTTCCTTCAATCAAATTTACTTTATTTAGGACCTCAATTTATAGACGAAACCTTCAACAAAGAAATTTTTTGCTTCCATTGCGTCGCACCCTGAATGTTGTCGCTACTTCTTAAAATGTAATCAAAGTTTCCAATGATTTCGGGAATGATTTCTCTTTCATAAAGCTCATGCCTTCGAATATTTCGAGCAATTGCGTGAATCTCTTTCTCATTTTCCAAATATGCTGTCATTTTCCACATACTGCCATTCTTTCTAAGCATTTTCTAGTTTGTCTCTTAAGGTTAGCCCGCCTTTTCAGCTAGAATTTGAGCACTCAATGCGTTTATCAGCATACATATTTTCCACTTCATTTTGGATGGACATAAGTCATAAATTCTTTAGCAGCTTGTGTTTTTTTTTTGTTCTCATATACAATGGGTCTGTAGTTTATTACGACTTTGAACAACAAGATTAGAGAAGTTTTTCCGTTGACATTTATTTCTTTTTGAGCGCTGGCAGCAAATAGTATAAATCTGGACTCGCAGTTGAGACCCTCGCAAGTGTATGGCGCGATAGTCCACAAGGGGACCAGAGCCTAGCTGGCTCATCAACTGCTCGTGTTGTGTGTGCTACTGTTCTCTCACGAGGAGAAGGCACTTACAGTTTTTTTTTCCGACTCCGAACGGCGGAGTTTGAGAAGCTTTCTTAGACAGGTATTACTTTTTGTGTGTAGTCAGTAGATCGTGGTGCTATAACAAATGTGAGGTGCTCAGACGATTATCGAACATGGACCTTCGGAGTGTAAGTATCGCACTCTGCCCACTACGCCACAATAAATTTTGCTTCCTAAGCAGTATTTCCACTTCTTGTTTCGAAAAGCTGGTAGATCAAGTCAATTGTTAACTTGCCCACTTTACAGTGGATAGTTGGTTGAGGTCTTTCCCCACATGTGTGAGCCACCTAACCTAGGCCCGTCCTTTGTTGAGCTATCCCAATTGCTCGGATTCGAAAACTTTTCTAGGCGGATCAATGGTTTGCATACGCTCTACATGGCTAAGCATATACTCTATGTGGCAAAATAAATTCAAACTACTGTTGATAAAAGTAACCTTGTTAAACCTAGACAGCAAATAGTGGACGAATTTTTGGCTTCCGTTGAAGAAGTGTGAAAAGGTAGCCGAAATGTGGTAGATCTTGCACTTTAGTGGAAAGGTGACAGCACTGTCCTCATTCGCATTGTTTGCTTTAGTAGACAAACAGGAAAAAATCCTTCTCGAAGGACCAAATGTGTGCTTTAGCAGTCAAACAAAAAAAATGAAGACTTCTTACCGCTGGTGGGGGGAAGTCAATGTGTGGTGGTTACTTTAATGAACTGCCCTTTATTTACAAATAATTTCACTTAAATACTACAAATTTGCTTACTCTGCGATACTAATGCGAAAACGTGGGGAAACGAAATGCACAACGGTGAATGAATCGCGCTGTTGTGCGTTCTTGAGCACTGTGCTTCATCGATTGGCGTCGTGTTTCATTATTGTTGTGAACGATCACAACACGCATAAAAAATATGAAACCTGCGAACACATCCATTACAAGAAAGATTATTTTAATCAAACTCCGATTAGTGGAAAATAAAATGTTTAGTTTGAATGATAAATAAATTAAAAACTACAGGCTTTTACTCGTGAAACCATACACAACACCGATTATTTATCATAGAAGGTAGGCCCTAGAGTCCCTTGTGAACTGTTGCTCAGGCCTATGTATACTTAATTTCTCTTTTCTAGATCACACACAATTAGAACAATTCGAAAATAACCTTAGTCTCTTCGTCAAATAAAGAAAACAAAGCAAAGAACAGCACAAACCCTATCTACTCGCACACTCCTACGAATTTTCGTTTCGTTTCACTTGAACTCAAGAGGCTGCCACGTAGACCCCAATAAACAACCACTCATAATTAAGCACTTCAATTATAATCACTCAGGCATTACACTGCACCACATATGGTTTCCATAACGCAATTCAAAAATAGACACCTTTGCCTACTGCCCTCAGCAGCTCTGTCCTCCGATCATCGAGGATCATCTTCGATCGGTCGATGTCCATCCGGCAATAATCCAAAATGCGCTCAGCAAGCAAAGACCTCAAGTAGTGTGAATCACACACCGCACCGGAAATACGTCCGAAATAGGAGAGAGTCCGAGACCAATGATGCTCCCGTATCTGCGCAACGATGATGGATCGCATTTGTGGTTGCCAATTAAATCTGTTCAATTTGTTGCGGCGTACACTTGTGTATGGTGAAGACACCTGTGGCGATTGGCGATACTCTGATTGGTCGATTACCGAGTGATACATTTTCCTCATGATAAATGTTCTACGAAGTGTAAAATCGAGAAGTTAATTATTGTAGTGCATAATTTAGAATTCGTTCGTCGAAGGAAAAGTTTCTGGCAACGGATGCACAAAGCGGCCACAGCATGCTGTGCTGTGTTTTCGAGATGCTTCACGCTCTCGAGTGGATATTTGATGGATGATTTATTGTCGCGCAAAGGGAGTGTGAAATGAGTGCGAGGAATTGTGTACAAATGAATATGCCAGACTATTTTGACCTCTTCGGTTCTGGCACACTTGAATATTTTAAAAAAATATAAAATTTTTTAAGGCTCGTTTGTCTATTCTTCGCATGAGAATAATTTGTGCTTGTGTCAATCTGATTGTTCGAGAGCCAATTTTTTCACTTCCAGATGGTCCACACAAATGATGTGGGTCGTTGACAAATTCAAGGGATTATGCTTGTCCGCATGATAAATGTTCAAAGAGAACTGAAGTGTACGAATGATTTGAAAGTCATTTTTTAAAACGTTGCGAAAATAAACGAGAAAAAATAGTCCTCTCGTACTTGACTTGGATGTAGGGTTAATGGGAATTTAACAAACTAGATGAAATTAAAAGGGTTTCTCAGAATTTTTTTGGGGTAAGAAGGGGAATGGAAATATAAGAATGTTATGACGAGAGAAAGCAACTCAAACACCACAGAACGGTGAAAACATTCGAAGCCTCTTTCGAGAAGATTTGTTTACGTCCGTCTGTTGTTTTGATCCTATGCTAATGGCAGATTTTCTGACTGTTGGGATTGACCAGATTCAGAGTCTCAAATTTACTTAACTTGAACCATATCATAACGCACAGGTTTCTAAATGTACTATCATAATAATTGTTGGCGCGACAGTCCACTGGGGAACCAGGGACTAGCTTGCTCATCAATTACTCGTGTTTTGTGCGCTACTGTTTTCTCACGAGTTGAAGGGACCTACAATTTCTTGCCGACACCGAACGGCGAAGTTTGAGAAGCTTTCTTAGACAGTTATTACTCTTTGAGTGTTGTCAGCAGCTCGAAAGAGGTGGTGCCGTGAAAATTCGAGGTGTTCAGCCAGAAATCGAACCTAGACCCTTCGGCGTGTGAGCGTCGCACTCTACCTACTACGCCACGGCGGCCAATGTTGAAAAATAATGAAACCTCTGTTAAGGTTATATACACGCTTGTTGCCAGAAAGTCCTTTAGTGAGTAAACATCTTTTCGAATCTGGTTAGAAGGCAATAAATAAATTTATAAAAACCGATGTGAAACATGTTTTACGCCAACAGTTTTTTTTTTTTCAAAAGAGCTTAATACACAAAATTAACGTTAGTCTCATTACAATGATATCGTCTGAACACTGTCTGATGAGTATGCATGAAGAAGTTATAATTGTTTTGAAGTTAGTCAAAGTGAGAAAGCAGAGAAAAAACGTTTTTCATATGTTACCAGCGTTGCAAATGCTAAAAAGGAAAACATCTGATCATGTAGTTCTACAACAGGATGAACTGATGCTTGACGAGGGTTTAGCAAAAAACTTTACTAGAATAACATCGTTTCTGGCAGTAAGAGGAGAAAAGATTACAGCCTTCTATTTGGTACGATTCAACAACACGAAGTCAACTTTCCGGTTTTAATAATTTAGTGGTTCAGCACGAGCGCATTTCCCATGCTTAGGCTGAGTTTACTGACACCAAGCATGCAGAATGTAGGTATTAAGGTTTAAGCGCCAACCAAACTAAAAGAGAGCAGCCAGGAAGACGTCTCATTTCACTGTTCGACTGGATTGAGTCTTTTTTCTACGAGTGGCGCTAAAGTCCGGGATGGATTTGGGCAACATGCCTTTCGAGGCATGTCGTTGTCTCTGAACTTTACATTATAACGTGGTGAGGAAGTTAAGGCTCTGGCACATAGAATACTTTACATGCGTAGTGGCAAAATATCCGCTGACGGTGAATTACCTAAAGAAAGGGAATGACACAATGAATACTTCAACGCTCAGCTGATTTCATTTGACAGTATGGTTGCTTTAAATTTAATTTGTTTTGGTTATACTGTAGAGCGGTTTGGAATTTATTTAAAAAAAATGCCTCCAGACGAGTTACTGGATTACATCATGTGCTTGATGATACTGCTCGAACTTATATAATATAATATAATAATCGAACTTATATAATATATATTTACAATATATTAATACCAAATATATATATATATATATCGAGATGTGCAAAGTTTTTTTGCGTTAAACTTTGAAAAACAATACAATGACGATCCGGAATAATTTTTAACGCCTTTGAGAATATTAAAGAAATATTTGATTAACTATTCAGTTAATTTAGTTTCAAATATGTTTGAATAACAATTCAGTCAACCTAACTCTAACAAACGTTAATTTAAATTTCAAAAGAATTCTCTTGAAATGACGGAGAGAGAAAAGTTAAAAGTTGAGCTGCTACATCCGTCGCGGCAGCGTTGGTCTATGGACCACCTCCCATACAAACATGTGTTCTTATGTGTCTGTCAAAGTACTGCTGACGCTGGCGCACGTTAAGTATCCTCTGTGCCGGAGTCTTTAAGCTCGCGCATAATCGCGCATTATTTAACCAGCAGGCAAAAGCGTTTGCCTTATATTTTGGTTCACCAAATAACTGGTGTTCTGATGGCTATCCAGGGGTCGCCGCGAGAAGGCTGTATGACCTGTTTACTGGCGAGGATAGTGTTGACAGCTCGCCATATTGAGCACGATCAACAGTGTTGCCTTGTGTGCACAAGCATATTCCCCCCGAATCGGATTGTGACATCCAGTTTTCCCAAACAATACTGCGGTGTGTGCACAATGATTGATCATTTGATCTAATTTTGGCGCGAGAATTAAGCCCGAATAACAACAGGCAATGTATATTGTCACCTCCGTAAATTACCCGAGTTTGGACAAAAAAAACCTATCTTCGAAGAAGTCTGAGTTTTTAATAAACCAACTTTTTTTTAAAAAAAAAAAAAGCAAATAGCAATTTTTGAGGACACTCAATACACCTCTACGTCGAAACAATAGTGTTTCAAAAATCCTACCTCCTCCTTCTCTTCTTCTTGTTATGTTCGAATGGAATATTTTGCGTCAGATGCAAGAGATGATGGTCCGGTTTGTGTAAATAGTGAATCAAGGAAAACAAAGCCTATAAAGCTCACAAGGATGAGGATACAGCAAGAAAGATAGACTCCTAAACTATTTAGTGAATATTTGGAGTTTGCAAAACTGTAATAATACAGTTCACAGGAGGAACAGGGCTTAGACAGACCACCAGTGTTGTGTGCACTACTGTTCTCTCACGAGCAAAAGGGACCTACAGATTGTTGCCGACCTCGCACGGCGAAGTTTGAGAAGCTTTCTTAGACAGTTATTACTCTTTGAGCGTTGTCAGCAACTCGAAAGAGGTGGTGCCGTGAAAAATTCGAAAAATTGGTGTTGAGCTGGGAATCGAACCTACACCATTCGGCGTGTAAGCGTCGCACTTTACCCACTACGCCACGGCGGCCACACTCCTCCTATACTTTACTTTATTTTTGAGTGTTATCAGCAGCTCGAAAGGGGGGGGGGGGGGGGTTCTATGGAAAATTCGAGGTGTGCAGACGAGATTCGAACCTGAATCTTCGGCGGATACTCATTATGCCACGGCGGCCATTGTTCTAAACGTAAAAAATTGTTAACCTGTCCTGAGGCTGATATGAACAAATTGTTCGACTCTGTGAGTAAAGGCTGTGCATACCCCGAATGTAGTGTTTATGCCCTTGTGGTTCTGTATTGTAATATGCAGTTATTGTGGTTGCTCCAAATCACTTTCTGTTTTGCCAATTTGCTATTTGCATTCACGAATGAGAACTTATATCGATCCGATGAATTTTTACAACTGGACACATTGAATAGTGGACCGTGATTTGCTCAGAACTTGGTTCATTTGTTATCTATTTAAGGTTAAGAGTAAATTTGTAATGTAGTCCGACAATATCATAGCATATCATAAAGACGCGATAAGACAACAAATCCAAGGCACGAACTCGAAAAAGGATTGTTCTTTTAAAGAAATATTTCAACTTTGAAATTGTATAAATATTGAATTGCAACAAAGTTGTATTTTGAAAACTGAAAAATCAGAACGTAGTGTTGCGCTTGGTTAAAAAAAATTAGCAATGCCGCCAAGACAGCTGTCAAAAGATACCGGGGCTGTTATCACGTAAATTTTCAAACGACTATTGTCCGGACGATCGACCTAAACGATTCGTCAATACTTTGCATTACATAACTCAACCACTACTGTCTCGTTTAATTTATACACAGCTTGAACGCTATTGAATGCAGCATACCTGTTGTCGTAATTGTTATCTGGGCAGTCGTTATCCATTAGGTATGTTCCAATTGCTCTGAAATGCAGCGAATGTTTACGAAAAACTGTCAAAAGGCGTTCCATTTGCTGATTTTTTCGTAGAAGAGAGAGCTCATGAGGGAGTTAAAAATTTCCCCTTCCTACGAATTCCTGACGAAGAAAAATTTATGGGCAGCAGGTAACTGTCTATAGATTTGCCAGTCAATTAATTTTTTTGACAGAACGTTAATTCTGCCAATTTCTACGAAAAGCCGTTTCACGAGTCTCGGCAGGGCTTCTCTCTCCAAGAGAGTTTTTTATCCAAACTACTCAACTACGAATTTCTGTGCACAAATGAATTGGAATTGGACCTTTTCTTTGTTGTATCCACCACCTAAACGATGATCTGTGATTGTGTCTACACATTACAAATGAACGAAAGACTGAGCACGAGTGGAGTTTATAAAATGTATGAGATTTGATTTCAGGGAATATTTTTTTTTAAAAGATAATGTATGTACTACTATGTATGTTCTTGCGTAAGCTGAGGATTGCATCTAAACATTTCACTATTTCTAAACAAATCACTATTTTCCTTACTTTTTCTTCAAACTTGGACCACTTGTATGCTATAGTCAAAAACCGATCGTCAGGACAAGAGCGATCGACCGTTTTAAGAGCATCGTTTTTTCGATATGGTTTTTATTTATTTTTTCTTTCGAGATGCCAAACTAGCGTTCCAACGATATCATCGCACGATAGTCGTCATCCGTGATTAGACCACAGATATCGTACCGATGGACAATGGTTGTTTGCTGATTCAACTGTTGGTTTTGCGTTCACGCTTCACTGAGCGTCCAAAATATACAAGCTTTTCGCATTAAAATCAATCCAAAAAAAAAACAAAACTAAAAAGAAAACAACGCGAGTTTTTGACAGCCGGCATGCGAATTTGATGAATCAATGAGTTGTTAATTGCGTCAGGACTCCCTAATTTCTTTACATTTCAACAAACCCCAAGTTCCCCGCTCTTTGAACTCTTATGCAACTTTTTCTCCACCGTGGAATAGGGGTTTGTAAACAAAGTTTGAAATTCAAAACTGTTTTTTCTAAATACTGACGGTTTGCATTAACTTTGATATTCTTCTTCTATAAAAAAGTGTTGCGCCCCTTTAAAGTGTGCTTCCTTACAGAATAATATTTAGAATTGGCATATGTGAAAATTTGTACAGATCTTCTTGGAAGCTAAACTCGCCGGAAGAAGTTGTTTGCTTATTATTTCATCAAGCACATGAAAAAACAAAATTGTCGACCATAGCTTCATAAAAAATTACGATAAAACGCGCACGCATGTGACGGAAATGAGTAATTCGCTTGACCTATGCGGTGGAGAAATTTCACATGTTGAAGGAGTCGTCTAGGACTGTTAGTGTACATGGTGCCGATGGACGTGATGTTTAACGACATGGTAAAAATATTCGATTAAAGGAATAGTTTATTAATATACTCCTGCAAAAAGCCTATAATCGAATAGAATCAGCGCTAAGAATAGAAAATTGACTTGCCAGTGGCTGATACCACCGAACAGTGATTATGAACATAAACTACTTGCCCCGTGTATCAATTGTATCTGACATTGGCTTCCTCAAACTTCCCAAAGTGTACTCTGGAACAGGAAATCGGGACGGGGGTGTTTTGAAGATGAGATGAGCTACGCGTGTGCCTTAGAATTCACCCACCAAATGTTTCCATTGATGGTGGCACACAAAAATGTGAATCCATCCATGAGGCAGATGAAATCCAAAGAAAATTGGAAAAGATATATGAAATTCTTTCACACATACGTACTTGTAGATTGACGGGTTGTGTTCTTTGAACTTCCACGTTTTTGCTTTTAGTACATTGAGTAGAAAGTACACAAACTTGTGAATTCGATGACTCACGCGTTGCAAGCGTTAGAACAAAGACAAGACACTGTTCTTCATCACAAGGTATATACATCATTAACTCATTTCAGACAGACAAAAGGAGGACTTCTTAGAGTAAGAAGAGAAAGAAACTTTGTGACAGAATAAAACTGCTGTGACCTTACCTTGATGTGTTCTAATGTAATACGCTGCTTTAAAATTTAACGGTAAAAAATCACAACCATTAATTCGCTCGTTCTCAGGTATTACCGCTTCATTGAAGTATATCGAGACTTTTTCGTGACGATCGTATTCCGAAACAGTGAGCACTCGATACTGTTGGTAATAGAACAATGAGTACTCTTCCCACGTCGCTTCGGGATGCTCTGCTTTCTCCCTTAACCAACTGAACATCATTTTGAAGGCAGTTTTTTACGAAGATATTTTTTTGGGATTTAAAATTCAAAACACAGTTTTTTTACGGGAATTTGAAATATAAAACACTTAAAATTATAAAATATTTATTTATTTTTTTAAAAAACAAATTCACTATTCAATTTAATTTGTGGAAAAAAATCTCGGACCGCGAAAGGGCCGTCCAAGAGTTTTTTCGAAACGAAAGAAACAAACAACTAGGCGCATTTCCTAACGCGAAAACTCCCTCAGAACTCACACTGGACTGGTGCGAATTTAATCGCCACTAAAATAATTATTGATATATAAAACGTGGGAGGATATCGTTATTAACTGTATATATGTTTTTTAATTTAATTAATGCGCGCGAATGTGGTTGTATGTTGAAAACCGATAAAGGAACAATTTAATTATGTATATGGCAATTCGAAAGGCTAATATTTTAATACGAATGTCTACACGTATCCGCGGACCAACTTCAAATGAGCTTGTACAATTCCAAAGATACATTAAGACCAATCACAGACCAGATCGCCGCCGGACGAAAGGCAAAAGAGCAGAGTCAGATGAACGCAACAGTGGCAACCATCATAATCGCATCATTCCCCGAGAGCCACAAAAAGGCAGGCAGGGACAGCAGCGTGGGACGAGTATATACTAGATATAACCATATAAAAATATGCTGTACATTGGAATCAATGTATTTTCGAAAAGAGTCGATTTTCCTCCACTTCGAACAGGAGAAGATCAAGAAAATATAAAAAAAAATCACAAAAAAAAAAACAGTTCTACGACTTTTTAATAATTTTGTTAAATATATGTAGACTTCGATTAAAAATTATAAATAAACTCGAAGACACGAAGACACCAAGGGTTAGACAGTGTCACCATCCCCGATCGAGACGACGCGGATCGACAGATTTCAGATATTCGCTGGCTACAAATCAAAGACTGTTCGGTTGGCGGAATTAATGATATGAATCTATCGAAGTAATTGGAAAATCGGATTTTGCATCTACGGTCTGAACTTGATGCCTTAGCAGATAGCAGAATTTTCGACCTAGAAGATTCTTCCGCATTTTGACTGTTTTTTCGCTGGCTTGTTGCACGCTTTTAATAAAAAGCAAATCATTAATGAATAAAATATTTTAATGTTCCAAAAATATATATTTTTGATATTCAAAATTCCACGGCGAATATGTTAATCTCAGTCGCCACAGACGTCTTGCACAGACATTTGTTTTTGATTAATACGATACCGCGGATAAGATGATTTTTGTTTCTTTTTTATGTTCTCCTATGCGGGGGAAGGGAATTTTTTCCTCTCCTCGGAAAGTGAAAAGTGGGACGAAAAAGTGTTTTTTTCTCCTTTTATTTAATGCCGACAAACGGATCGTTCGAGATGTAGACTTTGCTGAAAATTATCACAGTGAATGGGGCATGATTAAGGTGAGAAAATATGGGATTTTTTAAAAGTTGCATCATTTTAATGATTCACATATGTGTGTATATGTATCTTAATTTTAATAAAAATCAATTTATGCCATTTCGCAAAGCAAAAGCGGACCAAAATATTTTCGACCTCTGCTCGGAAATTCGATTGTTGCACGGCAAAGTGACATGAGCGTTTATACGGATCACGTATCTTTATTTGTTTTTCGTTTTTCAAAATATCCACATCCTAACATCGTATGCAAGCACAATGTCAAACGAATCATCAACCATGAACATAGTCAGAAACGCCCGAACTCTTAAATGTTCACCAATTTTTTGTCTGTGATTGAATGAGCACAGCATGCGATCAATGCTGTAATTGTTAGAAGCAGCGGCTAGAATATATCTGACGGTCAATAAGGCTAAACCCAAGATATACTGTCAGGATGTCGTGGACGGCGCCTTCCCTACGGCCTTTTTCCACGGGATGCATTTTGTCAAGAGTCGAAGAAAACGCAATGTTAAACAACTGCTCCCCAAGCACCAGAATGACTTTGTTGCCAAGTACCATCATGGTTCATTGACAATCACACCATCATAGGAGAGAGCGCGGGCCTTGTAACACATCTAGTAATCGTTGTTGAAAGTTGGACAATTAGCAAAGTTGATGGAGCCTTTAAGAGACAAATTTTACGTTTGAATATGGTCTCGTTTGCTATCAAGACAACTGAAGGGGAAGGCATAATAATAAAAATAATAATTGGATGGTGCGACAATCCACAGGGAGACCAGGGACTAGCTCAACTACTCGTGTTGTGAGCGCTACTCACGAGTAGAAAGGACCTACAGTTTTTTGCCGACTCCGAACGGAGAAGTTTGAGAATCTTTTTTCTTAGACCGTTATTATTCTTTGAGTGTTATCAGCAGCTTGAAGGAGATGATGCCGTGAGAAATTTCGAGGTATTCAACCGGGAATCGAACCCGGACCGTCAGCGTGTGAGTGTCGCACTCTACCCTTTACGCCACGGGGGGGATGACATAACTGCCAATTTTCCTTGTACCAGGGAGTGGATGTTGTCAGGAAGACAACGCTTGCTTGACCACGTCAAACGCATGAAAAATAACGCTCTAGCAACAAGCTCGAGTAACCTTTTTCGAGAATAAACTTCTGACCAAGTCAACACGGTTGTAATGCAGCTTTGTTTTGATGACATGGAACAGCGTGCCCTGGATCCGTCAAAAATGAATGGCGACAATTACTCAGGCTACATACAGTCAACGGTTTCTCAGTCTGATAAGTAAGTCGATACTAGGTTCTGCTGATTCAACAACCGGTGAAACGCAACTTCTCAGAGGAAAGTATCTATAAGTTCTTCATATTTACGAGGTACAATAGCAGGGCACTTCCATTTTTAAACCACAGCTACAATGATGCGACCTTAAAGGACTTTCCAAACGACAGATTAAAGCTAAACCTAAGCGGCGCGGAAACTTGGACGTTAACAAATGCGGATCAAGAAGCGCTTAGTCTTTTCGAGGGAAAAGTTTTGCGTGCGAATTTTGGTCCTGTTTGAGTTGATGACATCTTGAGGAGAAGATTTAATGACGAACTGTATGAGCTGTATAGCGACATGCGCCTGGTCTAGCGTCTAGGGATACAACGCTAAAGATAGCTTGGCCCTGTAGAGCATATGAACACCACTGCTCCGACCCGAAAAGTTTTCGAATCTGAGCCATTGGGACAACGCAACAGAGGACGCCTAGGCTAACATGGCGCACACAAGTGGAGAAGGACCTCAACCAACTTGGAGTGCGCAACTGGGAGCAGCTGGCGAAAGATCGTGCTGGCTGGAGAGGCATATTGGTTGACGCCCAGGTCCACCCCGGACTGTAGCGCCACATAAGGAAGAAGAAGATTAAAGCTATGCTTTCCGCCCTCTAGGCCTCCCGTGGTATAAGGCCTTCCGTCGTACCAGAACAGACTGCCTAACAGTCATAACCAGTTATGGTTCCATTAACACCTGGGTACTTAATGGTAGTGAAGGTTTAATTCATTCAGTCATATCATCTAAAGGGCCTTAACCATCATCACCATTAAAGTCAGAGTTACTCGAATATTTCTCATAAACAAATAAACGTCGAGTATGTAGAATTCTTGAATCATTTCAGCCGATTTTAACTCGCAGGAGCGAAAGTTGCTTGACTTTTAAAATATGGTCACAATGCGTTGATTTCAACTTGAGAATAGAAACTTAGGAACATGTAAGAGATGACGTCCTTGATTGAGAAAGAGCACTGTAATTGGAGGGAAACTGCCAGGCTGAGGAAGAATGTTAGGGGGGCAAATAGAGCCATCTTTCTTTTATTCGACAATGTAAAAAAAATTATGATGTGATGTTAGCTGGTTCCCTTTTTATTGTTTTTCTTAAAAAACCTTGAAGTCTCAAGCAATATACAGCACTGCGGGCATTCAAGAGGCCCTAATATGAAAAGAAGAGAAAGCACTTTGCTTTCAGAAGCCCTTAGTTTTAAAAGAAACGGACAAAGTAAGCTGGGGTGCAACTTTTGGCGCAAGAAACTGGCTGCGCACGTGGCACATAAAAAAAAAACAAAAAACTAAAATTTCTAAGAACGAGAATTGAAAGAAATGTTTGTGTCCGCTGCGGCGTACTGGGTAGAGTGCGACGCTCACGCGTTGAAGGTCAAGGTTCGATTCCCCAAACACCTCAATTTTTTCACGGCACTACCTCTTTCGAGCTGCTGACAACACTCAAAGAGAAATAATTGTTTAAGAAAAAGATTTTCAAAACTTCGCCGTTTGGAGTTGGCTAAAAATTGTAGGTCACAAGTTGATGAGCAAGCGACGCCCTGGTCCCCCTGGGGACTGTCGCGTCATACAATTATTATTTTGTTTACTTTAGTACGCAAAACCAGCTACTAAAAAAGCGAATGCCCAAATTAATAGGCAATTGAATAATGAAAAATCAGCAAAGGAAAAAAAAACTAACAGTAGTTGAACAGATTCAAATTTAAAATAAATTAACCTTTCAATTCCGTCGCTTTAAAAGAGCATATCCTCTCGCATTTTGGAGTTTTTGAATTTGCATACAAAATAAGGATTTATGTTCTGTTCGGACAATTTTCGTAAAAATTGCCAGTAGATCGAACTGTGGTAATAGTTCTATAGCTCCCCTGAAGCGCGTAAACAAACATCTACTTTGTGCTGATGAAAACTTATTCCGTTTAAAATTTAAATAGCTTATTTTCAAAATATAAAACAAAAATCGAAAAAAAAATTATTTTCGAAATATAAAACAAAAACGAAAAATCTTGTCAAAACTTGCTTGCTTGTTAAAAAAATTGAAACTAAATTAGTTATCGTTACCATAAGTGGAAAGACAAAGATGCAGATCTTCAATTATCTGCAAAATTCATCTTTAAACATAAATCAATTGAAAGTAAATAATTTGTCGACGTAAAAAGTCTCGAAGTTCCAACCTGTCCGTAGCTGTCGTAAGGCCCGAACCCACCTTGGGACTACTTTGCATTCTTGATCAGGGCCTCCGTCGACGGTTGGGTCTCCCTGCAGCACAATCAGAGATTGAGTGGCTCTTTAGGATGCAGGATGACCAAGAGTATGCTCATGAACATTATCAAGAAATCCCCGTCCTTTCTGCTATCTCTAAACAGAAACGAGTGCAGGCGGCTTGTTGGTGTACTAACGAGACAATTTACATTCGCTAAGCACTTAAGTCGGCTTGGGCTTAGTGATGTCACCCTTTGCGACGCCTGCAGAGAAGATAAAGACACTTCAGAGTACTTTCTCTGTCAGTGGCCCCCCCCTTTGCTCGTATCAGGTGGCGGCTGTTTGGCGCTGATGTGAACCTAAGCTCTATATCACAAAAGCGCCTCCTAGCCTTTCTTCGGAAAACCAAGAAATTACATTAAATGAAGGTTACTGCCTGATAGTGCAGTGGTTGAGTCTGAGCACTCCAGTGCAGTATATCCTAAAATCCAACAAAAAAAAAAAAAAAGAACGGTCCGTGCCGTGACTTAATTCCGGTTACTTAAGAGCACACAATAAACCCTTTAGCGTGCCTCAATTAAAAGGAAGTCAAACCATTTAAGCTACCAAGGCATCATTGGATATGATGAACGAAATCGCTTTCTTCGAATTTGGCATTATCTTATAGATTTCTTTTTAAATCAGCTTGGTGTCAATGGCCGCTATAAAGTGTGGTGAGGAGTATTGTTTCCACATTTCTTTTTAAAATGTTTTGCAGATCTTCAATCTAAGTAATACCAAGTATACCGGTATGAAATGAATTGAATGAATGAATTTTTTGAAAATAAAACACTAATTACCATTTTAGAGTTATTGACGAAAAGAATAAGTTCCTTATAATTTCCTCTTGTTTCGTATGACAATAATTTCTCAATGATCACGATCCAATATTTACGCAATTTCTATCAATATCGACTATTCGTTGTTAATTGAAAGAAAAGAGTTTTGAAAGTTGCCATCAAACTCGAGGACACTTTTTTTCAATTTTTTTATTGAGTCAATGGAAGTAGAGGAGCAAAATAAAAGCGTCACAGCATTTGGAACAAAAAAGATCATATTTCACGATTTTAACGGAATGCAAGCAATTGATTCAAAGCTAAATACCACAGTTCTTAATTCATTCACGAATCCTGCGACAAAAATGACATCCGCCACCTGTCAGAGAAAAACGAAATAAGTCACAACACAAATACAATTATTTTTCCCAAAAAATGTCGCAAGGGAAACCATTAGCTAATGCGAGAATCAAAAACATTTTTTTTCCTTTTTTTCAAAACAAATGTCCCACTTAAGCCAATCAGTCTGAGATATCGATTTCTGTAAGTGTTCCCATTTGTCAAGACTGTCTAGCAAGTGTCCCCAAGCACGCCTGGCCAATCTGTTCCTCTTGTCAGTTAAACTAACACTTAACTGTCTGCCTGTCCAGAGTGTTTATTTTTGCACAAATGAAATATTGCGGTGGGAAGACTGAAAAAAAAGCCTAAAATACTTTTAAGTCATGCAATTCGAAAATCGATTTCAGGTAGAGCAAGACATTCGCAGTGCAACATTTAGTTTTGATTTGATGGCGAAATTTCTAGCACAACGCAGCGCCGAAGATATTTCTAAAATAAATTCCAGGGGCCTCTGCCTTCTGTCAATTTGAATTTACGCGTCTCTCGGAATTGACAAATTGAAATTTTATTCACTTACACACTCTGAGCATGAGTCTCGACTGGATGGGCGTTTGTATGACACGCAAATGACTGACACTGAAAGGAAATTCGTCGCGACAGCGTATGTCACCGAGGAAAAATTTTGTTTTTGATATGAAATGCAGAAGCTAATACGACGGTGACGGACTGAGTGCGCCTGCAGCCTGTCGCTCATCGCTAATGAACTGTCAAAATCGTTCGAATCACGTACACACCAATTCCATGAATTTACCGATTCGTTGAATTCAAAAATAAATAAAAAATGGATTTGCGTGGGAGGCAGGCATAAATCAGCGAATTTATTAACAAGCAAACCGGGTGGCAGGTGTCCGCTGTTTTATGTGATTGAGGAAATTTTCGGTGATTGTTCTAGATCGAGTGAATATTGAATCTTGACCGATGTGATTGAATCCATGTGACAGATGATGTAAATGGCGCGGACCCTTTGAAGTATTTCCTGAGAGCTCTGTCAATTCAAGTGGATAGTAACCTGACGGAGAATTCTCTAATGAGGTGCAGAAGGGGTATTTTCTTTTCAAATACCGGTCGGTGCAGAAAACATCATCTAAAGCTGCATCTGAAGACATCACATTGACTTATTTAAACAACAAGGAGACTGATTTTTGCCATTCTCATACGTATTTGACTATTACTTATATGGCGGAGAATATTCATGGTATCTCTAGGAAAAAGTCTTGGTAAATAGTATAGTATTGCCTGCTTAAGAAAAATGAGTATACGGAAAGACTCAACGGCGCACAATTGTTTAATCAACACGTAATTGTATGTAGATCTGAAAACATCTTGCCTGTCTCGACTACTTCAAAGGAATGGGCAACAAAGCTTTTAGTTGGAAGCCGACCAGAACCGTCTTCCGGTTTGGAAAAAGAGAAAAAAGGGAAAAGAAGGAATATTTGTCTCGCACAGTTTCAACTTATTCAGAAGCGAAGGCTTAAAATTTGCAGAATTAAAATTAATTTAAGATGAACCCACAAAATGTATGGTCAGTTAAGCAACAGTTAAGCGATTCAAAGAATTTTAGAAATGTAGGAGTTTTAATTAAATTGGTATCTGGTGTGCTTCATGCTGATATGTTAGTTAAAAAGTAGTAGAACATTTTAACCCTCACACATGAGCACGAGAAATGACATATTACTTGGACACACGTTGGGCGCCAATCTAGCCATTCAACTTAAAAACTGACTATTGCACCCCTCATGGGCAACATACTTTTAAGTTCGTTGCGCCCAAATTTATTTTTAACAAGGCAAATTAAAAAAATACAGGCCATGTCCCAGTTCGGTGAAAATAACCGCACAAAGCTTCACAATTCTGTTGGCTATAAATCACGCACTGTCACTCTTACAAGCACAAATGTATGTCATCATTCCTTGTGACATAAAGTAGCTTGTGCACATTTTTTAAGTTAAAAACAAACAACACATCCCTATACATCGCACATCGCATTTTGGAGAAAAAATTCTTTTTAGACTTACCAACAACGATTCCTCCAGTACTTGGTAGCGGTAATTTTTCAAGAGCGACAGTCCTGTATGTGACTTCAGACTTTCCGTTGACCAACGAATGCTGTTCGGTTATTGTCTGCTAAAGTATTTATAAGGAAATTTGTTAAGTTTTCATTTTTTCTAAACACTGAAATACGCTGAAATATTTGAAAAGCAAATGCAAATCCATCCTACCTGCGCAGTTGTTGTAGACTTTTGTACAACGGTATGTGATTCCTCAATGTACGATGACTTAGTGTATTCTTCGACACTTTCAACAGCCTGAAAAAAAAAAAATTTGTGTTTTTTTTGAAAAATCTTGTTTTAACATCCTTCTGACAGTCAATATTTTTGATTTATGTTTTTCGTATTTAGCACCTAACACACGCAATAATAAACAAACAGGCGGTGAACATGCGTCGCCGTCACAGAAGGCTACAACACAACACTTTGGGAGGTGTTGAAATATTTAGGAGCGTCTTACACATCTACTCTATCATTTGGCAATGATTGCGCGCGATGTCAGGCGATGACATATCTCATCTTGTAAGCAGGACTTTCGCTTCTGAGATGGGATGCGGGGGAGAATCGTGGATAGAAGTCAATAACACCTTTTCAAAAATGAGATTGTTTCTTTTTTGTAATTGCATGTTTAGAAGAGTGTGAATTTAAAGGAATCAGTCGGTTTAGACATGTTGCAGTTCATGGAAACAAGTTAAGTGTTTACAGGACCTCTTGCCGTGAAAATAAGAACGATCTGAAAAGTGGCGAAATTTTGCAAATTGACGTGTTTATTTCAAATTCGATTTGATTTCTCGGAGTACAAGTCTCCAAACAAAGTTGAGATATTTTTTAGTTCAACTATTAAGAGGTCTACTCAAGGCATGTGTGAAAATTGATTCTAATCCAGCAAAAGTATTATTAGCCATCAAGCCTTGAATTGATAGGTTTCTTTGAAATATTTATTTCGGAGGCAGATAGGTTTTTCGCGGGTCTCTTTAATATTGAACGCAAACTAATTCGGTCCGTTTTCAAAAGATGGTGCCACCTGCACCTGATCATGGAAGTGACTTCCTACTGCTTTGGAAAGGGAATACATTTTTTCAGTAACAATAAGTGTGCATCAGCGGACAGAAAGATTGTGTTTTACCTCGTCGAAAATGTCCGGATTTTTTTCAGTGAACAAAATTTACAGGAAGTTTCTACAAGAATTTGATGGGCTATAGCTTCCACTTTTTCCAGCTTTAAAGAGAAAATAAAGATGGAAAAGGGGGAGCTATAGCCCATCAAATTCTTGTAGAAGTTTATGACGAATTCTCTCCGAACTAGAAATCACGTGAGAGTGGTGTCGATGCTTTAAAAGTGGTGATTTTAGTTCCGAAGACAACTTGTCAACAACTTGTCTTGGTCAGCCAAGAGTTGAGGAGGCATTACTTTATCAAGATCCGTGTTAAATGCAAAGTGAACTCGCAGAATCGTTGGGAGTGATTCAACACAAACTCGGATTTCGAATTTATTCAAAAGCAAGGATTTTGGGTGCCAAAGAGTTAAAACCAAGAGATGCCACTTTGGAATTGCTTCTTTATAAACAGAAAAATAAGAGATTTTTGCATCATAACTGGAGATTAAAGCTGATATACTGCGACAACCTCAAGGAGAGAAGAATCATGCAAAGCATGTTGAACCCATTCCACATGAAAGAAAAACGTTTACGGTTCAAAAGGCTTCATCTGCATAAGTTGGGATCAGACGGGTGTGGAGTAGTATGAGCTACTAAAACCAAGTGAAAGGTTAATGGGAAATGTCATGGACTACAACTAATGCGTTTAAGTCGCGCATTGCATGAAAAACGGGCAGAACCGACCAAGAGGCACGACAAGGTTGTTTCGCAACATCATAATAATCGGCCCAAGAGGTTATGGTCGTAAAAGAACTGTCGTGTAACGCTGAAACCCACTCTCCCTATTCTGCAGACCTAGTCTCTTCCAATTTCTGGCTTTTTCGATGAACGTAAAACGCTATGATGGGGTCACCACTTCATTTACGAAATCGAAGAATTGCTAACTGATTGAATTAATTCCAGAAAGCTGATGCTGAAAGATGATATTTACGAAAGAGTTGGGAAAAGAAGTCGCTTTCGACAGACAATTCTAGGTTTTTTGTGTTTGTAGAAATATCGTTTAATACTCGAAGTTTATTCTACAAAGGCGTGCAAAAACATGGACATCAAAATGTAACTTTTTAGAATTCCGAAATATATATATTGGATGGTGCGACAGTCAACAGGTGGACCAGGGCCTAGCTGCCCTCATCCACTACTCGTGTTGAGCGCGGGCCTATTTTCTTACGAGTAGAAGGGACCTACAGTTATTTGTCATTTCCAAACGGTGAAGTTAAGGAAGCACTTTTTATAGACATTTATTACACTCTGAGTGTTTTCAGCAGCTCGAAAGAGGTGGTGTAGTGAAAAGGTGTTCAGTCCCGGAACCAAACCTGAACTTTCATCGTGTGAGTGTCGCACTCTACTACGCATCCAAACTTGCCACCCGCCCCCTTCCGAAATGTACATTAAATTTGTTTTTGTTTTGATAACCTCGTTGGTGCCAAATTTTACGTCAAAATACGGTTCCATTTTTAAGCAGTTAAAATTAAATGTTTAGTTGATTATTGTCATAAGAATTTCAATTTCTGTCCGGAAAAAATGTTTCCGGTTATACTACTGTTTCAAATACGAAGGTTAATGTCTAAAATATTCAGAGGTAATCGGGGTAACGTTGAAGACGGGGAGCAAGGTACTGAATAAAAGATTTTAATAATATTTCTAAAGATTTGTATGTTTATAAAAATTTGATTAAAACTCCTTTGTTACACTTCGAAGTTATTCCAGGTTAGAATCTAAAGAAAAAAATGTCAAACAAATATTTAGAGCATTTTGAACGTTTTGGCATGATTTGGTCAAAAATCTGAACAATTCGGATTTTCACATTCATTACATTTTCACTGAATATTAGGGACATCATATCAGGAGTGGTTGATGATGAACAGTAACTCTGTGGCAACAGAATGAATCTTAAAATCAGCAGATTAGATATTAACTAGTATAGTAAATAAAAATGCATTAAAAACGAACCCCTTAACCTCAACTTTTTGCCTACTTGTCATAACCACGAAAACCATGAGACTGTATACTCCACACACTCACATCTCAGAACATTGTTTTTGTAATGATTAGGATAGAAAGGGCTCGGAGTACAGGCCATGTTTATAATCAGTCAAGTTTTCTGACTACAAAATATTTAAATTTTAGGATTTTAAACCTTTCGATATTGAGCATTTTCTTCGACTCTCAATTGGGCTATCCAAAAAACAAATGTGTGACGCTAAGTGTTACAGCAAGAACAAGTAATATTTAGTGATATATTCTTTAAAATAATTCGTATTTCTTTTCCACCTGATTTTGATACTCAACATTCAGTATGTACACGTGCGTACGTGGAAATTTTAGTCACGAATTCGCTATCGACAACATTTTGAAAAGAAACTCCTACGTCTCACGCTCTTGAATTCCGTTTTACATCGTTTTTCACAGCAAACTGTTTGTCCATAAATTCCAAAAATTATCCCTTATCCAAAAGGAATTCATTAATAACAGTAAAAGTTTAGATTGACCCAAGCAAAATCTTTTTAATAAGCTGTTCAGTCGACCATCCCCATCTCATTGCTTTCTGAATTTTTTTTAATGTCAAATATGTACTTGAGGTTTTTTGGCAGAGGTCGTGAGACTCAGAATGTGTGCTTTGACAAAGACAAAGTCTTACGTCCTCTGTAGATCCGTTGAAAATTCTAAAAAGCTTTTATGTAGGCGCGAGTATTCCGAGTTACGAATCGTCTTTAGAGGCAGATCAAAAAAATATGTTCATAATGCACTAAATTTAAATTTCACCACAGTTGCTGGGAGTGACAATAAAACTGCCGTCGCACATAAAAATTCCTCGTCAACTTTAGCGTTAAATATGCGCTCAGCTACTCAGGGTTCAGATCGAATGTGATAGTTTTCCCCGATCCTCGCTTCTGTTTCTGTTTCAAAATTTTCCGTTTTAAAATATTCCGTTTCAATAAACAATATGACTGAAATATGCGAAGCATCTCAGGGAAAAGAAGACCGCAACTCGGTGTGGCCAGGATTAGATTCAAGAACATTCCGACAACCATATCACTTGTCGAGTATCCGACAGGCTGTGACACTTCACACGAGGCTAATTGATGTGACATGTTGTTGAAACAAACTTGTGTTAAGCGATCCTTAAGCGGCACAACAAGCAATTGTCACATTGTATATCATACGTCGACTAAGCAGCTTTGTCACATCACAGCGCTGCGGCATAATTCATTGGAGCATACACTTATTTCCGATCCATTTCTTGTGTGGCAGAGTCTAAAAATAGCCAACGGATTGCGGTGATGTTACGCGATGCGTTTGATGGCGTGGCGCCGAATTTTTGGGTCACCATCAGGTCTGCGTGCGAACCGCACACCCGTTCCATTGTTTTGAATCTGAAAAATTGAAAGTGGAACAAGTATCCTTTTAATTTCTGCTTCAGAGCAGTCGAATATACGTAATCCGACTGTCTGCACTCGTAGCCACCTAATGGAGGGACATTAAATTTAATTTGTGCTGCAACATAAAGCACGGCGCGAGGTGCTTTCACATTTGCTCCTCTCGTCGGCAGTGGGTGCTTACGCTGATGAATACAAAAATTTGCTGAAAAATAGCGCAAGAAATTATGTATCTGTTGACTTAATTAAAAGTCAATGAAGCGTCCCACCCAGTGCACACAAACACAATGTGGGCGGAAATATATTTTTTGAAATATTGTATTCGGCAGAGGAAATGTTTGTTTTGTTCTGTTGCTCTCTGGGGAAGATGTGATTTATCGGCAATTAAGGGGCAAATTCTGTATGATTAATTATAAGTGAAATCAATTTTGGAAAACAATAATTCAATCCCGAAATTACGGTTCATTAGGTTTGAGTAGAGCGGCGGCAATTTGTGGGACTTGTGTGGTTTCTCTTGTGAAGTAAATTAAAAGCGAAGCAGAAACAAACGCGTATTCAAAGAGCTGAGACATGAAGTGAATGCATTCTTACTAAGCGAAATTACAATTATGTGTAATTTCGGGTCTCATCATTAAAGTTCGATAGAGAAAGGATGCAACCGTAGAATGGGAACCTTAGTCTCGATGGCAGAAAATGATGCTTCAATATTCAAAGTGGAAAGCAATTATCTAAATTGTATGGCGCGACAGTCCACAGAGGAACCAGGGCTTAGCTTGCTCATCAACTACTCGTGTTGTGCGTACTACTGTAGAAGGGGCCTACAGTTTTTTGCCGACTTCGAACGCGGAAGTTTGAGAAGCTTTCTTAGACAATTTTTACACTTTGAGCGTTATCAACATCTCGAAAGAGGTGGTGTCGTGAAAAATTCATGGTGTTCCGCCGGGAATCGACCTTCGGCGTGTGAACGTCGCACTCTACCCACTACACCACGGCGGCCAGTGGGAGGCAACTATTTCTTAACCTCAAACCCTCTTTTAGTTTTATAATTTCTTGCTGTTGAAGTGTTATTAGGGCAACTCTCGATATATATGTATTTTAACGGTACCTCTTGACTGACTGAATTAATGATGAAAGACTTTTCTTTAAATTGGGAATCAGATGCACGAGTTGTCACTTTTACTTCAGCCTAACCTGTATCCATTTCCATTCGATGATCGATTATTGTCCGGGTCGTTATCGAAATTCGTTCGGTGATGGGAATTGATGCTTGATTCACTGAACTCTGATTCAAAGTGAGCATCTAGAGGAGGCGACACGTCAACAAACACAGTGACGCAAAGTCAATCGTACCATCTCTCGGATTTGAACTTTTTTAGTTCATCAAGTATGCACCTTTGGCATTTTCACCAAACTGCTCAGAAGTAATTGCACAACGTGGGCGTTTTTCAGTTTTTAGGGTTGGGGCTATACTGACATGGCTCCCAACTGAATGCGTAAAAGACTCCACAAACTTCAAAAGTGTCAAGCACACAGTTGCTGCAAAGAAATTAAAATAACTGATTTTTGTTTCGCAAAGGAATAACATAAGTCTGTAGGAAACATGTACCTTACTGTACCAGCAATGTCAAACACCAAATGTAATAAAGTTGTAAGTTAGTGTCCTTCAAATCAATTGGCAATAAACCACCAACGATATGACAGCTCAAAGGAAAGTCGTGCGGTATTTTTTTATTCTTAAGGAGTTGTTTTTTTTTCAGCCTCCAACGCTTCCAGCGCTACGCTAACAGGTTTCGGTGGAGGTTTTATTATCCTGATTTTCCTCAAGTTTGAGACAGTCTGACAGCGCAACACACGCTACCATCGTTTACGATTGGCGTTCACAAGTGAAACAAACTCTCAACCAGACCATCAGATTGAGGTTGCTTGCCTGGCGACAACGTGTGCCAGTTGGATGGACATGTTTATTGAATCTCGGGAACGTAATGCCAGCACATGAATAAGAACTAGAGTTCACATTTTCCACTTAAAATTTAAGGGCTAAAGGACCGCTAACTTCAATCTCGAAGAAAATGACAGCGTTTGAGAAGAGTATGGAATTTAATTCGAAAAGAATTTTTTAAGCAAGAAGCTGTTGCATCATATCGAGAAGTCAACTCTTATTCTGGTGGACACCGTAAAGTGTTCACAAACGCGTCCCTGGTACCAGGAAACTCCTGCTATTCATCGATGTTAAGCTTCTTTAGATGGCCAGTGTTGGCATCACTCCAAGATCATAGCGCCATCTTGTAGAGAAAAACAAAAAAACTGATTTGGCAAAAGGGACGTTTCAACGGTTCATTCCATTTTTGAACAGCAAGGGGACTTAATTTGAAGATTCTTCGATCCATTTTCTTGTACTTTGAGATATACGAATATAAACTGTTTCCCTAAATAAATCGTTTGTACCTGTTTTAAGTTATAAAGTATATTTTTCTTTTGAATTTGGAAAACTACAAACGTCTTCTCAGCTGGAATTAGACGTAAAGTAATTCCCAACAGCCAGGCATGTAGAAAGTATAAGCAACACTTCTTCGAATAAAAGAATTTTTAAGTTTGAGACATAAGGAACCGATTTCCTCTTCATTTTACAAGTTATAGTGCACAACTAACAGGCTTTAAAGCCTGAATAAAGCCTGATAAAGCACAAAGATTACAAAACAAAGAAAAAATAATTATATTGTCTTAAAGTCACGTAAAATGAACGTTTTAAGTAATGCATCAAAACTGAACAGCACTAACCGTGTGATTGACGATTTAAGCACATTTGCCTCACACAGTATCGAACGTACTTTCCTTTTAAGACTAAGCTCTCTTTATTATCAGGCCACTGTGGTGTAGTGGGTAAACTAAGTGACTTCTACACGGATGGTCTTGAAGCGGGTTCCTTGAACGAGAATTTCGTTAATTTTTGTTTATTCACGGCTTCAACTCTCATTGGTTTTTGACGGTGTTCAGTACCTCTTCTCAAATCCCGTCAATTGAAATCGACAATGAACAAATTTTCCTCGTCACTGGGGACAGAACAAGAGTTAGGCGTTGTGGAGAGTAGTGGCACCATAATATTTTAATTGACTATCTGAGAGAATATGGCCGCCGTGGGGTAGTGGGTAGAGTGCGACACTCACATGCCGAAGGTCCAGGTTCGATTCCCGATTGAACACCACGAATTTTTTACGGCTTTTGACTTTTGAGCTGCTGACAGCACTCAAAGAGCATTAACTATCTAAGAAGAAGCTCCTTAAAGTTCGCCGTTCGGAGTCGACAAAAACTGAGAGGATTAATTTGATGTACCGTTCTGTCGGCAAGAAACAGGAATACTGGAAAGGAACCTCTGTAGATGAAGCCCATACCAATAAGAAACGCAGGTAGAACTACACAAGCAACCCCACTTATATTACGCGGAAGTGCACGGACAGCTGTGCTTAGCTATCAGCAATTTAAGACATTTGGGGACGTGAAATATGAAAGTATGTGGAGGGAGAAGGACAGAGAAGTGAAAAGTACAGAAAAGGCGGAACGATAGAGGTGGGAGAAGGACAGAGGAGGTTGAAGGACAGAGGAGGTTGAAGGACAGAGTAGGTTCTTGGACAGAGGAGGTTTTTGGACAGTGGAGGTTCTTGGACAGAGGAGGTTGAAGGACAGAAGAGGTTCTTTGACAGAGGAGGTTTTTGGACAGTGGAGGTTCTTGGACAGAGGAGGTTGAAGGACAGAGGACGTTCTTGGACAGAGGAGGTTTTTGGACAGTGGAGGTTCTTGGACAGAGGAGGTTGAAAGACAAAGGAGGTTGAAGGACAAAGGAGGTTGAAGGACAAAGGAGGTTGAAGGACAAAGGAGGTTCTTGGACAGAGGAGGTTTTTGGACAGTGGAGGTTTTTGGACAGAGGATGTTGAAAGACAGAGGAAGAAGAGAGACAGAGGTGGGAGAAAGACAGAGGAGGAAGAAAGGCAGATAAGCGAGAAAGACAGGGGAGGGAGAAGGACAGAGGATGGAGAAAGCCAGGAGAGGGAGGAGAAAAGAGGAGGGAGAAGAACAGAGGAGGTTGTTGGACAGAGGAGGGAGAAAGACAGAGGGTGGAGAAGGCCTGTCGAGGGAGGAGAACAGAGGAGGGAGAAGGATGAGTGAGAGGGAGAAAGACAGAGGAGGGACAAGGGCAGTGAAGAAAGAAGGATGAATGAGAGGATAGAACGCAAGCGGAAGAAAGTCTAAGGATCGAAAGGAAAGTTTAGAAATAGTTTTCTAAACTTAAAACTGTAGTTTGTAATTGTGAATAGAAAAACATAGAATTATTTTGTAGTCATATGATAAATGTTTCGAAAATTTGCGTCTCCAGAAAAAATTCCCTATTTTTATAAATCAGTAGTAGACACTCCCCTCATTCGTCTATCAAATTTAGATGATCAACAAGAGCTAGATAGAATTTTGACGTCAAATATGTTTTATTTTGATTTCTTAAAAACAACTTCATTTCGTCCGCCCACTCCATGCGATTTTTTTATTGCCTGCAAAACAAGGCGGACCTGAACTCGGGTGTATTTTTAATGATCTGTGACCAGATGTCGTGGCTGTGTCAATGTTTATTATCTGACTTCTGTATCTAACCCCAATCTGGTCACTTTTATTGACGCTATTTAAATTGCGACGAAAACGGATGTTTGGCAAAGAAAACAGCCAACATACACCACAAAAATGAAACTTGAGAAGCCAGTGCAATCTATGAATGGCCTGTTTCATAGAAACGCACATGAAAGCTGGGCAAATTATTAGTTTGTGAGTGGGCAACGGAAATATTTCATTCTACTCGATTTCTCAAATTTTCTCGAATTCACTTTCAAGTTTAAAAATTCAATACAAAAAAATTTATCCAACGGCACGTTTTTTTTTTGTTGGTGGAGAATCATCGTGAATGTTTCATCGTTTTCAGATTTTTATAATTGAGGACCCAAAGAAAAATCTGACCTTGATGTCTCCTACTCTCTGCACACGCAGACAAATATCCACCAGCGAAGAGGACACGATAAATTTTATGAGCTAAACTAATTTAAAGCTATCAGCTTGGGTTAGCCGAAGTGTGAGGCGATTCTCATTTTCACGGTAAATTAAATTCGCAATAAACGACGCACTAACTTAAACGATTTAATTGGCAGTCCCCAAGTGAATGAAATAATCACTTAATGATGTTTTCCTATTGAAAATAAATTTCCCCTCAAGCATTTTTGATCACAACTCCAAGCCTGCCGAGGGAGAAACGACATTTTTTTCAGATATTGTTCAACAAATGAGCACAGTATCCTATTCCAATCGAGGAATGCACTGTGCAAATGATTCTATTTTTGGGAGCCACTCCGTTCCGGTGACATATTTCCGTTTTCGTTTAATAATCTCTGAATGCAAGACAGCCAATAGCCTCTGCCTAAAGTCGCTGCACGGACGCACGTTCGAGTTGAAAATAGAAAAAAAAAAACGTGTGTGAGTCTAAGACCTGTGTGTGTCCGCCTCTTAAATACGAAAATCAAAAATGCAAAAAACAAGAAAATATCCAATAAGTTCGAATAAATTGAAATAATTTCAATTCGCACCTTTCATAAAATACGTACACTTCTCCACGAGCACTCGCGCCCAAGTGATGGTGTGTCTGTCGCGAACGAAAAATTATTTCTTTGCACTTCAATATGTACTTTAGTTCAACACAAAGTTCAGCTTTCCACTTGCACTGAGCACTCAAATCAATGAAAAAAAAACTCCCTCTTCACAGACGATCAACAGAGTATCCTTCGCAGCGCAAAAGAATCTTATTGTTCCTTGCTTTGTTAACACCACACAACAATCGATGGTAGTCAATGGTAGACAGGGCAACTTTTGACTGACTGATTGGACTCGGTCGTCTGGTCGTGTTTTCCCGTGCTGTGCTACTGCAATTTTTTGGGAGTTTTTCGGGAAATGGATGAAATGAGATTTTCTCTGTTTTTCTTTTCTTATTTGTCGTGTTTGCTGCTTTTTTTTGTTAATTATAAATGTGTTATAGGATCGCATGTATACGCTCGTGTCTAAGTTTGTCTTGAGATTTTGTTTTTTTTTTTTTTGTTTTTTTGTTTTTGTGTCGGTTGCTAGTGGCTTGTGGAAAAGCTAAAAATGATCCTACTACGCCCGTTTTGTCGGGTTGGACGCACGTACATACATGTATGTGTGTACGATTGGTGTTATGTAAATGGTTTTTTTCAAATTTCTTTGAAAATATTTTTGACTTGAGATTTTTGAATATATGCACATATTGGATCACAAATACAGTGAATCGAGCTTCCTCGGTTTAAACCAATCGATGTTTTGTCGATGTGTCTGCACATTCGTGCCGAAAAGTTAACATACCCAATTGGCGGCGATGGGTTTATATTCTTTGGTGATGGCGGTTGTTTCCATTTTTCTACTCTCCTAAAACATTTCGAAGCAGTATTTTCGAACTTTCTATATTTGGTGTCCTTGATTTTTTAATTCTTTGACAAATTTTTGTCCAAAATGCCGGAAAGAATTTTAATTTAAAATTCCATTGAACACAGTGTGTGTTGTGTTTTTTTAGCTTTTTGGGAAAATTAAGTGCCTTCTGGTTCTATATCGGCAGGGATATTTATATTTTTGACGGAATCCTATTTTTAGGGATCTCTCGATTGATATATCAATTGCCCCTAAACGATAAAAACAATTTTATGGCGTGACAGTCCACAGGGGATCAGGCTTGCTAATCAATTACTCTTGCTGTGCGCGCTACTGTTCTCTCATGAGTAGAAAGGACCTACAGATTTTGCCGACTCCGAACGACGAATAATGAACTTTTGGAGTGTGAGCGTCGCACACTACCCACTACGCAACCGAACGATGCAATTTAGAATTTCGTGCCGACTTCAGGACATTAGATGCACTTTATGGCTTCCTGCGGCAAAGAAGAAAACACGAATCGATCTAGAACTTCTTCTACAGTTCTACAATACAAAATTGATGCGCACACATCTAACAACGAATTGCCCAAGAATACGTTTCCATATGCATTGGATAACCAGTATCCTTAAGGCAAGCCGTAAAAATTCATAAGAATCACTTAACAAGTTCAAAAATGTTACAAGCATGACGCACGAACTTTACTTTTTTAAGGTTTCGTTCTTTGGTTTGTCTTCATATGATGACACGAAAAAAGTAACGTCAATATATTTATGTGATGCAGGAGGTTAGGGATAATGTAGTCGACTGGCTTTGGAGTTGGACAGTTGGTGGTTAAATTTTTATCTCTACTGTGTATCACGTTAATTGAGGTGTGGGTATTTAACTGCTGCTTTGCAAACAGTCGCTGTGACGAATAGAACGACATTGTCACACCCAGCCAAGGATGAGTGTTTACCTCTGTTGTTAAGTTTTAAAGAGCATCGTTAGTAAGTTTGATTTTTGATATGAAGATGACAGCGGCCAATCTAATTGTTCTACTATAGGAAGTTTGTTGATCCATAACTTTTATAAATACATATATAAGACGTGCAAAGATTGTGTATAACGTTCCTATCTGATCCGGAGGTCTTAAGATATCCCTGCACCTACCAAAGAGAATCCAACAGCGAGAGATGAAACTGAAAATGAAACGAGAGATGAGATTCGCTAGAACATCGACGACATATCGAGCCTTTATTATTCTTTCATGGCTTATAATAATAATAATTGAGTAGCGCTACAATTTACAGGGCCTAGCTTGCTGCTACTGTTCTCTCACGAGTTGAAGGGAACTACAGTTTTTCGCTGACTCCGAACGGCGAAGTTTGAGAAGTTTGTTTTTGCTTAGGTGGTGCCGTGACCCGTCCTCTCGGCGTGTGAGTGTTGCACTTTATCTACTACGCCACGGAGGACACTCATTTATGGCTATTTCAACCAAAAGAAGCTTTAAAGAGTTAGTCAGCTTCATACCCTGTCTCCAAGAATTTAACCACAATGCACGCCTCGCTAGGAATGCCCACCCGTTCACCCTTAAGGCCACTTTCGGATCTTCAGCTAAGTTTATAGACTCATTCTTCAGGAAAGAGCATTCCATATTCGTGTGGTACGAATATAAAATGCTCTTTGCAGCTCAACATCCCCCGTCATTACAAAACAGAGGCATTTAAAACCAATGTGCACCGATTCCTCTTTTGCTTCTCTTCCTTCACATACTTCCGTTCCCTGTGTAACTTTACCTCGGCCACTTAATGATACCAAACAAGCTCTTTAGCGCGCAACAATTATAATAAAAAAGACCTTATAAATATTTCAATTCTCAGACTCAGCCACTCGGTGCTAGTGTTACACTCTGAGCTCTTTTCACTTGTAAAATAAAATGTTGTTGTGGAATGTCACGACAGCTTTTGCATTTTAAATGTTCGCCCTTCTCTAAAATAGACTTAAAGTATTTCCAAGTGATAACGCTATAAGCCTGTGTTATCCTTTATATCTTTGTTATAGTGGTTGCCGTGGCGTAGTTGGTAGAGAGCGACGCTCACACGCCAAATGATCCAGGTTCGACTCCCAGCTAAACATCAATTTTTCGAATTTTTCACGGCACCACCTCTTTCGAGCTGCTGGAAACACTCAAAGACTAATAACTGTCTAAGAAGGCTTCTCAAATTTCGCCGTTCGGAGTCGTCAAAAAACTGCAGGTCCCTTCAACTTGTGAGAGAACAATAGCGCGCACAACACGAGTAGTTGATGAGCAGGCTAGGCCCTGGTCCCCCTCTGGATTGTAGCGCCAACAATTATTATTATAATTATCCTTTATATCCTATATATATATACATCCAGTCAATCGCCAAGAGTCGTAGATGCGATTTTTGGACTAAACAATTGCTTCGCATTTTGCAAAGGTTACCATTCTTATCCAAATTGTGCTTATAGTCTATTATAAGCTTTTGAAATTTCCACGTTCCCAATCGTTCATGAACTTCAGGTTCTCTTCATTTTAAAGTGTCCAACTTTGCCACTACAAAAAAAAATAGCAACAGAAGCTACGAACCTCCGCAGGTTTGATTGCGGTGCTTTAAATATATGAAAACAAACATTGCTCAAGTTGTAAAGCTGTGTTTGTTGCTTCTGTGGCGGACAAAATCAACGATCAACATTGCTTCCTTTATATTTGTCTGCATAAATTCGTAGTTTTTTGCAAAAGAATTTATATTTCCTTACAAAAGAAATACGAATTCATGCAGAGGAATAAAAAGAAATTGATATTCCACAGGACGTTGATTTTCTCCACCCACTGTAGTCGTATTTCACACACTTGCTCTACCAAATGTTAAGAACTGTCAACAAAAGTTCCTCCCTCGCACATTTGTGAAACACCGATCACATAGATCGCACATACACAAAGTATTCAGAAGACATGAACTTTATGTGAGATTAGAATCACAAGATTCTTGTGAAGTGCGCCAATGCTTTATAATTAATTCCTTTGATTTTTTTTTGTTCAACCTCAAATAGGAGAACATCAGCCAAGACAAACATATTCATAGGCTTTGTTTATAAGTACTCTACACATAATGCTACACTTGCCCGGTATAGTTTTAAGTGTATGAGTTCTAAGGCAGACGGATATCTTTTGTTTTGAAGGCATTTGGAGGTGTGACCAAATCCACTCATGCTTGGATCTTTTTTTGGTTTTTGGGAGGATTTTGAAACGAAAACAGAAAGTTTCGCATCTAATTATAGGTGTGCATTAAAAAAATCATAAATTATTTTGAAGCAAAAATCCAAAATTGCACGCAGGATTGGGCCGTTGGGATGGGCACGATAGTATTTCTGGAAATGACATCAACCACATATTTAATATTCCAGAATAGATAGGAATGCATAATGTGATGCGAACGTTTGATTTTGATTTGCGAAACATTTTTTGACACTCAAGCGACCGCTTTTTGATTAAATTTATTTGGCCGTAAATATCCGCTTTCGTGGCATAGCTGGGCGTTGCGAAATGAGTGACGTTAAATGGAGTAAATGTCGACGGAATTATGATTGCTTTTATGGATTCATAAATTTGTAACTAATTTTGATGGGACGTTCTGCTTATGGGAATATTGCGCGTCCGATGTGTAATCTTTTGTCTAATGAGTTAAACACGTTCTCCGGAATTTATTTTATGAGTTCTGCCGTTCAAATTATATTTTTTAGATTTAATAGCTAATAAAAGAGACAGGTTCTTCTCTTTTTATTGTTTTCTTAAGAACAATATAGCGATGTCATACACAATCGGAGTCACTGGAAAAATACTGTTTGAGGTTAAGCGGAGGTTGTCCGAATATCATGTAATTCGCTCTCTGTTCTTCCGACTCAACATTTATCCAAGAAAGTTCTATTGGTAAAATAATTTTATAACAGCCAATGAGTTGTGGAATAAGAAGACCTTTTTGATCCATTTTTCCCTTCTTTCTATTTTTGACACTATTGCAGTCACGGAGGTTATGGCGTACTTTGTACTGTAAATGCATCGACCTCTATGCGGGACCCTGATAGGCAGTTTCTTTCATTTTAAACATTTTTAATGACTGCACAGCTGTCCAGTTGCTGATGGCAGTGTGAAACCGCAAGTGTTCTATAAAAGGATTCTAAATTTTCAGTGCATGTAAGAAAGTTAGTATCCCACCTCACCCAGGAATAAATGAGAAAGGAGATAACTCCTAGGTGGGCGCCGTCGCGCAGGGAGAAGAGTGCGACACTCATACGCCGAAGATCCTAGGTTCGATTCCCGGACTGAACACCTCGTATGTTTTACAACATCATGCATTCGATGTACTTTCAACATCCAAACGGTAATAATTGTCTATGAAAAAGCTTCTCAAACTTCGCCGTTCGGAGTCGGCAAAAAACTGTAGGTTTCTTCTTCTCGTGAACAGAAGCGCGCACAACAAGAACAGCTGATGTGAAAGCTAGGCCCTAGTTCCCTTATAAAGCGCCACGCCATTTAACACATAAATACTCGTATAAAGGCATTTGTATAAAGATCGATCATTGTATCATTGCATAAAGATTTTTATCGCTGTTCCGAGTTGCAGCAGCCTTGACTTGTTGTGGGCCTTTAGAGCAGTCTACGTACCTATTTATAGCAAAAATTACACCTTTTGCCATTTTTCTTCAATTGTATAACTTTGTAAACCGCAATCACATTGTAAACACCGATTTCTTGCTCAGTGACAACACAAATAACTGCCCCAACAATTAACAACAAATTAACTACACTTTGTCCCACCCGTTCAGCTTATTAAGTTTCACATTATTCAGTGAACACATAGCTTACCCCCTTTCCCGCTGCATGTCTTCCTATCACATTCAGTAAATAGAGTAAATTCAAATTCAAATGCGACACCTTTCGTCTACGTTTTTCCTTCTCATAAACTTGCCTTTGTTTTTTCTCACCGGTGGATGCGAGAGATTAATTACTCGCGTATTTTCTGAATGCAATGTTTTGAGATTTTTGGGCGTGGTGCCATGTTTTCTTTGCTCAAGCGCTCAATAATGGGACACATCAGCGGATCGTTGGCGAGGACATTGTTTGCAAATCACTGCAATAGCACCTGTCACAACAGCTATTGACGCGCGTTAAACAGCTGTCACATTGCTTCGGGTGTGAAGTTTGCTTCGTGCTTCAACATGATTTATTTTGTTTGAAGATCGGTTGGACGTGATGAATTGCTGCAATTCATATTTCTCAGAATCTCTGGCTGATTGAATGTTTTAAACAGATTTTTCTTATTTTAGAAAACTCAAATCGTGGGAATAATTTCATTTTTGAACAGAGTGAAACGTGACAAAGAGACAGAAGAGATGGTCTGGGGACGGTTGGTAGGACTATTTGTGACAATCAGATGATGGTAATCGGGATAATATTATAACAATAATAATAATAATTGTTGGCGCTACAGTCCAAATGAGGACCAGGGCCTAGCTTGCTCATCAACTGCTCGTGTTGTGCGCGCTACTGTTCTCTCACGAGAAGAAGGGAAATACAGTCCGAACGGCGAAATTTGAAAAGCTTCCTTGGACAGTTATTACTCTTTGAGTGTTGCCAGCAGCTCGAAAGAGGTGGTGCCGTGAAAAATTCGAAAAATTGGTGTTGAGCTGGGAGTCGAGCCTAGACCCTTCGGCGTGTGAGCGTCCCACTCTACCCACTACGCCACGGCCACCGATATATATTAAGTGTCCTTAATGGACAAATGTAAAGAAATACCACGTGACTCCGTTTCTTGCTCATTTGTGGAAGTTTAGCGAAAATGATTTCGGAGGTATGAAAGCGTTTCGATGTGTTGTCTAGCCAAATGAGGAGAGTCGATAAATTCTTTTAAAAGGCAAACAAGTACAACTCCGTTGCAGATTGTTTTATAGAACAAGAGCAAGCGGCTTATACTTAGAATATAGGTGCAAATTATTGATTTTTCTTATCTTCTGAAACTCTTATAATCAAGCACACTCCGATGTAAAGCAGGATCTGCATCTGGCACAGAAGATCGTTGACAAAAACACAGAGATTTCTGTACAATTCATGGCTTATGAAAACATACGTGTTGTGCCCTGCACTTCTCAGGGCATTCAAAGGAGAATTGGCTGTTTAACACATCACTCAATAAGGCCCGGGACTGATATATAGAGGCGCCACTTACACACAATCCTTATTTTTTATAGGTAATACAAACATTCAAATGATACCTGTGACAGTCTGATTTTTAGGTTACAAGTTACAGTGCTTCAAATGACGTTACTTTTGCGATTTTTAAAACAATGAAAAAAAAAAACAGAATTTCGTGTTGCTTTTTGATGGGAAAAAATACCGTGCAAGCTCAGCAATAGCTTGGAAAGTATTACAGGGACTCTGCTCCATCAAAAGCAACTAGTTGTCGGTGGTATGCTGACTTTAAACAGGGCCGTACAGACACCAATGATGCTGAACAATCTGGAAGGCCAATTAAGGTGGTTAAACCTGAAAACTTTAGAAAAGTACACAAAATCGTTTTGGAAAACCGCAAAGTGAAATTGCTTGACATGACTGACACCTTAAAGATATCAGAAGGCAGTGTGTACACGTTTTTGTACGAACATTTGTCCATGAGAAAGCTGTTTTCGAAATGAGTGCTGCGATTGCTCACAATGGACCACAAACAACAATGTATCGATGGTTCTGAGAACTGTTTGGACCTGTTTCGCCAGAATAAACAGAACTTTTTGCGTTGATATGTCACATGGATCCACCACTGCACTCTAGAGTTAAATCGGCAGTCAGCGGAGTGCATGGCAGCCAGCGAACCACACTTCCAAAACACACAAAAGTCGGCCGTCAAGATTATGCCATCTGTATTTTGAGATGCGCACGGAATTTTGTTCACCGACTATCTTGAGAAAGGCAAAAGGATCAACAGCGAATACTAAATGGCATTACTGGTGCATTTGAAGGAAGAAATTGAAAAAAAAAAACAAAACGGTCCCTTATTAAGAAGAAACAAAATTCTCTTCCACTAGGACAGTGCACCGTGTCAGTCGTGTCAAGTCGTTGGCTACCATGGCCAAACTGCAGGAATTGGTCTTTGAATTGCTTTCGCAGCCACCGTATTCTCCAGATCTGGCCCCCAGTGACTTCTACCTCTTTTCAGACCTCAAAAAGACGCTCGCCGGAAAAAAATGCTCGAATGAGGAGGTGATCGCCGAAACTGAAGGCTATGTTGAGGCCAGAAATAAATCGTTCTATTGAAAAGGTATCGAAATGTTGGGTTGTCATAAAAATTTGAGAAGTATCATTTGAATGTTTGTCCTTCCTCAAAATAATACAGATCTATTTTTGTTAGTGGCGCCCCCTACATGTCAGTTCAGAGACTTATTGAGTGATGTATATAATTGTTGGCGCTACAGTCCAAAGGGGGACCAGGGCCTAGCTTGCTCATCAACTACTCGTGTTGTGCGCGCTACTGTTCTCTCACGAGTAGAAGGGACCTACAGTTTTTTGCCGACTCCGGACGGCGAAATTTGAGAAGCTTTCTTAGACAGTTATTACTCTTTGAGTGTTGTCAGCAGCTCGAAAGAGGTGGTGCCGTGAAATATTAGAAAAATTGGTGTTGAACTGGGAGTCGAACCTAGACCCTTCGGCGTGTGAGCGTCGCACTCTACCCACTACGCCACGGCGACCACAGTGATGTGTTAAGTCAAAATATTTTTTTCAGTTAATAACGGTTGCAGTCTGTGTCTAATACCTCCTACAGAATCTCTACATCCCCTGTTTGTTTTGTTTACGTTTAACACGAAGAACGTGGCTTTGGTGACGTCTTGATTTACTGTATAAATGCACAGACCATTTTGTAATCCACAACGGACATGGTTAAAAAAGGCGCGCAATAAATAGAATAAATAGACAGTGCAAACCCAATGGAATACTACCAGGTATACCGATATGAAGTTAGCGTCAAAATACAAATGTCTCGATAGGGAACATTTGTTGTGAACGAGCTCGTATTTTTTTTTTGTTTGTTGGCTATGTCATCTGTGAAAAATATTTAGTATAAATCAAGTCATTGAACAGACAACATCATATTTTTTCATCGTGTTAAAAATGTCGAATTTTGTACCAGAAAGTGATGATTTGCGGAAAGCATTAATTTTTTTGTCTTCATTTGAAGAAAAGTGATGCAGAGTCGCATCGAATGCTTGTCGAGGCATCATCATCATGCTCTATCAGAAGCAAAATGCAAGAGATGGTTTCAACGGTTCAGGAATAATGATTTTGATGTGAGAAATGAAGAACGTGAAAGACCACCAAAAAAGTTTGAAGACGCCGAACTGCAAAACGATATTGGATGGAGATGACACTTTGAGTCAAAAGCAAATGGCAGCAATGTTAAATGTTGCACAACAATCAATTTCTGACCGTTTAAAAGCTATGGGAAAGATCCAAAAGTGTGGAAAATGGATGCCACATGGATTGAATTAAAGACAGATGGAAAACCGAAAAAACACTTGTAAAATTTTGCTTCAAAGACACGAAAGATCGGTTTTGCATTGGATTGTTACTCGCGATGAAAAATGGATTTTTTTTAAGAATCCTAAACGGAAAAAATCATGGGTTAATCTGGGACAACCATCAAAATCGACTGCAAAACCAGATCGATTCGGCAAGAAGACAATGCTGTGTGTTTGGTGAGACCATAAGGGTGTGCTGTACCACGAGTTCCTAAAACCTGGTGAAACCGTTAATACTGATCGCTATCGACAACAAATGATCAATTTGAACCATGCACTGATCGAGAAACGACCAGAATGGGCCAGAAGACACGGCAAGGTAATTTTGCTCCATGACAATGCACCTGCACACAAAGCAAAACAGGTTCAGAATACAATCAAAACACTTAGCTGGGAGCAGCTACCCCACCCGCCGTATTCAGCAGACTTGGCTCCTTTCGACTACCATTTGTTTTCCTCGATGGGACACGCATTGGCTGAGCAGCACTTTGATTACTACGAGGAGGTCGAAAATTGGGTGTCTGATTGGTTTGCATTGAAAGACGAACAATTTTATTGGCGTGGTACTCACATTGCCAGAAAGGTGGTCAAAATGTATAGAAAACAATGGCCAATACTTTGAATAAAATGTTTTTACTTTACCATAAATAATTAGTGTTTTATTTTCAAAAAACCGGTATACCTGGTATGAAACTACTGATGAATTTTGGAGCTTGGTCAAAATAATAATTAAACCACTAAGAGTATCATGATCCGTAACTGAAACATTGTGATTCACAACAGTTTTGGAATCAATGTCAGAAAGAGGCAGGAAATACTACAAAGCTGCGTCTGACAGACTGCAGTGATAACAACTCTCGAAGTAAAGTGAGTAGTCAAGTAATATATTCCAACATTTAAACTCTAACTGTGTTTTTAAAATTTGTTGCCAAGGATAAGGCACTTATTATGACAAATTTGTCCTGATCTTTTAATTTGGCCGGTAATCTACAATCTTGGTTGAATGAAAACCCGAGCAAGTAATATTGATTTTCATTTTGCTAATTGTCAATTTTTAAAAGGCCAAGTACTCTGGTTTTTTAAACCACACCTCCTTAGGTTTACACACCAATTTTTACAGATGTTTCCGCTTTGACTTTAAAATATGTAGAGACTTTAAATATGTAGAGTGTATAGAGCTTTGACATCTGTATGAAGCTATGTATTGTGGTCGCCGTTGCGTAGTGGGTAGAGTGCGACGCTCATACGCCGAAGGGTGTGTGGTGCTCAACAACACCTCTTTCGAACTGTTGACAACACTCAAAGAGTAATAACTGTCTAAGAAAGCTTCTCAAATTTCGCCATTCGGAGTCGGCAAAAACTGTAGGTCCCTTCTACTCGTGAGAGAACAGTAGCGCGCACAACACGAGTAGTTGATGAGCAAGCTAGGCCCTGGTCCCCCTTTTATTATTATTATGTATTGTACAAAGATCTGCAAAAGGATCATTTTCCTTGTGTACACTGAACTAACATTTTACTTCAATGTTACACAGCGTTGAATGGCAGTATATGGTACTTTAAATCTAGTTTGTCATTCAGACGACATCAGACCCTTCGAACTGATGATGATCTAGGAACACTTGTCCTTAGATAGAATTCAGTGTTCAACAATCACAGTCTTAAGTGAAACCGTCTGCAAAACTGGGTACACTTATTCGAAGGAAATCCATGTCTGGAAAGTTCTTACGATTACGTAATACAAACCTTACTGTCAGACTCAGTCTATTGAATTCCGTTCCTTTCCACTGGATTACTCGAAATGAGATAATCCACCTTAAATAAAGCAAATTGAGCAAGCAATTGGCATTTGGCTACACACGCAATGCATAGCTTTGCTTAAGGTTAATGAGCAACTTTGTCTAGACTTGCGGAAGCTTTAGCAGCAGCTGCTTATTAAAAATGCCTTGTTATTATAAGTTATATCTTTCTGCTGCAGCAAAAATAATGCTCAGGCATTTTACATTCGTTGTTTAGCTTCCTAAATTGTTGGCGAATTTGCGTTTAGGTTAATTTAGAGTTGCTAACTATCATTATGCTTAAATTCTAGGCTAAGGGTTATGTTAAATACAAAAAAGTGACTGATTTCGATTTGACTCCACATTTTCATTTAATATTAGGTGTGTTCCAGTACTTTATGTATCAAATTCTGAAGTCTGTCATTTGATAAGAAGTGGTGTCTCAGAAAGAGGTAAAGTACGGGAACGTATCTAAACCAAATGTGTAAAGTATGTCAATAAGAAATGTCAAATTCATTTTTTCGATACAGAAAACAATACAACAACAAAATTTGAGACACATGCCCAGAGATGATGGGACTATGCTCACTTATCTCTGTACGCACACCAATTATTTATTTTGACAGAAAACCAACAACCTACCCACAAAAATTCTGGGCAGAATGAGGAAATATTTTACTCTCGACAGAGAGCACTCATTTGACGTATAACACATTTTATCAGTATACGGGAACGGACTTTGACGTAAAACCCATTTTATCGGTATACGGGAACGGACTTTGCGTTAGTTTGTGTTGTTTTGCACTATTTTGTGTTGTTTGTTCGAGTACGGCAATATACCTATTATAATGCTCATCTCAATGTTTTGTTTTTTGACACACGAACGCTGACTCTTCATAAAAAAGTTTCAAGTTTTCTGTTTAAAAAATTAACTCAAAAAACTTGCAGTCACAATGATCGAATAAAACTGTCTCAACTTGAACCTAGTGAAGCAATTTAAGGAACCAACTGTTCTTAATAAAAAACACTTTTAAAGGTCTTAAGCTAGGTAAGAATACATTAGTTCCCAAATGCAATTATAGTTTTCCCGCAAGGCTTAAGGTATGGTCAGAAAGATGACATATCGTTGGTTTTCACTTTGCTTAGGAACCAAATCGTTCAAATCGAGTGAAGCAAAGCTATGCAAAAATCACTTAAGTTTCTTGCCAGCTTTGGGCGGCGATAATTTTAAAAACCGTCTCAATTGTGACTAGAAGAAAATTATGCTATCGGACATGGTTTATGCATATGGCGCAACGAGGCGGCAGCGCTTAGGGTAGACCCAAACCAGAAAGCGATAGAGGGGACGAAACCCACAGCTTCCTTGTCTATCGCCCTTGGAGTCAATTTTACAGCGTGGTTTGTTTTGGTTCGTCCATAGTTTAAAAAAAGCTTTTATTCTGTAGAAGAAAAAAAGTCAATAAAAGAATTCTTGCACCACACATTATGCCATAATGACATAAATAGTGCTGTCTCGTTTTGGATTAGAAAAGTGCAAGCCAGCTGATCGGTTGAATGACCAAAGTCAATTGCTTTTCTGATATAAACAGGCTGACCTTCTCGGGCAGCGGCGATTTTTGAACAAAGTCTTGAAATTTTATTTTAAATTTTCCTCGACTACAATTCAAAGACCACTCGTAAATAACCGTGAAGTCAGTGAATGGACAGAGGAAATCAGCTGGTTTCTTCTTTTAATCCCTGCCCTAAACTATGAACATGCTCGCCCCACTTGTTTGTGCCCTCTGCATTTTCGCCATGTATAGACTGTTTCGAAAGCAACTTGCTGTTGTCGCAAAAATGTAATTTTGTAGTGTTCAGTGCCTTTGATCTGCACCTTGTGGGGTCAAGTTCGCAAACAAACTTAATTTCTGCTTGCTTGCGTCGTCGCGTGCATTTCTCGGCTTAATCAAAATGTCAAAAGCCAGCCATAATTTAATCGAAGAATTCAGTGAGCTCTTGCAAAAGGAGAGTATAATGTGGACATTTTATAAAAATTAATAGTGGACAAATCTTTCGTAAAAATATTTGTTACATAAGTGTGTAAACATGCGGGCAACCACTTGCCCACAACCCTATCAAACATGTTGACATTGTGAAGACAACAACAGGTAATGCATATTCGTCGTATAGAAAATAACACAAACGAACAAGTGCGACGAGTCTGTTCGTGCTGTAGAGCCACCTTTAAGGCCCCCGCACATAGAATACTTCACATGCGTCAGTGTCAGCAGTACTTTGACAGATACATAAAAATACATGTATTCTTATTGGAGGTGGCCCATAGACCAACGCTGCCGCTCACGCGACAGATGTTGTAGCTCAACTTTTGACTTTTCTCTCTCCGCTAGCGTTGACAATCGACACATTGTGACATTTCAAGAGAATTCTTTTGAATTTTAAATTAACGTTTGTTAGAGTTTGGTTGACTGAATTCTTATTCAAACATTTCTGAAACTGAATTAACTGAATAGTTAATCAAACATTTCTTTTATATTCTCAAAGCCGTAAAAAATTATTCCAAATCGTCATTGTATGGTTTTTCAAAGTCTAACGCAAAACAATCGTGCACATCTCGATCTATGTATAAAGTCTGGACCCAAAATCGACAGTTGCTTTTTTTGGTATTAATATATTCTTTAAGTTCGAGCAGTATCATTAAGCACATTAGTTGACCCAGTTACTCGTCTGGAGGAATTTTGCAAAATATGGTAAATATCAGACCGTTCGACATTATAAACAAAACAAACTGAATTTAAAGCTACTGTCAAATGAAATCAGCTGAGCGTTGAAGTATTCATTGTGTCATCTTCTTCCTTCAGGTCTATGTACCGGAGCCTTTAGTCCGGGTGATTTCTTTTTCGATGTACAGGTTAAAAGTTCAGTTATAAATTAACGTTGTTGGGTGGGCACAAACGGCACATATCGAAAGATTATGCGAGGTTCCTGGATCGATTTTGTGCCATCGGAATTAATGTGGCTTGAGAAAAATTTGCTTACTTGTTTTTAAATCCTGCACGTGTTTCATAATTTTTAGGCTGTTCAAAATCTTAACAAATTGCAACTATTGCCTTAGTTCTTTCGGCGTTCGTTTGAAGAGACGATGAATTTGAAAACACCATGATTTGAAGACTGAAGGTTGAAATGTTTCAAGATTTGAAAAAAAAAAATCTTGTCTCAATTTCAAAACTTCCGAGAATTCAAATGTTTCGAATTTTGACTTTTAGAACATCAGTATTTAATTGTGCAGTTTTTGTTTCTTAGTTACAAATTAAAATTGTTGTGAAACTGATATATTAGGGTTTTTCAACACTGGGAGTTCTGAACTTGAAAAGTGCTTACATTCTTCGGCACATGCTTTGGGTGGCCTTCGAAGTTTTAAGCTCTTTGAATTATTACCTGCAGTACTACCTAGTGCGGTTGCCGTGGCGTAATGGGTAGAGTGCGAAACTCACAAGTCAAAGGTTTAGATTCGATTTCCAGCTCAACACCTCGAGTTTTTTCACGACACCACCACTTTCGAGCTGGTCCCTCAATGGACTGTCGTGCCATCCAATTATTATTACTTCCTAGTGTAAGGCTGTTTACCTGATTTTGGATCCCCAGAATATCAGGATTTTTTTTAAATTAATTTTTAATTCATTATGACCTCCGTATCGTCTTGATTAGACGCGTTTCGGGTTTTGAATGAAGTTTTCGTTTTTTGAAGAAAGGTTTTTGTAAAACCGAGGCTTTTCGAATTTTTCTTGAAATATTTTTCGATTTTTGGCGTTTTGTCACTTTACACAGTTTTACGACGTTTTCTTGCGGTTTTAACCTCTTTTTTTTTTAAATAAATTTTCGAAGTTTCGACTCTGTATTGACGCATTGCTGAATGTTATGGTTTCTAGGAACTAACTTACTTTGGGATTTTGAAATTCAAGTCTTCGAATTAGAGCCATTCGGACAACGCGACAGAGGACGGCCTATGCTAAGAAGGCGCACACAAGTGAAGAAGAACCTCAACCAACTTGGAGTGCGCAATTGGAGGCAGCTAGCGAATGATGGTGCTGGCTGGAGAGGCATGTTGGTTGACGCCCAGGTCTACCCCAGATTGTAGCGTCACGAAAAGAAGAAGAATATCAACTTTTTGAAAACTTTTTCCTGTTGTGGATGTAATATGTTAAGTTTGGATCTTAAAATTCGATTTTCCTAAATTTTTTAAGGATTTTAGGCAACTCTGAGCTTGAGTTTAATGCCATTTGGAAGAATTTAAATGAATTTAAAAAATTCAAAAAAAAATTAAAATCTTAAAATTTCTGGCTTCTTTAGAGTCAATTTGGTGGCCGCTCGGTTCGGTTCCCGGCTGAACATCTGGGCACCACCTCTTTCGAGTATTAACTGTCAAAGAAAAAGCTTTTCAAACTTCGCCCCTCGGAGTCGGAAAAAAACTGTAGGTCCCTTTTACTTGTGAGGGGATAGTATCGCTCACAACACATGTAGTAGAGGGCAAGCTAGGCCCTGGTCCCCCTGTGGACTGTCGTGCCATACAATTATTATACAGTTAATTTAAGTGGTGCGTGGTAGGTGGCAACACTTATACGTCAAAGTTTCGATTTTTACGGCACCCCCTCTTTCGATCTGGTGACAACACTCAAAGAGCTTCTAAAACTTTGCAGTCCGCACTATCCAATATATACTTATGTAGAGTTAATTTAAATTTTTTACTCTCGATAGATCAGATTAACAAACGTTTCCATTCCCTTTTAACCCCTATGGACGAATTAAAGGGAAGGAATTGCAAACAATGTCTGCCCTCATACGCATTGCAGTATCAAGTGCCAAAACTACCATACAATAAAATCATAAAATATTAGCTGTCTAAATATGAAAAAGACGTTTAAAATAAAGTATTATCTAAAATTCACACAGCGTGACACAAACGGACACCTTGTTGTTACAGCCCGACCGCGAGTGCAGATCGCTCAGTGTCTGTCTTACGACTTACGCATACACATATATGTATTTGCCAAAGCATCAAAAACACACAAACAAACAGATGAGTTAATAAAGCAGATTCTTGTTATTTCAAAGCCAACTTAAATACGAGTACTTAGCCAAGTAAGTTTTAATCACACACAACGCGGCCAGAAAACACTGCACAAATCCATGCCAAATGAAAGAACTGATTTGGTACATGTTTTCTCATCTTCTTCTTTTTTCTTCTGAGGATGTATTGTAATTTTTATTTGTATCAACGAATCAAAACTTGCATCTAATTGAACTATAATCTGAGTGATAGGAGAGATACTTTGGAATAACAATACGAGTGGAGACTAACCATTTCTCTTGTTTGTGTATTTTTGTTGAAAGGATGTTGAACATGACAAGACAAAAACAGCAAATGCATGTCTTCAACAAATACATATACATGTATCTTTCCATCAATCGTGTGAACAATAGAATCTACGAGCGCTACGCCTTTGCTTAAACATATCGTACGAGTGTGGGGAGGATCAATTTTAAACTACCTTAATCGAGAAGCTACCGTTCGGTATGTTCTGTCCACCGAACTTGACGTTGATGTCGTACTCGCCGGGGTCCTTCAGCTCGTAGAATATGTCGAAGAGACCGTCCTTCTCGATGACGTCGATGTCGACGATCTCCCTGTGAAAGGAAATGGGCAGAGTGATTGGCAGACTTTTAGAAAATTGATGCACTCACTTTCCGCTCTTTGACGTCACTTTGCAGGTGACTGCTCCGTTTCCGGCGTCTCTGGCGTCCACACTCAGGTGACTCTTGCTGCCGGAAGGCTGAATTTTGGGGGCGGCGTCAATAAGTTTGCACTTCTTGGCCTCGCCCGTCGCGAAGGCCTGCAAAGTGAAGGGCGATCCGCGGATGTGTTTCTCACCGTACAGAATGCTGATCTGGTAGGTTCCGCACTCGTCTGGCACGAAGGACAGGATGTAGGTGTCATTGTCGACCTTCTCGAGAATGGGAGCGATGGGCTTTCCCTTTGGGTTCTTGATGAGTACGTTGATTTCGGCTTCGCCGGCTGTCTTCGTGTCGATTTGGAATTTCGCTGGCAGTGAGGCGGGGAGCTTCTGCTTCTCGCTGTTGCCGATGATTTTCACGTTCTCCGGTTCCGCCTTGGGGAAGACCGTCATCACGAAGGGGCTGTGAAAGCAATTTAAATCCGTCATAAGTCTTGAGCGACGGTGTGTGCCTGTAACTCACCTGCATGGGACTTCTTCGTCGGAGAACTTCACTTGGCACGTCAGCACAGAGCCCTGCTTGGGTGGAACGTAGTGGACGGCGTAGACCCCGTTGCCCTTGTCCTCCACATTTAAGTTGTCCACGGGGATGCCTTCATTGTTGGTCAACTTCACTGCGATGCGTCCAGGACCAGCATCGGCCACGTCCACGTTGAAATATGTCGGCAGACCCTCCCTGACCTGTCCGTGCTCGATGCCGGGGCCGTAGACTTTCACTTTGCTGGGGTCCACAGTCTCCTCAACGATTACCCGGAACGGTGAACCGGGAATGTGCTTCTCGGCAAATCGAATGGTGATGTCGTACTCTCCTGGATCCGTTGCCAGGTACTCCACGTCACAGCTGCCGTCTCTGTTGTCGATGCAGCTCATCTTGGCCTCAGACGGGCCTTCGATAGCCAGTGACAGTCCACCAGTTCCCGCGCCCTTGGTCTCAACGGTGAACTTGTTGTTGCGGTTGGTGAAGCCCTTCTCCAGGCCGGGTCCGTAGGCCTTGCAGCGTGTGGGGTCGCAACCGCTCTTCACGTGGACAACGAATGGCGAACCGGGAACTGGGACGTTGTCGTACAGCAACTCGATTGTGTGACGTCCTGCCTCAAAGGGCGTGTACATGATGCGGAAAATGTCGTCTTTCTGGCCAGGGACCACTTTGCTGGGCAGCACGTTGCCCTTGGGGTCGAAAATGGCACAAGTCAGCTTCTTGGAGTCGATGTCGTTGCCGACCTTGCTCATGTCCACGGAGAAGTCTGTCGGGGCACTCATGATGACGCCTGCAAGGAGAGAAACCATTAGTCTCGCAGCCGGAAGGAGGCGAGGAACCCTTCGGTGGAAAAACAACGAACAATGTTACACGAGAAATGAACAACGACACAAAGACAATGCATGCTTGTGGCTAAGTCTAGGGTGTGAGTGATTGTTTGGAATGCTTGTGGTTAGCAGTGGCAGTGTTAGAGACTTTTATTCGCCTTAGCTGGCCCTTAGTCAAGAGAAAAGAACTCAGTGGCATGTTAGAAAGCAGGCGGTTGGCTGTCGTCTTGCGGTTGACTCGCACGCGCATGCGGTCACGGGCACTCTGCATTGGGCTCACACAGAAAAATCTCAAAAATCAACATTAAGGCAACGCCGTCCTCGTACCATGCGGCTGTATTCCCATGCCCGTCACTCGAATCTTGTTTAGGTTCGGCTGCGCCACAATGACCGGCTGGAAGGGCGATCCGCTCACGTGACGGTCATTGAATGTCACATTTACGGTGTAGTCGCCGATTTCGGTTGGCAAGTAGGCCACATTGCATGTGCCGTCGCCGTTGTCGCGGCAGTTGATGGCCGCCTCACAGGGCCCCTCAACTGTCACGCCAAGGCCCCCTTGGCCCGCGCCCCGTGTATCAATCATGAACTCAGCCGGCTGGCCGACGATGCCGCGCTCCAGGCCGGGGCCAAACGCCCGCACCTTGTTCGAGTCGCTTCCCGTGAGGCACTGCAGACGAAAGGGACGGGGCGTGATGGGGCTACCGCCGAAGCATATGCTCAGCAAGTACTCCCCCAGCTGAGTCGGCGTGAAGTTGACCAAAAATCCCTCGGCCGTCGGTATGATGTGCGCCTTGACACGGTTGCCCGACGGACTTGTGATAGTCACAGCTAGATCCGCCCGCGGCAGGCCGTTTGTGATGATGCGGAACTGCTGTAGACTATTCAATGGTGCAGCTTGTGAGTTTGTAATAAATTGCTTAAATGACCTTTTCTTGTTTTCACAATGAATTATGGAAAGAATGAGAGAGTGTGTGAGAAGAGTGGGTACTTACTTGGCTCCAGGCCGTCCACCTTGATCTTGGACACGTCCACGGTGTGCTGGACGAGCACCTTCGGACCGAGGGGCACGCGCAGGCCGCCGTAGGTCATGGAGGTTGTGTAGGCACCGTTTGCGGGTGGGATTACCTCAACGGTGTACGTGTTGTCATCGTTGTCGATAACGCGGCAAGGCACCTCGGCCTTGGTGTCCTCGTGGATGATCTTTACTTGGAGCTCTGCATCGCCAGCCTCACGGGCATCCACGTTAAAGTGTGTAGCAATGTTGGGGCGAACACCAGGCTCCAGCCATGGTCCGAAGGCTTGCACTTTGGTGGGGTCAATGGGCACGCCCACGTAGATGCGGTGCGGGGAATTGGGTGTAGCCACGCATCCATAGTTTACTGAAATTTACAGATTTAGTTTATGCGACAGCTTACGACCGCTGAACTCACCTTCAACTGTGTGAGGGACGCCAGCGACGGGGGTGTAGGTGCACAGTTTGGTGCCATCTGGCTTGTCCTGCACTCTAACGGGTACCTGGTTGGCATAAACATCCTCCACGAGGACTTCAAGAGGAGCATTTCCAGCCTTCGATGTATCCACAGTGAAGGATGTGGGTTCTCCAATGGTGATTCCATTCTTCTCCAATCCGGGGCCGAAAGCCTTGACAAGCTCTGGGTGGAAGTCTGTCCTGGGAAGGATCTGTGCGATGTACGGGCTTCTTGGTATGTCCTCATTGTCGCAAAGGATGTGCACTGCGTACTCTCCCACAGCTGTGGGATGGTACTTCACCAAAGCGGAGCCATCACCATTGTCATGGCACTCAATCTCAGCCTGCGACGGACCAGCGACGGTGAAGCCGAGTGCCCCAGTTTCGCCGTTGGTCTCAACAACAAACGCGGCCGGGTACCCGATAATGCCGCCCTTCAAGCCGGGGCCGTATGCCACAATGGACGACTCCTTCTTGGGACCGACCTTCACCTCGAACGGACTCTTGGGTATCTCCTGTCCGGCGAAGGTCACCATCACCACGTAACGGCCCTCCTTACTAGGGAAGTAGTGCGCCTCGTATGTGGTTCCTTCGAACTTTGTGAGCACGACATTCTGGCTCTGGTTGACGCCGCCCGGCCCAATCACGCGGACCTCGGGTATACCCTCTCCAGCTCCCTCAGTGTAGATCTTAAAGTCGGCGTCGTCACCCACACGAACACCGGTGCCCTGAAGGCCGCGTCCACTTGCACGCACCTTCCTGGCATCGGAGATCGGCGACACTTTTACCGGGAACGGACTATTGGGAATCGCAGTGCCGGCGTAGAACACATTGATCGAGTGCAAGCCGGTCAGCGGGGTGACGTACTCGCAGCGCCAAACGTCGTCTTCGATCTGCCTCAACTTTGCCGGAACGGACGTTTTGTGGTTTGCCGGGTCGATTATGATCACCTCCGGTACTCCCCGCCCTGCATCCTTGGTCAGAATGTCGAAGAACGTCGGCTTGTTGATGCACACGCCGGCTGGCTGGATGCCGGGGCCAGTCACGGTCACTTTCGACGCGTCTCCGGCGTGACCCTCCACCTTCACGGGGAACGGGCTCTTTGGAATGTCACGTCCGGAGAATTTCACGAACACCTTATGTTCTCCCTCCATCTTGGGGATGTACGAGACGGAGTACGTCAAGTTCTTGTCATTGTTGAAGCGAACATCCGCCTTCTCTGGTTGTCCATTGGGGGCGATGACTTCCACGTCAACAGAACCTAAAAGAAAACATCCTTAGATGGGTTTCGCTTGAGGTGCAGGATTGATCTTACCCTTGCCAGCGGAGAAGGTCTCCACGGTGAAGTTGGCTGGAGCAGCAACAACTGGACCAACCGGTTCGATTCCAGGTCCATAGGCGCGTACTCTGAAGGTGAGAAATCAGAGCAGAATTAGACTTGCGGAGAACGGTGGGGGTTTTGCAGAGAGCTGCTCAATCAAAGAGGGAGGGGCTGAGTTAGTTGGCAAAAAACAAATCGGTTCGGATTAGCCATGAGAGCGTTGATAAGCGTGACGCGTTAGATGTCAATGCGTTGTTGATGTGCATCGCTTACAGTGGTATGTGAAGGAATGTGCGCTTGCGGGGAGAAAGCGTAAAAAGTCTTTTCCGACGTTGGTGAGTGTACACAAAAACAAAACAACGCAGCAGGGGAATAGGAAGGAAGTATGGTGGTCACTTTTATGTGCCTTAAGCCTTAAACGTCAAACAATTCAGGAAATACTTCTGCCAGGGGATATGCATAGGTCGAAGTGAACACAGATAGGTGGCGGATGTACCGGCAAAAGTAGTGTTTAACGACTAGACCGATGATCCTCGACATTTCTGGGACTTCGTGAAAGTTAGGTTCAAAGACTACAAGTCCCTGACCTCACATGTCATCTGTCCAGTCAAAAAAAAAAGTCCGACCATTGGTTGAATATTGTTTTCGAATGCCGCATGAACGTGTCGATTTATCCCATAGACTAGACCCTAGAAGTATGCTACAATCACATTCATTCCATCATCTTAGACACAATACACTTCATTCATCCGTGATGTATGCACTTTAAAAGCTACAGCATAAACCAACAGTACGTTCATGAAAATCTGCCCCACATTAGAAATCACACGAGAAGTCTATACAAAACAGCAATTTAAACAACATCCGCATGACATTAGGTTTGCGGGAGGGAAAGCTATCGAATTCGATTAATGAAAGCGACAAACAAACAACACAACACGGAAAACCATCGAATTCGCACTCCAAACTTACCGGGGAGGAGGAATGCTGAGATAAGAAAACATATTTTTTTTGTGCCAAAGAAAAAAGAAGAGAACAGTTACATAATTAGAACTTTCACTGTCAAACGTAGAAAAATGTGTTTTTTTTTTGTGATGGAGTGTAATACATTTAGTTTCGTGCTGGTTTGAGCAAACAGTGGGAACGAGAAAAACTCCGACAGAGACACTTGTTTTCACAGAAGTAAGTAGATTGTTTTGCAAGAGAGCAGTCCGTGAACAGAATTCATCACGGGCACTTACCTATTCGGGTTGGTTTTGGGACGGAGCGGAGCGCCTTGCTTCAATTTCGCGTTCGGATACTGCGAGAGGTACGTCATCATGGATTGTTCATCAACATTTGGATTAACCAATTCTTCGGGCTTGATGAGCTGACGCACGTTGAGCCAGTCGTCGGCCAGACCCATGGCTTCGGAGGCGTTCTGCACGGCGTCCTTGGGGTCCCACATATCCCAGTCGGGACAGAGACCGGGGGCACAGGCGTCGACCAGAGCACCCACAGCCTTGCCGCTGGTCCAGTCGTTTGTGAAGTTGTTGATGGGCATGTCGGGAATGCGCGTGTGAATCCAATTGAGGAGTCTATCGAGAATGGAAGTGAATGGGTTGTGGTTTTGGTAACTGACGGGGTTTACCTTTGTTTTGGTGTTGCGCCCGAACCATTCATTTGGTTCTCGTCCTCGCCATCCCACATTGGCATCGAAATGGAGTAGTGCAGAATAAGTGTCCATATTAGGCCGAGGATTAGTTTTAATTTACAGTCTACAATATCTGATGAATCTGCAAGGAAAAGAAAGAACAAAATATTTTTGAATTGGGGACTAGAAAGTTGATTTCTTTTGTTCCAAAGTTTTTAGTAGAGACACAGTTTAAGGTCGATTTGGACCATCTGGGTTAAGGAAATTCTTCATTTATGTACATGCCATTGGAATGTGTTTTCTGTTGCCTTGCCATTATGGATTGGATGAAGGAAAACCTTCTCGAGCATGACTAAGACTGCTGCAAATATCTTTACATCTCCCCTAAGTCATGTCCTACTTGATCCTCATTTGAGTCACTGTGCCTCAATTGAAAATTACTCTGAGTCATTGCACCATACGCATCGCGTCACATTATTACAGTTGCAACTAATGCATGTGCGGAATGAATAATAGGTGGAGATGGGCAATCGCTGATGAGCTTATCCACTTCGTGACACTTAAAATCAGCGACGATAGCCTCTTCCTTTAAATCCCACTCAATTCTTATCACAATCGCCTGAGAGGCACCCCTTTTTCGATGCCCCCTTCTGCTGACGCTTAAGAGTTATTGGATGCAGTCTGTATTTCATTTGCCATGCGTCTATTTAGAGAGCATCATCGATGGCGCCCTACCCATGAGCACAATGTCCCTATTCTCTCTCGCCGAGCCCGTCCATTCCGCAGTCAGATAACAGTAATTAGATTTCTGCGCACAAATAGCCCTCGTCGCCGAAGCGACAATGCACAATCACAGATACTGCGGCTGCGTCTTGCCATGCGTCCAGTGAAAGTGATCGTCTATTTATAGGCAGGTGCAAGTAATTTATTTGATTGTGAGACTTTCGTGGCACTCGTCTGGAGAGGAAGACAAGGCACCGCTAAAGGGTTTCGAGAATACGCGTGCGGATGTTTGGATGTTGATTTATTTATAAAAGCATCGGGCATCGGACGCGGGCATGGCTCTGTGCTGACTGATTTTATAGACCGTGACGGCGAATAGTAAACAGACGAGTGGCGGTAATCCACACCTGATGGGGTGGAGGTGTGCCTAACGAAGCATGCCGCGAAGAGAAGCGATTTTCCCACGTTCCTGCTGAGAGGTGCCATCAGAATGATGAGAAGAAACGTGGAGTAATACATCGCTGGGTGGTAATTAGAATTTTGTTTTCTAATTGAATGAGCAGCAGTCGGGCGGGATGGGACGGAGCTGAGTGGATGATGAATGAAGTTGCTTTTAACCAATCAACAAGAATCTGAGTGGTAGCACGCGATTGCTGAAGAGGAAGGATTCCGTTGTGGTCTAAGAGGGATTAGGGCCTAATTAGTTTTTCAATTGGAGGAGCTGACGTTAAACTGTCGGTGCCGAATAGGGAACTTGGGTATTTGTCAATTTTGTGCGAGCAACTCAAGAGAGTTAAAAAAGTGGAAAAAATTATTTACTAAATTGGTACACCCCTCATGGATATTCCAATGAGGTCATCCCTAGTATTGTAGGCTGGCAACTGTCAGCTCTATCGTAAAGTTTGACATTTTTGAGGTTATACGTCCTCAGAACGTTTTGACATACGAGCGCTATTTGTGTTGTTTACAGTAACTTAAAAGATACATCTCGCCCAAAAAATGAAATTAATTCGTAAAAATTTTCGTGCGATTATTTTTTACAACTTTCGACGTGACTTAACTCAACAACAGTGCATCGATGAACTTAATTAAATTTTTGGCGATGAAGCTCCATCAAGGACCAGTGTTTATCGATGGTACGGTGAATTCAACCGAGGTCGTAGTTCACTCCAAGACGAATCTCGTGAAGGTCGTCCAAAATCAGTTGTTGTTACCCAAACCATTGATGCTGTGCGCCAACTGATATAACACAATCGTCATGTGACCTATTGTGAGATTGAGACAACCTTAGGCATTAGTGGGACCAGCATACATTCAATATTGCATGAACATTTGGCCGTCAAAAAAATTTGTTCTCGTTGGATCCCACACAATTTGTCAATCGCTCGAAAAAGGGATCGTGTCGATTGTTCGAAAGAAATGCTCCAAAAATATGATCTCGGTGCTTTGGAACACGTCTATGACATCGTGACAGGTGATGAATCGTGGATTTCCACGTATGAGCCCGAAAGTAAGTAGCAGTCGACTGTATGGGTGTTTCAAATTGAGCCAAATCCAACAAAAGTTGCTTGCGCACGAAGAACTTTCAAGCAAATGGTCGCCTGTTTATTCGGAAAAACTGGACATGTCGCAAACGTACAATTAGAACAACGCAGAACAGCCAATTCTGTTGTGGTACACAACCATTTGTTTTGTCTTTTGTCTTCCAAGAAATCAGGAAAACCAACAGCCGAAGACGGATCACTCTTCACCACGGTAATGCGAGCTCAAATAACTGCATTTTTGAGCACTCAAAACATCGATTTGATGAGTCATCCGCCGTATAGTCCTGACTTGGCACCGAATGACTTCTTTTTATTCCAGTACGTAAAAAATAAAATGAGAGGTCAAAGTTTTCTGACACCTGAAGAAGCGGTTGATGCGTTCAGAATGAATGTTTTGGGGATAGATACCTCAATCAGAGTGTCAAAAGTGCTTCGAAAATTGGTTCAAACGCATGCAAAAGTGTATAGATCTTAACGGGGAATATTTTGAAAAACAATAAAGCTATTTTCGAGAATTATTATTTGTTTTTGTTCCCTACTCCCGAAATATAAAATGCAACACTCGTACATGCTGTCATCAAGAAAGGACACACAACAACGACGTCTGGGACAAAGCGTCACACTAGGCAGCAGAAACTTCGAGGTAGTCAAGTCGGCTCCGCGGTAAATAGGGACAACAACATCAGTACCAAAATCAAACGCTGAATCACTTTTGCCAATCGCTGTTTCTTTGGGCTCAATAGGAAATTGAGTAATAAAACCCTCTCTCGAAGCACTAAGCTCGCTGTATATAACAGCTTGACCACCCAGTCTAGTCGAGAGAAAGGTTTTTTTTTTAACGACGAACTCTATAGGCTGTACAGCGACTTGCGCCTGGTCAAGCGTACAATGCTTAAGATGGATAGGCCATATAGAGCGTATGGACGCCACTGCTCCGGCCCGAAAAGTCTTCGAATCTGAGCCACTGAGAGAACGCAACAGAAGATAGCCTAGGCTAGGGTGACGCACACAAGTGGAGAAGGACTTCGACCAACTTGGAGTGCGCAACTGGAGACAGCTGGCGAAAGATCGTGCTGGCTGGAGAGGCATACTGGTTGAGTCCCATGTCCACCCCGGACTGTAGCTCCACACGAAGAAGAAACGCCACAACGCAGAAGGGAATGCATGTACTCAGTACTTTTGGGTGGACAAACTCGGTTCCTATTCGTTTAAAGTGAATTTTAATTTTTTATGAGGCGGGTACTACAAGACGTGAAGTTCTGTGAAAAGTCAGTCTCGTCGACGAAACCACCTTCATAACCTGAGCCCAGCAAAGTTTGCGTCGATAGTAGACGACATGTATTCGCACTTGAAAGGAGATGTGCCTCTAATAGCGAGCGCGACACTGTGGTCAATGGAATTTTGTAGAAAGAAGGTTGTAATGATCTACTGTGGCCTTGGAAAGCTACAGTCGTACCCATACTAATTGAGACAAGCATTTTTTTTTCGATAGTAGGCTATGGCTTGTATGTTTTTCTTTTTTTCATATATTTTGGAGAGTTTAAGTAGGCTATGGATTATATGCTTTATTTTTAATGTTTTTGTTAGTAATTTAAATTATTTTGGCTGTTCTAAGAGGTAAGCTGCTGTTTTTTAAAGGAAAAGAAATGAAATCATACAATCTCAAACATTATTTGTTAAGATTTCATCATCCAGGATATTTCAAAAGAAGAGAAGGCACAAGACATTGCGTTACACGCACACGCTGGGAAAACCGTCAGAGATATTTCAGCTGGCGTTGGAGTTTCAAAGTGTTTCCAGTGTTTCGAAGATCAATTGCTCAACACAAGGTCACTGGATCAATTAAGTCCAATCGGAAGGGTCATTGCGGGCGAAAACGCAAAACAACAAAACATGACGATAAGGTGTTGATAAGAAATAGTATAATCCACCCTGGCAAGACAAGTTTTGACCTGCAAAGCAAAACAGCTGGCGTTCAGGTAGATGCATCTACAGACTGTAGGCGTCTTCTGGAAATTGATCGAAAGGCAACAAAGCCTTTGAAAAAACAGCTGTTGACCAAACAAATGGCATGTACCAGCTCATCTGTAAGATATGGTCGGAAGAAAGCATGCCCGATGAGTGGAATCTCAGCGTCGTTTTCCCGGTCCACAAGAAAGGAGACCCCTTTGACTGCGCCAACTACCGAGTGTTTAGTCTCCTGAACATTGAATACAATATTCTCTCTGCCGTATTGTGTGAGCGTCTGAAACCGTTTGTCCATGACCTGATAGGTCCCTATCAGTGTAGTTTTAGGCCAGGGAAGTCCACAATAGACCAGATCTTCACATTACGGCAGATCCTGGAAAAGACCCAAGAAACGCAAATTGACACTCAACACCTATTCGTCGATTTCAAGGCTGCATATGACAGTGTGCATAGAGACGAGCTATACAGTGCATTGGCATTCCTACCAAACTCGTCAGATTGTGTAGGATGACGATGGAGAACTCTCGCTGCTCCGTCAAGGTCGGTACCGAACTCACCGCGACCTTCAATGTCAAAAAAGGTTTTAGACAAGGTGACGCACTGTCATGTGACTTCTTTAACATCATCCTCGAGAAGATCGTGCGTAACTCACAAGTCAACACCAGAGGCACGATCTTCCAGAAGTCAGTTCAATTGCTAGCTTACGCTGATGACATTGACGTGATTGGACAAACACAGCGAGCCGTCAATGAGGCGATTGCTGGCATTGAAGCGGAAGCGGCTAAAATGGGTCTGGCGGTGAATGAGGCCAAAACAAAGTACATGCTGTCATCAAGGAAGGACACACAACATCGACGTCTCGAACGGAGCGTCACACTAAGCAGCAGAAACTTCGAGGTAGTCAAGGACTTCGTCTAACTCGGCTCCGCGGTAAACAGGGACAACAACATCAGTACCGAAATCAAATGCGGAATCACTCTTGCCAATCGCTGTTTCTTTGGGCTCAAGAGGCAATTGAGTAATAAATCCCTCTCTCGAAGCACTAAGCTCGCTTTATATAATAGCTTGATCACCCCGTCCTACTATATGGCGCGGAACCTTGGACGTTAGCAAAGGCGGATGAAGAAGCCCTTAGTCTTTTCGAGAGAAAAGTTTTACGTGCGATTTTTGATCCTGTTTGCATTGATGGCATCTGGAGGAGAAGATTTAATGACGAACTCTATAGGCTGTACAGCGACATGCGCCTGGTTAAGCGTCTACGGATACAACGCTTAAGATGGCTAGGCCATGTAGAGCGTATGGACATCACTGCTCCGGCCCGAAGGTCTTTGAATCCGAGCCATTGGGACAACGCAACAGAGGACGACCTAGACTGAAGTGGCGCACACAAGTGGAGAAGGACCTCAACCAACTTGGAGTGCGCAACTGGAGACAGCTGGCGAAAGATCGTGCTGGCTGGAGAGGCATGTTGGTTGAGGCCCAGGTCCACCCCGGACTGTAGCGCCACAAGAAGAAGAAGAAGAAGACCAAACAAAGGAGGCAGAAGCAAATCAATTTGGCCAAGGAACATAAGGAATGGACAGTGGACAATTGGAAGAAAGTTGTTTTCTCGGACGAGAGTCACTTTGAGTCCCAAGGATATCGGGTAAATAATAATAATAATAATAATAATAATTGTTGGCGCTACAGTCAAGGGGGACCAGGGCCAAGCTTGCTCATCAACTGCTCGTGTTGTGCGCGCTACTGTTCTCTCACGAGTAGAAGGGACCTACAGTTTTTTGCCGACTCCGAACGGCGAGATTTGAGAAGCTTTCTTAGACAGTTATTACTCTTTGAGTGTTGTCAGCAGCTCGAAAGAGGTGGTGCCGTGAAAAGTTCGAAAAATTGGTGTTGAGCTGGGAGTCGAACCTAGACCCTTCGGCGTGTGAGCGTCGCACTCTACCCACTACGCCACGGCGACCATCGGGTAAGTGCCGAGAGAAAAAAGCCGAAAGAAAAACTCCGACCCGGCCATATCGTTCAGGCGCCAAAACAACCTCCCAAAATCATGCTTTGCGTCTGTTTTACATTTGAAAGCCCTGAAAGTCTTAAGCCAATAGAAGGTATGATGAACAGCACCAATCACGCAGAAGTTTTAACTCAAATGCTGTTTCCAACCATTCAGGGGAGACGTTTTGTAGCAAATTCAATTTTCCAACAGGATCTTGCTCCATGTGACACGTCAGAAATATGATACAATATTTTGCGAGCCACAAAATTGATATTCTGGATTAACCTTCAACTCCCCAGGCCTCAATCCCATTGAGAATCTGTCGGCAACTCCCCAGGCTTCAATCCCATTGAGAATCTATGGGCAATCTGTGGGTGTTGCTTCTTCATGATAACGCTCTTGTTCACTCGGTGCGAGTTTCCAAGGCTGCTGCGGTAAGAATTTCGCAGAAACCCAACACCCACCCTTATAGTCCAGACCATGCCCCTAGTGTTTATTTCCTGTTTCCGGATTTGAAAAAATGTCTTCGTGGAAAAAGATTTTCGGATGATGAAGAACTCAAGTCGACAATAAACGGGTATTTTGCAGAAAAAAAGGAAATTCATTCTTTGAGGGTTAAAAAAAGCTTATCTCAAGATGTAACAAATGCACTGATGTAAGGGAAGATTATATTGAAAAATAAAAATAATTTAAATTGAATTCGCATTTTCCTTCATATCGATACCGAGAATATATTGAACGCCCTTCGTAAAATATATTGAAAATTTCGCTTCTCCCAATCAATTTGCAAACGACTGTAAATAACAAATCATCTGTGAAGCAGTATGACAGAAACAGTCGCAGAAATCGAAGACATGTGGTTACACGTCGTTTAAGCCCATTTACTGCACATCTTTACAATCCCGGTAATGCAAAACAAGTCTAGACAGACAAACATGGCGCCTACATAACAAAACGGAAAAGAAAAACAGAATATCTCATAAATCACAAATCGAAACCCATTTCAGCACAACCCATTCCAATTGCGGGCAAAAACGACAAACACTTACCGTTGAAATACCGGCCTTCAATTTGAAATCCCAGTCTTACCGAGTTGAGCGGAAAAAGTAGATTGCGTGGACTTTCGCAAATGTTTGATGTTTCAGTTATTTATAGAACGATAACTACGAGTGACGTTTGCTCACACAAAAGTAAAGCAACCCGTCTGAATGTACACACGTTCGCTGCGGTTTTGACTGAGCGAATAGCAGTTGCTAGGCTTATCACGACGTGTGTAGAAACTGCAGATAAAAAACCTCAAAATTTAATTAGAAAGTAAAAATCTGCCTGACCACAGAGAATTCTGCAAATTTGTTTTCCTGCTTTTTGTTTTCTGTGTGTGGTGAAAGGAAGTTTTTGGCTTTAATAAATATTTGAGCTTACTTTTATTTTATCTCATCTTATGCGATGAAGATGAAATATATAACTACCTGATAAAATACCAATTGCTTGAAGTTCCACTTAGGTTGTGTGACATAAGCAACAAATTTACCGTCAATCAGTCTTGACGTACCCTGGTTAGGGATGGGAAAAAAGGGCAACTATCTTCATTTTCGCATTACTGTGAATAGAGTTACAATTCGTTTAATAACGAGATGTCAGAGGCTCTGCTTCAACTGACAGTTTAAAGTGTTGGCAAATTTTTCTGCCCTATAATGTACCATTTTTCGAAGCCATTGGGTAAAAGCAACAGAGGACGGCCTAGGATAAGGTGACACACACAGGTGGAGAAGGACCTTAACCAACTTGGAGTGCGGAACTAGAGGCAGCTCGCAAAAGATCTTTCTGGCTGAATAGGCATGTTGGTTGAGGTCCAGGTCCACTCTGGGCTGTAGCGCCACAACAAGAAGAAGAAGAACAGGTACCTTGCATTCCGGGTAAAACATTACAAAGAATTTATCAGGTATACCCGTATGAAGTGAGCGTCAAGCTACAAATGCCTCGATAGGGAACATTAGTTGTGAACGAGCTCTTATTTTTTTTTTTTTTTTTTGTAGTGAACGAGCCCTTATTCTTTTTTGTTTGTTTGCTTTGACATCTGTGAAAAATATTTAGTATACAGCAAGTCATTGAACAGACAACATCATATTCCGGGTAAAATATTATTAGGACGCAAAATTAAGTTTAACAACACTTGCTGTTTTCTGCCTGCTGCAATTGAACTTATTATCTCTGGACAATCATTTGACTGTCATTTGACATTTGACAATCATTTGACTGGATTTATGAATCACTCGATTTACGATCACATCCGCCACTTCTGAGTGCCAATGGAAACACTGGAGGAACCTAAGACCATTTGGTGCACTGGCGGCTACCAGACGTTGCTTTTTATACATCGTGACCGTTTCATGCCATTTTCCTGATGAGAGAGAATTTTCCACGCCACCTATTGTGGCCGCCGTGGGGTAGTGGTAGTAGAGTGCGACGCTCACACGCCGAAGGGCCTAGGTTCGATTCCCGGCTGAACCCCTCGAATTTTTCACGGCACCACCTCTTTCGAGCTGCTGACAACCCTCAAAGAGTTATAACTGTCTAAGAAAGCTTCTCAAACTTCGCCGTTCGGAGTCGGCAAAAAACTGAAGGTCCCTCCACTCGTGAGAAAGCAATAGAGCGCAAAACACGAGTAGTTGATGAGCAAGCTAGGCCCTGGGCCCCCATGTGGACTGTCGCGCCAGCTATTATTATTAGTATCGTCCTGTCACCGCTCCTACTGTAAGATTCTTGCTTCAGGTAATGCGACTGGATTTCTAAGTCGCATGATTCAAAAGCAAAATCCGTAACACTATTTTTAGTGTCAACGGAAACACTGATAGACAAAAGACCATCTTGTGGCGGGATGGCGGCTAATAGACCCAGGTTTTGAGAAAGCCTGACAGCTTGACCAGATAATGGTGCCACGGGAGGTCAGGAGCCCCTGGAACTTCGGTTCCAGCCTGACCGAGCGGTAGGCCCCCTTGTGGAAGTATCATGGTGGCTGTGGTTTACCACCTAATATCGCGGGTAGAGTCGAGGATAGTGAACTGTGCGGAATTGTCTAGTTTTTGTTCACCCTGGGCTAGGCAAGGCGGTGAGGGGACTATTCCGGCTCAGTGTGAAGATGCATTCTCAACCGGGCGCTGCGACCCAGAGAGCGGAAGAGGTTTTAGGAAGGCCTCGCATCAAACCAAGGTGGGGGGATCTCCAGCATGATTTGGTACTTGGGTAACTAAGGCGTTTGGTCTTGCGTTAACTACGACTCTTGGGAAAATGAACCCCGTGATATAAGCCGTCAGGGCAGCTGATCAAGTAAAACCAATTCCCACATCTGTACGCTTATATAATCGAAATGGTGTTCAGCTTTCCATTCAGGTTGCTTCCGTGTTACTTAGCTCCAAGCATGTCAAGTTATTCAGACTGAAACTTAACTTCCTGCTGGTTACTGAAAAAGTATGAGATCGTGAAAATCAAAAGAATATTTTCGCTTAGCGGTCTGATAATGAATTCTAATATAAATGGCCGTCTGATGTGAAAGAGGTACACAGTATAAACAACACATAGTATAAGAATAATTAGACCCTTGGGGTCTAATCGCCAACTTTCGTGCGACGATATCGTAGCAAAAAAAAGCGATATCGACAAAACGATATCATTTTGGTTGCTTCATGAACTCTCAAAACTGCCAATCGCTATGGTCCTGACGATCGGTTTTTGACGATAGCTATTTCACAAACATGAATGTATATCCAAAATTATTTAAAAAAATATTCCTGAAATCAAAACTTCATGAAATTTATGAGCACCACTCGCAACGCCCTTCGTTTAATTGCAATGTGTACACACGCAACAAAACGATGAAAACTATCAGGGAGTCGTTAGTCATTGTTTTGTTGCGTGTGTACAATTATGACAAGAGATATGTTGCGTTCAGTAGCGCTCAAACTGTGTATAATATAGATCGTATACGAGACGATAGTGACTGGCTGGTCTGTTTTTTTTTTTTTGGAGGTTGGGATCAACTACACTGGAGTACTCAGACTCAAATACTGGTCCATTGTACTACCAGGCAGTAACCTTCATTTAATGTAATTTCTTGGTTTTCCGAAGAAAAGCCACGATGCGCTTCTGTGATATAGAACTTAGGTTTTCAGTTCCCACCACATCAGCGCCAAATAACCGCCACCTGATACTAGCGAAAGCAGGACACTGACAGAGAAAGTGCTCTGAAGTGTCTTCACCTTCTCCACAGGCGTTGCAGAGTGTGAAATCACTAAGCCCAAGCCGACCCAGGTGCATAGCGAAGGTAAAGTGTCCCTTAATACGCCAACAAGTCTTCTGCACTCGTTTCTGTCTAGAGATAGCAGAAAAGAAGCGGATTTTTTGCAGACGTTTGGAAGCATACTCTTGGTCACCCTGCATCGTGGAGAGTCACGCCATCTCTGGTTGTGCTGTAGGGAGACCCAACCATCGACGGAGGCCCTGACCAGGGACGCGGGTAATCCCAAGGTGGGTTCGGGTCCTACGAATGCGTCTGATGAACCTAGCCTAGCTAGTTCATCGGCAGTTTCGTTTCCCAGGATCCCGTGATGACCAGGGACCCAGACAAGTCTTAGCGAATTCAGCCTGCCGACCGAATTAAGGGAAGACTTGCATTCTTGCACTATCTTGGAAGTGGTTAAAAGGTTGAGTAAGGCCTTGAGCACAGCTTGACTGTCGCTGCAGACACAGATACTTCTTCCCTTCCACCTATTCTTCACAATGTAGTTGGGGGCCATTAGGATCGCGAAGGGTTCCGCCTGGAAGACCGACGCGAAGTTTCCTAAGGAAGCGTGAAGTCTAATGTTGTCGTTTTCCACTAAGGCCCCAGCTCCAGAACCCTCCGTTGTCTTGGAGCCGTCCGTGAAAATCCGACTACATTCCTTTCCCGGTTCAGTTTCTGGCCACAGCCAGTCCAGGACACGTACAAAGTCTACTTTGTAAAAGCGTCGCAACTGTATTATTGGCGACCTCGCATCAGACGGCATGTCCATAAGAGTAGTATCATAGGAGACGAGGTGTGCGAGGTCATCAAAGCTCCAGTGCGAGTGGAACCAAAGACCATTCCTTTTTAGTCGAGAGATGGCCTTGAGTGCGGACTGACTGGTCTTAGCCAAAGAACAAAGCTGCTTATATATAAACAGCTCATAAGACCAGTAATCACTTACGGGTTCCCAGTTTGGTTTACTATAAACCCAACAGCTATGAAAAAAATCTGCTTGTTTGAGAGGAAGATTCTCCGGATGTGTACGGAACAGTACCGAATTCCATCGAGCATTAAGTATATCCCCAATGAACAAATTTACCAGGAGACAAGGGTCACCCCGCTGGACCAATATACCCTACAGCTAGCTAGGAATTTTTTTTGTTCCATCAATGACCATCCGAACCCGGAGATACAGGACATTTTAGAACAGCCTATGGAGCGCAGTCACCGATACCTGCATGTGAGAGCAATTTCAGATTCGAGATTCCAGGAAATTTTCAACCCAGCTGCAACATTTTATGCAAAGAACACCTCGGGGCACTACCGAGGTTAAGTCTTGAATAAAATTTGTATACCCTTTACCACCAAAACAATAAACCGTCAGATATATATTCATTCATATGTATTTAAGCCTCCACCAAACATACATAATTAGCACGTCAAATATATTATAATTGTTATAATAGTTTTAAGACAATTGAAATACGTTGGACCCCTTTTGTTGAGTCTACACTTTCTTTAACTTAGATATAAATCTAGCTGTAAATCATATTGTAAATAGTACGACATCTTAAAAATAAAGCTAATTGAATTGAATTGATAGTAACTGGTTTATGTGATGCAAATTATCGGCGATATCGTTTTTGATCGTCAGGACGATAGTCGTTCGAAAAGTGATTACAGCCCCCGACCGAACTCAAAAAAGCTCAATTGCAATTTATTCTAAGAAAGACAGAAAAAACGTTTTACTCGTATAAAGGTGCGCTTAAGAAACATTGCAACATCAACCAATGTGCAGAACTTCTCAAAGACCTATCGATTTAGATTTACAGGCTCAGAAATCGAGATACGTTTAACAACCAATTGCCACACTTTGGCCGTAATGTGTGTATTTGGATTAACGTGATCACCTGCCGTTAAGGCTTAATACCACGGGGTCCATACACCCATAGTCAGGAGAACACTGACTAACGCCTTGGGGATCCCAAGTACCAATCCGAGTTCTTGTCTTAAGGGACAGTCTCTCCTCCTTGGATTTTCTAGGAACGAGGCCTTTCGAACACCTCTGCTGTTCTTTGGGTCACAGCACCCGGTTGGATGCAACTCCACATCGAATCAGAAGTATATTCCCGTAACCATCTGGCCCTATCCGACCCAGGTGACTGGGGCAGATCAGATCATATAGCACGGTTAACTACTTCCAATTCTCCCCGCGATTTGGGTATAAACCACAGCCACCACGATACTCCCACAAGGGGGCCAACCGCACGGTCAGGCTGAAACTAAGTTTCAGGGGCTCCTGACCTCCCGTGGTACCAGAATATAGCTTCCGGTCAAGCTTCGCAACCATGTTGCTCTCGGTAGGATTCATTAACATCCAGGACGGATGACCTTATATTCCTACTCTAACCTAACTATGAGCTGCCATGAGAGCAGCCGTTCTAGCACTTCGTCTGCTGAAAACTTTCCTAGCAAAACCCCTGTACTCTGTCTAGTCTGGAGAACCAGGCTGACATCGTATGTCCCATCAGTGCAAGATATGTTCATAGCTCCAAGGTCCCGAATGTCATCATAAAGAGGACATTGACACAACACGTGCAACCAATCCTCAGAGCTATATCCGAACAAGCAGGTCTCTGAGTCGCTTATGGACCGCTTGAACAAGAACGAGTTCAAGGAACCATGTCCAGTAAGCAAGTAGCTCAGATGCATGCTTAAGTTAAGACCCTCAATGGACTTAACGAGTGACACATCGCGAAGGAAGCTATATGTCACCCTGCCATTTTCACAGTTTTCCCATCTATCCTGCCATTTTTGTCTGAGCAGCTGATCTAGGAGGTCTTTGCGCTCATTAAGAGCTAGTCCCTCCAAGCCGCTAGAGTAGATTCTTCCAGCACTTGGTACTGGAATGCCTCTCTTTAAGGCGAAAAGGATACTTCTTCTGATAATCTCCAGGTCAAGTGGCAGTACACCCATGAGCACCTGAGGAGCCTCCGTAGAGACAGTATGGCAAACTGGAAAACACGCCAGAAGGCCAACCCTCTGACATGACTGAATTCATCACTTTGGCCGTAATGCAGGAAAGACTTGCTTTCTTTGCAAATATAGAGAATGCGATAAACATCAAGCTGGACAACTTCACAACCATCCAGTTTGGCTTAGCCAAGTGAGGCTCCCAAATGTTTTGCTTATTTTTCAAAGGGACACTTACGTGTACTTCAATCAACAAATTTTGCAAAGTTAGCCTTGAGTCATCAAAAGAGCAAACGGAAATTCAGAAAGAACACACTCAAAGCCCAGGAAAGGTTTGATAACTGATGCATTCAACGACCGTGTACATCAAATCTTATTCTCATTGCAGTATGTTTCACTGCCAGAAATATAAAAGCGCTTGTACTTCTTCAAACTACAAGTAAAGTCCCGAACACAGTCGGGAACCTCCCATTAAACAAATCTTAATGGAGTAAGATACTATTATGGACCTACAACTGAACGTTCCTCTTCGATTCAGATAATAACTCTCCATGTGCCCGTGCAGGTCAATCCAATTAAGTCGCTAAGACCACGAGTGTCAAGCCGAGGATTATTGTCATACATCCAAATCGATTCGATCTAGAAAATCCAAATGGGATCAGTAGCCCCGAGGATCTCTTTTCAGTCGCGCAGGGAATTTGTTCACTCTTTGAATTACGATCTGAGACAGATCCCATAATTTATTGCTACCTGCAGTACATCAATTCCGAATTTGAATATTGCCTCTTGTTGATTTCCGTTCAGAGTTTTTGGGACGGCTTTGTGGGATCGCCTCGAGCCCGAAATGTATTCACCATTCTAATTGGGGCTCCAAAAAAACCCGAATACACACAAACGCATACACGGCTTTTCACAAAATATGATGGGAACCGGTCTAATGAGCTCCCTACCGGTATTTGTTTACCGTAAATTTGAGGCGCTGGGGAATGAGATACAAAAACATCTTCATGTCTCATTATCTTCTTCACTTCTCATATCTGCATATCAAATCGGCGAGCAACAGCTGAAGAATTTCGCATGCAAACAACCTCGCCACCCGCACGCATAGCGGTGTCACACAGCATTTGAGCCGCCGTCGAGCACCTCGAGAAGAAGTTCAAGTTTAAGGTTAAGTCTCCACAGAGTGGGACGGAAGGCGTGCATCGGGCCAGCGTGAAGGCAGAAGACTTAATGACGTAAATTCCAGTGCCACGATCGTAAGGCGATCGGTGTGCACCGAATGTGTGCTTAAGATATTTTGAACCCGTTTCACGCTGAAGCAGTCAGAGAGTCGGTGCTGGCCGCGGTTTCCGGACGTCTGCCGCGCCGATGCTCTAGTAGCAAGGGGAGTTATTTTGGACCAACGCTTGTCGCTGTTGTTCGCATTGGTGATTATGTTGGAGCGCTGGTGGTGGCATCTAGCATCCGCACACGCCAACCGGTTGGACAATAATGAACTTCTCTCCGCGGACATGGCGGACAGAACTGCGTGGAGAGAATTTAATTGTTCCTCGCCGCGTATGTTGTGCATCTCTTGTTATGTGAAATGCTACGTTTCAGCATGTTGTTTAGCTGATCACCGGGCGGCGGGAAAGCTGTTCCGACGGGGAGAGCGTGTTGGGAGAGATCTACTTTGGTTGGAATTTTTTCGCCGGACCACGGAAAATGAATGGAAAATGCCTCCAACGAACAGTCCATCTCGGTCAGTTGTTGTCTGAAGATTCTCGAAAGCTTGTTTTATGGTTAGACAACGCGCGGCCAGCTACTTGGGTAATTATATGCCTAAGTGGGTTAACGCTCGGACTTTACTGCAAGTGACCGGGAAGACTAAACGAAGGCATTCGAGATGTTTATCTGCATCTTTCCGTGTCCACAAGCATAGATTCACCTGCATTTCAGCGTGCGGCACTTGTTCGGTCGAAGATTGCGAGTCGCCACGGGGATAAGGGTTAACGCGCAGGCATTACAAAACAGGTGCAGACACATCTTCCGATGAGATTTCTATTCTTTTGGGTGGCAAGAGGCGAGGAAGCTGCACCTGACTGCGGTGCCATTCGTGATAACTGTGTTAAGCTGACTTCGCATTAAAATTCCATTCAGTGACACGTTCCATCTCGTTGGGCAGGTTGTTGTCGGCCATGAGCGTTAAAGCCATCAATTGAGTGTCTGAACAGATCATCAGTGGACTGTGGTGGTTTGGGTAATCAAGTGCTTCTTATAGAATAGATGTCAAGCGAGAGAAAATAGATTGTCACTGATTGCAAGCAACGGTAAGGTGTTCGGTTGGCTGTTGTCATTAGCGAAGCAATTTAAACCCGGAGTATGGGGGAATTTGAATAAACAATTGCAATTCGCTGATAAGTGGAGAGAATTGTATAAGGAAAGGATTTGTTCGATTTGTCGTGTAACTTACATAGATGATAGCTGTCATGTTCTTCTAGAGTCTCACATATCTTGTAACGCTACTTTTCTGTGTTTCTGTAGGAAGACGTTTTTGCGGTAATTAGCACTTTTTTTGTCGGTTAGGGGGACTCAAACAAATTAAACACAGTAAATGTCTTGGAAGATGTGAGACGCAACTTTGAAACAAAGATACAGGGACTGAATAGAGCCATGTAAAATAACATTTGGTTTGTAGTATGCAAGCGACGTGTGTACGTGTGTACTTTTGGAGCAGTTGCGGCAGTCCTCGAGGTCTGGCCAGCCACTTTCTTGTGTTGAGTTTTAGGTTAAAGGATGCAGAATATAAGCTTCTGACAGAGTTAGGTTATTTCGGAAGAATGATACCTTGAAATATGGACTTTTGGCAATAAAGAAAAAAATGTCAAATATGCTACAAGATCATATCATTAAAAAATACCCAAATAAATATTTCAATAAGTATTCCGAAAGCAAGCGCCGAGTACAGAAGTGTAGATGAAAAATAAAAGTCAATAAATTAATTCTTGCACCACACACTGTGCCATTATGACATAAATAGTTCTATCTCGTTCTGGCTTAGAAAAGTGCAATCCAAATGATCAGTTCAACGACCCGAAGTCTCCAAAGTTTGCATTTTTGATAAAGATACGTTGACATTCTCGGGCAGCGGCGACAGACAGACAGACAGTATTAATTGCAACAGTTGAATTTTATTTTAAATTTTCCTTGACTACACTACGAAACGCGTCTAGGACAGAGTAAAGTGACAAAAACTCAAAACTCAATGGTGCTCCCAAATCATCGATTGATAGATATACTCTTTTCTGGCCTAGTCGCAATTGAAAAAAATGTAAAACCCAAGTCGACATCTCTCGCCTTCAACTCGCACGGCACCCAATTTCCTTAATAATAATTGTTGGCGCTACAGTCCGTAGGGGGACCAGGGCCTAGCTTGCTCATCAACTACTCGTGTTGTGCGCGCTACTGTTCTCTCACGAGTAGAAGGGACCTATAGTTTTTTGCCAACTCCGAACGGTGAAACTTGAGAAGCTTTCTTAGACAGTATTACTATTTGAGTGTTGTCAAAAAATTCGAGGTGTTCAGCCGGGAATCGAACCTAGACCCTTCGGCGTGTGAGCGTCGCACTCTACTCACTACGCCACAGCGGCAACAAGAAAAAAATATGGAATGGAAATATGGAAATTGTGGGAGTTTTTTTTTTTAAATGAGCTCAGATACATACATAGCTCCTTAATGAGATTTAATTTGGAGATTCTCTTTTGTTGGACTTGTTTCCATAAACGCGCAAATCTGGTTCCCTCATTCCTCGTCAATTATAACAACAATCATGGAATGTGCCAAGCAGTTTGTTGAATATATTTTGTTCCAAAACTGGTCTCATTAAAGCGTGTTGACACGAGCTTAATGTGCTAAAACTTTTAAACTCAACTTCTTGATTATGAACTGAGGACATTTCAATTCATCAATTCAGTCAATTTGTTTTTGAAATATATTTTCTCCCAGAATATATTGCTTTTGATGTCGTGTCATAATAAACTTTAGTTTAACGGCCAAGCAAGTGGAAGAATTAAGTTTTATATGTTTCAAAAGAAGGCTTCTTTTGTTTGTACTGGCACAGTGCTTCGTTAAGCCCGGGAGCCTCCGAAATTTTGCTGGGTCGTTGGCCGTCGTGGCGTAGTGGGTAGAGAGCGACGCTCACACGCCGAAGGGTGTAGGTTCGATTCCCAGATCAACACCAATTTTTCGAATTTTTCACATCACCACCTTTTTCGAGCTGCTGACAACACTCAAAGAGTAATAACTGCTTCTCAAATTTCGCCGTTCGGAGTCGGCAAAAAACTGTAGGTCCCTTCTACTCGTGAGAGAACAGTAGCGCGCACAACACGAGTAGTTGATGAGCAAGCTAGGCCCTAGTCCCCCTTTGGACTGTAGCGCCAACAATTATTATTATTATATACATATCGTAAGTCGACCGAGCGTGACTAAAAAATCTATTTCCGTATTGAGTTAAGACGCCAAATATTTTGCATAAGCTAGACAGACGAAAGAAGTTTTTATATTCAAACGACTGCTGAAAATTAAAGATTTTGCTTTGTATCATACTTCAAATGGCATAAAATCAACAAAATCTGTGGTCCACAGGACGAAACACAGGCATTGACTTTAATGCCGAGTGTTTCCAGGTTCAAGAATACGCGTTTGTTCTTTTCTTCTTTTTCTTGTGGTGCTACAGTGCGTGGTAGACCTGGGCCCCAACCAACATGCCTCTCCAGCCAACATGCCACGATATTTCGCTACCTGCCTGCAATTGCGCACTCCTTCTCCACTTGTGTGCTCCATTTTAGTCGTTCTCTGTTGCGTTCTCCCAATGGCTCAGATTCGAAGACTTTTCGGGTCGGAGCAGTGGTGTCCATAGACTCTACTTGGCCTAGCCATCTCTAGCGTTGTATCCGAATATGCTTGATCAGGCACATGTTGCTATACAGCCCATAGAGTTCGCCGTTAAATCTTCTCCGCGCAAACAACGCAAACAAAAATGACACTCAAAACTTTTCTATCGAAAAGACTAAGGTCTTCCTCAACCTTGTTGTTTTCTATTAACCCTTTCAACCATATAACCGTAACACGGCAATTCTACTTAATGAATTGAAGCTGCGAGAAAACAGTCAAAAATTCAAACAACACGCTTCAAAGTGATTTCGCAGCGTAACATGTGGCCGCCGTGGCGCAGTGGGCAGTGTTGCGATACTCACAAGCCAAAGGGCCAGTTTTAATTCCCGGACTGAACACCTCATATTTTTCACGTCACCACCTCTTTTGAGCTGCTGACAAGACCCAAAGAGTAATAAATGTCTTTGAAAGAAGCTTCTTAGTCTTCGCCGAACTAAATCGCCAGTAGGGCCCTTCTACTCGTGAGAGAACAGCAGCGCTTACAACACGAGTAGTTGATGAGGCACTGGTCCTCTTGTAGGCTGTCGCGCCACGCCACCCAATATGCGAGGTCTGTTTGAATTTCTCGGTTTACCTACATTCGATTATCAATTTTAAATACACAACATCAATCTCAATGTGCTAGCACCCTGCACATTGTCCCTTTCAACAACCACAGTTGGAATATAACAGAACTTCGGCTCGGAGAGACATCAAAGATACCTCGAAAGGGCCTTGAATTTGATCACTTGAAGAACCACAATAGGGGACGTGGACACAAAACCTAGGAATGAGGAATTTGAAGAGAGCTGGGGAAATTCGTTATTTAAGACAGGGCTGCAAAGAACGGCAATTTCAGTTCTCCCTCCTGTTCATGATAAACTTATAAATTGCAAAATTAAAGTCAATCTGAAAGTGACGCTTCCAAAAAATATTCCTAGCTACCAAGCTACACACAAACTGGTCAGCCGCATTAATTGAAATCAACATAAAATAAATTTCAACTTGGTTCTGGTCTGTTACTTCTGCCATATTGCATCATTCAAGGTCAATCACTAGACGGCATTAGCTTAATCAGATTGAGTGTATTCATTTCATTTCACTCTCCGAATTCCGTAGTGTCGTCTGTTTCAGACATTATTCAATCCAAGCCCATACCAATTCATCAAGACCGGCGTCCACTTATTGTCGAAATTAACAGTCAGCTCAGCTAACGAGTCAGCAGTGCGTAACTCCATAAAGAGGCGAAAATATTTCGAGAAACACATGTGAACACCCGCAGATACAGAATTCGTAGCCATCGCCAGCGCAAATTATTCTCCTCATGCATACGTTAAAATTGTCGCAGAACAACCTTCGCGAAGTGTCAAGCCACAATTAAAATAGAGTATCCATCGACATACAGAACTCCATCCGTCCACCGGCCGGCAAATAGTTTTTGTTTGGCTTAGCCGCGCGAATTCGGCTGTGTGTGGCAACGCGTCAGCAGCTCACCAAGCAGTTCTCAATCTTCTTCGGATCGCTAAGTCGACGTTTGCGTTGCTTGCTGCTTTATCTTGTTCTCCCTTTGTGTGGCTGTGCGGCATCTTCTAGCTCTCGTTTTCGGTGCCTGAATTCGCACACAATCGCAAGGCGGGCAATTAACTTCCATTGAAATGCGAAATTTAACACAATGATGTCATCTGTGCAATGTACACCCCTCCATCGCTGTCACACTGACATTCGACTATCGCCCGCTTCAAATTCTAACGATCTAACGATCACTGGCTGATTTCGAGTGCCTCTGACGCGGGTAATTAAGACTCTCAGCGCCGGAGACGGGGAAGTAACAACGTGAAGCTGCTATTAATTCATGGATCCCTGACTCTGAGCTTGATAGCCTCCATTTATGTTGACTGACGTCATTGTCTAAGCCCGCTACACATTCGGATTGTGGAATAGTGCGACTGAGGAAGCAAGCGAGTATACCTGTGTCAAGTGACGTGATGCCGCGGCGCGAAGAGACCCTGGTGGCTAAATATATACATGTTGCAGGTAGAATTCTGAATAGTCCCCGATGGAAACACATAGATGCGATAATTTATTACAAGCGTGCTCTTTTGGCGGCCAACCAACAGTTCGAGGATTGCTGGGGCAGCTTCGAATCAAGATTAGGGTCAACACCTCTGATCGCTGGCCAGCAAGCCTATGGCGATTCGACTCCAAAATACTGATGAATCAGTAAAGACGCACGCAGGGAAAGTTTAGATGAGCTATTTTTAGCTCTTTACGTTATGGTTTGATAAGGCAGTGTTGACGGATATTCAAAGCGATTTTTAAGTCATCGTTATCAGTTGTTCTCAAAGAAGGTGTTGCTAAACAAACGATGTTTGCTGTGAGTCATTTTTTCTTCGAGATTATGGATCTTGACGCTTGATGTGCTGAGGGAGTCATTTCGGTTCGGTGTGATGGAAGGAAAGACATTGGTGGCGGATGAGAAGAGTTTTGAATTTTAAGTTTTATCTAAAAAGCTGTTTGCTGATCATGATAAGAACATTCAGGGAAGGCGGGTTTCAATTAGATTTCAACTCGATTTCTATGGGTTTGGCATGTATGCACAAGAAACAAAAGATATTTCTATGACACCCAATGCTTTTCAAATTAAAATCAATTGTTGAAAATCATCTGATCCAACAATGAACGCACAGGTTGGCAGCATCTTGCAAACAGAAAGTTGTCTCTGCTGCGCAGCTGAAGGTTGAGGGTTTCTGCTCATCCTCCTTGAACCATATGCTTGATTTTGAAAAAGCAATATAAAATTGTTTTCTTCTTCTTCTTCTTGTAGCGCTACAATCCTGGACCTTAACCTCCCTTAACCTTATCTCTCCAGCCAGCACGATCTTTCGTCGCCAGCTGCCTCCAATTACGAACTCAAAGTTGGTTGAGGTCCTTTAACACTTGTGTGCTCCACCTTAGCCTAGGCCGTCCTCTATTGCGTTTTTCCAATGGCTCGAAAACTTTTCGGGCCGGAGCAATGGTGACCATCGGCTCTATAGAGTTTAGCCATTTTAAGCGTTGTATCCGAAGTCGATTGACAAAGCGTATGCCGCTGTACAGCCCATAGAGTTCGTCATTATATCTTCTCTTCCAGATGCCATCAACGCAAACAGGACTAAAAATCGCACGCAAAACTTTTCTCAGTAAAATATTAAGGGTTTCCTAAGCAGCTTTTAGTAAAACCCAGGTTACAGCGCCATAAAGTAGGACTGGGATGATTAAGCTGTCATAAAGCAAGAATGTCGCACTCTACCCACTACGCCACGGCGAGTTTGTTAGGAATACCAAAACTAGACATGACACTGTACAGCTCGTTTCACTGTCATATGCGGTCTTGAAATCAACGAATAGGTTTTTCTTTTGAAATCTACCATAAAGTGAAGATCGGGTCTATTGCAAACTTCCCTGGCCTGAGTTCACAACCAAACTGATGGGGACAAAAGGGCCTAAGGTCATGAAAAGTCAAAATTCAGCCGTATCCCACATCCCAAAAGATTCCGAAACTTCACCTGCATTTATCTTGATATCCCCCTTTAAACATTTCCTTGAAGAAGAATCTTCGTATACAGGATTGCGGAACGATTTTTGCTATTGTAAACATTTTAGCCAAATCAAAGCCCTGGAGTTGTAGGTAAATACAAACGTTTTCAAGTCTTCTGATTTTAAAGTGGATGCCACATCGACTTTCAGGTTCATTGGCCACTCAAAATAATTTCTCCTTTTGCGAGTTTTCATTAGACCAAAGAAGCTAATCATAAAATCAGCGAAGTATGAAGAATTTTTATGACAGCTGAACTTATTTTTAACTCTAACAGTTTGTCGACCAAAAAAATACAATCCCCAGACAAGTCAACACAAATTGATTCAATTCTCAAAATACAGTCACCAGAAGTACACAATGTCACACTGTGATAAGCCATCAAATTGCCATGACATCATCCACAATATCCCATCTAAGAAGTCATCTAATCATGCACAGTTTCACTGGAACTGCGTGCTATGTCAAATGAGTCAATCGGCCACTCAAGCGGCCTGGCCGGTTGGTATAAAATTCCACTCCCCATCGCATCGCAAGTGTTCATCGCCACCACGCCAAAAGAGGAATCGGATTATTCTCAGAAAATTAAACGAGTCCAACTTCTGGCATTCAAATGAAGATTGGATCGAAATATGACGTTTTGAGTTCTCGTTTCTTGCGCCACTAGTTGAGATCATTCAGTGTTTGGCACTACTTCCGGACTCGATTTTCTGTTTTATCAAACGCCTTGCGACCAAGGTTGAAACCGTTGCTGTGATAAGCTGCCTTTTTCATCATTTTCCAAAACACCACCATCACACCCATAAAGCTCGGTTAGCAATTGAATAACCGTCTGAAGGTCACGGCTTGAAAGAGAGAAGAATCGGAATTAATTGTGCCACCTAATGCATGCCGACGAGGACAGCAGACAGTCGACAGTCTTGAGATATCCGACGCCTGGAAATGCAATTAGGTCAACGCGGTGTTCGTGATCGCAGCCATGTGTGGGCAACCACGTGAACAATGCGGTATCATCATCGCTCTCAGCTTTCCTCAGCGTACTCTCGTCGAGCACCAAGAGATGAAACAACTTCTCGTTTCATTCCCTTTTATCGGATCATTCGCCGAAGACACACCCAACATTCCGAAATTACAGTGATCATTCATTTAAGCCTCGAATCTCGTTTGATTTTGGACGGTGCCAGCGTCTCCACCATGTATTCTCTCAATTCATGTGACACGCTTCGTTCGAGGCGAAAACGAAAAAAAAAAATAAAACAACAAAACGAGCCTTTACAAAGTGTGTAGCAGGAGAATGGATTCTTTCTTTCTCTCCTGCATTCTTTCACAAGAAGAGGAACAAATCGAAACACCCGGTCGATGATTTGAAATCAAGAGCAGCAGGGGAAACCTGAAAGAGTGAATGGTGTTGTCAAGAAACCACGCACATAGCTGTGGAACGCGTTCAAAGGTGCCGGACAGGAGTCACAGTGCGACCAAACGCGAATGAAAGTCATTCAATAACACGGGAAGTGGAACACTGCTGTTGCCAGTGGAACGTGTTTGAATGGAAAACCATTCTGTCAAACGTCACGTTGGGATTGAAATGAAACGTTTGCGGTAATGAATTATTGACCCAATCTGAGCTCAGGATCGGGGACATTTTTTTTACACATTTCTGGTGCGCCGTGCCTGTGTGGACGTTTAACAGGGTGTAAGTAAATGAAATGGTGGATGCTGCGTCAAATGATGGTGGATATTTTAACAACTGACTTTTTATAAATTGATCTACATTTCGCTAGACTGCGCAGAACGGTGTAACGGCATACACTCTGAAAAATGCGATTGACAATACAAGAAAGAAACAGAGTCAGCCATCCCATGCGCGGAGCTTCAAGGCTTTGATAACCCGAACCGCATTTCATTGAACGTCTCCACAGTTGCCGGTCCGCCCTGCGGTTCTTTCATTTAAATATTGACTCGTTCGACATATTTCTTCTCCACTCCGCCGACCTACGACGGAGAAATGCGGTTTCCATAGAAGGACTACCCTGATACCGATCCATCAACAAGATTTCAATGCAAAACTTGTGCGAGCGTCAATTTGTGCGCGTGAATTAAGCGCACCGAGGGCATGAAACCTTCCACTGCCACTGTTCGCTGTGGGTATCGCTATTCCCACTACACATACGTAGGCATCTGACGCCAGAAATTATGGCCAACTGTCGTCTGTCTGATTGCATTCATGAATGAGGAAGAAATTGCATAATACTGCAGCAATCGGCGGCAGCGGAGCGACACCAACGCACCGAGCCTAGGCCAATGCACTGCATGCACAGTGGAGAGGTCCGTTTCTTTGTTGTGATTCTGACTTGCCGCATATTGCCGTGCAATCAGTGTACGTTTGTTTCGAACGTAGCCATATCCCGCATGAATTACGATTCAGCCGCATGGTTTGGACGGTCAGTAAAATGAAATTAGGCGAATTCTCTGGTCTGTTGTCGTGGCGGTGGCAATAATTAGCATGCCGCAGCGAAGTCGCGGCTTGTTTTTGCCAACAGTTGGCGATCAGCTGAAGCCCACGCCGATCCATTGAAAGTAATTGATTTTTGTAACCCATTTTGGGACAAGTTTCACTGCAAGGGATCGACGTCAAACGTGGGACGGGAATATGTTGGACGTGGGGCGTTGTAGCAGAGCGGATGTAAGTCTGCGCAAACCGTTTAAAACTGAATTCCTTTATCAAACTTAAGATTCTCAGAACAACTCTCATGTAGACAAGTGTTTCCCGAATTTTTTTTTGGCTTACTCAGCTAAGCCTCTGAGTCATAATTTTTATATTGAACACAAATCAAACATAGGGCCTCGGAATTCAACCGAAACTCTGAACAAAAGCACGTTCAAAGATAACGAAATCCAAATCGGTGCTCTCCTTCAATCGCTCAACAAAGCTGTAGGAAGGAAGACGATGTGCCTGTAAGCCTCTGACGACCACGTAACCAAATATTTGCCAATAATATCTAAAGTCAGCCGTCTGTGCGGTACAGTGTCACTCATTGTCAATAGAGGGCAAGACTGCGCAAAAATATGCTTGCAAATCAAACAAAATGATTAGCATTCCCCGAGATAAGAAGTTAGAGTGGGAAACTTCATTACGGATCAGAGGCGCCTTAAAAAAAGGCAAAAAGGTGGTCTCACCGTCACATCTGCGTAGGTATAGATCAACTTTCTTAGCAACTCCCACACGCACACTCGCAGACACACTCGCCTCGTTTGGCAAGTTTTGAAGCTTAATTGCAATTTTTGTCTTTTCTCTTGCTTTTTGGTATTTCAACTACTTACCGACTGTTCGTCAATTGAAATCTATCGTATACTGTATTCAAGAAAGTGGGTCGATCCCGTGGTGTGCAAATTTGCAGTTCTTTTCATTCGTCTTTCTCCACCCGCATTTGAAATCGGTTTGCGTTTCTCTTTCGTTTCAAGTGAGAAAACGTTAAGTATCAATCAAAACACTTTAGATACGCACACTTTGAATAATTGTTGTCCGCTGCCGCGACGATCAACCGGATGACAATTTGGCTGAATTGACAATCTCTGTGATGAGACATTCACTGTACAATGCAAAGAATTGAGTGAGTCATTAAATGTGATGGATTCTGCGACACAAAGACGAAATGGCTGACGGACGGATTTGGAGCCGATGTATTGTTAAATAAATACGCGTTCAAAATAAAGAGACTTTATTGTATCAGCTGCTGGTGTCGAGGTTTGGTTGAAATGGGAACTGCCGTTGACCTTAAATGGAATTGTTGTTGAATCGATAGAATTTATTGGGTTCGCTCGATTTGGGTATACATAATTTCTTTGCGAAAACGCAGAGTTGCTATCGCAAGCTTTTTGCCCGGGAATAACCTGTAGATTGCATAATTCAAAGAAGCGATGTTTTCGTTGATTATTGAGAACCGCACGGGAGGAATGCAATAGCTTGCGAAGCGATAAGTTTAATGGGAAAAGTCGAAAAAAACGCAGTGATAAGTGGCGATATTTTAAGAAGTTATGTTATTCAATATTTATTTGGACGGATCTGATAATTTAAATTTTTGGAAATGTTCAATCTATTCATACGGAAATCGCGACGACAGAATCTTTTTACTAGAAACAGTTTCTTTATCTTTAAAACCAACAGTTTTCTTTTGCTTGATGGACACAATTATTTTAATAAATACCGAGCATTTCAAAGTTAGAACCGAATCTTCAACAGTTTAGTGCACTAAATACTATCAGCAGTCATAAAGACTTGGATGTCGTAAAGTCAAAAATAAAGATAAAATTAGAAGGAAAGATCATCATTATAATCGGCAGGAACGCTTTGGGGAATTATAAGAAAGGTTTAAGGCAAGCCTGGAATAGTGAATTTAAAACTAGCCCAAAATATGATTGATTCCTGATCTGTGGCAGTCGTTTTTGCTTATATATAAATCCATACGGGCGTGTGGATCTTGCGTGGATCTTACACTGGCTTCTGCAAAATCTTGCAGGGACACGAACATTTTTATAATAATAATAATTGTATGGTGCGACAGTGCACAAGGGACCAGGGCCTAGATAGCTCATCAACTACTCGTCTTGTGCGCGCTATTGTTAGCTCTCGAGTTGAAGGGACCTTCAATTTTTTGCCGACTTCGAACGGCGAAGTTTGAGAAGATTTCTTAGACAGTTATTACTCTTTGAGTGTTGTCAGCAGCTCGAAAGAGGTGGTGCCGTGATGAATTCGAGGTGTTCAGCCGAGAATCGAATCTAACCCTTCTGCGTGTTAGTGTCGCACTATACACGCTACTCCATGGCGGCCACATTTGTATACCAGTATAAAGTGAGCGTCAATATACAAATGTCTCGATAGGGAACATTAGTTGTGAACGAGCCCTTATTTTTTTTTGTTTCTTTTCTATGACATCTGTGAAAAATATTTAGTATACATCAAGTCATTGAACAGACATCATATTTTTTCATCGTGTTAAAAATGTCGAATTTTGTACCAGAAAGTGATGATTTTCTGAAAGCATTAATTTGTTGTTTTCATTTGAAGAAAAGGGCTGTAGAGTCGCATCGAATGCTTTCCGAGGCATATGGTGATCATGCTCTATCAGAAGCAACATGCAAAAGATGGTTTCAACGGTTCAGAAATAATGACTGTGATGTAAGAAATGAAGAACGTGGAAGACCACCAAAGTAGTTTGAAGACGCCGAATCGCAAACGATATTGGATGAAGACGACACTTTAAGTCAAAAGCAAATGGCAGCAATGTTAAATGTAGCACAACAAGCAATTTCTGACCGTTTAAAAGCTATGGGAAAGATCCAAACGTGTGCAAAATGGGCGCCACATGAATTGAATGAAAGATAGATGGAAAACCGAATAAAACACTTGCGAAATTTTGCTTCAAAAACACGAAAGGAAATCGGTTTTGCATCGGATTGTTACTGGCGATGAAAAATGGATTTATTTTCAGAACCCTAAACGGAATCTGGGACAACCATAAACATCGACTGCAAGAGCAGATCGATTCGGCAAGAAGGCAATGCTGTATGCTTGGTGGCACTAGAAAGGTGTGCTGTACAATGAGCTCCTAAAACCTGGTGAAACCGTTAATACTGATCGCTACCGACAACAAATGATCAATTTGAACAATGCATTGATCGAGAAACGACCAGAATGGGCCAGAAGACACGACAAGGTAATTTTGTTCCATGACAATGCATTTGCACACAAAGCAAAACCGATTCAGGATACAATCAAAACACTTGGCTGGGAGCAGCTAAACCCACCCGCCGTATTCACCAGACTTGGCTCCTTCCGACTACCATTTGTTTTCATCGATGGGGCACGCATTGGCTGAGCAGCACTTTGATTCCTACGAGGAGGTCGAAAATTGGGTGTCTGATTGGTTTGCTTTAAAAGACGAACAATTTTATTGCCGTGGTATTCACAGATTGCCAGAAAGGTGGTCAAAATGTGTAGAAAACAATGGCCAATACTTTTAATAAAATGTTTTTACTTTCCCATTAATAATTAGTGTTTTATTTTTTTTTATACCGGTATATGTATGTACATGTCTATTATCCACTACTCAGCCAGGGTTTTATTTCTTCAGCAAGTACCAGTGTTGTCTATGATATTAGTCTCTTGCGAGTAGAGGGTGTCCACAAGCATCTACCACGAGCATTGCCCGAAGGCGACATTTTGACAAATTTAGAGTATTGTCAGAAACTCTTAATAAAGGTGCCCATCTTCAACCTAGCTCTAGCTAGGTTTCTCACTTGAAACGAAAGAGTCTAACTTTAAAAGAGGCTGACTTCCTCGTCTCTTGTCATCAGGGAATCCCAAAACAACGATATTGCCGATCGCTTTCAGTGTGCACCCTTAAAGAAATTTAATTTTTTTAGTCTGGGATTTGAGTCTGAAGGATGTCGCACTTTGCCAACTATGTCACGGCGGACGCACGAAAATTCTAACTTGCATTAACAATTAAATTAAGCATTGTTTAGCCATTTCTGTTACCACAACAGCATCGTACGGACGTAAGACCCAATTGTCTGATAGGCGTAAAATATTGTACTGTTGCTTCATAGGATTTTGTGTTAGCACATTAAGATCCTACTTGTATTGGAAGTGGAAATTAATTCATTTTCAAAAGATGGTGCCACCTGTCTTTTTTTTCTGATCTTGGAAACGATTACCTTCTTAATTGAAAAGGCATAACACTTGTCAGCAATAATAAGTGTGCATCAGCGACCATTTAGAACAAGTTGTTTTTTGCTTCTACGAATATGTTCAGATTGGATATTTGAGCGAAATTTTGAATTTCTGTTTTAATTGAAAGAAACGGGCAGCTAAAGTGATTGTAGAGGTTTATGGTGAATCTGCTCCCTTCGAAAATCATGCCGAGAGTACTTTCGACATAGCAGTGGTGATTTTAGCGTCGAAGACAAAAAAGCGTTTTGACTAGGCCAACAGGTTTGAAGATGAGGAATTGGGTGCAGTAAACGCAGAACTCGCAGAATCATTCGAAGTCACCATGTAGAAAAATTCAGTTTGCTTAAAGAAATTTGGATTTATTCAAAGCAAGGAGGATACCGGCCGAGTTGATGTTAAAAAGTAATTTTTCCTCTCGAAATTGCTCTTGAACGATTTTGAAAAAATGGATTTTTGTCACAGGATACTACGATAACCCCAAGGAGAAAAACTAGTATGCAGAGTCTGCAGAGTCTGCGGAGAAAAGCCATTTCATCATCGCATGCATCGACGCCAAAGAAAAACATCCACGGTTTAAAGATCATGTTCGGCATTTGTACAGGAAAGGGTTTATCATGAGCTGCCAGGCGAAACCATTGATGGGAAACGCGATTGTCTATAATGCGTTTGAGCTCTGCATTGGGTAAAAAGCCATGGGAAACAACCGAAAAGCATGACAAAGTGATTTTACAACATGAAAACGCTCAGCTCGGTGACTCTAGCGGTCAAAAACATCCTGGAATGGAAGATCTTAACCAACCCGCCGTATTCTTCAAACCATGCTCCTTCTATTGGCTTTTTCTATGGATGCAAAACGTTGTGTGGGTCACCGATTCGGATCTTTTGAAGAGATCTAAGAATGCCTTAATGATTGATTCGGTGCCAGAGGGGACAGCCGTTTTAGACATTTGGAAAACCAACAGATGGAAACAAGTAGTCTCTTTCAAAGGACACTACTTTGAGTGGCGTTTTTTTTACGTTTTTGCAATAAAACAAATGTTTGAACGCAAAAAACGGACCGAATTTATTGGTACACGTGTCCCGGACATACACCAGCCATATATTCATCGTTAATTGAATTAATTCAATCCAAGCAAACCTAAACACCTTCAGGAACTCATCAGAGTCCCCAGGCACGCTTCAACATTCGGATACCTCGATGTTTCCCAATCAACCAATTCCCATACTACCTTACAGCCTTCACTACATCACTCATATTTCCGCCCTCAAAATCAGAAAATCAAACATTAGCTTATAAGTGAGCCATAAAAGCTAATCTTCCGGGTGACGTGTCTAACCGACGCCACCAAATCAACCTTTGTCGCATTAGACGGCGTCATTGTGACCCCTCCCAAAAATGATTTCTTTTCCCATACATAACCTCACCAAACTAAAATAAATTGATTAATTTTCATTTTTGAGCGAAACCGCCATCTTTCCAAAAAGACATTCACATTCCCGAAGCGTTCGAAATCCTGCTCCGCAGAAGACGCCATTCAAATTTGCTCTCGTAGATACAGCATATACCCCTGGACTGTGACAGAAATTTCAATTAATCCTTACGCAACACACTGGACGCGGCGGCACATGAGCCGCAAAAGCCGGTTATCTGTATCTGTTTACACACGCATCTTTGATTATTTTTCGCTAGCCGGTTTAGTAGATATATAAATTAATTATTTCGTCTCTTGGCCAAGGTAGAAGGAATTTCTTGTTCTTCGTTCTTCTACCCGGCCATTCGTATCTGGCTCTTCTGGTCGTAAAACACAAAAGAGGTCTAGATACATAAACATTCACATTTTTTGCGAGCACAGACTTGTGTCCAAACGCGGACACCTCGATGGTGCAAAGGGAACAGGCGGACGTGTGTGCTTTATGTAGCCAACCTTTTCGTCAAAATCTAATAAAATAAGCAGAAAACAAAATGTTTAATTAAAGCATAACTTCTGCTGCATAGTGCCTTTGGTTTAGTTTTGCTGTCTGGTGGGGAAGGTGAACCGCGGTCCAAGAAGCGATGAATCAGCAAACAATGTCATTACTCTTGAAAATACGGCAGAAGGTGACACTGAAATTGTTTATTTTTAGTTGTGGAACACATCCAAATGGGACCCGTGCTTATGGTGTTTAAATAATTGGAAAGACGGTGATTACGTGTCGCGGTAGGGTGTACATTGGGTGTGTCCAGACACAATTGCTCATGGACGAGTGTGAGACAATGTTGCTAAGGTGTGTAGTTTTGATGTTGTGACAGATAATCTTAGGGTGCGTAGCACAGTTATCCTTTTTTGAAGAAAACGCATGGAAAACGACACTTCGCCTCTACCCTGGAGCAGTTTTCTGAACGTTTGCGAAGCTGATCGATTATCCTGTTCTTGGACGTGGATATCATCAGCAGGTTTTGGTGTTAGATGTCTTTGAACTCCTCCTCAATTGAGTAGAATTGCTGTTGAAAATATTTGACACACAATGCTTGAACTAATCGCTGTTTGTTTTATGCTTCACCACGACCGTGCAATTTGAAACAGTTCAATACTTCGTTTCTTCGGTGATACGATAACTTTATCTTCTAACCAATGAATCGATATGAGGTAATGAGCACTCTCAAGAGTTAAGCAGGCGGTAACCATTTTATTGGATGTTTAAAGAATTCGTTTCAAACTTTCGCTATGGTTTCTTGCTTTTCCAGAGCACTACCAGCTGATGCTGGTGGTGAAATCAGCGGCAGATTTGTAAAAAGAGCATGCGCGTGGCTTGTCTACATTGTGGATAGTCTCATTTGTTCTGTGTGCAACCTCGAAAGGGTTAAGCATCCAAGGGAGTCTCAAATAAGGATGGTCGACTCACGGGTTCTGTTGATAGGAATACTTCTTTTCTCCCAACTTAGGGCACAAGCAAATCTTAAATTCAGCAACACTTGCGATCTTGGAATTGGTTATAGGCTAAATAATCATTTATGTTCAATTTTCCTGTCGGTACAGACACAAATACTTCGTGCGTAGCAAATAGAAATGCATTTCAGTCGTTTAACGTAGACTTGCGCAGACGAGTTCCATTTTCGGACCGAACAAGAAAGGGAACATTATGAAAAGGAACTAGTTCCAAAACTATTTAGTTGAAGGGGGTCGGGGAACTAAGTAGTTCCATTCTAGATATATGTTTGAATTGCTTCATACACATAAAGAAGTCAAAATTTTGCATGAAATGTCAACAAATGCAAGGGACAACATGTCAGCTGAAAAATCATTTGAAGCTGCCTCAGTAGATATAGTTCCAAGAAAGATATAGGGCCTGCACTATTCACTTTGGGTTTAAGCCCATGAAATTATGCACTAATAGTTTCAGCAACACGTTGAGGATCTGAACAAAGATCAGGAACTATGTAGTCCTACATAGGAACTTAGGAACTTCCTAACTCTAGTTTAGGCTCAAACATGCATTACTCTTTGGAAGTCGAAAGGAAGGAGAAGGACTAATATGTTGAAATTAGGTGTGTTCCAGTACTTTCTGTACTAAATTCTGAAGTCTGTCATTTTTTAAGGAGTGGGGGGAAACTCTCTCAGAAAGGAGCAAAGTACAGGAACGCATCTAAACTAAATGTGTAAAGTATGTCATTAAGAAATGTCAAATTCATTTTTTCGTTGCAGCAAAAAAAACAAAACCAACAACAAAATTTGAGGCACATACATAGAGATAATGGGCCAATGCCCATTATCCTACTCACAAAAATTTCTCTTGTTTAAGTGGGAAGGAGGGGGGAAATATTTTACTCTTTCGAGAGCGCTCATTTGACACAAAACCCATTTTTTCGGTATACGGGAACGGACATTGTGTTGGTTTGTGTTGTTTTGTACTGTTTTATGTTGTTTTATGTTGTTTGTCTCGGGTACGGGAACACATTATAAGTGAGAATTATCTCCATCTTTCTTTTTTTCAAACAGCACTATACTATGTTGGAAGATTAGTGGATTGGTTGCATTATACATAGAAGACAAAGAAAGACACGCGAAACAAGTTTGCGAATGATGTACACATGTCGAATATTCATGTTTGAATTACTGAACAACAACTTTTGGAATTATGGGACATGTTTAGTTGGAACATGTGGAACGATCTGAATTATCCTGGTCCGGAAGTTTACGACTCTAGTCTGTTTTCGACCTCTATGAACGCGTTAGGCTCTTTGTTTTTCTTAACGCCATCCGTGAAGGTTAAACTACAATTTCTTCCTACCTTGGTTTTTACCAAAGTCAGTCTTGAATGCAGGAGGAGGCGAATTTACAAGTCCTTTATGTAGTAACTTATGTTCGCACAAAAAATGGCATCTCCGTGGCACACGAGCCGAGGTAAGTGCGAGATCAACTCCGTGCGAACTGAACCAGACACCACTTCTTTAAGTTTGCTTAGCTACGGAAAAGGTTTAGAAGAAGAACAGAAATAGAAAAGCTGACAAACTGTTTCTTTATGATTGAAAAACATAAGAAACTTATTCCAGAAAACGGACATATTTGTTGTGAGGTACGAAATCATGCTGATAGTTACTTTTAAAACTAAAATGTTGACAGAGTCTTAGTAGTAAGATTTCGATTCAATTAAAGGGGTCTTCCAAACTGAAGTTAACTTGAACTTTGAATTTAATTTGTGAACCCACTCTATCAATTAACATCCAACTGTCACTGTGTTGTTCAGTAAACTTAACGTAAGGTATAAATTTGTGAATTTTATTTTGTTCTTATTTTTGTTCGATGTTAGACAAGGCGACGCAGTCCAATGTGATTTCTTTGATATCATTCTTGGGAAAATCGTGCGTATCGCACAAATCAACACCAGAGGGACGATCTTTAAAAAGTCAGCTCAACTGCAAGCTTACACCGATGATTGACGTGATTGGAAGACAAGCTGTGAACCATCAATACGGCGTTTCCTGCAATTGAAGTGGAGGCTGCTAAAATGGATCTGGCGGTAGATGAGATCAAAACAAAGTACGTGCTGTCATTAAGAAAGGACACACAATACCGACGTTTCGGACAGAGCATCACACTAGGCAGCAGAAATTTCAAGGGAGTCAAGGACTTCGCCTACCTAAGAGGACAACAACATCAGTGCCAAAATCAAATGGAGAATCAATCTTGCCAATCGGTGTCTCTTTGGGCTCAAGAGGCAATTGAGTAATAAAGCCATCCCTCAAAGGACTAAGCTTGCTTTATATAACACCTTGATCATCCCAGTCCTACTCTATGTCGCGGAAACTTGGACGTTACTAAAAGTGGATAAGGAGGCCCTTAGTCTTTTCGAGAGAAAAGTTTTGCGTGCGATATTTGGTTCTGTTTGCGAAAATGGCATCTGTAGGAGAAGATTCAACGACGAACAGCGACATGCGCCTGGTCAACCGTCTTCGGATACAATGCTTAAGATGGCTGACCATATAGAGAGTATGGACACCACTGTTCCGGCCGAGAACTCTCCGAATCCCAGTCATTGTGACAGCGCATCAGTGGACGGAATAGGTAAAGGGAGCACACACAAGTGGAGAAGGATCTCAAAAAACTTGGGCTGTGCAACTAGTGGCAGTGGCCGAGAGATCATGCTGGCTGGAGAAGCATGTTGGTTGTGGCCCAGGATCACCCCGGTCTTTAGTGCCAGCAGAAGCAGACAAAGTTAGACGTTAGGCAAGAAAGACATGAACCTACAAGTGAGATAATAATAATACTCATATTTTGGAAAGTGATGCTTTTAATTAAATAGAATAAGTAAACTATACAAATTAAGTTCAGAAAATGTTGTCAAGTCCTTATTGGAAATCCTTGTACTTCTGTAAGAGAAGTTTTCTACTCGAGATGTTCACCAATTATTTCACTTCCTTTCGAAAGCACTTCTCGGCATCTTTTAACACTAGTTAACTGAGTGGCCGCAGTGGCGTAGTGGAAAGAGTGTGACACTCACACGCCGAAGGTCTAGGTTCGATTTCCGTTTTCACGACACCACCTCTTTCGAGCTGCTGACAACACTCAAAGGATAATACCTGTCTAAGAAAGCTTCTCAAACTTTGCCGTTCGGAGTCGGGAAAAAACTGTAGATCCCTTCTAATCGTGAGCGAACATTAGCGCGCAGTAGTTAATGAGCAAGCTATGCCCTGGCCTCCTGTGGATTGTCACGCCATACATATTATTATTGTTATAAATTGAGGCTTGTCAATATTTTTAAATCGAAAAACATCGGTTGGATCAGGAGGACCTAAAAGAACATTCCTAGCATACCGGTTGTCGATATCGGTAAACACTATCTTAACTTAAAGTATTCAGCCCCTAAGCCTAATCCTGGCCGTTTGTAGATGTTGTTGCTATTGAGAGCCTCGAGTATAGACAGCTAACCATCTGACACGCTTTGTGTGAATTCACCATGAAATACAACTCACGAATCATGTTAATTTTGTTCATATTTGGTCTGTTCATCAACTAAGATTCGATTCACGACATCGATCATTTGCGATGGATTTCCTGGCAAAATGTAAACTTCTGCCAAATGCTCCATTGCCAAGAATACCCTCTATAGGCAGTTATGAAATTGTCCACCACGTTTCTATTCCTGTTTGGTGCGTATAATTCCGCTCAGAATATTTTGAATCGCTGTCTCCTAAGATTCTCTACGTTCAGAAAAATGTCCATGCACCTAGACAAAACAAAGTAAAATAATTTAATTCTCAACTGGCAATGTCCCAGAACCCATTTCAGAAAAACAAAGACTAATCAACATTGACTAGGATCCAGAACATCTGTTTCCCTATTTCCCTTCTTCTCCAGCTGGTTTCTTAAGGTCTCATCCAGTTGCTCCGTTTGATTAGGACTTTTTTTAAATTAAAACAATTAAACCAATTCAAATAAATATAATATTAAATTATCAAAATCCAACAGGCAATCAGTCAAAAAATTCAGCTGAGCGATCAAGGGGTAGCACAATGGACAAGTGCCCAAACGATAATGACCTGAGTCGCATGACAATTTGTCATTTCCATCGCCCTCGTCGTCGCATTCGCTTTTAAAATCTGCCCCTCCGACTTTCGTGTATGGGTAGAGAATCGTGTAGGTCTCCTATTAAGAAAACACGTCCCACAGACCACCGACCAGCAACAACAAACTCAAACCAACCTAATCAATACAAGTGTAACGAAAAACCCTCTCGCCTCAGTCACGAATGATATCATCAACGAAAGTGATGACATTCTGTTCTCTTTCACTCGGGGGCCGACTGCTGTGTGAATACAGATAAGCCAAAACGTACTTGTTTTGTATCACATGCCAAAGGTGTGGTAGATTCACTGGACTTTTGCTCGCGAACACGAAAATTAATTTATTGCATTCTGAAGAAAATACATAAACACCTTTGTTTCTATCACAAGATAAACTTCGGAAAGAACTGAAATTCCGCAGTGGATAAGAGTGATGACACTCGGATCTTATCATCAGGCGATAGTAAGCTTGGCCTTATGTCGAGCCAGGGGAGGCAAACAAGTCTAACCAATGTCGACAAATAAACACCCGTGTGGTGGAAGTGACTGATAGCGGCTTGTTAACTCGTGTAAGGAACTCTGAAGATTCCAAAGTCTTGTTATCGAGTGTGTGGTAGATTGGTTTTGTTGACTCTGTGTTGTATGGTTAACTCTGCAGTTGGGCAGGAGGTTAAGATCCGTGGTGACGATCCAACTGCGAGCATGCACTTAGGGAAACTGATAATTATTGATTGATTAGATAGTTTAAGTGCTGAGTTCAATGGGCACGTAATAGATAATGGAGCTAGAAGGGGAGTACGTCACATGGAGACAGAGTAGCTGTTTTGCTTAACATCGCTTTGGGATCTTTTAAGAATCTGAGAGAAGGTTTAAAAAAGGAAACTCTAAAACCTTGTATTCAAAGCTTTGTAAATATTGTACAAGGGGGCATTCTTCAACACAACAAATATCCTCGATGCCGGCATAACTTTATTGACCTGCAAATCACATTAATTTAGTGAGAACTTAATGCCACTGAACCTGAATTTTCTTTAGACTTATTATTGGTGCATTGAACAGCAATATTCATAGGATATGTATTGACAACATCAAATTGACCGCGATATATCCAAAAACTTGAATATTGAAATTAAGATGTCAATTGAGTGATCAGAAATGAAATGTCCGACTTTTTATCTCGTCAAAAGGTATCCCGTCTGATTCTTAAAATCTTCTCCTCTTTGTGACACAAGAGTAAACAAGACACCATCCTAATGCAATGATTAATGGGTGAAGGCCCTTGTGTCTCAAATTAAAACGTTCGACGAACCTATGAATATTGTCGGCACCCAATATACGCATTAAATAAGATGAGTCACAGCAAGCGTAAAATTGACTAATGCCACGTTCACGATCTATTCATTCACTGTCTCGGGCTATTGGTCTTCAAATGAGTACCATCATCAACCGGATTTCACTGTCGATCAAAGGACAGTCATCAATGAAACCGTTCGACTTTCATAGTCATGACTGTCTCCGCCGAACCGTGACTAAGTTTCACTTCTCAAAATATTTATTAGGTATGCACAGGAAATGTGTGCCGCCTGCAGTAATACAATGCACACTCCGAAACACCTTAAAGTGATGTCATACATGTCGATGTCGTCATAAATAGAAGGTCAGCAGCATGATCTCACGCTCAACTCACCCTTCAACAGCAATGCAATGACATTACTCGTTTCCCTTTCCCCCTGCTTCCACTCCTAATTAGCATATTGTTTTATTTATTCACGAGAACTTACCAATGTTAACGATCTTGATTCCTTCATCTTCCAAGAATTTCAGCGCCACAGAGACATTCTCTAATTTTTGACTGCGGAATGTTGGACGTTTGTTATACTTTGGCATACGCTTTTGTGACAAGACCTCGATGAGTGCGATTAAACGCAGGCCATCCGACAGATCTGTTTCCAGGCTGGCGATCGTACGATCAATTGTCTTCAAATGTTCATTCGCCCAGCGAGTGAACGTATTCTGTTGGATCTTCTTCCACTGAGCATCTTCGGCTAGATCGCGTTCCGCTTCCATGTCTTCGTCGAAATTCTCGTCCTGCTGCTGTTGGTAGTAGTCAGCACTGCTGCTGTCGATCGATTGCTATTCAAGTGGAAAATGATCGTTAGTCTTTCAAAAAACAACAACTTCGCACTGCACACGTACTTCGCACACGCTTCACTCACTCACGCATTCACTCCAGTCTGTATTTTAACAGGCAAATGAAAAAAATAAAATGAAATAAGTAAAAGAATCAACACATGAAAATAAATGTCGTTGTTCGGATCAGCAGAGCCGGCGAAGACACTTGTTGATTCCAGGCCACCCTCCACCTCCTTTCGGCGTAGCGTTTTCTATTTTGATTTCCTTTCAAGTTCGTGCGTCTCTCAGTATCACTTTTGACAAGCCAGCTACGTGTGGGCGGAAGAAGGAACTCTGGCCAGAGGACAACGAACACACGCTCTTTCTTTTTCTCAGTCACCCGTAATACACGAATTCCCAATCAAAGAACTTCAAAACCGAAACCAAATCGAAGGAAAAAAATCAAATTCGGCTGGACAGTGGGTGACTTATAGGATAGAAGGGCGAGAAACTCACTCACGCACACACACACCTGTTGATAGAGATTCTGCCTGTGCTGCTGTTGCGGCTGTTGTTGATAAAGTTGCTGCTGTTGATCGTGCACAGGATATTGGTAATATCCCTGGGGTTCAAGAATCTGTTTGCTGGGATTATATGCTATTGGTTGGCTTAAAACAAATCCGCGAGTGTTTATATTGTTATTGTTATTTTGAACTAAATGCCGATCAAAAGCCGTTACATCCGTACGCGCACGCGGTCCACCTTCAACTGATTGAAAGGAATTCGGTGCTCCACCAGCCATGACGTAGCCGGTATTATCCCCACCACCAATACCACCGCTGCGTCCCGTCTTCGTCGCTGCTGCCGACGTCGTCGTCGGCTTTCGAGTGTACATTTTTTTGTTGTTTTTTTTCTTTTGTTGTTATCTGTGTTTTTCGTGTTTTTTTTTTATTGTATTCGCTTTTGGTGCGGCCTTCCAATGGTGTGGTAGAAATGCCAATTGATTATTCTCTCTTCCTCTTTTCACCACGATTTGACAGCGATCACGTTGGGGGACGGAGAACAAAACAGAGAGAGCTTCACACTTGACGTGCGTGCGCGATGATTTAGGCTGTTTGCTTTCTCGATGACAGTACTTTCGTTTGTTCTTAAAGTCCAAGATGGATGTGAAATCACATTAAGCCTGATTCGACATTTTACTTTGTGTTGCTTATTTGTTTTCTGAAAGGGGAGAAAAGAGTCGTTTTGGGGCGAAGCTTTTGAGTGCTCGATCGGCGCCTAAAAGCATGCCTCATTCGCTTGCCGGTGGTGAGTAAAAATTCATAAGCGGCGTGCTTGCAGTGGTCAGTTGGGATATGCAATGGCGATCGTAAAGCTGGAGTTTCTCGATGAGCTCATAGTTTTATGTATTGTAAACATTTTCACAGTAAATCTCAAATATTTTATCACATGTGGTTTTCGAATTCATGTTGAAATGGTTTTCTTATCAGGCTGAAGCTGAGAAGTTTTCGTGGAAACGTCATATATCAAAAATTTGAGTGCGAAATGTAGGCTACTAGGAAGTATGGTTGACGCTTGAATGTATCCCAAAAGAAATAATAAGGAAAACGCAAATAAAGCCTCTCTGGTCTGTCTTCTCCTTATACAAAGAAACTGCAAGAAATTGAAAACATTTTTGAAGCCAAATATTTATCAAACTTTAACAGACTTTGGAATCAGCTGGCCATAACCGAACCGAAATTGGTCGTTACACGGAGCACAGTGATAACCCAGAGGACAAAAATACGTAAAAGGAAATAATTGTCTCGGTCAAATGGTATTGGTTTTTCAATTCTACATAATTAAGTACCTAGAAAGCCAAATTTCGGTGACTTCCAATGAGCCGTTTAGGCGTACGACTAGCTCAAAGTTGGAACTTTGAAATTTTAAAAACTAGTCGCTTTTTTCAACAATATTCGATTTGGCATAGTTTTTTAAAATAAGTTAACTTTGAACATGATGTTACTCGTATTTATTTGAAAGGACGCATGTATGTACATTTCACCTTCAAACTGCATCAAATTTTTTTTCATTTTGGCAACCAGTTCTCTAGACCAGGTGTCTTTCGTGTTTATGTATGACATTGTTGGCACCACTGCAATTAATGAAATTGGATATTAATAGTGAGATTTGGAAAAATTCTCGACTCTTTTCAGCACGATATTGTAGGCCGGTAAAATTACAAGTAAAAAAGGAACTATGGACCTAATACGTAAGGAGAGATCAAGATTTGAAAACGAAATTTGGAATTTACATGAAACAATAATTGCAACTAACGCTAGTATTACTAAATAAAACACAAATTGAATTTTACTATGATTGATGGTAAAGTAGCGCAGGCAGTAAAAAGTACGTCTATTACAAATTTATGTATTATTTGTAGCGCGAAAATAGCAGAGATGAATGGCTTAACGCTACTAAGAACATAAACAAGCAATGAAGAAGCTCTGAAATGAGGCATTTCTTCTCTACATGCCCGCATTTAGTTGGAATGTTACACAAAGTTTGGAAATAAAAATATTAAGAACAACAAAAATGACACTGCATGTCCATCAAGAGAGGTAAAACCAGATTCATCAGAAGATAATCGAACAAATTGGATTAAAAGAAGATGTTGGAAAGCAATTAACATGTACAACTAATGATAGTAACAGTTTTCGAAGATTTTTCGGAAATCCATCATCAACAGCTGAAGTTACAGAAATATATGTGAAACTTGTAAAAATATTCAGTGTCATCCTAGAGATAATATCGAGCAACTACTGGTTTGACGAGGAGAAATTTGGATATTATGCCCAGGAAACCGTAGCTAGGGCTATAAATTTATATCCTTGGTATTATACGCAGCCGTGGCGTAGTGGGTATAGTGCGAGGCTCACACGCCGAATGGTCTCGGTTCGATTCCCGGCTGAACACCTCGATTTTTTTCACGGCACCACATCTTACGAGCTGCTACCAATACTCAACTGCCTAAAAAAGCTTCTCAAAATTCGCCGTTCGGAGTCGACAAAAAACTGTGGGTCCCTTCTACTCGTGAGAGAACAGTAGCGCGCACAACACGAGTAGTTGATGAGTAAACTAGGCCCTGATCTCCCTGTGGACTGTCGCGCCAACTATTATTATTATTATTATACGCCAGAAACGGTTCATAAAATTCTATTCCACGGAGCAAATATATTATCATCACAGCGTTGCCCGTCGGATCATTGTCAGAAAAGCCCCAGGAAAGTCAAGATTAGAATTATAAGTACTACCGAATTAATAATTTTCTCGTTCGGCGACGAATGAAGATGTCATTCATCAATAGTTGTTTTCATCTGATCCCTAAATAACATATTTTAGGCTCGAACTGAAAGCAAAGGATTCACTTTCATTACGTAGTAAGGCCCAAGTCATATTATACTAAATTCCGACTTAACAATTTTTTAACAAAGAAAGTGTGTTAGTAAAAAGCGTAGAATGTAATTTTTCTATGGTAGTATGAAGGCTTTGTTTTGAGTCTAAATTAATTATCGTAAATTTTGTGGTCGTCGTGGCGTTATGGGAAGAGTGCGACGTCTAAGATCTAGGTTCGATTCCCGGCTCAACACCTCGAATTTTTCACGGCACCACCTCTTTCGAGCTGCTGACAACACTCAAAGAGTAATCACTGTCTAAGAAAAAGCTTTTCAAACTTTGCCGTTGAAAGTCGGCAAAGAACTGTATTTCTGTTCTACTCGTGCGAGAACAAAACACGAGTAGTTGATGAGAAAGCTAGGCCCTTGTCCTCCTGCGGATTGTCGAGCCATTAACTTAAATTGCTGTTAAATATTTTACTAATGCAATTAAGCAAACAAAGTGATTTTTTTCAACTTTTTAACTGAAAATTACTTCGTTGTCCTTCATGCTATATCAACCCGCAGGTGGATCTTACGGCACTGATACTATATTCCAAATTTCATCGACGGGTTCAAAAGCCACAAATTTGTTTTCGAGTTCCCCATACAGGGTATCACTGTGCGGAGTGGACGCACAGTCTCATTTTTGGACTACATTAATTGACTTTATGAAAGTTTTAATCCACGGAGTCTTGCAGATTACTTGAGAAGGAAAACCTGCACGATCAAGATGAATAATTGCTGACGAACATGGGCCTTGATCTCATATGAGCTGCAGCGGCAGTCAAATTATTTATTGTACATGCATGAAGACATATTTTCTTTGCAAAATACTTCTAATAATTGTTGGCGCTACAGTCCAAAGGGGGACCAGGGCCTAGCTTGCTGATCAACTACTCGTGTTGTGCGCGCTACTGTTCTTTCACGAGTAAAGGGACCTACAATTTTTGCCGACTCCGAACGGCGAAATTTGAGAAGCTTTCTTAGACAGTTTCTTAGCAAACTACTCCTACTGTCAATTAAACTTCGCGCCTGTGTGGTACTTCTTGTTTCTTGTTCTCTTCAAAGTATGAAGGACTCTTAACCGTCATTGTAACTTAGTTCTACACCTACACTTGATTTTTGTTCTATCTATCATTTTTCATGACACAATTTTCATCGAAAAATTAATAAGAAGATTAGAAGAATCGTCACCAATCTGTTTTTTTTTTTGCGGAGGCAGGGAGAACACAATCCGAATGCATGTTGACAAAGACGAGCATTAGTCCGTCCTGGACAAAATTATCCCATCCATAGACACTTTTTCTGATTCTGTTTCGAAAAAAAATAGTTTTATTAAAAATGTAGTAAATTAGTAAAATTAGTAAAATAAAAATGTAGGTCGATATCCTTTAATCACTTTTAATACAATTTTAGGAGAGCATGCATGGATAGGAATCGTACAATGGCATAAACGTATTCATTTAAGCAGAGTTAAAGTCGAACAACAGTCGCGCAGACCTTTAACGTGGAGAATAGTTTCTGTCATGCCACTTTACTGCCTTTGGCATTTATTAGAAAACAATGGATGTGTTCTGTGGCATTAGCTAGAAATCTACGTTTTCTGTTGCGCAAAATGTGAAACTTCAGGCTCGTTTTAACGACAGAGGCTTCGGCGGGCTTTAAAATTGCTTTCTTTTCTAAAACTTTGTGATACTGATCTTTCAAATCAATTAAAGTTTCTATTAAAGCCTGAAGATCGAAACATTTTAAGAAAGGCCTATTAAAAACAGTGTTCGATAAAAGCCGAAAATTATACTTTCAAATAATTGATTCTTTATACTAAAGAGTCTAAGTCTCAGGCCTCTACACAATTTTTGTACGTTGCACACTTTCGTCCTAACTGGATTTTTGCTTTATTGAGTTTTGCACAACAACGCAAGTAAACCATATGTGCAGACATAGTTCATTTTAATACGTTGTCTTATCGACCTTCTAGTTTCCAACTAAATGCGTGTGTATGAGCAATCGGACGAATCTGTGTTCGATTTTAAGAAATAACCGGACAGCACATTAGTATTGGAATACCCAAGCATCCCCCGAGGACTGTATTTAAGTTATTGGTACAACGCTGTACAGCAATATGCGCCTGGTCAAGCGTCTACGGATACAACGCTTAAGATGGCTAGGCCATGTAGAGCGTATGGACACCACTGCTCCGGCCCGAAAGGTCTTTGAATCCGAGCCATTGGGACAACGCAACAGAGGACGACCTAGATTAAAGTGGCGCACACAAGTGGAGAAGGACCTCAACCAACTTGGATTGCGCAACTGGAGACAGCTGGCGAAAGATCGTGCTGGCTGGAGAGGCATGTTGGTTGAGGCCCAACCCAGACTGTAGCGCCACAAGAAGAAGAAGAAGACAACGCCACAAAAATTATCTTCTTTTGCGATAAGTGCGCAGAAACAAAACGAAAATATCAACCAGTCCAGATTTACCCCGAACACGGAAAGAAAATCTTTTGCATATTCATTCAAGTTTCCAACCTTAATAGTTCCCTTGCTTTTGACACTGTCTTATTGTTAGTATTTGACTATTCAAGCATATGCGGAGAGGACAAAAAAATCGTCTGTCCAGGCAATGTGTGTATTTTAGTCATTGGCAGAAACAAAAACAGAATATCAACTAGTCCAGAGTAACCCGAAAGCAGAAAGAAATTTGTTTGCATGTCCACTCCAAACCTTAACTGTTCACTTCCTTTTGACATTGTCTTAACTGCAGTCCCATCACAACATATCATCATTAAGACTGCGGTAAATTGTTTGGGTATGAAACACTGTTCTAATGAAAAAATAACAAACGATAAAAAGTCGACAAGCTAATTAAGGCCCGCCCAAACAATCAAAGTGAGTCACACGCTGAGTTGAAGGCGATTATTCACTCATAAAAGGATTCCCTTTTGAAGGTCCATTAAAGTAGCTGACATGTCTGCCGCCTCTGACTCAATATTAATTTTATTGTGTTCTTTTATGTGCGAAGATGCTTCCAGTGAGCCACAAAAGAACACGTACTCACATAACATGTTTTCATTGCTGTCCACACAATTTATGTACCGACGACCAGATGAATGGCCTTATCGCTTAGCTTCACAAGAATTTTACATTCCCTGGCCAATGGTTCCGCAAAAACAAATTCTATTTAATTTAATTTTTTGTTGAGAATTCTGTTTTGAAACCTTATCACTTCGGCCAGGATTTTGGCATGTGTGCACATGTTTCAGATAAGATTTTGTTCAAACAATCGCTCCAATTTACGGAAGAGGGACAAGTTTAAGTCAAAAGTCTCCGATCAGACAGTCGGAATTCATTGAATTTCTTGATCACATTTAATAAACAAATTACATTCAATTAAAATTAACGAAGAACACATGTTTCCTAGACGTTTTCCTCAACACTGCCCAAGGATACGTTGTCAAGTATCGCGCAAGGAGCATTCCAAAGCGATTTGCGACAGTGAAAATGCAAGTACATGTTAACTTTAATTAGCCTCTATGCCGTTCGAAATGAATGAGTGCTTGGTTAAATATACATTCGAAACAATTAAAAAATAATTTGGCAACTTTCCGAGAGATGCAGCATCGGAAGCGGGTGAATTGGCAAGCTTGCATTTTTAGACAAAGCATTCATCGGTTGCAATTAATTTATACCATTTACGGAACGCAGCGGAGATAGTGCAAAGATGAGTCAATCTCTTTTTGTTTTTTGTTTTCATTTGTGCATAGAAATTTGATTTGTTGAGTGGCTCTTTGGTAGGGGCGAGATAATAAGACGATAGATAATTCGTGGCATGAAGGGACGCTTGAATTTATTCGGATTACTGCGGAATAGCTGGGTCTAAAAATGGGTTGCTATACTGGTGAAACTGTGGTAAAAGTCTATTATTTTGGCTTCAAAAATTTAAAATCCCTTCAATTTTTTGGAATTTTCCATTGTTTTTCCACAATTTTGTAGAAATGTAAATTTCGAAACGGGGAATATCTTCTCTAATCAATCTAATTTTAAACACGTTTAGTGATCTGGAAGGTTCTTTGTGGACGCAATTTTTTACAGACCATTTGATGCAGTTCAGTCTTGTATAAAAAAAAGGCATTTCTCTTTTGTAATTTTAAATATTTTAGAAAGTTAATACAATGACTAAGGGAAGGAGGTCTTGCGATCGATTTCGTCGTTTTTTTATTTACCAAAATCAAATTAAAGAAAGCAGTTCTCCTCAAAACGATTATAGAAATATGGAAACGGTCCTTTTGAAGCTATTTCTAAGAAAATATTTGCATTAAAAACAAGACCATGTGAGTACTTAAAAAAAATAAAGGTGAGTGGAAAACTAAAAATTTAAAAATAGAAAACATTTCTTTAGGACAATGTGGGAAGAGTGTAGGATTGAAGTGACTGCCCTGTGGAATATCAGATGGGAACTCGATAATACTCGGCGTACAATTGTCAATCTTAATAATTAATAACAATTAGGTGGCGCCAACAGTCCAGTGTTGAGTGTTTTCAGCAGAGTGTTGTCAGCAGCTCGTAAAAGGTGGTGCCGTGAAAAAATTCGAGGTGTTCACCTGGGAATCGAACCTGGATTTTTGGAGTATGACTGTCGCACTCTACCCACTACGCCACAATTGTCCATTTTACTCTCTGTATTAATGCTATCAGGTGCTCTAAGGTTAACTTAGAGCACCCGCATAGGGTCAGTTAGTTTGATGTAAGAAAACAAATTGCTAAGCTTATTTTAAGTAAATTTCTTTAGCCTGTAAAAACACATAGAATTTAATAAAAACAAATTTGAATGAAAACAAAAAACAATGAATGCGAAATACATTGGCTGTGAACCCTTTTAATAATACTTTTGTTTGATTTCGTTTGCTTGCGGTTTCAGGTGAATTACTTCTTTTTTACCAAACACAAACGAACATTTTGGCAACTGGACATATAGCAATTAAAGTTCAGTTCAGAAATTTAACTACATCCCTGAGTTTTGCATCGACGACGTAGATGTGTCATACGCGCCCTGACAAAAATATTCGCGCAAAGGCTTGATAGCCGAATTTATTAATATTTTCTATGTACAACTTAAAAAGTAAAACCTTTTTGTATATTCAATTGTCATATTCAAGGTTCAAACTTATGCAATCAACCCTAAGGGGCGTTTTTTCGACTTCACCGAATACGGTTTCCTGCCGTATTCGGAAGTAGAAACAAATCTTCAGCACAAGCTCAAACGTTGTGTTGTAATAACCGCACATTCTGTTGAATTCTGTGATCGAGGAAACAACCAGAATCATAGAGGATATTTTTGAAAAAAAAGAAAAAAAAACGAAAAAGATCAAACTAGGAGGAGAAAAATTGGAAACTTCTATAAAATAGTGAACGCTTTTTTTAAAAGTTAGTTTGCGAAAGTAAAACGTACCGAAAGGCTTGTGAATTTTTTGGAAGATCCTAATAGCGTAATTACGGATGTTCTTCATAAGTTCAGAAATGAGGACTGTTTAGAAAATAAAGAAACGGAGTAGTCAAATGGGGAAATCAAGGAAAAGCCTAAAGGCTCTAGCACATAGAAAACTTTACATAATAATAATTATTGTTGGCGCTACAGTCCAAAGGGGGACCAGGGCCTGGCTTGCTCATCAACTACTCGTGTTGTGCGCGCTACTGTTCTCTCACGAGTAGAAGTAAAAAACTTTACATGCGTAGCGGTAAAGTATCGGTTGACGGTGAAGGGATGACACAATGAATACTTCAAGGCTCAGCTGATTTCATTGAGCAGTCGCTTTAAATTCAATTTGTTTGGATTATACTGTAGAGCGGATTGATATGTTTCCAAACCAGTTACTGAATTAACTAATGTGCTTAATGATACTGCTCAAACTTAAGGAATATATTAATACCAAAAAAAAACTATCGATTTTAGATCCAGACTTTATACATAGCTCGAGATGTGCACGGTTTTTTTGTGTTAAATTTTGAAAAACCATACAATGACGATCCGGAATAATTTATTACGACTTTGAGAATAAAAAAGAAATGTTTGATAAACTATTCAATATTCAGTCAACCTAACTCTAAAAAACGTTAATTTATAATTTAACAGAATTCTCTTGAATTGTCACAATGTCTCGATTGTCAACGCTGACGGAGAGAAAAAAGTTGAGCTACTACATCCGTCGCGTGCGCGGCAGCGTTAGACTATGGGCCACCTCCCATAGGAATACATGTATTTTTATGTATCTGTCAAAAAATAACAATGGAATAAATAAAATATTCCATGTCCCGGAGGCTTATGGCGCCAGTAAAATTATTGACAGCAGAAATGTGCGAAATCACTAAAAAGCCATTCTGTGTTTAAACAGTAAGGCGGCTTTAAGGTCAAATAATTCTTACGACAGACTTTTATGGAAGTCAGTTTGTTTGTTTCCGTTTATGCCTATTTCTTCTTCTTGTGGTGCGGGGTGGACATGGGCCTCAGCCAACATGCCTCTCCAGCCAGCACGATCTTTCGCTAGCTGCCTCCAATCGTGCACTCCAAGTTGGTTGAGGTCCTTCTCTACTTGTATGCCCCACCTTAGCCGAGGCCGTCCTCTGTTGCGTTGTCCCACTGTGTCCATCCGCTCTACATGGCCTAGCCATCTTAAGCGTTGTATACGAAGGCGCTTGACCAGGCGCATGTCTTTGTACAGCCCATGGAGTTCGCCGTATAATCTTATTTGTCAGATGCCATCAACGCAAACATGACCAAAAATCGCACGCAAAACTTTATGCCTATTTGGAATCATTAATATTTGATTTCAGTATTAAGTTGTTCACTTTTTTTTAATTCTTTTTAAAATAGGTATTGGAATTTCGTTTAATTCGTTAAATGAAGTCTTGGGCAAATAATTTTCCGAGAATGTGTAACTACAAAATAAATAAATGGAATCGTACGTTTTAGAACGTTTGTAATCCGTAAAAATGAAAATATTCAATTTTTTCTTATTAAGGACAATTTTTTTTGTATAAATCAATTCAAACGTTATAGAGGAAAAGCACATTCAAGGAATGTTTTGCATACATTTTATAACATAACAGAGAGATGAGAAGTCAAAGTTAAATATTTTGAATGGTACAGGAAAGTAGACATATTTCATACTTTATAACTGAACTTAGGGAAAAGTAATTTATTGGGTCTATAACATAATTCGCTTTGCTAAGAGATGGTCTAACATGTATTATTCCATTGTTATTATTCCGTTGTTATTATTCAATTGCAACATGCGTTCGAAAGCTACAGTCATTCTGAGTCATTTTAGTATATGTCATTTATTTGAAGCGTAAACAACAATATTTTTTTCACTCAAATATGTGGTCGCCGTGGCGTAGTGGGTAGAGTGCGACGCTCACACGCCGAAGGGTCTAGGTTCGACTCCCAGTTCAACACCAATTTTTCTAATATTTCACGGCACCACCTCTTTCGAGCTGCTGACAACACTCAAAGACTAATAACTGTCTAAGAAAGCTTCTCAAATTTCGCCGTTCGGAGTCGGCAAAAAACTGTAGGTCCCTTCTACTCGTGAGAGAACAGTAGCGCGCACAACACGGAGTAGTTGATGAGCAAGCTAGGCCCTGGTTCCCCCTTTGGACTGTAGCGCCAAACAAGTTTGAAGATGCAAAACTGGAAGCGTTACTTTATGAAGATTGTTGCCAAACACAAGAAAAGCTCGGAGAATTCTTGGCTGTCACTCAAGCAGCCATTTAAAAACTTTAAAAACAGCTGGATTTATGGATTTATTTAAAAACAAAGAAATTAGGTGGCCGCCGTAGCGTAGTGGGTGGAGTTCGACGCGCACACGCCTAAGGGTCTAGGTTCTAAGCAGCCATTTAAAAACTTTAAAAACAGCTGGATTTATGGATTTATTTAAAAACAAAGAAATTAGGTGGCCGCCGTAGCGTAGTGGGTGGAGTTCGACGCGCACACGCCTAAGGGTCTAGGTTCGATTCCTGGCTTAACACCTCGAATTTTTTCACGACATCACCTCTTTCGAGCTGCTGACAATACTCAAAGAGTAATAACTGTCTAAGAAACTTCGCCGTTCGCAGTCGGCAGAAAACTGTAGGTCCCTTCTACTCGTGAGAGAACACTAGCGCGCACAACACGAGCAGTTGAAGCAAGACCCTGGTCCCCCAGCGGACTGTCGCGCCAACAATTATTAAATTAGGGAAATCAGGTTCCATTGAAAAATCCAATAATATACAAAATAACCAAATAATATATGTTTAAAGAGAATTAAACAATTGCACGATTCTATGTCATCCCAACTATGTTATGCTCCCAAATAGTTTTTTTTAATTCTCGTGTATTATCAAAAAACACCACAAACTTCCCGAAAAATTATTTCATCATATAGGGAAAACTCCACAAATGACACAACAGTTACTAGAACAACTAGAGCAAGTTATTTATTTGAATTCAGCAGAGTCATTCGTAGGACCCGAACCCACCTTGGGAAAACCCGCGTCCCTGGTCAGGGCTTCCGTCGATGGTTGGGTCTCCAGAATGCAGGGTGACCAAGAGTATGCTCCCAAACGTCTGCAAGAAATCCGCCTCTTTTCTGCTATCTCTAGACAGAAACGAATGCAGAAGACTTGTTGGCGTATTAACGGGACACTTTACCTTCGCTATGCACCTGAGTCGGCTTAAGCTTAGTGATGTCACACTCTGTGACGCCTGTGGAGAAGGTGATGACACTTCAGAGCACTTTCTCTGTCAGTGTCCTGCTTTCGCTCGTATCAGGTGGCGGTTATTTGGCGCTGATGTGGTGGGAACTGAAAGCGTAAGTTCTATATCACAGAAGCGCATCTTGGTTTTTCTTCGGAAAACCATGAAATTACATTAAATGAAGGTTACTGCCTGGTAGTACAATGGACCAGTATTTGAGTCTGAGTGCTCCAGTGTAGTTGATCCCAACCTCCAACACAAAAAAAAAAAAGTTATTTATTTAGTGCATGGACTAATTTATAAGAACTGAAAATTCCATGCCACTAGGCAGACAACCACTGAATCCTACAAAATTGAGTCAAAATTCTTGGTAGTACTCCTTCTGCGGTTCTCACTAACATATTCCCAAAATGGAGAAACAGATATTTACTAGTGAAAGAACATATTTAGGGCTTGTAAAGTACGCTACTGACGATAACTCCCGTTGTTTTTTGTTAAAATCAAATAACAGGTTTTAGCTTGAATACACTTTTTAGAGGCCTTGTCTAAAAGTTCAGATGTACTACTGGTGCAAATATGTACATCAAGAAGGTGCTTTATTTAAAAAAATATGAAGACAGAAATGCTTTGCTGAAGAGAACATTAATTCGACAAAATCACTGAATAGTAGTTGCATCCAACAGTTTTTCGTTATTGCTGAAAAATTAATATCATTAATTTTCTAAGAGTATTTCTTTTTTTGAAGTTTTTTTTGCAACAAAGGTAAATGTAATCACATTTTGCAAAATAAATATTCCGTGAAAAGGTAAGTAATCTCGAACAGCATATGAATGCGGGGAAAATTACGAAACATTCGAACACATTTTACGTAATTTCCTAGCACTACAATAGTTGAGAAGAGGTATGTTCAACAAAACTTATTTAAGAAGTAGAATAACATGTGAACATGCCGACTCTACTACTACAACTATACACATGAATTGAAATAAATTCTTTTTTGTTACAAAACGTATTAAAGCATGTCCAACCGGATTTTGGAATACAATCTTTGGAGTCGAATACCATTGCTTGACATCAGCAAAACTTATTATTTAAATTGCATTTAAAAAATGATCACTTGCACACCAATCATCTCACTAGCATCTCAATACTGATCCTTTCAAATGTAAATATTATTTTCTTCCACACATTGATGAACTCACTTTCGACATTTTGATAAGAATATCTTAACAAATGCAGTCTTTGAATACGCACAAGGGCTTGCTACACACAGATATTTTCGATCTGAAAGGACTTTGTTCAAATTTCACGACTTCGTAGCGCGCAAAGAGGTTTACAATCCAAATGTGACAATATCTCACAACTAAACGCGACTGAATGGCAAAATAATTTTAATATGCCTCCACAGCAAAGCGAAAAATTTTGAGAAAACAAAATCCACAACTGCGATAAATGTCTTGTGTTTTTTTTTTTCTTTCCCGTATCGACTTTGAAAAAAAGGTTCACGGCTTTGCAAGTTCTTCTGACTGTGCTTCACGGTATGAAACTCTTAGTTCGAATGCTTCTGAGAGAGTGAGACCGTATCTTTTGGCTTTTATTGTATATAGTATGCACTCAGTGCGCGCAACTTTTACCCCGCTGCACACCCCCTTTCAGATGGCACCCAAGTAAAGTGACCCACAACCGGCGAGCACAACCGATCGCTGTGACTTAGTCATCGTGATAAAAAAAAAAGCAGCACAACAAATGCCGTGTAAAAAGCGGAGAGACACATACGAAATAAATTCGCGACAACGCAAACAAACATAAACGCTGAAGCCGACAGGTAAACCAAGTGGCCAAGTGGCCAAATGGTCAAAACAATTTGAGTTGCAATTTATTTTAGTTCGCGCAGATCGTACGCCTAGTCATGCCTCATCGATCGGAATGGTCAACAGCACCATCGCCGTCGTTGTCGGCTGAAGCATCATCATCATTATCATCATCAAGAGCATCAAGCAGCGCTTTAACCAAAAACAAAAAATGTTTTGAAGGTGAACAGCATTATTTACATGGTGAACGAGCTGCCAGATAAAGATATGTGCACAGAATACATTTAAAGGATTCAGCGCAGTATGACGCGAAAGAAACTATTTTGAGGCACTTGTAAACATTTCTTGTCGTTAGGAAGGAACGATTCGTCGTGTTAAAAAAATTCTTGATTTCTAAAAACAATTGATGATTCTCGGTTAATTACCGAGTTCTACATGGTGATGAGACAGAGTGTAGTATTGTTTAAGATTCCTCAAATTGGAACCTTTGATTATCGAGGCAGCATATTACCGACTACTCAAGTTCCAGGGGTTTGCGCCGTATTTCGGGAAAAGGTACCATTTCTTCCGCAACAGACTGTAGTATGTGCAAATGGCATTCCACAGGGAAATCGTTCATGATTCATGCCAAAAATAAATAAATGTCGAGACTTCGCAAATATATTCTTCAAGTGCCAGCATTCTGGGCATCTTTCTGCCATTGGCCACTGCATATCGACGCAACTGTCGGTTGAGGCCGCTATCACGCATGCATTTGATCGGCTGAGGTGCTGCACCCACCGGCACAGCGACGGCATCAGCAGCGGCGCCCACTCCCTCACTGCACTGCGTTCAATTGCAGACTTGTTCATCGTGTAATCGCGAATTATCTTATGATTTATTTATAAACAAATAGGGCACTCGGCCGAGTGTGCCTACAGTGCGCTCAGTTTCGTTCAGTTTCAGCAGTCTCGGGTGGTAAACTTGAACTGCGAGCGACCGTTTTATTTTTCGGTTTTTCTTCCTGTCTAAATTTAAGATCGTGGGACGACTATATTTAGAGAGGTCTTGGCGTCTTGAATTTGTTGCAAATTAATAATGGCGCAAGGCGAATAGAACATATGCGCAAGTTGAGCCACATGTTTCCGCAAAACACCAGCAGTCTTTGTTTGGGAAGCTGCACTACTAGGCGTGTAGTGAACAGACTGATCACATCCACGGTGTGCTGGTAGAAGAGTCTCCAGCCGCGGAAAGCTGTCATCGAGCTGCTTTGAGATACTGCGACAGATGTCTCGTTCGGACGGTTAGTCATACCATGTGATTAATCCAAATATTATTTAAGTGTCAGGCAGGATTAATGGCGTTTGGAAAAATAAAATTTGACTACAAAGCGCCAAACTAATGGGCTCATCGGCGATATGGCAGACAGGCGGACGGATGTCGTCATCAGCGAAGGACTAGTTGTACGCAACTAGTCAACCGGTTATCCGAGCCCATATGGCAGGGACAATTTATCATTTCAGGTGAAGCAAGGTATTATTTTCGCGAATGAGCTCGTGTCTGCTTGACAGTTTGTGCGGTTGCCAAGGCGGCATTTGCCAAGAACTGCGGAAGATCGCGAACTAATGAGTTGCGTGAATATTTCGAGGTGAATGTTCTTCCAACACGTGTCCTCATGTTCTGCAGAGGTTCAGAGACGAACAGCGTTATCGCAGCAATGACGACAATCTGTTCGGAAGGTCAAGGTCAAATGCTTGGGATTCTTAAGCAGTTTGACGCTGCAGATATCTTTAGTTTGTGCAAACAGTGATGATGTGAAATCCGGTTGGTTTGCGAAAAAAGTGATCGTTTTACCTTTCAGTTGGATTCCTACACGAAAGAAACAATTAAACTCTTGACAGGATAATTATTTCTTACCTTTTACTTATTGAAATTTACATTTTTATTTAAGTTTTAATTAAGATATGTTCTGTCAACTACTAACTTCTAAGTTTACTTAGAGTTTAATTAACTAGATATGATATGGGGAGGAAAAGACGTACGTGTATTGTGCGTGCCAGTTGGCTTGAGAAGAAAATAAATAATTTATGCGATGAAAGAACGAAGACTAGCGTTCTTCATCAGTAAGTAAATAAGTAATTTATTTATTAATAATTTATTACAAAAAAGGATAGTTATGTTATATGAATTCAAAAGCTATGGCAAAGCCGTCAGCCGAATTCTAAATGTGTGAATTTCATATCTCTACGATATAAAATTTTCAATATATTCTCGACATTGGGGTGAAGCTGTGGTTTATTTATCAAGTAATTCTATTATTTTACTGCATTCATGTAAAATTTCTTATATGTGATTAATTCGCGTTTTATCTCTAATTAAACAGAATCATAATAGCAACTGAGACGATGATGGTGAAAATTGAACATCGCGCTGTAATTAAATTTCTCACTAAACAAGGAAAAAGTCAAAAAACTATTCATGAAGAGATGGTGGCTGTTTACCAGGGTTCCCCATTTTCATTATCAACTGTGCAAAAGTGGCCAAGTGAGTTCAAGAGAGGCAGAGAGAGCATTGAAGACGACCCTGCTCTGGCGCCCGGCTACTGCTTGTACGGGAGAAAGCATCAAAGAAGTCGAAAACCTTGTTCTTGAGGATGCCCGAATAAAGGTGAAAATGATGGCAGAGATCACAAAGCTTTCAACTGGTACCATTCACACCATTCTTCATGACCATCTTAAGCTTTCAAAGGTCAGTGCAAGGTGGGTGCCACGAATGCTCACAGCGCCTCAGAAAAAAGTGAGAATCGCATGCTGTAGAGAGCTTTTGGAGATGTGTAGTGACAACGCGGACGGTGTTATGGATCTAATTGTTACTGGGGGCGAAACATGGGTTCACCACTATGGCCCTGAAAGCAAACAAGAGTCCATGCGGTGGCATAAAAAAGGAACAGACCCCCCGAAGAAGTTCAAAGTCACTCCGTCTGCCGGGAAGATCATGGCCAGTTTCTTGGGACTCAATGGGAATCTTGCTCATTAAGTACAGACAAAAGGTGAAACCATCAACGCCACATCCTACGCTTCCACTTTGCATAATTTGCGGGAGGAAATTAAAAAAGAAAAGACGGGGTAAACTCGCAGTGGGTGTGTTGCTTCTCCATGACAACGCTCCTGTTCACACGGCGCGACTTTCCAAGGGTGCTGCCAACACCCACTCTATAGTCCAGACCTTGACTCTATTGATTGTTTCCTGTTTCCGGATTTGAAAAAATGTCTTCGTGGAAATGATTTCGGATGATGAAGAAGAACTCAAGTCGACAATAAATGGGTATTTTGCGGAAAAAGAGGAAATTCATTTTTTGAGGATTTAAAAAAGCTTATCTCAAGATGTAACAAATGCATTGATGTTAGGGGAGATTATATTGAAAAATAAAAACAATTTAAATTGAATTCGCATTTTCCTTCCTATCGATACCTAGAATATATTGAACACCCCTCGTAAGTACAAACTTATTTTGTAATTCAAGCATACTCAGTCATCATCATCATCATCCAATTGATCATCATATAGAATGCTGATCTATATTTATAAATTGATTTTCAAAAACTTATAAGAATTTTCCAGTAGCATTCGTTTAAGAGTTGTTAGGTTTCAAGCATTGTTAATGTTTGTTTTCAAAGAATGCTATCATTTGCGGTCTGAATATTGGTCATATACTGTGAGCGTCAAAATTGAGCAAACAAATATCTGATTATTGTATAAAGATGAAAATTGGGTCAAAACAACAACAGAACTCAAATTCCATTGATACACAAAAACAGCTTTATTCAACATAATCAATTATTCAAAAAATAAAGTACGGTAAAAACAAAAACAAATACATCTTTTTAATGAAAATTATAACTACTTCATATATTACGAGTCAAAAGTGAGTAAACAGTATACACTTCTATCAACAAATCTACTTATTTATTGCTTAAAAAATTAAATTTAGTACTTTGTTGGTCATCCTTTAGACTTTATTACTTCCTTGAGTCTACGTGACGTAGAAATTACCAGTTTATTGGTAACATCGGGGGAAATTTTTGACCATTCTTCTGTTATAGCTTTTTTCAGGTCTTCCTTGTTGTTAATAGTACTCTGTCGAATTCTTCTATCCAAATGCTCCCATAAGTGTTCTATAGGGTTAAGGTCCGGATATTGCGGGGGGCGATCAAGCTGTTTTGGGGTCCTACAAAGCAACCATTTTTTAACAAAACGTGAGGTCTGCTTAGGATCATTGTCTTGCTGAAAGATCCAATTCCTAGGTAAACCTAATTTGTCGCAAGTTGGTCCTGAGAATATTTAGATAATCTTCCTTCCTCATTGTACTATCAATGAAGACAAGATTACCGACCCCAGATGCTGCTACACACCCCCACACCATCACTGAACCTCCGCCATGTTTCACGACCGGTCTAATATTTTATTCAGTAAATTCTTAAATTTTTTCTCTCCAAATTTTTTTATTCATATGGCTCTTAAAAATTTCGAATTTGCTTTCATCACTAAATAAAATGTTTTTCCAAAACGAAATGTCATTGTTTATATATTTTTTGCAAATTTTAAACGGTTTTGTTTATTAATTTTTGAAAGCATTGGCTTTTTTCTTGCACTTCTGCCATGTAAGCCTGCTTTATTTAATACGCGACGAACAGTACTCGCGCTTACAGTTTTTCGAGACGTTATTGAAATATTTTCTGCAATTTTGACGGTGCTTGAACCTAGATTATTTTTTACTTCATTCACAGTTTGTCTTGTTTCTCTTTGTGTTAATTTTTTTGGTCTCCCTTTCCGTGGAAAATTTTCCAATGTTTTAAATTTTTCAAATTTGTCAATAATTTTTTTAAACGACACGTAATGCATGTTCATAATGTCTTCAATTTTCCGAAACGTTTTTCCTTTTTTCTCAAATCCACGATAATGTTCCTAGTTTGCAAAGAAATTTCACTTCGCATTTTAAAATAATTATATTTTTTAACTTTAACACGTTTGTATTTAATTAGCGTCCTCTCTGAACAGAGGCAAATGCAATGTTTGTCATCGTAAAAATATTACTCACAAATTTTATCGTTAAAAATAACTGAAATAACTGAAAGGAAAAATGTTTGCATGTTGTTTACTCACTTTAGACTCGTAATATATGAAGTAGATATAATTTTCATTAAAATATGAATTTGTTTTTGTTTTTACCGTACCTAATTTTTTGAATAATTCATCACATTGAATAAAGCTGTTTTTGTGTATCAATGGAATTTGAATTTTGTTGTTGTTTTGACCCAATTTTCATCTTTATACAGTAATCAGATATTTGCTTACTCACTTTTGACGCTCACAGTACTTATAATATGAAAGTAGTTTTCCTTCGATTTCAGATTACAACGCGTACAAAATTGGATGAACTTTCCATTATAGGGGTTAACATTTAGTGAAAGAACTTCACATTTTGCTTTGAATATCAGAGCCATGAAAATAGTTCCTTTGGTTCAGAGCATAATTTAAATGATGACTGTATAGTATCCTGCGACAGTTTGCAAATTTTGCAAATGTTGAGTTTTGAATAAAAATGAAATCCAACCAGTTCTTCCAAAGAAACAATTACTGTTAATTTGAATCAGTTTCTTTGTATTAATTTTAGGAGGATTAGATTAATGGAAATTAAAATCAAAGAAACCATTGCCAGAACCTACAAAGAATGCGTTTTAAATTTTGGCAGGAGTTTTCATTTTGACTGGAGTTTGGGACATTTAGACTCAAAAACTGTTTCGTTTAACTGCCAAGGCTGAAAGATTATCGTCTTCACGATCAATCAAAACGATATTGTCGAAAATTTGCATCGCATAACCCAGTCACTATCGTCTCGTCTACGGTCTATTTTATACACAGTTTGAGCGCTACTGAACGCAACATATCTCTTGTCATAATTGTACACACACAACAAAACAATGAATAACGACTGTCTGATAGTTTTCATCGTTTTGTTGTGTTTGCAAATAAACGAAGGACGTTGCGAGTGGTGCTCATAAAGTGCATGAAGTTTGATTTCAGGGAATTTTTTCGTAAATAATTCTTTTAAACTATTTTCATGACTCTGACGGAGGCATGAATGTACAGTATCGGACAAAACATCTGCAACTGGAACAGAAACTAGGAAATTTCATAAAATTCATTATACTTTTTATCCGAATCCACAATAAACTTCACATACTTTTGAAGGTCTGTATTTAAAGAAAACAACAAAAAAATTCATGGAAATCCAGTAAGTATTTCTTAAGTTATGATGCGAGTACATTATGCCTTCGAAAGTATGTGAAGCTTATTGTGGATTCGTATAAAAAGTATACCATAATGAATTTTATGAAATTTGCTAGTTTCTGTTCGAGTTGCAAATGTTTTGTCCGATACTGTATATTCATGCTTATGTCAGAGTCATGAAAATAGTTTAAAAAAAATTATTTAAGAAAATATTCCCTGTCATGCAAATAGTTCCTTTGGTTCAGAGCATAATTTAGTTGATGACTGTATAGCATCCTGCTTTCTGACTCTCGAGCCTTTATTTTTAACGTATTTCGGAGGTTATTTTCGTTTGTTTGAAAAATGTGGTATGGTTTATTTTTCAAAACAATTTCTTCATACTTCTAAGTTCCCCACGCTTGCGAGGCATAACAGAGAGTGGATTTAACGACTGAGTTAAATATCTTTTATTTTATAGATAGATACGTTTTTTTGTTGTATAGCACATTTTGCAACCAAAGGTTAAGCAGACTTTGAGAAGTATTTGCTTTATCTCTTAGATATTAGATTCAGTTTGACTCCTGCACCTACACCTCTTTGACAGTTTCAAGTGGTTAACCATCATATTTCTATTGTCTTTTAATGTGAATTCTTGGAGATCGCGTAAAAACCATCATTTTCGACTTTTCTGCATTGATTTTTAATCCCTATCACTCGCACTAACATGACAGGCGGTTGGTCATCAGTTGCATAAATTCCGGGGATTCTACAAGTACGACGAGGTCATCTACATATAGTAACACGTTGATTGTGGAATTAGCAATTCTAACACCTCCTGGCGACCTTGTGGTCACCGTGGCGTAGTGGGTAGAGTGCGACGCTCACACGCCGAAGAGTATAGATTCGATTCCCAGCTCAACACCAATTTTTCGAATTTTTACGGCACCACCTCTTTCGAGCTGCTGACAACACTCAAAGAGTAATAACTGTCTAAGAAAGCTTCTCAAATTTCGCCGTTCGGAGTCGGCAGAAACTGTAGGTTCCTTCTAGTCGTGAGAGAACAGTAGCGCGCACAACACAGTTGATGAGCAAGCTAGGCCCTGGTCCCCCTTTGGACTGTAGCGCCAACAATTATTATTATTAACACCTCCTCGCAGAGCATCTGTTATGTCGTTTATATACAGAGAGAACAGCAGTGCACTGAGAAGGCATCCGTGTTTCATACCTGTATTCGTTTCAAACCACTCTGAATAAGTAGTACCACCCCAAACTGCTGTATTGATATGTGCGTACATTTCTTTAGTAACTTTTAAAAATGTTGAAGATATGCCAATTTGGAATAGCTTGTAAAGGAGATCATTTCTATGATACGGTCAAAGGCCGCTTTACAAAAATGAGTACACTTTTTTACCTCGAGATTGGTACGCTTTGACAATAGATGTCAGAGTAAATATCTCATCTACAGTTGAATATCCTTTTCCAAAGTCAGCCTGTAGATCGCTTAGAATATTTTTCTGTTCGACCCATCTTTCTGGCCTTTTTACCAAAATACCGCAGAATATTTTGGCAATCGTTCTTCATCAATTAATCTTTTTGTCGGTGGTGTTGGCGTATACGAGTGCAGGGAACCTGTAGTTTGTTGCCAACTCCGAATGACGAAATTAGAGAAACTATTCATAGACTGTCTACGGAAGAGGAGGTGCCTATAATAATGGGAGAAGTTCAATGCAAAATCAAACCTCGGACCTCCGGTATCTGGGTCTGAAAGTAAAGCGTCGTCATATCTTAAGGTGTTTCCAAAATGGTTGGTTTTTTAATTTTTTTTCTCACCAGTTGCTGTGCGTGTTAATCATTTCTCAATGACGAGTTTTGGTCTTTTTATTGAAAGAATTGGTAAAGAACCTTTTAATAAAAACTGCCTAGAGGACTTTTTTTTTCTAAATATATGTGGTCTTGAATTCTGGTCCGCTGAAAAATTAACTAGCCACAATCTGTGGATAATCGTAGACGATGAAAATACGTCAACAAAATGAAAACAGGCTTGGAAGAACAATGACGGCTAATTGAAATAAATAAATTATGCAGTTCTCTGAGATAACTGGGGTTTGGGGAATTATGTTGGAAAATTTGAGGATAAAAATCAAAAATTTGTAAATTTTGCTATTCAAAGGGAGGTTTTTCTTACATAGTTTTCCTCCGAATGTTATTTAGATCATTGATTTGGAAATTATTACATAAAATACGACTCCTTTTCAATAAAAGGGTTCTGCACAAATAATTTTGTCAAAACAACAAATAAAATATCGATCTATATATCGAAAATCTGCTGCTAACTACATGCGAATTTTACACCAACAATTACAAATCATTTGTATCTAATCCCCCCAGCCCTCAAGACTATATCCCCTATGATGAGAGAAAAGCAGTTCTCTGACATGCATGAATTTGCAATAACTGATTCGTTTTCGGACTTCATAAAAGAAATGAAAACAGCATTGCGTCCAGGCATTCAGATCATAATACTTGAAGATTTGTAGTCTAATTGAATTGAATTTTTTAATCATTTTTAATAATTAAATTCTGACTAACCCTTGCTAGAGATAATAATAATTATTGCATGTCCCCTCAGCTTTTCAAATTAGTTCCTCGGCTTTCGACCTTCTATTTCGGCCATACAATTGGAACAGCAGCGAATGTTAAGCTCATAAAATTCCGATCTCAATAGAATAACTGATTAGGGTAAAAGCAATAGAGTGGAATTTAATGCTTTCAAAACTCTATGTTGTCTACAGTTACTCCAGCGTTTCCAAAATAACCAGGCATTATCTATGAATGGTTCTTGTGTTGTTAAAACCGAACAACTTTCCATCCTTGGCATGTGTATCAACTCAACACTAAGTTGGAACGATTACATATTCGAAATAGCCAAACAATAATGTCTAGGTTTCTTAAAGCGATGCAAAAAATATTTCACCCCTCATAAGTCGTACATCCGCCCAAAGCTTAAGTATAACGTTCCTTTCTGGTCTGGTGCTCCTTAAGCCTCTCTACACACACTAGATAGAATCCAACAGCGAGCAATAAGACTTATTGTTACGCTAGAACATCGACGATATCTTGAGTCTGTATTATTATTTGGTCGCTATTTGAACAAAAAATGCTTAATGAGTTAGCCAGCTGCATTCCTACCCTTCAAGAATTCACCCGCAATACAGGCCTCGCTATGAATGCTCACCCGTTCACCCTTAAGCCCACCTTCGGATGTACAGTTAAGTTTAGAAACTCGTTTTTCAGCCGCATGTGGAATGCTCGTCCCATCACGAATTCCCTCCCACATTACAATCCACAGGCATTTAAAACCTATAAACCAAAAAAATAGAACAGTCTGACTTTTTTTTAATATATAACAGGTTTTCCGTATGCCTAACCACATAACAAAATAATTCGAAAACTGTTTTTAAAAAACTCATTATGACACAAAAATGTGAATTCGCGAATTTCTTGCATTAAAATACAATAGAGAGCACTGAAAATGCAACAAAAATGTTTTGACAATGTTATGACAAAGCGATTCCATTTTCGAAAATGTCGCACTGCTAGGTAGAGTTAGAATGAGAAAACAAAAAGATTTCTGATTACAGTGTGCCAATTGTGTGAATGTAAACGCCATTGGAGTAGTAATACAGAGTTGAGCTCTTTATCATCGCAGCATATACATACATTTAAATTATCATCAATCACCTAACACTATTCAACCCTAGAAAATATCTGAAAATAACGCACGATTTTCTTTTTTTCATGCTGTGTGCTTAAATGTTGCCAATGAAAACAAAAGAACGTTTGACAGCTGTCAATAAAGCAACAATTAAAATAGAAAATCACACAAAATATCAACACGTGCTTTTGGTTAAAATTTCTTTTATACAAAGAGAGCGCGACAGTTTGCAAATTTTGCAATTGTTGAGTTTTGAATTAAAATGAAATGCAACCAGTTTTTCAAAAGAAACAATTGCCGTTGAATCAGTTTCTTTGTATTTATTTTTACGGAATTAGATTAATGGAAATTAAAATCAAAGAAACCATTGCCAGAACCTACAAAGAATGCGTTTTAAATTTTTGGCAGGAGTTTTCATTTTGACTGGAGTTTGGGAAACACTACACTGGACGTTTAGACTCAAAAGCTGTTTCGTTGAACTGCCAGGGCTGTTATCACGTAACTTTTCGAACGACTGTCGTCCTGACGATCAACCAAAACGATATCGTCGATAATTTGCATCACATAACCCGGTCACTATCGTCTCGTCTACGGTCTATTTTATACACAGTTTGAGCGCTACTGAACACAACATATCTCTTGTCATAATTGTACACACACAACAAAACAATGACTAACGACTGCCTGATAGTTTTCATCGTTTTGTTGTGTGTGTACACATTGCAAATAAACGAAGGATGTTGCGAGTGGTGCTCACAAAATGCATGAAGTTTAACTTCAGGGAATATTTTTTAAAATAATTTTGAATGTACATTCATGCTTCCGTAAGCTGTAATTACTGAGTACATTTATTTTTCTTGCTTTTTCTTCAAATTTCACCACTTGCATGCTAGCCCAATGCAAAACGATAGTGAAATAGCTATCGTCAAAAACTTATCGTCAGGACGATAGCGATTGGCAGTTTTGAGAGTACATTAAGCAACCAAAATGATATCGTTTTGTATAGCTTTTATCGCTTTTTTTTGCTTACGCGATGAAAAGCACTCGTTTCAACGATATCGTCGCACGATAGTCGTCTTCCGTGATTAGACCCCATGTAGTAAGCTACATTTAATCTAGCAACTTGGTATTTCGGAAGAATATGCGAACTGATAAAGAGTCTAGGCTTCTACCTCAAACCATAGCACCAACAAACGGTCTCCACCTGAGTGGAGTAAATCCGGGACGTTGACATAGGAAGTGCTCTGTAGTGTCTTCACCTTCTTAACAGGAGTCCCAGAGGGTTTCGTCACTTAGGGCAAGAACACTAAAGAGCTTAGCTTATGCGAATAAGTCGAATGCAGTCTTTTCTATCTAGAGATAACAGAAATAACATGAATCTCTTTCTGATGTTTGAGAGTATGAGTATGTACTTCATCAGCTTGCGTCTTAAAGAGTCATGCCATTTCTGGTTGTGACGTTCTGAGACTCAAGTGCCGACGGAAGCCCTAACCAAAATCACAGGCAATCCCAATTTGGGTTCCGAACCTATGGGAGCCTTTTTTGGTTTTTGCTTAGCAAGTTCCTCAGTAGTCTTATTTCCTGGTCTAAATGAATTTAGTCTGCCAACCAAATTAGTGGCATTCCTGAACTAACTTGGAAATGGAGAAAAGTCGTGAGCACAGCTTGGTTGTCGCTACAGACACATGTACTTCAGGATTATTAGGCGACCGCACGAAGTAAAATAAAAACCCACTAACAATCCAACAGATCCAATGTGCAACAGACAGACTTCTTATCTTCTTGCGATTCAGTGAAATAAATATTTTCAGGTATTATTCCCGTTCTTGATTATATTTTAAGTAATATGTGGGACCATTGGTTGCACAGTTAATAATAATTGTATGGCGCGACAGTCCACTGGGCACCGGGGCCTGGGGTCGCTCTCTACCCACTATGACAATGCGGCCACAGCCGTATGAATTTAAATTGCCGGCGTATTGAATTTATCGAAAGTACCCATTCAGGCTCATAGTAGCAATCAATTTTGCCATGACAAAGCTATTATGTCCAATTTGGCCCTGGAATATGAACATTTATTCGCAAGCAATCGCATCTTCTTCACTCAAGCCGCTTCCAACTACAACTTACCATTCCCTTTTACTTCTTTAGCAAATTTTCAAAAAATGTAAAGTAGACTGTTCTTGGGGTTTATTCTTCTTGTCAGTTTGTAACTACTTCGCCGCTTACTTAAGTGCCTTCAATTTCATATTTCTTATAACAAATCTCGACTAATTTAGCAAAGAACACAATCGAAAGGAGCAAATGGCTGTGAACTGGGAATGTCCACGGTCACTCATTGTGGTAAGGTTTCAAGTTCAAAAATGAAATAGAAAAGGACCTTCACCAATTCCATGTGAGTTGGCAAAAGACCGAGCCCATCCAACGGTGTCGAAAGTATGGACTCAGATTAACTCCGAAATTAAGCACGGCGTAACATATTTGAAAATAATGTAAACTTCTCATGAAAAATGACGTCCAATCCAAATTGCTTTTGAACCCCAACCACAAACGGGATTCATACTCCACTCAAAGAGTTTTCTGTTTTATGAAGTATTTGGTGCAAGTGAGAACAAGCCTTCATTCGAAATCAAAACAAAACAGTAGACAGTCGAACAGACAGCACGAAGCAAAGCAAAACAAAAACCATTTTTTATATAGATTTTCACTCTCCGGGGAATCAAAACAAAACATTAAACGTTGCCCCCGCCATCAAATCCAATCACACCATTGCATTTCCTCAATATGACCACCAGCCGCCCCCGTAGCCGGCGTGTACGAAGTATCCAAATATGTCCGGCAGCCCGTGGCACTAGTAAAAGCCCCCATCCGATGTAAACAATTTCGAAAACCGTTCACTCTTAAGTGAATTTCAAAACTAAAAACGACAGAAATTGTTAAATGCCTGTGCCCGTCCGCTCCGCAAACGCCGCGCGCCCTTTCTCCGCCAACGGCCGGAGATCTCGAAGCCGACTACACATCGATACAGCTACAAAATCATTTTTGAAAGTTCAGCACAAAAGTTATGATACACATGTACAGGCAGACGTACTCGCCCGTCCAAGTTGCCACACACGTTTCGCGGTGTGTACTCAGTTTTTGAAAAATTTTCTCAGAATTTGTATTTTTCTGTATTTTTTTGTTTTAATTTTATTTTTAGCCAAAAAAAAGAAAAGAAATATAAATTGGCCGCGGAGTGAATATACTTAACGACTTTTTCTAGTTTGTATTTCTTTCGTGCGTTGTGTCTTATGACACATTCGTTATTCCATGCGTTTTTGACTCATCTCATCTGTTGCCCCGGTTCCCGTCGAAAGGTTATTCGTTTTCGAGGGGCCGTTTTCGCGTTTTTTGGGCACTCAACAAATCACTGGAAGCGAAGCAGAAACGATGAAATTTATCGCTTTGTTGTCCTTTTCCGCACGGTTTAGGACATTCGATGTCATTGCGGGACGCGTTGAAGGAGATTCGCGGGAACATTTTCGCGAAGTCACCACATCACCACCCGGCAAGCGTCGACACACATTTTCTTTTTTTTTCATATTTCCAACTTAAAAATGCCTAATTATATTTCTGTGATCACTTTTTTTTCTCTTGATTGGTCGAGGCGTTAATGTTTTGTCACACGGAAGCACATGATTTTCGAAACGATTTTCAAATAAAATTATTCTGTGTGTGCTCGATAAAAACCGTTCTAGAACCATTCACGAAATTGCTCCAAACGCAACTGAGGAGACATCCACTCACGACTGTGTCCAAAAGATACAGAATCGGAGAAAATTCATTTCGAGCCGAAATCCTCGGCCGACACACGGTCGCAGCGCTCTCGGCTAGGTGCGCACTACTAGTCCGACGAGAACATGTGTTGTTGCTTGGCGCTTTGTTTGCGATATTCTCTGTGAGAATAGTGTGAGAACACTTTTGGTGATCCACGCTGTTTATAGCTGTTGACCCCAAGTGGAACCTTTCGTTCGGAGAACGACCGAGCTGTGAGGAGTTGCTTAATGGGGTTGCCATGAGACGTCATTGAAGTCGTGAAATCAGGATAGCTATGAGGGGACCGATTTGGTAAGAGGCATATGAAAGTGTGTGCGTGAGCCACTGGGACAAGATCAAGTCCATATATTGGCTAGTGGTTGAGAATGAAAATGACATGCGGCGGAATGCCTTTTTTTGGTGGGACCATTGACAGTGACAAACCTTGATGTGTCCGAGTGCTGCTTTGAGAGTAGCATGAACTTGGACATAATATAAGTAATTACGAGGGGTTTTCGGGGATAAGATTACCCACAAGTTCAGCCAGACATCTTCGATTATGAAGTGCACACAAATATAAACTTACCAGGTATACCAGTATAAAGTGAGCGTCAATATACAGGTACAAGGTACAGACAAAATTGACACATTGTTTGAAGGAAACTACAAAAGACCAGCTAAAGATACAATTAAACAGCTGGAAAGGACGCTAATGGCAGTGTCGTGTTTATTTGGAAAACGTGGAGAATATACGAATAACATCAGAAAGGGAAAGGTTTCTTGTTTTGTGAAACAAGCACGTAAGTTAAGAGAGACCCCTTCAACTTCGTGTTTTACGTTTTAAAGTTCAGATAAATGGACCGCAGATATTGAAGTCCACGGTGTTTCCGTTTAAGACACAACTGTGTTGCATCGGGCCAATTGATCTTCCTCTTATTCTAGACCGCAGGGAGCTCAGATTTGGCAAGCCTCCTTGAAGGAGCGTTGGTATAGATGGCCGACGGATTTGTGTCTTATTCCGTAGAAAATGGTTGGTTGGAAGTAAAGAGCCTAAGCCTTGGCAAACCAAAGTACTGTATCGATAATATAATAATAATTGTTGGCGCTACAGTCCAAAGGGGGACCAGGGCCTAGCTTGCTCATCAACTACCCGTGTTGTGCGCGCTACTGTTCTCTCACGACTAGAAGGGACCTACAGTTTTCTGCCGATTCCGAACGGCTAAGTTTGAGAAGCTTTCTTAGGCAGTTATTACTCTTTGAGTGTTGTCAGCAGCTCGAAAGAGGTGGTGCCGTGAAAAAATCGAAAAATTGGTGTTGAGCTGGGAATCGAACCTAGACCCTCGGCGTGTGAGCGTCGCACTATACCCACTACGCCACGGCGACCACCATCGTATCGATAATATACATATATATATATATACTTGATGGCGCGACTGTCTACAGAGGAACCAGGGCCTAGCTTTCTTATCAACTATTCATGTTGCTCAACCTACTGTTATCTTACGAAAAGAAAGGACAGGCAGTGTTTTCTCGACTCCGAACAGCGAAGTTTTCGAAGCTTCCTTATATACAGTTATTACTCTTTCAATGTTGTGAGCAGCTCGAAAGAGGTAGTGCCGTGAAAAATTCGAGGTGTTCGGCCGGAAATCGAACATGGGCCTTCGGATTGTGAGTGTCGCACTCTATCCACTGCTCCACACCGACTACACCATCGCCCAGGGCTTTAAAGTTGACTTGAGGTAGACACATTTCTGTACTTCTGCAAAATTGAAGCTGCCGATCGTGATACATGTTGTCGTCAGTTATGTGTGACGGCTTGGTTTTTGGTGGAAAGTATGAATAAAAAAAAATTCGCTTGGCTTCTACTTTAATTGTCATAAATGATTCAACTACAAACGGAAGCGCGTAACAATAGGCTTTACTTGTTTACAGTGCACATTTTTTGTAAATCACATGACAACGCATATCCTCAATGAAGTATTTGAGTTACAGCGAATCGTGCATCGTCTATTTGCGAACGAGGTCCTACACATTCTGATAATTTATTCCGAGATTCCATATTCAGCTATCACATCATTACTGTTTCTTAAAGAGGTATAGAACTTCAAGTTGAGAAGTATATTTAACTTGTGGCCATTTTGTGAGCTGTTAAGTGATTTAGTTTGCTTGGCATTTTAACACAAAGAGACTTAGCAAGGAGTAGATTCTGTGAATGGGCACAAAACCTGGTTGCCCTTGGTCTCTATTTTCATAAGCGAATTTCGTTAAGGGGTAAAACTCAATTTTGGTTGAGGGGATACGTCAGTAAAACTGACGTACGTTAAGTGATTATCTTCCTCAAGTGTACTCGTATATTGAAACAGCGTCCACAAAAGCTAACTATTTTGTGTGCTTTCTAGGTTCGATGAATAATTAGGTCTGTTCCATTTCATTGTGTACAGAAATTCGTAGTTGAGTAGTTTGGGTACAAATCTTTCTTGCAGAGAGTAACTCTACCAAAACTTGTGAAACGACTTTTCGTAGAAATTCGTAAACAACTATCAGATATATGAAATGTCAAATGTTTTTTTATTTACACTTTGAGAGCCATCTGCTGCCCACAGTTTCTTCTTCGGCAGAAATTCGCAGGGGGGGAAATATTCTGCTCTCTCATGAGCTCTCTCTTCTACGAAAAAAACAGCTTATGGAACGCTTCTTCGTAGTTTTTAGGACAAATTCGTAGACAGACAGAGCAAGTGGAACGGACTTATTTATTTGTTCAATTTGAAAAACTCAGAACTTAACAGTCAATGGTGACCGCTATAGAGCCACGACTACTGACACTAAGTCTGTTACCGTATATCGAAAAAATGGGTTTTACGATGAGCGCTCTCTGGAGAGAGTAAAATATTTTCCCACCCTACTCATTTTAAAACATGAAATTTTTGTGGGTAGGTTATTGGTTTTCTGCCAAATTTATTGGTGTGCGTACAGAGATAAGTGAGCGTGAACCCATTATTTCTGTGTATGTGTCTCAAATTTTGTTGTTGTTTTTGTTTTCTGTTTAAAAAAGTGAATTTGATATTTCTTAATGACATACTTTACAGATTTGGTTTAGATGCATTCCCGAACCTTCCCTTTTTCTGAGAGAGATTTACCCCCACTCTTTAACAAATGACAGACTTCAGAATTTGGTACAAAAAGTACTGGAATAAACTTACTTTCAGCAAGACGGTGAACATATGCCACACAGCTCGTGTCATAAATGATTTATTGAAGGAAAAGTTTGGTAACTGCATAGTTTTACGCTAGAGGCTCATAAATTTAAAGCCGCTTGATTATTTTCTGTAGGAACGTGAGAGGTCACTAGTCTACGCCCATATTTCTCGAAGTGATGAACCAAGAAAACGACAAAAATCGCTACGTAGTTACCGATATTTACACCCGCACCATAGACAGCGACGGTTTGGGGTGAATTGTGAAGTTGTGACGTTATTGAACCAAGAGAGCAAGGTTTGCATCAACTTGTTTTCAGACAATATCAGGTTTATGTAGGATAACAAACTTTGCCACGCCCTATGCAATAATCAATCTTTTGTACAGAAAACTTCTAAAATTCGGTTACACATAAGCCACCATAGTTAATTTAGTCATCTTAGAAATGACTCTATTGAAGTTTTCTCTTAAGGGAAACAGTGAAGGACATGTTTCGCCAAATAAACGAAAACGATTCAAACACTTTAACCCTAGAAAGGTAATCATCGTTGATTCGACGAGCATCATTTTTTCTGTTTAAAATTTCTATTTACTCTTTAACGCGATCGCTTTTGTTCTTTGTGAAGCTCTAGTCATCCATGAGTTCTTATTGTGTGTAGATGTTCATTGGCATATGTTCATAGGTAACTGTACTTTTTGGGTAAAAATTGCGCAAATGTTCGTCGAAACGACGAAGATTACCTTTAGTGTAACTTTCATGTTCGATTACAATTTTAAACGTGGGAGTTTTTTACGTTATTAACTTCAGTTACAGTATGGCTTCGCGATTGTTTTTTTCGACTGAGGAAATAGAGAACATTATAGGAGCATGCGACTTTTGTGAAGACGGGAATTCCGGTGATAGCGAACAAGAAAATGATACGGATGACAATGTGGAGGCTGAAGAAGACTCGGATGGGGAAGATGGCAATGAGTCAGAAACGCAAGAAGATGCCGAAGAGAATATACCTCTTAGTTTATTGAGAGAATATGAAAGGACAAAAATAATTTAATTTCCTAAAAACATTTTGCGAGGTAAGAACAGGCATACAGTACCTCACAAAATTGAGCATACACTCACAGCTTAAACATATTTTTATCTTTTTCGCCTTACAAAAAGTAGTTCGCCTTAACAAAACTTAAATGCAGTTCGAATTGACACATTTCTATTGCTTAAAACCATAAACAAAAATATGAAAATTAAAACAAGAACTTGCTATTTCTAAGCAAAATAATTCATTTTAACACACAAAATTGAGCATACACTTAAAGTAAATTCGAGTTACGACTTAAACACAAAACCTTGTAACCGCCGTTTACAGTTTTGCAGTTTTTCAGTAAAATATGGCTGAATCCCTTCCCAAGTTGCCTGAATTTTAGCTTTTAGCTCCTGTTTTTGGAGCAGGTACTTTCTTTAACTCGCAGTTTTATTTCGTGCTATAGATGTTCAATAGGGTTAGGATCGGGCGATTATGGGGGTGTTTTTAGCTGCTTTGGAGCGTTATAAAGCAACTATATGTGAGGTATATGGACGACTAAAAAGAAAAAAATCTGCAGGTATGGTGCAAACATTGTGCATCAAGCAAGAGGTCCCACAAGAAGAACAAAAGGAATTACTGATCCATTATTGGGCTTTCAAAGTTTTATAACAGAAGAATTCGTAGAAGAAGTTGTGAAGTGGACAAATGTTGAAATTCAGAACAAAAGGCCCAATTTTGAAATTCAAAATGCCAATGTGAAATTTACAAACAGTACCGAAATCAATGCTTTAATTGGGATTTTGATTCTGACAGCCGCACTAAAGGACAATAATCCGACATGTGAAGAACTTTTCGACTGCTCATACTCGGGGAATAGATATAGTTCCACAATGAGCCAAGCTCGATTGAAATTTCTTATAAAGTGTTTGCGGTTCGATGATAAATCAATAAGAAAAAATATTATTTCTGACAAATTCTCACCAATAACAAATCAGTGGAAAATGTTTATTCAAAAATGTCGGCAAAATTATACTCCTGGTCTCTACATGACAATAGATGAACAACTTTTAGCTTTTCGTGGCAGATCATCCTTCCGTATGTACATCCCCAAAAAGCCAGCTAGATATGGTTTAAAAATTATTATGATGTTTGAAAGCCGAAGCAAGTATATGGCTGATGCAACGCCATATTTGGGAAAAGGTACTAATACTGGTAACCTACCACTTGGCGAATATTGCTTAAAAGAGGTTACCAATAGTATTCATGGCATGAACCGCATTATTTCGATGGACAATTGGTTTACGTCAGTCCAACTCGCAAGGTCATCTCTCCGTGTGCCGTACAAGCTTACACTCGTGGGAACTATGCGGTCTAACAAGTGGGAAATTCCGAAGGAAATGACCAAATCAAAATCTCGGCAATGTGTTGCTATGACAATGAGTTGAAGCTGCTATCTTATAAGCCAAAACCAAATAAAATGTTTTATTTACTCTCTTCTTGCAGCGAGAAAGAAACAATTAATTTAAAAACGGGAAAACCACATATGATAGAGTGCTATAACCAATCAAAAGGAGGGGTGGATACATTTGATCAAAGGTGCAGCAACATGTCATGTTCTCGTAAAACGAATAGACTGCCGATGTGTATGTTTTATGGCATTTTGAATATTGCATTTATAAATAGTTGTGTCATATACGCACACAATGTTACCTCTAGTAATCAGAAGCCATTGAAAAGGAGAGATTTTATGAAGAACCTACATTCCAGCCTTGTTGCACTTTGGATGAAAAAGCAAATAGAAGCACCAACTTTGCACGCGAAAATCAGGACTAATATTAACCAAAATATTGTTCAGAGTGAAGGATTTGCATCAGAGGAGAACGAGATTGCAATCAAAATCAAAAGGAGGAAAATCTGTAAATTTTGTCCATACCAAAAACGTCGCATGAATCAGGACTAATATTAACCAAAATATTGTTCAGAGTGAAGGATTTGCATCAGAGGAGAACGAGACTACAATCAAAATCAAAAGGAGGAAAATCTGTAAATTTTGTCCATACCAAAAACGTCGCATGACAAAATCAATGTGCTAAAAATGCAAAAAACATTTGTGGCGAGCACAAAATTGAACTTTGCACCAAATGTGCAAAATAATTTAGTTTTTTCTTATTGTTACTTTTTATTGTTTTAAATGAATTTATCTTTAAGTTTTTCCTTTTTAATGAATTGTGTTAAAGTTTTTTATTTATTTATTAAAAATAATTAAATGGTGTTAAAAAACTGTGTTCATAAACATTTAAGAAGAACAAAAAAATAAAATAATAATTGTGTTTTTAAGATTAAGATTACGATTTGATAAAAATAAATTATTAACATTAATAAACATATGTTAATAACTTTTCGAAAAAAATGCATTTAAATTTTAGTTCGTCGATTCGACGAATGATTACCTTTAACGTACTAAAAAATGTGATTACCTTTCTAGGGTTAAACAAGCAGTGAAGGAATTAACAGTCAGGCGGACGCTTCAACTAAGTTGTATTTCATTTTTCTTCATTTTTTGTCTTTCATTTTTTCATATTCTTGCATTTCCAAAACGAAACTAATGAAACTGACGCTTCAAAGATGACGACAGGCCGCGGGTAAATACTCAAAGAAATTATTTAAGGTCCAGGAAAATTAAGGAGAACAGTTCCCTCAGCGACTACGATAGCATCACTTACTGAGCTTTTTTCTCATTACAGACCTTTGTAGGGAGAGGGGCTTAATCTAACCCCCAGACTTGTAGGTCAGGCCCAGGAATCAGAGAAGTTCGCTGCATTAAGTGGTTACCAGCGGGTGATGTGATGGCTGTTCAGGGGACTCCGCGAAGAGACTGCGTGTCAACCTTACTTATGCACTAGCGAAGATAGTACTGGCAGCACATGCCCCCTACAAGGAATCTTCTCTGGTTTAAAGTCGCGGCCCAGTTGTTTCCTTTTTTGACAATCACTTCTGGTATAAGTCAAAATGAATTACAACTTTTGAAATATGATTTTATGCAGATCATGGGAGAATCGACATCCGACTTGGTTTACGGGGACAAGGAGGGCATGTGTGATACTGGGCAACAGCAATCCGCGTCTCAACGAAAAAAACCGATAACCCATGTTATGTCAGATACGACCAAATCTGACAAGAATCGAGTCAATAGGCACCTTTTTCGAGAAGTTCAACAAAATACAAAAAAGTAACTTTTCAGACAATTAATTGGACCTGACATGAACAAAGAAGGAAGAGAAGGTAGGAGAAACTAGCCTGTGCTTCCCAAGCCATAACTTTGTCCCCACAACTTGTGTGTAAGACAAAATCAATCACTTCCTCCAAACCACTCCACAGGATGTGGTGGTGTGGAAAAAGGCCTCAATTCGTATCTTCAAGACTTATTTCCTTTACAATTCCCATTATGTATGTGCTTGTTCTATTTTTAGAGCAGACATTGCAAACCGCGAAACCCAATGTTAATTAGTGTTCCATACTTGTCACAAAACGCCTTTCACACCTTCTACTCTGATCATATATGATGCATTCACTCCCCGTTTCATTGTCGCCACTGGGGGTATAAAACAAATCTCCCCATGATCCATGTATGGTATTTCATTGAAGAATGACTTGTCTGACGCACTCGCCAGCTTATACCCATGCACACCACAGTCAACAAAGGCGCCTTCCACAACGCCGTTGATTGATAATCACCTCATAAGTTATTCGATTTGGCTCGAGTCAATTGCGCAGAGGCATCGCGGCTGCATTTCAATCAGTACGCACTCTGGGTCTCCGCGTTCATCGTCATTTCTCGCACGACTAATGATTTACTTTATAATTAAGAACGGGAACTATCTACAAGATTGCATCTTAATTTGTTTATTTATTTATACATCTATTAGCGAATTTGTTAAAATTTTTGTTTTTGTTTTTGTCTAATCTACAGCGAGCGGTCTACTTTTTTCGCTTTCTTCGCGGTTTCTTTGGATGGTCGCTATCTTCGTCGCTCTCATCCACTTGGCTGCCTGATCGTTGCTGTTGCTGCTGATGTTCGCCCCATTCTTTGCGAAGTTCGCTGAGCATACCTGGTGTCAGGAGACCTTGAGCTAGGAGACGCTCCGTAAGTCTGCCGCGGGTACTAGGGGGCAAGCGGGGTTCTAAGAGAAAGTTGATGAGTCTCGCTTTTAAATGAAGTTCAGGACTCACCTTTGGTTGATGTGGCTCTTCGCACGGGGTACGTGTATTCGCTGTCCCCAGCTTGCTGACTTGCTTCTGTGTTCTTAAGAAGGCGCGTGATTTGGAACACCCCCTGCTGGATGATTGCGTCGAGTTCTCTCTGAGAGTTTCGCACTTGGGCGGCGTCGGGAAACATGTCCATGAAACGATAGCTTTAAAAAACAAACTTTGACAAGAACTCATAACAGAGGGTCTGCTGCAGGCTTACCTTAGCCAAAGATAAAGATCCATGACATCGAATACTGACTCAAGGTGAACGAGGTCAAGAATTGTCCTCGGCAGTCCCAGTGGCCAGCCACAATTTTGAGCAATAAAATCATACGAGACCGGCTCACTTCTACTGTATTGTCTTGCAATCTGCGCAAAAAGTTTTTTTGTGAGAGGAACGAGTTCAAATGTTTTGGATGGAGTAGCGTACCTTGAGGAACATCGAACAAACGAATGCCATCTTCTTGTTAATCGGCGCACAACAGAAGACATAGCGGGCCCTTAGTGGCAAGGGGACATGTTGAATCATTTCGGCCAAGAACTTGAAGTCTTCAATGTTGCACATGAAGTATAAGGAATCATCAACGGTGCAGAGATTAACGAAGATGTCCTGAAAAATGTTTAAAAAAAATCCAGTGAATGAGTCGTCCAATCCATCACCGTGATCAAATAAAGAAGCTTTTAGCAAGGAATCTTTATCTGTGTCTAGGCCACTTCAGTTATTACAATATCTTGCGAAAGAAAATTTACCATGAGATTGCTCAGAGATGAGTTCGGTAGATGGTACGCATACAGTTCAATTTGGTCAGCAGTTGGATGTAGGCCGGCCTTTTTCAGCGGTTCAGGACTCTGCTCCAGTATACCCTTTAGTGTCTGCAAGTCCTCCGATTTGAATGTGGTCACGAAACCATGCTCCCACTGTGTCTTGTAGCGTCCAGCTCGTCCAGCGATTTGAAGCGCCTGCGATACAGTGATCGTGTCCACCTCACGCTCTCCTTTCTCGTTCATTGTTGGCTTGATGATGGAGTAAAAAATTATGCGCCGTATGCTCCTGCAAAGGGGTATCCACATGAAATATTCTTCCATTCCTCCAGAGTGAATACTTACAAATTTAAACCCATTCCTATTGCATCGGTGGCGACCATTACCTTGCAGCTGTTGTTGGGATCATTGAACTTGGCTGCTTGTGCAAGTTTTGTGCCCGGGGGCAGGCCTCCATATATCACCGCAACTTCCTTTCCCCTGAAAACGCCTTTAGTCAGAGTGAAAAGGATTATGAAATCACAGTTATTTGCTTTTACCTCGCCTCAATTTCACGTGAGACAGAGTAGATGTCGTTCTTGCTGAAGCACACAATGCAGTCACCAGGTTGAACATTGTCCAAGTTTCCCAGGGCTGTGTCTTCGATGGTAAGCTCTGTCAGCCGATCATATCTGTGCACTTCCACAGTTTCGTGTGTTGTTTCGCAGATTTTCTCAAGCAGTTCCAGAGCTCCCGACTCCCCACAAACGTGAACCTCATCGGCTATTATGCCTAGAAAAGCTCTCGTCCACGCCCAACCCCGTTGAGGATCGCGTAGGAGTTGGATTTCGTCAATAACAGCAACTTCGTCTGAAAGCGATTTGTCCGTAAGATACTGAAACTTCCTCGTAGGCCCCTACTTACATGGGGTGGTTACGGACGTCATTTCCACGGTGCAAGCTACATGCGAAGCGGGTGTGTCCTCATTGATGCCAAACTTTCTCTCTTCTCCGGTGACCAAATCACATGGAGTCCCCTGAAAGCAGTCGTTGATACCACCTACAGATAACCAGTCACATGACTTACCCTTTCATTAGATTTATTATACACCTCAGTGGCCAGCAGCTTAAGCGGGCCACAGTACACTCCTGATTTTGCAGTCAAAAACCTCTCCATTGCGTGGTAAGTCTTCCCAGAGTTTGTGGGGCCCGCATGGAATACGATTTTTCTCGTAATAGCCCTCGCACTCGGGTACCAGTTGGCAGGCGTTCGTAAGTCAGAAATCTTTTTTAAGTCGTCCATGCAATCCAAGTGAGGAAAAATTGTTTTAGCATGCCGAAGAAAGTAGGGGAATATATCGTCTATGTGGCCAGCACCCTGGAGGATATCACTAATGGTGATGTGCAGATCCACTGGCAGATTCTCCGCCTCAATACAGTACCGGCGAAAGGATGCAAATGCCTGCTGCTGCAAGTAAGCTTTTGAGAAAAGCATTTGGAATTATTTACAAAACACAAGCTGATGTTTCACTCACAATCCAATCCATTTTCTATGCACAGCATTTTTATCTCGCGTTTCTGAGTGAATTTATTCAGGGTGTTCAACAAATCCGTTTTGTCCAACTTCCCAACTAGTTCAGCTCCAACATTTATTTCATCATCTTGTGCCCGAACATAGACTGGCTTGAATAGGGACGAAACATTATGACGATCTGGTTTCTTGCCACGAGCATTATGATACCCGGAAAGGTGCACGCATTTCGACAGAACATATTGATGTCGTTGAAGACTTTTCCCGGAATTTGATAAAGCTTGTGTAGCAGAATAAATAAAGCCTATCCCACGTCTTGAATGCAACATAATTTAAACTGAGTTAATAAAAACTTTACGATTTGATTCCCGGTTTCAAAAGGAGAAATTATTTTACATCACGACGTGCGTGATGCAATTGTCAAAATAAGCAGTGCCTAACCTCACTTTTTTCTCGCACTGATAAGTGCGAAAATCATATGTAAAATGTCAAATATTAAGTATTAGTACAGTAGAAACCAAAATTCTAAGTCAACAAATTGTAATGATTTTTTCTTTTAAAATACAGATTAAAATAATACTTCTGGTGTGAAATTGTTTAGTCATTTAACCATATTCATGTTTTTATATTTGTAACAGCTTCCAGCAATGCAAACGTTGTTAAGTTGGCATATGTATGTAATGTACTTGTACAAAGCGATTACATAAGATACGTTTTATTAAATTACAAAATATAAATATTTTGTCTAACATCCAAGAAAAATGTTTACCTTAATCTTCGTATATATCACAACCGACTGAACGTCATGGATCACTCAGACCCATTTCTGGTTTCTAAGTGGAACAGGTCTAAGTTCGCAACCTTGACAACAAAACTGTCATTCTAGTTGAATGACTCTGACACAACAAATAAGCTCATCACATCCCCAAAACACTTATGAGTCATTTTTTGTAAACATCGAAAATTATTCTCTTAGAAATTCGACTAAAATGGGCTTATTCGGGAAAACACCATCCAAAGATCCAAAGGAGCAGGTAATCGTGCCGCACACGAGTATTTCTGTGTGAGTATTTAAGTGGAGCACCGATTCTAGGTCAACGAATGGACGCACAAAATCCGCAAAGAAAGTAATCAATTGGACCGTCAGATACGTAGTATCCAGCGAGAGGAGGAAAAAGTAAAACGGGCACTAAAGCAGGCCGCAGCCAAAGGTGACCGTGACACATGTGTGATATTGGCCAAAGAAATCGTTGGAGCGCGCAAGGCAGTGACAAGGATATACACAAGCAAGGCGCACCTCAATTCAGTTCAATTACAAATGAAAAACCAATTATGTGGGTAACAAGTGACTATCCCTCCAATTTTTGGACATTGATTTTCTGTTTTGCAGCCACCCTCCGTGTTGCCGGTTCTCTACAGAAATCCACAGAAGTCATGCAGGCAATGCAATCACTTGTGCGATATCCAGAGCTGGCCGGAATCATGCGGGACATGTCCAAAGAAATGATGAAGGCTGGAATTATAGAAGAAATGCTTGACGAAACCATGGATTCTCTGGAGGATTCAGAGGAGATGGAAGAGCAGGCCCAAAAAGAAGTCGACAAGGTTCTGTGGGAAATCACAGAGGGAAAACTTGGTGAAGCCCCACTTCCCCCGCAAGGAGCCACCGTGGAAAAGGCAGAACCCACCCCTGTCGAAGAGGATGAAGACGAGGAAGAGCTACAAGAGATGCAGACTCGTTTGGCGTCCTTGAGGTCGTAAACAGAGTTTCAGTTGAGCTATGTTCAGTCCCCTTTAGTTAGAATAACCCTCACCCAAACACAACTGCGACCACCGCGCCGGACTTATTTGTTGCTTATTTTGCCCAATATACCGTTTCCTTTTCTATTGTATACTAAACCTAGTCGCTTCGCTGTACATTCTCTAACTCTCTCTATCAGTTCTTGGGGGCAACACCTTTGGATATTCTTTTGTTGTTACGTTGCAAAAATGTGCAAACCTGCAAAGCAAAATCTGCCCAAGCATGTTGGGGTATCATGTGCGCACCAAGACCTTATTTACTATATATTTATGTACTTTAGGAATTAGTAACGTATGAAACAAGAAAAAAAAACAATCAAGTTACGATATTTAATAAATTAAATAAACAAAAGCAAGCCACACACACACTTCAGTTTTGCGGCGTGTTTGTTTACTCTCGACCGTTTAGCGAGGATTTCCTTATCGCGTCACCGACTGCATAATCGCTGGGCACAGTGCTAGTGGCATCAAATGAATGACTAAGATGTAATCGAAGCAAGTTATCTGTCTACGCGCCACTTTGCTTCGAATTAATGTTTATTTAACGACGTTTTCCCGCACCGATCAGTTTGTCACAGTGCCCTTAATTCTGTCACTCCGCAACACTCTGTGATTCAGTAAATGAGATTAATTGGAGGCAAAAATGTAAATATTTATTTTTTTTGCTTCTGGTTTTTGAACTAGGAAATGCAAAGTATGAAATACTAAAGTATGAATAAATACTTCGTTATTGTATAAACGGAAAAATTCATCAAGACATTACGTGTGAATCTATAAGCAAATTTATTCAATTCTCAGTGACTCTTAATGGTTTTCTTGTGTCGTTATACAAAAACACGGAATAAGTTTTCGAGCTGTGCCTACTGATACTGATAGTTTTCGTTAATAATAATAATAATTGTATGGCGCGACAGTCCACAGGTGACCAGGGCCCAGTTTGCTCATGAACTACTCGTGTTTTGCGTGCTACTGCTCTCTCACAGGTAGAAGGGACCTACCGTTTTTTGCCGACTCCGAACAGCGAAGTTTGAGAAGCTTTCTTAGACAGTTATTACTCTTTGAGCGTTGTCAGCAGCTCGAAAGAGGTGGTGCCGTGAAAAATTCGAGGTGTTCAGCCGGAAATCGAACCTAGACCCTTCGTCGTGTGAGTGTCGCACTCTACCCACTACATACATAGTTTTCGTGACTGACCTAATTATTTTGGCAATTAACTTTAACTGGAAATAACATACCTTTGGAATTTCGAACATTTGCGTAGTTACTACAACCTACGAACCAACAATTTTGGTTTCTTTGTCCGACTGCGAACTTAAAAAACTTTTATCATAGACAGTTAGTACTCTTTGAGTCAGCAGCTCGAAGGAGGTGTGACATTCAGTGCGGAAACCAAATTTAAGACAGTCGACGTCTATTAGTCACGCTTTATCCACTACGCCATGCCAATAACTGGCTTTCGCAATAAATGACTTATCAGAGTTCTTTTACTGGGAATCTGAAAATGTCTACTGTACGAATGAATTTAGAATTATAAATCTTCCTTAGCTTGGCCTCCGCTACAAACATTTCATCAGTTGCACCAGCACCAAAGTATTCGTCCACAATGAAGTATTTTATCAAGAAGTACATAATTTTAATTTGGCAACGGAATATTTACTGACAGCGTTAATTGGTAAGTGATTTATATTCAGTTGGAATTGGCATTTCATGAGTAAGAATACACACAAGCAAGCAAGTCATTGGTTCGGTAAATGGTAAGCAATCTTACCCTGATCCCCATAATCAAGTTTATCATGCCGATTATGGAATCCGGCGGATTCATTGCAGAGGGACAATTTTCGCTTCCACTGTCTTTGCTATTATTGAAAACGCAAACCATAAAGTAAGCGCATGTCGGTATGGTAGTCCAAGAAAAATGGTATTAAGGAAAACACAACCGTTTCGCACACACTTGTGACATACACTTTGTGCAGATTTTAAGCCGCATCATTTCAGTTGCGGATTTGAAGGAGGAAGGATGAGTTGTGCAACAGAAAGTAAGTCTTGTATATTTGAAATTAATAGAAATAATTTAATTTTATTTTCAGAAAAAAAAACAACGTGCTTACAGTTCGAGGCAATGAAATGGAATCCTGACATTGTAAGGAACTTTGCAAATTGTGCAAAATAGGCATCGCTATTGCCTGAAAGAATCATGACTTCCTCCAGGATGATTTGCGTCTATGCATCTTATCCGCTGCTAATGGTCGCATATCTAAAATAAAACGTTGAAAAAAGGATGTAAGAAATTAATTAATTAACTTTCGTAACTTACAATCATAAAATTTGAGCTACATATATGTAATTTTTCTGTTGTAAAAGAGATGAGCATTTTCTCCTGGTGGCTTTGCAATTTTCACATGTGTTCCACATAGAAAAGTCGCGCAAAATACGACAATGGGGGGTTCTTTCGAATCTCCCGCCCCACTGGATTCAGCTAAGGAGGGACCGCCAACTGGTTGTACTCTACTCTCTCCCCTCCTGGGAGATGGACGCCACGTCGCCATTACCAGGAAAGATTAAACTCTGAAACAAAACAAAATTATATTTGTGCTACGAAAACTGTTATACGGTCTTAACAGACGAAACGGGGTCCTTACGCGGTACATTTTTTTCGCATCACACATCTAGGCGCACAATGTATGTATTTTCTCTCTATACGGACCCTGAAAGGATCCCTTAAACACTATTAATTCACCAAATACGTACATGTTTATATTAAAATTTCTTCTCACGATGGGGTACTTTGTTGTTTTGTCGTTGTTTTGCTATATTCGCTTCTCGCCTCGTCTCTCCCGGAAAATTTCCTTCCAGTAGTCTGAAATCCTTCTCCCTTTTTTCCGTTTTATTCCTCCTTTTTTCAGTTTTTTTCTTTTCACAATTTTCCATTTGTTTCACATTTTGCACTGTTTTTTTTTTACCTTAACTTTTGTTCCCTGTTTTTTCTTTGTTCTTCTTAAGCCCTTTTCTGAAGCTCCTTCTCTCAATGTAAAATTTGAACTCCGCCTCTCAAAGTCAAAGTTAAACTGCATATATGACGCAGGAGTGTTGTTGGTACGTCCGGTTGCATGATTCCAGGCGTTTGCTATTCCGCCTTGGAAGAGAAGATCAGAAGGGGGGAATTCTCGCTCATTTTCACATTATACATTTGGGGCAAAAAGTTTGTAGGATATCAAATACTTCGGAATGAACAACATAAACTGTTAGTTGCGCCAACATCCAACGTGGGAGTCTTTGCCAGCTCCAGTCTGACAGCCTTCTTTAGCTAGGAACCTTAAGCATACAGCCTACTTAAGTTCGGAATGTGGATTTTACCACAGTTGACAGTTTTTCCTTTAATATATTTAAAACATATTTAAATGCAGTTTTGCTCAGCCTAAGTATTTTACAAATCTGAAACAAAGATGAGCAAATTAGTGCTGATAACTAAAAAATAGTTTTTAATTCACTGATCGTCCCGTATCGAAAAATATCATTAGCCCTACTTTTTATTTTGCACCGAATGCCTCGGGAATTAATAGGTGTGTTCCCGTACCCGAAAAAAAAACAACACAATGTGCGTTCCCGTATTCCGAAAAAATAGGTTTTACGTCAAATGAGCACTCTCTCGAGAGAGTAAAAAATTTCCACACCCTGTCGATTTTAACACAAGAAATTTTTGTGGGTAGGTTGATGGTTTTCTGTCAAATTAATTAATGTGCGTACAGATATAAGTAAGCATTGACCCATTTTCTCTGTGTATGTGACTCATCTTGTTGTTGTTTTTTCTTTCTGTATCGAAAAGCGAATTTGATATTTCTTAATGACATACTTTACACATTTAGTTTAGATGCGTTCCCGTACTTTCCTTTTTTTGAGAGAGATTTAACCCCACCCGTTAACAAATGGCAGATATCAGAGTTTAGTACAGAAAGTACTGGAACACACCTAATAGCTTCTCCTTCTGATTGCATAAACAAACCAATTGTGTCCATTATTTTCTTTTTTCACGGTTTATATTTTTGATGGTACTACAACTCAAGACGATTTCAAGGACGAAAGTTGATAATTGAATAACACAGCTGATCAGGAAAAGTATCTATAAGGGCACCATTGTTTGGTGTGATTTAAAGATCCTTGGAACTTCCCGCGTTCTTGATTAGGGCTTCCGGCGATGGTATATTCTCCCGGCAACACAATAAGAGATTGCATGACTCTTCAGGATGCAGGCTGATATCTGTGGCTACCCTATGTCTCTAGATAGAAGAGACTTGTTGGCGTACAAACGGAACACTTTACACTCGCTAAGCACTTATGTCTGCTTAAGCTGAGTGATGACTCCTTATGCGACGTCTGTAGAGAAGGTGTAGACACTTCAAAGAACTGTCTCTGTCAGTTTCCCGCCTTTGCTCGTATCAGGTGACGGCTGTTTGGCGTTGAAGTGGTTGGAAGAAGCTCTTGCTAGTTTTTCTTCGGAAAACCAAAAAATTACATTAAAATAAAAGGTTGAGGCCTAGTAGTACAATGGACCAGTTTTCGAGTCTAAGTATTCCAGCGCAGAGTTTCCCCACCTTTATCAAGAAAACAAATCGTCCCGCCTTTGTCACAAATGTTAAAGAAAGTTGGACAATATTTAACGTATAGATTTGACTGCGTCCGAATAAATTAAATTTCATGTAAATTCACAGAAATCAGCTTCAAAGTTAACGACGCAAGAAATTACACAATTATCACTGCTTCGTACAGTTGATTTCGGAGCAAAGGGGTTGCGAGTACCCTTAAGTGACCGGATCAAGTAACAGCACGAGCCGATGGTATAGAGGAAGAGAGGGAGAGGAGGTACCGATGCACATTGGTTTTAAATGCCTGTGGATTGTAATGAGGAGGAAAAATCGAGCTGGGAAGAGCATTCCAGATTCGTGTAGTGCGACTAAAGAACGAGTCTCTGAATTTGACTGTACGTCCGAAAGAGGGCTTGAGGGTGAATTGGTGGGCATTCCTAGCGAGGCGTGTATTGCGGTTGAATTCTTGAAGGGGAGGAATGCAACTGGCTAATTCATCTGAGCATCTATGGCCGAAGTGGACGGACGTGAGCCAAGGAACGAATATAAAAAGCTCAGGGTACTGTCATCAACAAAGGAATGAATAGGATTAGAAGTAGCAGACAAGAGATTATTTATAAAAATGAGGAAGAGTGTCGAAAATAAAACAGAGCCCTGGGGAACACCAGCATTAATATGATGAATGTCAGACTTGAATCCATCCAAAACGATTGTATTGAGCGATTCGAAAGGTAATTTCTAATCTATTGAAGAAGAGACTCATCGATCCCAAAAGCACGCATTTTCGACAAAAGAGTCTGATGCCAGACCCTGTCAAATGCTTTTGAAATATCAAGCGCAACAATCTTGCTTTCTCCTACATTGTGCAAGGATTGGTTCCACTTTTCAGTGAGATATGCTATCAGATCGCGTGTCAAAACTTTATAGCTAACACTGAGGAGAAAGAAAGGCTTAAAGTTGAACATTAACAACTGCCGTATCAGCTTCAGCGTTGGTCTATGTTGATACATTCATAAGAAAGAATTTTATGTGTGTAGTTCCAAGTATTGCTGACACTGATGCGACTAGCCAATTTTATATGTCGGAGCTTTTTGTCCTGAACTGCCTAAGGGATATCTAGGACGAAACGAACGCGCCAAAGAAAATGTTTACCTCCTATAATGAGCGCTGGATCATCAACAAAACCAAGAAAAACAAAACAAAAGTCTAAAATTTAACCATTCAATGTAATGCAGAAACAATTCAAAGGTTTTACGAAAAGCTGGATTAAATGGTAGAGTTGCACGGAAAAAGCCATTTATCAGTCAAAAAATACAAAGTTACGACTAGAATTTACCCAGAGCTATGCGATGAAATGTTTTTCATTCTTAAAAGACGTTTTATTTACAAACGAAAAAAAAAAATAAACTTTATAAAAACAGATACTGATAGTATTGTGTTTTTTATTTAAGTATTATTCAGCAACTTATTATTTCACCCGTCTGCCTCGGCGTTGCCGTACAGAATGACTCCCTCCTGTTCGTGTTGCCGGTTTCTCTCTCCTCCTCACAGCGTTGCCGGTTTCTCTTCCTTCCTCGCAGCGTTGTCGTGGTGTCACAACTTTTTGAGTCAGATGAGCGCACCAACGTGTGGCGAAAGCCCAATGAGGAGATGAATTTAGTCAATTTGCGTGCAACTGTCAAACTTGAAGGGGGCATATAATGGTTTGGGGTGCCTGTTCAGCTGCGGGTGTTGGTAAATTACATTTTGTAGATGGAATTATAGGTTAAAACCAATATTTGAGTACATTGAGAAGTAATTAAAAAACAAGTGCTGTGAAACTGGGCACATTTTATTTCTTCCAGGACAATGATCCGAAGCACACGGCGGGGATTTCTTAAGAATGTCTACTATATTACTGTCCAAGAAATATCAAAATACCCTCCAGTCTCCAGATTTAAACATTTTTTAAAATCTATGACATAAATTGGAGATTGAAATACAGAAACATCAGATATCTAACAAGAATGACTTGAGAAAGCTTTTGCTAGAGGAGTGGGATAAAATCAGCCCCGAATACACGAAGAAACTTATTGAATCGATTCTTAGCCATTTGAAATCTGTAGTTAAACCGAAAAGATTTCCGACGATTAGTACTAGAGAGATCTTTGCTTTTTTTTATTAATTAATATGGTATATTTAATTAGGTGTCATTTTCCCAGTGTGGTGAAATTTAATAGTTTCCTTTTTAAAGTTTATTTTTTTTTATAAAAGGAAGTACTTTTTTCTCATTTTGTTACAATAATAAATAAGTCCAATACAAGCAAACAAATATTTGTTGTTGTTCTTTTTAACAGTTTCATATTTATAAGGTTGTCAAATATCTCCCGTCTTTTTGCCTTTTGACTTTTCCGAATTTCCCGTCTATGTACAAAGCGCTACAGAGCTCGTATCTAATAATTGTTGGCGCTACAGTCCAAAGGGGGACCAGGGCCTAGCTTGCTCATCAACTGCACGAGTAGAGAGTTCATATCTGACAATACTATATATCATTTGAAAGATCTTGACATAAACTACAAATCGACGCTTGATTGATGCATGATTAGTTTAGATATTCCGTTCAACAGTTATAGACGTGTAAACATGGAGTTCACTAACGCCGAAATTCGCGCTATTTTAAAGTTTTACTTCGTTAAAGGCAAGTACACTAGAGAAACGTTCCGGGAGATGAATGGTGTTTTGGGGGATTGTAATCTATCACTTCGAACCTTAAAGGAATGGATTCGACGATTCAGAGCCGGTGAAAACAACACCATGGATAAGCCAGCCGGCGGAAGACCTTTGACGACGAATACCAATCGAATCATGGAAATCATCGAGTTAGACCGGCATGTGGCATCTCGCGTCATCAGCGATATGCTGCTGAAATGGAACGAACTCGACTCATTTTTGAAACGAATGGTGACTGGCGGCGAAAAACGGATCACATACGACAATATCAAGCGAAAACGGTCGTGGTTAAAGGCCCGTGATTCGTCCCAAACAGTGGCCTAGCCGGAATTGACGGCCAGGAAGGTTTTGCTGTGTGTTTGGTGGGTTTGGAAAAGAATCAGTTACTATGATCTGCTTCCATATGGCCAGACGCTTAATTCTACCATCTACTGTGAACAACTGGATCGCTTGAAGCAGGCGATCGACCAGAAGCATCCAGAATTGACCAAAAGGAGGGGTGTAGTGTTCCACCAGGACAACGACAGACCACACACTTCGTTGATGACTTGTCATCATCCACCATATAGCCCGGACATAGCGCTTAGCGATTACCATATGTTCCTGTCCATGGCGAACGCCCTTGGTGGTGTGAAGTTAAACTCAAAATAGGCTTGTGAAAAGTGGCATTCCAGAAATCTGATAGATACAATTTACATTTAAATTGTTTGACGGTTCCGAATTCCTATGAAAAGTCGTTTCACAAGTTTCGGCAGAGTTACTATCTCCAAAGAGATTTTTACGCTAACTACTCAACTACGAATTTCTGTACTAATGAATTGGAACAGATCTACTGTTTCAAATGCAATTTTTAAGCAACAAAAAGGTTAAATATTTCGGCATGACTTAGCATTGTCATGAAGAAATGCAATCATCGTTTTGTTGATCAATTCTAATAGCTTTTAATTGCAATAGTCAAGCTTCACAGGAAAGAAGCAATTTCATAAAGAAAATCCATAAAAAATTAAGTTTCTTTCAATGTGAGTGCTTCGTCTCAACTCTTTATTTACTTCACGAATTTTGACATTATTTCTGCCACACTTTTGGGCTTGTAGAAAAGATTTAATGTCAACAAAAAATTTAAAACAACGCTGTTTCTGAGACAATGAATTTATGTAGGCTTCAACCACTGAAAACCGTGGCGTGCCGACCACATGGTTCACTTCATAGTCCGAGTGAATTTGCGCATGTACATCAAATATCTCATTCATTAATCCGATCTTTGCTTTGTCAACTTTAGAAGCCAACATATGCTTTAATCCGTGAAAACTTTTATCACTATCATCAATCTAGGTTAAAGGCGTGATATATGAGTGATTATCATTCCAATCAACAAACTTAACACTACATTATCCCCGACAGGCTGTACAAGCCAAACACTCATCACAGGTATAAAATGCAAAAATCCGATCTGGCGTTATTATACCTAGTCATGGTCCTTGACAATTGTTTATTGAAGTAGAGCAGGAAACCGTGGTGGCCGTAAGCCCCAATAAATGAAACATTACTTCTAGGAATTTATTACCTCAATTTACGCAAGGGTTGAAATAAAAAACAGAACATTTTGAAAATACATTCCAGGAATTCAAAATGAGTGCAAAATTGTATTTCCAGGAAAAATCGCGTAAAATGTTTACCAAAAGATTGGGCTTTACCTGGATTCATAACCCAATAAAAGTTCTCAAAGGGGCTGCGATAACGCCTCAAAAAATCCGGTCATTCTCTGCAGCGGAAGGACAATGGAAAATGTGAACTTTGAGGTTACGTGCATCTTAATGTATCGTCACTGCAGATTTTAAAATGGACGGGTTGGGTTTATAGCCCTGTACTAGGAATATGTGTTGTTTTTGTTTGCCTGCTGTAGCTGAGACACATTTTTTATAGTTGTTTTTTATTTTTCTGAGCACTTGTTTTCTGTGAAATTCTAGAGGCTGCCTTTAAAAATGCGAGTATGCCCCAGTTTTATTCGCCTACGGCTGCTGAAGTACTCCCATTTTTTTCTTTGTTTCTTTTTTTTCTCAAAAGGATTGAGGCCGAAAAAAGGTGCAGTTTAAATATAAAGAAGGCCATTGACTATCACTCATACTTTATATGAAGCTAGTAGTTTTATGGCGCTGAGAAATAATGATAACAAAATACGTCTGTGTTAGTGGGGTGCGGGGTGCTTGTTTTTATCTTGACTACATATGTGGGGTGTTACAGAGAATTCATCACAAAATAGTGGAATAGTCATCACAGAATGTCTGTTCAACAAGAGTAGCACTTTCGGGAGGTGATTTAGTTGAATATCTCTAAATGTAGACCAAAATTCCATGTTGATAGATACCTCTTTATTGTTAGAATATCTTTATTGTGAATATGCAGTAGTTGAAGGAAAATTTGACTGAATACTTAAATCCAACATTTTAAGTGTCTTTGATAGTCTCCTAAAACATCCGGGCATCCGGGTGACTTCTTGAACCTCGTCTTGAATCTGTAAGGGCACTCCACTCCTTGGGAGATTGTGATCAAAGGGTGATATGAGCCAAGTGACCGAACCTTCGAAGCATACCGAAGAAGTCAGCATAATGCTTCTCACCATACCCCGGCAAGTTACTCAGACAAAAACAAATCATATCTCGGTAGACCGTACGATCTTATTTTTTCGAACGTTCCCAATAAAAAAAACCCAGTCGATTGTGTAATGCTTAATTTTTCAACTAAGTCCGCAACAATTACTATAAAAAAGGGAAATGCAAGAATAGCGTGCTTTATCATCTTCTTTACAGGTTTTTGCTTCCAATCTTGTGGTATTTTATTGTGTAGCGTAAAATTGAAAGGATGCTCGAATACCAACGACCGTTTTTAGGTTATGCCTTTATAAAGAGCTGTTTAGCTTTAGTCCGCGTGATACTCAGCAGTTTCAAACGGAATTTTTTTTTTCATTCTCTTACCTAACTTCTTTAATGCAGTGTTCAGTAGCGGTAAGTACATGACAAAGTACTCAAGTTGCCCACTCATAAACTGATGTCATAAAAATTATAGGCCCCATTATCTGTACGCAATTTTTGTGACATTGTTGTCTACCTATACGTATTAAGTGGAGTTAATGAAGAACCTGAAAAGGGCTGGGGACGAGTGGCAATAAAAGTGAGATAGGTACACAATTGGTTTTGTGAACTTGAATTTGAGTCAAATGCCAAAAATAAGGAAGGCGGATTATTTTTTGCGGGTTCATAAAATGTTCTGTATTCTGGATAAAGTGATAACACAGTATACAAAGCGATCATTGTCCGCTAGTTTTGTTTTTCAAATTCAATTTGCCGACTTATTCTAACGTAATACCTTCGACAGCCATCCTGTTTAACCATGGTTGTGAGTGACAACATGCCTCTTTTCTGTATTCCAAAAGTCATTACTTTACTACAGGACGCTCTCTTGTATTTGTCTTTATGTGCTCGTGTGTAATTTTTCGTGAAACCGGTAAAGCGTACGTTTTGGGGGATATTTGGATTCAAACCGATACCTTACTACTTTACTTATAGCATACTGGTATGTAAGTAATGTATATGTATAAACGCTTCAATCCAACTGATCCAAGAAATTTAAAGTTTACAAAACCAATGCTTATGTTAGTTTCTGGTGTTTAGTTAAATATACATTTTATTCTTTTTTTGAAGTAATGGCTGAGTAAGTCTCACAATAAACAGAAAATAGAGACAGACTCTTGATTTTTGGTCAAAGGCACTGAAAATTAAAATTTAAAAAAGGTTTATGAGGCATTTCCGCTAAAACTACGAATCTTACTCTCTATCTAACATGAAAACCGTAACCGAAACTTTATTTTCAAAAACTGATGCTGCCTCAGTTATATTGGTGAATATTGCAGAAAATCAAGCCGCGTCCGTTACAACACGGTTTTATCCCCGCCACACAAAGCATTCAAACACAAAAATACCCACAGGAAATTGCGGAGAAACCATATTTTCCAACCACACACAGGCTCACAGAATTGTCTTAGAAAGAGACAGCTCTACTAATAAAAAGACAAATTGCTACCTCTGCCTCACATGTTGTCCTTGGATTACACACGTATGCAAAGGATGCGCACACATACACACATGTGCATCCTTTACCTCTTTTACAAAGTGGGAAACTGTGCCTCTATCTGGATATAAATTAAAGGATTGCCGTCGTAACCGCAGCTTTATGCAATCAACCGTGTAGTGAGTAAGACCCGTACTCCTAATCCAAAATTTTTGCAAACAATTACCCAAATTTTTGAAAATGTACTCCAACGGATTTCAAATGCAATACGAGGTAAGTAATACTTTTCCCTTTTTTCAAGTTTTGGTATTGACCCTGAATTTTCTTTTTTCTGTGTTTTTTTTAGCAACAGATAGCATCAGCATCAGCATCAGTTCATTATCAAGACGCGGCACCCAGTCATAGAGCATTTTCGGCAACGCCACAACAAGTAAACAACGAACGAACGAGGCGCTTTCGCACCGCCTTCACAGAATACCAGACTAGTGTAATGGAAAAAGAGTTTGCAATTTGCAGCTCTCTCTACAGTAGCCGTCGAAGGCAAATCGCTGACGCATTGGGCTTGGACGAACGCGTAGTGAAAGTTTGGTTTCAAAACCAGAGGCAAAAGGTTAAAAGGGAACAAATGGCTAAGGTGGCAGAGCAGAACAATGATAAACGAAAAGACAGGAAAGATGTCAACTGTGATAGAAATAAAGAAAACATTCCCGTCATAACACCGAATAAGGCGACAATTGTAGCGGATCCCATTCCAATAGCCAGGGATCTCTCAAGGGACTTTAATCCACACGTTTTGGTTCGCTTGCCAGCCAACGCCAAAAACGTGATTTCTGGCTCAGCTGAAGCCGAGGTGCAAGCTCAGCCCGACATTGCAGAGGTTGTCAATGACGTTAGTGAGTTTTTGACTTGGCCTTGCAGAAATGAGAAACAAGCACAGTCAGAAGACACTATAAAACAAGCTCACCCAAGCCAGCATGGTCCACAGCAGCTACTGCACCCAAGTTCACAGTTGGTTGCTCAGCAGTCACAGACACGTTCTTCCCAGGAACAAGGTTCTTCTTCTAATAAGCCAAATGGTCAGGAAATTAAGTTTTTGGTGAATGGGGTACTATGTCAGGTCCAGTTGGATGCTGATCCTCAACCGATAGCTGAACCAAAAACGCAGTCACTTCGTCCAGAGAAGGTCAATTTAAAGCCAAACAGGCCAAGTCCTTACCCTACTCCCCAGATCGCCCTCCAGAAACGCCAGAAGAGTAAAGTCATTCCGCAACCAGTTCGTCCGCAGCAGGAAGTGCGGCAGTCCAGTATGTTGTACACATGTCCAAAGGAGCTTTTCCCTCTGCAACAGCCCGCTTCCCTAGAAAAGCTCAGTCCCAAAATGAGTCAAGAGACAAACTTCCAACAGAATCCGCAGAATTGCGTTGTAGGACAATCAGCATATACCCCGCAGCAAGGATCTAACTATTCATCGATTAATAAAACACACTCGATGCAGGCAACGTTCAATCAGCAAAGTGCCCAGCTCTGGGGAAATTTGCCAGAGCAACAATTTTCCTCAGGACAGCAACTCAGTTACCCACTGAAGCAAGTGCAGCAAGAGTCGTACTCCCTTCAGCATTCAGCGTACACAGATCATCAACAGGTCCAGGTCCCTTCATGCCAACAGACGGTTTTTGAACCAATGCTGCAGGGGCAGGAAACGTTTGTTCAAAATAACACCTTCACAAGCCAGTGCAATGCTCTAGTTACCCCAGAACAGGGTTTCTTCCAGGAGGATCGAGGAAACAACTTGCAATGCAGTCCAATCCTCGAAGATTGCTTTACACCGCATATAAGCCCTCCTGAAACCTACTACAAACAACAAATCTCACAGGAGCAGCAAATGCAACAAATAGGATTATCGCAGCAATCCAGTGTCCAACAGCAATCCAGTGTTCAACAACAGCCCAGTGTGCAACTGCAACCCAGCGCAATGAACGAAATTGGTGTCAAACAGAAGCAAATGCCGCAAATGTTCCAACCATCCGAACTTCAAGACAGCTTCTATTTGCCATTCGAACCCATAGCTGATCCCGTCTCGTGGCAGAAATCAGTAGAGGATGCAACCGTAAATGCCCCAGAACTGAATCTTTCCTTTAGCCTGGACGAGGAGATCGAGAAATATCTTCTCAACCCCAGCATGGACGAGGAAAAGATCAATATCAGCGAGTTCCTCGAGTTCATAGGCGACTTTGACACCCCAGACCAAATACCCGACCAATTAGTCATGTAAACAGTTTTTATATAATATGCATGTTATACAATTTTTATATTCAACAAAAATAAATGGTGTTCCTCCTTATACTTACAAGTTGCTTGTTTCTTCTCGTCTTTTTTGGAATTTGCTGAAGACTATTTTGGCATTGTGGCAAGATAGAGGGGGTCGCTTTTAAAAAAGCTTTTGCGTCTTACAGGAGGACGGTATATATAGGTATAGCTCGAACTTGCCAACATTTTAGAGACGACTTGTGAGTTGAGCAAAATAATTTGCTTCAATTTGACGCGAATGCCACATAGGCTAAGTTCGTGGCTACAGTCTTGGATTATTTCCGTTTGTTGGAACGCATCAATGTGTAAGTTCAATGGATTCTGCGAAATTCGTTCATTTAGACTGAATAATGCAAATTCTGACGAACTTAATTTGCGAAAGGCTTTATTGACATTAATCCCGTCCTCTTTGTGATTGGTCATCTTTGTGCGCCAAACCACAGGGCACGAGTTTCCAAAATATTGGAAGATATATAACACAGAGCTGAAGACGTCTCATTTTGTATCCTTGTACTTGTGGTAGTTGCAAATAAAGGGTGTCCCAACAAGAACGCAAGATTTAAATTTTAAATAAAACGCAGATATTTAAAAAAATTCGTGAATTCTTTATTATATCGTAACGTAGACAGGATGAGGTTATGTGTGGAATAACACATCGACCAGATGGCCGCCGTGGCTTTGCTGGCCCATACGCGATCCTTTAATGAAATTTTCAATGACCGTTTTGCATAAATGCTGCGGCATTTCATTAATGCAGCGTCCAATTTCTTCTTTTAAGGCTTGAGCGTCGCCGTGCTGTGCATGGTCAGCTGGCTTCAGTTTCTGAGTCAATTGGACTTTGTATGCATGAAAATGCAAATCTTTTGTCAAAATTCGCTGCATAGTGGATTTGGAAACACAAATTTGCTGAGCTCGGTGTCGAATTGAGGTGGATGGAGTTCGAGCAACATCATCACTTAATAATAATAATTGTTGGCGCTACAGTCCAGAGGGGGACTTGCGCCTAGCTTGCTCATCAACTGTGTTGTGCGCGCTACTGTTCTCTCACCAGTAGAAGGGACCTACAGTTTTTTGCCGACTCCGAACGGCAAGATGTGAGAAGCTTTCTTAGACAGTTATTACTCTTTGAGTGTTGTCAGCAGCTCGAAAGAGGTGGTGCCGTGAAAAATTCGAAAAATTGGTGTTGAGCTGGGAATCGAACCTACACCCTTCGGCGTGTGAGCGTCGCACTCTACCCACTACGCCACGGCGACCACAATTTTTTACGTACGGGAATTAAAAGAAGTCATTCGGTGCCAAGTTAAGACGGCGGATGACTCATCAAGTCCATGTTTTGAGTGCTCAAGAATGCAGTTGTTTGAGCGGATGTGTAAGAGCCCTCATTGTCGTGGTGAAGCGTGATCCATCTTCGGCGGTTGGTTTTCTTGATTTCTTGGAAGACAACTGGCAAACAAATAGTTGTGTACCACTCAGAATTGACTGTTCTGCGTTGTTCAAGTGGTACGGTTGCGACATGTAAAGTTTTTCTGAAAAAACAGGCAACCATTTGCTTGGAAGTGCTTCGTGCGCGAGCAACTTTTATTTGATTTTGCTCAACTTGTAAGACTCATACAGTCGACTGCTGTTAACTTTCGGGCTCAAACGCGTAAATCCACGATTCATAACCTGTCACAATGTCATAGACGTGTTTCGTAGTTTTAGAACATTTCTTTCGACCAATCGACACGAGCCTTTTTTTGAGCGATTAACAAATTGTGTGGGATCCAACGCGAACAAATTTTTTCGACGGTCAGTTGTTCATGCAATATTGAATGTATGCTGGTCCCACTAATGCCTAACGATCTTGTAATATCAGTTGGAGCACAGCATCAATGGTTTTCGGAACAACAACTGATTTTCGACGACCTTCACGAAATTCGTCTTGGAGTGAACTACGACCTCGGTTGAATTCACCATACCATCGATAAACACTTGTCCTTGATGGAGCTTCACGGCCAAAAATTGAATTAAATTCATCGATGCACTGTTGTTGAGTTAATCCAGGTCGAAAGTTGTTAAATATAATCGCACGAAAATTTTCACGATTTAATTCCAATTTTTGGGGAAAATAAATTTTTTAAGTTACTGTAAACAACACAAATAGCGCTCGTATGTAAAAACGTTCTGAGAACGATTAACCTCAAAAATGCCAAACTTTATGATAGAGCTGGCAGTTGCCAGATTGCAACACTAGGGCAACTGCCAGCTCTACCTGGCAACCTTCGTATCTCTATCAGAGTGGCAAAAGTGCTTTGACAATTGGTTCAAACGCATGCAAAAGTGTATAGATCTTAACGGGGAATATTTTAAAAACAATAAACCTATTTTCGATGATTAATATTTGTTTTTGTTCTCTAATCCCGAAATATAAAAGGCAACCCTCGTAATAATAATAATAATAATAATAAATAATAATTGTTGGCGCAACAGTCCACAGGGGGACCAGGGACTTGCTTGCTCATCAACTACTCGTGTTGTGCGCGCTACTGTTTTCTCACGAGTAGAAGGGACCTACAGTTTTTTGCCGACTCCGAATAGCAAAATTTGAGAGGTTTTTTCTTAGACAGTTATTACTCTTTGAGTGTTGTCAGCAGCTCGAAAGTGGCGGTGCCGTGAAAAATTCGAAACATTCGTGTTGAGCTGAGCGGCCACCATTTATATAAATCAACAAATTTAATTCCTGTCATGCAAATATTTCTTAGCAAATGTACCCTGTCTCTGCAGCGTTGTTTAAGGGAATGGAGTTGTAGAAAGTGAAAAATGAATTGAGGCTTCATTGATTTGATGTGTCACAGAATCATGTCAGTTTAAAATTCAAAATCACCAGATCCAACATTCAGAAATAGAAAACTAAATTATCCACATTCGAAATTTTTTTATTAGCATACGAATAACTCTTCTTCTTCTTTTTTTTGTGGCAGTACGTTCCGGGGTGGACCTGGTCCTCAACCAACATGCCTCTCCAGCCAACACGATTTTTCGTCAGCTGCCTCGAGTTCCGCAGTCCAAGTTGGTTGAGGTCTTTCTCCACCTGTGAGCGCCATCTAAGCCTTGGCCGCCCTCTGTTGCGTTGTCCTAATGGCTCAGATTCGAACACTTTTCGGGCCGGAGCAGTGATATCCACACGCTCTACATGGCCTAGCCATCTTAAGAGTTCTATCTGTTGAAGCTTGACCAGGCGCATGTCGCTGTACAGCCCATAGAGATCGTCCTTAAATCTTCTCCTCCAGATGCCATCAGCGCAAATAGGACCAAATATCGTACTCAAAACTTTTCTCTAGAAAAGACTTACGGCTTCCTCATCCGCCGGTTGGTCCGGGTTTCATTGTGAAAAAAAATGGAATTAAATGCTTTCCATACTGTTTCAAACTTATTTAAGCTCTTAAGCATGAATGTCAGTACATAAAGCTCAAAAAGAAATATGATCATATTTAGAGTATACAGCAGTAACTCTAAAACCATCCATTCTATATTTGCTTAGAATTTATAAATCTTAATGTAAGATAGTTTGCCTGTCTTGTTTTCGTTGAACCATGCTTTCCAAATACATTTACGTCCATAACGGACGAGTACATAAAGGATCGACTAACCCTTCCCCTTTCCTTGCTTAATCTCAATAACAGCCACGCTACCTTTTTATGCAATCATGAAAAATCCCTAAAAAATATTTCGCATATTCCTTCACCGTTATAAAATGTTATAAAACTCCATGGATTTATATAATCATCGCGGCTTAAAGTCAAACACTGGCGAATACTATTTTACGAATTCGTTACCTGTACAAATGCAAAATCCGTGAAAAGGATATGAAAGAATTAGATGCAAAAACACACTAAGTAAAACAAATACACATACCTGTGTTTTTTGGATAACGGATAATGGTTCCCACGAAAGGCTGCGGCTATAGAAATGAATGACACTCATAAATCAAAAACAAGCACACATCCTAAACCGTGATAAAACTTACAACGAATAATAATAAATTATGGCGCAACGATTGTGTTCTGTCTAAATTTTTTTACAATACCTATCTTTGTTGCAAAAAACGCAGCGATCATGAAGTGACTCATCGGCCACCTAAAAAAACTACAGCAGGAAAATACCTAAGATTGCCTTCTCTGGTGTACTTAAATTACCTTAAGTACGATTAAGAACAGAGTTTAAGAAATGAAAAGGCGCACATTTCTTTACTTATATACATCTTTATTCTGCATTTTCAGTGAAAGGCTTTAACTACAACTTAATACGGCTGATTTGCGATTGGTCAGTGATGAAAAACCGGACGCGATCATGCCATAAATGAAAATACCAATGTGTAAGCCCGAAAATATTTTCACACACTTTCAAACACACAGGTACCAACTGTCCTCTAGAAAGAGACAGCATTACATCATATTTCAATGCCTCTCGCTCACGCCTTTGCAAAAATGTTGCGTATTTTTTCAATCGTACACGCAGATTGACGCCTACGCAGGTTAGTGACCTTTTTCGGTAAAGGATGCGCACACACACACAAACATAAACGTTACTGCTCTAACCGAATGAGAAGAAACCAACTCGTCCGGATATAAATTAAAGGATCTCTGGACCAACGGCAACTTTTCGAAAACGACCGTGCAGCGAGTAAGACCCGTACTCCTGCTTCAAAATTTAATTTCAAACAGTTTTCCCAGTGAATTAACAAAAACATTTTTTTTTAAAATGTACACAAATGGATATCAGATGCAATACGAGGTAAGGAAAAATTTGTCGAAAACTTCCTTTTCATAAATAAATGTTTGTGAATGCCAATAATTTCACTCTCTATTTTCTATCTTTAGCAACCATTAGCAGTAGCAGTTCAAGAAGCAGTTCCCATCAACAGGACACCTTCGCCAGATTCACAATCAACTAAAAGTGAACGATCGAGGCGTTTCCGAACTGCGTTTACAGATTACCAAACCAGTGTATTGGAGAAAGAGTTCGCAAAATGCAGCTCCCTATATAGCTGCAGACGTAGGCAAATCGCTACTACTCTTGGTCTAAAAGAACGCGTTGTAAAGGTTTGGTTCCAAAACCAGAGGCAGAAAGTAAAAAGGGAACGAATGCCGAAGACAGAGGAAGCGAAAGATATTCAAAAGGACACGAAACTTGTCAACTGTGAGAAGAATAAAGCAATCATTCCGGTCATTACACAGAATCAGGACACAATCGTGGCGGATTCCATTCCAATAGCCAGGGATCTCTCCATGGACTTCAACCCACACGTTTTGGTTCGCTTGCCAGCCAACGCCACAAACGTGATTACGGGCTCAGCTGAAGCCGAGGTGCAAACTCAGTCCGGCATTGAAGAGGCTGTCAATGACGTTAGTGAGTTTTTGACTTGGCCTTACAGAAATGAGAAACAAGCACAATTAGAAGACATTACAAAACAAGCTCACCCAAGCCAGCATGGTCCACAGCAGCTACTGCACCCAAGTTCACAGGTGGTTGCCCAGCAGTCACAGACACGTTCTTCCCATGAACAAGGTTCTTCTTCTCATAAGTCAAAGGGTCAGGAAATTAAGTTTTTGGTGAATGGGGTACTATGTCAGGTCCAGTTGGATGCTGATCCTCAACCGATAGCTGAACCCAAAACGCAGTCACTTCGTCCAGAGAAGGTCAATTTAAAGCCAAACAGGCCAAGTCCTTACCCTACTCCCCAGATCGCCCTCCAGAAACGCCAGAATAAAATCATTCCGCAACCAGTTCGTCCGCAGCAGGAGGTGCGACAGTCCAGTATGGGGTACACATGTCCAAAGGAGCTTTTCCCTCTGCAACAGCCCGCTTCCCTACAGAAGTTCAGTCCCAAAATGAGTCAAGAGACAAATTTCCAACAGAATCCGCAGAATTGCGTTCTAGGACAATCAGCATATACCCCCCAGCAAGGATCTAACTATTCATCGATTAATAAAACACACTCGATGCAGGCAACGTTCAATCAGCAAAGTGCCCAGCTCTGGGGAAATTTGCCAGAGCAACAATTTTCCTCAGGACAGCAACTCAACTACCCATTAAAGCAAGTGCAGCAAGAGTTTGACTCCCTTCAGCATTCAGTGTACACAGATCATCAACACGTGCAGGTCCCTTCATGTCAACAGTCGGTTTTCCAACCAACTCAAGCTGCCTTCACAATGCTGCAGGGGCAGGAAACGTTTGTTCAAAGTAACACCTTCACAAACCAGTACAATGCTCCAGAACAGAGTTTCTTCCAGCAGGACAGAGGAAACAACTTGCAATGTAGTCCAATTCTCGAAGACTTCTTTACACAGCGAATTAGTCCTCCTCAAACTGTCTACAACCAACAACTCTCACAGGAGCAGCAAATGCAACAAATTGGATTTTCACAGCAATCCAGTGTTCAACAACAGCCCAGTGTGCAACAGCAACCCACTGTGCAACCCAGTGTAATGAACGACGTTGATGTCAATGGAAAACTAATGTCGCAAGTGTTCCAACCATCCGAACTTCAAGACAGCTTCTATTTGCCATTTGAATCGGTACCGTGCCAGAAATCAGTGGCGGGTACAACCGCCCCAGAGCCGAACCTTTCCTTCAGCTTAGACGAGGAGCTCGAGAAATATCTTCTCAACCCCAGCATGGACGAGAAGAAGATCAATATCAGCGAGTTCCTGGAGTTCATAGGCGATTTTGACACCCCTGACCAAATACCCGACCAATTAGTCATGTAACCGACTAGAACCTTATGTACAGAGACTTTTAATGAATGTATGTTTTACATTACAAATTTTGAGAAGAAATAAATAGTGTTTAATAATTTACATGAAAAGAATATTTTTTTTTGTTTCTTTGTTTACTGGGGTTTGCTGAATTGCGTGGTATACTTGTTTTTCTTTGTTTTTTTGTACTGTATTCTGATGTACTTCTTTTCAGTATTATTCCACAAATCAGTTAACTCAGTAAGAAAGCTGGCCAGGAACAATACAAAAAAATAATTAACGAAGAGAGAAAATCAATTGTGTAGGATTTCATGATATAGTGAAAGAAATTACCTCAGACCCAAACCGAATTCTTCAGCGGTCGACTACATTACCGACTCATGATATAGTGAAAGAAATTACCTCAGACCCAAACCGAATTCTTAAGCGGTCGACTACATTACCAAATGTGGGCTGAGCAAATTTTTTCAATGAATTTGATTTAGTTACATTCAGAGCCATCAACGATGAATTTGTATATAAATTGTCTGGTGCCACAGTCAACAACTTACTCGTTGTATGAACAACTCGTGTTATTCAGAATTTGGTAATTCGCGATATTGTCCTTTCATGTGTGACGTTAATGATATCACCGAACGTCACGTTTAACAACTGTTTCATGGTCAGGAAGAAAATTTTATGAGTTAAAACGATTGGAAACAATGTTGGAAAATTGAATTTAAGATATATCTATAATAATAATTATAATAATTGTTGGCGCTACAGTCAAAAGGGGGACCAGGGCCTAGCTTGCTCATCAACTACTCGTGTTGTGCGCGGTACTGTTCTCTCAAGAGTAGAAGGGACCTACAGTTTTTTGCCGACTCCGAACGGCGAGATTTGAGAAGGTTTCTTAGACAGTTATTACTCTTTGAGTGTTGTCAGCAGCTCGAACGAGGTGGTGCCGTGAAAAATTCGAAAAATTGGTGTTGAGCTGGGAATCGAACCTACACCCTTCGGCGTGTGAGCGTCGCCCACTACGCCATGGCGACCACTAAGATATACCTATAGCGAAGTATTATTCAAGGATTTCATTTGTTGCGGTTAAAAGCAAAACTTACTTCACTTACGCGTGAAAAGTTTCAGTGAAATTGGTTGCTTAATTCGTTAGAAATTTGCAAACATTGCAGTTTTGTAAAAACATCGGTTGAATAATAGATGCCAGAAAGTCATTAACGAAAATTCATTGAATTTATGTTACGTAGCTAATATTCTGAAGAGGCAGTGGGCAGTGTGGAGGTTTATTGGAGCCTATCCAATGAGTTAGGAATATCACTTGGGATTGTAATTGGAAACGGCTTAAACGCAACCATCTAATGCATGAGCATATAAACATGGACAAATTAAACGAACTTTAAATACATTAAGCAACGACGACACGAGGTGTGGGCAAAAATATGATACGTGAATGTCAATGAAGGTATACTCTAAAACAGAGGCGCTAACAAACCTTGAAAAACATAAAGCAAAGATTTCTTAAATGAGGCCGCGTGTGTACAACACATTTGGGAGATGCTCTAAAATCACAAGGAAATGCGTCTACAAAATGCCTTCCTATACATCGCTAAGAAAAAGAGTTTTTCAAAACAATGAAAACCGAGAAAAAAGACAGAAGGAGACGTATACTATGGTAAAGATAATTTTGAAGAAGAACGTAACAATTGCCTCACGAAATTTGTACGCTTTTGTTCCTGAAAACTGACAACTATGTTATAAGCAGCGGGCCCCTTCTGTTTCGTAAGAACTCAGAAATCGCCGAACACATTCAGTCGCTTTTTGTCTAAATTAAAAATTTGCAAGTTTTTTTATCTATTTTGTTTAGGAAGCATGATTCCTGTTCTGAGACTGAATTGAATTGAATACTCAAAACATGGAAACATGTATATTATTTGTATCTGTTCGCAAGGAAAGGCATATATAAATTATTAATATTTTGGCATAGAACCCAATAAGAGCAGTCCCAACTCAAAATAAATACATATGCCGCAAGAGACGTGCAAGTAAAGTAATTTTCAAAGATTAAAGATAAACCGCACTTCTAATTTTCAAAACATTTTGCCTTTCATTTGTTGAACACCAAACAAGTTACTTTTTTTTCTTTAATTTTAGTAGCATTTTTGGAGCTTGTAAATTCACAACTTGTGCAAGTTTACCTGAAAACATTGAATGCTAACATACTTCTTTTTAAGGCAATGAAAATGCATTGGAGCGTAGCATCTTTAAAAGGCGAAATATTTATTCGACATCGAAGAGAAGCCAGAGTAGAGCGTATCATGTCTGCGTTTTTTTAGAAAATATGGTAAAACACAAAGTATTAATGGGAAAGTAAAAACATTTTATTCAAAGTATTGGAAATTGTTTTCTACAGATTTTGACCACCTTTCTGGCAATTTGTGAATACCACGCCAATAAAATTGTTCGTCTTTTAAAGCAAACCAATCAGACACCCAATTTTCGACCTCCTCGTAGGAATCAATGTGCTCCTCAGCCAATGCGCGTCCCATCGATGAAAACAAATGGTAGTCGGAAGGTGCCAAGTCTGGTGAATACGGCGGGTGGGGTAGCTGCTCCCAGCCGAGTGTTTTGATTGTATCCTGAACCGGTTTTGCTTTGTGTGCAGGTGCATTGTCATGGAGCAAAATTACCTTGCCGTGTCTTCTGGCCCATTCTGATCGTTTCTCGATCAATGCATGGTTCAAATTGATTATTTGTTGTCCGTAGCGATCAGTATTAACGGTCTCACCAGGTTTTAGGAGCTCGTGGTACAGCACACCTTTCTGGTCACACCAAACACACAGCATTGTCTTCTTGCCGAATCGATCTGGTTTTGCAGTCGATGTTGATGGTTGCTCCAGATTAACCCATGATTTTTTCCGTTTAGGATTCTTAAAAGAAGTCCATGTTTCATCGCCAGTAACAATCCGATGCGAAAGCGATTTTCCTTCGTGTCTTTGAAGCAAAATTTCACAAGTGTTTTTTTGGTTTCCCATCCGTCTTTCATTCAATTCATGTGGCACACTTTTGGAACTTTCCCATAGTCAGAAATTGTTTGTTGTGCAACATTTAACATTGCTGCCATTTGCTTTTGACTCAAAGTGTCATCTCCATCCAATATCATTTGCAATTCGGGGTCCTCAAACTTTTCTGGTGGTCTTCCACTTTCTTCATTTCTCACATCAAAATCATTATTTCTGTACCGATGAAACCATCTTTTGCATGTTGCTTCTGATAGAGCATGATTACCATATGCCTCGACAAGCATTCGATGCGACTCTGCAGCACTTTTCTTCAAATGAAAACAAAAAATTAATGCTTTCCGCAAATCATCACTTTCTGGTACAAAATTCGACATTTTTAACACGATGAAAAAATGTGATGTGGTTTGTTCAATGACTTGATGTATACTAAATATTTTTCACAGATGTCATAGAAAAAAAAAGATAATAAGGACTCGTTCACAATAAATGTTCCCTCTCGAGACATTTGTATCTTGACACTCACTCCATACCGGTAGATGAGAATGGACACAGAACTCCAGCATAATGCTACATTCCCACATGGTTTTTGTAATGAAATACTCGTAGCACTCGCAGTTTTGAATGCTTTATTGGTATCGTTTCTTTTGTATGTAACACCAACTGAATGTTGTTTTAATTTTCGAATCCTTAACCGATGATTATGTATAAATTTGAGAGAAACCTAAAGCATCGGAAAATCCAAAAGGAAGAACATTATGTTTTTGCCAACATGATGGCTTACTCTCCAAACACAGCACACAATTTCTTCCAAACATACAGATTAACACTGAGAAAGGGAACAGCAAAATTATTGCATTGCTACATTTCTGCATCTTGTGGCCTTTAAATAAACTCAATTGAGTGCAACCGTATGAGTTATTGCACAAATTATTAATAAAAAAGCTCTTTTGCGAAAGTTTACTTCTAAAAGCTTTGTTGCTGACTCACCAACCAATGTCCGAGTGAGTGGTCGCAGTGAAAGAGTAAGTAATAAGTTACTTCGTCCTTAATGTTAGAAGCAATTAAATGTAGTGCCAAACTGTTGTTTGAAAATGTGTTTCATTAAGTGAACAGTGCTGACATAATGAGTTCGCATTCGTGTAAAACTTGGGGTACTCATTTGTACCCCAAGTTGTTACCCCAGGCACACATGAAAAATTTTGCAGGATCAATACTAATAAGAAACACCTTTTGTTGTCAAACGTCCTAACTACTAAAGGAAAACAAACAAATATTCGAAACAGGGGTGGGTCCTCGGCAAACCATGAGTGCATTTACGAACAGCAGGTGTAATGAAATAGATGATTTACTCTTCGGTGTAGAAGGGTATGTGTGTGGATTTCCAAAAGGAACCCATTCAGTAGTATTTTGTATTTCTCAGGTTCACTGTGCGCTCAAACCGGGGACACTATGCCACATTTTACTCGGCAATCGGCGTACACATCAATTTTCTAAGATTTTTCTTTCGTGGAGGGAAATTCACATTTTGTTCGAAATGAGCAAGGAACAATACGATGAGAGCTGTTCCGATTACAATGACGACTCATTCGATAACGAGAGCATTGAGGAAGTTTCAGAAAACGAATCTGTTTGCAGCAATCAATCGAGTGAGGATTTAGTGCTAAAGAGCGCGGAAGACAAGGTTAGTTTGTCGATTTTAAATTAAATTTAGTTCTGACTGTCGAAAAGACAAATGACAGCCCACATCTCCAGTGTGGTACCTAAGTTATACTTGGTCTATTAAGAACAAGTCTGTTCAAGTGTGTACTTGATTGATTGGGCTTATCTCCCCCTGGTTGTTCACACAATCGTCTTATCGGGGCGGCAGAAAGTGCATTTGATTTAATCGCAAGTCAAATAAGATAAGAACTTCAAAAATTGATGAAACATCACTTTCTGTTTCCTCCAGTCGTCAAGCTTGTCAGTAATTCGTTGGCAAATATGTTTTTATGTTGACCGTAACGGCAGTACATACATGAAATCTTATCGTTGTTTATTATTGCAGAGTTCAACTGGATCCCTAGATGATAAGCTGTCACTTGAGGAAGAAGAAGTCGACCTTTCGAATTTGAACTTGGACGAGGATGATAAAGAAATTTCGCATCTCTTGCAACAGGCTGACGAGTCGAATCGTTGCAAAGCTGCAGCAAATGAACATGAAATCGATGAAAGCGAAACAGACAATGAACACGAATCGGAAATAGCCGAAAGTATTAAACCCCTTATTTCTGAAAACAAAACCGAATTCAAGACAATACCGGCCATAATTGTGCGCCCAGATCAAAACTGCAACAACGACGACCACGATAGCTGTACAACGGTAACAGAGCAGCCACACATAGAATTTGACATAAGAAGCGACACACCGACCAGTTTCAATTCTGACGACCATGCTTTTCATGTTGACATACTGAAGGAGCAAGAACGATACATATCCAGCAAGCGACAAATTGAGAAGAAGTAAGTTCACCAACTCCTGGGGAGTCCTTCCTCATCACGGGCTGTTTATTTTTTAGATCCAGAAACTCCAACAGGAAGAGTCTCAGTTTCTCAAATGAACGCATGCGGGAGATCGAACGTCACAATCAAATTCTACTGCGAAAGATTCTCACTCAGAAACCTCGAAAGGAAACAGTAATTATTTGCATGCTTTGTATGAACTTGATCCTTGTACAGCCTCCATTTCGTGCAGATTTCCACACCTAGTCCCCGGGCCTCAAGTTCTGCTGTGAATAGAAAGAAGCAACAGCGTCAAATTGACATTGACAACCAGGTTCTGAAGAAAAAACTTGAAGCTATTGCTTGTCGACGCAAGAGAATGTTCCAGTGATAGTAAGAAAATTAGGCAACCTACAGAAGTTTATATATTTTTCTATTCTATAATTATCTAGACTTTTGTTAACGAAATATACATGTACTCTATGTTTGGAAAGTAGTTTTTAGAGCAAGGAGACATTGACTGAATTTTTAAGGGAGAAGTTTGTATTTACACTTCAAAAAAAATCAGAAGACCAGTTTTAAAAACGACACCAACGTAGGCAAGTTGTCAAAGATCTTACACAATGTGTTTAATTTTGGCTATACAAACGGGTGGTTGACAGGGAACAGAATTGTGGATATCCGAGAGTTTGAGAAGAAATACCGTAAACGTCAGCACTCCCCTCTATATAATCTATATGCCTACGGACTTATGACAGCTCTAAAAATGTTTTATGCTAGGTGTATGTGTGTTCCCGTACTTTCTGTAAATTTATCTCTGAAAAGGGCCAACCGACGAGGCCTGTTCAATTAAGGAGGAATTTCGAATTTTCGGGGCTAAGTACATTCGATTGTGGTCGCCGTGGAGTGGGTAGAGTGCGACGCTCACACGCCGAAGGGTCTAGGTTTGATTCCCGGCTGAATACGTCGAATTTTTCACAGCACCATATTTTTCGAGCTGCTGACAAAGAGTAATAACTGTCCTAAAAAGCTTCTAAAACGTCGCCGTTCGGAGTCGGCAAAAAACTGTAGGTTCCTTCTGCTCGTGACAGAACAGTAGCGCGTACAACACGAGTAGTTGATGAGCAAGCTAGGCTCTGATCCCCCTGTGGACTGTCGCGCCAGAAATTATTATTATTATCGTCATGGTACAACACGTGAGATTGCAGTGAAGCTTTATGTTTCACATACATGCAGTAAAAATCGCTTAAAACAACTCTGCTATGTACGGAAACTCGACACGGGTTCCTCATGAACTGGAAAAAAATCATTTAACACAACGCATTAACATCTTCGATTTGTTATAGAATCTTAATGAAAATAATCCATTTTAAAAACTGGTTATGAAAAATGTGATTTTTTTTACAACAATGTCAAACGGAAGAGAACAACATCAAACGATGATATTAATCAAAAGAAAGTTATGTAAGATTACAATGAAATTATCTTTTTTGAACTTTGCCACCCAACCGAATGATCAATTCGGATGTCTACATTGAGCAACTAACAAAATTGATAATGCAGTTGAAGAAAAGCGCCTCGTATTGCATCATGACAAAGCAAGGCCAATGGGATGTTTTGCCATATCCGCCATGTAGTCCTGACCATGCACCATCTGATTACTTCTTATTTCGATCTTTGCAAAACTCTTTGAATGGCAAAAATTTTAATAATCATGATGATATCAAATCGTACCTGTTTTTTTTCAGTTTTTTGCTGATAAAAGGCTTAAGTTTTATAAAAGTGGAATTATGATGCTGCTTGAAAGATGGCAAAAGGTCATTGCGATACATTACAGAATAAAGTTATTTAGTTCCATGAAAAAATGGTCTCTTATTTTCTAAATAGACAACTACAATCGGCAATTACTTAGTTGCCAACCCTATGGAAATCTGCATTTCAACCGACCGATCGGGGTCAGCAACGATTACGCCTTTCAGTTGTACGAGGTCTGTTCAATTAAGGAGAATTTTCGAATATTGCGGGCTAAGTACATGCGATTATCGATTTTTTTTTAGTTTGTTATGTTGGTACACTCGTTCGAATATATGTTTACAGTGTTCGCCGTATAGAATATTTACAAAAATTTAAAGTGTTTTGCGTGTTCGTTAATTTTCCTGCTGTCGAAAAATGGGTCAAAGAATTTGTACTCAATATTTTGTCAAAAATGGAGTTAAGTGCTCAAAAACACTTGAAGTGTTCACAGTGGCATACGGTGAGTGTACTCTGAGTCAAAAAAATGTTTACAATTGATACAATCTTTTCAAAGAAGGTCGAGAAGATGTGAATGACAACGTTCGCCCTAGATGCTTGAGCACATCAACAACCGACGAAAATGTTGATCAAGTGAAGCAAACTTTTATGAAGAATCGTCAAATCACTATTAGAGAAGTTGCTGAAGATGTTGGCATATCGGTTAACTCATGCCATACAATTTTTTCTGAAATTTTAAGCATGAAGCGTGCGGCAGCGAAGTTTGTTCCAAATTGTTGAATTTTTATTTAAAAAAATATCGCATGAGCGTCGCTTAGGAGTTGTTGATTGACGTCAATGGCAGATTCCGATAACTAGTGACGAATCATGAGTATATATTTATTACATCGAAACCAAAGTCCAATCTTCCCAAATGAAGAGCGCAGGTAAAAAAAAAACACTCCAGGTTCGATCAAATGTGAGGACTTTGTTGACTGTTCTTTCCGATTGCTGTGGGGAAGTGCATCAAACGTTCTTATCACAAGGTTTTACGGTCAGTAAGGAGTGTTATCTTGAAGCAATACAAAGAAAAACAATAATGCACCTGCTTACACGTCATTACTTGTTCGTAATTTTCTGGCTAAAAGCAACATCGTAATCATGCCTCAGTCTTCGTATTCACCAGATTTGGCTCCCTGCGACTTTGTTCTGTTTACAAAATTGAAAAATTGAAGTGACCCGAATCGCTAAGAGAGCTCAATGTCAGAAATGCTTCGCGGCTTTTAAGAAAACAAACGCTGACACAAATGTATTATATCTGAGAGGGACTACTTTGAGAGAGGCAAAATAGAAATAAATATTTTTGAGAAAAAATAACAGACTTCGTACACAGATATGGAACTTAAACACCTGTCATAGACGCCTTATACCACAGGGTCCATTTTTCGAAGTGTCGTAGATAAGGCAAAATTAGACGCTTAAGTTTCCCGAGTACCAAAGTAAGATATTGCCTGAGGAACAATCACCCCACCTTGGTATAGAGCGAGGCACCCGTCTGATTGAACTCCAAACCAAGCCTAGACAATCCCCATACTACCTAGCCTAGTTTCATGGGGTTAACCTCGACTCTGCTCGCGGTATTGGCTTTTAAAGCACAGCCACCACGATAGTCAGCACGGTCAGCCTGAAACTGCAGTTCCAGGTGCTCCTGACCTCCCGTAGCGTCAGAATATAGCGCCTGGTCAAGCTGTCCTTACCAGTCGGGTTATGTCAACACCTGGGTCTGGTAGACAGCATCCTCCCTTAATGGTCTGTGGTTCCATAAGTGTTTCCGTTGGCACTTATAATGGTGTTACTGATGTGATTTTCAATCAAGTGATTCATAAGTCCAGTCACATAACCTGGACACTAATAAGGAGTAGACTTTAGCGAACAAATAAAATTTCGAATACTTATGCACTCTCGTGGTGAAGTCTTTTCCAATCTTCTATGGAACACAGTAGTCAACGAACTGTTACTACTCTTGGAGATGAGGGCTGCAAGGTGATAGCATATGCGGATGACATTGCTATTGCGCTCTCTGGCAAATATCCCTCGGTACGGGTCTTGATGATACAGAAATTTCATCCTATGATCCCTGAACGAGAGGTGTGGTCGACTAACCCACAATGGGTTGCTGACGCTACGTGCATCTACACCGATGGATCAAAAATAAACGAAGGCGTTGGTTGCAGAGTCTACTTTGAGGATCTTAACCTCAGTCTAAAATTCAGACTTCCCAATCACTGTAGGGTGTTCCAAGCTGAAGTAATGGCCATTCGCGAAGCACTGTCTTGGCTGAAGAGGAATAGAATATTCTCAGCTGATATCCTTATTCTTACGGATAGTCAGGCAGCACTCAGGGCCTTGTAATCTGTCTCATCAAACTCTAAGACGGTCATGAACTACCGCACATCTTTAGAAGTGATTGCTGAACAGTTCAATATATGCCTGTGCTGGGTGCCAGGTAACTAACTGTAACGCAGACGAATTGGCTAGGCTTGCCACAATGCAACCACAACTACTACCAGGAACACGAACACCTCGGTATCCCTCTCGCCACATGCAAGTCAGAACTGCACTTGAACGCGATCCATCAGACTAATCAAAGGTAATAATCTTTGTCGCGTATCCAAGGAGGTGTGGCTTTCTCTTGAACACAAACGCTCTAGACTGCTACTATCGCTCAAAAGATCTGACATAAGCCCGGTCATGGGAGCCATAACCGGGCCTGTCTAATCGGTGAGCATGCTAGCAAGCTAAGGGCTCCCTCTAACGATTTTTGCAGAAGAAACTCTCCTACACCTGTTATGCACATGCCCGGCACTCTCGCGCCTCAGATACAAGCACTTTGGAAGCAACTTTCTCAACGGCCTTCATGACCTCAATGAAACCCCTCCCGCCGACATTTTAAACTTTATTATCGGCTCCAGCTGGTTTTAGGTTCTTCCCACATGGTGTGGCAACACAATGGTTCTGTATGGGACTAAGTGCATTCATCAGCCACCTTAACCTACCTAACTACCTACCTACGCACTGTTTTTGTTCAGAGCCCTGTCCATAAATCGCAGGTCCTAGCGTCCAGAATAATTTAAATTTGACAAATACCACCAGTTACTGTAACCATTCTTGTTGCTAGTGGCAAGCTGTCGCAAACATCGCATAGTTCTTGGCTCACAGTCAGTAGGAAGCAAGTCAGGTAAGGAAGCTGATTTCAATGCGATTGAACTACTAATGCTGACCAGAATCTTCATTTCATTCATGGGAGAACATCTCGTTTACATAGTTCTGAATGACCACTTAATTTGTATGAAGAGCTATTATGATCCATAGAGGAAAACTTATTTCCTTTAGAGTTAATGAAGAATTTAAAACATCAGCAATGTAGAGATGTCGCCATAATTACACCGCTCATTAAAGAACTGCAAAAAGAAGAACTACAGAAATGGACACTTAATAAAAGAAAAAAAAACTATCACAAATATATAACTACCCCAACCGCATTGGGTTTATGTTAAAATCCCCGCAAATCACATGATATGCACGGAAGAAGATTCCACTCCTATGATAAATTAGTTGTTATCGCATCCAAAATACCCAATATCACACCGTGATTCATTGCGTACGAAGTACTTAGTCAGTGACTGATTTTCCACCTAAGAAATTAAACACATACTCGTGCGAAAACTAATCGTAACGTTTAAGTTGAATCGTCATGATTCACACTTATCTTCCATGACGACAAGTTTCTTTAAGGAGACGCTCCTATATCGCCGAATATGGATAAGTGGATATCATTTATAGCCAAACAAATAAAAAAATACCCGTCAAGGCGGTTAAGTTGGTCACCGAAAGCTTATCATCGTTTTATCTATATTTGCAGCCGTCTAAATTGAATTGTTACATAAGGGACTTGAATTAACGGAAGCCGCATTATGAATGCCCCGGATAATTGAGATAGAAATTGAGATAATGTCGAAATCTATTCTTTCTAGATCTTTCCAACTTAGAACTTTGTATGTGGCATGCAATCGATCGCATCTTTGTTATACGACAAAAGTTTGCAATTTTTGGGTGAAAAAAAGACACATTTTCCTAAGATCTCACCGTTCCAACGTTCAACTCAATTTTAAATACATAGTCGAACCACTACCATCTGTTCCTGTCTATGGTGAACGCCCTTGGTGGTGTAAAGTTAAACTCAAAGGAGGCTTGTGAAAAGTAGCTATCCGAGTTCTTCGCAAATAAGGAAGGGGGCTTCTACGAGGGGGGTATTATAAAGTTACATTCTAGATGGAAACAGATTATCAAACAAAACGGCGTATATTTGAAGTAAAGCCGATCACTGTAACTTTTTTTTTTTTTGAAGCATTTATTGAAGAGCAAAAAAGCGGGAGTCATTTGACAACCTTATAGTTGTTGGAGCAGAGTTCCTGTAACACTTTCCAAGCCATTGCTGAGTTTGCACGGTATTTTTTCCCACCAAAACGCAGTGTTGTGTAATCAACACACGAAATTCTGTTTTTTCCACTGTTTGAAAAATCGCAGAAGTAGCGTCACCTAAAATTAGATCTGTTCCAATTGATTTGTGTACAGAAATTCGTAATTGAGTAGTTTGGGTAAAAATCTTTCTTGCAGAGAAACGACTTTTCGTAGAAATTCGTAAACAGCTATCAGACATAAGAAATGTCAGAGGTTTTTTTATTTTCGATTTGACAGCCATCTGCTGCCGAGCTGCTGCCCACAGTTGTATCTTCGGCAGAAATTCGTAGGGAGGGGAAATATTTTGCTCTCTCGTGAGCTCTCTCTACTATGAAAAAATCAGCTAATGGTACGCTTTTTCATAGTTTTTCGGGCAAATTCGTAGACATTCAAAGCAATTCAGAGCAATTGGAACGAACTTAATGTAACCTAATAATGAGATTGCCATACAAATTTGAAAAATATCATTTTAATATTTTTACTTCCTAAACAAAATATGGATTTTTTGTTAGTTGCACCCCCTATATGTCAGTCCCGGGACTTACCAGGTATACCGGTATGAAGCGTTTTTTTTTTTTGAAAATAAGACTCTAATTATTAATGGGAAAGTAAAAACATTTTATTCAAAGTAGTGGCCATTGTTTTGTACACATTTTGACCACCTTTCTGGCAATTTGTGAATACCACGCCAATAAAATTGTTCGTCTTTTAAAGCAAACCAATCACATACCAAATTTTCGACCTCCTCGTAGGAATCAAAGTGCTGCTCAGCCAATGCGTGTCCCATCGATGAAAACAAATGGTAGTCGGAACGAGCAAAGTCTGGTGAATACCGCGGGTGGGGTAACTGCTCTCAGCCAAGTGTTTTGATTGTATCCCGAACCGGTTTTTCTTTGTGTGCAGGTGCATTGTCACGGAGCAAAATTACCTTGCCGTGTCTTCTGGCCCATTCTGGTCGTTTCTCGATCAATGGATGGTTCAAATTGATCATTTGTTGTCGGTAGCGATCAGTATTAATGGTATCACCAGGTGTTAGGAGCTCGTGGTACAGCACACCTTTCTGGTCCCACCAAACACACACCATTGTCTTCTTGCCGAATCGATCTGGTTTTGCAGTCGATGTTGATGGTTGCTTCAGATTAACCCAGGATTTTTTCCGTTTAGGATTCTTAAAAGAAGTCCATGTTTCATCGCCAGTAACAATCCGATGCAAAACCGATTTTCTTTCGTGTCTTTGAAGCAAAATTTCACAAGTGTTTTTCCGGTTTTCCATGTCTTTCATTCAATTCATGTGGCACCCATTTTCCACACTTTCGGATCTTTGCCATAGCTTTTAAACGGTCAGAAATTGTTTGTTGTGCAACATTTAACATTGCTGCCATTTGCTTTTGACTCAAAGTGTCATCTCCATCCAATATCGTTTGCAATTCGACGTCTACAAACTTTTTTGGTGGTCTTCCACGTTCTTCATTTCTCACATCAAAATCATTATTTAAGAACCTTTGAAACCATCTGTTGCATGTTGCTTCTGATAGAGCATGATCACCATATGCCTCGACAAGCATTCGATGCGATTCTGCAGCACTTTTCTTCAAATGAAAACAAAAAATTAATGCTTTCCGCAAATCATCACTTTCTTCATTCGACATTTTTAACACGATGAAAAAATGTGATGTTGTTTGTTCAATGACTTGATGTATACTATTTATTTTTTGTGGCCGCCGTGGCGTTGTGGGTAGAGTGCGACGCTCACACGCCGAAGGGTCTAGGTTCGATTCCCAGATCAACACCAATTTTTCCAATATTTCACGGCACCACCTCTTTCGAGCTGCTGACAACACTCAAAGAGTAATAACTGTCTAAGAAAGCTTCTCAAATGTCGCCGTTCGGAGTCGGCAAAAAACTGTAGGTCCCTTCTACTCGTGAGAGAACAGTAGCGCGCACAACACGAGTAGTTGATGAGCAAGCTAGGCCCTGGTCCCCCTCTGGACTGTAGCGCCAATAATTATTATTATTATTAAATATTTTTCACAGATGTCATAGCAACCAAACAAAAAAAAAATAAGGGCTTGTTCACAACGAATGTTCTTTAACGAGACATTTGTATCTTGAGCTCACTTCCTAACGGTATACCTGGTATTGGGTGATGTGTTAAATCAGAATTAAATCAAATGACAGGTTTTCAGCAGCGTAACTTGGAACTAACACGCTCAGAATGCTATGTTAAAGTACCAACTCTCAAATAACAAAATGTGTTTGACATATCGATTACGTCAGCAAACCTAAAAATTCAACTAAAAACATCGTTGAGTGAAATACAGAACTACTTCGTTAACAACCCAATGCTTTTCTAGGTTTTTTGAAAACTCGATGTTGCAAAACTGACAGAGAAACCTTTGATTATCACTGATTATCAAAATGTTGGCTGATAAAGCATAGGAGTTTAACATCGATGAAATTAAGTAACTACAAGTCATGAGTCATGGTTTTCCCTTTATCAGTCGTCTGAGGATAATTTATTACCAAACGTAACATAATTCGTAATAATAATAATTGTATGGCGCGACAGTCCACAGGGGGACCAGGTTTAGCTTGCTCATCAACTACTCGTGCGCTATGGTTCTATCGCCGAACGGCGAAATTTGAGAAGCTTTTTCGTAAACAATTATTACATTTTGAGTGTTGTCAGCAGCTCGAAAGAGGTGGTGCCGTAAAAAATTCGAGGTGTCCAGCCGGGAATCGAACCTGGACCTTCTGCGTGTAAGCGTCGCACTCTACCCACTATGCCACGGCGGCCACATGAACACAATTCCTGTTCCCCACAATCCGGCTCTGCTTTGCTTGTCAAATAAACCTTCTATTCTAAACAATAATACAAAGCAACGATTCACGGCAGAATTTCAACCAAGTGCTTCTTACAAAAGATGGCGGCATAGTTTTTCCCTAAATAAGCAGGTCGCCGTGGCGTAGTGGGTAGAGTGCGACGCTTACACGCCGAAGGTTGTAGCTTCGATTCCCAGCTCAACACCAATTTTTCGAATGTTTCACTTTCGAGCTGCTGACAACACTCAAAGAGTAATAACTGCCTAAGAAAAAACCTCTCAAATTTTGCCATTCGGAGTCGGCAAAAAACTGTAGGTCCCTTCTACTCGTGAGAGAACAGTACCGCGCACAACACGAGTAGTTGATGAGCAAGCTAGGCCCTGGTCCCCCTTTGGACTGTAGCGCCAACAATTATTATAAGCAGCAATCGAAAATTTAAATAAACGTTAAGAGAGGAGGTTTGTCCGCCAAACATTTTTCATAGCATACCGGCTTTCCCTGTTCGTTTAAGCTACGTTGCTAGATTCATGATTTCAAATATTGTTATGTGTGAAAGGCAGTTTTCGATGTTATCCCACGAAAATCGTTCATAATTATTAACAATTCATAAGTTCCTGAAATAGATTTCAATGGCAAGCCACTCAATCAGATATAATGTCAATTGGGTTTGAATTTTTCTTATGTGTTTCGATTTTTGTATTTGCAGAGATACGAGTCAGTTTTTTGTAAACAGATTTGGTTTTATTTCCTACACAACAACGATAAGAACTGTGACAGTTGTTATAGATTGTATTATATTTCTTTCATTTTGACAGAAGCATGACGATGGTTAGTCATAGTGGAAGGAAAACAAGGTAGGGTGGGTAAGGCGGAGCTTGTATTTTTTTTTGTTTAATTTTTTAAAATCAAGACGATGACAAATACTTTGAAGCTTAGAAAAGTGAGAAAATGCCACCCTTTCGCTTCTTGGAGTGTTCTCTGTCTGTTTGCACATTTCCATAGCTGTATATTTTTACTTCATACGTTTTTGATGTTTTTTATGCACAAAATTTAAATGTCAACAGAATTTAAGAACTGGAGGTTTTTACAGACAGCCAAGCACGACATGTTTGTCATGCTGTTTGACAACAGTCTATTGTTACTTCCTTTTTTTTTAAATTACTTTTACACTTTCAACATGAAAAAAAACAAGATTTCCCGCTGAAAATTTATTCCAAGAGAACTTTTTTCTAAAAATTCAGAACCTCGCCCTTTGATGGAAAGAAACAAGCGAAAAAAACGAAGTTTTACATTACAATTTTGGAAGTCTTTATTAATTATTATTTCAGTTATAAAAATAGAAAAACACCATCAAGTACGGAGTTATTCGTGGAACTTATCCATCAATTGCTTGATGCCCTCCAAGTTGCCGCTGACCTTCACTTTGTCCTGGATATTCGAAAATAAAAACAAAATCACAGAATTAATTTCAGAATGTTTTGCAAACAAAATTTCACTAGAACTCACATTGGCGAGCAACTCCTGGTGGCCGACTTTCTTGCTGGCCCATGCGAAGAAGTCCTCATCGCTGACGGTGATTTCGGCATCGGGACTCTCAACTTTGCCCTCGTAGACCTTAAGGTCCTTCAAGTCGAGGACTAATGAAACTCGGTGTTAGTGTGACACTTTAGAATTCAAAACAAAAGTAGAAAAACTTACCGAAACTCTTAAGTGGAGCACCATCGGCATCTGTGAAGTTGAACTGGAAAATCAAGAAGATCGTTCTCTTCGAGGGGTCGAGGGCGGCCAATTTGGCTTGAACTTTCTCAATGATGGCTTGGCTACGCATATTGGTGCTTGAAGAATTTAACTACGTTGTGCAGGAACGACTGAAGGTGCTTTCACGTCCGAAGACCACTGAATACTGATTGTTCTAGCTCGAGGGATTATGCGTTTGTCCGACGGACTAAGTATAAGTCAGCCAATGCAAATGATGACAAATTGAAGGCAATTAAAAGAATTGAATTCGAAGTACCTTTTGGCTTAATTAAATACAATTGGAAGGTGGATGGAAGCAGTACACTGATACACTGCAACTGATTAGACTTGAGCTTATCACATTCCATTACACACAGAATTAGTGGTCTTCTACGGTATCGAGACGTGTTCATATCGCAATGCGCAGTGGTATGGGTGCTTTCTTAGCTTCGTGTTATCTGTTCATTGCTTCTTCGGTTGAATTGAACTTTGGGTTATGTCGATAGCGAGTTGATTTACTGCGAAAAACTGAAAGGGAAGAAAACATGATAAGCGGGGGGGCTGTGCACTTTATCGATAGGTTTTCTATGTGTGCGGTATTTCCTTTGCCCGTCTTGCAGTGGGCAGTGGGCAGGTGGCAGGTGTACGGGAACAATTCAAAGAGTTATCTGGAAGATTAAAAATCAGTGAAAAGGGGGGAATTATCTTATCCATTTGTATGTCCAAAAAGTGGACTGAAAATAAAACAAAAACGCAAGCATATACGTATATGGCAACTGCATGAGGTGATTTTTGGATATTCCTGACAAAGTTCGCTATACCGTAACCCAATTTAGAGATCATTGAATATGAGAGAGTGAGGGTAGGAAGTAATGGCACGTGACCCTTGAACAGTACGACCCCTTGAGTTGTACAGATAAAAGGTAATAAGGTATCGGGAAGATAAAAAGAGACTTGTTGTCTTAAGACCTTCTTATTTGAACTTTGGGACTGGGTACTTCAAACAACCTCCCATTTGAAGACTAGAGATAAGAAAAGGCAATTAACTTCATAGTCTGTCTGCATATCGATGGTCATTTTTTTATGAGTCGAATCGAATGTACAATAAGTCAAATTGGAAATGAATAGCTTGACCTTGTTTTGTGGTGGCTTAGGAGACAGCATGAATAAGCTTACTCTTAAAAACAAAAACTTAGAAGAGACCCCACAGAATGCAGAGATAATTATGATAACTTACAAACAAATCCCTGGATTTCATTAAATTTTTCTAGAATTTTGAAAAGAGGCTCAATTTGTTCTTGTACTTGGACGGCATCTTATAAGAAATTGTTTATGAGGAAGAAACTACAATCGATTAGGGACTTCTACTTCGCAAGTTTCCACTTTATGGCAGTAAAAAATTGAAAGAGCTGCTGGAACCTGCTTAGTTTTCAACTGGAATCTTTCTAGAAGCATTGATTTGATTTCTTTTCTGGTTCATTGGAAACCCTCTGAATAAGATGCGTTGTCTTCTCTACTCTTTCTAGAAAAGTCATTTTGTTTTCATGGAAAAAATTAATGATCATTAATACTTCTACATCAGGTAATATATCCATGCTTTTAGTAGGAGCCATTTCATTCGTTGCAGCTGTAGATGAAGGGGAGGTTTGAGACGATAAACCGTGCTTCATGATTACAACAACAACAATTGTTGGCGCGACAGTCCAACTTAGCTTGCTCATCAACTACTTGAGTAGAAGGGACCTACAGTTTTTTGCCGACTCCGAACGGCGAAGTTTGAGAAGCTTTCTTAGACAGTTATTATTCTTTGAGTGTTGTCAGCAGCTAGAAAGAGGTGGTGCCGTGAAAAAATCGGCGTGTGAGCGTAGCACTCTACCAACTACGCCACTGCGGCCACGCTTCATGATTACACAATATCTTTATTACCAAATTTTGCTTTTAGCCAGACGACAGTCTTACTTGTCTGATGTGTACGACTTATTCTATGTCAACCTGCTTTGATAAAGTACATTTAGACATCCATTTCATACCTATCTGCGTCTTGAGTTTCCGATTACATCCTTTTGTGATTTCGCTTTTCTACTTGTGAAGAGGGAAAGATTATTTCAGACTCTCTTTCGTTGTCAAAAATAACCTAATGACTTCAAAACCTTGAATGGTCACCAACTATAATCTCACTTTTGCCTTTTAAAGTTTTTATTGCCCTTTAAAGTCATATTTTATTTTATTCGTTTCCTTCCTTAAACTCCTTTTTGATCTTTTGACTGTCTGTGTACATGATGGTGAATTCATCTTGTATCGACTTCAATAGTAGGCTGCAAGCGCATACCATACTTGAAATCATTGCTTAAATACACAGCAGTCGGTGGAAAAACGGAACGCATACATTCGTTCATTGTGAAGCTTCTCTTGTGGATTTTTAGATCAGTGGAGTATTTAACAAAGTCCATTTTCAGTATTCTACTCTCCGCATTTGTCTCACTGTAATTTCAACGTCCTCACAAAAAATTGCCAACAATTCGCCATAGAGGAGTGTCCAGAGTTGCTCTCATTGCATCACTGCCGGAGTGGTTATAAACCAGAGACAGTCAACTCCCTCGTCTCCTACCCTTGAACTCATTTTGACAGCGCTTTTTATAACATTTCCCCTCCTCCACAGCTGATTCACAGACAGGATTTATTTTGTTTTTAAATGAGAATACTTGTGAACTGCCTATACGGTGGATCTCCTTACTCTTAAAACTGTTAGAAGGAGAGGGCATATAAAACAAAAAATTGAAAGAGAGAAGAAGTATAGTTTTTCCAACACAAAGCAATGGTTGCCGATAGCCGCGTCAGAAAAACAATATTCTTAAAACTTTATGATTAATTCAAAACAAAATGAGGATATACCATAAACCTAATTTAAACGCAATAATTTACTAAATCGTATTTATGAATTAATAAATATTACAAAACACTGAACAACAGCTATTTATTCTAAATTCTATAACTCGGTCTTAATAAATGTATTAATTTTATAACTGTTGTTAATAAATATTATGTCTGTTGTTATTTTCGTTCTTATTGAAATAGTACTCAAAAGGTATCTTAAATTTGTAAAAACGTTCTCATTGCGAACCAACTCAATGGTTTTAAATATATTTAATGTATTACAAATGTCATATATTTTCGTTCTGGGTTAAATTAGACAAAAATGTTTCGCAAAATATATTCGTTTTATTATTATTGTTTTTATTTTGATTGCACAAAACATGTCTATTATTTGTTTTGTGGGTTAGGTTTCATTATTTTTATTGATAACAACATCTTTCATATTGAATTGATGCCATTTGGACAATAAAAATAATATTTTGTAATAATAATATGTAACACCGAATATTTATTTTAATTATAATACGCTTAACTTAATTGATAATAAGTCTTTTCCTAATATTCGACTTTTCAGCACGCGTTATTCTCCTGTTTTTCTACATATTTCATAAGTTGTTATAAATAAATATTATAAATACATGCTATCAAATTATCCATTTATTAGAAATAAATCCTATTTAAAGTTTCGGTTACACTTTTTCCGTAAGCAATTTGCAGTAGATTTTCCGAACGCATTGTGTTGAGTGTACACAAAATGGCTGACGAATTCACGAACAGTTGACAATTTACGAGTGTTTGACACTATTGAAAGCAAAAATTGGCGTTTTTAAATTAGCCGCCATCTACCTAATTTCGGATGGTAAGCGTATAGATGTGTGAGTAAAATGAGAAAATGTTCAATGTTACGTAAATAACTTTCAAAAATTGGGTTTTTTTTTGTACAACAACACGTTAATAACAGTCAAACGGCCGATAGACAAAGGGGAAATCAGCTGTTTGATCAGCTGTTCAGTTGACCATCTACTTCCTTAATGGTTTCTGTTATAAACTTCATAAAAAAAGTGAATCTGAGCCAACGCAATCCAGGCACTGAACTCTACTTTTCTTCAGAAAGTAGAGACTGAACTCCACTTTTCTTCAGAAAGTAGAGTTCAGTGCCGCTGCTTTTTATTATTGAAAAAGATACTATGTCATTCTCTAATAAGTTTTAGTTTAAGACTTCTGCCCAGGCCGCCGTGGCGTAGTGGGTAGAGTGCGACACTCACACGCTGAAGCTGCAGGTTTCATTTCCAGCTAAATACATAGAATTTCACGGCACTACCTCTTTCGAGCTCCTGACAACACTCAAAGAATATTGACTCGTTAAACACAACGAATCATCAGCACGGTGAAACGGAGACAAGCAGAGGTATGCGACTATAATGGAGCGACACATGGAATCGATTAGATGATAGCCACTTGCAGTTGATGTGACTACAAGTACATCTTCCTCTGTTCAGAGAAACTCATCTGAAATCAAGTTTCATTCTTGGCAGTGGCTGAATATTTGAATCCCAGAGGCAATTAAGAAAACATCCATTCTTCGAAAAACCATGCTGGCCTTCAGTGTTTCTACTTCATTGTGCATGAGTGACTCTCATCTCACTCGTGCACATTGGAAGAATAAACGAGGAACGACGGATATGGGAGATAAGTGGAGAAGACGTAATCACGTAACTTTTCAAATGACTTTCGTCTTAACGATCAACCAAAACGATATCGTCGATAGTTTGCATCACATAACTCAGCTACTATCGTCTCGTTTACGGTCTACTTTGTACACAGTTTAAGCGCTACTGAACGCAACATATGTCCTGTCATAATTGTACACACACAACAAAGCAATAAAAAACGACAGCCTGATAGTTTTCATTGTTTTATTGTGTGTACACATTATGAATGACTGAAATGCAGAAAATGTATGAAGTTTGAATTCAGGAAATATTTTTTAAATACTTTTGGATTACAATCATACTTCCGTAAAGTGAGGATTATATCCAAAACATTTTGTAATTACTGATTACATTTTTGTTTTCTTGATTTTTCTTCAAATGTTCACCACTTGCATGCCAGCCCAATGCAACACGATAGTGAAATAGCTATTGTCAAAAACCGATCGTCAGGACGATAGCGATAGGCAGTTTTGAGAGTACATGAAGCAACCAAAATGGTATCGTTTTGTCGATATCATTTTTATTTTTGCTTACGCGAAGCAAAACTCTCGTTTCAATGATATCATCGCACAATAGTCGTCATCCGAGATTAGACCCTAGATTGTTTGTTATTCAATTTATACCGTTACGATTACGTTCTGTACCGCGACTAGAGCTAAATTAACTTACTTTACAAAGGATTGCATGTTGATTTAAAGCTTGAAGAACAATATAATAATTAATAATTGTATGGCGCGACAGTCCACAGAAATACAAGAGCCAAGCTTGCCCATCAACTACTCGTGTTGTGCGTGCTAATGTTCTCTCACGAACATGAGGGACCTACAGTTTTTTGCCGATTTCGAACGGCGAAGTTTGAAAAGCTTTCTTAGACAGTTATTACTCTTTGAGTGTTGTCAGCAACTCGAAAGTGGTGATGCCGTGAAAAATTCGAGGTGTTGAGCCAGGAATCGAACCTAGAACTTTGCGTGTGAACGTCGCGCTCTATCCACAACACCACGGCAACCACAAGGAAGAACATAAGTCGGGAAAATAAGGCGTCAGAGAAGGTTTTATATACAAATTACGCACCCAAGAGGAGGGAGTGGGGAAACGTTGCGTGTGCAGCGGCAGGGGGGTTTGGAAAATTTGTGTTACGTATTCTACTAAATCTTCACCTCAGCAGTAGGTGGTATTAAAAGGTCCCTTTGAAGAAACAAAATCTGCGACCTATTCCTGACTAGGGCAAATGGAGGAGAAGACATAACTAACCATGAGCTATACGAGCTGAACTATTATTTCATCAGAAGGCAAGAAACTAACTCGGACTTAAGGCCTCTCTAGCTCTAGGTTAAAACTCTTAGAATCACTGCCTCAAATTTTTAGAAGAATAGAAAGGCTGAATCTAAAGAAAAAAGATCAAAAGTAATGGAAGCTGGAAAACTTGGTCAGGATGAGTGCCCTGGCCTGGACGATGAACCAAAGGCTTCATTTGCTCAGGCTGTGACTCAATATTGGTTACGAACCGGATAAACAAGCAAATAAGTAAGTAACTATGTTTTCCTCCCAAGGGCAATGAGATCTAAGCACAACGGAAATCAGAGCTCGACCTAAATGAATGACAGATCGCAGTATGCAGATATGGCTGGTCGGATTATGTAAGCAAGTAGGAGCACTTCAGATTATTTTTTTCTACAAGCATCGACATCTTGGGAAAGTGATAACAAACTACTTTGTATTTTGGCTCATAGCTTTCTAAATTTATCAACACTTTGATAGGAATTGTTTTCCACTTTCCTTCAGTGATCCAAGAGATATACAGCCTGATGTAAAGATCTGTTTTATATTCAACGCATGGAAACAATAAACTGAAGCTGTTTACATGGCCCTTTACTTTAATTGCAAGCATTGTAAATTTTAAAATTGCCTTTTTACAATCAGGCCAAGGCTCCACTTTTAATCTTAAACTGCATTCGTCAGATTAGCGCTATCAATAGCATGATTATCTTTGCGTGTTGGTAATATAATGGATCGATTGTTATACATTCTACGTCCATGCTGTGTTATTTTTGTATCACAGGAAGCGAGTAATTACTTGACCGACATAGTGCCAACCTTTGGGTATCTGCATTTGCAATTCTTAAGTCATAAAGCATTTAATCAGAAAGTGTAGTTCTGTATTTGCTTCGTCTTCTTCATGATTTGTATGTGTGTTCCGACATTAAGGCGGAATCTGAGAAAATGTTTCAAAATATGCAGTGTGATGCCACCGATCGACGGTTTAAGACGCATGCAGTCAATGATGGAGACAAAGTCTTATTTTTAAGGAGTAATTTGGACTTCCCGAAAGTCCATAACTCGAAAGTGAAGCGATCAAAAGTACAAGAAGAAAAGAAGGTTTGATTCACTATTCAGATACACTCATCCCTTCACAGTATTTTGCTTTCTGATCGTATTTTGTTTATTTGATAGAATGCCTAGTCTTAGCCTGACTACAACAAACATTGTAGACAAATGTGCTTTTTTCAGTGAAATTGCTGATGTGTTCAGCGGCAACATTTAAGCCCCCGTATGCAGTTTAAGCAATATACAATCGGGCGTGTGACACCCTTTGCACATCAATGCACTTCTCATACAGCCTCATCTCAGTCACTCCCAGAAAAAAGATTAAAAATTCGTTAATTGAGCTGAGAATATATTTCGCTCATGTGACAATATTCAAATTAAGCCAGCCCGACCAAAATAAAAAAAAAAGGATTTCCTAACTAACCTATTGAGATCGATAAGCATTGGACATTAAGAATGATCTCAGAATTTTTGAAATTTAAATGTTTAACGAACATTCTGACAGCAATATAAAATCTAAATTCGAAGAACTTTTGGATCTCTATTTACAACTTTTTCATCCTTGCATATCAAAACAAATTTTGTAAGAGAACAAGCCAAAACTGAAAATATAAACAAACAAATCTTTAACTGACATTCAGAATATTATCAACGAGTCTCGAAGTTCATTCACAATCTGTCAAAAATTCATTCCTCGAAGCAGTCAAACGTGACATATCCATTACCAAATAAACAAGAAACGTTTTACTTTAAATTGCCGATAATCTTAACGAACTTATTAAATAATGGTAAATATTAAACACTCAATTCCTAAATAACATGTACACAGTATTCAAATTTTCTTCCTCTCACGCTCTAGGCGCGAAATGCAGAAAAAGCAATGTAAGCCACATTTTCAATTCAAATTTTTGCTAGATATGAATGCTTTTTTTTAATTTTGGCTTTACATAGGACAACTCTTGCCCGGTGGCGAGCTGCGAAAGAGGCTGAGACAGGAGCAAAAGACAGAAGACCCTACTTGGCATCAGAGTGCACGGAATTACCAAAATGTGAAAAATACCGCCTGGAGATCATTCGTGAAATTTCAAAGAAAGTGGCGCAAATTCAAAATGGTATATAAAAGTCATTCCTGCTTCCGTGTTTTTATCTCATATCCTGCATTAATTTTTCAGCTGGTTTGGGGGAATTTCGCATACGAGACCTAAACGATGAAATAAACAAACTGCTGCGAGAGAAACGTCATTGGGAAAATCAAATATCCGCATTGGGCGGGCCGCACTACCGACGGTATGGCCCAAAAATGTTTGACGCTGAAGGCCGGGAGGTGCCAGGCAACAGGGGATACAAATACTTCGGTGCGGCGAAAGATCTTCCAGGCGTGCGGGAGCTTTTCGAACAAGAGCCACCAGCTCCGATGAGAAAGACCCGCGCAGAGCTCATGAAAGACATCGATGCAGAGTATTATGGCTACCGGGACGATGACGATGGCATACTCATACCTCTCGAGGAAAAAGTAGAAAAACTCTCAATTCAGCGGGCAGTTATTGAGTGGAAAGAGAAAATGGCCAACAACGAGAAGATCGATGATGAGGAGGAGGAAGATATATATCCGGTTTCAGCGCCGATTGAAGATAAAAACGAGACTGAATCCAGAGACACCAGTGATCCAATGGAGCTGCTCGCTCCGCGATTTACTGCTCATGTACCTGTGCCGACACAGAAGGACATTGAATCAGCATTGCTGCGAAAACGCAAGCAGGAACTTCTCGACAAATACGTTGGAGGCGAATAAAGAAATAGTTTTTCGAACAAACGTTTGCTTTATTATTTTTGGTTTTGTGATGGAAAATGCAATGTGGTTGTAACATTCCGCCTCTTCATCCGTTAAGTACCATGGTCGATCTAAGGCAACTCGTTAGATTCTATGCATTATGCCACATGTTCATAATGGTGCATGTGATAATGTTGATTTTGGATTCGCGGCACTACGTCGGTCGTTCGTCTTTTACCCTTATACCCCCAATGATTCGCTAGTAGTTCAGGATTTCTAGCGGTTCTTTAAATGCATTATTGCACAGATGGAAATACGAAATCATTTCCGCATGCCCATGAAATGGAGGCGTCCTTGGTTCTGGTGGGTGATGTTTTTGGTCTACTTTTTGAGTTTTAATTAGTGCCCTTTAAGAGCAATTAGGCTTCGGCCTTACGTTTCCTATCCATTTCACTGAAGAAGACTTGCCAACGGCAGTTTCTTTTTAGTAATTATGAGACTTATAACCCTGAAGAACTTTTAACACAATCGTTTCCCCTAGAAAAACAGTATCTTAAGTTCTAGCGTGTGGTGGAATTTATACTCTTGGATATCAGTGGTTTATCATTAATTTTGAGGACGGCGTGTACTACCGGTGGGTGACACATGAATGTTTTTTCTGGCGGCTTGTGTGAAGAAGTAACAACAGAATGAGAACGATATTGATGTGTGCATTTTTCGCAAAATTTGTTTCAATTTGTTATCAAAATGTAGAAATGTTCACGTTTGATATTTGCTGCCGCCAGATGATGCTTAATACTAAAACCATGTGCCGTCCTCAACGTGTTAAGCGGAATGTTTTAGAAATAACACTCCTGGAATGCAAAAGCTCGCTCTTAACACAATAAAGGTCTTTAAGTTCGCACATACAGTCAAGAGTTTGTATTTTGTTTGCGTGAAAAATTACTTAGAGTAGATTGGACAGATTCAGATTTGACTTCTGGTTGGGACATCCAAAGAGTAATGAATATATAAGGTCGTATGTGGAGCTAAAAGAGCAAGTTTGGAGGGAGATAAGTTGGGGTAACCGAAGGTGACTCGAGATATCTTCAACATCTTTCCACATTTGTCCAGATCGTCGTTGCAAGTCTCAACTTGAAAAATAGTTATTTTCGAAATTTTTCGTTTATCCATTTGCAAAAATTTAGTGCGTAGAGATTGTACGTACATAGGAAGCTTCTTCTTATTTATTGGAAACAAACAAGTCATTGCCTGGATGGGTGTGACTGTCTCCTGAAGTGAAGTAAGTTGTGTGATTTGCACAAAAATGCTGAAAAAGATAAGAGTTCATCTATTGACTGTCGGAGATCAATTTGGAATTAAAGCAGTGGAATCCGATTGAACTAAATTAGCAGTTTCGGAGGACATATCGCTCCTAAAATGGTTTGCTGAGGGAAGGTAGGAAAATGTATTTACTTGAAAATTATACATTGCACACAGATTTGAAATAATGCATGCCTTAATTCTTTAACTTGTCACTGATTCTGATGTTGCTTAACACTAAAGCTGCCGACAATTCTTGTATACATATTCCTAACGTGCGCGGTCAAATTGACTGGTAATTAAAAAAATTTTTGATTTTATTATACAACGCAGATAATTGTTGATTTGTTGCAAAATGTATATAAAATAAAGAATTTTCATGAATCCAAATTTATTTCTATACAATTTCTAAAATTCTTTATAAAAAACAAATAAAACTACATTTTTATACAGAATGTTATGCATACTTAATAGACTTTATTCGGTTTCCTCACATTGTTTACAAATTATTTTAATCTGAAATATGCATTTGCCGCAAGCATATTTTTCGCACTTTTTGTTTCACAACCTTTACAACATTTTATTTGACCAGTTTTTCGTACGGAATAATCAGAACTTGAGGATGGAGTTGGTAAAAGCTTTTTTCTTGAGATTTTTTATATCGCCAAGTTCTGAAGCTAACTGAAATTGTTGTCACCCGTTGTTTCTTTATACAAAATCCAGGCATTTATTTCAGCGATGTCAAAAATGTTGAAAAATACCTGTAGCGGCCACCTACAACTTTTCGACTTCACGCTATCTGGTCGACTTTCCTTGCCATCTGGTCTGCCACATTTGCGCCAAATTTTGTACTATTATAAAATCGAATTGTTTTCGGTATACGTTTCTTGTTTTTTCTATTTCTATTGAGTTATGTTAAGAACTTAGGACAAACACTTTTTTCGGTCTAATTTTATACACTGTCTTTCTTCTTCTTCTTCTTGTGGCGCTACAGTCCGGGGAGGACCTGGGCCTCAACCAACATGCCTCTCCAGCCAGCACGATCTTTCGCCAGCTGTCTCCAGTTGCGCACTCCAAGTTGGTTGAGGTCCTTCTCCACTTGTGTGCGCCATCATAGCCTAGGCCGAACTCTGTTGCGTTGTCCCAATGGCCCGGATTCAAAGACTTTTCGGGCCAGAGCAGTGGTGTCCATACGCTCTACATGGCCTAGCCATCTTAAACGTTGTATCCGTAGACGCTTGACCAGGCGCATATCTCTGTACAGCCCATAGAGTTCGTCATTAAATCTTCTCCTCCAGATGCCACCAACGCAAGCAGGACCAAAAATCGGACGCAAAACTTTTCTCTCGAAGAGACTAAGGGCTTCTTCATCCGCCTTTGCTAACGTCCAAGATTCAGCGCCATAAAGTAGGACGGGGATGATCAAGCTGTAATATAAAGCGAGCTTAGTCCTTCGAGCTCGCCCCTTGAGCCCAAAGAAACAGCGATTGGCAAGAGTGGTTCTGCATTTGATTTCGGTACTGATGTTGTTGTCCCTGTTTACCGAGGAGCCGAGGTAGACGAAGTCTTTGACTACCTCGAAGTTTCTGCTGCCTAGTGTGACGCTCCGTCCGAGACGTCGATGTTGTGTGTCTTTCCTTGATGACAGCATGTACTTAGTTTTGCTCTCATTTACCGCCAGACCCATTTTAGCCGCTTCCGCTTCAATGTCAGCAAACGCCTCATTGACGGCTCGCTGTGTTCGTCAAATCATGCCAATGTCATCAGCGTAAGGTAGTAATTGAACTGACTTCTGGATGATCGTGCCTCTGGTGTTGACTTGTGAGTTACGCAGGATCTTATCGAGGATGATGTTAAAGAAGTCACATGACTTCACGCGTCACCTTGTCTAAAGCCTTTTTTGACATTGAAGGTCTCGGTGAGTTCGTTACCGACCTTGACGGAGCAGCGGAGTTCTCCATCGTCATCCTACACAATCTGACGAGCTTGGTAGGAATGCCAAAACTAGACATGGCACTGTATAGCTCGTCTCTATGCACACTGTTATATGCGGCCTTGAAATCGACGAATAGGTGGAGAGTGTTAATTTGCATTTCTCGGGTCTCTTCCAGGATCTGTCGTTATGTGAAGATCTGGTCTATTGCGGACTTCCCTGGCCTGAAACCATACTGATAGGGACCTATGTTCAGTGATGTTCAAGAGACAAGTCCCTCGGTAGTTGGCGCAGTCAAAGGGGTCTCCTTTCTTGTGAACCGGGCAAACGACGCTGAGATTCCACTCATAGGGCATGTTTTCCTTCGACCATATCTTACAGATGAGCCGGTGCATGCGCCCAACCAGGTCATCTCCAGCTGCTTTAAATAGTTCTGCGGACAGTCCGTCCGCTCCAGCAGCTTTGTTCGACTTTAGCTTGGATATTGCTACCTTCACCTCGTCTAAGTCGGGGGGACGGAATGCTTGTCTATCATCGTCCAAATTGAGTGGAACATTCTGCCAAACAGCGGGATTTGGGCCGTCGTCGCCGTTAAGTAGTCTGCAGAAATGATCCTTCCAGATTCTCAGCACAGACTGCGACTCTACTATGAGTTGTTTGGTTTGGTCACGGCAGGCCTTGGTTCGAAACTTGTATCCTCCGGATAGCTGTTTTACCTTTCGGTAAAACTTGCGGACTTCATTCCTGCCATAGCATCTTTCCATTTCCTCGACCACGTCGACCTCCTTCTAAGAAGCCAGGCTATATATGCAGGGAGGTTCGCTGCACAACGCACAATGAGTGGTTGAATGCCAACATGACCTGTACACTAACGAGGATAGCTTTGGCAGCTCGCCATGTTGAGCGCAATCAACGACGTTACCTCGCGTGCACAGGCCCATGCCCCCTTTTATACACTGTTAGAGTAATGTAATTTAGATAGACAGATAGATAATTTTATTTTGCTCCAAAGTATAACATATTACAACACAGCACAACGCATTTTACAGAGATTTGATATATTATGTCTTTCTTCTGAAACATTATTTAGTTTGATGATGAGATGAAAATGAAGAAAATGGGCAAAAATTTAGAAGAAAAATATGAAAAAACAAAAACGTTATACATGAGCAAACAAAAAAAAAGAAGTAATAATAATAATAAATAAATAAGTTATAAATAAATAAAATAAGTTACTATGTAGTAGAAAAATTCATTTTATACTTAATTCAAATTTAAGTTGTTGACAAGGGGGTTTTGAGCAAGATCACAGTTTTTTAAAAAGCGTTGTGTAATTATTTTGTATTCTTTTAGAGATCAATTCAACATTCGCTCTGTTATGAATATCTAATACCAAGTGGTGCCATGGTAAATTTAACATCATTTTAAAGAGTTTGTTTTGAGCTACTTGTAATTTCTGAACATGACAAATTGCACAATTTCCATATACTTGGCATCCGCATAGCAGTTTAGCCTGAATGATTACTTTATGTAAACTAATTTTATTTACAGTTGATAGTTGGGATTTCCGGTTAATAAGCGGATACAACATTTTAGTAGCAATCAATGGTTTTTTTTTAAGGTTTCTGCTATATGAGTGCTGAAAGTTAATTTGGAGTCCAGATGCATTTCTAAATACTTTATTGAGGATGCCCAATTGATGTATTTAGGCAAAAAGCAAGCTTTTCTTTTTCTAGTAAAGAAGATGGCTTGATTTTTTTTTGTCTTGATTCAATTTTATTTTCCATTTGTTGCAGTAGTTAACGAATATTCTCATCGCATTGTTTAAATTCCTCTCAATGTCAAGAGCGAATTCATTTTGATGATCATGATGAGTATATACCCGTATCGTCATAGCGTACATAGCAACTTCACAATTTGTTAAGGACAAGAAAACAGAAATATATAAATTATACAATACAGGCCCGAGAACGGATCCTTGAGGAGCACCCATATCAAAATGAATCACATTTGAGACACTACTATTTACTTGCACCTTAAAAGAACGAAATTTGATTCATACAATTTGCTAGAAAACGTAACCGTTTTAACTTTTCTTACTTAAGCGAACTTTGGCAACACTTTTCTATTTGCACGAATTGTTCTAACAATTGTAGTTTTTTTTTTTGAAGTAATTTCTTGGCTAATGATATACTTGTGAAAAAATTATCCGTTGTTACGTTTATTTTGCACCCTGTGAAAGATCCATCAGCTTTAAGACAACGAACTCTCGTATTGGAATTGAACAATCTCTCCTTTCTTCCTTTCTCAACTAGGGTAACCTATTTTTTTTATATATTTACTGTTGATGCCAAACGCCAACCAAAATGTTATCCTAAATTTGTCTGTTATCTTTTTTTTTGTCATATACTGCGTAAATTTACACCTAGTCTTCGACGGAAACAACTGCTCATCAACAGCAATATTTGCATTAGGTTTACAACAATTTAGTGAATTTTCAGTTCGAAAATCGGATCGTTTTACGTATTGAAAATTCACAAAATTGTTATATTATTATTATTATTTATTGTAGATATCATAGCAAATTTATCGGTTTGTTAACGCTGACTTCTTTCGCTCTTCTTATCAAATCGTATAAACTTCATAATTTTAGTAAATTCGTTTCGTCTCATTGTTTTCGAAAAAAAAGCGGGTCCCGAATTTGTATTCCACAAATATAAGATATACAGATTTTTTGCCTCATATGCGCCACGAGCATATAGCAAAGAAATGAATGCGTTTTGTTTTGCTGCATTTAGCTCCCACTTGTTCTGTCACGACTAGAAGGGACCTACAGTTTTTTGCCGACTCCGAACGGCGAGATTTGAGAAGCTTTTTCTTAGATAGTTATTACTCTTTGAGTGTTGTCAGCAGCTCAAAAGAGGTGGTGCCGTGAAAAGTTCGAGGTGTTCAGCCGGGAATCGAACTTAGACCCTTCTGCGTGTGACCGTCGCACTCTACCCACTACACCACTGCGGCCACAAGAATTGATACTTTACCTTGTATCCTTCAAATAAACAATTGCCAATAAAATTGCACACGAAACTGTGTGTAGTGTACTACTTGAGACTGTAATTAATACTATTCTTGTCTACTCTTTTCAATTGAAAACGACGCTGGAATAACTATAAAACATTTTTCTCTGAGGTAACTGTATAACATTTTTCCCCTTGGGTCATATTGACCGACTGCGGTAGGTAGGCAACATAAGAAATTTTTCTTATAAAATAGAAAAAGGAACAAGATGTAAAGAATGTAGAAAATATTATATGCATGTTCCAAGAATTGTCATGCAGTTTGATTACGTTTCAAAATGAGTAAGTCTTACAAAAGTTTGAAAACGATCAATTTGAGCGGTACTGGTAGATTTGGTGTTGTATAAGAAGTGGGACGTAAAGCAGTGCTTTAACAAATCGAAAACCGTCACAATATTCATTACATATGTATGAATAAATTCCGAAATTTAATACGTTCCCTGCCGCGTGTACCGAAAACAGTACACGCTTAGCTTCATTTCTACGCCAACGTGTTTTTTCAAATTAAATTTTTTTCTTCTAAATTTTAATTCTCGTTATGATTGTTTTATGTTATTTAGTGATGTTTAGAGGAATTTTTGCATCGTGTACTGATAACGGTACACGCGGCGTGGTGATTAGTCATGATAGCAAAGCAAAGCAAAGCAATAAGAATTTATACAAAATTATTAGCAATAAGAATTTATACAAAATTATTACCGTGTACTATTTTCGGTACACGCGGCGTAGAAATGACACCTAGTGAAAAACAGCTTGGCAGGGAACGTGTTAACATTCGATCCTTTCCTCGGAATTTTGTGTTTTCCGGTAGCTTTTTGATTTCGCAGAGTCTTGAGAAACAATAATTTAAATGGTAGGATCGCCCGAGGATAGCCGTACATTTCCCTAGTTAATAAGAAGAAAAGATTGGAGCTTGCTAGACAATATGTAAACCACCCGGAAAGCTTCTGGGAAGGTTTTTTTTTTTACAGATGAAACAAAAATAAATTTATTTGGGTCTGATGGCAAACAAATTGTTTGGAGGAAAACAAATACAGCTCTCAAAGCTAAAAATATAAAGTCAACCATAAAACACGGGAGAGGATATATATGATATTGTGGGGTTGGATGGCTTCAAATGGATGTGGAAAGTTCGAATTTATAGCAAATACTATGGCCAAAATTGGGTATTTGCATATTTTAAAACGAAATTTACGAAGTTCCGCAGTAAAATTAGGTTTACCTTCGGTTTTCTACTTCCAACAAGATAATGATCCGAAGCACACCTCCTATTAAGTACGCGAAAGGTTGCTTTACAACGCTCCAAAGCAGCTTAAAACACCTCCACAATCGCCGGATCTTAACCCTATTGAACATCTATGGCAAAGCTAAAATTCAGGCAGCTTGGGAAGGGATTCAGACTGAAAAACTGGTAAAATCCATGCCACGGCGGTTACAAGCTGTCACAGATGCTGAAGGAGATGACACGCGTTACTGAAATTTTATTTGTATCTGTTTTTGTTTTGTGTTTTAGTCGTAACTCCAATTTACTTTAAGTGTATGCTCAATTTTGGGTGTTAAAATGAAGTACCTTTTTTATTTTGTTTAAAAATAGCAAGTTTTTTTTTAATTTTCATATTTTAGTTTATCATTTTTAGCAACTGAAATATGTCAATTCGAATTGCATTTAAGTTTCATTAAATAACAACTTTTTGAAAGGCGAAAAAGATGAAAATATGTTTAAGCTGTGAGTGTATGTTCAATTTTGTGAGGAACTGTATGTATGAATAAATTCCGAAATTTACCAATCGGTTCTTTCCTCGGAACTTTGTGTTTTCCGGAAGCTATTTCCTTTTGTTTTTTTAAAGAAGCTTAGTTGAACACAATCACTCTTTGGAAACATTTTTTTATTCGTAAGCCGTCAGCATAACAAAGCTTAGGTTACGGATTAAGCAATCGCATTGATCAACGCTGTCATCATTTGTTAATTTGCCGAGTCAGAAAGCGGAGTAAAATTCAAGACCTTTTCGTTTTGTGGGTTATGTTTGCATGAACAAAGGAATTTTTTGTAGCTTCTGTATGTTTATCGCATTCTTCAATTAAATGAAGCAATCATTTCCTTTGGGTAGGTCACTTTTTCAGAAATTCAGAGTTTCGTACAGAATTGGTTTGCTTGTTCCAACTTAAAATCGAAACCTTCCCTGATGCAGTTGTTAAGCTGTTATTTTTTCCAACACCTTCAGCTGTCAAACTGACTCTTCGACCGCACAAGTGAATTATGCGATGATGTCTTGATTACTGACTAATTGGCCCATCAGCCGTAAAACAGAAAATATGGTAAAAGCGCTAGAGCCCGACAAAAAGCAGTTTGAGCCGTGCATTTTCATTGGAAAATTCAAAACACACACACACTGGGTGCCGATACTTACTCAAACCTATTCTCCGTAAGTGGTTTTGAATTTCCATAAATTATTCAAAAATCAGCTTGATTGGCGAAACCCATCAGGCGGTTTGTTTTGTCTTGCAGTCTTCGTGGCGACGCTTAATTTCTTGCAAGTATGCCAAATTAATTGGGAATATCAAAACAAAATAAAGCCGGTTATGAATTCACTTTAGTTGGCTGTATTCATATGATTGACGTGTTGAATAGTTTCGCGCCAACACTTTTCCCTTTTACTCGTATAGTGGGATTTAAATACCAATTGGTCGTAAATAAGGCAAAACAATTCGTTATCGAATGCCAAGAGTGTGAGTATGAGCTTGCTACTGGGTCTCTTTGCTAATTTGTTACGTGTTGCATGGGAGAGGAGAAATACAATGCGTGGCGAAATCGATGGCTGATCAGGCGCCTTATTTGCATTTAACCTTGATTTAGATGTTTTGCATTTGCCATTGGCACTCTCGTGCCAGCTGTATGTGCACCATCTGTTCCATGATAAAAGAATTTCGTGGAAAAAAAGAAAAAGACGTCTGGCACAAAAATTTGCAATGCGGAATTTTGTTGGAGAGCACGTTCTGAAAGCGATTCGAAGACAAAGAAAGTAGTTTGAGTACTAGTAAGTAGGTTTAACTAATAAGATGTGTTAAGTGCTACAATGTTTGTTTGGTGCTACAATATTGAGTTGATCAGCGGCATAGATTTTTATTTGTCATTACTGATTGAAAGGCGAAACTTCCTTAAGACGATTATATTATACGATTATACACCGAGGCTAAAATATTTCTTTTGGAATTTGAAAATAACTTTTGGTATATAATTGCCACGGTTGTCTCGGGTGTAGTCCAATTTGGAGGTTAAATTTCCGATGATTTTGTGCAACATTTGTGGCTGTATTTTGGTTACAATGTAACAAATATTTTTTTCAAGTGGTAAATGTTGTTTAACGCTAACAGGATCGATGCCTACGTTGCAAAGTTTATCACCATTTGGTCTTTGTTCTTCAAAATCTTCCTCCGGATGCTGCTCTTGTTAAGATTGACTAGGTGATTGACTAGAATCTGTGGCTGAACTTTCAGGTCTTTTACAATTGCTAGTATAGTAATTTGGTTGGATCTCTTCTTTATTAGATTCTTCTTCGAGGAAACGAACATCTCTGTTGCAGGTGACTATACGGGTTTTAGCCTTCCAAAATTGATATGCGCCGTGTTCATTACTGCATCCAACGGCAACGTGGGCAGTACTTCTAACTTCAAATTTCGCAAGGTTTTTTCCTGTTGAGACCCACTCCATATGTATGTACGAAATAAAAACTCTCAGCTTTAATTATTAATTTCAATTGTTATTCAAACAATATTTTGGGCTTAATGGCCACGCTGAACTTCTCGACGGGAGGCTGGCGAAAGATAGAATGTCGTGTTCAGTTTCCCTGATTTGTCTCGTCCCGTTCGTGGTGCATATTGGTGTGTGCGTGTGTTCTCCTTGTTTGTCGTGTGTTTTCTACGTATGCGTTCGTTAGGACTATGCGTGTGTATACGTCTGTTCGTCGTCTGCCTGTTTGTCGTGTGTCCTCTGCGTATGCGTTCTCTCTCCAATGTTGATAGAAGGCGGCTCATGTTCTCAAAACTAAGCAGTTCTATTCCAGACACATTTTTTAGTAAATGGTTTTGCGGATTCCAGACACATGTTAGAATAAAAGGTACAGTGTTAGAATAGTTATTGATGGAGAAAGTAGTACAACATATGACGACTCCGGAACTGTTGAGACTAGAACCCTAGCTTAACCCATTTTCTACGACTGTACCCGCTTGGGTACAGAATATTCAGCAACATTATGTTTTTTTTTTGCCCTTTTTCAAATTTGTTTTCATGAAATTTGATTTTTTTTTGTTCGTTAACATGTGTTCAACAAGTAGGCGTTGAGTTTATTGTAAAATAAAAATAACGAATTTTTTTTTATTATTCCGCATTGGGTGCGATTGGGATTTTCTTGGTTTTTCGGAGGTTGTGTTGTGTTTACAAATAGAAAAAATATTCGCATATAAATTTCCTTTTAATTTTTTGAATATAGTTGAAAGAGCCGATAATAAAGTCAGGAAAAAGTGAAAAATCAAATTTTTACGATAGGTGCATAAGTACGCGTAAAGTAAGGTGTACCCGCCTGGGTACAATGGGAAAAGCTGAGCAAGATTCCATTTCCTTCTGACCACATAGTATATTTTGACAACTATTTTACTTCTCATGGGCTTTTGCTATTGTTGAGAGAGAAGGGATTCAAAGCTACAGGGACAACAAGAGAAAACCGAACAAAAAATGCCCATTGAAGCCCAAAAAAGAATTCAAGATATATAAAAGAGGGTATTTTGAGCACGTATACGACGTAAACGATAAAATTCTTTTTGTAAAATGCATTGATAATAGTGTTGTCACTATGGGCACAAACTTCGATTCTATCCTGCCCATGCATTATGTTCAACGTTGGTCATCAACAGAAAAAAGAAAAGCTTTCATTTCGCAGCCAAGCCTTACTGCGAACTATAACAATGGTATGGGCGGCGTTGACTTACACGACCAGTGTGTAAATGTCTATAAAATCAAATTTCGAACAAAAAGTTGTGGTGGCCGCTTTTTACATCAATGCTAAGCTCTACATTAGTGAACGCTTGGAAACTATATAAAGTTGTAACTAATTCTCAAGATGACTTTTTGCTCTCCAAATTTTTTATTCATATAGCTCTTAAAAATTTCGAATTTGCTTTCATCACTAAATAAAATGTTTTTCCAAAACGAAATGTCTTTGGTTCTCTTTGTGTTAATTCTTTTGGTCTCCCTTTTGACCCAATTTTCATCTTTATACAGTAATCATATATTTGTTTACTCACTTTTGACGCTCCCTGTATGTGTGTCGAAAAAAAATGCTTTAAGAAATTTCATCTACAAAATTAGAAACCATATTTTACCATTGTACCTGCTTGGGTACAGCTTCAAAACCACACTTTCTACCGTTTTCAAAAAATTAAAAAACTATTTTTGTATTCCTTTGACACTATTTAATAAAGTTATGTTACCAAAAATTTGAAATTTTCGTTTTAAATGTCTTTGTTAATAAATGGGTTAAAATTCGTATCCACTGCTTTGAAACAGCCTGGTCCAAAAAAATTTCTTTGTGATATACTTATTACCTCATAAGAAAATGAATACTTTGTAAATGTTAATAATTAATTAAATCTCAAAAAACTTCTACTAATACATAAATGTTCTAATCTGTTCACCAATCTTTTCTACCTGTTACAATTGAAACAATATGTTTTAAATGTCAAAAAACGTCGATGTACCCGAAAAACATTTGAGAACTTATCTAGTTAGAAAACTAGTCAAACAAATCTGAAATGTTCCATTAAATGTCAATAAAACAAAGTATGCAACATGTTAGCCGATATAGTTCCGGAACTACTCAACACTGTATACATGTCCATGGAACTATGCACTAATAGTTTCATCCTGAAACACATTTTTTGAGTGAGCGTGATTATTTATTTCACACATATCTGTCATGTTTGAACTACCGAACGTGTCGGAACTATTGGATATGTTTAAGTGGAATATGTGGAACGATTGGAACTGGTTCCGGCGGTGGGACTAGGTCCACGAACTATGTAGGTCCGGAACTACACAACACTACTTCACATTTCCCCACTGAACATAACCAAGCACTCCTACAGTATACGATTTTGCAAGGCAATACACTGAAAAGTTGAATGTGGTGAACACTGGTTTCTTTTACTAAACCATTGTCAACCAATCATCAATTGGCAGACATGTTTCGCCGTCTTGCTTAAACCAAAGCTCCTGCATATTCATGATTTCTTTTAAAGAATGGAAAAGTTTGTAATCATAACCCCCATGTTAGGTTTTGGCATTGTTTTAAAAGAAGAACGGTCTAATTATTCCACCAACCCACAAAGCACACCAGACAATCAGTTTTTGTTTGATGTAACGGTGTCTCAACAAACACTTGAGAATTATCATCACTCAATATATGGCAGTTTTGTTTGTTAACTTCTCTCTTTCTCACTCAAAAGTGAGCTTCATTGCTAAACAAAATTGAAAATAAGAAAAACTAAAATCGGGATCAACCGTAGCACAGAATGTCCATCTTTTTTTCTTTCCGCCAGTCTTTTTATTTCGTAATTCAGAACCAAACTAAAAATAAATCACTAAACATCTGAAAAAATGGGCACCAAACTTTAAGTTGGCAACACAACTCAAAGTTGTACAGCCCTAAAAAACATACATCATAATTCTTAAGGCTCCGGCACAGAGAATACTTTACTTGCGTCAGCGTCTGCAATACTTTGACAGATCCATAGAAATACAGCACTTTGGATGCTAATTACTTTTCTCCATGCTCATGTAAAGACACGATATTAATTGTAGGACATCTGTTACCCAACAGTAATAAAATGCAAAAAACAAGATAAGCGAAATGTATATATACGAAATGAAACACTTCGAAAACACTTTTAAGAATGACATGGTGCTATTATTTTCCACACAAAAATTTCGGTTTCATTTCGTATAACAGGAATTTTCTTGTCTTAAAATGCATCATCGCTTATCTTGTTTTTTGCATTTTATTACTGATACCCAATAGATGTCCTACAATAAATATCGTGTCTTTATATGAGCATGGAGAAAAGTAATTAGCATCCAAAGTACAGACCTCAACGTGGTGCTATTTTTTTGCACAGAGCTGTACATGTATTCTTTTGGGAGGTGGCCCATAGACCAACGCTGACGCTCACGCGACGGATGTAGTAGCTAAACTTTTAACTTTTCTCTCTCCGTCAACGTTGACAATCGACCCATTGTGACATTTCAAGAGAATTTTTTTAATTATAAATTACCGTTTTTTTAGACTTAAGTTGACTGAATATTAAATAGTTAACCAAACATTTGTTTTTTGTTCTCAAAGCCGTAAAAAATTATTCCGGATCATCATTGTATTGTTTTTCAAAGTTTAACGCAAAAAAACTATGCATATCTCGATATATGTATATATGAAGTCTGGACCCAAAATCAACAGTTGCTTGTTTTGATTTTAATATATTCTTTAAGTTGGAGCAGTATCATTAAGCACATTAGTTAATTCAGTAACTCGTCTGGAGGCATTTTTGCAAAATAAATATCAAACCGCTCTACAGTATAACCAAAACAAATTTAATTTAAAGCTACTGTTCAATGAAATCAGCTGAGCGTTAAAGCATTCATTGTGTCACCGCTTTCCTTCACGTACTTCACAGTCAACGGATACTTTGCCGCTACGCAAGTAAAGTATTCTATGTGCCGGAGCCTTTATACTACAAAGAGTGAAGTATACTTGGGTCACCAATGTGGGTAGAAAGAAAAGCAATGGTCTCCTACAGAGCCTCATTTCTTGCAAGTAATAAGCAGTCAACAGGTCGGTTCCATGTCCTAACCGTTCTTAGCTACTGCAACATTTTGATTGACATCAGATTCGTGTAATGACGTCCTCGTCAGATTGAGTAGATAAGATCGCCCGTCTTAAACAAATGCTCGATATGTCAAATAAATAAATTAAATGCCTCCAAAGTTCAGAAAGGATCAGCGTCTGCTAGAGTTGTGCTGTTATTCTCTCATAACTACAACCGCCAGACAATCTTTGTCCTCTCCGAACGGTGAAATTGGAAATTATCATATTTCCTTCATGTTCCCCAATCCCAGCAATCCTAGAAAACAAAGCAATGTGTGGAATTGTGTTTCCGGGTGGTCATGCATGCACGCATTGTCGTACAAATAGAATTTTTGTAGAGTTCCATTCGAGCTGAGGAAATGGGCACGTCGCACACGTTTGGCAACTAAAACGTTTTCAGTCATTCAAATATTCGTTAACGAGGAAGTTCCACATGACTTTGGGTACGAAATTGATAATTTACTCGGATTCAGGAAGAAACCGGGCTGAGGGGTGCTTTTGATAGTTTTTAGTGGTCACGACGTGATGTCATTATGACAATTTAAAGAATTGGGGGAGCTAACAAATGTCTCGAAGTAAAGTCTTAGAATTGTTTAATGACACACAAAAAATCAGCTTATTACTGTGCGAAAAGGATAAGGCCACGATTAGTTTTGACGTTTCTACTAAAATCGTTAATCTGTGCAACTTGACAATGAACCATCAAAGTCGATAACGAACTCAGAATTTGACAAGCTAACACGCTGTTACGAGTATCTGCTTACTTTGTATGATTTTGGGGAGATCGAATAAAACTGAAAAGCCCACGGCTAAAATACGATATCCCGAAAGTCTGATCAACTGTTTGCTTGTGAAACACATTGACGTGATTGTACAAAAGCAGCTAGCCGTCAATGAGGCAGTTGGCGATAAAGGAGGTAAAAAAAAGTACATGCTTTGATCAGCGTCATAACAGCGTTACATTCAACAGCAGGAACTTCAAGATAAAGCGCTTTACCTTCCTCCGCGTTAAAAAGAATCAACAAGATTAGTACTCTTGCCAATCGCTGCGTTTGTGAGCTTAAGAAGCAGTTGAATATTAGAACGCTCTATCGAAAGACTTCGCTGACTTTGTAAAACAGCTTGATTATCCCAGTCCTTCTTTACGCCACCTTCACGCTATTGAAAGGTGGCTGAAGAAGTTTCTGGTCAGTTTGAAACAAATGGTTCTGCATATGATATTTGGTCCAGTTTGCAAGGATGGCATTTGGAGGAGATCATCGATAAATGATCTTCATAGGCTGTACGGCGGCAAATGCCTGGTCAGATAAGACACTTAAGCTCGACCAGGAAGAGCATATTGGCCACTGTTTCGGCCGATTCGAGCAATTGGAACAATGCCTTGGTAAAGATGGCGCATATAAATGGTGAAGGATGTCAATTAACTTAGGGTGTGCAATTCAAGGCGAGAGATCGTGCCCCAGAAAGAGACTTATTGGTTGAAGCCCAGGTCTCATTAGAGCTGCAGCGCCATACAATGATGAAGTAAAGGTATACCAGTATGAAATGAGCGTTTTTTTTGAAAATAAAACACTAATTATTAATGGGAAAGTAAAAACATTTTATTCAAAGTATTGGCCATTGTTTTCTACACATTTTGACCACCCTTCTGGCAATTTGTGAATACCACGCCAATAAAATTGTTCGTCTTTTAAAGCAAACCAATCAGACACCCAATTTTCGACTTCCTCGTAGGAATCAAAGTGCTGCTCAGCCAATGGGTGTCCCATCGATGAAAGCAAATGGTAGTCGGAAGGAGCCAAGTCTGGTGAATACGGCGGGTGGGGTAACTGCTCCCAGCCGAGTGTTTTGATTGTATCCTGAACCGGTTTTGCTTTGTGTGCAGGTGCATTGTCTGGCCCATTCTGGTCATTTCCTGATCAATGCATGGTTCAAATTGATCATTTGTTGTCGGTAGCGATCAGTATTAACGGTTTCGACAGGTTTTAGGACCTAGTGGTACAGCACACCTTTCTGGTCCCACCAAACACACAGCATTGTTTTCTTGCCGAATCTGGTTTTGCAGTCGATGCTGATGGCTGTCCCAGATTAACCCATGATTTTTTCCGTTAAGGATTCTTCAAATTAATCCATTTTTCATCGCCAGTAACAATCCGATGCAAAACCGATTTTCTTTCGTGTCTTTGAAATAAAATTTCACAAGTGTTTTTTCGGTTTTCCATCTGTCTTTCATTCAATTCATGTGGCATCCATTTTCCACACTTTTGGATCTTTCCCATAGCTTTTAAACGGTCAGAAATTGTTTGTTGTGCAACATTTAACATTGCTGCCATTTGCTTTTGACTCAAAGTGTCATCTCCATCTAATATCGTTTGCAATTCGGCGTCTTCAAACTTTTTTGGTGGTCTTCCACGTTCTTCATTTCTCACATCAAAATCATTATTTCTGAACCGTTGAAACCATCTTTTGCATGTTGCTTTTGATAGAGCATGATCACCATATGCCTCGACAAGCATTCGATGCGACACTGCATCACTTTTCTTCAAATGAAAACAAAAAATTGATGCTTTCCGCAAATCATCACTTTCTGGTACAAAATTCGACATTTTGAACACGATGGAAAAATATGATGTTGTCTGTTCAATGACTTCATGTATACTAAATATTTTTCACAGATGCCATAGCAAACAAACAAAACAAAAAAATAAGAGCTCGTTCACAACAATGTTCCCTATCGAGACATTTGTATCTTGACGCTCACTTCATATACGTATACCTGGTATTTCTGCAATTGTTCGTACCGACTTTCCAGATTTTGAATGTGCTATTATCAATTCCCGTATATCTTCAGATGTTTGAGGAGCGCCTGGTGACATGGCTGATTTTCTTTTTGAAAATGCGTGTTTAAATGGGCGAACAGTTATTTTAAATGAGGTAATGAGAACCCTGCTAAATGTCATACAAAAAAATCCAAACATTTACCGTTAACTAGATCGAAATGCAGGGCGGTTAACAAGTGTCCAATTATTACTTTGCACTAAGATTTTTGACTTTTTTGATGTTTTTGTTGTCGTTTTGAATCTGTTTTACTGAATTTAATTTTGTTTTTTGTGATTAATAAACGTGATCATATGAGCATCCAAATTCCGTATATATTTCATTTACAAAGTTTCTAATTTTCTAGAAAATTACAGACATTTTTCGTAATTGTCCCATTATAATGTTGAGCCATTGTAGCTCTTACTTTACCTATCTCAGCATTTCGCATTTGTATATCTGGTCTTTTTAAATGGTTAGTGTTCGACGTGGCCTCATAAACGAGAAGTGACAAGACTCCACGTCTCGGACCCAAAACTAATTTAATTCTCTCATTCATTCAAGCTTCAAGGGACTATTTCAGAAATATTTCGCTTAACTGTTTACAGTTTCTGAGGCTTCTTCCCCACCGCTTAATCTGTAGTAAATCACCATTAAGTTGATTTCTACAGTTTTGGCGTTTATTGTGATCAAATTTTCCACAATGGACTGACCCTGAATTTGGGCTTCTAGTTTTTGGTTTTGTTTGGGTTGAGTGATTTTCGAGGTCAATTATGTTTTTTATCAAAAGTTGAATGCATTAAAGGTGGTTCACCGAGAATTGTTCAACTCAGGATTGCTCGACTTCACATCAAGGCCCGATGAAATAATTTAATGTTGGCTCTTGAACTCCTACAACAAGGGACATTATTTCTTGACAAAAATTATTTCCGACGGTTTGGCCAATTTTATGGAGCGGCAGAAGTTTTCATTGATAAGAGTATCACATATTACAGCTGGATAAGACTGTGTACATCTTGCTGGCTATCAAATGGAACTTAAAAGTTGACCCCTTCGACTGCGCCAACTACCGAGGGATCAGTCCCCTTAACATCGCATATAAGATTTTCTCTGCCGTATTGTGTGAGCGCTTGAAACCGCTCATCAACAACTTGATAGGTTCTTATAAGTGTGGTTTCAGGCCAGGGAAGTCCACAATCGACCAGATCTTCACACTGCGGCAGATTATGAAGAAGTCCCAAGATGTACAAATCGACGCCACCATTTGATAGACTCTTATTAGTGTGGTTTCAGGCCAGGGAAATACACAATCGCCCAGATCTTCACACTGCGGCAGGTCCTGGAGAAGTCCCAAGAAGTACAAATCGACACCCACCATCTATTCGTCGATTTGAAGGCCGCGTATGACTGCGTGCATAGAGACGAGCTATACAGTGCCATGTCTAGTTTTAGCATCCCCACCGAACTCGTCAGATTGTGTAGGATGAAGATGGAGAACTCTCGCTGCACCGTCAAGGTCGGTAGCGAACTCACCGAGATCTTGGATGTAAAAAAAGGATTTAGACAAGGCGACGCGCTGTCATGCGACTTCTTTACCATCATTCTTGGGGGGATCGCGCGGAACTCACACGTCAACATCAGAATCACGATCTTCCACAAGTCCGTTCAACTGCTAGCTTATGCGGATGACATTGACGTGATCGGCCGAACTCAGCGAGCCGTCAATGAGGCGTTTGCTAGCATCGAAGCGGAAGCGGCTAAAGTGGAACTGTTGGTAAACGAGGGCAAAACGAAGTATATGCAGTCATCGAAGAAGGACGCAGAACTTCAACGTCTCGGACAGAGCGTCACTATGGGCAGCAAACACTTCGAGGTAGTCAAGGACTTCGTCTATCTCGGCTCCGCGGTGAATAGGGACAACGACATCAGTACCGAAATCAAGCGCAGAATCACTCTTGCCGATCGCTGTTTCTTTGCGCTTAAGAGGCAATTGAGTAATAAAGCCCTCTCCCGAACGACCAAAGTGACTTTGTACAACACCTTGATCATCCCAGTCCTGCTTTACGGCGCAGAAACCTGGACGCTACTAAAAGCGGATGAGGAAGCCCTTGGTCTCTTCGAGAGAAAACTTCTGCGTTCGATTTGTGGTCCTGTTTGCTTTGATGGCATCTGGAGGAGAAGATTCAACCACGAACTATATGGGCTGTACGGCGGCATGAGCCTAGTCAAGCGTTGTACGCTTAAGGTGGCTAGGCCATGTAGAGCGTATGGCGAGCACTGCTCCGGCTCGAATAGTTTTCGAATCCGAACCACAGGGACAACGCAACAGAGGACGTCCTAGACTGAGATGGCGCACACAAGTGGAAATGGACCTCAACCAACTTGGAGTGCGCAATTGGAGGCAGCTGGCAAGAGATCCTGCTTGCTGGAGAGGCATGTTGGTTGAGGGCCAGGTCCACCGCGGACTGTAGCGCCATCCGAAGAAGAAGAAGTCATTGCAAAAAGAAATGCAATGTGTGGCGTGGTTTCTTTTTCGCCTTTTTAGAATTTTTCTTTAAATTGGTGCGCTAAAGGGTACCCTTAAGTGACCGGAACTAAGTCACAGCACTGTCTGATAAAGTCCATAAAAGTGAAAACTTCTTTAATTTACAACCATCTCAAACCAAAGATTTCAGACCTCATGCAATTTACGACTCTGTGGGCGGGCACCTTTCTGTGGGTGCATTTGATTGATCGATAAAATTAGGCAAATGAATGTCTCTTTTCTCACTTTCAGCCGAATCTCAAATTTCTAGCCCAAAGACTGTGCCTACGAGCGGCTATCGGCGGACGTCCCCAACAAAAAAGCCGACGTTACAAATTAGCATCGCATTAGCAGCCGAAATATCTTCCCATTCAAATGAGATGCACATTCCCATCGGCAGATGCCTTAAAGCAAAGTCCGTTCATGAATATGAATTTCCAAGACGAACTTCCACCATTAAATGGTTTGTCAACAGGCCGACGATTATGGTGAGGCACCAAAAACTGAAAACCGGTTTCACTGAATTTAGGTTTACAACTCCTCAGAGTAGAGCATGGTACTCGGTTTGGTCTGTTTAGGAATCCTCAGCCGACTTGACATTGAATTGATGATCACCCACGAGTCGAATGTGTCACCATCGATTATTGACCTGATGGTAGTTCGCCACTCTGTCGGCAACAGTTTATTGGAAAGGTAACCTCGAGTTGGGGCATCCATAATCAGTGTTCCAGGTTTTAGTGGATGCGACAATGTTTGGTAATCGTGAGTTAATTGTTTCGTAATTTCTATAATCAAATATTTTAAGTCATTGTCATAATTTAATAAAACATGCAGACGCGATGACAATGGACCGGCTGGGATTGGTATAAAAACGCTTGTGGACGGTCATCTGGCATCACTGTCTGTTCAAGCTCACAAACGAAGTCACAAAATGCGTGGATTTCTGGTAAGTTGCAACGCATATCGCGTATCGGAGTGGACAGAACAATACAAAGTGGATTACTTGCAAATAGGTTCTTTGTTTCGTCGCTGCCGTCACTGCTGACAAGTTGGGATATGACTACCGGCCAGTGGGTGGTATTGGCGTTGGAGTTTCAAATCTCGGAAGGAGTAGCAACAATCGCGGCAGCAGAATCGGTGGATCCTCGCTGAGCTCCGGCGGGATTGGTAGCGGAGGCATTGGAAATAATTTTGGAATTGGCTCGGGCTCTCGCTCGAATGGCGTCGTTCAAGCACCGGAACCAGTTGTTACTGAGTACAACAAGGAGTACTACTTCCATTCAGCGCCCGAGGATGATCTGCAGGATGGCGGCGCTAGCGAAAAGATTGCATCCTCACTCAAGCGCAACCTGCGTGTGATCTTCATTAAAGCACCAGAAAACAACCGCCTGACCAAGGCTGCTCTGCAGATCGCAAAGCAGGCAACAGAGGACCGCACCGCCATCTATGTGCTCACCAAGGAGAACGACATCTCAGACCTTTCGCAGCAGCTGCAACAAATCCAGGAAGTTCGGGCCCAGAAACCAGAGGTCCGCTTCGTCAAGTACCGCACCCCACAGGATGCGCTCAACGCCCAGCGAGCCATTCAGGCGCAATACGATGCATTAGGCGGCAGTTCGAAGAGCTCCGATGAGGGTGTGGCTCCAGTTCTAAACTACGCCTCCAGCAGCCCGGCTGGAAGTTTATCCTCAACACCGGAGCTCTCGTCCGCAGGAAGCAGCTCCTCCGGATCCTTGGTCCCCCCACCAGTGTCGTATGTCCCACCAAAAAATACATACCTTCCGCCAGTCTCATTCTAAGTCAGCAAAGTGCCACTAGTTAGGTTTAGTTCATAACTGTACAAAATAAACATACTTATACGCCTACATTCTGTGTCAGCGTTCTTTCTACCAGGCGGCTTACCATGTATTTTGTAGCAGCTGGAGTCGCAACAATGTCATCACGACGAACGAAATTTTCCACAATCAACGTTAAAATTTGCGGCTTCTGTTCGGTTCTTAATGACAAAGGGGGTTTATTGCTCCCATGTCGAATCCCTTATCTGGCAGGTACGCTGCTCTCCAAGTCTGCGGCTTTTTCGAACGCACAATGCACCAGAAGACGTGCAACTTTGTAGCCATTAACAATCTTGGCACTAAAAACTTCCCCCACAAAAAAGGTTCGAGTCCTCCTCTTCAAGTGCCCGCCCTCACGGTCGTTATGCTAACAGCAAAAACGAGTGGAGCACCTCATCAGTGGTGCCGTATCCCACATCCCAACGCGGTTTGACGATGCCGCATAAAAGACATTTTTGTTTTATAACCAACTGGCCTGTGCGATTTATTCCGCTGGAGGACGGACAGGGAATAGCGGCGGTGATTTTGAAAAGGCATCGATTCGGAATCCATCCGAAAACCAAATCAAAGCAAAGGTGACGGTATTGAGGTTGCTACTTAATTGCATTTGCACGTCACCAGGGCACACACAACGGCACAGCGCAGCGCAGGCAGCCGCCCCATTCGCAACCCCGCCCAGGGCAACTGCCATACGTCTGGCAGTATTTACTCCATCATTCCAATTCATTTAATTAAAAAATGTTTGCTCTCCTTGTGTACGTGAATGTAAACAGTTTCGCTGCGAAAGGGCCTGTGCACAGGGCGGTGGTTGCTGGTCGGATCATTAGCAGCGCTGTCAACCTCATGGCACGGCAACCACGGGAAGGGGCGGAATCTAGCGTGTGTGTAGGTGTATTTGTGTACCGTGTAATTTAACCGATAAAAGCGCAATACCATCAGGACTGCTTTGATAAGGATTTATAGCTCATTTTATCTAATTAAACTTTGGTCCTTCTTTCGCTTAAGTTTACACCGACTTCTTGGTCGCATGTGAAGGCAACGACTTGGGCGACGGGCGATGGGGGAGCGCAGTCGTCGACAACAAGGACGATGCGGTGGCGATGACTCCCCAAGGATAATTTCCTGGTGGTGTTCTACTTTATTACATCCGGTTTGATGGAGTCCCATGCCGGATAGACCCGGCAAAAGCGTCTCTTCTCAGATCGAGTGAATGGGGATTTAATTGCTTTTTATATGATTAAATTTTACACCGCACAGCTAGCATTGACAAAAGTATTTCAAAGTCACCGAAAGTCACAAAAATGCGGAGCTGAGGAGATACTTTGTACAGCACTTAGTAGTCCCTGCGCTGGGAATTGCTACATCGGAGCATCCTGTAGATTTGGAATTGCCGGAAGCGTGCACAAGAGCTTGTTTGTGGCAGCAAATTATGTAGTGGTGGGAGGGGATAGGTGTCCATGGACCTCGGGCAGTTTCTTCGTCGTCATGGCACACGCTGTGCTGACCTCCATCAACAAGATTCAAATCTTTTAATAAGTTCTGGGGCTCTCTACACGTTCTGATTTCACTTTGTATTCATCTAATGTACTGCACAACCTGGAAGTGCACCGATGTTTTAGGGAATTAAGCAATTTGCAGAATCAATGTGCCACAGACGTCATTAAACTATCTGGCAGGAACAACAGCCTAAAAGAAAACTCTCAGCCGATCAAATAGATGGGTGAGTTTTGAATGACGGCATACATTGAGAACTTGTCTGTTTTAAGGTGATTTCGTTTGGAAAAGCCGGGCGCAATGGCTTGTATGTACATAAGTGGGGGGATTCAATTCATTCAAATAATTGGATGTCCATCATGAAATTTCAGCACTGCAGAGCGTATGTGTCCGGCCGTTGGGTTTGAGTTCTGTGAGGTTTCATACTGCAATTACTATTTGGTTCAATGATCTTTAGCAATTACCATAGGTCTAACAACCAGATTTTTTCAACGCAATCCGTAAGCTGCTCTACCAGAAGAAGGATGGTTCCACTTGATTATGGCCAAAAGAAACGGCATATGGCGTGTAATTAGCAACAGTTGTCGGTGCCAAGAATTTTACTTCTGGTTTTAAATTTAAAGTTCTTAAACTTATTTGGAAGGTGCTAATTTCAAATGTGTATTTAGTGCCTCGACAGTGGCGTATGCGCCATAAAATTGTTCAAGTTTCTGAAGAAACGGTTTGGCAGTGCTACGCCTCACTGACCGATTTTGTTGCTATAGTTGTAGTGATTGACCATCGGGTGTTACCGGGAGCTTAAATTAGTTCGGTTTTTTGGGTTCATAGTTTTTTTTTTATTGGAAAACCGTAAAAAGAGCAGCACTCATCTCTCTTTTACAATACCATCTCTCGATCTACGCATTGAGCCATTCTTCCCCAAATTGTTTTGCATGCGTAGAAAAAAGTCAGTAGTCAGAGGATGCAAGGTCTAGGAAATGCGACGGGTTGGGTAAGACCTCCCGCTTCAGCTGTGAATTTTCGGACGAAGCAGATTTTTTTTACGTTTTAATTCAGTTTTATTATCCATAATGAAGGGTGTCCCAACAAGAACGCAAGATTTACATTTTAAATAAAAGCAGAAATTAAAAAAAAAAAATTGTGAATTCTTTATTATATCGTAAAGTAGACATGATGAGGTTATGTGTGGAATAACACATCGGCCAGATGGCCGCCGTGGCTTTGCTGGCACATACGCGATCTTTTAATGAAATTTTCAATGACCGTTTTGCATAAATGCTGCGGCATTTCATTAATGCAGCGTCCAATTTCCTTTTTTAAGGCTTGAGTTATCGTAGTGCTGTGCATAATCAGCTGGCATCAGTTTCTGAGTCAATTGAACTTTGTATGCATGAAGATGCAAATCTTTTGTCACAATTCGCTGGATTTGGAAACACCAATTTGCTGAGCTCGGTGTCGAATTGGGGTGAGTGGAGTTTGAGCGACATCATCACGTACTGCTGCGATATTTTTGGTCGATCGACTTGGTCGAAGGTGCGTTGTTGTCTTTACATCAGTTACAGACCCAGTTTCAGCAAATTTTTCCATTAATCGCTGCACAGTTGACTCTTTTGGATCATTATTGTAACCCAAAATTGATCGCAATTTGCGAGCTTTAGCTGCAAAACTTTTACCATGTTGGTAAAACAATTTCACAATGAAAGGAATGCGTTGTTTATTCGTGTAGCGCTCCATTTTTATTAACCTTATACCTTCTACTAACAAACAATAATAATTGTTCAAATGTCAAACAATGACAATTCGAATGGCGCCAAATTTAAATCTTGCGTTCTTGTTACAATTACAATGGTTTACAATGGTTAGATGTTTCTGCGAAGCGGAGAGGCTTTTCGGCAGAACATTGTGTCTCAATTGTTAACAGTTATGTTTATGTAAGCTTAGATTAAGATAAATGGTTAATTTATTATTTTAATAAATCAAAGACAAATTTATAATTATAATGAGAAGTTAACTGAATTGTGTTTAAAATATTTCAGTTCAATAAAAAATTTAGATGACAGTAAAAGTTTAATATTTTCACATTCAAGTTAAAGTTCAGTTCTCGTGTCTAGAAAATAATGTTTAATATATTTCTTTCTGGTTTTGGGATTTCTGATATTTCTTAGTTCTTGAGGAAGCGCGTTAAGTGTCTCAGGCACGCTGCACTTTAATTGTCTTCTGCCATAATTATTGTGAAATTATGGTTCATTAAGCATAATTTGCTCACGTATTCCTGTTTGAATTCCATGGTCAATTGGGCTTATGAATCGTCAATCGTCGTAGCATTCCAATATAAGAGTCATCTAAAAAATGTCATTAATTTGTATATATAATTATATATATATATTATAATTTGTATTTATTCGTTTGAGTGCTAATAATAATAATAATTGTTGGCGCTACAGTCAAAAGGGGGACCAGGGCCTATCTTGCTCATCAACTACTCGTGTTGTGCGCGCTACTGTTCTCTCACGAGTAGAAATGACCTACAGTTTTTTGCCGACTCCGAACGGAGAAATTTGAGAAGCTTTCTTAGACAGTTATTACTCTTCGAGTGTTGTCAGCAGCTCGAAAGAGGTGGTGCCGTGAAAAATTCGTGTTGAGCTGTAAGTCGAACCTAGACCGTTCGGCGTGTGTGCGTCGCAGTCTACCCACTACGCCACGGTTTGAGTGCTGCAATTTGTAATTGTGAAGTTTTTTTTTAAATACGTTGCTGAAGCATTGCCCCATGCGAGTATTCCATTTCTTAGTTTGGAAAATGTCTCGATAGGAAACATTAGTTGCGAACGAGCCCTTATTTTGTTTTGTTTGACATCTGTGAAAAATATTTAGCATACATTAAGTCATTGAACAGACAACATCATATTTTTTCATCGTGTTAAAAATGTCGAATTTTGTACCAGAAAGTGATGATTTGCGGAAAGCATTAATTTTTTGTTTTCATTTGAAGAAAAGTGCTGCAGAATCGCATCGAATGCTTGTCGAGGCATGTGGTGATCATGCTCTATCAGAAGCAACATGCAAAAGATGGTTTCAACGGTTCAGAAATAATGATTTTGATGTGAGGAATGAAGAACGTGGAAGACCACCAGAAAAGTTTGAAGACGCCGAATTGCAAACGATATTGGATGGAGATGACACTTTGAGTCAAAAGCAAATGGCAGCAATATTAAATGTTGCACAACAAACAATTTCTGACCGTTTAAAAGCTGTAAAAAAGATCCAAAAGTGTGGAAAACGGGTGCCACATGAATTGTATGAAAGACAGATGGAAAACCGAAACTTGTGAAATTTTGCTTCAAAGACACGAAGGAAAATCGGTTTTGATTGTTACTGGCGATGAAAAATTGATTTAGTTTAAGAATCCTAAATGGAAAAAATCGTGGGTTAATCTGGGACAACCATCAACATCGACTGCAAAATCAGATCGATTCGGCAAGAAGACAATGCTGTGTATTTGGTTTGACCAGAAAGGTATGCTGTACCACGAGCTCCTAAAACCTGGCGAAACCGTTAATAGTGATCGCTGCCGACAACAAATGATCAATTTGAACCATGCATTGATCGAGAAACGACCAGAATGGGCCAGAAGACACGGCAAGAAGAAGTAATTGCAAAATGAAAGGCAATGTGTGGCGTGGTTTCTCTTTCGCTTTTTTAGAATTTTTCTTTAAATTGGTGCGCTAAAGGGTACCCTTAAGTGACCGGAACTAAGTTTAATTTAAGTCTTTAATTTACAACCATCTCAAACCAAAGATTTCAGACTTCATGCAATTTACGACTCGGTGGGCGGGCACCTTTCGGTGGGTGCATTTGATTGAGCGATAAAATTAGGCAAATGAATGTCTCTTTTCTCACTTTCAGCCGAATCTCAAATTTCTAGCCCAAAGACTGTGCCTACGAGCGGCTATCGGCGGACTTCCCCAACAAAAAAGCCGACGTTACAAATTAGCATCGCATTAGCAGCCGAAATCCGGCAAGGTAATTTTGCTAAATGACAAGGCACCTGCACACAGAGGATACAATCAAAACATTTTTCTGGGAGCAACTACCCCACCCGCCGTATTTACCAGACTTGGCTCCTTACGACTACCATTTGCTTTCATCGATGGGACACGCATTGGCTGAGCAGCACTTTGATTCCTACGAAGAGGTCGAAAATTGGGTGTCTGATTGGTTTGCTTTAAAAGACGAACAATTTTATTGGCGTGGTATTCACAAATTGACAGAAAGGTCGTCAAAATGTGTAGAAAACAATGGCCAATACTTTGAACAAAATGTTTTTACTTTCCCATTAATAATTAGTGTTTTATTTAAAAAAAAAAAAAGGTATACCGGGTAAGTGTACAAAGTGTCTTCAACTACCTAAATTCCATTTCCGTTCATTGTGGCATTTTGCTGTGCTGAGTGTCTTTGCTCGGTGAGACATTTATTTGTGTTTTTTTATTTCAAATAAAATGCTGCCTACATCACGCTCCTTTTTCGATTCCAATAGGCTTCCCACTAGAGGCTCACCAACTTTTTTTAAATTTAATTTTGATAATTATCGGATGTCGATCGTTTGGTACTTTTGTGATGAAAAAGTTGAATTTACTAAATAAATTGACGGCACCTGTTTGATAAAATTTCAAAGCGTGCGTTCACAAATTAAATTCCAAGTTGTCTAGTCCTTATTGAAATATTATACTATGGTGTCGGAACACCCTAGAAGAAGTGCATCCCTTCTGAAAGACTGTACCTCTGGTGTTGCCAGTTGAATTTGAGTAACTCCTTTAAGAATTGTGTTACAAAAATCGCATGACAGTGTTTTGCATTGCTTGAAGTCTTATTTTATTTTAAAGAGCTCGGTTGGGTTTTTACCGACGTGATGGAGCAGTTTGAACTTCCCGTCATGGGCCTATACAAACAGAGGAGTTTAGAAGGGATACCAAAGCAAGATATTGCTCTGTGTAGAAATATGCTACACAGCAACAACTGGAGTTGCTTTGCAGCCCTAAAATAAGAAAATAGGTGTTGTGTATTGTTTTGTTGCTCCTCAACAGGAGGATTTGCCTTAATGGGAACATCTGGTTCATGCTAGGTTTCACAAACCCGAATCCACACTGTTTTTAACCAATCATGTGGTTAACAAACGACTTTTGGGGGCAATGCATACGAAGGCCAGCGAGATCACAGCGAAAGGAAACTTATGCTTCTATAGTTCTTCCTCTTCTTATGGCGTTACAGTCGGAGTAGACGTGAGCTTCAACTAACATGCCTCTCCACCCAGTACGATCTTTCTCTAGGTGCCCCCAATTGTGCATTCCAAGTCGGTTAAGGTCCTTCGCCACTTGTGTGAGCCATCTTAGCCTAGGCCGTCCTCTGTTGCGTTGTCACAATAGCTTTGATTCGAAGACTTTGCTTCTATAGTTGGCTCAATATAAAAAGTCTCTTTTTATTGGATCGGACAAACTATGTTTAGGTTCCATTCATCCGGCCACCTGACCATATTTTACAGATTAGTAAGAGCATGCTCCACTTTGAGTCTTCGCTTGCCATTTTAAAAAGCTCGTCTGAAAGGCCAACAACTGGAATTTCACCTACACTTAATCTAGGTTGGCTCGACGGAATTGTTTTTTGACTATACGAGTATGCAAATTAATTTATTTGTTTCCATGTACAAATAAAAAAATTCTTTATTGAAGAGATATTCAGATATTTAAAAAAAAGAAATCCCAAACACAACTGGGCCGTCCAAGGACTGTTCCGTCCGAGGACTGGGCCGTCCGACAACTGGATCTCGATGACTGGACCGTTCGACGTCTGGATCTCGATAACTTTTTGTAGGATGCTGCTCGGAGTAAGTCACCTCGGTATTCTTATTCTGATGTGTTGTGGATGGGGGTTGAAATGTGAACCAATGCACATGTTTGAAAATCATTCCGATATTCAAGTGGTTTCTCGGATTTCGGGATCGCTTGGGTCATAAACCATAATGTTTATAAATTCCAGATTGTATTGCTTGTCCTGTGGTCGCCGTGGCGTAGTGGGTAGAGTGCGACGCTCACACGCCGAAGGGTCGATTACCAGCTCAACAGCAATTTTTCACGGCACCACCTGTTTCGAGCTGCTGACAACTCTCAAAGAGTAATAACTGTCTAAGAAAGCTTCTCAAATTTCGCCGTTCGGAGTCGGCAAAAAACTGTAGGTCCCTTCTACTCGTGAGAGAACAGTAGCGCGCACAACACGAGTAGTTGATGAGCAAGCTTGGCCGTGGTTCCCCTTTGGACTGTAGCGCCAACAATTATTATTATTGTTTGTCCAGTGTATTTTAGGATTGGATCGAAATGTTAACTTGCATTTAGAGAACAATTTTTAAGCCAGATACCAAGATGCACTTCTGGAACTTTAAGAATGTATAAATATATAAAAAATGTTAGCGTAATGAGTCTCTGATGAATCACTCCCTATTTTAAAAATTCAACCTCACAAAACCAGCACCAGCAGTTCATAAGCAGCACACACAATGCAAATTACCCGGCCTACCTAAGCATGTATTTTGATCAGAAAAGGGCGTTACCCTTCCACTTCAAAATAATGTTCGTCCTAAAGCCATACCAGCTGACCAGACCCTCCCATCTCAACGCCGAACGGTTAATCTTATTCTCTAGAGCCAGAGAGAGAGAGAGAAAAGAAAACGGAGAGCTTCCGCAAAAAACTCATTTATATGCAAATGAACAAGTCAAGGATCCCGCTAAACGCAGAAATTTCCGCTACATACACAACTTCCTCCGCCCCACGGACAGAGTGGCGCGACGCGATGGTGGACTATAAATTTTTTCGCACAACACCCTGCACCGAACTGCAAATGCACAAGAAACCACTATTTCGTTCATTCCAAAGAATGACACGACCATTCGGAGAATGTGTCCACTTCTTTGTGCACACGAGAGCACCCCATTTTGGGCCCGCACTAGTTGCTTGCTGTTGACACTTGCATTTTTCCCATTTATCGCCGACAAACCCCAACTGGGACGGAATTTATTTCTCTAAACCGTGTCCTATTATCTGGAAGATGATTTGCTTAATGCAGACATCTCCAATTACAGTCGGTGAGTGAACACCCGCCGGCGGGGGCGTGAAATAATTTGATTTAGTCACAATGAAATACTTGTCAGGGTCAGGACAGTCTCTCAACGGACCAAAGGGTGGGTGGGAATAGGGAGGAACAGTGGTCCATGGGAGCGGAATCCATCAGTTGTCCGGTGTGATGCGCATGAAGTGTGCTAATGGAGAATATGATTAGGGTAACCGGAACTTATTTTGACAATGGAGAGACTGTTTGTGTTTTGACACGATGACAGCTCTGTCCTGGGCCGGCATCCACCACAGTGTGGAGTGTGTGTGTGTGTGTTTGTGTGGGTCAAGGGTGTGTTGCGCTCGTATTCCAAAAAGTGGGACAAAATTAGCTTTTGTGTTCTGGAATGAAAACGAAAAGAAAAACTTCCTCAAATTGAAGGCGAGCGACGGGAGTAAATGGGTCGACATTTGATACCCATTTGTACCTACATTACTTCACTCCAGAGTTGGACATGCTCGGGTTGTGGACTGCGGGAAAATTAAATTTCTTTGATCGATAAAAGGCGCACACTGCTCTTGGGATCAAAGGATACGAATTTGGGCCACATTCAGTTTACAGGGGCTGGCAGGAACAAAGTCGGTTCTTCTTCAGCAGATTAATCGAATGACTGTTTGAATCACCAGCAATTTGAGCCGTCTGCAGCATTATCGAGCGTCAGCTGGAGTTCAGTATTTCAGGCAAAGGTCACCAAGGTACTAGGCACTTCAATACAGTTGTTAATTATTCCAACTCTTCGGCAGAGTAAAACTTGAGCAATGCTTATGGTCCCCTCGGCATTGTTGTGTGGAGATTGTTTTCACTTAACTTCGTTATTCAGAAGATACGTGGGTTTATTTTGAGGACTGTACTTTGTTCTGAATGTGCACGGTGTAGACCAAGGAACCACCGTTCAGTACACCCACATGATTAGCGGCGTGAATGTCAGAGGGTTCACACCCACATGTCAATGTCAGGACAAAGCCACAATGAAGCCTGACCCACGTAGACGTAGGTGTATTATATCAGCTTGAAATATGAAGGCTGAGGGAATTGAAGGAATCGACTTTTATTGAAGCGTTCTGCCACAGTTTGTGACATTTATAGCGCTGGGCGTGGGTGAGTTTGGGTTTTCTTTACAGAGTTTCACAGAATTGCATTTTTCATCAACACCCAAACAGTGACATTTTGGCATGGAGGTGTTTGTCACTGTTCAATTTAAAGTCGTCTTTGATTGCATTAACATACTTATGAACACATGACGAAGGATTGGAGATGGGATCTGAGATTGTGGGAAACTGCACAAGTCGGTGGGCATTTTCTGTTTGGCGTCTCACCACCATTTCTCAATACGAAATTGGAAAGAAGACAGAAGACAGGAGAAGTTCTTAACCCTCTTCGTCGACCTTGATTAGGTTGAAATTGTCATAGCAAGAATGAAGAATTCTGATAACATGAAGCTATGTAAGGACGGTGGACAATGATAGCGAGGTTTAATAATAATAATAATTCTTGGCGCTACAGTCCAAAGGGGGACCAGGGCCTAGCTTGCTCATCAACTGCTCGTGTTGTGCGCGCTACTGTTCTCTCACAAGAAGAAGGGACCTTCAGTTTTTTGCCGACTCCGAACGGTGAAATTTGAGAACCTTTGTTAGACAGTTATTACTCTTTGAGTGTTGTCAGCAGCTCGAAAGAGGTGGTGCCGTGAAAAATTCGAAAAATTGGTGTTGAACTGGGAATCGAACCTACACCCTTCGGCGTGTGAGCGTCGCACTCTACCCACTACGCCTCGGCGGCCACATAGCGAGGTTTGTCATCCGTTAATTTAAGCAATGCATTATTTTGTATTTTGAAAATGTTTTGCATGCAAATGTTAAAAGTTCTACGGGTCGCTAGTTGCTATGCAACAGGTTTTTGCTTTCTGAACAAACTCATCGAACTTAATAGCTCCGATCAGTTTCTGGTTATAATGTAAATGGGAGGAAAGAAACTGGTGGAATTGTAAATTTTTTTTTAATGCATTTTTTCTTTTATTTTTCAAATTCAATGTCTTACATGCTAGACAGAAAAATACTTAAACTAGCTTACTAATGAAATCTAGTGATTAATTCTAACTTACTGACTCTCTACAAGTACTCTAAGCTAACCTACGGATTTGATTTTTCTTATACCTTTCGGATTCTAGTAACATCTGATTTTATGCTTAAAATATATATGTATAATTATTATTTCTCCAAGAAAATGAAGGAAAAACTTGGACTTCATGTGTTTTTGTGCTACTTATCCTAACTTATATCTACTTAAACTACCTAAACCTAGATTTAAACTTAAATCTACAATCCATAAAATCAATTTACGGAACTATGGAACTATTTACAAAGGGATTAACTATGTCCGTAAAAATACGGTCGCGTGCACCAGGGCGTATGTGTTATTTATATGCTTAACATATATGTCTAATACGCCGTGATGCACCTTTTTTTGTGTTTTGGTTTTATTTTTTACTTTTTTTTTGTTTTTTTTTTTGTATTTTATTATTTTGTATTTTTTAATTTTTGTTGTAACTCCTTACATCTACCTTAACCTATGTGAGTTGGCCTTATGACTCAACCATACCATTTTTTACTTTAAGTATTTAGCGGCATCGAATGCTGGTTATGGTGTAGCCACCAGTAGAAATGCCGTTCTTTGTCTGTTACTGCTCTGTGTCGGGCAGCAATCGCTCTACTGAACCGTAAGAGATCCCCGTGGCTGTGAGCGACGTCCGGCTCGTATTGAAGTTGTCTTTCTACTGTTCGGCGTGCGACACGGAAGATGATAGGGCAGCCATCCTCATCTTGTATCAGGCCTTTCGCGTCCAAGTAGAGGAAAGTTTCAGGTGGAATAAAGCCGTTAAGGCGTACCCTTTCGTGGTACATTACGTTAGGGTAGTAAGCCCCAAAGATCAGACTGTTGGTTGAAGTCGTGGCTCGAGCAGTGTGACTCCGAATCAACTTAATAATAAAATTATCTATTCTTATAAGGTTTGCCTCGTTATACAGAACCTCGTTGGGGTAGAATTTCTTGTACTGAGATTCTGGTGTTCGATATAAACGAAGACAGGCTCGAAGGCACCGCCTCTCGAACACCCTCATCTTTTCCATCTGGGAAGGACTCACGTTGAACCACACAGGACAACCATATACCATGATTGGCCTGATGAGGGCCATGTAGCAGATTACCTTCACTCTGGTGTCAAGTTGACTGCTATAAAACAGTCCTCTTGCCATAGCGAAGGCATTCTTAACCCTGGTCAGAGCTGTATCTACAAGGATATCACCATATAGATACTGGTCCAACCAGATGCCCAGATATCTTACTACATTTTTCACGGACAACGGCCGTCCCAGTGAATCAACTATGCCGAACTTGCACCAGTTCATTTTCGTGTCCCTTGAGGCTCTGGACAGCGGGGTTCTGAAAAGGATAGTTTCACACTTCTGGTAGTTGATCTTCAACTTCCAGTCGTCGCAAAATCGTTGAATTGCATCGAAGTCACGCTGCAACAAACCGTTTATTTCAAAGAGGATTTTTTTGTAATAATTTTCAAGCGCTGAAGGGACCCTTAAGTAACCGAGATTAAGTCATAGTACGGCTGAAGATATTGTGGACGAGAGGGAAAAGAAGGTGACAGTGTACATTGGTTTTAAATGCCTATAACACATCACTCAATAAGTCCCGGTATTGACATATATAGGGAGCGCCACTTAAGAAAAATTCATATTAATTTTAGAAAGTACAAACATTCAAATGATACCTGTCAAATTTGTATGACAATTTAACATTTCGATAACTTTTTTAAAGAACGATTTATCTTTGGCCTCGAAATAGGCTTTAGTTTCGGTGATCACCTCCTCATTCGAACCATATATTTTTTCCGATGAGAATCTTTTTGAGGTCTGACAAGAGATAGAAACCGCTGGAGGCCAGATCTGGAGAATACGGTGGGAGCGGAAGCAATTCGTAGAATTTGGCCATGGTAGCCAACGACGAAAGTTTTGCGCGTGATTTTTTGTCCTGTTTGCGTTGATGGCATTCGGCGGAAAAGATTCAATGATGAACTCTATGGGCTGTAGAGTGCAACATGCGCCTGGTCAAGCGTCTTCGGATACAACTCCTTAGATGGCTAGGCCATGAAGAGCGCATGGACACCACTGCGCCGACCCGAAAAGTCTTCGAATCAGGGCCATTGGGACAATGCAAGAGAGGATGGCCTATGATAAGGTGGCGCACACAAGTGGAGAAGGACCTCAACCGACTTGGAGTGCGAAACTGAAGGGAGCTGGCGGAAGATCGTGCTGACTGGAGAGGCATGTTGGTTGAGGCCCAGGTCTACCCGGACTGTAGCGCTACAGGAGAAAAGGAAGAAGAAAAGAAGACAACGACTTGTGACACGGTGCAGTGTCTTGGTGGAAGAGAATTTTTTCTTCTTCATATTGGACTTCTCCCTTCAAATGCACCAATAATGCCATGAAGTATTCGCTGTTGATCCTTTTGCCTTTCTCAAGAAAGTCGATGAATAAAATTCCGTGCGCATCCCAAAATACGGATGCCACAACCTTGCCAGCCAACCTTTGTGTTTTTGGATGCTTTGGGCGTGGTTCACTGGCTGCTGTCCATTCCGCTGACTGCCGACTTGACTCTGGAGTGTGGTGCTGGATTCATGTTTCATCAATTGTGACATACCGACGCAAAAAGTTTTGTCTTTTCGCCGAAACAGCTCCAAACAGCTCTCAGAATCATCAATACGTTGTTGTTTTTGGTCCATTGTGAGCAAAGGCGGCACCCATATCGCAAACAGCTTTCTCATGGATAAATGTTCAAGCAAAATACATTACACATTGCCTTCTGATATATTTAAGCAGTCAGCTATTTCACGCAATTTCACTTTGCGGATTTTCAAAACGATTTTGTGTACTTTTTGACGTTTTCAGGTGCAACCACGTCAATTAGCCTTCCAGAGCGCTCAGCATCGTTGGTGTATGTAGGGCCACTCTTAAAGTCAGCATACCACTGACAAATAGTTGTTTTTGATGCAGAGTCCATGCAACACTTTTCAAGCCGTTGCTGAGCTTATACTGTATTTTTTCCTATCAAAAGGCAGTTTTAAACCAACACACGAAATTGTGTTTTTCCATTGTTTTAAAAAGTCATTGTTTTAAAAAGTCACTTGAAGCACTGTAACTTGTAACCCAATAATCACTTTGTCACGAAAATTTGGCAGATGTCCTTTGAATATTGGTACTCCCGAAAACGATATGGATTTTCTATTATTGTGGCCTTCTAAATTGTGTGATGTGTTACGTTTAATTGAATTTCTTGTGGTGCGACTGCAGAATGAGTTTCTTCACTTATCTGTACTTCCGAAGGTGGGCTTAAAGGTTAACGAGTGGGCATTCCTAGCGAGACGAGTAATAATTAAAAAAAATAATAATTGCATGGCGCTACAGTCCACAGGAGGACCAGAGCCCAGCCTGCTTACCAACTACTCGTGCTGTGCGTGCTAATGTTCTCTCACGAGTAGGAGGGACTCGTGTCGACTCCGAACGGCGAAATTTTGAGAAGCTTTTTCTTAGACAATTGTTACTCTTTGAGTGCTGTCAGCAGCTGTAAAGAGGTGGCGCTGTGAAAAATTCGAGTATTTCAGCCGGGGAAGCGAACAGCGGGCGAGTATTGTAGATACATTTTTTTAAGAAGAGTAATGCAGCTGGCTAAACCATTAGAGCACTTTTTTATTAAAATATCGCTAAAAGAGTGATAAAGACGCGACTGCTGTCGCGCACTGAAACAAATATTAGAAGAAAAAAGCAGGGCTGTATTCCTTCATCTTTGTTCCAATTTTATTTAAAGATTTTTAGGAGATTTTCCATAAAGAAGGTTGCAAGAATGTGAAAACCTAACATTCAGCTTTCATAATAAGACATCTTCTGCTTCTTTTTCGGATGGCGCTACAGTCCGGGGTGGACCTGGACCTCAACCAACATGCCTCTCCAGCAAGCACGATCTCTTGCCAGCTGCCTTCAATTGCGCACTCGACGTTGGTTGAGGTACTTTTCCACTTGTGTGCGCCATCTCAGTCTAGGACGTCCTCTGTTGCGTTGTCCCTGTGGTTCGGATTCGAAGACTCTTCGGGCTGGAGCAGTGTTGTCCATCCAATCTACATGGCCTAGCCACCTCAAGCGTTGTATCCGTAGACGCTTGACTAGGCTCATGCCGCCGTACAACCCATACAGTTTGTGGTTAAATCTTCTCCTCCAGACAAACAGGACCAAAAATCGCACGCAGAAGTTTTCTCTCGAAGAGATCAAGGGCTTCCTCATCCGCTTTTAGTAGCGTCCATGTTTCTGCGCCATAAAGCAGGACTGGGATGATCAAGGTGTTGTACAAAGTCACTTTGGTCGTTCGGGAGAGGGCTTTATTACTCAATTACCTCTTAAGCCCAAAGAAACAGCGATCGGCAAGAGTGATTCTGCGTTTGATTTCGGTACTGATGTTGTTGTCCCTATTCACCGCGGAGCCGAGATAGACGAAGTCCTTGACTACCTCGAAGTGTCTGCCGCCCATAGTGACGCTCTGTCCGAGATGTCGAAGTTCTGCGTCCTTTTTCAATGACAGCATATACTTCGTTTTGCAGTGTGATGATCTGGTCGATTGTGGATTTCCCTGTCCTGAAACCACACTAATAAGAGCCTATCAGATGGTGGTGTCTATTTGTACTTCTTGGGACTTCTTCAGGATCTGCCGCAGTGTGAAGATCTGGTCGATTGTATACTTCCCTGGCCTAAAACCACACTGATAAGCACCTATCAGGTTGTTGACGAACGGTTTCAGGCGCTCACACAGTGCGGCAGAGAAAATGCGATGTTAAGGAGACTGATCCCTCGGTAGTTGGCGCAGCCGAAGGGGTCTCCTTTCTTGTGGACCGGACAAACGATGCTGAGATTCCACTCATAGGGCATGCTTTCCTCCGACCATATCTTACAGATGAGCTGGTGCATGTGCCCAACCAGCTGCTTTAAATAGTTCTGCGGATAGTCCGCCCGCTCCAGCAGCTTTATTCGACTTCATTCTCAATATTGCTATCTTGACCTCGTCAAAGTCGGGGGATGGAATTCTTGTCCATCGTCGTCCAAATTGAGTGGAACTTTCTGCTTAATAGCGGGATTTGCGTCGTCATCGCCGTTTAGGAGTTTGCAGAAATGATCCTTCCAAATTCTCAGCACCGACTGCGACTCTACCACCAGTTGTCCATTTTGGTCCCGGCAGGCTCTTGTCCGAGGTTTGTAACCGCCGGATAACTGTTTTGTCTTGCTGTAAAAATAATAGCAAGACATCGCTTCACTTAATAAGTCTTCGCAACTGTGTCAACGAAGGCCTTAACAAATGCCATCAATCCTTAGTGCTCTTCGTTGATTTCAGTAAAACATTCAATACACTACATCACGGAAAGCTTCTAAAAGTACTCGAAAACATTGGCATAAGACATTTGTTGGCAGACTGGTTGAAAGACTATTTAAACAACAGACATATTTGTGTGAAAATTAACCAGACATGCAGCCAAAGGAACGAGTTGAATATGGCGTCCCTCAGGGATCGAAATTATTCCCGATTCTCTTCATCCTCTTCACAAACGAGCTACTTAGAGTTTTTAAGAATGCAGTGCCATTTGCGTATGCTGATGATACGGCAATAGTGGTTCGCCACAGATCACTAGATACAGCAACAGGAACAATGCAGCAAGAGTTTAATGAAGCAGTGAAATGGTGCCACGATCATGGTCTCACAACAAATGCATGCAAAACAAAGATGATGCACATCAGAAGCTTTCAATATAAGGGTACTGAGATGCACATCAAATTAAAAAAAAACGAATCCTGCAATCCAGCTGCTAGCTGCTCAATAGAAATTGTAAAGACCTAAAAATACCTTGGCGTCATTATCGACAGCAATTTCTTGTGGGATGCGCATATTAGTGAGTTGCGCGTTAGCCTTAAAAAAGCATTATACACACTCACTCATTTAAAATATCATGCTAAAACGTCTGTTTTAAGGCAAGTGTATTATGCCTTAGTAGAATCAAAACTTAGGTATGGGGATACCTGCATGGGGCACTGCCCCCATAACTCAAATACAAAAAGTTAGAAAGTTGCAAAACGCAGTTTTAGAGAAAATAAGTACGGATAGTCGACGAAATGTTCCAGTACAAGAACAGTTCAAACTTCTCCCAGTAGAAGACATATTTAAGATGACCCTGATACTGGAATACTACGAAGACAACGGGTTCATCACACCAATCCAACATGGAATCAATACAAGAAGGCAGGCTAAGGGTATGCTTCAAGAGCCAAGATTTTCCAACAATTACGGGAGAAGACAACTGAAGTACAGCGTGCCAGAAGTTCTCAATACACTTACACCAGAACTTAAAAACATCACCAATGTTAAGATCAGAAAACGTAATATCAAACAATTCTTTTTATATTCTATGTAATGTCTGCTATTGTAAATGCGTTTTTTTCCTGCCAGTTCTTAATCCATTTGTTTAAATCAAGTAAGTCATAATTATGTAATTTTTGAATCATTTTATTGACTACAATGTATTAACTTACTCCAACTCTAATCTGAACTTACTCATATCAATACCAGCAAGAAACTCAATCTTCTGCAGAAAAGCCTCAAAAGGCTTCGCAGAAACTAACAAATATTGTAGCTAATTTATGAAAAATAAAAATGAATTACAATTAATTGCAAAAAAATTAATTATGACGGTTATCCATAACTAATTCAACTATAACTCAACAGACTTTATACTATAAAATATCAGAATTTGGACTCTGTAAGATAATTCGGCCAAATGAAATCAAGTTTAGGTTTGCTCACTCATAACACTCTACAGACTTTAACCTTCTTCTTCTAACTTTCAAATCAGGTTTTTGTGAATTGTCACTAGGTTCAGTGAAGAATGCACAGCATTTCTATTCCCAATGCTTTCAAATCTTATGAAAAAGAAATGTGGGCTTAACTAACTAATACCTTATACTAAAACCTAAAAAGTACCCTATGCAAACTATATTACAACTCATTATTTTTTAAGTACCAACCTATCCTACCTAAACTAACCTAAATGAAAATTGGCCGTAGGGGCCCACCAATATACTTTTTAAGCTGACATCAGCTGGGGCACTTGATGTGGCTTTAGCCACCAATAAAAATGCCTATCCCTTTCCACCTCACTCCTGTCGCGAATTGGGATGGCTGCGATGAACCGAAGATCACCCTGACTTACGATTCTAACATTACTTTCGTAGAGCAGCCACTTGTCCACTGTTCTTCTTACGCCGTGGCAGAGACGTGGACAACCCTCTGCATCCTGAACCAACCCAAATCGGTCCAGATATAAGAACGCTTCCGGCGGAATGAATTTACTTCGGCGTGCGCTCTCATGATATGCGTCGTTTGGATGGTAAGCTCCGAATATCAGCTCGTCTACGAATTAGCTTAAAAATAAAATTATCCAATCTATTCACGTTTGCTGCATTGTACAAGATTTCATTAGCATAGAACTTGTTGTACTCAGATTTTGTACACCTTAAGCCAAGCCCGAGGACATTGCCTCCCGAAGACCCTCATCCTTTTCCACCGCACAGCCATACACCGTGATTGGCCGGTCTAGAGCCATGAAGCAGATAACATTCACCCTGGTATCAAGTCGGCTGCTGTAAAACAACCTGCTTGCTATAATGAAGGCAATTCTGGCTTTTGCCTGATCCGTTGCTGCATGGATATTAACAAATAGAAACTTATCCAATATAAAGCCCAATTATCTCACCACACTCTTCACTGCCAACATGTGGGTCGAAGATGCCAAGATTACGCCAGTTTTTATTCGTATCCCTTGAAGCCTTGTACAACGGAGCCCGGAACAGAATGGTTTCAAACTTCTGGTAGTTGATTTTCAACTTCCAATCGTCGTTGGATTTTCTCAAAGTCACGCTGCACGAGGACATTAATGACCTCAATTACCGGCGTTCAAGGGCAATACTTGACGTTGTCTACGAAGGTTGCCCTTTATATTTCGGGACTAGGCAACACTAGATTTGCAATCTGGCAACTGCCAGCTCTATCGTAATATTTGAAATTTTTGAGGTTATACGTACTTAAAACTTATTGACATACCAGCGCTATTTGTGTTGGTTACAATAACTTAAAAGATTCATTTCCCCCAAAAAATGGAATTAAATCGTGAAAATTTTCGTGCGATTATTTTTTACAACTTTCGATGTGGATTAAATCAACAACAGTGCATCGATGAACTTAATTCAATTTTTGGCGGTGAAGCTCCATCAAGGACAAGTGTTTATCGTTGGCATGGTGAATTCAACCGAGGTCGTAGTTCACTCCAAGGCGAATTTCGTGAAGGTCGTCCAAACTCAGTTGTTGTTTCGGAAACCATTGATGCTGTGCGCCAATTGATATTGCAAGATCGTCATGTGACCTATCGTGAGATTGAGACAACCTGAGGCATTAGTGGGACCAGCATACATTCAATATTTCATGAACATTTGACCGTCAAAAAAAATTGTTTGCGTTGGATCCCACACAATTTGTCAATCGCTCAAAAAAAGGCTCGTGCCGATTGGTCGAAAGAAATGCTCCAAAAATACGATCACGATGCTTCGAAACACGTCTATGACATCGTAACAGGAGATGAATCGTTTATTTATGCGTATGAGACCGAAAGTAAACAGCAGTCGATTGTATGGGTGTTTCAAATTTAGCCAAATCCAACAAAAGTTGCTCGCGCACGAAGCACTTCCAAGCAAATGGTTGCCTGTTTTTTCGTAAAAACTGAACATCTCGCAACCGTTCCACTAAAACAAAGCAGAACAGTCAATTCTGAGTGGTACACAACCATTTGTTCGCCAGTTGTCTTCCAAGAAATTAGAAAAACCAACCGCCGAAGACGGATCACTTTTCACGACGGTAATACGAGCTCTCATACATCGGCTCAAACAATTGCATTTTTGAGCACTCAAAATATAGATTTGATGAGTCATCCGCCGTATAGTCCTGACTTGGCACCGAATGACTTCTTTTTATTCCGGTACGTAAAAAATAAAATGAGAGGTCAACGTTTTTCGAAGACCTGAAGAAGCGGTTGATGCGTTCAGAATGCATGTTTTGGAGATACCTCAATCAGAGTGGCAGAAGTGCTTCGACAATTGGTTCAAACGCATGCAAAAGTGTATAGATTTTAATGGGGAATATTTAAAAACAATAAAGCTATTTTCGATTATTAATATTTCCTTTTGTTCTCTAATCCCGAAATATAAAAGGCAACCCTAGTACAAAATTTTCAGTCGTTTCCAAGTGTCTGCTAACTGACATTATTCGCTTCCTAGAACGAAGATGAGTGGTCGCCGTGGCGTAGTGGGTAGAGTGCGACGCTCACACGTCGAAGGGTGTAGGTTCGATCCCAGCTCAACACCAATTTTTCGAATTTTTCACGGCACTACTTCTTTCGAGCTGCTGACAACACTCAAAGAGCAATAACTGTCTAAGAAAGCTTCTCAAATTTTGCCGTGTGGAGTCGGCAAAAAACTGTAGGTCTCTGCTACTCGTGAGAGAACAGTAGCGCGCACAATACGAGTAACTGATGAGCAAGCTAGGCCCTGGTCCCCCTTTGGACTGTAGCGCCAACAATTATTATTATAATTAGAACGAAGATGAACAAGTAAGCAACCTGTATGTAAATTTTTCAGCCCAAAATTTTTGTTAAGTCAAACAAACTATTCTCTCCGTCATCCGACACGAACATAAAAGCTTGTTTGCCTGATGGTGCTTTTCTGTTGTCCGATACTGTACATATTTGATTTGTTGTTTGTTTTATAATAAAAGGTTGTTGAAACGGAAATATCCAAAGTGTGTAAAGTGTATCGCGGCAACTTGCAGTCAGTTCGTGTTCTTTCTTATGAAGTAATTTATATGGTTGTCTGACCCGTTTATAATTTCATTTGAAAACTAACAGTGTGTGTTCGGTTATGAACGGCAGGAGTGGACAAAGGAAAATATTGCGACAAAGAAAAACGACTGTATTTCCTCAACGTTATAACAACAGAACCTTTTTATTAGATTAAACCACTATATATATGTCTTTCCATTTGTTTCATTTGTTTACATATTTTATTGTTTGACATTTGTTTGTTTGGGGCATTGTTGCTTGATGTGTTCGTTTTTAAATTTGTTGAACTTCTTCAGCAACATGTTGCGATCAGAACATTCTCCCCGCCGGTGAACGAAGTTCTCAATCATCTTCTTCAAATGCTGCTTATCATTTCAGCGGCTACAGGTTGAACTTTCTCTCTAACGACGCTGATGCATATTTCGCCCATCTCATGCAATGGTAAAGAATCATTAGTAAAACGAAACAAACATGCATAAACTGAAACACCAAAACAAAAGAAAACGACACATGAGTGATGACGTCTCATTGTTTACATTTGATTCGCACTGATGAACTGGAACGTGACGTAGGGAGTGAGACACACCACGAGTGACTGGAAATCCGTATGAGGTGTGCGGGGTTGTCCATGCTGATGCGTTGATGGACTGGAAATCCGTATGAGGTGCGGGGTTGTCTCTGTTCCTTCTTTCTGTTCGTTCCAAATTCATTGAGTGCAGTGTGTAAAGTGTTGTAAATTTGCAAAGTAGTGCTTTGTGTGATCGCGTATTTTATCGTGTGCTTCAAATTGGAATTGATCAGGTGAGTACAAATTATAGTGGTGTGTGTTATATTATAATTTTCTTCATTTTAGATTTATTCGTTATTTATTCGATTTGTGTAAATTAGTGTAAAGCCAATGATTTCAATTCATTTGGCTTGTGTGTGTGCACGCAATTTCGTTTGGGTGAATGATTGTAAAGAGTGTGTGTGCGTGTGTGTAATTGCTTTTAAGAATGGACTGACTTGAGTGCATTGTGTGTGAGTGTGTGAGTGAGTGCTTAGGAATTGTGGACTGTATGATTTGATATGCTAGGGAAAAGTGTGTGCGAATAAGTGTAAGTGTGCGGTATGCAGCGAATGCGGGTTGATGACAACCATATTGTCATCCCATTGTGTGAGTGTGAAGTGTTAAATGTTTCGAGTGCGAGTGTTAAATGTTTCGAGTGCGAGTTTGTTTACATATGTTGATCTTCTGGTGGGCTTTCGGCAACATTTGTTGGCAGTGGGCATAATTTTGTGATGGGTCTTTTAAATTCTCCTTGCTGGGTTTTGAGTGTTACCACTCTTGTTAGCTGGTCTGCCCCGGGATGTGTGGCAACGATACGTCCTAGTCTCCATCGTGCTGGGGGCAAACGTTCATCTTTAATCAGCACAAGGTCACCGATTTTTGGTTGGGGATGTTGCTTCAACCATTTGGGGCGCTGTTGTAGACGCGACAAATACTCCGCTTGCCATTGCCTCCAGAAGGTCTGTAGATGGGCTTGTAGTAGCTTCCACCGGTCATGTAGTGTCTGTGATGATGCGATTTCTGGTTCCGGAATGGTGAACATGGACTCTCCTATGAGAAAGTGCGCTGGTGTCAACGTTTGGAAGTCATCTGGGTCATTCGACAAGGGACACAGAGGCCTTGAATTCAGACACGCTTCTATCTGTGATAGAAGCGTGGCGAGTTCCTCAAACGTGAGTATGCCGTTTCCGACGATTCTTCTGAGGTGGTATTTAACACTCTTGACTCCCGCTTCCCATAGTCCTCCAAAGTGGGGGGAAGCGGGGGGAATGAAATTCCACTTAATACCTTGAGCTGAGACTTCCTCTGCAATTATGTTCCAGTCACCTGCACTTGCTTTTAGGAGACGACCCAGTTCTGCTTCTGCACCGACGAAATTCGTACCACAGTCACTATAGATTTGACTACAAATGCCTCTTCTGGAGGTGAAGCGTCGAAGTGCGGCTAGAAATGCTTGCGTCGACAAATCGGTTACTGCCTCCAGATGGATTGCCTTTGTTGCGAGACAGACGAAGACGCATATATATCCCTTCAGGCTTTTGGCTCCGCGGCCTTTCCAAGTCTTGATTGTAATTGGGCCGGCGTAGTCGATTCCCACATGTGTGAAGGGCTTGGACACTCTGACTCTCGGAGCCGGTAGTTCTCCCATCAGTTGCTGAATTGGTTTGTTGCGGTACCGATGACAAACTGTGCAGTTGTGGATATACTTTTTAACTGCACGTTTGACCTGAAGTATCCAGTACCTCGTTCTCAACCAGCATACCATTAGCTGTAACCCGCCGTGCAATGTTTTCTCATGTGCGAGTTTGAGAATCAGTTGCGATACATGATGTCCCGGGTTCAGAATTATGGGATGTTTTTCATCGTACGGAAGGTGTGCGTGTGTGAGCCTTCCGCCGACTCGAAGTATTCCATTAATGTCTTTGAATGGATTGAGAGCACCCATGCCTCTGGCCCTACAGACCTCCTCGGGAAACATTTGTTCTTGAGCGCATCTAATAAGCGTGTTGTGCGCTTCGGTGGTTTCCTCTGGACATAAGGGACCAAAGATTCTTGAATCATGGGGCCTCCGAGCGTTCTGGATAAACCGCTTACAGTAACCTATGGTACGTGTAAGACGATTTAAATCCGAGAAGCGTTCAATTGTTGAAACCAAAGAAGACAACTTGACGTGATTGACGGTGATTGCGGTTCTCTCTTCTTCTGTGGTGTTTTCATTTGGTTTTGGAGGGGTTTCGAAGTTCCATTTCGTTCGTAGGAACTCTGGGCCGTACCACCATAACCTTTCATTGAGTAATGATGTAGGTAATGTACCTCTGGAGGTCAGATCCGCAGGATTGAGTTTCGTGGAGATATGTTTCCATATACGGACCTCCGTTAAGCGCTGTATTTCGCCAACTCGGTTCCTGACGAATGTTTTCCATCGCGAAGCTGGTGCATGGATCCATGCCAGGGTGATCGCAGAATCTGTCCACGCGTGCAGTTGGTCCCCACTAAGCTCGAGGGTGCGAGCCACGTAATTTAATAATTTGGCTAACATTACTGCGCCGCAAAGCTCCAGACGTGGCAAACTAACTGGCTGAACTGGCGCCACTTTCGATTTGGACATCACGAGGTGCATATGCACTGTCCCATCTTCATCCTCAGTCCGAAGAAAGACTGCTGCTCCATACGCCTTTTCGGAAGCGTCGCTAAAGCCATGCAGTTCCTTGCGATTCAGTCGACTTAATGTGTGAACCCACCTTGGAATGCGGATGTTGCTGATGGCAGGTAAGTCTTGGTATAATTGTATCCACTCTTCTAACAGTTCTCCTTTCAGTGTTTCATCCCAGGCTGCCTTGCATTTCCATAACGCCTGCAAGATTAATTTGGCCTTGAGGATGCATGGGGATATCCACCCCATTGGGTCAAAAAGCCGGGCAGCTGTTGATAAAATAAACCGTTTTGTTGGCTGCGGGTCGGCGGGTGGAGTAAACTGAAAGCAGAAGTTGTCCTCTGTCGGAAGCCAGTGGATGCCTAAAGTTTTGACTTGGCTTGTTACTTCGGATGGGACGACCAGTGATGCCTCTCGGTCCTTTGTTGAAATTCCTTCCAGAAGCTCTTCAGCGTTGGCTGTCCACTTCCGTAAGTAGAACCCTGCACCTTCCAAAACCGCTTGCACATCTTTCCTTTTGTCTTCAGCTTCCGCGATGGTATCTGCTCCGGACAACAAATCGTCTACGTACATCTCTGCACGAATCATTTTCGATGCCTTTGGGTGTTCTATTTCTTCAGCCCTTGCTACTTCCATTAGCGTTCTAATGGCTAAATACGGTGCGGACGCTGTACCAAAGGTCACTGTTTTCAGCCGGTAAACCTTCAAATTGTCGGTTGGATTCTTTCTCCAATAAATGAGTTGGTAGTTGGAGTCCAACTCTGGTACCCAAATTTGTCGGTACATTTTTTCGATATCAGCTGAAAACACGAACTGGTACAATCTCCACCGCAATATGATGTCCATAACATTGTGCTGTAACGAAGGGCCTGTCCGCAGATGGTCATTTAACGATGTTCCATCGGACGTCTTGTAGGACGCATCGAAAACCACCCTCAGTTTTGTTGTGGAGCTACTTTCCTTCACTACTGCGTGATGAGGCAAGTAGTAATGTCCTCTACCGGCAATATCTTCATTTACTTCGCACATATGTCCAAGTTGACGATATTCTTCCATGCAGGCGACGTACTGGTTGTGTAGTTGGGAATCCGCTGCTAGGCGCCTTTCCAAGGCCTTAAAACGTTGAAGAGCTCCTTCACGGGATCTCCCAAGCACTGGGTGGGTGTTCTCCTTGAATGGAAGTGCTACTTGGAAATGTCCGTCTTCACGCCGCTTCACGTTCTTCATGAAATGCTCTTCACAGGCTACATCTTCCGTGCATACCGTTTGATGAAAAGGTGCCTCTTCGATTTCCCAAAACCTTCTTAGCAGGGCGTCGACATCCGTATGTTGGACGAAAGTCCTGACTTGTTGAGTTGACCTTCCGAACAATATCCAACCCAATTTAGTGTTCTGTGCTACAGGAACGTCTCTGTTGTTGTGTCGCACCAACTCTGGTAACATGATGTCCGCTAGCACATCACTGCCTAACAGCAGGTCGATTTTGGCTGGCTTATGAAAGGCTGGATCCGCTAACTTTAGACCAGAAAGATGACTCCAATCGTCGACGTAGAGAGTTCGAGCTGGGAGATGGCCAGATAGAGACTTGTATACCAAGGCCTGGATGGTGGTTTCGAAGGTTGTGTTGCGGGAGCCGATGCTGATCTCGACCACCCTTTTGCAAGTGCCACTGTTAACCATCCCCAATCCCGAAATTTCGACATTAGTGGATCTTCCTTTTAAGCCGAGGAGTTGAACCGCGGATTCGGTTATAAAGGAAGCCTCGGAACCAGAGTCCACTAAAGCACGAAGTGGGACTAGATCTCCTGTTGAGGTTCTTACCTTGACGACTGCTGTGGCTAGCAGAACTTGGGTGTTGATGTTGTGTGTTGAGTGATGGCTCCTCACGCCAGAACTGGTTGATGGTTGCTCATCATTGTGTGGATTGAAAGTTGGAGCTTGGGTATTGAATGAGGATATGTGTGTATGTGGTTGATGAGGTTGTTGGGTATGTGTTTTAGTGGGGTGTATATTAGATGGTTTACTATTGTTTGAATGATTAAAAGATGGGTTATTGCTTTGTGAAGTGACGTTTATTTGTGAATGGTTATGTGGGCTATTGTGTAAGAGTGAATGATGGGGTTGCTGACAATAATAACATCTACTTGTGCTTATACAATTTTGAACATTATGCCTATAAGCAAGGCAATTACTGCAAATGCCGAGTTTGTTTATGATTTCGTATTTGTCAGGAATGCCCATTCTAAGAAATTTGTTACATTTTCTTATGGCATGCTGACCCTTATTGCATATTTTACATGTAAATTTATTATTATTATTGGGTTGTACAAGAAACGATGAAGTTTTTGTAACCTTCTTTGAATGATCCGCCGTAGTTTTGTTTTGATAAATTACTGCCTGCAAAGTACGAAACCGCATCTCCAAAAATTGGGTGAATTCCGCGAATGTTGGTAGCTCCTTCGGGTTTTCCTTCGCTCCAAGTTTTTCTTCCCATAATTGCTGCGTTTTTGCTGGAAGTTTCTGCACTAGGACGTACACCAGCACTGCATCCCAGTGCTGCACCGGAACCTTCAGACTGCTGAGGCTGTGAACAATTTCACTGGAGGTATCCATCAGCTCCTTGATCGCTTCTGCTCGCTCTTGCGTGATCGTTGGTTGAGTAAAAAGGCACTTTAACTGTGTGTTAACAAGAAACCGCTGATGATCGTATCGATCCTTTAAAATTGTCCATGCCTTCGCGTAATTCCCGTTTATTATGGGTAAGTGAGCTAAAATCCTTTCAGCTTCACCCGAAACACTAGTTTTCAAGTAATGCAACCTTTGAATTTCAGTTAAAGCCGCATTATGGTGCACCAAGGAAACAAACAAATCATGAAACGACCGCCAGGACTCATACGAACCGGAGAAAAAAGGGACAGGTATGTGCTTTAAGCGAATCTCTGTACTTTGAGTTGCGGTGGCAGATTTGATTTCGGGTTCAGTGTTCTCTGTGGTTAATGCCTTCGCCATGTCCATGGCGTCGAGTAAATCGGCTCGATAGTCGAAATACAATTCACGGATTTCCTCGTAAACATCTTCCACTTCTGAACACTTCTCATCTGCAACCGCACTTATACACTCTTCGAAAGCCTTTTCCGCTGACTCTATCGTTTTCTCTAACATTAACAGACGTCCCGATAGATAGTTTGCCGTACGCGTGCTAGCTCCTCTTTTAGAGAAGTTGGAAATATCCTTCTCGAGTTGGGTAAGAACTTTACTTAATTTCTTCGACGTCATGATCACTCTCTATCTCTACTCTACTCTCTAGCTACAACACAAATCAACTCACGTACTCTTGTGAATATGGTTTTGCACACACGCTGTCTTCTAATGATCCGGGTTGCAGTTCTCGTTAGGAAGCAGGAAGCTGTCTTCTGATGATCCGGGTTGCAGTTCTTGTTAGGAAGCAGGAAGCTGTCTTCTGATGATCCGGGTTGCAGTTCTTGTTAGGAAGCAGGAACTGAAGAGTTGATCCAGAAAATCCTGTGGCTGCTGCTTTTCGGGTTGATGTGCGAACGGGTTCCGGGTATTGTATCGTTTATGTGCGAACGGGTTCCGGGTATTGTATCGTTTTTAGTTTTCACTTTTATGAATATATGTACGTATATATTTTCCTTTGTTATAGGGTGAGATCTATTCGGCTCGAATGGACCAAAATGTTCGGTTATGAACGGCAGGAGTGGACAAAGGAAAATATTGCGACAAAGAAAAACGACTGTATTTCCTCAACGTTATAACAACAGAACCTTTTTATTAGATTAAACCACTATATATATGTCTTTCCATTTGTTTCATTTGTTTACATATTTTATTGTTTGACATTTGTTTGTTTGGGGCATTGTTGCTTGATGTGTTCGTTTTTAAATTTGTTGAACTTCTTCAGCAACATGTTGCGATCAGAACAGTGTGCAAATGGCGCAACATCTTACAGAGTACCGGCGTCTAGCTGGAGGTATTCTGCGTCATATTGTTCCCTCACAAGTGGAAGGGGCCTCCAGATTTTTGCTGACTTTCAGATGTTTTCTTATAGACAGACGGTACTCTTTGGGCTCTGCCAGAAATTTAAGAGGTGGTGCAGTGAAAAAATGGAATGGGAATGAAACCCAGTTCTTGGCTTTAAAATGTCGCTTTTTTTCCCAATTCGCCACGGCGACTATATAACTTCCCAATATAAAAAAAAATAGAACTCGAACATTATGGAAATACCCAACTTTTCAACACTGTCTAGAATAATGAAAAATAAAAAAAAATAATCACAATTTGCATGTTGAAGCCGAGGTGCCCCCCAAACAGTCTTTTGTGGGACAACACTCAGGTTATAGTTACCACCATCGTCGTCTTAAACTATACTGATTTGAACGAACCTGTCGACAGACGCAACTTTGCTGTACGCACAAATTGAACAGAAATTCTATCCACATGATACATTCGAAGACATTTATGAGGACCCAGAAACTACTGCCAGCTGGCAGTCGGAAAACCTCTGCGTAGGAGGCAATCCTTCTCAAGACCCCAGGTGAGGTATCCCAGGAGAATAGCCAATCATTCATTGTAACGTATTCACCCAATAATCAGTCAATTTGTGTTCACCACCTCAGTCGAAAATAGAACCTCTCAAAGCAACACGTCCGACTGAAGTTACCTCAATCAAGCGCCACCATCAAACTTCCACGCTGACGACCCCATACATCAGGCCCACCACATTATAGAATAACATACCGCACAAAACATGACCGCCATTGTGTGTATTCCTGCTGATTATTCCACGGGCGTTTGTCGTAACCCGCAAACGGAAACAATCCGTGGCAATAAACACCCGAAGGGCGGTCGGAAGCTGGCGTTGGAATAGCAAAAAAAGAAGAAATACAAACTTTATTGATTTCCCGCCACGGCTGTGCTCTCTGGGGAGTAAGGAGCGACCTCCAAAAGTACAAAAGTTATTTAATCAACCAGACGAAAGTTTTTCAATTAACGCGGTTGCCGCTTCCGAATACTTAATTAGTCATTTGATCCATGGGGTTATATAGTGGCCGTGGCCCCGTCTGCACCGCCAATCACCCCCGTCGACGCCGAGGTCGCATTAATTCAACCCGACTGCTAACGTCTCAATTTGTTATCCATCCATCCTAATCCACATCAAAGGATTATTCACGTGGGCACAGGCGGAATGGGGGTGTGACATCGCCGTAACAACCACTTCCTCCCGTCCGGGCCGCCCTCAAATCGTGCCGCAGAGCCGCTGCATGACAAGATGGCCCCAAATTTAATTCCGCACAAATAATCTCTCTCACCTTCGTGCTGCGGAGCTTCTCCGTCTGGAAGGTGTGCGTCGTCCGCGCTTTACGCTAATCATCGGCAGCGATATTCTCCGCACAACAGAGTTCAATTGTGGCGTTTGATTTATGGAGCCCTCCACTCGCATTTGTCCTAATCGCATCGCCGCGCACCGGATAGGTTCGGTCCTCTCAGATTCTCAGAATTTATTATTTATGAAATTTCGCCCGAACAACGGAGGACCACCCCGCACGACGATAAGGGCCAGTGTAAGCAGAACGACTTGTCTGTCGCAATTTGTTGCTTTCGTCTTTCCCGAGTTCCGAGGGGGCTGGCTTTTTCAGGGGGCTGGCTTTGGCAGGGGCCCGTCGGCGTCTACACCCCGAAGATTTGCGATTACGGCACTCGTAAATCAATGACTTCGGGGCCCAATGCAAAGCGGTTTTGGCAGGAACACAAAACCAATAATGATTTATTGCTTGGGAAATATTTTACTTTTCAAAATTTGCACCTCCAGACCAGATGGGGCTTGAAGTTGGTCGCCTCGCCTGCTAGCTGCCGTAATGACATTTAAAATGAAATGAAAAAATATTTGCACGGCAGGCGGGGTTCCGGTAAGTATCTAGAAAAGTAGAAATCGATTTGCTTCGATTTGAGAGTGTGTGTTTTTGTGTGTTGGAAGTTTGGGGGTGGTGGACACAGTCGCTTATCAGTCATATGCTTTTCAATTAAGAGTACATTAAACGGAGTCTTCGTTCGTGCCGATTAGTATCGCGGAATTTAACGATCAATTTGATTGAGTCGCTCGTTTCGACGGCTGTCATTTCGGATGGCTTAGGTGTGTTGTTTATGTCCTGGAGGGAAAATTAAGGTCGCAATTATGTCGAAATGTGTCGGATCGGCTGTAGCATCAGTGTGTTTAGGAGAGGTGCCGGAAACTTTTATGCGGGATTGGCAGAAGGTTTCAAATGAATCAGTTAATTAGGATTCCAAATTTTAATAGACAAAGTTGCGTAGCAGAAGCCATTCGAGGTGCTCAGCCGGGAATTGAACCTGGCCCTTCGGAGTATGTGTATCAGACTCTACCCACTATTCCACGGCGATGCCAATAAGTCTCTATTAAGCTATAAAATTATCAGATAAAGAACTGCTAACCAGAAGTAGACAGCTAAGACAATAAAGTTACATTTTTCTACATTTAAGGTATTTTTCAGGGACCATCAAGTGTCGGTATAACCATGGCCATCTTAGTCCCCACATCTCAATGTTATCGAGAAATTGTGGGTGGAACTGAAAAAATCTTTGACTACACAGACGTACCATAATAAAACTCATCTTTGGACCCAAATTAAGAAACATTGGAAGGCCATTCCTTTGATGAAGTGTGTCAGAAACTTACAGAGCCTATGCCAGGTCGAATAAGGGTTGTGCATAAGAACAAGGGCGGATATTCGGGACACTAGTCCTTTTCTTCTTTTTCATGTGGCGCTACAGTCCGGGGTGGACCTGGATCTCAATCAACATGCCTCTCCAGCCAGCACGATCTTTTTCTAGCTGCCTCCAATGGAATTGGTTGATTTCCTTTAACACTTGTGTGCGTCAGACCGTCCTCTGTTGCCGTGTCCCAATGGCTCTAATTCGAAGACTTTTCAGGCCGGAGCAGTGGTGCCCATACGCTCTACTTGGCCTAGCCATCTAAAGCATTGTATCCGAGGACGCTTGACCAGGCGCATGTCGCTGTACAGACCATAGAGTTCGTCGTTAAATCTTCTCCTTCAGATGCCATCATCAAATAGGACCAAAAATAACGCGATAAACTTTTTTCTCAGAAAGACTAAGGGCTTCTTCATACGCCTTTGGTAACGCCCAGGTTCCCACGCCATAGAAAGGACTGACAAGCTGTTATACAAAGCGAGCTTTGTCGTTCGAAAGAGGGATTTATCATTCAATTGCCTCTTGAGCCCAAAGAAACAGCGATTGGCAAAGTGATTCTGCGTTTGATTTCGGTACTGATGTTGTTGTCCCTGTTTACCGCGGAGCTCAGGTAGACGAAGTCCTTGACTACCCCGAAGTTTCTGCTGGCTAGTGTGATACTCTGTCCGAGACCTCGATGTTGTGTGTTCTTTCTTGAGGACTTAAGTACTTAGTTTTACCCTCATTTACCGCCAAACCCATTTTAACCGCTTCCGCTTCATTGCCAGCAAACGCCTCATTGACGGCTAGCTGTGTTCGTCCAATCACGTCAGTGTCATTAGCGTAAACTGGCAATTGAACTGACTTTTGGAAGTTCGTGCCTCTGGTGTTGACTTGTGAGTTACACACGATCTTCTCGAGGATGATGTTGAAAAAGTCACATGACAGTGCGTCGCCTTGTCTAAAACCTGTTTTTGACATTGAAGGTCTCGGTAAGTTTGTTACCGACCTTGACGGAGCATCGAGAGCTCTCCATCGTCATCCTACACAATCTGACGAGTTTGCCAAAACTAGACTTGGCACTGTAAAACTCGCACATTAATCACCCAAATTTGGTCTCTATGTAAAATAGAAGAATTTCTACTTTCGTATTATTACTTTCTTGTAAAACGAATGCTTCCTCTGAATTTCCCTACTAATTTGAGCAGTGTATTTGCAAGTAATTTCAATCACATCGTGATAAAATTAAATATGAACATGAAATATTAAAAATCCTGAGGAAAAGATTTTCGTAGCGATGTGCCAAAATAAACGAACAATTTTAGTTATCCCTAGGTTTCATATATTTGATATAATCCTTGCAAAATATTCCCTTTTACTATTTCCCTACTATTTTGAACAGCTCTGTATCTTCGTGAATTTTTCGAATGAAACCTGTAAAACCGAAACGTTGGTGTTTTTCACTATTCGCAACGGCGACTGCTGTACGTAAGTTTGTGCAGAGAGCATGAAGCTGGCGTGCAAGTGCATAACTTTCAGAGCGTCTCTACTGTGGTAAAGAGTGCGTGACTCAAATCGCGAACATCAACCTGATCAACATTTTAGGCACAAACTTGGGTGAATTTCTGAATGAACGATGTATCATAAAACTCTCACCAACCAACTCTGAACGACTGAACATTACTATCTGCTTCGTTAATGCTTCGCAGTTTGAACTGAAAAGGATTTCGGAGATTTTTTTTGATGACGATAGTTCTTAGGCCCTATGACATCAGGAACCCTTTACTTTAAGATGTTTACTATTTAAAAACAAGGTTTAAATTGGCTTCAAGGGGAATGATGGAGAATGATGATGGAATGATGTTCCTCTAAACGCGGAACAAACTCGTAATGTTGTCAATATTTTCAGAGGCACACGAAACAATCAAAATTAATACTTGGAAATATGAAAATCAATCCCCGCCAATTAAATTTAAGCCACCAATCAACCGGTTCCCATCTTAAAAACGAAACCACTTACCTAAGAGTTTAGTAGGCTTCTTCTGTTGATTTAAGTCCACCGATTCGTGTGGCGAGGAGTGTGGAAAATAATTGCCGGCCACTAAAATGTTAAGCACGAGTCGAGTCGTGGTATCTTCTGTGTCGATATGCCAAAGAAATTATTCACAATGGACACGATGGCAGGTCTTGTGGGTGCGTTTTGTTTGAGTGTCGGAAGAGATTGCAATTCCGATCCAATTAATAAAAACAAAGAGCCGCTTAAGGAAGCTGGCCTGTGGCAAGAGTAATTGGCATAATACGTCTAGATTAGGAACATGGTTGTGGCGCGTTAAAGCATAAGAGTGCGAATCAGAAAATCGATTAATTATATTCTACTTATTTTGGTGTTGTTAATGGTTTAAGGGGAAATGGATGGTAAGTGAGATTGTTTTATTGACTAGGATGTCGGTTTAGGGTTCTGATACTTACAAATGTTCCTTCATTTGAAGCAACCGATTATTTTTTTTTTCTCTGGCTTCTGACTTACACAACTAAGTTTTGATAAACATACAAATTGAAGAAATTATTTTATCTAATTTTTTTAAATAAAATGGTTGTGAGTGAAATGAAGGACATACCGCAGTAGTTCTGAAGACTGAAATGTTCGTGGACAACGCGCACGATCTTTCTGGCCATACGTAAAGACAAACATTTGTTATCAAAAATAATAACAGTTCGAATCAGACAATGGTTTCTGGCATTAAAAGACATCTTTATAACAAGCCTTATGTTCATTACGTCGGGGTGTACCTAGGTATACCTCTCGAACCAGCACGATCTCTCGCCTGCTGCATCCAACTACGAACTCCACGTTGGTTGAGGTCCTTCTCCAATGTCGTCGTCTGTTTTAGTAACGTCAAGGTTTCCGCGCCATAAAGTAGGATAAGGATGATCAATCTATTATACAAAGGAAGCTTAGTCTTATGAGAGAGAACTTTATTGCTCAATTGTCTTGAGCAAAAAGAAGCAGCGAGTTGCAAGAATGATTCAGCGTTTGATTTTGGTACTGATGTTGTTGGCCCCTATTTACCACAGAGCCGAGTTAGACGAAGTCTTTTACCTCAAAGTTTATTTCGCCTTTGGTGGTACTCTGTCCGACACGTCTTGGATGTCAGCATGTACTTTGTTTTGCTCTCCTTAACCGCCAGACCCACTTTAGGCGCTACCGCTTCAATGACAGCAAACGTCTCATTGACGGCTCTCTGTGTTCATCCAATCGCTTTAATTTACCACAGAGCCGAGTTAAACAAAGTTTCCTACCTCAAAGTTTATTTCGCCTTTGGTGGTACTCTGTCCGACAGGTCTTGGCTGTCCTTCCTGGATGGCAGCATGTACTTTGTTTTGCCCCCCTTAAACGCCGGACCCATTTTAGACCCTTCCGCTTCAATGCCAGCAAACGTCTCAATGAAGGCTCGTTGTGTCCTTCCAATCACGTCAATGTCATGCGCCTAATCTATTAATTGAGCCGCCTTGTGGAAGATATATCACTGTTCATAGTCGAAAAAAATATTATTGCGTACGATTTCCTGTTTGCGTTGATGACATCTGGAGGAGAAGATTTAACGACGAACTCTATGAGCTCTGCAGCGACATGCGCCTCGTCAAACGTAGAGCGTATAGACACCACTGCTCCGGCCCGAAAAGTCTTCGAATCTAAGCCATTGGGACAACGTAAAAGAGGACGGCCTAGGCTAAAATTGCGCACACAAGTGGGGAAGGACGTCAGCCAACTTGGAGTGCGCGATTGAAGTCACCTAGCGAAAGATCGTGTTGGCTGGAGAGGCATGTTGATTGAGGCCCAGGTTCACCCCGGACACAAGAAGAAGAATTAACTAACTAAACTAACTATATCAGAATTTAAATGAAGAAGTGCTATTAGTTTGTGTGGCGCTTCAATCCGTGGTGTACGAGAACCTCAACAAACATGCCTCCCTAGCTCCTTCCAATTGCGCACTCCAAGTTGGTTGATGTTCTTCTTCAAATGTGTGCGCCATTTCAACATATTCTGCTAAATACACATTTCTCAGCAATTTCCAATAATTTCCAATACTTTGTTAAATTTGAAACTTCAACTTTTTTTGCAACGGTATCTGTATCGTATTCATTCGTTATTTATAGATGTATAGGGGGAAATATATGCGAGGAAAGCTTTTATGCCTTATACTGGTTTCAAACACAAGGCAGGGGGTGGAAAAACTGCAGCATATTGACGAAAGAATGCTTTGGATCCAGAACACAAGATGTTTGCCTCTAGGTTTGTTTGTTTTTTTAATTTAAATTTGGAACAGTCTTAGAGATTACTCAGCAATGTAGTCGCATATGTTGTCTTGACAAATTAAATAAAAATAAAAAAAAAATCCATAATATTTTACCAGAAAGTTTATAACAGATAATCACCAAATATCTTCTCTAAAAAACGAGCTTGATAAAACACTATCAAATAAATGTTATGCGATCGAACAATTTCAAGATTTTAACCCAATGACGCTATGCTTTGCTTACGAGTATCAAAAATTCCGAGGCAATAACAATAACTCATCAAAATTATGCGATTTACGGTCGCTGGGTTTCTCTTAGCGCGATGGCCACATGCCGAGAGGCCGTCAAGAGCTGACCGCGTTATTAGTTAATAATGACCCTTATTACTGCACAAATTATAGCCTCAGGATTGTTATTTAAGCGGGTGACACATTAATATTTATGAATTTATAATGATTGGTGCCAAGCGTATAAAACTGGCAATTGGAGACAGGATGAGAGACCATTTCGGAAAGGAAATGGTATGAGGAATTAATTGAGTTGAAATGAGTTGAAATCCATAACAAATTGATATGAAGAAATTCTTGTAAATTGAAATAAGCAATCCTTGCATATAACGTTCTATTTTAAGGCATCACTAGAAAGGATGTGTAACAGGCTAAATGAAAAATGTATAGTTAACAAAAGAGAGAGAGAGAGAGAGATTCAAAAAGAAGTTTAGTTTAGATCTGTCATCTCGAAAACTTCTTCTTCTTCTTGCTGTGGCACTACAGTCCGGGGTGGACAGGGTGAGGCCCCACCAGCATGCCTCTCCAGCCAGCACGATCTTTCGCCAGCTGTCTCCAGTTACAAAGTACGTCCAACTAGTTTTAAGCATTTTTTGTCTAGTACGTAAGTCTGCAATGAATTTGAAATAGAAATGTATTAAAAATGAAAAAAAAAAAAAAATGAAAAATGCTGTCTCCAGTTGCGCACTCCAAGTTGGTTGAGGTCCTTCTCCACAAAAGTGTGTGTAACGCAAATCAATTTAAGTTTCGACCTTTCAAAACCACCCCGTCATAAACCCGTTATGAAGACTAATTCCATTACTACTGCAGTTTCCAGAATTTTCCCTGATATATTTTTTCTATTTCAATCCAAGACATTGGAACTACGCAGCAGAGGATGGCCTAGAATGAGGTACGGCACTCAAGTGGAGAAGGATCTCAACTTTGAGTTCCCAACTGGAGACAGCTCATGCAATATCGTGCTGACAGGAGCTGCAAGTTGGATGAGGCCAACATCAACCTTAGTCTGTAGCACCTCACGAGAAGAAGAATTTTTCCATTATTAAAGCATTTCATGTCCCCTGAAACTTAGTCCTTCAGTGCCACAGTCCACTTAAGTCTAGCAACGTGGATAATTCTAACTTTAAATTTTATATACGGCAAAAAACTATTTAAGTAATCCATCAATGCCACAAAAAAATTTCAGAAACTTGTGTTTTTGGTGTTGGACTGTAGTTCATGCGGTCCTATACCAGGAAACATAGATATTTCCGTTTTTCAATGGCAACAGTCTAAAATGGTTCAAGGGCAACATTAAGGTCAGTAGACACGAAAAGACTACAAAAGCCATGGTTAGAGAATTTGGCGCGCAAAAGACGTGAGCTGTGTGGAATGCTTAGTTATCATAAAACGTGCCAGGTGCTGGATGAGACAATTTTGTTTGTTAAGATGACCGATGGCAGAGAAAATCGCAGCAGTCACACACCCATCTTTGCTTAATGCGACTAGTAAGCTTTTTAAAAAAGCTGTCGAAGATAAAATCAGTATATATGTGATGGACAAAAACATCATACCAAACTTGAACTTTGGGCTCAGAAAGGAAGTGCAAATCCACACTCACCACCTATTTGTCGACTTTAAGGTCACAGTGGACAGTGTTGATAGAGACGAGCTATGCAGAGCTATGACTAGTTTTGGCATTCTTACCAAACTCGACAGATTGCGTTGGATAATGATGAAGAACTCTCGCTGCTCCGTCAAGATCGGTAACGAACTCACTGCGACTTTCAATGTCAAACACATGTTTAAGACAAGGCGACGCACTGTCATGTGACTTCTTAAACATCATCCTCGTGAAAATCGTGGGTAACTCATAAGTCAACACCAGAGGTACGATCTTCCAAAAGTCAGTTCAATTGCTAGCTTACGCTGATGACATTGACGTGATTAGACGAACACAGCGATCCGTCAATGAGACGTTTGCTGGCATTGAAGCGAAAGCATCTTAAATGGGTCTGGCGGTAAATGAGGGCAAAACTAAGTACATGCTGTCCTTAAGAAAGAACACACAACATCGACGTCACGGACGGAGCGTCACACTAGGTAGCAGAAACTTCGAGGTAGTCAAGGACTTCGTCTACTTCAGCTTCGCGGTAAATAGGGACAACAACATCAGTACCCAAATCGAACGCAGAAACACTCTTGTCAACAGTCCTAAACTCCTCTCTCGAAGGACTAAACTCACTTTATAAAACAGCTTCACCATTCCAGTCCTGCTCTATGACGCGGAAACCTAGACGTTACCAAAGGCGGATGGGGAAACCCTTAGTATTTTCGAGAGAAAAGTTTTGCGTGCGATTTCTGGTCCTGCTTGCGTTGATTTCATCTGGAGGAGAAATTATAATGATGAGCTCTATGGGCTGTACAGCGTCATGCGCCTGGTCAAGCGTCCTCGGATGCAATGCTTTAGATGGCTAGGCCATGTAGAGCGTATGGACACCACTGCTCCGGCCGGAGTAGTCTTCGAATCTGAGGCATTGGGGAAAACGCAACAGAAGACGGCCTAGCCTAAGGTGGCGCACACAAGTAGAGAACTGACTCGTACAACTTCGATTGCTTAATTGATGGCCGCTAGCGAGATATCGTGCAGGCTGGAGAGGCATGATGTTTGATGCCCAGGTCCAGCCCAGGCTATAGCGCCACGCGAAGAGGAACAACAATACATTTTTTCATGGGCAATCAATACATTTTGAGTGTTGTCAGGAAGTCGAAAGAGCCACAAAAACATGCAAAGCCACGGCGAATATGAAAATTTCACGCGAGACGTATAGTGAACTACACAGAACAATGTCTAGTTTCGTATCTTTCCGAAAAGCCTTTTCCATGTGTGTATTTTGTCAAGGGATAATGTGCAATGTTCTATCAAGGTCCATGAAAGAACTAAACGCCATCTCTAACGTCATAAAACAAACTGACACACTGCCACTGCTTTAATTATGTTTTGATTTTGGAAACATGTAAAGCAACGCCAGAGAAATAAGTTTTGGGAGCACATTCTAACTAAACGCAAAAGCTGACGGTTTTGACATTATCGGACAGACTAAGTAATTTATTATTCGTTACCGCTTTTGTTAGTAATTCAACTGTGGTTGCTGCATTTAACTACCATTTAACACCGACATTTTCGACCGCGGCGATGACATTCATGAAATTGGACGAACACAGTGGGCCATCAATGAAGCCGCCAAAACACGGACAAAGGGCACAGTACACAGATGAAGCTTTGAAATGGTCACAGAAGCTCTATCAAATTTAAACAATGACAATACCGCTTAGATCAAACGAAAAATTACACTAGACAATCATTGTTTCCTTAGGCCATCGAAAGAATTGATAAGTAAAGGCCGTCGCTCAGCTCAAGCAGACCCTTTACGTTCTGCTGATGTTGCAATTGCATGGCCTTTATTAAAACCTGGCAATAATGCCGTTGGCTGCTTTAAAGGAAAAATTGAATGCGCGATTTTTTGTATCGTCTTTATGGATGATGCGTGTAGAGAAAGGGCAAATCATGATTCAATCACTGGGATTGCCAGCTGGGATGGCTAGCTTATGCAGCAGTATAGAAATGAATGGCTTCCGCCGAAAAAGTCAGCGAATCCACGCTCGGTGGCTTACGCAGAAAAGGAGGGCCGAGAAAAAGTTGACGTACGCTAGTGGAGAACAATCATAACCAACTAGACAGTCTAGAGACCTTTCTTGAATGCCCACCAAGGTGCCACTTTATGTGTGTAACTAGCCTAGGCAAGAATCTAGTCTTCAGTTACACAGTATCACGACCTCTAGTGTGATTTTGTCATCCGACCTTGCTACCCAACGGCTTAAAATATTTCCTTAAGGACGTCTTTCCCATTTGGCTTAATCCTAAAGAGTGTACCGATTATGGTTTAAACTTTAAATTGCAATTAAGTTAACCAAAACCAAACTACACATCGGTTTATGACGGCAGAACTTTCAGAGGGATACCGCACAGCGGTGTACAGTCGCGTCTTTAAAATTAGTTTTGTAATATTTCAGAAACTCCACCGTTCCACTTGTTGCGAAACTCATTGAAAACTAACGACGGCGAGGCCGAAGTCATCCGCAAAAGTTTTCTCACTTTTTCGTTCTTTTCGGAAATTATACCAAAAAGTAACTCATAATGAGAGAGAAAACTCCATGGCTTCCTGAACTCTCGCCTCGAGTTGATGTATGTATGTATACACATGTGAGGATGTTTAAGGATGCAGACAGGTAAAAGTTTTGCACTTGTTCCCGCCCTTTCCCTCTTCTCCTTGGTTTGTCTGTAAAAACTTTAGCCACTTAGAGAGTGGGCATAAAATATCAAAGGCAATAGTCCAGATGGAGAACATGGAGGAGTATTGATAACGGCCTTAAGAATGGTATAAAAATTCATTTCTACCATATGTCTGCTGTGGTTTATCGATCGATAAGATTGTGCAAAGGGTTCCCTAAGCTTAGGGGAATCCAAGCGCATTGTGCATTATGGGGGACAGTGGTGGGTTGGCAATGTTTATTGTTTTTTGTCGTTGTTGGAGGAAATGAGAAGGTGGAAATGATTCTCCTGTCAGTCCTACAGTACCCTGGGCATAACAACTGTCTTAAAGGGACACCAAAGAGTTCCCACGGCTTTTTCGAAAAATTTTCCAAAAGAGTCTTTAGGGGCTCAACACAAAATATTAAAGCTCCCCGAACGACTCGGAATGGAATATCGTTGTGAAAGTGAAATCCATGGAGCGCGTGTTCAACAGTTTTTCGTAAGTTTCAACTTTGAATTGTTGACATTTCAATCAACTGCCAATGAGGATAATTGATATTTTATTGTCTTGAAGAATGTCCTTTCCATATACCATATATAGCGGTATGAAAATAAAACACTAATTATTGATGGGAAAGTAAAAGCATTTTATTCAAAGTATTGGCCATTGTTTTCTACACATTTTGACTACCTTTCTGGCAATTTGTGAACACCACGCCAATAAAATTGTTTGTCTTTAAAAGCAAACCAATCAGACACCCAATTTTCGACCTCCTCGTAGGAATCAATGTGCTGCTCAGCCAATGCGTGTCCCATCGATGAAAACAAATAGCATTCAGAAGGAGCCAAGTCTGGTGTATACGGTAAGTGGGGTAGCCACCCAAGTGGTTTGATTGTATCCTGAATCGGTTTTGCTTTGTGTGCAGGTGCATTGTCATGGAACAAAATTACCTTGCCGTGTCTTCTGGCCCATTCTGGTCGTTTCTCGATCAATGCAAGGTTCAAATTGATCATTTGTTGTCGGTAGCGATCAGTATTAATGGTTTCACCAGGTTTAAGGAGCTCGTGGTACAGATTAACCCATGTTTTTTTCCGTTAAGGATTATTAAAATAAAACCATTTTTCATCGCCGGTAACAATCCGATGCAAAACCGATTTTCTTTCGTGTCTTTGAAGCAAAATTTCACAAGTGGTTTTTTCGGTTTTCTATCTGTCTTTCATTCAATTCATGTGGCACCCATTTTCCACACTTTTGGATCTTTAAACGGTCAGAAATTGTTTGTTGTGCAACATTTAACATTGCTGCCATTTGCTTTTGACTCAAAGTGTCATATCCATCCAATATCGTTTGCAATTCGGCGTCTTCAAACTTTTTTGGTGGTCTTCCACGTTCTTCATTTCTCACATCAAAATCATTATTTCTGAACCGTTGAAACCATCTTTTGCATGTTTCTTCTGATAGAGCATCATCACCATATGCCTCGACAAGCATTCGTTGCGACTCTGCAACAGTTTTCTTCAAATGAAAACAAAAAATTAATGCTTTCCGCAAATCATCACTTTCTGGTGCGAAATTCGACATTTTGAACACGATGAAAAAATGTGATGTTGTTTGTTCAATAACTTGATGTATACTAAATATTTTTCACAGATGTCATAGCAAGCAAACAAAAAAAATAAGGGCTCGTTCACAACAAATGTTCCCTATCGAGACATTTGTATTTTGGCGCTTCATACTGGTATACCTGGTATAGCGCGGAAACATGGACACATCAAAAGGCGGATGAAGAATCCCTCAGTCTTTTCCAGAGAAAAGTTTGGCGTGCGATTTGTTGTTTGCGTTGATGGCATCTGGAGGAGAAAATATAATCACGAGCTTTATGGGCTGCACAGCGACATGCGCCTGGTCAAGTGTCTTCGGATACAACGCTTAAGATGGCTGGGTCATGTAGAGCGTATGATCACATCTGCTTCGGCCCGAAACGTTTTCGAATCAGAGCCATTGGGACATCACAACAGAGGGCGGCCTAAGTTATGGTGGGCAACACAAGTGGAGAAGGACCTCACAAACATGAAATGCGCAATTGGAGGCAGCTAGCAAAGATCGCGCTGGCTGGAGAGGCATGTTCGTTGAGGCCCAGGTCCATCGCGGACTGTAGCGCCATAAGGAGAAGAAGAAGAATGCGTGCCCGGCTTTTCCCAAGAATTTGATTAATGAGGAGATGAAGATTCGACATGAAAAGTGTTATTGACGGGAGTTGTTGGAAACGAAACCTAAAAAATTGAGAGAAACCTAAGAAACCTAAAAACGAAAATTAAAAAAATTGAGTGGAATTGAAGCTTCTCAAAACTCTTTGCTACCTACCGACACTTGAATAATCTCAAATATTTAGTCATAAATACAAGAAACCTTTGAAAGAGCTGATTGTTGATGTAAAGTTCCGTACATAAAAAAGTTGTTGCTAGACTGCATCTGATTACTTGTGAAGCTTACCATTGTTTGGTATTGCAGCATGGAAGAGAATAAGAGAAAGTTCGTTCATTAAATGCAAGGGATCTCTTGCAGAAGTCAAGTCAGAGTGACCATTATCGGATATATCTTCTTTTACAACAGCCTACACGAACAAGCTGTGGTCAGCTTGACATAGATCACGAAATTTCGTCGTGAAAGAAACTGAAGCTAGAACCCAACCTCCCCTTACGCGACCATAGATAACACCCGAAACTAAGGTAAATATTTGGCTTTCTTTTAACGAAGTTCGTAAATTCTATTCAGCCTTAAATTCGATTTGGGTTTGTGTAAAAGGCTCCTGACTACCGCGGTACCCTCTGGATCTTCATGCACTTACTGGCCATGAAAGTTTAGAACCGCCAACGAAATTCACTTACCGTCATTTAGAAAAAGGCGACATGAGTTAAGCAGCTGCATACCTCGCCTTCGCTCATAATGCACACTTCCCAAGCGGTGCTCATTAGTTTGGAGAGCAGAATTAGAAGACTACATGACTTTTGAATGTTCTTCGCAACACTTAATTTCTCCGCCTCTACAATTAACTGAGATCAAAGACCAGTATGATCCAGGACCGCCTTTTAATGTCTATACCTATGGCTGGAAGTTTGACTTAACGAGGATCACTTAAGGATGTTTGCAATCTCCTTGGGGTGAGCTACTTCTTAACTGAGGACTTAGAACTCAAGAAATAGTAGTAGTTGCTGTGCGCGACAGTCCGCAGGGAGACCAGGGCTTAGCTTGGTCACCTACTGCTCGTGTTGTGCGTGCTACTGTTTTCTCACAAGTAGAAGGGACCTACAGTTTTTTGCCGACTGCGAACGTTGAGGTTTGAGAAGCTTTTCTTAGACAGTTATTTCTCTTTGAATGTTGGCAGCAGTTCGTAAGAAGTAGTGCCGTAGAAAATTCAAAACTGGACCTTCGGCGTGTGAGCGTCGCACTCTGCCCACTACGCCTCGGCGAACTCAAAAAATGCCAGCTTTAAAATTGCATGCCCTAAAAGTGAACACAATCTTGCCACAATTCTACAAGAGTGAAAAATTGCCACAAGGACCCATTCCCATTCCTCACTTATGGGCTAATCCTGAAACCTTAATTTGCATTGTCGGGCTTGTTTGGACACCGCCTGAATGCAACTGCATATTCTCATCAAATCAACAGACACCACAAATTCATTTAAAGTTCATGTCCCCGTAACACACTGAAAGGAGCTTCAGCGTTCATGCATGCATATTTGCACTGTTGAAGGATAACCAGACATTTGTTTGTTTTTGGCAGGAACAAAGTTGAATACATAACAAATCCAACATTAAGCAAACACTGCTTGAGCATATTGGGACGGTCCTAATGGAGAAAATACACAACACAAAATTGCACAACTCTTTGACCCCAAAGTGACACACTCATGACAACGAGCCCAACACAAACGCACAAACCGCACGAAATTTGCGATCAAACAATAGAACAAAATATGTTTCCTATTTCATTTCGTAGTTAACATGCGTGTGACACTGAAATCATAATGTGGCCAACAATAAGAGGACCGACTGCTTAAAGACATCCCTCTGCCACAGATAGAAACTCAAATGTCACCGCAAACAATGAGCGGAGGACTATATTGAATGTAATGCCATGACTGGTAGTCTCATTTCCGAAATAAGCAACAGGATGTGTCGACACACTACAATAGGAATTGAATTTCCCAAGACATCTTTCGGGTACCGTTCACATCCTTTTCCAGGATGTGAGCATCCTACTTGTGCCAGCCACGAATCCTTTATGGTAGCGCTTCTGACGCAAATACATACAGAGTATATGCAACCAGCAGATAGCATATGCATGCGCCTGTTCCGACCGGGTGCGAGCTCTATGTGAATATATGATCAAGCAGTCAGGATGAGAAATGTGAAAAGCAATCAAACAGTAAGAACTCAACTAAAAGGGAATAACATTTCGTGTTCTCGGCGGAGAAAGAAAACGTATCTTCCTGACAGTGGGAATTTCCATTCCATTATTGACACATCTCAATGCAGATTTCGTCCCGTATACTGTGCACTCGGAGCAATAGCGCACTGCTCTAGAATCCCTTTCGTCGCAGACTTCATTTTTACTCGTCGTCGTGTACGTATGAATTCTATGTATCATGGCACACTCTTGTGTCGACCTCGGTATCGGGTGGCGGAAAGATATTTCCACGTATTGCATGCTTCGATTTCAAGGATAAAGCTGCTCCTTCGACGAATAATGCGCACAAGAAGTGACTGCCCCGCCCGAGGAAGGGAGTTCTGCTTGATTTTTAGCATTTGTGGGGAGGAAACTTCTCGTTTGGACATTTATTGTATGTTTAAAGCAGACGTTTGCAGGACGCAAAAAAAACTTAAAAACGAACACACATACACACAACTTTTAAAAGACAATGCCAACAATCTGAATAAGGTGCGAAGATTGCGGTGTATGTATATCATGGGTGCTCTCGTACCCTGCTTGTGCATTTAGAAGTGCCAGGTCAAAGCAAAGCTGCAGAGATTCACGTTCCTGGAATAATGAGCTGCAAGAGCAATTGGCTATCCCATAAACTTGGATGTGATAATCGGTTCCATTCTCTGTATCCTGCCAGAGATTTGCTGGAACGACTAGACGTGGTTGTTTCCTTGGATATGTACTCACACATACAGTGATGCACAAAGCAATAAGACCAGTACGGAAAACATCAAACATTTACCCTATTCTCACTGAAATAAAATTTAATATGATGTCTGTTTGCATATTGCTCTTTGTTGTTACCGGTACTTCCTTCCCAACGAAAAATTACAAGGAAACAAGAACATTTGATGAAATTTTGTCTATAAATGTGAAGGAATTGCCTCAATGTTCGGACAAAATAATAAGACCAGCTTAATTTTTTTGCTTTATTGTGTTTTACATTATTTTTAAACCAATTCACTGTAAGTATAGAAATGTTATGTTATGTTAAAATGTATGTGTTAAAATGCATCGAATTATTCATGAAAGCAAAAAATAGAATTTGAGGCGGGGTGTATTGCTTTGCGACCAAAAGATACTGGGTCCGAAAACTTACACAGGAGTGAAAGTCATAGCGGGAGGTGTCCAGATATTTGTATTTAGTGCGCTACAGCCGCAAAATTCTCACATTCCAACAGGTCGTCCACGAAAAACATCTTCAAAAGATGAGGTCCACATTAAACGCTTGTCAAAAAAAGACCCGTTTTCTCAGCTGCAGACATCAAACGTGAGCTGGACTTACCTGTTTGTTCTAGAATAGTGCGAAGGAGGACGGAAGAAGAAAATTTCTTTGGAAGAAGCCCCAGGGAGGTATCACTTCTTACCAAAAAGCACAGGAAAAGTAGAGTCCAATTTGCTAAAGAACATCTCGAATGGATAGGCCAAGAAAACGAAAAACAAAATATGGCGAAATATTCTTTGTTCGGACGAAAGTAAGATTAATTTGGTGGGATCAGATCGTAAGAGGTAGATCAGACGTGCAACATACCATCTCCGTACAAGCAAAACCGTACATATAGACGAAAATATTATGGTTTGGAGATACTTCTCTTGTGGTCGCCGTGGCGTAGTGGGTAGAGTGCGACGCTCACACGCCGGAGGCTGTAGGTTCGATTCCCAGTTCAACACCAATTTTTCGAATTTTTCACGGCACCACCTCTTTCGAGCTGCTGACAACACTCAAATAACTGTCTAAGAAAGCTTCTCAAACATCGCCGTTCGGAGTCGGCAAAAAACTGTAGGTCCCTTCTGCTCGTGAGAGAACAGTAGCGCGCACAACACGAGTAGTTGATGAGCAAGCTAGGCCCTGGTCCCTCTTTGGACTGTAGCGCCAACAATTATTATTATAGTTTTTATTTAATTGGGAGATTTTGAGATTTTGGCCTATCGGAATTTTAGGCCTTTTGGAACTTTCGCATTTCTGAACTTTAGATTTCTAGACAGTTTTCCCCAAACCCGCAACGTTTCTGCTTGCTTGGTTCAGTATTATCTGTTTTGTAAAAAATAGATTATTCAGGTGGTTCCGATTTTTGATCAAATTTTAACGTTATTCCTTTTTGGCTTACTGCTGTAAGACTCCTTCCGGGTGACTAACCAAAACACTGACTCGCTCTGTAAGGTTGCACTGAAGACAACATTAAATTTTAAATACATCGGTGCCGGGACTGGAGGAGGTGCAAAATTTTTCAAAATTTAGATCTTAATTCGGCAACTGGGATCAATGTGTCGGAAGTAGGTCCAAAAGTGGGAAACTGTTGACTGACTGCCAACTGACTGAACACCCCCAAATCTTAAATTCTTGTTTTCAACACAGCACACTAAGTAGCTGTACATGTCTGTCACGTATCTCATGACTTCTGAACATTCCAAGTCTGATGATGGTTGCTTCTGTAGAAAGTACATTCACAGACGCATCAACAGCTAATCGAACAACTCTTGAATGTGATCAATGCACGGATGTCTACTTCATGTGAAGTGAACAAGCAAAAGCGAAAAAGAAAACCTCAAAGGATACAATCCTCTGTGTCCCCGATAAAATGTCACATAACAGTCACCTCCGTCGCCTACAGCTCGTTATTCAATTAACTCTGCTATGATGTTGTGAGCCGGCACACCGCACTCATTGTTCTGCGAGACAGGCTTCTTGCCTTCGTAGTCGGAAGGGTGGGGTAATTAGCTGGCTAATTACGTGGTTAACCAAAGTGGGAAATTGACACACATCAATCCGCAAAGGAGAATGTCAAGGGTAATTGATGAGGTTACAAGTAGCTCTTCCGCTGGCTGCAACAGGCAATAAACCCAACTAACACTCGTTTCAATATATTTATTGCTTCACAAAATAAAATCGGCTTCCCACAGGCTCTCTGGACAGAGGGGATACTTCTGGACGCAGTCCTCGCTAGCAGCATGGGCGTCGTCGTATCTCTTGTGCAGGTGGTTGTGGACGGGCTCCTCGCTTTCTGGCAGCGTAAACACAGCTCGCATAATTTCCCCGACAAATGTGCCCGGCTCAACGTCGTTGCTCTTGCTTCCCGTCTCACAGAGAGCTTTCAGCACACACTGATGACCGTTTCTCTTGTGGCTAGAAAATGTCAACATTTAGCTACAGTCATAGGGTTCTACTGGCGTTACTTACTATTCGAGGTACTTTTCAATTTTGAGGTACAACTCGTGCCGGCTGCTTCGGTGGTACCGCAGGTGGATCTTGTCAATGTCGGAGAGGGTTGGTCCGATTATGCCGTGACGCTTTTGGCGGTTACGCACGCTGCGCTTTCCGAACACCGGGTAGATGCTGTGCTTTCGAGCGAATGACGACTGTGATCGCTCTTGCCATTGGCTGTGCTTCCTGTGTGAACGTTTGAAATGAACGTGAAAATTTATTTAAAACTTGCCAACACTGTGATACTCACTTCTTTCCCTTGTTCCACCACTGCGACCACTTGGACATCAGATTCGAGTAAACCGACGGTGGTGACGTTGTCTTGCCCGATATTTCCCGATACCTGCTCTCCCGCCACTTGGTGAGTGGGTTCTCTCGAACTGTGTAGTAGTTCGAGTTGACTTTGTTGCTAATGACCTGACTTGGGCTGGAGTAGTATGTCGGGTTTGCGGAGTAGTACTTCGTGTGCATCGGCGGGTGGATGACATTGCCAGTGTACGGCCCAGGGTACAAGGACTGTGACACGGGCGGCTTCTGTTGTTTTGGCTTTGTGTCGACATACTGAATATTTTCGATCGTATCATTTCGCCGAGATGTTCCCAAGGTGCCATCTTCAATGCGGGTTTTTAGGGTTTCTATGATCTCGCTTGGGGCCTCGCTTGGTAGTGGCCACGCTAAAGCGCAGGTGACGCCAAAGATCAGGTAGTTCGTGTAGTCTACCATACCAATGATTAAATCGTAAACTAAAAGAAAAAAGGAATTGTCGATAATTTGAAGTCTGTGTGAATGCAGAATGCCTCGACATGTACCATCTTGGATACACGCAAGGTTTAAAGGTTTAAAATTGGGTCTCTTTAAGGCCAAACAGTAGTTAGGTGTAAGAAACAACCAGATAAGCGGATCCTTTTTCAGCTGCGGCGTCCAAAGGCGATTCACATGAACTGCGGCTTAAAGATTGATTTTACCGAGCAAATCGCGAGAAAATGTTGGAAATAAATCTCATTTGATGAAAACATTGTCTAAGATTGTGCCTTTTTACCCTTGCTTCGGAAAGTTTTTACCTCCAAATAGGGGACTTTGTGTGCAGGAAGGGGAACATACGGTGGTACAAGGTCCCTGCAAAACTCAACAGGCGGAGGGGCGTTGTAGGTGAGTGCGCCGACTTGTAGGTTCGATTCTTGAGATTTCTGGCATTTCTTTACGAAACCCCATTCGAGTTGATTTATACTGTCCGTAAAGGATTTCTTAAACGTCTTCGTTCGGTTAAGGAAGTCAAGTGAGTCGTGGTCTCTTGTGGATTGTGGGGCTTACTGTCATTTAAGGAAGAGCTGATTGCTACCATAAGCAAAGATGTTGCGTTGATGGCACATTAGCGCTTACTTATCATCAATTGAAGGCGAGACTTTACGCAAGTGACGTACATTCACAGTGTGTTCAGGGTGCGGACAAAGAAAATATCTCAATTAGTCTGCAAAAAATTTGATTTGGATAATTTTGAAACTGCAGACTGCAAGAAGCATCTGTAATCTGGCCTACAGTCTGAAAGAGGACAAGGGTCAGCTTCTTCTGACTTTTGACAGACAATGCGTTAACTTTGTGTGTTAAAAGAAAGTTTAAGTAGGTGTCGCGTAAAAAAACGAGGTATTCAGAACAAGAATCTAATTGTGAGTGACACACTCATCCACTAGAATGCACAAGCCCCTTTTTCAAATCTCAAATCTTGATACAACTCAAAGCTTAATTTTATATTTCCAATGGCAATGATTGCCTAAGAGAGCTTCTCAATTTTCGCAGTTTTAAGTCAACAGGAAACTGTAGGTCTTTTCTACTCGTGAGAAAACAGTAGCGCGCACAACACGAGTAGTTGATGAGCAAGATAGGCCCTGGTCTCCCTGTGGACTGTCGCACCAAACAATTTTTATTATTAACTAGCTATACCCGGCGCGCTTTGCTACGCATAAAATTAATCAAATTAAAAAAAAAGTAAATGCTCATACACTAACTAATAAGAATATATTTTTTTTTTATTTTGTTTATTGAAGTGCTGTTGGATATACAATATTTTTTGTTTTTCTATCTGGGGCATATGCGAATAAATTAGGAGGCTTTCCTAATTTCCAGATTTCCAGATTTTCTAAATTCAGGCCACACACTTGTAAGGATAGTCCTTGTGCCTTGTTGATGGTAATGGCATAGGCGAGTCGCACTGGAAACACTGTTGGGATCATTGGAATGCGAGGCAATAGGACATCTTCTCCTTTGAATTTTCCATTCAATATAGTAGTTTCGATGATATTCGCCATATTTTTTTTTACTGAAAGCCTAGTGCCATTGCAAAGTCGTGTTGGGTTAATGTTTCGAAGCAAAATGATAGGCACGCCAATTTTCAATGTTAAAACGTTCGGCGGCATGCCAGATAAGTCAAGTGAATTCAAGAACTCAGTTGGATAGTTGACAACTTCGTTTTGGTTCATCACAGTATCAATGGATTTATATGTTTTCGCTTCTCCAGGTATTTCACCTTGAATGGTGAAATCAATTGAGTTGACATCGTCGTTTTTGGCTGCTAATATAGCACGTTCACTGAGCCATGTATTATGTATTGGCTCGTGTGCATTTGATGCGAATATGAAGAAGTCTGGTGGCAATAAGATACATTGTGTGACCTTATCGATAGTCATATTTCCATTTCCATCATCCAATTATTGTTTTGCAAAACGTTTAGCGGATCCATTAAGTTGCAATTTGGGTTTATAAGTGTAGTTTCTGCACATGTCGCCATAAAACGGATAATTTTTAATATGCATTCAGTTCGTCAGCCAGCGTTGATCGTGGAATAACAGGAAATGTTTGTTCAAAAACCCGAAACTATAAAAATAGCGCACCTCCGAAAACACATTCGTTTCCTCTTAAGTCCTTTAGTGTGCAATGAGCGCTTCCAATGATTTTTTGTACGCCATTGTATATTGACATTGATTTGCTATTGTTGGAGTAGTTTAACATTCGGTATTAACATTCAAACGTGATACGAAATAATTACACTGTAATGTACATTCAAATACCGTATACACTTAGAAACATTCAGTTTCGTACGAAGTGATTTAACACTAAAAACTAAATATGTTTAAAGAAACTGTAACTTCGGGTCAAAGCTATTATCTGATCACACCACTTTTCTACGTCATCTATAGTTAGCACTAAAAACAAAGAAAGAAAACATAACGGTACATTTGTTGTACGAACTAATCAGTAAATACTCAGGAAAGAGATGATACATTCAGTTTCGTACGATGCAGTTAACTGTCGCTTATGGTCGAGATAGGAACGTTTGAGATACGGTTTGTGTAATTTTAAATAATAGGGGTTAATTTCATTAAATATTCAGGTAGACTGCTCGTTTGGATTTAGTTTTAAAGTAATGTTTTGACTTTCTTAGAATGGGTAAGAATATAAGTGAGGAGGTACGATCTTAAGCAATTTTTCATCGAAAAGAAGGAAAATCTTTGGCCCAAATAAGTGAGCTATTACAGCTTAAAAAATCGACAGTGCAATATATTTGTAAACGGTACTTTGAAGAGGGAAGAGTAAAAATCATATGTAGTAACAAAGGCCCCAGAAAAATGACTAAATCATTAGAAAAATTTGTCCTTCGTGAAATAAAAAAAAACCCAAGCTGACTTCAGTCGACTTAAGTAAAATGTTTGCCGAATTCAACGGAGTGAATGTAAACCCAATTACCATCCAGCGTACACTCTAAAACAATGGGTACTTTTCGCGGGTATGTCGTAGGAAACCATTAGTCAGTGAAGTAAACAGAAAAAAACGCCTCAATTTCGCCAAAACATACAAGGATAAACATGTTGACTACTGGAAGAATGTCATATTCGTCGATGAAAGTAAATTTTCACTCTTTCGAAATGATAAAAAACAAGAGAAAGTGTACCGCAAGCGTAATAGAGCCTACGTAGCAAAAAATTTATCAGCAACTGTAAAACACGGGGGAGAAAGCGTTATGGTATGGGGTGCTATGGGCTGGGGAGGTGTTGGAAACTTACATTTTATTCAAGGTAATATGAATAAAACTATGTACCTTAAAATCTGAAAGATTCCGCTGACAAACTGGGCATTAAGAATACATTCCACTTTTACCAAGACAACGACCCCAAGCACAAAGCGCAGGACGTGCGTCTTTGGCTTTTATACAACTGCCCAAAATGCCTTGAAACACCTCTACAAAGCCCAGACATAAATCCCATTGAACATTTATGGGAGCACTTAGAACGGCAAATTCGAAAAACCAAGGCCGTACGTAACAAAAAGGAGTTGCAGAGGCTCATTTGGGGGAGTGGAGTAAAATTCTCTCTGATATTACAAAAAAACTGGTGGAATCAATTCCAAATAGACTTGCAGCTGTAATAAAACACAAAGGATACCCAACACCGTATTAACTTAGCTATTGCCTTTTTTTCTTTCAATTGCAAACGTTGATGGAATATAAGTACGAAACTGAATGTACCCATTTTTTATGACACTCTCTTTATATATTTTTAGTTTACCATTTTTTAAATGTATTCCAACATTCTTTCCTTGTATTCTTGGTTTTGATGTTCTATTTCAATAAATAAAAAGTTAAGACTAAAGAAAAGTTTGAAATATTTTTCTAAATATCCATTGATTCGCAAAAATAGTCTTCGTACGAAACTGAATGTTTTTAAGTGTACATATGTATTTAAATGTACAAATCCAAATTCAGATTTGGACCAGCGGTAAATCTATGCACGGGCATACACGCATCTACGCACGCGTAAGCATATATACTTCCCAAAACAACACACGATCACTTCTTCTAGTGTGCGTTGTGTGTGTATTTAGGGGTTGAATTGTACAATGTGCGTGACTCCACTGAGGCTCGTGTCGATTCACTGGTTACAGCGAGAAAAATATATGGGAAACAAAAAGCATTCAACCTGCGATATCTCCAATTTATTATTTGAAACGATCGGATAATTATGTTCCCAGATCTTCAATACTGCGTTTTTAATTTTCCAAAATTTGCATATTGATGTTTTAAAGATTTTGACCAATAACTCCCAAAGTGTCTAGGCCTGAATGCTTGAACTAATTTTAGTTGAAAGTATTCATTGAGATGGATTTTCCCTGATTTTTCCAGATTTGTAGGCGCAACTGTGTGGAAATTAGAGGCGGTCAAACTTTCTAAAGCTACATATCTTTCTAACGGTACTCTCCACCGAAAAACTGCGAAAGAAAGTTCAGTATTATTTTCAAAGACCTTATGATTGATATATCACTCGAAAGGATCAGCCGAACTTTGAACATAGGCCCCAATTTCATCTCTATGGGGAGCTATCCCCCCAAACAAAAGTTGGTACCAAAACCCTTTTGACAGAATTCTGAACAAAGTTGCCAAAGACATCAATGCTCTATCTCTTACCAGTTAAGAGTCTATAAAGGACAAACAAACAAACAAACATTGATTTTTATATATATAGATGGTACTGACTGATAGGCATATACCAGAAAGTATACGGTCTTATAAGGACACTTTCTTGGATAAGAACGTCAGTAGTAGTGCTCCACCTAATGCTAGTTTTATTACAACTGAAATCAGCATTTACTTGGAAAATAGCGAGTCGATATACATTCAGCCGGGGGGTTAATGTACACTCCAGATGGTACAAGTTAACACCCGTTCACAGATATTCGCTACGGAAGGAGGTAATTCGGCTGTATTGAGTGGTTACCTAGTAACCGAATAAATAAAACGTGCGATTTCGACGCGAAAAAAAAAACTTTTTGAGAAATAAAAGTAGAAATACAAACATTATAACATTAAAGCGCAAAAATTCGGAATTTTCCAGAAATGGGAACTGAAAAGACTTTAAAAGAAGTGAGTGGTGAAGTAGAGTGTGTAGATATGGCGCATTCTTATGGAAGCATTCTCCATATCTATAAAAGACCTATCTGATTGCGACTGCCACAGCAGTGCCAAAAAGAGGATGACTCTGAAGCCGAAACAATTTTTGATTGACCGGCAAATAAAGGTAAATGAAGCTGCAAAAAAGCAGCTAATAAAGCAAGCAAAAAGCGATAAGAAAAATCGCAATGCTAAGCTGGTTTCCTCTGAAGCGGATGAACTTGCTGAAAAAGAGCTGGCAGGGAAAATAAAGCAAAAAAATGAGCTGTAGGAGTTCATAAAGGCCCTCCAGCAAAAGTTTGAAACAAAACGGCCTCAGCAGCAGCAAGAAAAACAGCAGCTGCAGAAACAGCAGCAACAGCTGCAGGAGAAATACCATCAATGGCAGCAGAAGCAGGAGGAGCAGCAACTAAAGCAACAACAACAACAGACGGAGAAACAGCAGCAGAAACCAAAGAGGAAACAAAGGGTGCCGCCGATAAATATCAGCGGTATGAAAACCGCAGGTATTTGAGTTGTCTGTAAGGGATTTATTAAAAAAAAAAATGGAGGAAACGAGAAGCAAGCTGTCCACTGCTTAACAGAGCACAGCTTCAAGAAAGTCTAGAATTTACCACCTTCGCCCTAAAAAGCGAGAAGGTCCAAACTGTTCGTCTCAAGGGTTTGGCTGCGTCTACTGAGCCGGAGATGTGGGATTTGGTTTTACGTGATCACCTGCCTTAACGGCTTACATCACGGGGAACCTTTTTCCCAAGAGTCGTAAGTAACGCAAGACTAAACGCCTTAGTTACCCAAGTACCAAGTTGGGATCATGCTTGAGGGGCAATCACCCCACCTTGGTTTGATGCGAAGCCTTCCTAAAACCTCTTCCGCTCTTTGGGTCGCAGCGCCCGGTTGAGAATGCAACTCCACACTGAGAAGGGATAGTCCCCTAACCGACTTGCCTAGTTTTGCTTAAACAATGGGCTAGACAAGTCAGCACAGTACACTATCCTCGACTCTACCCGCGATGTTAGGTGGTAAACCACAGCCACCACGAAACTCCCACAAGGGGGCCTACCGCAATGGTCAGGCTGGAACCGAAGTTCCAGGGGCCCCTGACCTCCCGTGGCACCAGAATATAGCCTCTAGTTAAGCTGTCACTATCAGTCAGGTTCCCTCTAAGCCTGGGTCTGTTAGCCGCCATCCCGCCACAGATGGTCTTTCCTCCATCAGTGTTTCCGTTGTCACTATAAATAGTGATACGGATGTGATTTTGAATCATGTGATTCATAAATCCAGTCACATCATCTGGACTGAGCCGGAGAGCATCTTGAAGGTTCTTCAGAAATTGAGAGTAGAGGGCGTGGAGTTTGTGGCAATTAGTCGCTTCTCCACTGTCCGCTCTAGAACGCCGCCTGTGCATCTAATTCCCCTCTTTCTGGTCCCTCCGGGGAGCAGACTTGAATGTCTGACGGGCATTAAGCACCTCAACAAACAGGAGGTCTACTGGCAGAGGCTCAGGGGGACGAAACAGATGCTTCTCTGCGCAAGATGCCAGACCTTTGGCCACGCGGCGGCGAACTGCAACAAGCAGCCTCGTTGCGGCAAATGCGCAGAGAGGCATCTGTGTGTCACCATTATGTGCCCCAAATATGGGAATTTCCGTATTGTTCAATCTTGTGTCCAAAATGATGGCCAAGATTAAACGATTTGAAGAGGGTTTGGTGGCAATGGAACGAGTCCTTTCGTCAAGAAGGATACGCTGAGTCAAGTGCGTATCCAGACTTGGTTTGAGCCACACCAGGAGCCCCAGCTGTTGTCAATCTAGACAGGTTTTAAGTTGATCCCCCACAGCCAACTTGCATTTAGGATAAGTAAGCATAGGTAGGTTAGAAATTAAGATACAATGTAAAATGTACATAAAACAAAAACAACAAAAACCAAAAAAAAGGAAAAACATGAACAAAACAAATAATTAAAAAAATGTTAGTTGTAAGTATATTTAAGTTAGAATAGGTTATATTAAATTAGATTAAGTTTCAAGTAAAAGAAATTTTAGATAACTAAGTTTTTTAAAAATGTCCATAGCTTTAAGTAAATGGATGCTAGTTTTAATAAATTTAAAACATAAAAAAGGTATTAACGTCGAAAGGCAAATAAATAAATAAATAATTAGTTTCGCGTAGAGCGCCCGCATAGGGCCAGTTAGTAGTTCTAGAAATCATATAAGTCGTACCTAGGTTAAGTATGTAGTTCCTTGTTTTAAGATAGCATTATGAAAACAAAAACAATATGCATTTATTAAACTAAATTAAATTGGTACAAGTCAAACTTTCAAACTTAAAGCCTTGAGTAGAAGTTTGAAATTTGCCACCCGTATTAAACTTACAAAAACACAAACGAGGAATAAAATTTATTAGCATTGTAAGCGTCCCTTTATCTCTGATGCAACATGCCTACCAGCGCGGAAAATTTTGCGAGACTGCACTTCAAAATCTCGTCGGTAGAATTGAAAGTGCACTTGACAGGAAAGCATACACACTGGGCATTTTCATCGACAATGCGACTATCGATGGTATGTGTAACGCAGCCTGGAATCACGGCGTACAGGAATCATTGGTGGTGTGGATAAGAGCAATGCTAATGAACAGGACTACAATCGCGGAGGCGGAGTGTGACAAGTTTGTAACGTCGGGGGTTAACAGGGGCTGCCCCCAAGGCGGCGTCCTGTCTCCCCTCCTATGGTGCATGCTGGTCGATTCTTTGCTTTTCGCTTTGAATAGTTCTATCACCTACGCCCAGGCTTATGCAGACGATGTAGCCGTTCTGGTTACCGGGCCAGTGCACGTGGGCAGGCGGCTCTTGACATGATCGATAACTGGTGTATTAGGAATGGGCTTTCAGTCAACCCTCTTAAAACTCACGTTGTTCTCTTTACGAGAAGGAGGAATATGACTGGTTTGACTCAACTGGTACTTAAATGCGTCAATATCCCACTTTCCAATGAAGCCAAATATCTAGGTGTTACTTTGGACATTGAGACAAAAACCTCCAAGGCGCTGTCAGTCTTCTGTCAATGCAAGGGAGTTTTTGGCAAAAACTGGGGTCTATCACCCAAAAGATCCATTTGGATCTACACGCCAATGATAAAACCACTTCTCTCTTATGCATCAATCATTTGGTGGAACAAGCTTTCGCGCAAATACGCGACTGCTTCTTTCACCAAGCTTCAAAGAACAGTTTGTCTCGGCTGCACAGGGGCTTTCCCCAGCACGCCTGGCTCTGCTCTTGATGGTCTGATTAATCTCCCCCCTCTTGATCTCCACATTATGGGATGTACACTCAAGGCGATCTCTCGATTAAAAAGGAATAGTCTTTGGTTCCACTTGCAATGAAGCTTTAATGACCTCTCACACCGCATCTCGTATGATACTACTCTCATGGACATGCCGCTTGATGCGAGGTCGCCAATAATACAGTTGCGACGCTTATACAAAGTCGACTTTTCCCGTGGCCTGGACTGGCTCTGGCCAGAAACTGAACGGAGAAAGGAATGTAGTCGGATTTTCACGAACGGCTCCAACAATGGAGGGTTCTGGAGCTGGGGCCTTCGTGGAAGACGACAACATCAAACTTCCCGCCTCCTTGGGTAATTTGGCGTCGGTCTTCCAGGCGGAAGCCATCGCGATCCTAATGGCCACCAACTATATTGTGAAGAATAAGTGGAAGGAAAAAAGTCTCTGCGTCTGCAGCGACAGTCGAGCTGTGCTCAAAGCCTTATTCAAACCTTTAATCACTTCCAAGATAGGTCAAGAATGCAAGTCGGCGGCAAATTTGGTCGGCAGGCTGAATTCGCTAAGACTTGTCTGGGTCCCGGGTCATCACGGGGTCCTGGGAAACAAAACTGCCGATGAACTAGCTAGGCTAGGTTCAGCAGAGGCATTCATGGGGCCCGAACTCACCTTGGGATTACCCGCGTCCCGGGTCAGTCCCTCCGTCGATGGTTGGGTCTCTGTACAGCATAACCAGAGATGGCGTGACTCTCCAGGATGCAGGGTGACCAAGAGTATGCTCCCAAACGTCTGCAAGAAATCCGCTTCTTTTCTGCTATCTCTAGACAGAAACGAGTGCAGAACGGGACACTATACCTTCGCTATGCACCTGAGTCGGCTTGGGCTTAGTGATGTCACACTCTGCGATGCCTGTGGAGAAGGTGAAGACACTTCAGAGCACTTTCTCTGTCAGTGTCCTGCTTTCGCTTGTATCAGTTGCAGTTATTTGGTGCTGATGTCGTGGGAACTGAAAACCTAAGTTCTATATCACAGAAGCGCATCTTGGTTTTTTCGGAAAACCAAGAAATTACATTAAATGAAGATTACTGCTTGGTAGTACAATGGACCAGTATTTGAGTCTGAGTGCTCCAGTGTAGCTTATCCCAACCTCCAACAACAAAAAAAAAAAGTTAAACAAAAGTTTAAGAAGTATTCGACTGATATGTGGCGGCCGTGGCGTAGTGGGTACAGTGCGACGCTCACACGCCGAATACTCTAGGTTCGATTCCCGGCTGAACACCTCGAATTTTTCACGGCACCACCTCTTTCGAGCTGCTGACAACACTCAAAGTGTAAAGACTGTCTAAGAAAGCTTCTCAAACTTCGTCGATCGGAGTCGGCAAAAAACTGTAGGTCCCTTCTACTCGTAAGAGAACAATAACGCGCACAACACGAGTAGTTGATGAGCAAGCTAGGCCCTGGTCCCCCTGTAGACTGTCGCACCAAAAATCCGACTGATATCACGGATCGTGAAAAAATTGGCTGGAAGGTTTCAAATGCAAGCTTAACTTGATCGCATAGCTTAAGTGTCCACTTTTGCAGCTAATACACGTAAAATGCTAGCAAAGAAGCCTAAAGCGTGAATGCCTCAACCTTGCGGTAGTTCAATCAATATCCATCATTTCAGAGAATTTTACTGGTTCAAAATACAAAATGACAATCTCATACTGTTTGCTAATATGACATGACCATAGTACTCAGAATAATGCAATGAAATCCAACGCCACCAAAATGCAAAAATTAACTCTAAATCGTTGGTAAAACGTCCGTCAACTTTTAATCGATGTTGTTTCGCGAAGACTCCAAACACTTCCTCAAGTGGCATGCTTTGAGCTGGTCAACTTCTTTTGGCCCTTATATTTCACTTCATTAATTTCTACTTTAAAAATTATCTCAGGGCCCAAAGCAAAAACAGATTCTCTCTTGACCATGGCCTTTCACTGGACTCAAGAGGCAGTTAAGGAACAGACCGCTCACTCAAGGCTGACTTTATCAAACATTTTTTTTCCCTCCGCCCTGCTATAGGCTGCAGGGACTTGACCCCTTTTGCAAGCGGGTGAAAAAGTTATTGGTCCTTTTCGTAGGAATGTTCCACGTGGGATCTTTGGTCCTCGTGGCATCTGGAAGAGAAGATTCAACCACTAGCTGTATGGCACTTAGTAAATTGTTTTCGAATTCCGTGCTTAAAATGGCTGCACAGCTATACAACTGCTCTGACCCGAAAAATCTTCAAACTAGAGCTTTAGCATAACACAATAGACGATGGCTGGTTAATATGGCGAACACAAGTGTAGAGGGCCTCAACTTACTTGAACGCAGCTTGAAGCAGCAGACGTGGGATTCGGTTAGTTCCATAGACAGGCCAGTAGAGGCCATGATTCACTCTGAAATTGGACCCCAGAAAGCCTTCGTTGTTGGTAATTTAAGGCACTTACACACTTTTGTAAAAATACCGAGGAATCTTTCTAATTTTCAAAAGCTACGAGGAATGAATTGATTGAGAACGAGGGAATATGAAGCGCGAGTAAACTTAAGTTGACGAGGTTGGATATAAGCAAAGATTTATTTTCTCCTTCTTCTTGTGGCGGTACAGTCCGGGGTGGACCTGGGCCTCAACCAATATGCTTTCCCAACTAGCACGATCTTTTGCTAGCTGCTTCCAGTTGCGCACTCTAAGTTGATTGAGGTCCTTCTCTAATTGTGTGCGCCACCTTAGTCTAGGTTATCCTCTGTGGCGTTGTCCCAATGGCTCGGATTCAATGACTTTTCGGGCCGGAGCAGTGGTGTCCATACGCTCTACTTGGCCTAGCCATCTTAAGCTTTGTATCCGTAGACGCTTGACCAGGCGCATGTCGCTGTACAGCCCATAGAGTTCATCATTAAATCTTCTCCTCCAGATGCCATCAACGCAAACAGGACCAGAAATCGCACGCAAAACCTTTCTCTCGAAAATACTAAGGGCTTCCTCATCCGCTTTTAGTAACGTCCAGGTTTCTGCGCCATAAAGCAGGACTGGGATGATCAAGGTGTTGTACAAAGTCACTTTGGTCCAAAGAAACAGCGGTTGGCAAGAGTGATTCTGCGCTTGATTTCGGTACTGATGTTGTTGTCCCTATTCATCGCGGAGCCGAGATGGACGAAGTCCTTGACTACCTCGAAGTGTCTGCTGCCTAGTGTTTTATATGATCTAAAATATGGTGAGAGGTAGAAAGTTTGTTGTTAAGAGTGGCACTATAAACTGAGCGCTCCAGCAGAGCGCGGTGAGCTCACAAATTCTTTTTTCTGTCTTCACCAGTGAATTAATTGTCGCCATGCAATACCTGATAGCGAATGCTGACGATAGGATCGCGTACAGGACAGCGCCGAGAATTGAGGTTATTAATATCCTCTTGCAGCGTGACTTCGAGAAAATCCAGCAATTTTGACCAAACTCGGATGATGACTGGAAGTGAAAAACAACTAATAAAAGTGTGAAACTCCGTCGTACAAGGCTTCAAGGCGTTCAAAACTGGCGTAAGTTCGGTATCTTAGAGCCACTTGGGCGGCCATTAGCAGTAAGGAGTGTGGTGAGATATTTGGGCATAATGTTGGATCAGTTTCTGTATGGCAATATCCATGTAGAGCGTATGGACACCACTGCTCCGGCCCGAAAAGTCATTGAATCCGAGCCGTTGAGACAACGCAACATAGGAGGGCCTAGGCTAAGGTGGCGCACACAAGTTGAGAAGGACCTCAACGAACTTGGAGTGCGCAACTGGAAGCATCTAGCGAAAGATCGTGCTGGCTGGGGAAGCATGTTGATTGAGGCCCAGGTCCATCCCGAATTGTAGTGTCATAAGAAGAAGACGAAGAATGTCCGCGTTTAAGATTCAAATACAAGACGGTGCGGCATACGCGAAATCCCTACAACAGGAAGTTCATTGTTGGGGGGTTAAGATGTGGAAAATTGCCACATGAAGGGGACAGTTGGTAAAACTGTGTTTCGCATCTTAAACTCTCAAGTATAAGTTGTTCAGGGACGGCATATGTTAAAGACATTTTACTACAAATGGATTTGGACAGCTTCAAAGGTGAACTAGTTAACTAATTCCTTGATGAGGGTCGACAACCAAATTTGTCAAATGACAATGGAAGCCTACTCAATTAATATGAAAATCTAAATGCTGCTGCCGACTGTGATTCAATTTTCTCCGCCGGAATGCTCTTATAACAACAAGAAATTATAGGTATGTTCCCTTCCTCGATCATACAACACAACACAGTACAAAACAACACAAACTAACACAGAGTTCGTTCCCGTATACCGAAAATATGGATTTAATGTCAAATATGCGCTCTCTCCCGAGAGTAAAATATTCGACATTTCTTAATGACACATTTGGTTAAGATGCGTTCCCGTACTTTGCCTCAGTGCTAAAACAACACGCAAGCATCTGTTATGAGACATTAATGGTCGATGTCTGTGGCACACTCAGTGAACACACTCCCAGAGAACCATTATCGGATGCTTTCTGCATAAATGAAATGAACGAATGCCCATTGCAGACTGATCGTCTCCTCAGCACCTCACATTCCACCCTCACCACTTCACTTGACAAACAAAACCAACAATGACAGACATTCAATCTCACCCAGTTGAAAAGAGCTGCCCGAGGGAAATGTCAAATAGCGTCGTTTGCGGGAGAGAATATGAACTCTGTCGCGTTCCTCGTCCTCAAAGTGCGGAATGTCCTCGTCCAGATCCCTCGCCCTTGAACCTGCTCCATCTGTTGCCGTACTTAGTCCCACCAAGTTGAAGTAAATGATTAACGCACACGTGATTGCAATTACTTTGCAGTACCACGGACTACACTGCCCAATAATTCGCATTTTGCAACAAACACTCGCACATCGATTTTTTCGAAAAAATTTTAATTTTACACAAATTTCCGTTTCAGGTCGAAACGTCCGGCCGACTGAGGAAACCGTTGACTGGATGATGCAGTTTGGCGAGACCTACAGTGAGTTCCAGTCGGGCGGCATTGTGAGCGTTCAATTAACACAATTAAGATAACGCAACGCTAATTGACATTTGACTGATATTTCCCCAAAGCACTTTATGGCCTCATTTGTGCTAGGCCTAGATTTGGTTGATGTTTGGTGCCAGGTACGGTGAAAGTGGAGTTATAGCATCCATGGTAGGTTTTCGCAAGTGGGATATGCTTCCGCGCAGTTGATGATGGCGGAGTAGGCTTCATCCCAGGCAGAGTGCTTCGGCTGAGGATTCTTGGGGCGCTGCTCGTCATCGTTGACTGTGGGAAGGGTGAATACAGTTCGAACTAATTCGGTCAGCAGAGTTCCTGGTTCGGTCTCGTGCCTGCGCCTGCCCACTTCGCAGAGCGCGCGTAAAACGCATGCAGTTCCGTTCAGGCCTTGTCTGCAAGAGCACCGGGTGACTGGGTGAAGGAAAATGAATGGTGGTAATGCAGCTCACCTATTGAACATTGCTTCGATCTTGGGATAGAGCGCCAATCTGGAGTTGCGGTGGTAGCGCAAGTGAATCCTGTCCAGCTTTTCAAGATGCGGGTCGGTGTGTTTCAAGTCGACACTCCTTTTGCCCATTATGTGATAGACTGCGTGCTGTTGCGGCTTCGGCGGGAGCTGTGGTCTCTGCTTGTTGTATACCCGAACCGGAGGTCTGTGAAAATATGAAGGGATCACATCTGTCGATCTTGGAATAGTCACTCACCTTTTAGCGTATTTTCGATCATCGCCGAAATTCATTCCCATGTCGAGCCTTCGGTTGTTTACGGTCTTCAGCTTGAATTCATTGTTGGGATGTGGTAAAATGAAGTAGGCCGGATTGTTCTTGAAGACAGGCTTGTACCCTGTATTGGCAAAGAAATGCGATCGAGTGTTGGTAGGGGGTACATGGTGCGGGTACTCCGACGGCTGAACGTAGAAAATATTCGACAAATGCTGATTTGAGGGCTTAGTGTCAATATACTGAATGCTATCAATTGAATCGTTGCGCGGCAGGCCAAGTGTGCCGTCATTCAATTTGTCTCTGATTTCTTCCTCGATCTCACTGGGCATCTTGCTGGGCAGTTCCCAGGCAACGGCAACGGTTATACCCATAATGGCGAAGTTTGTGTAGTCGACAATGGGAATAATCAAATCGTAAACTGAAAGAAATTCGCACAGACAAGGACACAAATAATCATCGAACAACATAAAGAAAGTCTTTAAAACACAGCAGCAGCAAGCACTCCAAGAACCCTTAATAACCGTCAAACAATTAGTAACACAGACAAACCAGCACAATATGCTCGGTGAAGCAGTTTTATATTTTTGAAATTTATGTATCTTCCCGCCTTCAAGTCTGTGATAAATGTGAGCTTCTTGTACGTACCCATTTGGAAGGAGCTGCCTTCGGGGAAAAGCAAGTAGCGTCGCTTCCGGTAAAGTAGAACTTCCGACTCATTCCGTTTTGCTGGGACGTCACTTCCCGCAAAGTTTGAACTAAGTGTTTCGTTTTGATTAATGGGAGTTGTTGTACTTTCAGCACCAACATTACCGGTAAGGCCATCTGAGCTGTGCTCGTTATGAAGGATGGACGAGGAGCCGGAAGCATTCCCGTGCACTGCTGTAGCTGTGGGCGTCCCATTGCCAGGAATTTCAAGTATGCCTTCACTCCAATTTACGGGAACACTTGATGCGCTCCTCACTGACGGGTTATTTAAATTTAGAAGAATGCCGAAACCAAGTAATCCAATGAGAGCCGCGCACGTCAGCCGGATGTACCAATTTGAAAACGTTAATCCCAACTTCATGATTCCCTGAGGGGTGAGATGTCAAGACTGATTCGGTTTTTAATCCGTGTGAGCTGACAACGTGAAATTGGTGGAAAGAGCCGCTAGGGTGCAGAGGAATTGGTTCGCACGCGAGCCAGCATTTAAGAGCTCAATGGCTGTGTTTGCGGTTATGATTATGCAGCCATTCAATTCGGTGTTTTCTGGGTAAAGTGTGCTGTTAGCACATTTTAAATTTCCGATAGTCTGGGAATGAATTGACAACACGACAGGGAAATGTACTGTGATTCGATGTTTGCTCTGTAACTGGTGAGAACAGTTCATGGAAGAGATTCGTGGCCGCGTTTGTGAGTTAAATACCCGAATTTCTGTCGGAAGGGCGTTGGGAATGCTTTCATCCGACTTATGCGACAAATGAGATGTTGTAATCCTCTGATTAGAGTGGCAAGCATTTAAAAAATAAGCAAACTAAGTGAACTCTGACCGACTTCGGACTGAGAGAACGTCATGAATGTGTATACTTTAATGCAGACATCGGATTGGGCAATCCGAAGGTGTTTCATTCTTGGCCGAGGCATGCAAGAAAAAAAAATAAAACAAAATGTAGACTAAGAATGGAAGCAGATGCTGTGCGACTTTAGGTCTTCTTCTTCTTCTTACGGCGCTACAGCCCAGGGTGGAGCTGGGCCTCAACCACCATGCCTCTCCAGCCAGCACGATCTGCCTCCACTCGCGCATTCCAAGTTGGTTGAGGTCCTTCTCGACTTGTGAGCGCCATCTTAGCCTAGGCCGAACTCTGTTGCGTTTTCCGAATGGCTTTGATTCGAAAACTTTTTGGGCCGGAGCAGTGCTCTCCATCCACTGTACATGACCTAGCCATCTTTAGGGTTGTATCCGAAGACGCTTGAACAGGCACATGTCGCTGTACAGTCCAAAGAACTCGTCATTATATCTTCTCCTCCAGATGCCATCAACGCAAACAGGACCAGCAATCGCATGCAAAACTTTTTCCTCGAAAAGACTAAAGGCTTCCTCATCCGCTTTTAGTAACGTCCAGGTTTTCGCACCCTAGAGTAGCTCCAGGGAGCTCCAGGCAGCTCTTATATAAAGTGACCTTAATTCTCCGAGAGAGGGCGATGGGCAAGAGTGATACTGCGTTTGATTTTGGCACTGATGCTATTGCCCCTGTTTACTGCGGAGCCGAGGTAGACGAAGTCCTTGACTACCTCGAACTTTTTGGTGCCTAGTGTGACGCTCTGTCCAATACATCGATGTTGTGTGTAATTTCTTGATGACAGCATCTACTTTGTTTTGCCCTCATTTACCGCCGCTTCCGCTTCAATGCCAGCAAACGCCTCATTGACAGCTCGCTGTGTTCGCCCAATCACGTCAATGATATCGGCGTAAGCTAGCAATTGAACTGACTTTTGGAAGATTGTGCTTCTGGTGTTGTCTTGTGAGTTACGCACGATCTTCTCGAGGATGATGTTGAAAAAGTCACATGACAGTGTTTCGCCTTGTCTTTAACCTGTTTTTGACATTGAAGGTCTCAGTGAGTTCGTTACCGACTTTGGAAGAGCAGCGAGAGTTCTCCGCCGTCATCCTACACAATCTGACGAGTTTGGTAGAAAACTAGACATGGATTGAATAGTTTGTATCTATTGACACTGTCATATGCGACCTTAAAATCGACGAATAGGTGGTGAGTGACGAATTGTATTTCTTGAGTCTTTTCCAAGATCTGCTGTAAGGTGATGATCTTGTCTATCGTGGACTTCCCTGGTCTGAAACCGCACCGATAGGGACCTATTAGGTTAAGGAAAAAAGGTTTCAGAGGCTTACACTATACGGCAGAAAGGATCTTGTATGCCATGTTAAAAAGGCTGATCCCTAGATAATTTGCACAGTCAGAGGTGTCTCCTTTCTTGTGAACCGGGCAAACGACGCTGACATTTCACTCATCGGGCATGCTTTCCTCCGACCATATCTTATAGATGAGCTGCTACATGCGCCCATCTCTCTGCATCAGGTCATCTCCAGCTACTTTAAATAATTCTGCTGGCACTCCATCCGCTCCAGCAGCTTTGTTCGCTGGGATATTGCTATCTTCACCTCGTCTAAGTCAGGGGGACGGAATGCTTGTCTATAATGGTCTAAATCGAGTGGAACATGCTGCCTAACAGCGGGATTTCGGCCGTCGTCGCCGTTAAGGAGTCTGCAGAAATGATCCTTCCAGATTCTCAGCACAGACTGCGACTCTACTAGGAGTTGTCCGTTTTGGTCCCGGCAGGCCTTGGTCCGAACCTTGTATCCTCCGGATAGCTGTTCTACCTTTCGGTAAAACATTTGGACTTCATTCCTGCCTTTCTATTTCCTCGACTGCGCGCTCCTCATGCTCCTTCTTCTTTTCTACTGAGAAGCCGGTGCTCTTCCCTTCTTTTTTGTTCGTAGAGCTCACGAACAGCCCTCGTTTTTCGATGCAGCGTTGCCTTATAGGCCTCTTGTTTGGCTGCATTCACTTGCCTGCACTCTTTATCAAGCCATGGGTTCCTTCTAGAAACCTACACGAAACCTAGAATCATCATCTCATCTTCTTGACAACGTTTCTAGTCTTGTTCTATGGTTAGTTCAGGGAGCGTCGAACTCTGAGCGAGTTCCAGGGAGACTCGGTCGGCAAATTTCTCAGCGATCAGTTGCGATCGCAGCTTTCCGATGTCAAACCGTAGTGGCCTCGACTCCGCTGATCTCTTGATATCCTAGTTCTTACCTTGGAAACAAGGAGATGATCTTTGATGGATGTTGTGGAACCGCGTGCTAGCCGCACAGAGAATCTGCCCAGACTCGAAGTCCAACAGTCTGAGTCCGTTTCGTGATGTCGTGCAGGCTGTGCTTTTCCTCCTTTTCTAGGTAATCTTTGAAATGTCCTAGAACGATCTGTCTGTGTGATAGTTGGGACATCGATCATACGTTTGTTCGTTCTAAGAGATCATAGAAGCCGTTCTTGATATTGCCATCCTTCCCCTCTGCTGGAAAGTGAGTGCAGATCAGTCGAAAGTTCCCGAGTTTGGTATTGATGGGAACTGTCATGAGGCTTTCGCCGGGTTGTAGTTTTAAACTTGTTGCTTAAGTCTGCCTCGAACAATAAATCCGCGTTCAAATAAGCTCTGTCTTCTCTCCCTGTACCAATCCGTGTAGTTACTATCGCAAAATTAAATTTGCCCGGCGCATCCCATCGTACTTTCTAGTTGGCGATGATGTTTGCTTTGTATCAGTTCAGAGCCTCCGTAAGTTCTTCGGCTGCAGGTGGTCTACTAAGAGACCTTACATTCCACGTGCAGAACCGAAAATCCTTGACCTTTAATCGTTTGCTGGGTCCGTCAACAGTTGATCCCCTCATCCGAGGCATGTTTTTGTCTATGAACCTGAATTTTTTACGTTGGTTTACGCACAACCCACAGACTAATATGCCGGAATTATTACTTAACCCTCGAGCAGATGGACTCGCTTGTAAATTGGTTCACCATACAAAGAGTGCTGTGATGACTCCGCGCGTTGCCTTTATATTAACTTGCAAGAACAGTGCTGAAGCTCACCTTGTGCATCGTATGTATAAGCCCATGCTCATCTATCTTGTGTGCAGAGAACACTTTAAATCAATGAATACTGAAAAGCCCAGGAAAACGAAATCTTTGGTCTCCTGAAAGGAGTAGTCCGTGAAGCTGATGCTGTGCATTCATCTGTGGTGACAGCCTACCTTTGTTCTAGCCTTCTTGCTCCTTAGGTATCAACCAGTCGACCCATAAATCGGACTATTGCCTGCACGTATACAATCTCATATTTCAAAGTCTGTATCTGAATGAATTTTTTGAGGACAATGCTCCTTTTCGTTTTTGTTGAGCTGTAAGCTCTGTACCGCCTTCGTGACATTTCCTGCGATCATTGCTCCCGTTTATGCCATTTTCACACATTTTTCTTTTTATTCTTGTGGCGCTACAGTCCAGGGTGGACCTGGGCCTCAATCAACATGCCTCTCCAGCCAGCACGATCTTTCGCCAGCTGTCTCCAGTTGCGCACTCCAAGTTGGTTGAGGTCCTTCTCCACTTGTGTGCGCCACTTTAGTCTATGTCGTCCTCTGTTGCGTTGTCCCAATGGCTCGGATTCAAAGACTTTTCGGGCCGGAGCAGTGGTGTCCATACGCTCTACATGGCCTAGCCATCTTAAGCGTTGTATCCGTAGACGCTTGACCAGGCGCATGTCGCTGTACAGCCTATAGAGTTCGTCATTAAATCTTCTCCTCCAAATGCCATCAACGCAAACAGGACCAAAAATCGCACGCAAAACTTTTCTCTCGAAAAGACTAAGAGCTTCCTCATCCGCCTTTGCTAACGTCCAAGATTCTGCGCCATATAGTAGGACGGGGATGATCAAGCTGTTGTATAAAGCGAGCTTAGTCCTTCGAGAGAGGGCTTTATTACTCAATTGCTTCTTGAGCGCAAAGAAACAGCGTTTGGCAAGAGTGATTCTGCGTTTGATTTCGGTACTGATGTTGTTGTCCCTGTTTACCGCGGAGCCGAGGTAGACGAAGTCCTTGACTACCTCGAAGTTTCTGCTGCCTAGTGTGACGCTCTGTCCGAGACGTCGATGTTGTGTGTCCTTCCTTGATGACAGCATGTATTTCGTTTTGCCCTCATTTACCACTAGACCCATCTTAGCCACTTCCGCTTCAATGCCAGCAAACGCCTCATTGACGGCTCGCTGTGTTCGTCAATGTCATCAGCGTAAGCTAACAATTGAACTGACTTCTGGAAGATCGTGCCTCTGGTCTTGACTTGTGAGTAACGCATCTTCTCGGGGATGATGTTAAAGAAGTCACATGACAGTGCGTCGCCTTGTCTAAAACCTTTTTTGACATTGAAGGTCTCGGTGAGTTCGGTATCGACCTTGACGGAGCAGTGAGAGTTCTCAGCCGTCATCCTACACAATCTGACGAGTTTAGTAGGAATGCCAAAACTAGACATGGCACTGTATAGCTCGTCTTTATGCACACTGTCATATGCAGCCTTGAAATCGACGAATAGGTGGTGAGTGTCAATTTGCATTTCTTGGGTCTCTTCCAGGATCTGCCGTAATGTGAAGATCTGGTCTATTGCGGGCTTCCCTGGCCTGAAAGCACACTGATAGTCACCTATCAGGTCATGGACAAACGGTTTCAGACGCTCACACAATACGGCAGAGAGGATCTTGTATGCCATGTTCAGGAGACTAATCCCTCTGTAGTTGGCGCAGTCAAAAGGGGTCTCCTTTCTTGCGGACCGGGCAAACGACGCTTAGATTCCACTCATCGGGCATGCTTTGATCCGACCATATCTTACAGATGAGCTGGTGCATGCGCCCAACCAGGTCATCTCCAGCTGCTTTAAATAGTTTTTTCACACATTATGCAATTATATTTGCAGAATTTCTTTCACACTGCAAATAAGCTTATGAGACCTTGAAGAAGATTTCCTTGTGGCTCCTTCTCCAAAGGAAAAAGTTAATTTGTGTTTCACCAAAATTCTGGAGCAAATTAGTTTCTTTCCATAAAATACTGTGCATAGACTAATAACTAGCACAGAAACTAACCAATAGCAGATCGCCAAGCTATTCTTCTTCCATGAGGGACCAGAAGACACACATATATTCTTCTGATGGCATTAGCTGGTGCTAACGAGATGGTAAACTCCAAGACTGAGCTAATACAGCGAGCTCGCTGACCTGCCAACGGTGCTAATTGCATTCATTCAAATGACACAGTTCACTAACCGAACACACATATCATCCCAGTTGATGGCCAAGGTGATAATTTGGCGTTCTAGATCTTCGGTAACAGTTATTAACTCATAACTAGAGAGGGCAACAACCATTTCTTAATGTATACGTCTCCAAGTTTGAATCACGTGCTTACGCGTGTGTTTACTAATTTAATTATTAAAGCGGTATTCCAACGACCTACAGACTGTGCGTCAGTTTTGTCGAATGCTTTTTGGTCGTCTGCCATTATCGATGGTATACCATAATATATAGGTTAGTTCTGTACCTACTCAGTTTGGAAGGCTGATTTTTAATAAGACTTTTAAGAATAACCCGAAGTGTGGCACTATACTACAACAGTAGATGATTTTAGGTATGCATTCCAGGTCTTTTAGTGTCCCATAATTTGAAGTTGTAACCCCACAAAAAGTGATGTGTTAAGGTCAACGACAAACATTGTCAGTGTAATCAACTTTTATCGTCCATTGGGCGAGTAACAGTCACTAAAAGATGGCTTCGACGTTTGAACTTTAAATGCAAATTTCATTTTACTAAAGCCTTCACTTTCATGAATTACTATCTATCTATCTATTTCATCTATTTCATCTACTATACTATTTCAGAATTATTATTTCTGCTTATCCTAGGTTATAGGGTAAAGGATGTGAGTTGGCGTGGCCGCTGACAAAGGGTTATTGTATTACGAATAATATTTTTAAACTTTAACCGGGTGCCGTAATAATAATTGTTGGCGCGACAGTCCACAGGGTTACCAGGGCCTAGCTTGCTCAACAACTACTTGCGTTGTGCGCGCTACTGTTCTCTCACGAGTAGAAGGGACCTTTTTTGCCGACTCTGAACGGCTAAATTTGAGAAGTTTTCTTAGACAGTTATTCCTCTTTCAATGTTGTCAGCAGCTCGAAAGAATTGGTGCCGTGAAAAATTCGAGGTGTTCAGCCGGGAACCGAACCTAGACCCTTCAGCGTGTGAGTGTCGCACTCTACTCTCTACGCCACAGCGTCCACAGGGTCCCGTAGGGACATGAAAGATTATGATATTTTGTTTTAATTATTGAACGCAAGTTAACGAACGATGTGCAAACTGCACAACAATAAGGATTTGGATAATATATAAAACAGAAAATTCGATAAGGACGATATGGAAGTATAGTCAATTTGAAGGTACTGTAAGGTACTATTGCTTCCTACTCTTTTTGCAAGTATTTCAATCATAATCCACAGTAACCTTTAAAAAAGCATCAAAGCTATGCATTGATTTGAAGTCGAACTATAACATGGCTTTGTGGTTTAAACTTCACTCTACAAGACAACGTTTATGATATTGCAAAAGTTACGGACAATTGAGTTTCTTAGTAAAAATAATTGTTGATCCTACATGGACTGTAGTCCATGCCCCAGATCTGAAGACCGTTCTTGTGCATTCTGATCATAAGATGTTGCCATGAGACTGTAGGTTAAATACAAGATCAAGGCAGGCAATACAGTGAAGCAAAAAAGAAACGAATTCTCCTAAGAATTGTTGGGATGTCCAAAAGTGTATCGAATCGAGTTCATTAAACTCGATACAGAAATATACCGTCAAAACGAGCAGCATTTAGAGTTGCATTTGTTGTTCTTAACCTGAAACCAAAGCTAGGATTTCTTTTATTGAGTTTGAGTCATCTTAAGGTGAAGTGTTGTCGTAATAAACAATTATCCCCTTGCCGAATACCTTTCCCCCTCTACCTCTATATCTTCGGCCAGTGCTGTGCTCGTACTATACAAAAAAAGGAAAGTAAAACTTTAATTTATCTCTTTAAGCTATCGACACATCCAGATTGCAGGGAATGAATCCGACGATAAACTCACTTTCATTGGTTCCGAAATGTCGTTTGAAAATCTTCAGCCGAACTGCCAAGACGAACTGCCAAGCCGAACTACCAAGCCGAACTGCCAAGCCGAACTGCCAAGCCGAACTACTAAGGCAAACTGACAAGTCGAACTGCCAAGCCGAACTGGCAAGCCGAACTGCCAAGCCGAACTGCCAAGCCGAACTGCCAAGCCGAACTGCCAAGCCGAACTGCCAAGCCGAACTGCCAAGCCGAACTGCCAAGCCGAACTGCGAAGCCGAACTGCCAAGCCGAACTGCCAAGCCGAACTACCAAGCCGAACTGCCAAGCCGAACTGCCAAGCCGAACTACTAAGGCAAACTGACAAGTCGAACTGCCAAGCCGAACTGGCAAGCCGAACTGCCAAGCCGAACTGCCAAGCCGAACTGCCAAGCCGAACTGCCAAGCCGAACTGCCAAGCCGAACTGCCAAGCCGAACTGCCAAGCCGAACTACTAAGTCAAACTGACAAGTCGAACTGCCAAGCCGAACTGGCAAGCCGAACTGCCAAGCCGAACTGCCAAGCCGAACTGCCAAGCCGAACTGCCAAGCCGAACTGCCAAGCCGAATTGCTAAGCCGAACTGCCAAGCCGAACTGCCAAGCCGAACTGCCAAGCCGAACTGCCAAGCCGAACTGCTAAGCCGATCTGCCAACCCGAACTGCCAAGCCGAACTGCCAAGCCGAACTGCCAAGCCGAACTGCCAAGCCGAACTGCCAAGCCGAACTGCCAAGCCGAACTGCGAAGCCGAACTGCCAAGCCGAACTGCCAAGCCGAACTACCAAGCCGAACTGCCAAGCCGAACTGCCAAGCCGAACTACTAAGGCAAACTGACAAGTCGAACTGCCAAGCCGAACTGGCAAGCCGAACTGCCAAGCCGAACTGCCAAGCCGAACTGCCAAGCCGAACTGCCAAGCCGAACTGCCAAGCCGAACTGCCAAGCCGAACTGCCAAGCCGAACTACTAAGTCAAACTGACAAGTCGAACTGCCAAGCCGAACTGGCAAGCCGAACTGCCAAGCCGAACTGCCAAGCCGAACTGCCAAGCCGAACTGCCAAGCCGAACTGCCAAGCCGAATTGCTAAGCCGAACTGCCAAGCCGAACTGCCAAGCCGAACTGCCAAGCCGAACTGCCAAGCCGAACTGCTAAGCCGATCTGCCAACCCGAACTGCCAAGCCGAACTGTCAAGCCGAACTGTCAAGCCGAACTGCCAAGCCGAACTGCCAAGCCGAACTGCCAAGCCGAACTGCCAAGCCGAACTGCCAAGCCGAACTGCCAAGCCGAACTGCCAAGCTGAACTGCCAAGCCGAACTGCCAAGCCGAACTGCCAAGCCGAACTGCCAAGCCGAACTGCCAAGCCGAACTGCCAAGCCGAACTGCCAAGCCGAACTACCAAGACGAACTGCCAAGTCGAACTGCTAAGCCGAACTGCCAAGCCGAACTGCCAAGCCGAACTTACTCTCATAAATACAACTGAAATGTGAAAAAATTTAAAGGAACTAAGACTTCAGCCTGCAATGCCGACCACGTAACAAAAGTTTTCACATAAAGGCCATGACGGAGAAGTTAAAAAGTATTGTCATATCAAAGCCCAAAATGGTTGAAGAGTAGCAGCTTATAACCTTATCCTCCTGCACGTAAATTGGCTGACACTGTCTTGCATCATGAAAAACCGAAAAACCTGGCGCGACAGTCCACAGGGGACCAGGGCCTAGCTTGCTCATCAACTACTCGTGCTGTACGCGCTACTGTTCTCTCACGACTAGAAGCGACCTATAGGTTTTTGACAACTCTGAGCGGCGAAGTTTGAGAGGCTTTTTCTTAGACAGTTATTACTCTTTGAATGTTATCGGCAGCTGGAAAGAGGTGATGCCGTGAAAATTTTTGGCTGTTCAGCTGGGAATCGAACCTGAATCTTCTGCATGTGAGTATCGCACTCTATCCACTACTCCACTCCGGCCAACGGTGCATTTATCTGTTCGATATTAAAAGTTGCATTATATTGTGATCTATCATGTTGAAAACCCACTAAACGTAGTAAAAGGGACTTAAGTGGCAAAAGGAACATACAGTGAACCGGAAAAAAACTGGGACACTTATTACCTTCAAATTCAAATTAAAATATCTCAGCCATTTTTTAATGTATTAAAACGAAATAAATTGCTTATCAAACTGCAGTTTAATACGGTTTCAGTTATCTGAACACATTTATTGTTAATTTTTGAATTTTAGCAAACAAAGGTTTAAATCAAAAACAGTGCAAATTCATCGGCCAAAAAAAACTGCAACACTTGTTCTCCAAGACCAGGAATAATGTACCGTTGCTTAACTTTTTCAAAGATTACCTCCGCTATTTTCTCAAGTTGTTTACAATTTCATATTTCTGTAATTAAATTTTGTTTTTGAAAAAAATGGAAAATAAACAGATATCCCGTGATATAAAAGCTTTAATAATTGATTATTATGAATAAAATGATAGTATTGATATTGATATGATAGTATGATAGTATTCTTCAGTGGTTAACAAACCTAGATCAACAGTCTTCAATATTATAAAGACTTTTAAAGATAACGGCTTTCTTAATCGCGTTTCGGGAAGTGGAAGGCCTTCCAAAATTTTTACGGATCAAAGTAAACGAAGATTTTTAGGGGTGGTAAATAGAAACCCCAGAATCTGGAAGGATCATTTCTGCAGACTCCTAAACGACGCCTCAAATCCCGCTGTTAGGCAGAATGTTCCACTCAATTCGGACGATGATAGACAAGCATTCCGTCCCCCCGACTTAGACGAGGTGAAGGTAGCAATATCCAAGCTAAAGTCGAACAAAGCTGCTGGAGCGGACGGACTGTCCGCAGAACTATTTAAAGCAGCTGGAGATGACCTGGTTGGGCGCATGCACCAGCTCATCTGTAAGATATGGTCGGAGGAAAGCATGCCCGATGAGTGGAATCTAGGCGTCGTCTGCCCGGTCCACAAGAAAGGAGACCCCTTTGACTGCGCCAACTACAGAGGGATTAGTCTCCTGAACATCGCATACAAGATCCTCTCTGCCGTATTGTGTGAGCGTCTGAAACCATTTGTCCATGACCTGATAGGCCCCTATCAGTGTGGTTTCAGGCCAGGGAAGTCCACAACAGACCAGATCTTCACATTACGGCAGATCCTGGAAAAGACCCAAGAAATGCAAATTGACACTCACCACCTATTCGTCGATTTCAAGGCTGCATATGACAGTGTGCATAGAGACGAGCTATACAGTGCCATGTCTAGTTTTGGCATTCCTACTAAACTCGTCAGATTGTGTAGGATGACGGCTGAGAACTCTCGCTGCTCCGTCAAGGTCGGTACCGAACTTACCGAGACCAAAAAAAAGGTTTTAGACAAGGCGACGCGCTGTCATTCGACTTCTTTCACATCATTCCTGAGGGGATCGCGCGGAACTCACAAGTCAACACCAGAGGCACGATCTTCCAGAAGTCAGTTCAATTGCTAGCTAACGCCGATATCATTGACGTGATTGGACGAACACAGCGAGCCGTCAATGAGGCGTTTTGATGGCATTGAAGCGGAAGCGGTAAATGAGGGCAAAACAAAGTACATGCTGTCATCAAGGAAGGACACACAACATTGACGTCTCGGACGGAGCGTCACACTAGGCAGCGGAAACTTCGAGGTAGTTAAGGACTTCGTCTACCTCGGCGCCGCGGTAAACAGGGACAACAACATCAGTAACGAAATCAAACATAGAATCACTCTTGCCAATCGCTGTTTCTTTGGGCTCAAGAGGCAATTGAGTAATAAAGCCCTCTCTCGAAGGACGAAGCTCGCTTTATATAACAGCTTGATCATCCCCGTCCTACTTTATGGCGCTGAATCTTGGACGTTAGCAAAGGCGGATGAGGAAGCTCTTAGTCTTTTCGAGAGAAAAGTTTTGCGTGCGATTTTTGGTCCTGTTTGCGTTGCTGGCATCTAGAGGAGAAGATTTAATGACGAACTCTATAGGCTGTACAGCGACATGCGCCTGGTCAAGCGTCTACGGATACAACGCTTAAGATGGCTAGGCCATGTAGAGCGTATGGACACCACTGCTCCGGCCCGAAAAGTCTTTGAATCCGAGCCATTGGATTCAAAATTTTGAAGAAAAAAAAAATTGTAGAAGTTCATCCGCAAACAGTGCGCAATTTTCTGATCTAAAAGCCCGCACACTTCGCAAAAAGCCATCCTTATCAGAAAGAAACATAAAAAAGCGACTGGAGTATGCCAAGGAGTTCGTGCAGAAGACGGATGAGTTCTGAAATCACGTAATTTTTAGTGAGGAATCAAAATTTAACATATACGGTAGTGATGGTCGACGCTTTGTGTGGAGCAGGAACGGAACTACTTTGGATCCCAAAAATGCCACTTCTACTGTTAAGCACGGTGGTGGGAATATAGCGGTGGGAATATAGCTGTGGGAATATAGTGGCTTGAGGTTCAATGGCAACAAACGGAGTTGGTTCTCTTCATGTAATTGAAGGAAAATTAACAAAGTTTGGACACGTTGATATCCTAAAATGCTGTATCTCCGAAACCAAAGAAAAATTAGGACTACCGCCGGTTGTAATGCTGTTGCATGATAATAATCCAAAGCACACAGCCGGTATAGCAAAAGCTCGGCAAAGCCGCATCTCTCCTAAAATCCCGATCCTAATCCCATAGAGCACCTTGGGGCTGTTTTAGAGAAGCAAGTTCGAAAAAGAACCATTTGTACCAGAGAAGAGTTAAGGACAGCATTGTATGAAGAATGGCAAAAAAATCCATCGGCTGTCACAAAAAACCTGGTCGGATCGGTGAACAGAAGATTGCAGGAAGTTATAAAAGCAAAAGGACAACACACAAAATATAAAAAAAATAATTACTTTCATTTCTTGTCATTGTCCCAGTTTTTGTTTGGCCGATGAATTTGCACTGTTTTTGATTTAAACCTTTAGTTGCTAAAATTAAAATATTAACAATAAATGTGTGTGGATTGCTGAAACCATATTAAACTCAGGTCGTATATGCTATTTATTTTGTTTAAATATATTAAAAAATTGCTGAGATATTTCAAGCTGAATTCGGATGTAATAAGTGTCCCAGTTTTTTTGGTTCACTGTACTTTAACTTTGTCCATAAGGCAACCGTATGAAAGATTTCAAAAGCAAACGCCAAAAAATGTCAAATATGAAAAAGGCAGTAAATCTCAGGGTATCAGAACTCATGACAATGATATTGTCTCGGATGTGTAAACAGTTGTGTCCGACCGTCAAAAGTTTACAACACGTAAAAAGCTTTCATTTTCTTTTTTACCACTGTTGACTACATTACTACTGCATCACCAGTACCGTAGACATTGCAAACAGCAAACAACATAAGCAAATGCAGTTGCATTCAAGGAATAGTGCAAATTAGTTGCATCATCCAATGTCTTCTGGTTGTCGTTTTCACAGGTACTTGCTGACACTGTCACATCAGTGACTTGCTCAACTCCAACTCTAGTACTGAACTTCTTTGCCCTTCAAGTGGTTGTCACAGAGTACGCGATGCAAGTGAAAAATCCGCCTGTCAAACACGTCGCCTGCAATTACATTGTTTTGTTTTTTATATTGGTGTCCGTTTCTTGTAATCAAACCGCGACAGAAGTTCAACTTTTTCGGACAAAAAGGTTCTTGGACTTTCAAAAATCCACTAGAGTTTTCGTATGTACTTTCATCAACCTCAAGGGTATCGTTGCAAATGCAATAAATTGAAAACCTTTATTTTCAATAGTTTCGAGCGAACTTTAAGAACAACATTCTGGAAATCAACAGCATTCTTGCGTATGCAGTTGGCTACAAGGCAAACTTTCCAATTGAAAATGACAAGAAAAAAAAGATGACCACGAAAAGGGACGTTTACCAAATGCTGGAAAAATCCTTAGACGAGTAATAAGAACTGGAAGATAGTCTTACTTAGATGATATACAAGAGTCCTTAATTTCAGTCACGGTTTCGATGGACAGGCGTGTATTCTGAAGTCGTTCTGCACATCGCTTCGTGGAGGGGGAGAAACGGAAGGCATCTTGTTTAAGACTTTCAACAAATTTTTGTCGTAAGTAATCAGATTTTAATCAGTGTGATAATTTACTCAGTATGTGTTTGTTTGTTCGCGGACCTTGATTTCTTCAGCGGAGAGGGCTTTAGAACTAATTTCGCTTGTAACAGGTCGGTTGGAAATTATTAACAGTGTACAGGCAGTCCCAAAGCCAATATGCTGATAAGTGGTTCCGTCGATGTTGCGCCTTGTTAGGAGCTGTTGCGGCAGCATTGTTATTTTCGGGGCTAAAGAGAGGAGGATTATGATATTGACTGCTCCTTCCTAGCCTAAACTGATGAGAAACTTTGCTCGATTGAGTTCAATTTTCACTTCAAATCTTCACACCCATTTAAACACACCTGACGAAACAAATAGAGTCCGCATTCTACATATTGTCGAGGAAGAATCGATAAGTTCGTATTCTACAAAAGAAAATGTCTCCTTTTAGCTCCGAGCCTCTTCATGTCACCGAGTTACTTCACTTCACACAATAATTCAATTCTTCACACAGGTAGTGCGCGTAATTAAAAAATGCACCTTATTTTTTGAGCAAACCTTTGGAGAAGTACTTTTCCGTCATCGGAGTCAAAGACGAAACATCGTACAAGATGGCCACCACTTGGCGCATCTTAACTTGTTTATTATTCGCAAGAACAATTCATATTTGTTGAAAAAGAGGGACGTAAAGGAACCCTTCTGCACGGAACCAAACAGCCTCGCGCACATCAGTTCATACATTTACAGTGGCCACGCACACGTTCACAAATCGCACGCCAAACTTTTCTCTGGAAAAGACTTAGGGATTCCTCATCCGCCTTTAGTAGTGTCCATGTTTCCGCGCTATAGAGTAGGACTGGGATGATCAAGCTGTTATATAAAGCGAGCTTTCTTAATTGCCTCTTGAGAAACAGTGATTGGCAGGAGTGATTCTGTGTTTGATTTCGGTACTGATGTTGTTGTCCCTGTTTACCGCGGAGCCGAGGTAGACGAAGTGCTTGACTACCTCGAACTTTTTGGTGCCTAGTATGACGCTCTGTCCTATACGTCGGCGTTGTGTGTCCTTTCTTGATGACAACATGTACTTCGTATTGGCCTCATTTACCGCCATACCCATTTTAGCCGCTTCCGCTTCATTGCCAGCAAACGCCTCATTGACGGCTCGCTGTGTTCGTCCAATCACGCCAATGTCATCAGCGTAAGCTAGCATTTGAACTGATTTTTGGAAGATCGTGCCTCTAATGTTGACGTACGATCTTTTACAGGATGATGTAAAAGAAGTTACATGACAGTGCGTCGCCTTGTCTAAAACCTTTTGCGGCCTCGAAGGTCTCGGTGAGTTTGTTACCGACCTTGACAGAGCAGCGAGAGTTCTCCATCGTATTCCTACACAATCTGACGAGTTTGGTAGGAATGTCAAAAGTAAACATTGCACAGTATAGCTCGTCTCTATGCACACTGTCATACGCGGGCTTAAAATGTCAGAAATCCTAAAGAACTTTTTCGTCGTTTACTGTTCCTATCGAAAGTAAATTTGAGCGCCCCTGTTGGGAAGCCATTACACTTTTGCTTTATTAAGTACAAAATTACTTTGTCATCCGGCATACAGACTGTTGATTGATTTTTAAGTCGCTCCTAACTACAAGAAAGATATTCCCCGAACCCACTAGGGAAACACATAAGACCATATTCTGGAACTTTTAGAAGGAACCAAACTGGCACTTGGAGGGAGCAAAGCTTAGACAAGCACTTGAACAGGGGTAAGAACTGAAGCAAGTGCTTGAACGAAACCCCATACTTAAGCCAATTTTGAGGCATCTCTGTTGAAATTTGAAGAAAAACTTGGCTCTGAACAGAAAATAGACTGGAAATAGAACCGCCACAAGTTTATATGAAAGGTTCACTTGCAATCATGTGCCCACGGATAAGTTGCAGTCAATTCACAGACCCATGCGGGCAAACGAAAAATGAAGAATAACTAAATAAATTAAACTAATTTTTAATCTCGTCAAAGACTCCAAAATTCAATTTAGATCTTTTTTGAGGCAAGCACATCTTCCTTCCGATCGCACAAAAATGCTTTTCTAGGAAATAAGTTTTTGCTCTGGTACTTGATACAGAAGATTAGAGATACAGATACTGTGGCCGCCGTGGCGTAGTGGGTAGAGTGCGACGCTCACACGCCGAAGAGTCTAGGTTCGATTTCCGGCTTAACATCTCGAATTTTTCACGGCGCCGTCTCATTCAAGCTGCTGACAACACTCAAAGAGTGATAACTGTCTAAGAAAGCTTCTCAAACTTCGCTGTTCGGGGTCGACAAGAAACTGTAGGTCCCATCTACTAGTGAGAGATCAGTAGCGCGTACAACATGGGTAGTTGATGAGCAAGCTAGGCCCTGGTCCCCCTGTGGACTGTCGCGACAACAATTACTATTATTACTTGATACAGCATCTTTGCGGATCTCCCGTCACACATTGTAGCATAAGCAGCCTGAAATAAGTAATCGGGTCACGTGAATCACGTCTGTATGTGACAAAATTAATTCCTTCTTTCAAACAATAGAAAAATATTCTCAACAGTCAAACTGCATTTACAAACGTTGTGAAGAAAAGATTTTGTTGGAACTGATTAAATTTTGTACATTTACTTAATTTTACTTTCCGAAAGGCAGACTTAAAGTTTTATTGAACTTTCTTTTGAGACTTCTTTTTAAACATTTTGACGTGTCGCTTCTCTCATTTGTTTCACATTATTCACACATTAGCAAATGTACGAACCGTGGACATTCTTTGGTCAACTATCAATTTGATCAACAATGACCAAAGAATGTCCACGGTTCGTACATTTGTTGCACATTATTCACACATTAGCAAATGTACGAACCGTGGGCATTCTTTGGTCAACTATCAATTTGATCAACAATCGACACTCGAATTGTGCGTCTTGTGAAGACTTCTCAGTCCACTCTCAGCAATGAATGATATGTTAACAATCTTGCCAATGTTAACTCAATCTATTTAATCAGCTGGTAAAAGGCGACGCCTCCTATTCTCCCCCCCCCCCCCCATTATTCTATGCGAAATTTGCATATGTAATAATCACTGTCGATCGTCGGCCCTCATACACATTCAAATGAAAACATGGACACGCAAATTCTTCCGTTGATAATCAAAAATTAACATGACACACCATCGAAACCAAACCCAGAAACAAAGCACATTCCCTGGTTGATTAGTCAACGAATCTCCGCAGGCACACTTGCTCACCCATTTAGGTGACGATCTCCAGGCCGCAAGCAATCTTAAGTTACTTTTCGGGCAGACCTCACGGCAACCATTTCGCCATGAAATTCGCTGTAGTTTTAGTGTTCATTGCAGTACAAGTGTATTTGATCAGTACGGAAGGTACTGAAAGTGTCCTCGAGCCGAGGCCATCAAGCACAAACAACCCTGTTGCGGTCTTAAGTCGAAGGAGAAGACACTTGGATTTCATAAAAGCAACACGTGTGTTCGTACGTTCGTTTGAAACTCAGTGAGAGTTTGTTTTATTGAACATTTCTGATTTTCCATCAGTTTCGCGCCAACATCAAGCAGACCGTGTTTACATGGGCTTCCATTTGGGCCTTCGCTCAGGGATACAAGGCAAACAATCCGATCCTGAATGACTTGGGAACTCGGCCATTTCGTCGCGACACGTACGAGGTGGTGCAGCAAATGATGGATTTGTAGGTTTTCTGGCCCCGAGTTTAAGAGTGTTTTTCTATAAAAAGTGTTCATCTTAGGCATGGATTTGATGGACAGGCGTGCATACTAAATTTGTTTTGCACTGTGACCAGAGGTCCGGATGGGGAATACTCGGCAGGATTCCTGTTCAAGCTACTGCGGCATATTTTCAAGTAAGTTCAGTGTTGGATTTCAGGGCAGGCACAGTAACGTGTCATTTATGTGAATTTATAAATCAGCCTAATTCGAAAAGAGGAGTGTTCGTGTTATCGAGTGTCAATCTACCTGTTTTTCGAAAGGAACTTCGAATAATTGTGGATAAAGATGAGAGAGAACATGAACACGTGAAGTTGGTTTAAATTTTTAAATTGTGACCGACAAAGCGTTTGGAATACATTTCAGGTTTGAAGAAAAATTTCGGTTTGAAGAACGATTACCGAGCTCGCAACTAAAAATGTCAGCCTCCGTTGCATCTACGGCAAGATAGAAAAGAATTAAAAATTGTCATAAAACTCAGTTGTAACTTTTCTTGTTTTGGGTTGAAATTCCTGCCTATGTAAGGGTACTATGCTTCATGCATATGGACGTAAGTCCGGTGTATAAGTGAAAACTTCAAAGTTGGATATAAAATCGGCATCCCAACGTAGGCCGCCCTCTGTTGCGATGTCCCAATGGATTGGAATCAAAGACTCTTCGGGTCGGAGCACTGGTGTCCAAAATCTCCACTTGGCTTAGACATCTTCAGCGTTGTGCCCGAACACACTTGATCGGGAACTTGTTGCACTACAGCCCATAGAGCTCGTCCTTCCATTTTCTGCTTCAAATGGCATAGACGCAAATAAAACAAAATTAGCACGCAAAACTCTCGAAAAGACAAAGGACTTCCTCATCGGCTTTTTGCAGCATCCAAGTTTTGCGCCATACAGCTGGACTGGGAAGATCAAACTGTTGCACAGCTTCATCCTTCGGGGTTTTCTTTGCTCAACTGCCTCTTGAGCCTGAAGGAACTGCGATTGGCAAGAATGATTATGCGTTTGATTTCGGTACTGATGTTGTTGTCCCTGTTTACAACGGAGCCGAGGTAGACGAAATCCTTGACTACCTCGAACTTTCTGCTGCTTAGTGTGACGCTCTGTCCGATACATCGATGTTGTGTGTCCTTTCTTGATGACAGCATGCACTTAGTTTTGCCCTCAATTACCGCCAGACCCATTTTAGCCGCTTCCGCTTCAAAGCTAGCAAACGCCTCATTGACGCCTCGCTGTGTTCTTCCAATCACGTCAATGATATCGGCGTAAGCTAGCAATTGAACTGACTTCTAGAAGATCGTGCCTTTGGCGTTGACTTATGAGTTACGCACGATCTTCTCGAGGATGATGTTGAAGAAGTCACAAGACAGCGCCTCGCCTTGTCTAAAACCTTTCTTGACATTGAAGTTCTCGGTGAGTTCGTTACCGACCTTGACGGAGCAGCGAGAGTTCTCCATTGTCATTCTACGACTACACAATTTGACGAGTTTGGTAGGAATGCCAAAACTAGACATAGCATGGTATAGCTCGTCTCTATTGACACTGTCATATGCGACCTTAAAGTCGACGAATAGTTGGTGAGTATCGATTTGTACTTCCTGAGTCTTTTCCAAGATCTGCCGTAGAGTGATGATCTTGTCTATCGTGGACGTTCGTGGTCTGAAACCACACTGATAGGGACCTATCAGGTTATGGACCAAAGGATTCAGAGGCTCACAAAATACGGCAGAGAGAATCTTGTATGCGATGTTTAAAAAACTGAGCCCTCGATTATTTTGCGCAGTCAGAGGGGACCTTTCTTGTGAACCAGACAAACGACGCTGACATTCTAACTATAGGGGATGCTTTCCTCCGACCATATCTTACAGATGAGCTGGTGCATGCACCCAACCAGGACAGGCTGTCCGCTCCAGCAGCTTTGTTCGATTTCAGCTTGGATATTGCTATCTTCACCTCGTCTAAGTCGGGGGGACGGAATGGTTGTCTATCAACGTCCAAATCGAATAGAACATTCTGCCTTACAGCGAAGTTGAAGCCATCATGGCGGAGGAGTCTGCAGAAATGATCTTTCCAGATTTTCAGTACAGACAGCGACTCTACCACAAGTTGTTCATTTTGGTCTCGGTAGGCTTCGGTCCGAACCTTGTATCCTCCGGATAGCTGTTTTACCTTTCGGTAAAACTTTCAGACTTCATTCCTGCCAAAGCACCTTTCCATTTCCTTGACCGCGCGCTTCTCATGCTTCTTGTTTTTTTTCTTCTGAGAAGCCAGTGCTCTGCCTTCTTCTCTCATAGAGCTCACGAACAGCCCTCGTTGTTCGATGCAGCGTTGCCTTATAGGCCTCTTGTTTGACTGCATGTGCTTGCCTGCACTCGTTGTCAAATCAGGGGCCCCGTCTGGGTGGTAACATGAAACCCAGCACATCAGTGGCAGCTTCTTTGGTGGCTTCTTGACAACGTTTTCATTCTTCTTCTATGGTCAGTGCAGGCAGCGTCGAACTCTGACCGAGTTTCAGGGAGACTCGGTAGGCGAAGTTCCTAGTGATCTGTTGCGATATAGCTTTCCGACGTCAAACCATTTTCGCCTGTCTCGACTCCGTTGATCTCTCTATCCGTACTCTTACCTTGGCTACTACAAGGTGATGATCCGGGTCGATGTTTGCACCGGAAAGTTCGGACATTGAGAATACTGGAGGAGTGTCTGACGTCGATCGCCACGTTATCAATCTGGTTGACGGTGGATTGGTTAGGAGATCGCCAGGTCGCTTTGTCCATGTTCAGGTGTGGGAACCGCGTGCTAGGCACAGAGAGGTTCCGCTCCGAAGTGAAGTCCAAAAGCTTGAATCCGTTTCCTGATGTGTTGGCGTATAGGCTTTGTTTACTGATGACTCCAGCAAAGATGTCCTCCTTTCCCAGCTGAGCGTTGAAGTCTCCTTAAATGATCTTAGCATCGTAGCTGGGTCATCGATCGTAGTTTCTTTCTAAGAGATCATAGAGGTTATCCTTTGTGTTGTCATCCTTCTCCTCTGTCGGGGCGTGAGTGCATATTATGCTGATGTTCCCGAATTTAGCTTTGATGTGGATTGTCATGAGGCGTTTGCTGACGGAGACGTAGCTCAATACTTTTTGTCTAAGTCTGCCTCGAACAACAAATCCGCATCCCAATAACAATACAAATCTCTCTGCAGCAATCAATGTAGTAGATATCGCAGTTTTTCATCGTTTTATTGGCGGCCCCATCCCATTGCACTTCCTGGATGGCGGTAATATCTGCTTTGTTGCAGTCAAGGGCATCCGCAAGTTGTTCGGCTGCACGTGGCCTTTTACGTGACCTCACATTCCACGTGCAAAATTGTAGTCCTTAAAACGTTTTTTTTTTGCGGTCGTCAACAGTTGATCCGTCCTTATCCGAGGCATAGCGGTTTATCTGAAGTTAAGGTATTTTACGTTGTGAGAAAGTTACCCTCACGCACAACCTACAGTCTGGTAGGCCAGGCCCATTATTTAAGCCCTCGGGCAGGGAGGTTCGCTGCACAACGCACAATGAGTGGTTGAATGCCAACATGACCTGTGCACTAACGAGGATAATGTTGGCAGCTCGACTTTTTAAGCGCAATCAGCAGTGTTACCTCTCGTGAACAGGTCAATAATAATAATTGTTTTCGCGACAGTCCACAGAGGGACCAGGGTCTAGCTTGCTCATCAACTACTCGTGCTGTGCGCGCTACTGTTCTCTCACGAGTAGAAGGGACCTACAGTTTTTTGCCGACTCCGAACGGCGATTTTTGAGAAGATTTCTTAGACAGTTATTACTCATTGAGTGTTGTCACCAACTCGAAAGAGGTGGTGCCGTGAAAAATTCGAGGTGTTCAGTCGGGAATCGAACCGGGTGTGAGCGTCGCACTCTACCCACTACGCGACGGCGGCCAACAGGTCAATGCCCCCGTTAATTCGTTTTTTCCCTCTTATTTATGGCTTTGTATTCAGAACAAGTGTAAGCCTCCAAAAATATTGCATTTTAACGGATTCAAAATTAACTTCAACCCGGACTATGTTTGGTTAGAGAAATAAACTAAAATAATTTCTTTTTTGCTTGAGAGTCACTTACGACCCTGATTAGTGCTCTCCTTTCCTTTCACAGCTGTTATTTTGAGTCGGCAGCTTTCATGCTCTACGGTAAAACGACAACTCTCGACAGTTTAATGAGTTCTATATCGTGACTCTCCGTGATCGAACAACTCTGTGTGTCATAGTCGTTTCCCAAGCAGTGGCCGCGTAAAGTGCATGTTCACCGTGTCTTCCCCTTAACGAATTTCGTCTGACATTCTTTCTAATGCAACTAAACAAACCTTTTTAAACACGAGAAGACTTAATGCACGCACGTGTTGTCCAGTGACCTCACACTACTTGCGCACAATTCTTGATGTTCATATGAAACTGGAAAAGCAATTAGTCACTCTCACGCATTAGACGCACAGACTGCGTGAAGAAAACTCGGCCCAATCAACGCGTAATTATCACAATGAAAACCGTAAAACTGCTGGGACAAGAAAAAGACTCGAATGCGTTGACTTCTCGCAGACGTAGTTCAAACCTCAAGAGAAAAGTATTCGAAAGAATCAAGTTATGCATTCGTCTCATAAACTACTTTTATCCGTCTTGTGTGTAACGTTCTTTGTTCAGAGTTTTGCCTGTGAAAGTGACTGCGAGGAAAAAGCCCGCAACAGAACCGTGTTGAGTCGTCCCAGACGCTATTTAGACTTCCTGAAAGCCACTCGTGTGTTTGTATGTCTTTTGTGATATTTTTCTGCATGGAATTGTTGAAGCGAAACTCTCTTTACTTTGATACAGTTCCGTGCGAATATAAAGCAGAATATATTTACGTGGGGTGGAATCTGGGCACATGCACAGGGTTTCAAGGCGAACATGAATATGCTCAACGACAATAAGGCATTGCGACCTTTCCGTCGCGATACTCTGGAAGGCATGCAGATGCTGCTGGATTTGTATGTCCGCTTACATATTTCCGGTGACACGTTAAGTAACAAATTTCTTGCGATTTAAGGCACGGCTTTGACGGAAGGGCGTGCTTGGTGAAGGTGTTTTGTGTGGCCACGCTGGGACCTGATGGGTATTTGTCAAATGGGATTCTCATTAAACTGATACGACACATTTTTCTGTAAGTGAAACGAACATCGTTAAGGAGTTGCTTACTTTGCATAGAAACAAACGGCTTAGTTCAATTGATTTATTTCTTTTGACATTTATCAGGTGCTAAGCTGGTGCCAGTTCGTGAATAGTTCTTCGTAGTGCGTCGATTTTAGTATAGGTTCCGAAAACGTTTACTTCATTGCTTCTGAAAATGAAAAAAGCGCATAACGAGTTGATAAAGGATTTTGTGACGTGTGTGGTGAGAACGGAGTAAAAGAATGTCAGTGTCAAAATTGGTTTGGAAAATTCAGCTCAAGAATGTCAGTGTCATAATTGATTTGGAAAATTCTGCTCAAGTGATTTTTCACTCAGATATGAGCTACATACAGTCCATCGAATTCAAGTTGATGGTCCACAAATCTTTGTGCGTGAGATTAAAGAAAGGTCAAGTTTATAAAAAGCAACAGTCAGTAGCCATAAAAAGCGCCTTGAACTCGTAAAGAAGCTTGCCATTGGGATACCAAGTGAATTAAAACGAATTTACCTTCCAAATTGCACTTTAAACCCTCTAAATTCGATTTGCTTCTGAAGCGAAGCAGCCCTGGTGATGAGAAATGGATTGTTTGCAATAATGCCAACCGAGAACAAGGGCGATGAGCCACCACAAACAGCTTCAAAAGCTGAAATGAAGGATGTGCTGTCTGTTTGGTGGAATAGGAAGAGTGTCGTATATTTCGAGCTGCTCTCATGGAACTCAACGGTTAACTCGGATTTTTTCTGTCAACAACTGAACGGAATTTTCCAAACCAATTTTGCCACTGACATATAAGGTGGTTGAATATACGCATTTTTGTCTTTTGAATTTTCCGGCTATGTACAAAGCGCTACAGAGCTCGTATCTGGCAATTGTACACATCATTTGAAAGGTCTTGATATAACCTACTACGCTATGCATGATTAGTTTGGATATTGCATTCAACAGTTATGGACGTGTAAACATGAAGTTCATTAACGCCGAAATTCGAGCTATTTTAAAGTTTTCCTTCGTGAAAGGCAAATCCGCTAGAGAAACGTTCTGTTTCCGTGTTTTGGGGGATGGTACTCTATCACTTCGAATCGCGGAGGAATGGTTTCGACGATTCAGAGCCGGTGAAAACGACACCATGGATAAGCCAGCCGGCGGAAGGCCTCTGACGACGAATAATGATCGAATCATGGAAATCATCGAGTTAGACCGGCATGTGGAATCTCGTGACATCGCTCAGGAGATGGGAGTTAGTCGGGAAACCATTTTAAACCATCTCCATGTTTGGGCGCCGCATGATTTGACACAAACAACCTTCTGGACCGAATCAACGCCCGCGATATGCTGCTGAAACGGAACGAACTCGACCCACTTTTGAAGCGAATAGTGACTGACGACGAAAAATGGATATCATACAACAATATCAAGTGAAAACGGTTGTGGCTGAAGGCCGGTGAATCGTCCCAAGTGGCCAAGCCGTGATTGGCGGCCAGGAAAGTTTTGCTGTGTGTTTGGTGGGATTGGAAGGGAATCACCCATTATGACCTGCTCCCATATGGCCAGACTCTTAAATCTACCATCTACTGGGAACAACTGGACCGCTTGAAGCAGGCGATCAACCAGAAGCGTCCAGAATTGGAAAACAGGAAAGGTGTAGTATTCCACCAGAACAACGCCAGACCACACACTTTGTTGATGACTCGTCAGAAGCTACGGGAGCTCGGAGGTACGGGAGGTTTTATCGCATCCACCATATAGCCCGAACATACGGCCACGTGATTACCACCTGTTCCTGTCCATGGCGAATGCCCTTGGTGGTGTGAAGTTGAACTCAAAGGAGTCTTGTGAAAAGTGGCTGTCCCAGTGCTTCGCAAATAAGGAGGGAAGCTTCTACGAGGGGGGTATTATGCAGTTTCCGTCTAAATGGAAACAGATTATCGGACAAAACGGCGCATATTTGAACTAAATCCGATCACTGTAACACTTTTTATGAAGCATTGAATGAAGAGCAAAAAACCGGAAGGGAGAACCTTTTATTTTAATGCGTTTTCACCATGCACGTCACAAAATTCTTTAACGACTCGTGAATTGGTCAATCGTCAGACGGTCATATTCCACTAGGACAACGCTAAACCACATATGTCTGTGTCCACTCGAGAAAAACTTCGAGAGCTCGGCTGAGAAGATAACATTTGATTTACCCATCATATATGATATCATTTGTTTTATCCTTCCATTTGTTTCGGCCTTCGTAAAACTCATAAAAGGAACTTTAAAAGAAGATCATTTGTGATATCGCATTTGGCTCAGTTTTTAATAGGAAAGGACCAGATATTCAGAATCATTCCGTCGCCAGAAAAATGAGCATAATGCAACATAGGACCTTGGCCGAAGTTTGCTTTAGGTGTTTAATAATAATAATAATTACATGGGGCTACAATTCACAGGGGATCGGAGCGTAGCTAGCTTATCAACTATTCGTGTTGTGCGTGCAACTTTCCTGTTACGACTAGAAATGATCTACAGTTTTTTGCCGACTCCGAACGGTGAAATTTGAGAAGCTCTCTTAGACAGTATTACTCTTTGAGTGTTGTCAAAAAATTCGAGGTGTTCAGCCAGGAATCGAACCTAGACCCTTCGGCGTGTGAGCGTCGCACTCTATCCACTACGCCGCAGCGGCCACAAGAAAAAAATATGGAATGGAAATATGGAAATTGTGGGAGTTTTTTTTTAAATGAGCTCACATACATACATAGCTTCTTAATGAGAGGACGCAGAACTTCGACTTCGAGTCAAATTCAGAGACTCGTCCTTTAGCCGCACTACACGAATCTGGAATGCTCTTCCCAGCTTGATTTTTCCTCCTCATTACAATCCACAGGCATTTAAAACCAATGTGCATCGGTACCTCCTCTCCCTCTCTTCCTCTATACCTTCGGCCCGTGCTGTGACTTGATCCGGTCACTTAAGGGTACTCGCAACCCCTTTTGCACGCGTCAATTATAAAAAAAAAAAAAAAGAATCACTCTTGCCAATCGCTGTTTCTTTGTGCTCAAGAGGCAATTGAGTAATAAAGCCCTCTCTCGAAGGACTAACCTCGCTTTATAAAACAGCTTGATCATCCCAGTCCTGCTTTATGGCTCGGAAACTTAGACGTTAGCAAAAGCGGATGAGGAAGCCCTTAATCTTTTCGAGAGAAAAGTTTTGCGTACGATTTTTGGTCCTGTTTGCGCTGATGGCAACTGGAAGAGAAAATTTAAGAACGCACTCTATGGTCTGTGCAGCAACATGCCGCGGGTCAAGCGTCTTCGGGTACAACGCTTAAGGTAGCCATGCCATGTAGAGCGTATGGACACAACTTCTCCGGCCCGAAAAGTCTTTGAATCTGAGCCATTGGGACGACGCAACAGATTACGGCCTAGGCCAAGATGGCGCACACAAATCGAAAAGGACCTCAACTAACTTGGAATGCGCAACTGGAGGCAGCTAGCGAAAGATCGTGCTGGCTGGAGAGGCACGTTGGTTGAGGCCCAGGTCCACCCCGGACTGTAGCGCCACAAGAAGAATGAGATTGAATGAGCTTTACATGTCGAAGAACCAAATTTTAATAAGCAAAACTTAATTCCTTTTAGATAACACACTCTGCAGCAAATATTAGCACATGGAATGCAAGACGTGGTACTTCAAATGCCAGATGAAGATCAGTTGTTAAAAGAATTGCACAATCAACCTCCATTAGCAATAATAGCAACTGTAGCTGGTCAGACATTTGATTAAACAATAGGAAGGGGATGAAGCTACTATGACGGAGTATTCCGACATAACACTTTTAAACAAATTCAAGGAAACCTGTGCATAAAGTACTACAAGTTCAAAACACAGACTAGTATTTAGGATATTTTGTTAACTAAATAGGAAAACACAAGACTCAATAAATATGAATATAACAACTGTCTAAGTGTATTTCTTGGATAAGAAAAACACTAATTGATAACAACAAACTTTTTTGCGCGAACGGCCAGTGCAATAATTAGTTCATGCTTTCCAGACAGCACCGTAAATACATGTTTTCGAATACTGGCCGCCGTGGCGTAGTGGGTAGAGTCCGATACTCACACGCCGAAAGTTTAGGTTCAAACCGAGAAATTTGCACGGCACCACCTCTTTTGAGCTGCTAACAACACTCAAATGGTAATAATTGTCTAAGAAAAAGCTTCTCAAACTTCGCCGTTCGGAGTCTGCAAAATAAAAACTGTAGATCCCTTCTACTCTAGAGAAAACAGTAGTGCGAACAACACGTAAGTTGATGAGCAAGCTAGGCCCCGGTCCCGCTATGGACTGTAGCGCCAACAATTATTATTACTATAACATGTTTCACACTTTGTGAGCAGTTTTCAAAATATATGGAAAAATGATCGTTGTATTTTTGTCACCACCACATTATACGGTACTTGGCTGTAATCTGACTATCTGTTAGCAATGTTAGCAATGAAAATAAAACCTTTCCACTTTCGAGCAACGTTCGGTTGGCTGTCATATAAGTGTGCGACGTGCGACATAAGATATGATAAAACTTATTTCTGTATCCTTTCTTTGGTCGTTTCCTTATTATCGAGATATGAAGCGGAACAGAATGTTGAAGAAGCCATAGCTCTTGCAAGGAAACCACATATTGTTCTTCATTTTCGAGTGAATTTATAAACTAGCCTTGGATGCAGTTGGTAGCGTCCATTACGATTATACCATCAAAAGTCAGTTCAGATCCTTTCGAAGTTGTGCGCGCCATTTCCAAAATGATCGTCCTCTGCTGTGTTTTTCCTGTTGGCCGGAACAAATTATTTCAGTCATCTTAAACGTCGTCACCTAATTTTAGGCGAGACTCTATCTTGATGGAGTTTTTTGGTTACTTCGGCAGGACCTCGTTCAAATAGAATCTCTTTTTTTGGATCCAAATTAAACGATGCTTTTGCAGGCTCTAAGCCGCTGTTTCATCTTACCCAACTGTAAAGAACTTAAGCGCCCATTCACCGTAACCGTCTGTATAAGTACCGTGATAAATCAGCTTCTCGCTGCCAATTCACTTTCCACAGCGAAGACTTGCTTGGATACGAAAACAGTTCTTTTTTTTTTTAACAAAATAGCTAGATTTTAAGGCATCTGCGCGGCGAGGCTAACGGTCTACCTAGTGGATCAATTCTATTTCTGTCCATTGAGACCTTAGAAAGGCCTCATGTCAACTTCAAATTATCATACATAAGAAAGGGAATTTATGTTGTCCATGTTCCAGCCAAAAAAAAGAAGGTTGACATTTATTCAGTTAACTGTGAGTGAGATTTTGCGCGGTAGTGGCAATTTCTTTCCACACTTGGCTAATTTATTTAAACAGTGGACGATTTTGGATCGAAAACAGGTATACTTGGAACAATTTAACACAATTTCCGCAGATTTAACAATTTACTTTGAAACGGGGATGTTAGAGAATTTCAGTTCCACACCTCTGGTCCACAAACTCTGCTGCTCAGTTAAATACAAATCATACCCCGGCAGGGCTGTCTGCAACCAAACTTAAGGAGGTGCAGGGGTCTTCAAATCTCTGCGGAAAGTGGTTCTCATTGTGTGAAAATCTATGCTAAAAACCTGCCAACAATACACTGGTGCGACGCCAAAGGCGTTATTGCACCTCATGAAAGCTCTTGGGCTATTTGTATGGGAATGTGAAGTTCTGGTTTTGACACCACTGAATGCGTAGAATGTTGCTTGCTGCTGTTTGGAATACTTTCGAGCAAACATAAAGTAGAACGTGGTCTTTTGAAGCACGAGTACATCGCACGGATTAGGGTAAAAGCCAAATACGAACATACAGAACAACAGCAAGCACTTGCGCCCTTAACATCAAGACACTTTTAGCGGTGCTCGTTACCTACTAAGATATGTTAGTTTCGTTCAAATTTCTTTCTGTAATTTCGTTTCAACTTAAACCATGATTTTGATGACCAGGCGTGTGTGATAAGAGTGTTTGCAAAGAACCGTTAGGGTCAAGAGGGATGTTTTTTAGGCATTTACTTGTTTGAGTAAACGCTGATCTGGAAGTGATCTAAAAGTGATTTCAATTTGAAGATCACTCCATGTCGACAGTGACTAAGACTAAATATTGGTGGTGTGAAAAATTCAACCTTTCAGTTGTTCATTTTCAAATTCGAATTTGCTTTCTTTCTTCTTTTCATTTCAGGTTGAACGATGAGGACAGACGCCACTTTTCCTATCTGAAGGACGAGAACTGTGAACAGTTCCTTGCTCACCACTGTCCGTTGACTTTCAATAATATTTCCCCTTACACTGATGACATTTAGCGAGTTCAATAAAAATATGCGATAATCATGAAATTGGCTCTTTTTCTTTTTGATCGCGCTTCACTTTAAGAATTCGTGGGTTGCGATGTAAACGGTAGGTGAGTGTTTAAAAAAAGGTTGCTTTGTATTCGAAATTTTCTTTTGTATTACTCTGCGATCTCCGTGGTACTAAGCGAGAGCAAATGTATGGCATGTGAGTGTCACACTCTACCCACTACACCACGGCGGCCACCGACGAAAAATATGCTAAAAGAAATTTTTCTGCGGCGGCTTGGAGAGCTTGTGTCTTTCCTTTTTTGTGCAATCAACTTGAAGATAGTTTGAAGTAATGTAATATCTGCCTAGATTTCGACTTCAGAATATAAACCTGATGATGACCTTCTGGAGAGCCATGTAGTACTTTTTCAGGCAAGAGTTTTGAGTCCAACTGTACACAGAGGCAAGGAGAACTGAGTCATGCACCAGCTCATCTGAAAGATGTGTTCGGAGGAAAGCATGTCCGATAAGTGGAATCTCAGCGTCGTTTGCCCGGTCTACAAGAAAGGAGCCCCCTTTGGCTGCACCAATTATCGAGGGATCGGCCTTCTTAATATAGCATACAAGATCTTTTTGTCCACGACCCTATCAGTGTGCTTTCAGACCAGGAAATTCCACGATGGACCAGATCTTTACGGCAGATGCAAAACTCAAGAAGTACAAATCTCCACCTAATCGTCGATTCTAAGGCCGCATATGACAATGTGCATAGAGACGAGCTATACAGTGCCATGTCTACTTTCCTACCAAACTCATCAGATTGTGTAGGATGACGCTAGAGAACTCTCGCTGCTCCGTCAAGGTCGGTAACGAACTCACCGAGAACTTCAATGTCAAAAAAGGTTTTAAACAAGGCGAGGCGCTGTCTTGTGACTTCTTCAACATCATCCTCGAGAAGATCGTACGTAACTCACAAGAGGCATGATCTTAAAAAAGTCAGTTCAATTGCTAGCTTACGCTGATGACATAGACGTAATTGGAAGAACACAGCGAGCCGGCATTGAGGCGTTCGCTGGCATTGAGGCGGAAGCGGCTAAAATGGGTCTGGCGGTAAATGAGGGCAAAACTAAGTACATGCTGTCATCAAGGAAGGAGACACAACATCGACGTCTAGGACGGAGCGTCACACTAGGCAGCAGAAACTTCGATATAGTCAAAGACTTCGTCTACCTCGGCTCCACGGTAAACAGGGACAACATCACCATTACCGAAATCGAACGCAGAAGAAAGTCTATGGGTTGTACAGCGACATGCGCCTAGGCCATGTAGAGCGTATGAACACTACTGCTCCAGCACGAAAAGTCTTCTAAGCCAAGCCATTTGGATAAGCAACAGAGGTCGGCCTATGCTGATGGCGCACATAAACGATCCCAACCAACATGGAGTGCTTGATTCGAGGCAGATGTCGAGAGATTGTGTTAGCTGGAGAGGCACGTTGGTTAGATCAAGTCACCTCGGGCTGTATAGCCACACAAAAAAGGAAAAATGAAGAAAAAGAAAGTAGCAATGTCGAATGTTAAGCAGCTATGCTAACCTAAGCTAAGCAGCCATTTGTATGCGGCCCTATTAAATGGAACGTATGTTCTCATCATTATGGCCTGGCCCCTCTATCCCTTGTTAGAGCAAACTTCACGGTTAATTTGATAGTGATAATGAGTAAGGTGTGGCCGCCGTGGCGTAGTTGGTAGAGTGCGACACTCACGCGGCGTCGATTCCAGGCTGAACAGCTCAAATGTTTCACATCACCACCTCTTTCGAGCTGATGCAATACTTAAAGAGTATTCTCTGTCTAAGAAAGCTTTTCAAACTTCGCCGTTTGGAGTCGTCAAAAAAACTGTATCCCTTCTACTCGTGAGAGAACAGTAGCGCGCACAACACGAGTAGTTGATGAGCAAGCTAGGCCCTGGTCCCCCTGTGGACTGTCGGTCCAGCAATTATTATTGTTATTATCTCAAGATGTAACAAATGATGATGAGTGATGTTAGGGGAGATTATATTGAAAAATAAAAACAATTTAAATTGAATTCGCATTTTCCTTCATATCGATACCGAGAATATATTGAACGCCTCTCGTATACCCATCATATCTAAATAAAAAAATGCCACTGGTGGAATAAAAGCCAAGCATGCTGTACCTTCTCAAATTACAAAATATAGGGTTGCAACTCCCGGAGATCAGGCTGTTTGTAGAAGTCATCGCCCGCCAACGTGCCGTTGAGTCAATTTTATTATGAAATTAGCAATCCTTATCAGATTTGCCACGTTGTACAAAATCTATTGGGGATAAGATTTGTTGTACTCGCATTCGGGAGTTCGATATAACCTGAGACAGGTCCTGAAACACTGCCTTTGAAACAGCCTCATCTTTTCCATCTCGGAAGGGCTCACGTTGAACCACACAGGATAAGCGTACGCCATGAATGCAATTTGGCATATTACCTTCACCCTGGAATCAAGTTCTTCTTCTTCTTGTGGCGCTATAGTCCGGGGTGGACCTGGGCCTCCTGGAATCAAGTTGGCTTCTGTAAAACAACCTTCTTACCACAGCAAGGGCTTTCTGGCTTTCATCAGAGCAGCATCTACATGTTTGCCAAAGTATAGATACTTTTCCAACCAAGCGCTTAAGTATCTCACCAAGCTTTTCACAGCTGACGGTTCTCCTCGTGGGTCAACAAGGCGGAACTTACGCCAGTTTAACTTCGTGTCCCTTGAGGCCGTAGACAGAGAGGTTCTGAAAAGGATAGTCTCGCACTTATTGATATTAATTTTTAAATTCCAGCCATCACAATATTGCTGAATCTTTTCGAAGTCATGTTGCAGCAGGATAATAACTTCGACCTTTGGTGCTGACTTATACGCTACCAACTCATCGGCGTAGGATATAATGTGCGGCATGGAGTGCAAAAGATTGCTAGTAAATATAGCGAACTAAGTTGGTGAACCAACTGCCCCTTGTTGCAGACCGTTTTTAATTTATCCATACGTCTCTCTTAGTCTTTGAGCAGGAACAAAGATGGCCAAGAAAGTCATCTTATGGTCTGGGTTTTATTGTTCATTCTTTTGCAGCGGTTTGACGTGTTTTATCCGGAAATCGAGGGCCTGGCCCCGTCGGCGTAAAGGAGCTGCACTCTCCCCACTACGCCACTGCGGCCGAAAACCTAAGGTGCTCCACTCCAAAAACGCTTTCCTCTTGGTGGCAATTTCCAGAAAGCTGTTCAGACTAAACAGTAACATCTGTTGGACGCAGGTCTATGCAATTCTTCTTTCACATTGATCTCTATGTTGACTGTATTTGTTAGGGGTTTTGATGGAGCGGTGTCAGCCTTTCCATCTGTGTAGACCTGCAAAAAGTCTGAGGCTTTCCCCCTCCACTCTAGAAGGAGTTTGAGGTCTGCTTTGATTAAGAAATGGAGGCTTGAAAACGGTTTGAAGTTACTAGAGGGATTAGGGAAAAATGGGGGGAGGGGGGCAGCCTGACTGTACTATACTGTGAGTGTCAAAAGTGAGCAAACAAATATCTGATTACTGTATAAAGATGAAAATTGGGTCAAAAGGGAGACCAACAAAATTAACACAAAGAGAAACAATGACATTTCGTTTTGGAAAAACATTTTATTTAGTGATGAAAGAAAATTCGAAATTTTTAAGAGCCATATGAATAAAAAAATTTGAAGAGCAAAAACTGAAGAATTTACTGAAAAAAATACTAGGCCGGTCGTGAAACATGGTTCAGTGACGGTGTGGGGTTCAGTGATGGTGTTGGGTTCAGTGATGGTGTGGGGGTGTGTAGCAACATCTTAGATCGGTAATCTAATCTTCGTTGACAGTACAATGGGGAAGGATGATTATCTAAATATTCTCAGTACCAACTTGCAACCGAGCGTTTAGCTAGGAATTGGATCTCTCAGCAAGACGATGATCCTAAGCATACCTCACGTCTTGTTAAGGAATGATTGCTTTATAGGACCCCAAAACAGCTTGATCATCCCCCGCAATCACCGGACCTTAACCCAATAGAACACTTGTGGGAGAATTTGGATAGAAAAATTCGACAGAGTAGTAGAAACAAAAAGGAAGACCTTAGAAAAGCTATAACAGAAGAATGGTCAAAAATTTCCGTCCGATGTAACCAATAAACTGGTAATGTCTATGCCACGTAGACTCAAGGAAGTAATAAAGTCTAAAGGAGGATCAACAAAGTATTACATTTAATTTTTTCAGCAATAAGTAAGTGCATTTGTTGATAGAAATGTAAACTGTTTACTCACTTTTGACACGTAATATATGAAGTAGTATTTGTATTTGTTTTTGTTTTTACCGTACTTTATTTTTTGAATAATTGATCACATTGAATAAAGCAGTTTTTGTGTATCAATGGAATTTGAGTTTTGCTGTTGTTTTGACCCAATTTTCATCTTTATACAGTAATCAGATGTTTGTTTACTCACTTTTGACGCTCACAGTATGTCCTCTTTTTCCACGCTCACCCTATCGGTTTATCTTGGGGCTGTCAGCTACGTTGAATTTATTCGATCCCAATTATCGCATTTAACATAAGCAACTGATGATAGTCAAGAAGAACTGACGTTCACACGAATCGTTCCTGACCAATTGTATCATTGTCTTCGACTTTGCAATTTTGTCTGCCCTGTGGACTCATACAGTGGATGGAGAGAAGGAGCTGCTATGTCTTCCGTATCGAATAATTGGGATGGTGCACCAAGGATTTAAGCTTGGACAACTGGATTTAAATGGAAATGATTTAAATGTGATTTCAGTAAATGACCTACAATCGCACAGCACGAAGAAATCAATCGACTTGAAATATTCCATCAACTTGTTACTGCTTTGTGTGCTCAACGAGGATGTGTGCTTAACTGTAATGGAAATGAATCACACATTAGAGTGGATTATCGTCGATTGACTGAATAGCCGGATTTTACTTTGGAACGACAGGTTGTGGGGGAATCAGAACTTGCATTCGTAAGGTGAATATGTTGTCAAACAGAACATGGTTCCTGGTTAACGTAAGAAAAACTTTCGGACGAGTAGAATTTTCTTCAGTTGATACTTATGATAATGTTTCAGGGGAGGGCTACGAGAACAACCATCGCCTGTATTTGTAAATGGAGATCACGGAGCACTGAGCAATCCAAATAAACACTCACCCGTGTCACGCAAAAGTCAACAGAGGACCAAATAATGTCATCAATTCAATTAACACGTGCCTCACTCCAGACCAAACATGAGAGACATACGAATTGTCGTCCATCGACAAACATCTTCAGGCGCTAAGTGCACGATCCCTCAGTTCAATTCCGAGCCAGAGCAGTTTGTGGCTGCGTCTCGGAGACGGTGCGTGAGCTACACTATACTCAAAATGAAGCTGTGTCTGATTCTTTTTCTGATTTCCTTCTTCGCATGTCCTTCCGGCGGAATCGGTTCCGCATTGGTCAGCAAAGTACCGCACAATCGGAGCAGGCGTCACCTGGACTTCATGAAAAACAGTCGAATGTTTGTGAGTTTCCCCTCTTTCTTTGTTCATCCACTGCAAGCTAACTTATCTTCCACATAGTATCGTGCTAACATCAAGGATCAGCTCTTCAGCTGGTCACCGATCTGGGCGCATGCTGTGGGCTTCAAGGCAAACATGAATATCTTGAATGAAGACAAGCGGGTGCGACCCTTTCGCCGAGACACGTACGAAGTGCTGCAGGAACTACTGGATATGTAGGCTTTCTTTGAAATTTATTGCGTGTCGTTAATTGAGTGTTCGCAGGCATGGGCTGGACGGGCAGGCGTGCATTCTGCTAGCTTTCTGCACGGCGACGGTGAGCAGAGATCATGAGTCAAAAAATGGAATACTGTTTAAGTTGTTGGTGCATATTTTTAAGTAAGTGGAAGAAAAGACTTAAACGTTATTCGTTGTTTATTGAAGAAGAAGGATGCTAATCTTGAATTATCGACCCCATCTTTTTGTGAATGTAGTGGCATAGTGTAAAGGTCCATTGTCTTTCCCAAGTTTGAAACATTTTATGTTTTTTTTTTCGTCTTTAAAAATGCATATTAAATTACCGCTCTTGTGAACCGACTTTCGACTTATATTGTGTTGCAGTGAAATTATCGTAGCTGCCGTGGCATAGTGGGTAGAGTGCTACGCACACAATCCGAAGGTCCAGGTTCGATTCCCGGCTGAACACCTCTTCAGTCCAGGTTTGCTTCACGGCACCACCTCTTTCGAGCTACTGACAACAACCAAAGAGTAATTACTGTCTAAGAAAATGCTTCTCAGAAACTTCGCCGTTCGGAGTCGGCAAAATACTTTGGGTTCCTTCTACTCGTGAGAAAACAGTAGAGCGCACAATAGGAGTAGTTGATGGGCAAGCTAGGCTATTGTAAAGTCTACCGAGATGTGAAGTGTGAAAATGATGAATTTATTATAATCTTGTTTTTACCATTAAATGTGTATGCTGTTGTCATAGAGCGAAATATATCTTGAGGCGTCGACCTTAACTCAAATTATAGTGTAAGATCCGGTGGCTTACAAAAGTGTAATGTGCCATGTTCCTGTCAATTCAACTCCACGCGTAGGTTCTATAAGACCCTAAATCAAAGAAAAAATATTTGCTTATCGTTCTGAAGTCCTTCTGTTTAAAAAATTGCTCAAAATTTGGCCGGCCTGACTGTCACGATGCAAGATGGCATTTGTATATTGGAACGTTTTATCGGGTCTAATGTTATCACTGTAGAGACCGGTTTATTTGCGCTGGTGAGCATATTATTTTACGCAACGATTTCAATATTTTAAGTGTTACATTGGGCGTTCAATAAATTTTCTTCTGATTGAAAAAACGTAAAAACACTTCACTCCAGGTTATATTCATTGGGAGCGAAAAATTTTCCAAATATTACCTCTGTCAGACGTTTAGTTGTATGTTAAGGCACTCGTCAATTTCTTCATAAGGTCCGAACCGGTGACCTTGTTTTGCATCCATTGAAAAAGTCAGTAGTCAGAAGAAGCAAGATCAAAATCGGTGGGTAGTGTAAAATTTCTTATTTCGACGATTTTTATAATTTTTTTTTTGTTTCTTGCTGTTTTTCACTTAATGCACGGCTCACACGCCTTTGTTGCAATCGATAACGTTTCTTTAACTAAAAAAAAAGGAACGAGTTCACTTCTCATTTGACACTGATCTTGATTCAGTGAAGCTTCCAATTCCACATTTTCAAAAATTTTTTGCTGCTCAAAACGTATGCAGCATCGAAACGACTCTCTGCATAATTTATCGATCGGTGAAGATGCACCATAAACTTCCACAATCATTCGACGGCGTTCAGTCGCATTTACCTACCAATGAAAAAAGAAAATTTAAACTTCCCGCAGCTTCTTATGACATATTTGCACATCTTCGATGAGGAAAAAAACAATGTTGTTGTTTAAAGCAGTGGCTAGTGCACCATAATAATTGTTAACAAATTCCACACCTTTCCAGTAAAGTGGGTAAAGTGTGCAAGATCAGCCAAAATTTGCATGTGGCGCCATCTTTTGAAAACGAGCCAAATATTGGTATTTTTTTGTAATTTCTACCCCACTTAATGAAAGCTTAGTTCTGATCTATATTTTCGCCACAACTTTTCACTATATCGGCATCAGTACTAGATGACCTTTTTGATTTTCTTCTCTGATTTGTTACTCTATTTCATTTTATATTCTTCTGGTTCAAGACAGGCAAATGAGCAGTCGAGTAGAGAGTTTGGGACAAATTATTTTCATTTCACGCTACTTTTTTTTTTATAAAGGTGCAATGCGGCTCTCACACGCCGAAGGGCTTAGGATCGATTCCCAGCTCAGCACCAATTTCTCGAATTTTTCACGGTACCACCTCTTTCGAGTGCAGTGCGGCTCTCACACGCCGAAGGGTTTAGGTTCGATTCCCAGCTCAGCACCAATTTTTCGTATTTTTCACGGCACCACCTCCTTCGAGCTGCTGACAACACTCAAAGAGTAATAACTATCTAAGAAATCTTCTAAAATTTCGCCGTTCGGCCTCAAATGTGACTCGAATGAGGATGTGATAGCCGAAACTGAAGCCTGTTTTGAGGTCAAAAATAAATCGTTCAATAAAATGCGATCGAAGTGTTAGATTGTCATGGAAATTTGGTAGGTGCTATGTTCGTCTACATATTCATGTTCAAGTACGGATTTATGTTCATGTTCATGTTCATGTTCATGTTCATGGTCATGCTCATGTTTATGTTCATGTTCATGTTCATGTTCATGCTCATGTTCATGGTCATGCTCATGTTTATGTTCATGTTCATGTTCATGTTCATGTTCATGTTCATGTTCATGTTCATGTTCATGTTCATGTTCATGTTCATGTTCATGTTCATGTTCATGTTCATGTTCATGTTCATGTTCATGTTCATGTTCATGTTCATGTTCATGTTCATGTTCATGTTCATGTTCATGTTCATGTTCATGTTCATGTTCATGTTCATGTTCATGTTCATGTTCATGTTCATGTTCATGTTCATGTCCATGTTCATGTTCATGTTCATGTTCATGTTCATGTTCATGTTCATGTTCATGTTCATGTTCATGTTCATGCTCATGTTCATGTTCATGTTCATGTTCATGTTCATGTTCATGTTCATGTTCATGTTCATGTTCATGTTCATGTTCATGTTCATGTTCATGTTCATGTTCATGTTCATGTTCATGTTCATGTTCATGTTCATGTTCATGTTCATGTTCATGTTCATGTTCATGTTCATGTTCATGTTCATGTTCATGTTCATGTTCATGTTCATGTTCATGTTCATGTTCATGTTCATGTTCATGTTCATGTTCATGTTCTTGTTCATGTTCATGTTCATGTTCATGTTCATGTTCATGTTCATGTTCATGTTCATGTTCATGTTCATGTTCATGTTCATGTTCATGTTCATGTTCATGTTCATGTTCATGTTCATGTTCATGTTCATGTTCATGTTCATGTTCATGTTCATGTTCATGTTCATGTTCATGTTCATGTTCATGTTCATGTTCATGTTCATGTGAATAGAATAATGTGAAGTTTTTGTAAGTGGCGCCCCCTATACGTCAGTCCAGTGACTTCGAGAGCGATGTGTTGCTTCAAAAAATGCTGAAATCATTCGATACTGATTTTTATTTTCAACACCATCGCGGCTTTTATGCTCTTGGTGGATGCTTGCCGACCACAGTAATGTCTATTCTGCTTTTTCTTAGCAGACCACATTGCATGTAGTGGCCGCAGGTTTGGCAGGCTCTTAAGCATTGCTTTGTTGTCAGTTTATGAGTAGAACTAGAAATCGCCTCTATATCTATAAATTCATGTTTTTATTTAAAACAATTTTTTTTTGGTTCACAGCATGGACGAGGAAGACCGTCGGCATTTCCCGCACTTGAAAGAAGAGCACTGCGACTACGTCAACCATCATCACTGTCCCCTGAGCTTCCGCAGCATATCCCCCTACACAGATGATCTATGAGAAAATAAAAACAATTTCAAACTCCATTAGTGTCATTAATTATTTTTTCTGGATGCACGTTTTCCAAAGCAAATACTATTCGTCTTTTTCTTCCGTTGGGGGAAGACATTTAATCTCGAAATTCAGTTTGATGTATTCACCACATGAAAAATCACAATCAAATGAACTTTGTGGAAAGTTGCGAGCCTACGTTTTGACTTGTTGAACTTTCTGCCCACCCACTACTTGCGAGTCGTAGCTTCGAAAACGCTTAAGTTCGTTATTAGACGGCTTGTTCTGGGAATTTGTTAAACGGCAGTAGGCGCTTTAGTGAAATGAACTCACAAACGAATGCTGGAGGCGGCAAGTTCCTACTTTCAAAGGATCCGTCGGAATTACCCCTTCCCCACTTACAGTAAAAAGAGTAAGTTTCCCATTCAATAACCCACGCATTGCTGCTTCACATCCATTAACCCCGTCCATTGCGGTGGCTGTAAAACATGCAAATTGAAACCTGTTATCTGTACGAACTGCCTTCAGCAAATTTCATCGGTCGATATTCTAACTCACAGGCTCTTGCTGCACCCATAACTGCACCCAGTTGATGGGGCGCAGAGTTCTCTTTGAAATTTCATAATTTTCCCTTTAGCCAGCGCGACAGACAAGTTAAGACAGAGGCAAATATTTATTCGCTGCACGTAAGGCAATCTCTAGTTTTGCATCCAATTACGAGTGCAGACGGCGCCCATGGAGGCGAGGAGTCGAGGCAAAAAGCAAACAACACTAAGACTTCCTTGTTTGAAGCCCGAGGAACAATTCACTGCGTGTCCCTTCAGTGCTCTTGCGCGTGCTGAAGGTCCGGCAACCTGCTGCTAGATGGCTTGACCTTATAAACTAATCGCCTCTGCCTCACAAAACCCGACGACACCTTTTTCAGATCCTTAATATCGCATTCAGGGGGAAACAACTGCCTGTTGATTCGGTGCCCCGGCGTGCGCATGTCCATCTCCACACATACAAACGCACTGGCAGAATGCACAGAACTTCCCCAACATTCCAGGCTATGTTTTCCCACAACGGTAATCGGGTCTCCCACCCACCTGGAAGGAGAGGAAAGCTTTCGAGGTGCCCCGCCACTGAACAGATTGTTGATTCCCAAACTGTTGCAGTTGCGAGGCGCAACACATGAGCTTTGCCCTTTGTCTCACCCACATCTGGAAGCGCAGTCGCCCCCGCACCGCTCCGCCTCCACCCACACAAGACAGCAGAAAAATTCGATCCTGGGAGTATGTACTGGAAGGCTTGTGACACACAGACACACTCCCTGCCCGAGCGGTCGCTCCAGTTCCCCATTTGTCGGTCGCGTGTGCACACACACAGTGTGTGTGGCTTCCATAACGTCGACGCTGCGCTCTTCCATAAACGGGCCCTTTCAGTCTAGGATAAACTTTATAGTCGGGCACAACAAGTGCGTGTAATTCATACGGTTCAAGTGGAGGAAAAGTGAAATATTGAGAGATTTATGTGCATTTGGACACCTTCCGAAACACCACCACCACCACCACCTGCTGCCACTTCCAGTACCCCCCGCCGCCGTTGCCACCGTCGCCCTCTTGTAGTGTAATTCCGTGGCTAGAACAGTGATTTGTTAATTATGAAAAATTCGAAGTAAGCGCTGGCGGTGTTGGGAGTGAATAAATCGTGGATGTGAACGGCCTTTCGCTTTGGCCAATTAAAATGCGAGCTCAGCGAATTATCGGCGAAAAAACGGATCAGCGGGCTTCAATAGTGATTTGAATTGGGGTGCAAACCTCCACAAAAAAAAAAAAAATAAAATAAAACCGACGGCAGTTTTCGTGCCCTCTGTGAATGCCAACATCGGGTCTCGGTTTGTGGTTTAAAAAAATACTTGTGTGTGTTGTTTTATTTTTCTGGTTTTACTTTCTGTTGGCTGGCGTACCCCACGCGCTGCCTAACCTCCACGCACTACATCCCGTGGCACGCAGCAGCTCAAGCCTTTGATCATTTTGGCAGTGTCCACTCGTGCATAATCCCAGTTCGATTTCCGTACGGTTGTGTGTGAATTTTGTGTATTTGCGTGTGCTGTTCGTGATCCGTGACGCGTTCAGTGATTTAATACTCTTGCAACGATCAAGTGGATTGAACCAGTCATAACTAACAGCCGCCTAGCATGGATACCATTTGGATAATTGTCTTTTTCATGGGATTACTCAATTTACAGCCAACAAGTGAGTTTACTCTGTAGTTGACCTCTTTCCTGCCCCTCCCGTGGAGCGCACTTGGCCCTCGGCCGAGCAGGTGTCGTTGCGGTCTGGCCAAGACCCTTTTTCGTGTTCGAATTTCAGGCTGAATTAATAATGCATGCAGCATGTACATTAGGGCACTTGGGGCGTACAGCACGCGGACTTTCTCAGGATCTGTGTGTTATTTCTGACAGGTTGTATTGATTTTGGGTTCGTTTGAAAAATTCAGATTACGGATAATTACACTATGTGGTGCTGCTCGTGTTTTAGACGGAGAGGCAGCTATAATTATGTGACGGTAATGAGGGCTGTGTGTATGGAGGCGATCGATTGCTTCGATGAACAACACCGAAGGATTAATTTATCATTTCGACGGGGTCACTGAAGTGCTGACAGTTAATTCAATGGCCCTGAGAAGTGCGTCAGCGGCTAAATACACATAGCGCCTCTATTATGCTGTGTAGCGAGGAATTGACATCAGGGCGGAGTAAGCAGTTTTGTCACAAGGGGTCTAAAGCCCGCGGAGAGGGAGCAAGTGAAGTTACACAAATCTATTCGAAATCTACGACATTTTCTGATATATTCTCATTGATCTAAATCGCTGTCGCAAGTGTATTTACCTTTTGCCACGGGGATGAAGAATTTGTCATTTTGTTAATTTGTATAATGAGCTCATACTGGCATGGAGCTCCTCCTCCATGGCAGGACACTTTATTTTCAGCCGAAATTTTGGTACAACTTGAGCTGAGTCTTAAACATTAACTCAGTCTTTGCTGTTGGCCTCAAAGTAATCTTTGCGTCAAACTTGGCTTGTTCTGCATCAAAAACGGAGAAATTTCTTCTGAAAATTCTTATGCCGAAACCAGTAGAAGCAACAACCTCTCATAGTGTAAACTTATACCTTTAATGGAGTATGGGCACATTGTCATTCTATACAAATAGGTGGAAAGTGGTAAGCCGAAGGTTAAGTCCACTCGTAAGACCTTAAATTACGGCTTAATGTCGACTGCCATCTGCAAGCTTAGAGTCTTCTTCTAGGTAGTTAGAGGTCCCGAGCCTTGTGTGAAACCGAAGTGAACTGTAGCCAAGGAACATTTGACATCATTGTGGCTTAAGCCAGTTTCATGTTGAAGACTTAGGACCGATGAATTAAGTTTTCTGAATCTTTGGACTGCTCGTGAAATAGTATGTTGGTCAAGAGAGTTTGCGACTGAATCCGAAGACAACAGTCGTTCTTGCAAACCCTAACTTTATCAACTAAAGGTTAAGACACAATAACCATCTGCACTTAGAAATAATAGTGTTTTGTTGGCATTTTGCTTTTAAAGACTTGCCTACATAGTTGAGAGAATTTCAAGAAGGAGTTAAACACGAGCAGATTGATTTTTGCGAAAGGCTAACGTAAATACGAATTTGTTTCGGAAATTTTGGGCATGAAGCGTGTAGCAGGGGAGTATGTTCTAAAATTGCTAAATGTTGAGCAATACAAAAAAAATTGCATAAGCATGAGTCGTGACCGCCGTGGCGTACTGGGTAGTGTGCGAAGCCCACACGCCGAAAGTCCCGATTCAATTCCCAGCTGAACACTTTGAATTTTTCACGACACCACATCTTTCAAGCTGCTGACAACGCTCAAAGAGTAATAACTGTCTAAGAAAAAGCTTCTCAAACTGTAGGTTCCTTCTACTCGTGAAAGAACAGTAGGGTACAACACAAGCAGTTGATGAGCAAGCTAGGTCCTGGTCCACTGCAGACTGTCGAAATAATAATAATTGTTGGCGCTACAGTCCAAAGGGGGACCAGGGCCTAGCTTGCTCATCAACTACTCGTGTTGTGCGCGCTACTGTTCTCTCACGAGTAGAAGGGACCTACAGTTTTTTCCCGACTCCGAACGGCGAGATTTAAGAAGCCTTCATAGACAGTTATTTCTCTTTGAGTGTTGTCAGCAGCTCAAAATAGGTGGTGGCGTGAAAAATTCGAAAAATTGGTGTTAAGCTGGGAGTCGAACCTAGACCCTTCGGCGTGTGAGCGTCGCACTCTACCCACTACGCCACGGCGACCACAGACTGTCGTACCATCCAATTATTATGAGCATGAGTAATGACGTCAACGGCGATCAAAATTTGCTGAGCCATGGCTATTTGTTTATGACATCGAAACCAAATTCCAACCGTACCAATGCAAGAGCACAAAGGAGCTAAGGCCAAAATCATGGAACACGCGAGGCATGTTTAACTTTTATGCCTCCCACAAACAACATACACTTGCAACTGTAAGCATATGTTTGAGACAAGTGTACCAACATAACAAAAAAAAAGTCGATAATCAAATGTACGTGGCCCACAAAGTTTGAAAATTAATTTAATTTTCTGAACAGACCTCGTATATAGTTTTCTCTAAGCACCCAATGCAACCAACAAGCGCGTTTGATGTGGACTGTCGCTAGTGATGTACCAATACTGGAACTCATGGAAGGAAGTGTGAATAGCGACAACATTGACTGCAAAAACGCAATTCAATGGATGTCCTGTAATTTTTTGTAACTTTCTGACGTATTCCCAGAACACCCCTTGCATTCAGACCAACTTCTCACTGAGCCAAGTTTATTTCCATTGTCGAATAAGGCCAAATTTTACTATTATGGCGTCCTTTCAACAAACGCTATTCAGAGCGAGAAGATGATTATTCCCAGAATTCCGCCATCAGGTGCATCAATCGAAGCATATTCCCCGACTTTCTTCATGTGCATTTCGCGCACAAAATGCTGTTTGCTTGCGTACACATTAAAGCAGTTCATTCCACCGCTGGGGGAATCTGTATTTCTTTCGTTGAACTTAAAATTTTCTTGCGAGGACTTTAACTTTTCCCTGTTGAACGGGAAACGACTTCAAAATATTAAACTAAATGTTGCTGAATCCTTGTGTCCCACAAAGTTTCTTCACTTCTCAGAAGACACACGTTTGTATGCAGTTGAACAGCTGAGTGATATGGAGCCCAAATCGAGGGATCGCTTGTTGGTTGTGTGCAGGTTTCGTCAGTTGGCGGGAGTGTTTCAAATGAATGCAGAAAATGAATATCAATTTTTTATTGAGCCTAGAAAGGGAATTTGCACAGAGTGCAAAGAAATGGGGGTGGGTGAGCCAATAGTTCGCAAAAATTCAATGCCTTGCTCCTCAAGCATCTACTCGTGTTGTGTGTGCTGATCCCCATAAATTTGGAATATCGTAAGACCAATCCAACCACATCTTTGCTGCGCACATTCTCAAAGTCTTTCCTAATTGAAGACTTGGGTTATACAGAAATGCCATGCCATGTCCATGCGATTTGCTTTGGAAACGCGCTTGGATAACTGGAGTGACAACCTAAGCTATTGCCTCTAAATTGCGCAGACTGTCACTTTTTTTAAATAAAACACTAATTATTAATGGGAAAGTAAAAACATTTTATTCAAAGTATTGGCCATTGTTTTCTACACTTTTTGACCACCTTTCTAGCAATTTGTGAATACCGCGCCAATGAAATTGTTCGTCTTTTAAAGCAAACCAATTAGACACCCAATTTTCGGCCTCCTCCTAGGTTTCAAAATGCTGCTCAGCCAATGCGTGTCCCATCGATGAAAACAAATGGTAGTCGGAAGGAGCCAAGTCTGGTGAATACGGCGGGTGGGGTAGCTGCTCCCAGCCAAGTGTTTTGACTGTATCCTGAACCACTTTTCACAAGCCTCTTTAACTTCACACCAACAAGGGCGTTCGCCATGGACAGGGAGTAATCACTTGACGCTATGTCCGGGCTATATGGTGGATGCGATAAAATCTACCATCCGAGCTCCCGTAGCTCCAGACGAGTCATTAACGAAGTGTGCTGTCTTACGTTGTCTTGGTGGCCAATTCTGGACGCTTCTGGTCGATCGCCAGCTTCAAGCGGTCCAGTTGTTCGCAGTAGATGGTAGAATTAAGCGTCTGGCCATATGAGAGCAGCTCATAGTGGATGATTCCCTTCCAGTCCCACCAAACACTCAGCAAAACTTTCCTGGCCGTCAGTCCCGGCTTGGCCATTCTTGGCCTTCAACCACGACCGTTTTTACTTGATATTGTCGTATGTGATCCATTTTTCGACGCCAGTCACCATTCGCTTCAAAAAAGTGGTGGAGTGGAGTGGAGTTTCTTCCGTTTCATCAGCATATCGCAGGCGTTGATTTGGTCCAGAAGGTTTTTTTTCGTAAAATTATGCAGCACCCGAACATTAAGCTTTTTTGTATCCAGCCTTCTGCAGATGGTTTAAAATGGTTTGGTGACTAACTCCCATCTCCTGGGCGATGTCACGAGATTCCACATGCTGGTCTAACTAACTAACTGATTTCCCTTATTCGATCGGTATTCGTCGTCACAGGTCTTCCTCCGGCTGGCTTGTCCATGGTGTCGTTTTCACCGGCTCTGAATCGTCGAAACTATTCCTCTGCGGTTCGAAGTGATAGAGTTCCATCCCGCAAAGGACCATTAATCTCACTGAAAGTTTCTCTAGCGGATTTGCCTTTCACGAAGGAAAACTTAAAAATAGCGCATATTTCGGCGTTAGTGAACTTCATGTTTACACGTCTATAACTGTTGAACGCAATATCCAAACTAATGATTAGTCGCATAGCGTCGTTTTGTAGGTTATGTCAAGACCATTCAAATGATGTAAAGCATTGCCAGATACGAGCTCTGTAGCGCTTTCTACACAGCCGCAAAATTGAAGAGACAAAAAGGCGGAAGGGATATTTGACAACCTTATATTCATCCAAGGTTACAAAATTCATCACTGTGCTATTCTCTAATCATTTTGTTCCAAAGCTTGCTTGTCTTCGCACAAAATCTCTTTTCCGTATTGAACTTCATCGTTCTTATGACAAACCTCATTCTCCAACGCTTCCTTTGGCTAATGGCTGTGGTTGCTTCGACGTCGATTATCCAGATTAAACAATTCGCACGACCAGTCTTCATTTAATTCTTTCTAAACTGCGTTTAGATATTTAAGCAATGCACATACCATACTGTTAAGTTTGGATATAATTTTTTGTGGCTTGAAATAGGCTTTATAAAGGAGATGCCAATGACACTCCCATCAAATCAGATCAAACCGACTTTGTTTCCTTTGAAAACTTCAATGTGGAGAGTTCTCTAGTTGGACAGGATTGAAACCACTACTACTTCCATGGCAACAGTCTTTCTCTGCTTAACTATGACAATAGTCCTTTCGGTGTTCGTCACATTCATCATTGAAAGACATTCATAATCTATGACCCCAGGCACTTGCTCACTTGTTTAATTCTTGACTTCAAGCCTGTTGGTAACCCCGAATTCGTTTGGATCAGAATTTTAATAATAGTAATAATAATTGGAGGATACACGGATTGGGAAGTAGCTATTATTCAGGTAGTTGTTGACGATAATCATCAGCAGCAACAGAGCGAAGGCCGGCAATTTCTTTAATAAGAAATTGGAGATTTTGTCGTTACCAGACGACATCTTCGCGGTACCAGAGTCGATGATGTCCCTGACTTCAGAAAATGGTTATGAATGTGTCGTCATTCATTGGGACTGCGGATGTGTTGGTCTCATTGAAAGACGTAATGCTCACCGCGGTAAGGCTTGCTACTACCTTATTAGAAAGTCCGCTAAATGGCCAGTCCCTGAAAGTAGCGTGCAAATGTGCTGCAAATTATTCTGCCTTGTCATCGTCCGTAGTGACAATCAAATCTTCGTGGGTGATGGTCTCTAGTAAATTTGTCTCTTTTCCCTTCAGCCCTCCAACGTGGGACAGAATTTTAAAGCGTTTTGATTCGGTATTTATACCCGCCATTCTATCGTTTTTGGAAAAGCGCTTAATTGCTTAATTTAGAGTGTTTAACTATGTTTTTGTGGTCGCCGTGGAGAAGTGGGTAGAAAGCGACGCTCACACGCCGAAGGGTCTAGGATCGATTCCCAGCTCAACACCAATTTTTCGAATTTTTCACCGCACCACCTCTTTCGAGCTGCTGACAACACTCAAAGAGTAATAACTGTCTAAGAAAGCTTCTCAAATTTCGCCGTTCGGAGTCGGCAAAAAATTGTAGGTCCCTTCTTCTTGTGAGAGAACAGTAAAGCGCACAACACGAGTAGTTGATGAGCAAGCTAGGCCCTGGTCCCCCTTTGGACTGTTGCGCCAACAATCATTATTAACTTTGTTTTGGGTGTATCAAAAGGTTGACGTCCAACACGTGTTGCGGTAGTAGAAGCCCACGGACTGTAAAAGAAGTCCTCGGTGCAATTTTTTGTTTTCTTCTTTGCCCACTTATTCCCAACAGGGTATCCTTAAACTGATTTCTATACTTTCTTAAACATCCTGTTCACTTTTGTCCATGTTATTTCCTTCAAACGAGTTTAAGGTTTCTTAGTTCATATAAATCTGTTTGCACGTTGTGGAACTCTTGATACCCTCCAAGCCCCAACTAAGATGTTTCTGAATTATTCCTACAGCTTGACACAGGTTCAACAACATATAAATCTGTTTGCACGTTGTAGAACTCTTGATACCCTCCAAGCCCCAACTAAGATGTTTCTGAATTATTCCTACAGCTTGACACAGGTTCAACAGGCTCTTTTACGAGGGTTGCGTTTTATACTTCGGGATTAGAGACCAAAAAAAATATTAACCATCGAAAATAGCTTTATTATTTTTCAAAATAGTCCCCATTAAGATCTATACACTTTTGCTTGCGTTTGAACCAATTGTCGAGGCACTTTTGCCACTTTGATTGAGGTATCTCCAAAACATGCATTCTGAACGCATAAGCCGCTTCTTCAGGTGTCGAAAAACTTTGACCTCTCCTTTAATTTTTTACATACGGGAATAAAAAGAAGTTATTCGGTGCCAAGTCAGGACTGTACGGCGGATGACTCATCAAAATTGTGTTTTGAGTGCCCAAATTTGCAGTTGTTTGAGCCACTGTGTGAGAGCTCGCATTGTCGTGGTGAAAAGTGATCCGTCTTCGGCGGTTGGTTTTCCCGATTTCTTGCAAGACAACTGGCCAACAAATGGTTGTGTATCACTCAGAATTGACTGTTCTGTGTTGTTCTAGTGGCACAGTTGCGACATGTCCAGTTTTTCCGAAAAAAACAGGCGACCATTTGCTTGGAAGTGCTTCGTGCGCGAGCAACTTTTGTTGGATTTGGTTCTATTTGAAACACCCGTACTGTCGACTGCTGTTTACTTTCGGGCTCACACGTGTAAATCCACGATTCTACACCTGTCACGACGTCATAGACGTGTTTCGAAGCACCGTGATCGTTTTTTTGGAGCATTTCTTTCGACCAGTCGACACGAGCTTTTTTTGAGCTATAGACAAATTGTGCGGGATCCAACGCGAACAAATTTTGTTGACGGTCAAATGTTCATGCAATATTGAATGAATGCTGGTCCCACTAATGCCTCAAGTTGTCTCAATCTCACGATAGATCACATGACGGTCTTAAAATATCAATTGGCGCACAGCATCAATGGTTTCCGGAACAACAACTGAGTTTGGACGACCTTCACGAAATTCGTCTTGGAGTGAAGTACGACCTCGGTTGAATTCACCATACCATCGATAAACACTGGTCCTTGATGGACCTTCATCGCCACAAATTGAATTAAGTTCGTCGATGCACGGTTGTTGAGTTAATCCACGTCGAAAGTTGTAAAAAATTATCGCACAAAAATTTTTTTTTGGGCGACATGAATCTTTTAAGTTAAAGTAATCAACACAAATAGCGCTCGTATGTAAAAACGTTCTGAGTACGTATAACCTCAAAAATGTCAAGCTTTACGGTAGAGCTGGCAGTTGCTAGATTGCAACACTAGGGTTGCCCAATCCCGAAGTATAAAAGGCAACCTTTGTATTAACCGCCTCATTTCGGCGTCAATTATGATTCAGAGTTCTAAAGAGTGAGATGACTGCGATGTGTAACAAATTACACTTCCATGTTAGAATTTATGTACAAAACAAATTATTTTGTAGTATGTCCATTTATTGACCGTGTCGGGCGTCGTTATAACTTCATCGCGCCCTCTAATTGAATGTCAAAAACGCATGATCATATATCGCTTGGCATTAAGTCCTTGATTTCCTTATCTTTGGACTTATCTTCACATCAAGCACAAATTTTGATAGCACACTAACATTTGTTGCAAATAAATGAATCCACGGTTATGGATCCACACCATTCAGCTCCAGTCACAAAATCAAACATATTTTTATGAAGGTATTATCTATGTCAATACAGTGTAATTTCGCTCGAATAAGCACACACTCAATTCCGCCCGGAAAGCTGCCAGGATATTGAAACCATAAAGCCAACATTTTACGAGAAGTATTCCCTTTAAAAGCATTTGGGCGGTGCGGCGTTGAGAGCTTCAACGTTTGAACCCTGGTCCAGTCAGTCATTCACATTTGGAATGTGCTGATTTTCTATGAAAAAGAATTTTTCTTTGGAAACGGGAGGACACTTGTTCGCCCCATGATTCCTTGTGGACTGTAGCACCAACCAATTTTTAATTTCTTTGGATTCTTTTGAATTTTAGGTAATCGCTGATATTTTAAACTTTTGCGAACAACATCAACTTTGGGAGATTACGATTTACAACGTTTTCGTGTAGGTGCCATACCCCGCACAAAGAAGTCTTATAACTTTCCGAAAGCAACGAACGAAAGGGTCACTTCGGGAAGCCAACCACTCAATGGCAGGTGGCGTTCCAGGAACTCTTGAAACTTTGAAAAAACACCTCAACCCCTTTGCTGATTGCTACGAGTCTGTCATTTCTTTCTTTCTTTTCTTCTTTCGATCGCTCATTTGGCGGAATGTAGGTGGTCATGTTCAGAGTCTGTTCCCTATGATGTGGAACTTCCTAATATGGAAACGGATCGTTAATGGGGTCTTTAAATAATACGGAAACGAACAAGTTTATTGGATATTGGAGTCATTGCGAACTGATTGCATTTCCCACCTCGAGTAAAGAGCGCTTATTCATCAAGGGAATGTACTTCAAATTTATCAACATTGTCATGCTGTGAGATTGATGACAGGAAAGGACGACAACATTTATTAGGAATATTCGGCAATTTCATGGTCGTGCACAGCGTGCGAGTCCTCGTGTGTATTGGGCGAAAAACAGAAAAATGTCTAAGCCTGTATTTCACAACCTATCGACTTTGATTACATGCGCATGAAAAAATATGTTTTTTGTTTTATGAATCGCACAGTTTGTGATTAATCGTGTTCCTCTCTGGCGTTCGCGGAAATGTGGCAACGAGGAGTGGTGGGTTGCTAGGATAGCTTTGCTATTTCGTAAACCTTGTGAATTTCTTATTTCGTATACAGAGTGAATAAAAATATGAACATTGCTGTGGATGGAGAGATGTTAAAATATAGAAGGACGAAATGATAAGACTCAAGTGGAGTGTTGCAGCTGTGATGAACGGACATCCATAAGATAACCCTGTTGCCAAACTGCCTTTTCACATCCATAAGTGATTTAGTGGTTGCCCGGCGCAAACAACGCAAAAAGTTGGAGCTCATTCAACTTTCACGGCTGTTCTTCTCTTTAGCTAGAAATTCTCGAAGAGAACTGAGTGAACTTGAACTTGTTAAACCTCGTCTTACTGGAGTCGATATGCACAGAACATCTGGTAATCTGGCTCTGGACTGCAACGCCACTTGTAACACATCGTCTCGGTTTTGTAACTGAAGCAGAAAGCTTCTGATCTTATGTAGTCCAATCATTGTAAAGACAATTAGTTGACCTTATGTTTGTTTAAAATCTACAAGGTCATTGTTTTCTACATGCTCACTACCTTGTCCATTAATAATTTGATGGCGCAATAGTCCAAAGAGGATTAGGGCCTAGCTTGCTCATCAACTGCTCGTGGTATACGCGTTACTGTTCTCTCACGAGTAGAAAGGACCTACAGTTTTTTGGGCGATTTCGAACAGCGAAGTTTGAGGAACTTTTTCTTATTCCATTCCCGTCTATTTCAAAGTAAAATTAGCTGTTCCTTAACCAAGCCCATAGCCATGTACCTTTTTGCAAGCCGCACATACTCGTAAATTCGTTTCGTTTTCATAAAAATAGACATTTTATTTGGTTGAATCTACTCGTAATGCCCTCCGAACAGTAGTTCTTGCTTAGTTCCTTAATGTTCTAGGTGAAGAGTGGTCCTTGAAGCACCAGATCAAATAGGGGAGTTACTTTCTAGATTGGGGCGAATACAAATGTAGAATTGTGCCAAAAGAGGACCAGGGTTCTGCTGCTGCTCGTTTTCGGGGTGATCGTGTTCTATTTCGATGAGAAGGGAAATGCCATTTTGTGCATCGAGCTCCTTTAAGGACAGCCAGCACTCTTTGACAGTTGTGAGTTAGACGTGGTGCGTGAGAAAATGCGAAAAATTCAGTCCAGGAATCGAACATGCGACCTTCGGCGTGTGAGCACAGTACCTTAACTTCTACGTCACCGCGGCCGTAGGCCTTGAAGATTGTAGAAAGATCAGAGAGGGTGAAATATTTCTTGCAGCGCCGTAACAACTCAAGACTCAACAATACAGACCGTCCTCTGTTCTGGACGCAGTAAAATTCCACTCCACTGTTTTATTTCCGCTAGATAATGGTGTGGGGACTAGAAGCGCTAGATATAGGTAACGTTTCCAAGTTATTGAACGGTTTGGAGGCAGGTGAGCTATGAAACCAACTAAAAATCAGATTGGACCATTATCAGCGCAGGAGTGAATTGAATAAGAAGTAGCTGACTAGAGAGTGTGTTGGAGTCAAACCGGAGGGAACACCATTTCTGATATCCAGTTGATCCCATGCAACACAAACCGTCGGACAGGTTACTTCTTGTCCATGGAATGCAAGACTCATCGATTGCGCAAGCGAACACCTTCATTAGGAGAGTCTGATGCTTCCTCTTGTTCTTCTTGTTGCGCTATAGCATTGGGTGAACCAGGGCCTCAAACAACATGCCCCTCAGCCAGGACGATATTTTGCCAGCTGCCTCCAGTTGCGCAATCCAAGTTGGTTGAGGTCCTTTTGTGTGCGCCACCTTAGCCTAGGCCGTCCTCTGTTGCGTTGTCCTAATGGCTCAGATTCGAAAACTTTTCTGATGCCTGATGCTAAATTCTGTTAAATGTCTTTGAAATATCAATAGCTGCAATTTGGCTTTCTCCTCTTTAGTACAGAGATTGCTCAGTTATCGGTAAGATGAGCTACCAAATCACTATTGAAACCATTGCTACGGAAACCGTAATGCATGATATTTTGTTGCTTTCCCAATTCGAGATATTTTTTAAGCAGCATTTCCATGACTTCGGAGTAAAGAAATGTTAGAGCTATGGGTGGGTTATATGTTGGCTCACTAAGATTTGCAATTTCAGGGACAGGCTGGACAAATGATATTTTTCAGTCACTCAGAAAAAACCTTGAAGAGTGGAACATGCGGGGAAGCCTCCTCCTGAACCCAGCTTCGGTTAAAAAATTGTGAGAGATGGCTTCATCGGCTGACGTCCCGTTTTCTTAGTTCTTAGGTTCCTGAGAATATTTTTTTTTTCATATTCAAGGGGCCTCTGTTGCTAATTCTTATTTGTGTCCCCTAAGCATACAATGACCGCTAAGAAACCAGTTGATCCTGGGACAGATTTGAAAAATGTTTCGGCTTGAGTTTTGCCTTGAGCTTGTGTGAATTCATATAATCCTCCTACGGCGCAGAATGACTTAGGGTCTGTGAAGAATTTTTTTTTATTTTATTTTGGAGTCAGCTATTTTTACAACCATTATCCCAGTGGCGTGTCCGCCGTGGCGTAGAGGGTTGAGTGCGACGCTCACACGCCGAATGGTCTAGGTTCGATTCTCGGCTGAACACATCGAATTTTTACTGCATCTCCTCTTTCGAGCTGCGACAGCATTCAAGGAATCATAACCGTCTTAGAAAGCTTTTCAAACTTCGCCGTTGGGAGTCGGCAAAAAACTATAGGTTCCTTCCACTCGCGAGAGAACAGTAGCGCGCACAAAACCAAGTCGTTGATGAGAAAGCTAGGCTCTGGTCACCCTGTGGACTGTCATGCCAACAATAATTATTATTATTATCCCCGTTTTATAAGGCACCCAACAGGGCTTTACTCTGTTTCTCTTACTCAGTACAAAGAATTTCACTTCAACGAAAGTTTTGCTCTGTAAAGACTAACGCCACAGGGGCAGCTCGTTTTCAAGCTCCACATCTGACTTTGTGTAAATTGGAGGATCTTGGTTCCCGTTGATTTCGAATCCAGTACCAAATCAATATCCAAGTTCCAATTTCTTCATCTGTTCCTTGATTGTGAACTCATTGCTTCATGCTTATTAAAATGTTTGAAAGTCGAAATGCTGTATGAAATGCATCTGCTCTACAAGTGCGTCCAACATGTTTTATGTTACTCAGCTTTATTAGTCCAACCTGTCGTTCGTCATCCTAAAGATCATTCCTTTGCCATTTTCAGACTCGTTTTGAATGCTTATCACTCTATGTGAGCGTATAACATTTAAGTACAACCTCAATGGTGGCAGAAGTGAAGAAACTTGTCTAGCTCCTGTAATGCAGAGACATTCCCGGGGTTGGGTTCTTATTGGCCAGCCTACCCCAGGTGATGTGACTGGATTTTATGAATCACAAGGTTAAATATCACATCCGCAACACTATTAATAGGGTCAACGAAAAAACTGATGGTGCAGTCTGTGGCGGGATGGCGGCTACCAGACCCAGGTGTTGAGGGAACCTGACTGGTATTGACAGCTTGAACAAAGGCCGGACCCTCAGCAGGCCCTGGGTCGGTTTCAGACTGCCCGTGCGACAGGATCCCTTGTGGGAGTATCGTGGCGGGCGGAGTCGAGGTAGTGTGCTGTGCTGAGTTGCCTAGTTTATTGTTAATCCAGTACAAGGCAAGGCTGGGGGACTTGCTGGGGATTTCCCCTGCACAGTGTTGAGTTGCATTCTCAGCCGCGTACTGTGACCCAAAGAGCGGCAGATGTTTTAGAAAGGCCTCGAATCAAACCAAGGTGGGGTGCATGTTCTCATTTTGGTACTTGGGTAAGTGAGGGACTTAGTCTTGCTTTATCTACAACTCTTGGAAACTTTGACCGTGTGATATAAATCGTTACGGAAAGTGATGACGTTAAACCAAAACGCACATCCGATCAGCCAACACAGAGGTTATTATTGAGCATATCTAAGGCGCTTGGACTATGACCCCAGGGTGCTTTATATTAAATGACAACAAACAGTGAAGATAAGCGCCTGGTTGCTAGTTGCTCAGGTGATCAGTGTCTTTACAACCTTATGTCGGTGCATTATGAAGCTTGCGATGGCTAGTTGTGAGTTTTGCCGGATGCTGTTGCCGTGTAATGCAACATTACTGGGCTTCTTCTCCTTTTTCTTGGGGCGCCCAGGTCCAGGGTGGATCTAGGCCTCAACCAACATGCCATATCCAGTCAACACTATCTCTCGCCAGCTGTCTCCAGTTGCGCACTCCAATTTGGTTCAGATCCTTCTCCACTTGTGAGCACCATCTCACCCTAGACCGCTCTCTGTTGCGTTGTCCCAATAGTTTAGATTCGAAGACCTTTCCAGCCGGACCAGTGATGTCCATATGCTCTACATGACCTAACCATCTTAAGCATTGTATTCAAAGACGCTTGACCATGCGCATGTCGCTGTTCGTCGTTAAATCTTCTCCTCTAGATGTCATCTAGGCAAACGGAACCAAATATCGCACGGAAAACTTTTCTCTCGTCTAAGGTTTAAGGGCTGCAAAACTTTTCTGTCGAAAAGTCTAAGGGCTTCCTCATCCGCTTTCAGTTGTTGGTTAGTCCCTGCAATTCTGTTTGCCGAGGGAATCAAAAATTACCTAAAAACGAATATTCTCCAAGTAAGTGCAAATTAATTGGCAACTTTGAATTCCATTTAAATTTTCCCGCAATGATAGGTCTGTTAGAATTAATTGGTCAGCAGCCGATATGACCTTAATCCCATTTCCATGAGTTCATCTACTCGCACACACACACACACGTAACTTCATGTTCATTCAGCAGCGTCCGAAGTTAATTACATTAACGATTCACTTTCAGTGTATTTAAAGAGAATAAATGATCGCAATTATCCCACGGCTGGTTACACAAAAAACACATTTCGGATTACAGCATCCCTAGCTGAAGCGTGTTGAGTTCGACCAATTCGATTGCGCAAATAGGGCCACGTTAGTTTTTGTAATGACGGTGTGTGCAATTGATGGGGGCATTGGTGTAATCCAAAGGCAGGATGCGGAAATAGGATGCACCTGTAGGTTGCCGTAATTTCATTCTGTTTGGCGTGTGATGCTGTTAGCAATTTAAATGACAGCCTATTTATTGAGTGCACACACGGCAGACGTGTTGGACCATTGTTTTATTGAGTTCGGTGTGACATTGATATTGATTTTGAATTCGTACTGAATTTGTGATGCGGTCACAGGGATAAGTCAATCTTCATGTGACGGGAGCTTAGGAAGCAATTAACTGAACAGTGTAATAGTAGAGCGCAAGGGTTGCCACTTGGCTAAAAATGCTCGTTGGCGCTCTTCGCGCAATCATGTGATTTTTGTAGAAGGTGACGAAAAGCTGAGCAAAACCTAGTGGCAGTTGGTTTATCGCCGTCTGGACAACCTATTGGTTTTTCTTCTATTTCGGATTCAGATAGGGATAAACTCCGCTGTTTGCCTTTTCTACAAGAAGAAGCAGTCAATAGCGGAAACTTATATAAAACCATCGATTATGCTGGAAGTTATGTACGCCGAAGGTCCAGGTTCTATTCCCAGCTGCACACCTGGCATTTTTCACGGCACCATGCCTTTCAAGCTACTGACAACACTCAAAGGGTAATAACTGTCTAAGAAAACGCTTCTCAAACTTTGCCTTTCGGAGTCGGCAAAAAACTGTAGGTCCCTTTTACTCGTGGGAAAAGAGTAGTGCGCACAAAAAGAGTGATTGATGAGGATGCTAGGCCTTAATTGCCCGGTGGACTGTCGGGCAATCTAATTGCTATTATGCTGTTAGTGTGTTCAAAAATATAATAATCCGGGAAAAGAGTTGCGGGACTGTGTTGAGAACGTTGAGGTGTATGTGCCTAACAGAGGCAGGTTAAGTCCCAAAGGATAGTCGATTACGCTGTATTTTGTTATGACTGATTTGGCTTTACCAGGTATACCGGTATGAAATGAATGGAAAACTAAAAACATTTTATTCAAAGTATTGGCCATTGTTTTCTACACATTTTGACCACCTTTCTGGCAATTTATGAATACCACGCCAATAAAATTGTTCGCCTTTTAAAGTAAACCAATCAGACACCCAATTTTCGACTTCGTAGGACCTTGTAGGACCTCGTAGAACTTCGTAGGAATCTGAGTGCTGCTCAGCCGTCCCATTGCGTCAAAATGCGCGTCCAATCGATGAAAACAAATGGTAGTCGGAAGGAGCCAAGTCTTGTGAATACGGCGGGTGGAATAGCTGCTCCCAGCCAAGTGATTTGATTGTATCCTGAACCGGTTTTGCTTTGTGTGCAGGTGCATTGTCGTGGAGCAAAATTACCTTGCCGTGTCTTCTGGCCCATTCTGGTCGATTCTCGAGCAATGCATGGATCAAATTGATCATTTGTTGTCGGTAGCGATCAGTAGTAACGGTTTCACCAGGTTGTGGGAGCTCGTGGTACAGCATACCTTTCTGGTCCCACCAAACACACAGCATTGTCTCTTGCCGAATCGATCTGGTTTTGCAGTCGATGTTGATGGTTGTCACAGTTTAACTTATTCTTAAAATAAATCCATTTTTCATCGCCAGTAACAATCCGATGCAAAACCGATTTTCTTTCGTGTCTTTGAAGCAAAATTTCACAAGTGTTTTTTCGGTTTTCCATCTGTCTTTCATTCAATTCATGTGGCACCCATTTTTCACACTTTTGGATCTTTCTCACAGCTTTTAAACGGTCAGAAATTGTTTGTTGTGCAAGATTTAACATTGCTGCCATTTGCTTTTGACTCAAAGTGTCATCTCCATCCAATATCGTTTGCAATTCGGCGTCTTCAAACTTTTTTTTCTCACATCAAAATCATTATTTCTGAACCGTTAAAACCATTTTTTGCATGTTGCTTCTGATAGAGCATGATCACCATATGCCTCGACAAGCATTCGATGCGACTCTGCAGCACTTTTCTTCAAATGAAAACAAAAAATTAATGCTTTCCGCAAATCATCACTTTCTGGTACAAAATTCGACATTTTTAACACGATGAAAAAATATGATGTTGCCTGTTCAATGACTTGATGTATACTAAATATTTTTCACAGAACAGAAAAAAACAAAAAATAAGGGCGCGTTCACAACGAATGTTCCCTATCGAGACATTTGTATCTTGACGCTCACTTCATACCGGTGTACCTGGTACCGAAAAAAAGAGATTGACATAAAATTAGCAAAGATGCTCTCCATAAGACCAGATTTTAATGTCGATATCCTTCGGGTCTGGTTTTTCCTTCAGACGTGCTTTTTGAGGGAGTCCCATGTTAAGCAGCTGAAACTTGTTAAACGAACAAGCAAGCAAACAGGAAACAAACGAAATTTGGATAAACGATTGTAAAGGTAACACACACACAAAATAAAACATAAAAAATAAAAAAAAGTAAAGAAAAGTGACACAATTGCTAGCTAAACTATAAATTATTATTTTATAATTCACTGCGATCTAAACTCTCCCGTTTACAATCCAACAATTCCACCTAAAATTAATTCTTTTCCTCTATGATTGTTGACACCTGCAATTCACTGGTTCCCATTGCTTTCGCTGAGGTTGCGTCTGGCGTTGGTGGGATTGCAAATAAGGTCTAATATGAGACCTAGCTGTGACATGCATAACAATTTTACTTCAGCAAAGGTGTTTTTCTTTTCCATATGCTACGTTTTATTGGAAATCAAAGAAAAAGCATACTTGATACGAAACCTTTAAAGTGCTGAGTTCACTCACCGACAAGAATTTCGTGAAATGAGTTCATGTTTTTAGTAATTGAAAGATGAGTGATTTGCTTGTTAATATTTTCCACGTCTTAAAATGTCTTTCAACAGTTGTTCTTACTGCAGACAATTATCTTATGAATTAAATGGCCATTAAAACATTTCTTTGAGTTTCGTTTTGAGTCTGATTCCCGTGACATTAGGCATAAAATGCGATAGCTTTTATGACGACAACTTTTCTTCATCCAAGAACTCCTTGTCCATTTAGGCACTTTACTGCGCACCAAATCTTATCGGAGGGACTGCTGCCTAGCCGTCAGTTTCCATTTTTACAGCATTTATATTTCGCGGCAGTAAAACTCACGTCACCTAGAAGGGTTTGACTTCGTGTCACTCTGCATGAAATATGTCTCCTGATTCTGAAATTTCAGAACTATTTAATTCACATTCATTTGCAAGTCGATCCAATGAAGTGTGTACATAAAACTAACCATAAACCTCATGGCAAAACTGACACAAACTGTGTCAAAATCTTTGATACTACATTGGAAGTTCTAAAACTATTGTAATCGTAAAAATCGAAAAACAAAAAGTTCCACGACCAGCCACAGCACAAGTAACACTTCATATTTCGTTGTGTCTCGAATAAGTGATAAATATCAGGCTGTCAGTGTTGGTTGAAAATTTGACAAAATAGCAACATCGCACCCGCCCGTAAACTGCGAAAAACTGTCATAAACTTTTGACAGCAGGAAATGAGGTTATCACGCTGGAATGATAGTTCACATCCCAAGTGATTGGGATGGATATGAAAGTGTGTCAGGGGAGTTTCGTGTCGACTTTTGCCGCTCGGGGAATTGGGGTTTATGTCACCGAGGGAAGGAAAAAGGGAACAAATTGATGTTGGGAATGTTAATCAAAATTGATTTTTTTTTCGTTTCGCTATTGTAAAATGGAAATGTTTCGTGAAAGTTCTTCATACGTTTTGGAAATGAAGTATGAGTTTTAGGAGACATTTCACACTTTGTTTTATGATCTGGGATGGAAAGTGTTTCCTGTAAGGAGGAACTAAATGAGAACAAGTTTTTACTGATGCTGTGGCGCAGTTGATGCCCGTGTGTCGATATACCTGCATTCGAAAAAAATATGTTTTTCGGGCACGAGTCTCGATGTGTTAGCGGAGTCAGTTTACAAAAATTTCTAAAATTTAACTCAACCTTAGATGAAGTAAGCCTCCGAAAACCAAGAGTGTTGGTTTGTTTGCAAGTATTTGCCATTGTTAGCTTTACTGACATCTAAGAGAGGTGCCTCGACACACATCCACGGACTTGTGGACAATACGTTTTCGAACCAGTAACAGCCAGAGCGCAAAATCGATCTAAGCAAAAAGAGATATTAGTAAGCTTGGTGTGGCCAACTGGGGACAACTGGAAAAAAATGGTGGTGCTCGGAACAACAAACTTTCGGCTGTGGCTGTGTCAATCTTTGGAAGTCCCCGAACTATACACTTAACGACAACTGGTCGAGACATCCATTCAATTTATAGGCTTTGCAATATTTTGGCCGGATTCCGCAATACATATTAATAATAATAATAATTGTATGGCGCGACAGTCCGTAGGGGACCAGGGCCTTGCTTGCTCATCAACTACTAGTGTTGTGCGCGCTAGTTTTCTCTCGCGAGTAGAAGGGACCTACAGTTTTTTACCGACTCCGACCAGCGAAGTTTGAGAAGCTTTCTTAGATAGTTATTACACTTTGAGTGTTGTCAGCATCTCGTAAGGGGTGGTGCCGTGAAAAATTCGAGGTGTTTAGCTAGGAATCAAACCTAACGTGTGAGCGTCGCACTCTGCCCACTACGTCACGGTGACAATACATATAATTGTTCAATTATTGCTCTTAAATGTTATAGTAGTTGTCCCATTTCCTTTATTTCCTATTCTATTTAAATTTTTGTCTCAATTAACAACGTCAACAAGTTGAGATAGTTTTGTAAATGTACAGATTTAAAATAATGTTTTGACCATTTCAAACGTATATTCCTTTTAAATAATAGATACATCCTGCATTTTTAATTGTAACATCTTGATAGACAGGGCTTAGACAAGATTTTCAGCATATTTTTTGGCAGATTTTGTCATTCCTACGTCTACCTCCTGACATTATCAAACTCCTTTACCTTTAATGTAAACGGCCTTAGAATGATATCCACACACATTTTCAATAATATTCATGTGGGGAGACAACGTCGGTCAATCAAGAACACAGAGATTATATTTTTCAAAAACGTCGCTTACCCTTCGACCGTGGTTGATTGCTAGTAATCCTGTTAAAAAGTGAATCCATAGTAAAATTTTTCTGTCGGTTGTCCAAGATTCAATGTAGCCCTCACTTTTCATCCTTTCGTTTATAAAGCAAATACAGTTTTTTGTAGGATATTCCTGCTTTGATCACGGTTCAGCTCCGCCTTGTCAATATCATTTTAAGATAAGCCTTTCTATTCTTGAAAAAAGTCATGAAAGTTGTTTCGTCCGTTTAGCAATAAAGATTACTTTCATATACTATTGGGCGAATCTCCAACGCGCTTCTCATTGTCATTGCTTTTATTCAGGTTTTCTTTTTGAATGGTCTCTCTGAAGATGTTCTGTTTTCACTAAAAAATTTTGGCAAGACCTTAGTTTATTATTCATACCCACAATGTCTGGTGATGTTGTTATATCTCATGTTGTTTTTTTAAATAGGTCATCTTGACATATTAAATTTTTCCCACGAATTAAATTCTTGTCTGAGTCTTTATGTAATATGTAACCACAGTCCGACTTCGACCCGAAAGTTTTACTATACTATTGACCAAAAGTCAATTTTGATGCAATTTTTTTGAAAGATTTGCATTTCAGTCGGGTTTAACATTTTCCACATAAAATTTATTGCATTTTGTTATTTAACTATTTTACTACTTTACAATTAAACTATTAAATGAAAATTTAATAATTTGATGACACATTCCGCATCATAAAAAGGACCACTTGGTATTACTTTCTTTTTTTTATAAATGTAACCTGGCAGCCATGGCGTAGTGGGTAGAGTGCGACGCTCACACCCCGAAGAATCTAGGTTCGATTCCCGGCTGAACACCTCGAATTTTGCTGCTGACAACACTCAAAGAGTAATAACTGTCTAAGAAAGCTTCTCAAACTTCGCCGTTTGGAGTCGTCAAAAAAAACTGTATCCCTTCTACTCGTGAGAGAACAGTAGCGCGCACAACACGAGTAGTCGGGGAGCAAGTTAGGCCCTGGTCCCCCTGTGGACTGTCACGCCAAAAATTGTTATTATTATTATCCCCATTTTAAAAGGCACTCAACAGGGCTGTACTCTGTTTCTCTTACTCAGTACAAATGATTTCACTTCAAAGAAAGTTTTGCTCTGTAAAGACTAACGCCACAGGGGCAGCTCGATTTTCAAACTCCACATCTAACTTTGTGTAAATTGGAGGATCTTATGAAGTTTATACGATTTGATATGAAGAGTGAAAGAAGTCAGCGTTTACAAACTGATAAATTTGCTATGAAATCTACAATATGGGATCGATATGTTATAAATCGAATGCAGATATCGCTGTTGATAGCAGTTGTTTTCGTCGAGACTTCTTCTTATTCTTGTGGCGCTGCATTCCGGGGTGGACCTGGGCGTCAACCAACATGCCTCTCCAGCCAGCACGATCTTTCGCTAGCTGCCTCCAGTTGCGCACTCCAAGTTGGTTGCCTTGGTTGCCTTTCTCTGTTGCGATGTTCCAATGGCTCAGATTCCATGACTTTTCGGGCCGGAGCAGTGGTGCCCATACCCTCTACATGGCCTAGTCATCTTAAACCTTGTGCCCGAAAACGCTTGACTAGGCGTATGTCGCTGTACAGCCCATAGAGTTCGTGGTTAAATCTTCTCCTCCAGATGCCATCAACGCAAACAGGACCAAAAATCGCACGCAAAACTTTTCTTTTAAAAAGACTAAAGGCTTCCTTATCCTCATCTCATCTATTTCAAATCGAATACAATACACTATCTATTTGAAACAAATTAAGAAAATAATAAATACAAAATAGTGGTACAACGAAGACGTTCTTGGATGGTTTTGGATGCAAGTCGTGCAATTAAATGGATAGACATTCCAATTCGTACCAGTCAGAGCAAATCGTAAACTGACTACCCCCTAACATTGTAGGCTTTCAAACTAAAATTTTGATGTTTTACCATTCTTTATCGGCGACTTCAAGACCACTTACGTCAAAATGTCGTTTATGATTTTCAGTAAAAATATCCTATTAAGTGCAATAGTTTGTGCTTTTGCACATTTGTGTGCGCATCGGGAAGTGATTTTTTGTGAGGTTTTTTGTGTATCTCCACAATGGAACGTCGCGTCAAAGTGTCATCACAATTAGGGGTACGAATATATTTTCTTTTCTATTGCAAAATTATTCTTCCATATATTGCTGGGTTGATTAAATGCATATTATTCCATTCAATTCATAATTTTTTTGAAAAGATTTCTATTCAAATTGATTTACGAATGAAGCACTTATGGGAAATGACGATCGTGGTGAAATAAATAAAGGGCGGCACACACAAGTCGATTTTCCCAGGTTCGATTCCTTAACAGAACACGCACTTGTCGCACTTGTCGCGCTTGTGGCACTTGTCGTACTTGTCGCTCTTGTGGCACTTGTCGCACTTGTCACATTTGTCGCACTTGTCACGTCATCACCACTCTCGAGTTGCTGACTACACTCAAAGAGTAACAAGAGAGTTTGAAAAAGTTTCTTAAATTTGGCGGTTCGGAATCAGCAAAATAATGTATATCCCTCGAGCTTGTGAAAGAACCACTGCACGCACAATACGAGTTGCGCCATATGTATACACTCTGATTGACCCGAACTACAATCAACTTTAGGTTGCTATAACTTCCAATCCGTGAGCTTAAATTTTGACACATGACGGATAGCTCTATTATTAACAAACTTCTTAAACGATTCGTGTCTCAGTTGTATTGAAAAGTTTTTAATCACGATAGAATTCAACCGGGATATTCTGTGCCCTATGTTTGCTGGAAAACCACAAGTGGCTATGGTTAGACACTTCAAGCTTCTCGACGCGAATAAATCAGTTGCATATGGAACCGTAGCTCCGTACCGTGCTACTGACATAAGAAGGAGAGATATTGATGGAACTAGTTCCGAACGTTTTGGCTCGCATTGAGCGAAATCGGCGTCGAAGTGGACTAAAAGTTGTTCATGAGCTCAACATATCGTTTAAACGGATGCAACATAATATGACTCTTCATTTCAATTACTTTTTTTGAACCTACGATTCGAATAAAGTTGAACCCGTCAGGATTATGGTGAATTCGCACCTCTGTTCGTTCTTTCTTTCTTTCGATCAAAGCATGACCTACGTTACACATATGAGTATGACCTGGTTCTAAGAATTTGTGGTCTATTATCTCAATGTTAGAATTAGCTTGTTAAAATGTCAAAAAACATCGTGCTCACAATTGAATTCTTATTTTGACCACCACAAGAATCACTATAAAACATCAAATGCTTAACTTGATTTTCGGAGTAAATGTCTTGCAAGTGCTGCAGCAAACATGAGGCAATTTCATTACCACCTCGCTTAGCCATTGCTTCGTGCCGCATAAAACATATCGGTGTATTTGAGGAAAAGTCATGTGCGGTAAGATTATATGTCCACAACTGTCGTTTGTAGAAACTTTTTGAATTTCGCAAGTATGGTGTCGGAAGGCACTGTTGAAGATCAAATGCGAAGGGCTTAATTTCCGAATTTTCGTTTACTAGAGCTTTGTCTTCTCTTTTAGAGTCGTAGGCTAAGTCCGCCTTGATGTGATGTTCTTTCAAATCACGTTGCAGGCGTACAAGTTCCTCACCTCCATCACGTTTTGCAAATTTCTATTTTTATTTTGAAGGTATCACATCTATTACATGTGTCGAGATCGGGATTTTTTAATTTTCTGTTCATACCTAATAAAATAATACAACATGACATAATATACAATAATGCAAAATACAAAATTTATAAATACCTTTGAATATTTGTGAATATTTGCTTAAGCTTACGAAGGTTGCCGGATGTTTTTCGCAAAACAGTTTGTACATAGAAGCCAAAGTTAAATCCGCATGAAAATATTTATATGAGGTATCACGCCTTGTGTAATGACTTTCGTTATTAGGAAAACTATTTACAGTGGCTCCAACGAATAATCGGAGAAATGTTCTGATTACTTTTCAAGCAATACCGCTTATAAAATAAGTTAAAAGCGCTATTCCTTTTTACACATATTTATTCTTTGATACATCTTCTTTAGAAACAAGAAGAAACATTTTAAGAAAACCTCAACATAGCGGTTAAAAGCATGGCAATCGAAACAAAACTCATGTTTTAGTGCGCAACAAATAATCGGACAACTTAACAAATATTTCAAAAACTACCGTTATCGTTCAGAACATGTGCCTCTTGGCAATATTTGTTTCACATTCACTTCATACTGGCATTGAGTAATAAGCTTCCGTAGTTTAAACTCCTTTTTCTAAAATGGTTCCACGTGGTAAGCAAGCATCTCTTGAAGTTAGACAGTTGATTGTGAAATTAAACAGTAAAGAAAAAACAGTAAGAGAAATTTCTGAAATAGTCATCATAACAAGGCACAACAAAGAGTCCAGATTGTCTTATAAAAGTAGGGTGGGGCAAGGCAAAATACTCGATGAGTGAGAGAAACGGTCAATTTTAAAAGAAATACAAAAATATCCATTTAAAACAGCTAAAGACCTACAAATTTTGTTAAAAGAAAGAAATGGAAAAGATGTTTGCTTAAATTCCGTTCGAAATAGAAAAACAAAGGTGCAAGAGTGAAATTTGCGAAAGAATATTTATTGAAAACTCATGATTTCTGGAACACAGTAAATCATTTATTAGATATCATAAAAACATTTCAGACTCTTATTTTTTTTAATTTAAAGGTTCTTTTCACTGATGAAAGCAAATTTAATTTGCATGGATCAGATGGCAAAGTGTATGTTTGGCGGCGACCAAATGAAGGGTTTTTGCACAAGAATACCAAAGCCACCGTCAAACATGGAGGAGGTTCTGTAATGGTTTGGGGCTGCATGTCCAGTGCTGTGGTAGGCCATTTGCATTTTATAGACGGTAAAATGGACAAATTTGTCTACCTCAACATCTTAAAAGAAAATGTGAAGCAAAGTGCAGAAAAGTTGGGAATTTTAAATGACTTTGCGTTTTACCTGGACAATGATCCCAAACATACTTCACAAGTAGCAAAACTCTGGTTGATCCACAAGTGTCCCAAATTGTTGCAGACACCTGCACAGAGTCCAGACCTCAATGTTATTGAACATCTTTGGGAAGAAGTTGGTAGACGAGTATACGAGAGAAAGTTCAACTTATTGACAGAGTTAAAAAACGGTTTGGTAGAGGCATGGCATTCTATTCAGCCCGAAACATGCAAAAAACTGGTAAATATGATGCCAACACGGCTACAGGCAGTTTTGCGAGGCAAAGGATATGCAACTAAATATTAATATTGAATTTTGGGTTATTTTTCGTTCTTTGTCCGATTATTTGTTGCGCACTAAGAAATGAGTTTTGTTTCGATTGTCATGTTTTTAACCGCTATGTTGATGTTTTCTTAAAGTGTTTCTTCTTGTTTCTAAAGAAAATGTATCAAAGAATATATATGTGTAAAAAGGAATAGCGCTTTTAACTTATTTTATTAGCAGTATTGCTTGAAAATTAATCAGAATCTTTGTCCGATTATTCGTTGGAGCCACTATATATGTGCCTTAACAACTTCAACCACTTCTTCAGAGAATATATTTTTTCTTCCGGCGGAACCACGCTGATCTTTGAATGGTATGTTCGGACTCACTAATTCTTTTCAACGACGGATATCGAAAAGCTGTCAGTTTCATTAACGCATTGCTTGAAGCACTTTTGGCAGGAACGAATTTTGTCTTTCTCAATATGAATAAAAATATTTTATATGGTGGTGTCGATTTCGTGGTCGCCGTGGGGTAGTGGGTAGAGTGCGACGCTCACACGCCGAAGGGTCTAGGTTCGACTCCCAGTTCAACACCAATTTTTCTAATATTTCACGGCACCACCTCTTTCGAGCTGCTGACAACACTCAAAGAGTAATAACTGTCTAAGAATAACTGTCTGTTCTCAAATTTCGCCGTTCGGAGCCGGCAAAAAACTATAGGTCCCTTCTACTCGTGAGAGAACAGTAGCGCGCACAACACGAGTAGTTGATGAGCAAGCTAGGCCCTGGTCCCCCTTTGGACTGTAGCGCCAACAATTATTATTATTATTATTGTCGATTTCGTGGTCGAATCTTGTTTTTCTTTAGAGTCTGAGACTTCTTATCTTCGATTTCTACCAACGCTCCAATAAAAAAGGAATCTTTGATTGAATGTTCCCAATGCCCAATGAGAATTGAAAATCTCTTTCTGTTTTTCAAAAGTTATTTTAACCCTGCATTTCTGTCGACAGCTTTTAAGGGGTATACATTTTCTTGCAGCAACGATTCCAGTCTTTCGAGTGTATGATTCTCCTCTATTTCATTTTAAAGCAATTACTTTACTTGAATCATATTCCATAATCATTTGCGGACGATTATCAAACAAATTTTCCTCAAGTTGCTCTCCCATTTGTCTTAGTTCTTTATCAGAAGATTCTACAGAGAAGTCCAAGTCTGAACGTCAACATTAGGATCACGCATGGAGTTATCTGATCTAAGTTGATTATGATCATTTGAATAAACTTTTCGAGAGCAAAAACACAGAAATGGAACAGAAATTTCTGTGTTTCTGCTCTCGAAGAGTATATTCAATTTATCATAATCAACTCCATTTGCAGATGACTTTGTTTCGTTGATGACGGGTTCCATAAACAACTTGTCAGATTCTTATTGCGTGAGATATAAACAGAGAATTAACACATTTATAAACAAGCATTTAACAAACATAATTTACCTATGTGATTGTTTTTAGAGGTTCGATCGTGCGAATTTTGTCCCTGTTCAGTTTTTTTTCCAAAAAGTTTATCAAAAACTCCTTTTCTTGCGAGATTTAAAATTTTCAATGCTCGGGAACTCATATTGTAGCACTTTGCTAGTATAGAACTTGAAAACTACTATTACAATTGAAGTATTTAAACTACTTCACTTTTAGAAGCGCTCACATAAATGAAAATTTCACAGTTTGCATTTGAGATAAAGCCTTAAATCTACTTAATTCAAATGTTGCTACGATGTTCATTTTTAAATAACCACCTATCTAACAGAGTTACCGTTAGAATAATAATAATAATAATTGTTGACGCTACAGTCCAAAGGGGGACCAGGGCCTAGCTTGCTCATCAACTACTCGTGGTGTGCGCGCTACTGTTCTCTCACGAGTAGAAGGGACCTACACTTTTTTGCCGACTCCGAACGGCGAAATTTAAGAAGCTTTCTTAGACAGTTATTACTCTTTGAGTGTTGTCAGCAGCTCGACAGAGGTGGTGCCGTGAAAAATTCGAAAAATTGGTGTTGAGCTGGGAGTCGAACCTACACCCTTCGGCGTGTGAGCGTCGCACTCTACCCACTACCCCACGGCGAATACGTTATCGTAAGAATACCTAACGGAAATTCAGAAGAACAACCTGTGCCAGTTTGACAGCAACTATAGACCACTACAAATTTGCAATAAACGCTTGAGTCGATACAAGCCGTTTTCATAAGAAATTGCTTCATTGACTTTTAAGATGTTATTCAGTTTAGAAAAGAAACTTAAGTCATCATGTCATTATCCCATTTCGACATTTTGTACTTTCAAAATTCTTTTGGGGACTTAAGCGGTTATTGCAAATGCTGTGAGTTATATGTACGAATAAGACGAATTTTTTTATTTTCGTCTATTTCGATGAAAACTGAAAATGAAATACCAGTATTTTTTTGTATTGTAAAATACAGGTTGCAGATAACTATGTAGCAAAAAATCAGTTTTTTCCTAAAGTCGACTTAAGTGGTTTATGCTTGTGACCACAGATATACAAAAATTGAGCTTTGGTCTTAAACATTGAAATTCGCTTAAAATTACAAGATCTTAAACCGGAAAAGAAAATAGGTAGAGTCTTGAGAGAGAGAGAGAGAGAGAGAGAGAGAGAGAGAGAGGGTGAGGAGGGGAAAGAGAAGGAAAGAGAGGGAGAAAGAGAGAAAGAGAGAAAAACAGAGTTGCTAAGGTTGCACGAAAGGGGTGATTTACCGAATTCGTTTTTTTCGATGTGTCGCCGTCTGTTATCGAGCAAAATGAGGGAGTTTACTTGTCCAAGATGTCCTCTGAAGACACACACCTTCGGATGAGCACCAAATAGACTGACAGCACAGTAGTTCGGGTCGCTATAACCAACGCTCGTGTTTAGAACTGTAGCGACGGTTTACCATGAAGCTATTTGTTAGACACGTGGTCGCCGTGGCTTAGTGGGTAGAGTGCGACGCTTACACGCCGAAGGGTCTAGGTTCGACTCCCAGCTCAACACCAATTTTTCGAATTTTTCACGGCACCACCTCTTTCGAGCTGCTGACAACACTCAAAGAGTAATAACAGTCTAAGAAAGCTTCTCAAATCTCGCCGTTCGAAGTCGGCAAAAAAGTGTAGGTCCTTTCTACTCGTGAGAGAACAGTAGCGCGCACAACTCGAGTAGTTGATGAGCAAGCTAGGCCCTGGCCCCCCTTTGGACTGTAGCGCCAACAATTATTATATTATTATTTGTTAGACACTACTAAACACCTCAACAGTATACACGGCCCCACCGCTGTCGAGCTGCTGACAACATTCAAAGAGTATTGACAGTCTAAGAAAGCTTCTCAAACTTCGTCGTTCAGAGTCGGGAAAAACCGTAGGACCCTCCTACTCGTGAGAGAACAGTAGCGCGCACACTACGAGTGATTGATGAGCAAGCTAGGCCTTGGTCCCGTGTGGACTGTTGCGCCTTTCAATTATTATTATTTTTAATTATTATTAAAGTCTTCTACAGACAAACATTTCGTTAGCTGACTGTGGGCATTTCAACAAGACTCGACACGGTCTCACAAACCGAGTGACAACCAAGATTGATTAAAAAACAAAGTTCCACACTTAAGTTCTTCGACACAAAGAACTGCAAGTTCTCCAGACGCAGGTATATTGGATTGCACTGCCTTGAAAGCGGAGGTTGACACTCTAAAAGATTGAAGTTTGTACCACGTCAAACAGGCGAAATGGGAATGGGCAAAAGTACGCCAGCGCCACTTATGTGCAGATTGCGATGCTATCTTCAGGACTCTCAAGGTCATTATTTGTGGCAATTCTGGGCATATTGATGCCCATACATCATTTTAAATAAAATTTAAAAATACATTTCTGAAAACCTAAACGAATTACAGCATTTTAAAATGTTGGATTTTCAGTCATTCACCCTGTAAATTTTAAATGGCTTTAAATTTTTGAAAACGGAACATTAAAAATGCTTGCAATATTTTCTTCCATTAAAATTGTGGATGATCCCTGATTGTCGCAAACAGCTGTTCTGCATTAAGCATTAGGTGCAGTTTATCTTGAAGTGAATAATGCTTGCATATACACAGTCACTAGGAAACATGGCCACCAACTTCACCACACAATGAGTGATGAATGAGCAATGTGTGGCTGTGAGACTAACCTGCAACTTGATGCGCTGTTCATTGAATCATTGATGCTCCATCCGCTGCTGCTTGAACATAGAGCCATGCATATCTGGAACACATCATATTCTCCACTCTTGATAGTGGAGTCATATCTTATGCTTATTGCCAACTGTTGCATGTGAAAGTGGTGAATTCGATTGGCATTTATGTGCACAAATGCCATCGTCGTCTGTATCAAAGCGTTTGAAATGTTTCCTTTGCCATCGGATGCTAATGAGTTACGAAATATAGACTGACACACCACTTTGCAAGAAATGTAGTTTCTAGAATATTCATTAGCGCCGTTTGTGCAGTTCGATGAAAACGACATCAGTGTTGGAATAAATGGGGGTTCAGGTGGGAAGAATTTATTTCCTGTTAAAATCAAAATTCAATAACAAAAATAGTTCTCCAAGTTTAAAGACACACTCGATAGTTTCCTGAGTAGGCACAATTTTACCGCAGTCATAACCGAATTAGGCTTCAGAGCAGATGCAAATCCAACCCAAACCCTGTACAGAGCGAATGTGTAAAGCATTGATTCGCCGAAGACGGCGAACGCTCGACTGAGATTTGAAATCAAATTCAACAAACGTCCTGTGCATGTGCTCAATGTCTGGCGAATAAATTTCAAGAATAAAACAAAACTGCTCGTTTACTTTTCCAATAACGTTAAGCAGGCGGTTATGGATGGTTTTATGGAAGCTCCACGATGCCAACGGTACGTTCTCCCTCTTTGAATTTGCCGTTCAACATCCGTTTCCATATGGTACGTATGAAGCGAAGTTCCAGAATCCAGCAAAAAGAGACGAAAAAAGCAATTTGATGGCTGAGCATTTTGCACACGCAATTTCTGTGAACACAATAACTTCGCCCGCCCTCGTGCACCTCGAGAGTACGAGCCAAGTTTGCGTGGTGCGCTGGGCGGATTATATTTTGCGCTCAAGTTCGGGCGACAATGAAAAACAAATTAAAACAAAGCGACATCCCATAATACCTAATTCTACGCAATCTATTACTTTTGGTCCTCCTCCTTGTGACCGTAAATCTTATTCAAGCAAAACAATTGGGATAATCCTGAAGATACAAATTCTGGCATCGCCATTCACCAGCCAGCACACCACGGCGGAGTCGGGGTGTCAGGGCGTCAGAATGTCGGGGCCGCCCACATGGAACCCACCTCGGACGGGCCGTACGGAAACTTCGGTTTCTCCTATAAGCCCGGCCGAATTAGCTATAAGAGTAACAATTCAAAACACAAACAAAGAGCGACAGGCATAAATCGCATGAATAGAAATTAGGGTGAATTGAATTCGAAACGAATTTATTGTGAGGGATTTGCGCTTGTCGGGGTCCCACGGAAAGTCCCAAAAGGACCGACGTCCTCCTGTGTTGTTTGCTGTGCGACGAAAATAAATTGGCTTATTAACTTCATATGTTTTGTATGCCCATATCTCAAACAAATTCGCAATGTCAGCAGGATTACCGTGATCGGATGACGAGCTTTGGTTCGTCAGCGTTGTCGTCGCTGTGTCTCTGCTGGCTTTGGCTGTTATTGGTTCATTCACTTAAGTTCGGAGTCACGATGTCATGCGACTTGGGGTTACGTATCCGGGACCGATTAGTGAATTAATTCAATTCGCACACGAACTCTGTGGGCTGTGTCCCGATGGCGATTCATTGTAAATTCAAACACCGAGAGGACTGTCTGTCCTCATCAATCCTTGAAATTGAAACGAGCTCACCGTTTGTGGGGCAAACTTTGCGTATTCGATCTGAAAAGTTGGGCAGTTGTTGCACCTCACTGAGACATCGCTTGACGACTTTGTGTTTGTTTCCTGCGAGAACTGTGCCAACTTTGAACATCGAATTTCATTACCATTGGGAATCTGTCGCGAACATGTTTTTCTTCTGTCGTCTGTCGTCGAAACTGATTCGTCTGCTGCATGTACATTCTATTGTGAGAGTGAAGTTTCTGTAAACAAAATCCAGACACAGAGTTTGGGCCAGCATAGCACAAAAGTTTTTCAAATGCGCTTTGTCTTGCTAATGAGGGGGCGGGTTTTAAATTTTCTGTACTTTCTTAGCTCGAAAATTTGTTCCAAAGAATGACGTGAACTACTTTGTGAAACTTTTGACATCTTTTTTGGCGACAGGTTTTTCCCGTGGGGATGTGTCAATGTGCATCCTTATGTCTTGAGTCTTTTCAGTTTAATCGTGTGACTGGATGGATGGAGTTTGCTAACCCGCTTGGGAGCGAATTAATTTAGTTCAGACGGTGAATAGCTTATGTGTGGCCGAATTCGAATTCGAGAAAAATTGTCAAGGTCATGGAAACGTTTCTCTCTAGTTAAGTGGAAGTTCTTTAAGTTTCCTTCAACAGGATGTAGGTTCCCAAAGTTGTAAGGTTTGCGAGAATTTTATTTAAATTTCCTCCTACCCGCAGAGGGTGCAATTTTAAAAAGGGACCAAGGAAAAGTTCTGATGCATGAACTCCATACCAAGGGGCTAGCAATAATAATAATAATTGGATGCCGCGACAGTCAACTGATCGTGTTGTGTGAACTATTGTTTTCTACGAGTAGAAGTCATTTACCGTTTTTTGCCGGACCCAAACGGACCCAAAGTTTGAGAAGATTTTTCTGAGACAGTAATTACTCTTTGAGTGTTGTCAGTAGCTTGAAAGAGGTGGTGCTGTGAAAAATTCGAGGTATTCAGCAGGGAATTGAACCTTGACCCTTCGGCATGTGAGCGTCGCACTCTACCCACTACGCCAAGGCGGCCATAATCGAATGTCCTTAGCCCCCAAAATTCGAAATTCCTTCTTAATTGAGCAGGTCTCGTTTTTTCTTAGACAGTTTTTTATGGTGTCAACTCGAAAGAGGTGGTGCCGTGAAAATTGCGAGGTCTTCAGCCGGGAATCGAACCTAGACTTTCGGCCTGTCGCACTGTACCCACCACGCAACGGCGGCCACAAGACGCTAGCAATGCTGAAAGTAATACGGCTGAGTGCTGCAGATTACTAGATGTTGAGCTAATGTGCTAATATCTTGATGCTGCTGTACTGTACAAAGCCTAAGTTGAGATGGTTTAATCCTTACTCTACGAATAATTGAAAGGCATTGATGAGATTGGTCGAATGCCATATATCGTAGTTTGATGATAGACAAAGGATAAGAAGTCAAAGCATATAAACAAGCAACATATCGATGAGTTGGGCTATAAGCACTACGAAGTGCGCCGGACTTCCACAATAGATTCTCGAAACTCTCACCCCTGCGAAGTAGAACGTAGAAATCCTTCGCCAAAACTAGGTTCTTTTTCGCCATAAATCAAATAAGTCTTCCGTCTATCTCATTTTTTTTCTTTTTTATAACGTTTTGATTGTCTCAGTAATAACAGAGAAGTCCCTCAATGCTTTTTCATGCAATTGCGGGGGCTTTTACTTCCGCCCCAAATTGCATTATTGCAGCGTCTTCTCAGAGAATATCTGCGAAATATCATGCGGAGAAGGTTCATGTGTTCCCGCGAAGAAGATTTGAGAAGAAATAGCGAGAATTCTCTAACATTAAAACTTTGCACTTATCAAATGTAGTTTAACTGGTTTGACATTTTCACTAGCTTTGTCAGTGTAACTGCATGTATTTGTAAGGGGGCAATGACACATAACACATAAAATTCAGTTAATCTTAGAGAACCTGCGAAGGGCCAGTAAGATTATGATCATACAATATAATGTAAACTAGTTTTAAGCGTTTTTGTCTAGAATTTAAGTGTCCCTTAGTTATAATGAAATGCAAAAAAAAAAAAAAAGAGGGGGCAATGACAACCATCACCATCAATGCTCTGCATATCATGATGCTCATGTGAGTGCGATTGGCCGTCAGCGATTTAGGCACACCTTCGGAAAGTTCGGATATTTTACATCTTTAAAGGACTGTGTGGGTGGTCGCCGTGGCGTAGTAGGTAGAGTGCGACGCTCACACGCCGAAGGATCTAGGCTCGACTCCCAGCTCAACACCAACTCTTTCGAGCTGCTGACAACACTCAAAGAGTAATAACTGTCTAAGAAAGCTTCTCAAATCTCGCCGTTCGGAGTCGGCAAAAAACTGTAGGTCCCTTCTACTCGTGAGAGAACAGTAGCTCGCACAACACGAGTAGTTGATGAGCAAGCTAGGCCCTGGTCCCCTTTTGGACTGTAGCGCCAACAATTAATTATTAAAGGACTGTGCTTCATGAAACATGTTTGGAACCTACGAAAATTAAACTGTTCACTCGCCAAACCTGTTGCCCTTTCAATGCGATGTTTTTATTTGCAGACGAGGAGCCTATAATTGCTTTAACATATTAAACGAGGTCTGTTTAAAGGTAAAAATAATTTTTGTACACATGGGACGTAAATGTATGTCCGATTTTTTGTTATTCTGTTATGTTGGTACAAAATGGATCAAAGAATTTAATTCAATTGTATGTGAAAAATGGAATTAAGTGCTCAAAAACACTTGAAAAGTTATCAGTGGCATACGGTTAGTGTCCTCTGAGTCCAGAAAATGTTAATAAGTGGTACAAGCCTCAAAAAAGGCAGAAGATATGAACGACGACCCTCGCCCTAGACTTTTCAGCACATCAACAAACGACAAAAATGCTGCAGAAGTGAAGAAAATTGTTAAGGAGAACCATCGAATCACTATTTGAGAAGTTGCTGAAGATATCGGCAAATTGGCTGCCATGCAAATTTTTTGAAAATTTTGGACATGAAGTGTTCGTTTGTTCGTTCCGAAATTGTTATACTTTAACCAAAAAAAAAATGATCGCTTACGTTTATATATGGGGTAGCGTCCACAAGGCCACAATGGTATTGATTCTTCAGAAACTACTTATGTGTCCAGGAATATTCAACGTGTTATTGTCGCACTCATTACTTCAAAAATTATGTTGTTTTCTGAAGCTATGCTTGCATTCACGTTCATCTGTGTACATTGATTTGTACATGTATGTAATGGGTCAGAAATTCCAAAAATCTTTAAGAATGTCATACTTGAGTGCAGGCGAAAATAAGTTTAAACAAAATTAAGAATTATTACATCTTATCTGTTTCGTCAATTTTTTTTGTAATAGCCTTACTGAGCAATATTTGTGTACAGAATTTGATGCCGTCATGTTGACTACTTTCCTTAAAATCACTTTCTTAATCCTTGTGTTTTTTTCTTTCAACCAAACCTTTAAAATATAAGAATAATCGCTTTTTATGCCTCACTGTCGATGATCGGTTTTTAAAAAAACGAAATTTTTATATAATATTGTCAAATACCTCTCTTCCGCTTTTTTGCTCTTTTTTCAATGCTTCATAAACAGTGTTACAGTGACCGGATTTTGTTCAAATATGCATCGTTTTATTCGATAATCTGTTTCCATTTAGACAGCAACTTCATAATACCAGCCTCGTAGAGACCTTATTTGCGAAGAACTCGGACAGCCACTCTTCAGAAGCCTCTCTTGAGTTCAACTTCACACCACCAAAACTTTGTATATAGCCGCAAAATTCAAAAGTCAAAAAGGCGGAAGGAATATTTGACAAATTTATATCATCTGTATGCAAACTTTTGTAAATGTAAATGCTTAAGTTTTTGTTTTATTTTAATTATTTTAAAGGAAATGAATCAACAATCAAAACATTATCTGAAATGCCAATCATTGCATTATGAAGCTGTACCTGTGGCCGCCGTGGCGTAGTGGGTAGAGTGCGACGCTCACACGCCGAAGGGGGTAGGTTCGATCCCCAGCTCAACACCAATTTTTCGAATATTTCACGGTACCACCTCTTTCGAGCTGCTGACAACACTCAAAGAGTAATAACTGTCTAAGAAAGCTTCTCAAATTTCGCCGTTCGGAGTCGGCAAAAAACTGTAGGTCCCTTCTACTCGTGAGAGAACAGTAGGGCGCACAACACGAGTAGTTGATGAGCAAGCTAGGCCCTGATCCCCCTGTGGACTGTAGCGCCAACAATTATTTATTATTACCTGTACAGGGAAATTTTTTTATCTTGGTTTGGCAACAGCTGTAGTTGTCACGAAAATTCTTTCAGTGTACGCAGACTTTTGTGGAGCACTGTATGTGAATTCGCCAATGACTACTATTGTTTGGTGAAGACCAAATAGGAAACACCTTCACGGAAGCGTTCAATTTCTTGAAATTAATTTGTACATTTTCTTATTTAAATGCCATGGTGACGTGGGGTAGTGGGTACAGTGCGACACCCACAAGCCAAAGATCCAAGTTCGATTCCCGGTTGAACATCTCGCAATTTTCACAAGGAAGTTCAGAATCGGCAAAAAAATATAGGTTCCTTCTACTCGTGAGAGAACAATAGCGCGCTTAACACGAGTAGTTGATAAGCAAACTAGGCCCTGGTCTCCATATGGGTTGTTGCGCCATTAAATATCCAATATACGAGGGTTGCCTTTTATATTTCGGGATTAGAGAACAAAAACAAAAATTAATCATCGAAAATAGCTTTATTGTTTTTCAAAATATTCCCCATTAAGGTCTATACACTTTTGCATGCGTTTGAACCAACTGTCGAAGCACTTTTGCCACTCTGATTGGAGTATATCCAAAACATGCATTCTGAACGCATCAACCGCTTCTTCAGGTGTCGAAAAACATTGACCTCTAATTTTATTTTTTACGTAGGGGATTAATAAGTAGTCATTCGGTGCCAAGTCAGGACTATACGGTGGATGACTTATCAAATGGTTGTTTTGAGTGCTCAAAAGTGCAGTTGTTTGAGGCGATGTGTGAGAGCTCGCATTTTCGTGGTGAAGAGTGATCCGTCTTCGACGGTTGGTTTTCATGATTTCTTGGAAGACAACTGGCAAACAAATGGTTGTGTACCACTCAGAATTGACTGTTCTGCGTTGTTCTAGTGGTACGGTTGCGACATGTAAAGTTTTTCCGAAATAACAAGCGACCATTTGCTTGGAAGTGCTTCGTGCGCGAGCAACTTTTGTTGGATTTGGCTAAATTTGAAACACCCATACAGTCGACTGCTGCTTATTTTCGGGCTCATGCGCGTAAATCAACTATTCATCACCTGTTTCGATGTCATAGAGGTATTTCGAAGCACCGCGATCGCATTTTTGGAGGATTTCTTTTGACCAATCGACACGAGCCTTTTTTTGAGCGATTGATAAAAATCGTGTGGGATCCAACAAGAACATATTATTTTGATGCTCAAATGTTCATGCAATATTGAATGTATGCTGATCCCACTGATACCTTATGTTGTCTCTATGTCACGATAGGTCACGAATAGCGCTCGTGTGTCAAAACGTTCTGAGTACGTATAATCTCAAAAATGGCAAACATTACGATAGAGCTGGCAGTTGCCAGATTGCAACACTAGGGTTTCCCAATCCCGAAATGTAAAAGATAACCTTCGGCCGCCGTATCCTGGTGGGTAGAGTGCGACGCTCGCACGCCGAAGGATGTAGGTTCGATTCCCAGCTCAACACAAATTTTTCGAATTTTTCACGGCACCACCTCTTTCGAGCTGCTGTCAACACTCAAAGAGTAAAAACTGTTTAAGAAAGCTTCTCAAATTTCGCCGTTCGGAGTCGGCAAAAAACTGTAGGTCATTTCTACTCGTGAGAGGGCAGTAGCGCGCACAACACGAGTGGTTGAGGAGCAAGCTAGGCCCTGGTCCCCCTTTGGACTGTAGCGCCAACAATTACTATTATTATTATTAACTTTCGTACAACACTGTGCCAACACGTTCGACTGTGTCACTATTTTGCTAATTAATTTTTCCTACATTCATGCAAACACATCATATTCACGTTCTGATTCCATCAATAATGGAACTCTTATAACGATAAGAAAATAGTGCATCCTCAACTTAGAAAAGGTCGGTTATCCGAAAACACGTCGAATTTCCGGATTGTGCAAAATAATACAAAGAGCAAAATATGAAGCCAAAGTTAATGGAATAGTGAATTTTTTAATTTTTATTTTTGTTATTGGGTTGGTACTTGGTCGTATAACCTTTATTTTTAAGTACAGTGTCACAATGTCGTGACATGGAGTCGATTAAGGCCTGACATCGCTGAACAGGGATATTCTTACACGCAATTTGCACAACATCGCATAGTTATTGTGTATTTTTGGGGTTTGCTTCATATACAGTTTTATTTATAGTTGTCCAAAGTTTTTCAATGGGATTCAGGTTCGGAGACTGAGGTGGCCACTCCACAACTTGATATCCATTGCTTTGTGGAAACTCTTTGGCCAGTTTGCTGGTATGTTTTCGGTCATTGTCTAGTTGTAGAATCCATCTTAGCGGCATATTCCACTCTGCTTAAGGTAGCATGGTTTCTCCCATTATGCTGACATAAACTCCTGCGGTCATCATCGGTTTTATACAAAAATAGGGCAAGTATCATAATAAGAAAAGCATCTTCATACGTTAGTTTCTGATCCGCCGGGCTTTACAGTCTTGATAGTTCACTGAAACTCTTGGAAAATCCCACTAATATTTTAAAGGATTTAATTGAATGCATGTTACGGCGATGCCAGGCAGTGATTGAAAACTAAGGATTTTTCACAAAATATTGAATATATATGTATATATATATTTCCATTTGAATTAAAAGTTGCAATTGTTTTGTTGCAAGACAGTTTTATGTTCCTTGGCATAATCTGTCATAACTTAAGAAATATTTATTGGATTTTCATGAATTTTTTTTGTTGTTTTCCTTAAATACAAACCTTCAAAAGTATTGGAAGTTTAGAAGGGAGTAGTAGTTGAGCCATCGAACACGTCAGTCGTCACCGAACGCGAAACAATATTTTGTAAATAAATAAATTCTGTAAATCGAAGTATTAAAAATGAGTTTCATTTCCCGAATCCCACAAATTATGTATTCGGATAAAAAGTATAATGAATTTTATGAAATTTCCTAGTTCCTGTTCGAGCTGCAAATGTTTTGTCCGATATTGTGTATATTGAAAATAATAGGGATGATCACGCAAAATCGATATTTCTACTAATATACACATTTTCTTCAATTTTTCGCACCTGCATGTGGTACCGTCATTTGCACAGCTGCATTGCCTTAAATATGTGTGCACATAATGTCAGCTTATCATTCATGTAAGTGGTGCAGTAGTGCAAAGTACGAAAAAAGTGTTTTCTTGAGTGATCAAAATAATAGGGAATTTTGTATTTTCCTTGATGTTATATTAACCCGTATTTGTTTGTGTTTTTTGTGTGTTCTGTTTGTATGAATTTTAGTCAATTTTACGAATACCTCTCTAGATTTAAAACAAAATCAGCCGTTACAGGCATTGTTCTTAAGAAGTTTTTCTTGGTTTCGTGTTGGACTCATTTATCAAATAAAAGACATCATGACTAAAGAATTTTATTTAATTAAAGGATTTAAATCGTCTTAATTAAATGAAACACAATTTGTCACGTTATAGTTTATTTTCCGACCGTCTCCTGCGACATCTGAACAGCAACTCCCTGATTCGCGGCATGCGTGGCGTTGATATTTTTTTACTCAAAACATCTCTTATATTACCTTCAGTTCTTTGAATGTATATATATGTGCTTAGAGAAGTTTATCGTGATATCTTAAATTATGTGAAGCTACCATACGCTGAGGACAACATGTCATTTAGATGGCACTTCCAACATGACAACGATCCCAAGCACTCATGGAAATAAGTGAGTGCTTGGTTAAGGAACGGTATTACAACGGACCTCTCAGAATTTGTCTAGAATTTGTGGGCGGAGCTGAAAAAATCATTGACTACACAGACGTTTCATAACAAAACTCACCTTTGGACCGAAATTGAGAAACATTGGAAGACCATTCCTTTGCTTAAGTTTTAGAAACTTATAGGGCCTAAGCCAAGTCGAGTAAGTGCTATGCTTAAGAGCAAGAGCGGTCATTCGGGACACTAATCTACACAAATGTAATCTCAATGTGAAATAGAAGTATAATGTAAATGTTCTTCTTCTTCTTCTTGTTGTGGCGCTACAGTCCGGGGTGGACCTGGGCCTCAACCAACATGCCTCTCCAGCCAGCACCATCTTTTGCCAGCTGTCTCCAGTTGCGCACTCCAAGTTGGTTGAGGTCCTTCTCCACTTGTGTGCGCCACTTTAATCTAGGTCGTCCTCTGTTGCGTTGTCTCAATGGCTAGGATTCAAAGACCTTTCAGGCCGGAGCAGTGGTGTCCATACGCTCTACATGACCTAGCCATCTTAAGCGTTGTATCCGTAGACGATTGACCAGGTGCATGTCGCTGTACAGCCTATACGTACAAAACGTACAGTCGGCGAAAAACCACAAATACAGTGAATTACAATGAATTACTGTGAGAGTGAATTTGTTTAGCGCTGAAGCTATGAAGCTATAAAGCTACGCTTCGTTGTATATATTTACTTTGATTATGGGAGCATAAGAGTTTGAAGTGCACTTTAATGAAGATTTCTAATAATGGCTTTTTTCTTCAAAATTTATAAAAAGATCTGTGATAAAATTATTACCAATTTTATTAATTTTGTACTAAGGTACATTGGGCCGCCGTGGAGTAGTGGTTGGAGTGCGACGCTCACACGCCGAAGGGTCTCGGTTCGATTCCCTGCTGAAAACCTCGAATTTTTCACGGCATCAACCCTTTCGAGCTGCTGACAACACTCAAAGAGTGTCGCCGTTCGGAGTCGGCAAAAAACTGTAGGTCCCTTCTACTCGTGAGAGAACAGTAGCGCCCACAACACAAGTAGTTGATGAGCCCTGGTCCCCCTTTGGACTGTAGCGCCAACAATTATTATTATTAATATAGTTTAAAATATTAATATGTAATATAAAAAATCCTAAGGAAAATATTTTCGTTATGATGTGCCAAAGTAAACGAAAAGTAAAGTTACCTGTTCGGTTTCAAATATTTGATATAATCCTTGAAAAATACTCTATTTTATTCTTTCCTTATTATTTTGAACAGCTATGTATATAATATACAGTACCTCACAAAATTGAGCATACACTCACAGCTTAAACATATTTTTATCTTTTTCGCCTTACAAAAAGTAGTTAATTAATAAAACTTAAATGCAGTTTAATGTGGGAATGTTTTGTGTCCTGAAAACCTTGGGGAGAAACTTTATTTGAAAAATTTCCTAATATTGTATAATCGTACACAATTACTGTTTTGATTAAAAGAAATAAGTTACATCAACGTTGTCGAAAGTTTTGTGTCCTGAAAACCTTGGGGAGAAACTTTATTTGAAAAATTTCTTAATATTGTATAATCGTACACAATTACAGTTTTGATTAAAAAAAATAAGTTACATCAACGTTGTCGAAATTTTTTTTTTCAGAAGATAGTTCGGAAATTGAAATTACTTGGTTATGCACTAACTGAAAAATGTTCTAAAACTGGAAGCTAAATAAGAATACTGCTTATATTTTTCTATCGCTTAGTTTTCAAATTGCTGGTTAAGATATTTGGTATGCGAGGCAGCAGGATTCATTGGGACCTGAATGTTGAATCGAAACTTAAACATTCAGTAAAACACACACATTTAGAGACACGAATCCTGTAACATAATTACCTTTTTGAGAAGAAATAAGTAACGAAACCTTTGTGATGGGACGTAACTCGGCACGTGTGAGTACGCTGGAAAGAATAAAAATATATGAAAAATCAGAGTCTAGTTTAATTGTGATTGACTTCATACCAAAACAAGTGCCACATTTGCTATTTTGAGTTGCGGTTAAAACTAAGCGAAAAGTACATCGTGCCACAAGTTAAGTCGATTCTTTGACATATTTTTAGCGACCTCCTCTTTCGACATGGAAACGGGGCTCACAACCTCTTAAATACCAGAAGAAAATTTCCATCAAATTTTGACATTCTTCGGTGTGACCATGATCACTTTTCCTAAATACCAAAGTTTAGGTCCTTCTTTTCATTTTGAATCTGCAGTCTGGACTTCCAAGACTTCCCCTTAAGTGGTGTATTATTGCTCACTTGCCAGTTGCAGACGAACTGGAGTGGCCGGCGGTTTTTGTTTTCTGGACCTTTATGATGATTGTAGAGCTTGACTTTGTGTCTTCTCTTCATAACCATTTCAACGACACAAGACTTTCCTTCCCAAGAAATCAAGAATTCAGTATATAAGCTTCCAAAGTGATGCTATACCTGCATAAATGCTTTCCTGAAACCAATCAGAGCTAGAAGCCGGTTAGCCACAACTCTTTTAAAAAGGTTTATCAGAAAAGGAACTTCGATGAAAAGACAACGATTAAGGCAAAATCAGAAGAAATATAGGATTGCTGTATTCAATTGCATAAATGCCAATTGCAAAGGCTACAGACTTCAGAAAATTGTTAACTAATCATATCCGGGGACTAATTATGTCTCAAATTTCACGTTACTGGCTTCTGTAGTTGATTGTTTCAATGCCTTCAGTCATTCGGCACACTGTGTCCGCTTCCATCGTCCCACTTTAAATCAGTTTTTAGCTCCAAATTGAAAGGATTCCAGACTTTTACATTAAAATCCCTGCTCTGCAACTCGTACAGAAATTTCGAAGTCAAAAGGGAATTCAAGGGAATCCCAGCAAACTCTTACCGAATGAGAGCCGAAAATACAAAATCTAATATGAATGATTGACGGAAACAATTAAATCTCTCGACTCTATCCGGGGCCGTCCAGTGGTAACCGGAAGACCCAGTAATTGAGCCCTGACAAGAAATAGAGTGCATTTCAGTTGCTAGTCGGACACGGACAAGTGAATCCGCAGCCCTACGCCGACTTTGTACGTCGGATTGTGTGGCTTTGCCTCGACACTTTAATCTTCGAGAGATTCCGGTGATTTACGAGAGTCTACACTGTGACGGAAAAGCGGTTTGTTGTCCTGTTCGCCTGGGCGATCAAAAAACGATTACCTTAGCAGTTTGCTTCTGCATTGATTGTGGTTAAGATGCTGCGTTGACAAACGGGTCGTTGCAATTGCAACAAAGGGAAGAGATTCACTCAAATGACACTACCACAAATGTCGATGACGACCGAGACAGTTAAGTAATTGCCCTCCACTCGGTCGTGTCAGGTGTAAACACAAGACCTCAGGATACACAATTAAACGCGCTATCTACGAATGTAATCTCATGAGCGGATACTTGTCAACGGATGTCGAAAAGGGCCAACAAAAGAAAACCGAACCTCCTTCGCACTGACGTGTATTCTTGTTCGTGGTTAATGGACGTTACATTAATATTCCAGCAAAATGCTCAGACTACGTAACACATCATTAAATATTCATGAGAAAAACCACGAATGTGTGTGGTGTATCGGGCCGCACGACGTGGTCACTGAAATATCCCTAACCCCACAAATCAATGCGAAAACTTTGCTTGGGAAAAGGTTGAAATCTATGTACGCACTGAGTGTGTGCATGTGTGTCCGGAGGGAGGGCTTGTTAACTTGTTTCATCATTCAACATTTGTCACACAATCATTGAAAATTGCCTTCATTGTGGTTGGGTCTCTGGCAGAAGACGTCACATAAACGTTCGTTGTAATGCTACCGACGTTCTGCCAATGTCAGGACGAATAAAACGTACGAATGTTGTATCCTTTGATCGTTAAAATCAATTTAATTTCAGTCCGTAGACTATTGTCGAAGTTTTTGTGGTCGCGTGTTGACACTCGAAGAAAAGCGGCCCACATTTGTCACGAACGACTTAATTGATTTATCATAAAATCCTGAACAAAGATTTCACGATGTCTTTGCTTGTTGTGTGTCGTGTCGAGTTTTGGAGATTTGTCGAAAATTATATACGAAAAGTTTTGACTTAAAATAGCGGAAGGCTGAGTTTACGAATAAAAATCTTTCATCGTCTTGACAGCTGCGAATACACTCAATTTAAGCAAAGGTCGTCATATGATATTAGTGTTTTGGGTGCGTTTTCTTTTGATAATATCATGCTTAGTTATTTGAGTGATCCATTTCACTGCAAGGACAGTTGACGAACGTAGAAAGCCTTTTTGATACACCCGTATATTAAATTGGTTGGTCTTCTGACAAGGGTTTAAGACAAGTTGTATCCTTGACCGGTAGGTTGTTTACAACTCAAAGTCAATGTTCAGTTTCCTAAGAGGTTCCGTCTTACAGAAAAATAGTGTGGCTAAAAGGTTGGCTTTCCAAAAATATACTTCTTCTTCTTCTTCTTGTTCAGCTATAGTACGGGTGGACCTCGCCTCAACCAACATGCCTTTCCAGCCAGCACGATCTTTCGTCAGCTGTCTCCTGTTGCGCACTTCAAGTTGGTTGACTTATTCAATTGAGTCTGCGAGAGTTGAGAAATTACGTTTGTCTTTTAATCAAATTGTCACTTGCGGGTTCTTAAGAAATATGAACTTTCTCAAACTTTTGGTTCGATCTCACAGCTCTTCTTGTCTCGGAAATAATTTCACACAAGAGCGAGATACAAATGCTCCTGAAGACAATGATCCCTGAAATCCATGGCAAAATAAATAAGAAAACAATGAGCACTGAGAAAATGTAGAAAAGCGAAAAGTATCGTAACCTTTAAAATTTAAGTCTTCACAAAAGATTGAGTCTGGAATAATATTGCTTTAAAGAGTTTTTTATGCATGCATGTAAAACAGTGTGCAATTGTAATAATTTTCCTTCTGCTTGCAGTGCACAGTATATTAAAAAAAAATCTTTACAATTGAGATCTCTATTTGAAAAACATAATTTTATCAAAAATGGCCACTTACGTTTTGTAAAGGTATAAAACTCTAATTTGACAAGTCTATTTTTAATGGACATAATTTTGTCAGCTGTTAAATTAATTTCTTTGGGTTTGATGTGGAAATTTTAGAATAAACTGTTGCTTAAGAAAAGGCTTTCAAATTGTGCAAATTTGTTCTGGAAATCATAGTTCTGGTTTCCAAAATTTTGCAAAGAAGCTTACTTTTGGCCTAATTTTTACGTCAGTAACGAACCTTCCCGTGTTTGAATCCTCGACTGTGTGTTGTGGCACTGTTTTACAAATCCTCGACAGTGTGTTGAGACACTGTTATATTAACAACAACTGATTATGTGACAGGTTTTTTGGATTTGGTTCCCCAAATTGGTCTGTACTTCTTTAATAAAGCTGTTGACCAGGTCGTTACAGGCAACAGTGACCGCTTAAAATCACGATTACTGACATGTTTGTTAAACCATTAAACAACTGCTTTGTTAAAAAGTTTCAAGTGTTCTCAACAAAACGGCGCAACATGTCATACAGCTCGTGCCACAATTGGTTTGCTTAATTATTAACTATCTATTATTTGGTAAGCCTACAGTTTCACATTATGGACCAGTGACTTTGTCTCCGAGATCGTACGGCAAATTCTATGGATATACACGAAGTGCCTAATTGACGCCGGTATGCCTCACATGATCGACCACTTGGAGAACAATCGCTATTGCCGATAGGCGGCTACAAATGTTGGAAAAAAGTTGTTGAAAATTGCACCTGCATATTAGAATACATTCGTAACAGTTTGTCCAAAATTAATATTTTTTCCAAAATGCCAAAATATTATCTTTCAAACGTATTTAACCTCATGTCAATTCAAAAAAAAAATCATCTTTGTCGTTTCTCATTTTAAAATTCTTTACCTCTAAACAAAACAACGTTTTCCACCTTTGGTATTAACTGATGAGTGATGATCTTTCAAAGGATTCTCTATTCCAGCGAACATTGCAAGCGAGTCGTGGGTTACAAATACGGCGAAGTTCAACCACCTTCACGTATCTGTAAAAACACAAGTTCATATTGCAAATGGAATGCATTTCCATTCTGCAGGCGACAAATACTAATTGAAACGAAAAACAATACAAACAAGTTTGTGATCATAAACAAAACAACAGAATGAGGTGCATATTCATGAACAACCGGGCCGTAAATAAACACAACGGAAATGATTTTGCCAAAACGGCACACTCAGCTGTACAAGCTTTCCGACTGTGTATTTTTACCTACATATGCATGTTTGGAGGACACACAGAAGGCAGCGTGTGCACACACAAGGATGAGTTCATCGTGTGAAGAACGCCATCCATCAAGGGCAGCTGACAGGCATAAAATCCATATCCATATCTAAAGGAAAATGTTATGGAAACACTTGCCACCATCCCTCGGCCCCGCATACACAGTGTGAATAAGCGATAAATAAATGAGAAAAGGCACCTGCCACTTGGGTGACATTGTGGTTATTGCATTTAAAATATTAAAAATTTCACTCAAATGTATTAACATGTCGGTGGCACTGTGCGCCGTCGATTACATAGAAAGAAGAGATAGATAGGCAATGCAGAAGTTGATCCGTTCAGCTTGCCTGTCATCCGAGGCAAGGGAGGTATCTCATATACGGGTGGCTTAAAATTTAAGTTCACCGTCAATCATTTTTCGAAGAAGTTCATTTTTTTTTCCAATTCAGTGGCGGTTGCTTATGTGCGCGTGCTACGTGGGAACAACACGTCAAAGAAAGGTTTAGTTACGTGTGTGCCAATGTGTTTGACACTGGTTTCACTTGATTTTCATCCTGCCGCCTTCAGCAGTTGCGGGAAGTATCTGCTTCGGAAAGCCGTTGACTGGTATTGGTTGGCATTTGACTGGCAAGTGAATAAGGGGTTCAAGGTGAAGGGCTGTGACAGGCTGTCGCTGATTTAATCTGCTTGCCACTGGCGGAAGATACGGACTTACTTTGAAGCATTCTATTTTTGACTCTGTGGAATAGTTTATTTTTGTGTAAGTAAGCATGGCAACATCAAGAGGTTTAGACATTTGAATGTGCTTCAATGCAACTCTCTTGTGTGTGCAAACATTTACAGGACCACCAGTGTTATGGTTCAGGCTGACAAGCTGTAGGAATTTCAGTTCTTGTCATACTTCCACCGCTTAGCAGTAGAAAAGACGAAAAACGAAGCCATGCATGAGTAGTACTCACACGGCCAGTTTGCTTTGTAGGTCATAGTAGCAAAGTCACGACCAATGGAACAAATCTGAGTTGAATCTCTTCGTTTAGAAAAAATGTACAGGACTGACAGTGTGAACAAACTTACAGGACCGAAAAGCTGCAAGAATTACAGTTCTTGTCATACTTCCACCGTTTAGCAGTAGAAAAGATGAAAAACGAAACCATGCATGCGTAGTACTTACACAACAAGCTTGCTTTGTAGGTCATAATCGCAAAGTCACCACGACCAATTAAACAAATCAGATTTGAATGCCTTCCTTAAGAAAAAATGTACAGGACTGACAGTGTGAAAAAATTTACAGGACCGACAAGCTGCAAGTATTACAGTTCTTGCCATACTTCCACCGTTTAGCAGTAGAAATGACGAAAAACGAAACCATGCATGAGTAGTTCTCACACGCTAAGAAAACCCATACGTCTATCCATCGTCAAGAAACATTCTGCGAAGGATACCCTTTGCAGGCACCAGAAAACCTACCACCGCAAATGCTCCACATTTCGAAACACCACCGAATTAACAAATTCCACTTCACATAAAACGTTTAAGATATTAGACCCTCATCAGTAATCAGACAAAAGTACGCGCTATCAGAGTTCTGAAACGAAATTCAAACTTTTCGAAAGCAATAATCCAATTTAAATAGTTTTCGAGAATCGAGAATGCGTGCATTCACCGCACACTGACGCACAACTGCCACTGGTAAATGGGTGCATGAAACGTTTTAACAGATTGCAATTTGCCACACTTGCACGTTCGCCCGGCACATAAAACATTCGATTGTGTGCATTTAAATTGAAATCGCACCAACAAAAGGATACGTGATTGAACAGAAAAGCTCTCGGTGAATTGCCAAGCACCCTGGAAGTGGGGTTAGCTCATTTCAATGCTGCATCGGAAAGGACTCACGTGCAGAGTGTAAAGCCCCATAAAATTAATGACATTTAAGTTCAACAAAAATGTTATGCTTAATGCAAATGGAAACTATCCTTCCCCCACGACTCGGATCGTGTTCACAGGCTTAACAAACATCGTCACTTAATTGCTCGGAAATAATCGATGTCAGGAAACGCAGGGTGTGGGCATTTCGATACCGTATTGGAGCTTGTTGTATTTAGGTGGCAACGTAATCACTTAATCACTAAATACACTGGCAAGTAATTGCACATGACAATACTGATATTGATGGCCTGCGTAAGGATCACAACCGGTGGCAGTTAATGAGCTGGATACGCTGGAGTTAATGCTGTGGTCAATTGTGTCAAAATTGAGACAGCGCATAAATCGTTGCCTAAATTCAAACTACCAATTTTCTTTTGCAACAAACGTTGACAGATTGTACTTAAGTGTCATTCACTTGGCAGTGCCGTGTCCTTTTTACACTCGGGCAGTGTTATTTCGCTGACGATTGCTGAAATCGTAGAAATGAAAACTAGTTATCCACGTGTGATTTTAAGAACAGCAGAGATGGACGAATGCGGAACCATAGGGGGACTTGTGCTTTGCTTCATCAGTAACTACTCGTGTTGCGCGACCTTTTGTTTTCAAGAAGGTCACCACAGATTTCTGCCAACTCCGAACAGCGAAATTCGAGAACATTTTTCATTGAAAAGCGGAACTTTTGTCAAAAAAAGATTTTTTATTGAAGAGTGGAACTGTTGTCAAAAGAAGGTTTTTCATTGAAGAGCGGAACTGTTGTCAAAAGATTTATAGAGGTAGTAAAAACTGATATGAATCGATCCCGGCACATTTAACGTGTAAGTGTCGTATTTCACCCGCCACGATGGCCTCCTTTAAGTGAGAGACTACCAAACGTGCAATTTGCTTTGCAAGAACATGAGACGTATGTTGATTCAACAATTTTCAAAGCTGCAGTATCTAGTGTTTCAACTTTCTTCCATGTCAATTATAAAAGCTGTTGTAAATCTTCTAGGACACAGCTCGCAACGAAAGGGTTTAAATTTAAGTTTTCCTGTCTATTGTTTTTAAGTGGAAGTTTACTTTAAGAGATTGGGGAGGATGTTGGATTGGACGAAGAGGCTAGGTAGCCACTTCCGAATTTTTAAAAGGGAAAGCGCCCTGCTTTTGTCGTGGTGTATTGACCGCCTGGGCACTCCACCCGTGACAACCTTTGCTGTGGTGGCTGCACTTATAAGTAAATGATTGTTTTCTTTTTCTTTTCTTATTGAAATGTAGTGGAAGCCATATGTGAGTAAAACAAATTCTTTCGGAATCAAAGACTCAAGTTGAGTAAGAGAGAGGAGGTATTCGATACAAAACTCGAATGTTAGCACAATGATTGACTTTTTAATGAAATATTGCGAGCAAAAACTGAATTTTTAGCTAGTCCTTATTATAAAATGGATCAATAATAATAATAATTGTTGGCACTACAGTCCAGAGGAGGACCAGGGCCTAGCTTGCTCATCAACTACTCGTGTTGTGCGCGCTACTGTTCTCTCACGAGTAGAAGAGACCAACAGTTTTTTGCCGACTCCGAACGGCGAAGTTTGAGAAGCTTTCCTGGACAATTATTACTCTTTGAGTGTTGTCAGCAACTCGAAAGAGGTGGTTCCGTGAAAAATTCGAAAAATTACTGTTGAGCAGTGAGTCGAACCTAGACCCTCCGGTGTGTGAGCGTCGCACTCTATCCACTACGCCACTCTATCCTGCTCTATCCATGGTTACTGACTTTTTCGATGATCAATTGAGAAACAACGATGTGCAAGTGGAGCTAAAGCGGTGGTTCCCACAAGACGTGAAACTTTCAACAAAGGGAAGACAACATTCGGTAATCACATAGTTTCACGCTGACCATCCATGCCGCGAAACTATACCCAAATTCGCCTCGAATATCGAGCTATTAAACGCCGCTTGACTATTTTTTGTGGAGATATGTGGAGTCACTTATTGATGCCTTTCAGCCAGATGCGGTTGGCGACTTGGAGTACAGCATTCGTCTGTCGTTATAGCCAACATATGGCCACAAATATGAGGGTTGCCTTTTATATTTCGGGGTTAGAGAACAAAAACAAATATTAATAATCGAAAATAGCTTTATTGTTTTTCAACATAATCCTCAATAAGATCTATAAACTTTTGCTTGCGTTTGAACCAATTGTGGAAGCACTTTTGCCACTCTGATTGTTGTATATCCAAAACATGCATTCTGAACTTATCAACCGCTTCTTCAGGTCTTCGAAAAACGTTGACCCCTCATTTTATTTTTTACGTACGGGAATAAAAATAAGTCATTCGGTGCCAAGTCAGGGCTATACGGCGGATGACTCATCAAATCGATATTTTGAATGCTCAAAAATGCAGTTGTTTGAGGCGATGTGTGAGAGCTCGCATTGTCGTGATGAAGAGTGATCCGTCTTCGGCGGTTGGTTTTCCTGATTTCTTGGAAGACAACTTTGAAACAAATGGTTGTGTACCACTCAGAATTGACTGTTCTGCGTTGTTCTAGTGGTACGGTTGCAACATGTCCAATTTTTCCGAAAAACAGGCTACCATTTGCTTGGAAGTGCTTCGTGCGCGAGCAATTTTTGTTGGACTTGGCTCAACACCCATACAGTAAACTGCTGTTCACTTTCGAGCCCATACGCATAAATCCACGATTCATCACCTGTCACGGTGTCATAGACGTGTTTCGAAGCACCCCGATCGCATTTTTGGAGCATTTCTTTTGACCTTTTTTTGAGCGATTGATAAATTTTGTGGGATCCAACGCGAATAAATTTTTCTGACGGTCAAATGTTCATGCGATATTAAATGTATGCTGGTCCCACTAATGCCTTAGGTTGTCTCAATCTCACGATTTCACATGAGAATCCTGCAATATCAGTTGGCGCACAGCATCAATGGTTTTCGGAACAACAACAGATTTTTTTTTACCTTTACGAAATTCGTCTAGGAGTGAACTACGACCTCGGTTGAATTCACCATACTATCGATAAATACTGGTCTTTGATGGAGCTTCATCGCCAAAAATTGAATTAAGTTCATCGATGCACTGTTGTTGAGTTAATAAAGTTGTAAAAAATAATCGCACGAAAATTTTCACGATTTAAATGAATTTTTTGGGCGAGATGAATCTTTCAAAATACTGTAAACAACACAAATAGCGGTCGTATGTCAAAACGTTCCGAGTACGTATAACCTCAAAAATTTCAAACTTTACCGTAGAGATGGCAGTTGCCAGATTGCAGCACTAGGTTTATAAAAGGCAAACTTCGTATAATGTTTTCTGAACGCACACCTGCTACTTAACGAAATTTTCTCATCTCAGTATTCTTTCACACATTTTTTTTCGTTTTCTCTTCAATAATGTCCGCTTGTTCTTCAAGTGTCTTGCAGGAAGCATTTGAAAAGTTGTCATAAATAATCTCTTATTGGAAGTCAATTCGTTTATTTTAATTGCAACTTGGGATAGCATTTTCAATAGCTTCTTTGAATCCACACCATGGTGGGAATGGGGTCGTAAATTGGTGGATTCACTTGTTCATCCACTTTCACATCGAAGTTCAACAGACATTTGACCCCATGCATCGATCAATAGGGTTTGTGGTGTGATGAAGGATAAGAGGAACTTGAAAATTCCTTCTTACGAGCCCTACGAGACCTTGCACCACTTCTCCGATACCAAATATCTTCCATGTGTGTTCACATTGTCTAGAAACTATCGCAGAAGTAGATTGTAATTCGTAACCCCCGGCCCATTCCAATCGTCTTTCCGGGAAATGAAACTCTACCCCCAGTCGGAGCCCAGACGCTCGTTTGTTGTTATTAAATTTATAAATCCATAAAATTCCCCTTTGATTTTAATTAAATAGTTTATCTGCAAAAGCCACAGACCGTAATGGGTTCTTATCACATGGTCTCCCTTGGACCAAAGGCGAAATTTTCGAAATACCACCCTTAGAAGTCCGCTGTGGAAGGACGGGGCTGGGGCGTCTGCACAAAGCACGTCTCTCCAATGCAGTTTATTTGAAATATAAATTAATTCTGAAGTCAAAAGTCATGCATTCCCGGGAATTAGTTGCAGCCCTGCTGCTCCTGCACTCCTGCGCATAGTTCTGCCAACCCCTAAGCTCCGTTTACGTCTAGATAATTATGCTGGGAATGTTTTAAATTAATTGTTTTCATTTTTTCATAATTTCATTTTTTTCACCGGCGGGGATATAGGTCGGTGTCGCTTTATGAGGCGCCTGGCGCACATGCACATGCCGCATGCTACATACAGGGACACGCTCGCATGCAAATGAAGGCACATACACTGTTTGATGCAATTTATATTTGCGGTAACTCCCAGGGCGTGGCGAGGAGTTAGGCAAACTAAAAGCGCTCACGTTGAGCTAATTGGGGCGTGTGCTAATTGATTAATTGGGATAATTGAAATGCGAGTAATTAATGGTGGAATTCCCAATAATTGACACTGGGCAAACGAAAACATTCAAAGGACATTCAAATTTGTCCAGATGGGCGGGCTGAGTGTGCTGCGCCCCACCCGAAATGTTGGACCAGCACTAATAAATTTACCAGTTCCTCTCAGTGTGTAGTTCCGCCTCTGCGCTGTTGTTTTTGATTTTGTTTCTGGAGTAAAGCGATTTGCTTTTTCTGGTGATTAATATCCCCCAGTCACGAGCAAGAGAAATACGCGAGGAAATGGCTCTAGTTGATATTGCGCTTAATCTCCGCCGCCACCGAAAAGAAATGCAAATGGCACCGGTGTTCAAGCGAATCTACTTCGGCATGAGAACAGGGGTTAATAGCCGTACTTTCGCGATTTATGCACACTCGTGTTTGTGTCGCCAATAAGGCGATTATATTGCACTTATAAAGAAACCCAAAGAGAGCGAGCACCCTCGCTGATGGCAACAGAACCACTCGCGGACGGGTGTAAGTTATAAATTCAGGTTAAGAGCTGTACTGGTCTCGCGAGGGCGGCTAAAAGCAAAAGCGAAATTCTTGTATGTGCAGAATAATTGGCCGTGCACTTGCGGAATTCCGAGGGCCGTGCCGTGCCAGATGCTTTAAGATGGCGGAATGTCAGACAGAATTATGTGCAGTGCACGCATTGCACCTTAATGTGACCACGTCACATGTGTATTCCTTGTTTGCACGGGGCGTCGTCAGTTTGCGTGCGAATAATTGGCGGATAATCATCAGTTTTGGTCATCAGTGCAACATTGCGAAGCAATTAGCAATTCAAACGGACGCTTGCTGATTGTTAAGTGGTACGTCATGTTGTATTAAATTGATTCTGTTGCGCGAACAGCTTGTGAGAAGGCTGGGGTTCTACCAGAGAGTTCTATCTATTGGGGAGTTGATTATAGTGTGCATAAAGATGTTTGCAAAATGTCTCTGTCCAATTTAAATCTTCTTCATTTATGTGCGTCTTTTTAGACGGAAAGGTCGTCCATTGGATGTCCCAGAGACTCGCAATCGAATACTTTCCAGCCAGATTTCTGTTATCTAATCAACTGAATCTATGAGTTGTGGCCGCAGCGCCACATAGAAATGAGGAATTTTCTATGTGGCGCTTCAATCCGGGTGAACCTGGTCTTCAAACAGCATGGCTTTCCAGTCAGCACGACCTCTCGCCACCTCCACTTGGGCACTCCAATTTTTTGTTTTTTTGTTGAAGCTTGGGATACACTGCACTGGAGCGCTCAGACTAAACTACTGGTCCATTGTACTACAAGGCAGTAACCTTCATTTAGTGTAATTCTTTGGTTTTCCGAAGAAACATCAGAAGGCGCTTTTGTGATAAAGAACTTAGGTTTTCAGTTTCCACCACATATGCGCCAAACAGCCGCCACCTGACACAGGTGGGACATTGACAGAGAAAGTTCTCTGAAGTGTCTTCATCTTACCCACAGGCATCGCAAGGGGTGCCATCACCCAGCCCAAGCCGACTTAGGCGCTAAGCGAAGGTGAAGTCTCCCGTCAGTACGCCGACAAGTCGTCTGCACTCGTTTCTATCTGGAGATAGCAGAAAAGCAGCGGATTTATTTTTAACGTTCGGGAGCATGCACTTGGGGAGTCACGTCGTCTCTGGTTGTGCTGTTGGGAGAAACAACTGAGGCCCTAAGTAAGGATATAGGTAGTCCCAAGGTGGGTTCGGGCCCTGCGAACGCCTTTTTGGAAACTTGCCTAGCTAGTTCATCGGCAATCTCGTTTCACATGATCCCGGAACCCAGACAAGTCTAAGCGAATTCAGCCTGCCGACTAAGCTAAGGGAAGACTTGCATTCTTGTACAATGGTAGAAGTTGTTGAAGGGTTGAGTAAGGCCTTAAGCACAACTTGGCTGTCTCTACAGACACAGACACCACACCCCTCGCACCTATCCTTCGCAATATAGTTGGTGGCCGTTAGGATCGCAAACGTTTCCGCTTGAAAGGCCGACGCGAAATTATCTAAGAAGTCTTAAAGTCTAATATTGTCGTCTTCCACGAAGGCCGCAGGTCCAGAACTTTCCGTAGTCTTGGAGCTCTCCGTGAAAATCTGAATACATTCCTTTCTCGGTTCAGTTTCTGGCCAGAGCAAGTTCAGGACGCGGGGAAAGTGGACCTTGTATAAGCGACGCAGTTTTATCATTGGTGACCACGCATTTTACAAAATGTCCATGAGGCTAGTGTCATATTCGTAAGAGATGCGGTGTGCGAGGTCATCAAAGTTCCAATGCGAGTTGAAAGACCATTCCTTTGTAATCGAGTGATGGCATACATCCCATGATGCGAAGAGCAATGAGAGAGAGATTGAGCAGTGCATCAAGGGCAGAGACAGGCGTGCTGGGGTAGGCCCCTGTGCAGCCGAGACAGACCTTTCTGTGAGCTTAGTGAAAGCAGCAGTCACGTATTTGCGCGAAAGTTGTTCCACCAAACGACTGATGCATATGAGAGAAGGGTCTTATCATTGCTGTGTAGATACATACGGATCTTTTTTGTGATAGCCCCAGGATTTGCCAAGAATTCCCTTACACTTCCAGAAGACTGAACGTGCTTTGGAGGTTTTTGTTTCAATGTGTCTTCTTCAAAGAAGGATAACACGTGAATATTTAGATTCATTAGAAAGTGGAATAACACTTGTCAGATTCCTCCTTCTCTTGAAGATAACAACCTCAGTTTTAAGAGGGTTGGCTGAAAGCCCATTCCTAACACACCAGTTATGGATCATGTCAAGGGCCGCCTGCCCGTTTGCACAAACGACCGCAAGGCATGGTCCGGTAACCAGTACGCCTACATGATCTGCATACGATAAGCCTGGGCGTGGGTGTTAGATCAATTCAAGGTGGAAAGCAAAGAATCAACCAGCATGCACCAAAGAATAGGTAACAGGACGCCACCTTGGGGGCAGCCCCTGTTAACCCCCTGACATTACAAACTGTTTACACTCCGCCTCTGCGATTATAATTCTATTCATTAGCACTGCTTTTATCCAAAACACAACACGCCGTGTGTACATGCCATCAAAAGTCGCATTTTCGAAAGCACCCTCTATGTCAATGAAAATGTCCAGTGACTATTCTTCCCTGTCAGGCATTTTCAATTCTGCCGACGAGATTTTGAAGCGCAGTCTCACAAGATTTTCCGCGCTGGTAGGCATGTTGCATCTGAGATAGCAGGTGTGATCGCAAAGCATTTTTGCGCAGATGCAGGTGGACAAGCCTCTCTAAGCTTTTTAGCGTGAATGAAGTGAGACAAATGGGAATGAAGTTTTTGGCGAGATTGAAATCTCGTTTATCAATTTTTGGTATGAAGGTTATCCTCCCTGAATGTCAGGAGATTAAAATATATGCCAACGCAAAGCTGGCAGTGAACAAATTCTATTCAGAGCCGGTTGTTATGGGCTTATGCTCTTTGCAGCAGTTCTGCGAATATGCTAACGGTACCCGCTGACTCGAAGCCACCAAAAGGCAAAATACGGTACTTGATAGCTTCATCTATTACCACGAGCGATGATATATACCAGCCTCTGCGTGTAGTATTTGTCTGTTCATCCCCAGTTCCGAAAATCGGCACGTGTTTTGAGCCTGTTGTGGTCTGGTTCCAACTTGAGTCTCTAGCATGAGCTGGAGGGTCACAGTTTTAGACTCAGTACAGGTACCGACTCAGTACAGTGGTCGCCGTGGCGAAGTGGGTAGAGTGCGACGCTCACACGCCGAAGTGTGTCGGTTCGATTCCCAGCTCAACACCAATTTTTCGAATTTTTCACGGCACCACCTCTTTCGAGCTGCTGATAACACTCAAAGAGTAATAACTGTCTAAGAAAGCTTCTCAAATTTCGCCGTTCGGAGTCGGCAAAAAACTCTAGGTCCCTTCTACTCGTGAGAGAACAGTAGCGCGCACAACACAAGTAGTTGATGAGCAAGCTAGGCCCTGGTCCCCCTTTGGACTGTAGCGCCAACAATCATTATTATTACAGGTACCGTCGAGTTTTCTTTTCTAAGTCAGTTGAGGTCCTTTTCCACTTGTATGTTCCACCTTAGTGTAGGCCGCCCGATGTTGCGTGTCCCATCGGCTCTGTTTCGATGACTCTTAGAAGAACAGACGCATTAAACCTTCTCATCCAGATGCTATCTATGCAAACAGCACCACGATTCGTACTTTCTTCCCCAGGAAAAGACTTTGACTTAATTCTTAATTCTAAAAGTTCAGTTTCGAGCAATTAAGAATTTTCTGAGGTACTGTACGAAGCCACCCAACATGACTCTGTGCTTAAATTCACAGCTGATGGTGCTGTGCATTTGGATTAACCGTGCAGTTGGCGCTCTAATCGCAGTTTTGTGGTGGCTGTGGTTTAAAGTCCAACGTCGCCGGCAACGTCGATTATAGTGTATTGTGCTAAGTGGTCTAGAATTTTGTGTAACTCAAGACTACGCCAGGCGGTAACTTTACCGGCTCAGTCTTAAGTTACATTTACAGCCAGGAGATGCGTTCTAGAGAGCGGCGAAAGATCTTGCTCCAAGCCTAGATAAAATGGTGGTCAAAGGACTTTGCTGGTTTTGTGAGAAGCAGTACCATCAGCCAATGGGTGCTAAAAATAGAGCGCTTGGGGCTTAAAAAGCATTGCTCTAAACTAAGGTGTTGCAGGTGTCCGTTAAACAAAATCTCAATTTGGTACATGGCTCCTAGTCTTATGTTATTTATGGCCTTTTGGAAAATGGATGACCGTTTTCAAATCCCTTTTCTATCCACAATTGTTGTTGGGGTAAAGTTGACGACATCCTTGACTTCCTTGCATTTGAGGCTCTTCAATCTCTAGCCGCCGCAGCGTTGTGGGCAGAGTGCGACGCTCACATACCGAAGGTCTAGGTTCAATTCCCGGCTCAACACCTCGAATTTTTCATGGCACCACCTTTCTGGAGCTGCTGACAACATTCAAAGAGTAATATCTGTCTAAAAAAAACACTTCTCAAACATCGCCGTTCGGAGTCGGCAAAAACCTGTAGGTCCTATTTTTGAGAGAACAGTAGCGCACGCAACAAGAGTAGTTGATGAGCAAGTTAGGCCCTGGTCGTCCTGTGGACTGTCGCGCCATACAATTATTATTTTTATTTGCCTCCAACCACTTTCTTGTCGACGGCCCTTCGCTGAAGTTGCGAGAATCTAAGTCGAAACTATGTTGTGAGGTGATAGTTTTTATTCGCACATAAGAGGGATGAAGGATTAATTTGTCAGAGATTACACATCTTAAAGTGGCTGCCTTGTATGTATGTATGTCAGTCATTCACATGTCGCGGCTCCCACTTAGAGGACTGAATGCCTCATACTTCTCTTTCGCCACCTGCTTCGTCGGGTTGCTGTCAACACTCAAAGACTACCGAAAGTCAATGAAAAAGATTAAATGTCGGCAGAGGACTGTGTGCTGAGAACAAACGCACGCACAGCATGGTCACATGTAGACTGTTGCACCAACCATGTGCTTCTAGAATTTGCTTTTTTTTGTTACAAAAATCACAATTTGTGTTTGAACGACCAATTCAATGCATTTTGTGATTTGATCATTTCTACGCTCCTCATCTTAGAAGGGGCGAAAAGTATTCCTTAATCCTCCAAAAATAAGAAAAGAAAAACTATAAATGCGTCATCGGGCGTCGGCTATGTCAGGGATTTCCATTCTGAGTATTTTCAGATTCAATTGTTCGTCCTGTGAAGTGTCATCGTTAAATTTCATTTTTCAGTCCCTTTCCTGCCTCAGCTGAATTTCTTGTCTGACGTCCTAAAATGTCCTTCCGCTGTTTGGTTGCAGCAAGTTTCGACGTATACTCCCGCAATTGACGCCAATCAATACACTTGCTGTCCACTTGCTGTCGATTTCAGTTTTTTCAGAGAACAGTTCAATTTGCAAAACGGCCCCTGCTGTTACACATCCTTTGAAATTGTTAATGTGCATGCCCTCACCGGCTTTATGTGCAAGTTGTCAGGTGACTAGCCTGATATGTGGTTTGTTCTATTAAAAAATTGATTTTAATTCCATTTTTTAATAGATCAAACCACACATCATCATTTATCATAGTGTATCACAAATCAATTGCAAAAATTGAGCCGCTATCCATGCGGCCAGTTATGCTAAATTTTGGTGTAAACAAAATAATTGAACTACAAACTAATTGCTTCCATTTAGATATCGATGCGTGATCGTGGGCAAAGTGTTCCCAGAGCCGAACTGTGAGTTAGTCGTACGGAGGATTCTACTTATTTAGATCATATCAGCGAATTGTTTGCCGCAGTTAAGCAGCTGTCTCAGAACGAAGTATGACGTCAAAGTGCGTGCAGGCTCATCACAATTTTTAATGAAAATTTGATTGCCCACACGTGTGTGCGTAATTGGGTTGGTTTGTGGATTCAAGCAGATGATTAATATGCCACTTGTTGCCGAGATGAGCAACCGTTTGTGCTTCTTTAAGTTTTAAGGTGAGTGAAAGGATTGTGAAACAATTTTTAAAGCGCTCAGTATAAGCGTCACAAGAAGAAAAAGAAGAAGAGAAAGATGGTTTGAAGTAAGAACTGCATTTGGACTGTCTGCCACAGTAACGTAATGATCTTTAGATACCCGTATTGGCTCTATAATCTTCGTGGTGTATGACCTAAGCTTAAAAACCTTCATTTACTCAAAGGATGAAGCGTTTTCAAGCTGACGTCATACGCCACTAAGATTATTGAGCCAATACGGGTATCTGAAGATCATTACGTGGCAGGCGGTCCAAATGCACTTCCAACTTCAAACCATCTTCTTCTTCTTGTGGCGCCACAGTCCGGGATGGGCCTGGGCCTCAACCAACATGCCTCTCCAGCCAGCATGATTTTTCGCTGCCTCCAGTTGGGAGACCCTTCTCCACTTGAGTGCCGTATCTCATTCTAGGCCATCCTTTGTTGCGTAGTTCCAATGTCTTGGGCTCAAATAGAAAAACTAGATCGGGGAAAATTCTGGAAACCACAGTAGTAATGGATTTTTCTCCAGCTGCCTCCAGTTCCGCACTCCAAGTTGGTTGAGCTTCTTCTCCACTTGTGTGAACCACCTTATCCAAGGCCGTCCTCTGTTGCGTTGACACAATGGCTTGGATACGAAGACTGTTCGGGCCGGAGCAGTGGTGTCCATGCGCTCTACATGGCTTAGCCATCTTAAAAGTTGTATCCGAAGACGCTTGACCAGGCGCATTTCGCTGTACAGCCCAAAGAAAATAATTTATTAGATGATTGAAATAACACATCACTCAATAATTACTGGGACACATAGGGGCCGCCACTGACAAAAAAGGTAGTATTAAATTAATAATTTTTGTCAGTGGCGCCCAGGATTTATTGAGTGATCTGTTATAAGTTAACAATAATAATAATAATTGTTAGCGCTACAGTCCAAAGAGGGACCAGGGCCTAGCTTGCTCATCAACCGCTCGTGTTGTGCGCGCTACTGTTCTCTCACGAGTAGAAGGGACCTACAGTTTTTTGCCGACTCCGAACGGCGGAATTTAAGCTTTCCTAGACAGTTGTAGACTCTTTGAGTGTTGTCAGCAGCTCGAAAGAGGTGGCGCTGTGAAAAATTCGAAAAATTGGTGTTGAGATGGGAGTCGAACCTAGACCCTTCGGCGTGTGAGCGTCGCACTCTACCCACTACGCCACGGTGACCACAAGTTAACAAGCCAATTTTAAATTTTAGTTCAAAACTAACATCAATGTTTCTTAAAACTCCATGGCTGTAAGCATACTTTTGTGAATGACTGTATCCTTTGAAATTCCTCGACACCATTCTTCAAAGTTCAACTGCGCCAGATTGTTCCGTTTTGATGGTGACTTTACATTATGCACCATTTATTCCAGATAACACTTTTCCGAAATGGAGCTAAAAGACTCCGCACACATTGTGCGCACCACATGTACGCCAGTTGGCGTTGTTGGTTTAGCACTCCCTCACAAGTATGAAAATCGCAAATTATCCCTCCTCGCAGAAGAAATGTCAACACAGTCACCCTTATCCCTTCCATCCGTCTAAGCACTTGTGTGAATACTTTATACCAAGTGCTTAAAGAGTTCATGAGGCACTTTAGACTTTCTGCAAACTCGAGGACGGGCGCAGAACTTTTACAGACGAAGGACTTTCCAGTGAACAAATACCTTAATCAAACTCTGTGCGGTAAGACGAGTAAATAAATAACGTTTTGATTCAAAGAAGACAAAAGAACGCCAGCCAAATGAAAATCACAATTTCACAGAATTCACTGTTGTCCTTGGTGCGGGAACGTTTCTATAACTTTTGCCTTACTTCCTCGGTTACGTCGCCGCTGCCGGACGCCACATCGTGACACTGCAATTTAATTCAAAAGAGGAGGAAAAACAACAATTTATTTCACCGGTATGATAATAAGTGTTTGCGTGCGTGAGGGGATTCTTATATAAGCCACAGTTCGACTGCCACGAAAATCGCTGTACGCTCTCTCTTTCGAATTTGTGGACAGCAGAGTAGACGATAACATCTTCCTTCATGCGACTATTTCCCTGTCACAGGCAAATATAGTATGTGCGTGTGTGTGCGCGGGGGGATTTGGTCCGGGTGTATGAATTTTTGCCTCATATCCGTATTACCATATTTATATTAGTCCAAATCCAGCCGCTGTGGGTTGGAATGTGCACGTGGGAGTGTCGGGGGTTATCCAAACCGAAAGCTTAAAAATTACAAAATTATGCGCTCTAGCATGAGATTTTCCATTGAATCGTATTCCTTGGATACGCAGTGAAGGAGAGATTGAGATGAAGGAGGAAAAAATGGAACTATGGAACGAGTACGCCTTCTTATTGAATATTTTGATTAAAATGCTTGTTATTGGCTTTTTCTTGATCAGATTTTTTCTGTATCCTTCCGTCGCTGTGGTGGATAGGAAAAAGAAAGAGGACTGGGGCCAATGGAGGGGGAAACATTTTCTCTCAGAGCCAATGTGCCCAACTGAATGACTTTGCTATCTCATATAGCAGATCGAAATATTATTGGGGATGAATGGGGACTAAATTTGCCATTTGTACAGGACGAGTGGAAATGAAGGCTCGATATAGGAGATAACGAAGCTTGGATGGGCTGAATTTGCAGCCGTAGAGGGGATGTGTCCTTGAGGGAACAGAATAAATTAAAAATAACCCAACAACCAACTATGCAAATGCAATGATATTTAACGATAAACTGCTGGACAACCAAGACTGGCCGCCTTGGAGGTATGCATGTTTTTCTGTAGATGAAGATAAGCGATGAAAAAGCCAATTTGTATGCCGCGAGTAAAGGGGTGTCAGTCAAGCTTAGCTCGACTCTCATAAAGTCTAATCTTTACATGAAGAAAAGAGCCCTCTGACCATTGAAGGACATGCTTCAGGAGTTTATTTATTTCTTCTTAATTTCGATAGGACTAACATATTGGGTCTGTAATAATATAAAAGATATCGTCATTAAATAAAGGACCCAAGCGCTGTGTTTGGCGTTCGATCACCGACTGCCGGCTTGCCGTAATGCAAAGCAAGCAAAATCGTTAACTTTTGAGAATAACAGATAGGAATAGTTCCCAAGCGTTCATACAGTATCGCTTAAATTACGTCTGGGAATTGTGGCCAGAGGAAATATGACGCGTTTCAAGTTTGCTACACCTCTGCTAAAGGGACTGAAAGGACGTGACATCTTTTTTTGTGAAAATAAAAATCACAAGCCATTTTAGATATTATAAAAACCTTTCTAACGACTTTGGGATTACAAAACGACGTTATTCGTGTGATCACCGCAGACAAGGTTGCAGGCTTCGATTTTTAACGAAACGGCTATACGGATAGCCACTTATTCGTGTCCTTGTTGCTTTTGATCTCACCCAACGTCTTCGATTTGTTGGTATAAACCAATGACTTAACGTGTCCCGTAAAAAATAGTCAAAAAGTGTTAAACCGCACGATCGAAGCCACCAACCGACCAGCCCATTTGTTCTGATGAAACGCTTATCATACTATCTCATCAATAAGTCCATTACAAGGTTGGCTGAGGACGGCTTGTGGCAGAACTCTTTTGAAAACACAGGTCATCGAAGTCCTAAATTTCCAATTATAGTCAAAAATGATCATGGCCCTGTAATGCTGACCATTTACATCCAGATGATGTGACTAGATTTATGAATCACATGATTCAAAATCACATCGGTATCACTATTTATAGTGTCAACGGAATCACTGATGGAGAAAAGACCATCAGTGGTGGGATGGCGGCTAACAAACTCAGGCTTTGAGGGAACCTAACTGGTAGTGACAGCTTAACCAGAGACTATATTCTGGTGCCACGGGAGGTCATGGGCCCCTGGAACTTCGGTTCCAGCCTGATCGTGCGGTAGGCCCCCTTGTGGGAGTTTCGTGGTGGCTGTGGTTTACCACCTGACATCGCGCGTAGAGTCGAGGATAGTGTACTGTGCTGACTTGTCTAGCCCATTGTTTAAGCAAAACTAGGCAAGTCGGTTAGGGGAATATCCCTTCTCAGTGTGGAGTTGCATTCGACCCAAAGAGCGGAAGAGGTTTTAGAAAGGCTTCGCATCAAACCAAGGTTTTGTACTTGGGTAACTAAGGCGTTTAGTCTTGCGTTACTTACGTCTCTTGGGAAAAAGGTTCCCCGTGATATAAGCCGTTAAGGCAGGTGATCACGTAAAACCAAATCCCACATCTGACCATTTACATCATCGCCGAAAAATATGGTCCAGTAACGCTGCCGGCCGCCGTGGTGTACCACGGTAGTGGTTAGAGTTCGACGCTCACACTCCTCGCTCTTTCATTTATTCAGTGAACTCACAATTTGCATAATGTTAGAGTACACGAATGTGTGCAATTGTAAACCAAATTTCGGAGTCAGTAACCGCCACTTTAGGACGCAAATAGACATCATCTGCGTACATATGAACTTTACAGTTTCTTGCTACCTGCGTACGATCATCATTAAACAATGAGAATAAAAGAGATCCCAACACATAACCTGAGGTGCACCTATATTGTTGCGAAATGGGTCAGAAGCTACAATTTTCCAAATTTCGGAGTCGGTGACAGCAACTTTAAGAGCTTTAACTTAAATTTTCGGTCGTTGTTCTCGCCCTAGTTGGCTGGAAATGGCAAGTTAGGTGCAAAAATTTAGATCTTCTTTGCGGAGTCAGTAAGACAACGGGCTGGTCGAAGTATCCAACACATCACATCCATTCAGGCGTCAGTAGAAAACGACCAAAATCAGTCAATTCAACGATCTTGCCAAGATTTGGATATCGCTCAGACCGTATTATAGCGTATTTTCTAAGGATGTAAGGACTTCTGGGTGCTGTGGCGTAATGGGTAGAGTGAGACGCTCACACGCCGAAGGGTCTAGGTTCGATTCCTGGCTGACCACATCGAATTTTTCACGGCACCACCTCTTTCGAGCTACTGACAACACTCAAAAAGTAATAACTGTCTAAGAAAGCTTCTCAAACTTCGCCGTTTGGAGTCGTGAGAGAACAGTAGCGCGCACAATTCGAGTAGTTGATGAGCAAGCTAGTTGAGGACAAGCGTCGCGTCAACAGTAGCGCGCACAACTCGAGTAGTTGATGAGCAAGCTATGCCCTGGTCCCTCTGTGGACTGTCGCGCCAACAATTATTATTATTATTATCTAAGGATCCATGCAGGATCACGCTAACCCAAGAACTAAAGCCGATTTACCATTTGAAGCGACGCTTGTCCTCAACTAGTTTGCTCATCAACTACTCGTATTATGCGCGCTACTGACCTCTCACTAGTAGAAGGGACCTACAGTTTTTTGCCGACTCGGAAGGGCGAAGTTTGAGAAGCTTTTTTTGGACACTTATTACTCTTTGAGTGTTGTCAGTAGCTCGAAGGAGGTGGTGCCTGGAAAAATGCGAGAAGTTCAGCCGGGGATCGAACCTGGGCCTTCAACGTGTGATTGTCGCACTCTACTCACTATGCTACGGCGGCCACAATTAAGGTGCGAAATATTGCTGATGCTCGCTAGATGCATATATTTTCCTCGTATGGCGCCAAAATGTCCCCACAAATGCAGCATCACCGTTGTACAAGAGTGCATGGTTTGCTTAAAAAATAACAGATCGCTAGTTTCAATTATTTTAATTCTACAGGCTGGTGCTCGTGTCCATTACTTTCAGCAGGAAGTTCGGTTTGACAGCTTCTCTTCTGTTAAGTGTTTTGGCACATTTTCGGTTTTTGACAATTTTATATATTTTTTCGTTGAAGTTCCATAGAAAAGTTTTTGATTTTTTTTTGGAACGACTGTCAGTAAATTTGTTTCCAAATTGAATTCATGTGTCATATGTGGATCCCATTGTTGGCTTAGAAAGGGGTTAACGAAAGTGTTTTGGCGAAGATATGGTGGTATGGCTGAAAGTCGAATGAAATCTGTTCTGTTAACAGTAAACAAAAATTGTGCAAACTTTAAGGAATATACTCTTGCTTCGCCCAATCATTTCCAGTTGTGGCCTTGAGTGGCCAACCCATCGAAAGAGGCCTTTCCTTGGGAGCGGAAAGTTTCTAAAATGATCCTCTTTCATATGGCCTCAGGAAGTCTCGAGTCTCGAACAAGAATTAAGTTTAGTTCAAAACCCTGCAAATGGAGGTTTTTATTTCAAAACCAACGTTTCATTTTCAAAATCAACTCAAATCCCTCACTTGAATGAAACAGTTTACACAGACTTTGAACCATTTAGCATACTTCTTGAAGCTTGTCCTGGCTTGAGCATCATCTTGATTGCCAAGAGTCTGTCAAATATGATTCAGACATAAGACAAATCAATTTGGAAACATCTTAAAATCAATTCTTCGCTCCATTGGCCGTACCGTGAAACGTATCGAACAATTAATAACCCCAACCTGTGGCACATCTACTCCTCAACGGGCCACTGGCAAAAGAAATCACACGCAATGTGTGTGTATGTGTGTGTATCTAGGACACAACATCATCGGTCTTCAATTAAAAGTTATCCACAAATAGACCTCCTGAAGTGGAACCATTAGGCCGCAGACCGGCAATGAATTAAGAAATCATATCTGAAGCGGGGAAATTAAATGGAAGCACCAACTCAAGACTCAGAATTCACTTCAGCACGCCGCCGCCCCCGAAACCCCAAGTGCCGTGATGACGAGCCCCTTGAAAGCGCCCGCCTGAAGCTGCTTTTGGCTTACAAATGAAAATAAAGCGCGCATTCTACCATGAAAAATCGATATTGTTCGCCATCGGGGGAGCGCGACTACTGCCATTCTGCGCTCCAGCACCAGCAACAGCACCAGCACGAGCGCCATTGTCGTTTATCCTTTTCGAGAATGAAATGGGTGCGAAAATAATGTTCGTAATAAATTACGAATTGCAAATTCTTTTCTCGTTTTTTTTTTCGGGGCGCAAAACTTTGATTGCATGGTTAGCACGCAAACCGAATCAACCTGGGCGAACTTGAGCACTCCTCTTCTGGTCTCTTGTGTCGGAGCGGCTTCACCTCTGGTTCGGCTCGTAGTGCTCGTTCCATGCTTCGATTGCTGTAATTGAGATGCGATAAATTGCCGTAGAGGCACCCCATTGCACTGCAGCCGGATGTCGATAGGTGGCAGTGGCAATGGCAATGGCGGTGCCGGTGCCGGTGCCGGTGGTAGTGGTGTTGGAAGAGTAATTCCATTTTGTCGAAAATAATTCAGAGCTCCATCAACGTTTTTTGGGTCAAATTATTACCGGAGCCGATGGGGAATGTAGATTTATCGAGTGGAGGAATGGGCTCGCATTGGAAATTATGAGTTTTGAGTTTCCTGCTCCGATCCGCTCCGCCGACACGCCATGCCAATGTGATGCCTTAGAAGCGATGGAGGAAGTATTTATGGCTTCGGTTTCGCCTTTGGCTTTAAAGTTCATAATTTATTGAATCTAGGTAAGTGACTGCGATTTATACAAATCCACGGTGCTGTTCCCGGGCGTCATTTGTTGCGAGAATCAGCAGCATTGCTGTTTGCAATTCTGTCATGCGTTAAATGAACTTCGGCGGGATTAAGATTGATTTCCCATTGTGCGATGATGTAAGCCCACGGATTTAGATTGCTACAGGGCTCTCGAGGCGGGGTTGTGGAAAGGATAATCAGAGTTTGTTGCCGTTGTCGAAATGGATAGCTGGATTTAATCATTTCCCTCGGGTGCTTTTCATGAATTGAAATGAGTGGCTGTTACTTGAAGGGGGGACACCCGAGGAGCACTTGAGATGCTGTTAATATCCTCGGGCTTAACTTGTTTTACTGTGACGATAAATATGTTATGGTCCTGCTCCTGGACATGAACATCTGAAACTCATGGCGGGGATTCTTTGTATTCCCAGCAGAGCAGTCAACGATGAAACCTGATTTTTAGAAGACATTTTTTTTGAGCGCAAACGCCTACTTGATTGTTTGTGTGACTGTTTTCAATCAATGCCGAACTCGACGGGTAAGTGTGAAAGGTTTCAACTGGTTTTACTGACCGAGAAGTATTGCATTTGTGGTTCCAAGGTCGCCTTGTATTGCGGAATGGACGGTTAGTGTGGATCTGTACTGCTTTTGTCGGCCGAACTAATTGTGTTTTGTTGTTTGCAGTCTTAACAGAGACACAAGAATGTTAGGACAACTTGAGTAGTTTTACTGGGTGCAAGGAACTGACTTTATATCACATGGGAACAATGTCACGTAGGTGGGAAACATTTTCCAATTTTGTCCACTCAAGGGACCACTAAGCTCTGATGATGGGAACAAGTATAGTCCTATCTTCTGAAGTGTTTTTAGTGATTTCCAATAAAAATAGATCTGAATGCAAAATAATTCTCAGTTTCTGTTGAAAGTTCTGCATTCTTCAAGCCGGAAAGAATTCCATTGATAATCTGAATTGAACGTGAAAGGGCTGGCTTGACGTCTGGTGCCTGATGTGATGTCAGTTGAGGTGTCATTCTGTGGATTAGAAGAATCACTTAAGTCGCCTTGTGTGTCGGCACTGGTATGAATAATTAAAATCCGTTTGTTCGTTGTTCAGCCGATGAATCCCTGATCCATGCTATTTGCTGTCACAAAAAAGCCACAAAATTAAAAAAAGTTACTGTCAATCTCTTAAAGAAAATGTGTCACACTGTCTACATTTCCAGTCTTTGCATTTTCCCCGATAGTTTCTGCGTTGTGCTTTCATACAAAATGAATGCATTTGTTAAGGGTGGGTAATACAAATCTGTTCTCTAATCTAAGTTATGTCTTTGAACCCCTCGGAAGATGTAGGTAGTCCACCACACCTGCACACCATCTTCTTTGGAGATCTATAACGCGCTTAAGTTCTCTCCAAATCATTCTTTAAGAATGCGATTCCTTGTCATCTATACAGCCCATATTTGTTTACGGCGTCGCGTTCTTCTTACCTAGGTTAGCGAATTCCAATGGAATTATCTTCACGTCATAGGGTGTTTCCATCCACTATCACTTTTTCTTCTTTTTCTGGCGTTTTTGGGCCGTTTTTCAAAAAATTACTAGTTGGAGGTATCTTTCAGGCTAAATCTCCTAAGGATGTTTGCTAAATATCAAATATTCAATAGCTTTCGTATGAAAATGGCGTCTGCTTTCCAGGTACCATTTTCAAAGAGCTCCAAGCTGTATCACAAAAGACGCAGCTTGACATTGCTTTCCCGGATATTATTTCGAACCATCCTATTTCTTCTAATCTGCTCACATCCAGCTCGGTGTCAGAGAGGTAAGATGAAACCACACTCCAAAGTGTCTTATAAAGGTAGCATCTCCTGTAGCCACCGTGGCATAGTGGATGGAGTGCGACGCTCACACGCCGAAGGTTCAGGACCAATTCCCGGCTGAACACCTCGAAATTTTCCGGCACCACCTCTTACGAGCTGCTGACAACACTCAAACAGTAATAACTGTATAAGAATCAGCTTCTCAAACTTCGCCGTTCGGAGTCAGCAGGAAACTCTAGGTCCCTTTCGTGAGAGAACAACACGAGTAGTTGATGAGCAAGCTAGGCCTCGGTCCACTGTGGACTGTCGCGGCATACAATTATTATTATTATTATATTTTGCTTTATAACGACAAAGATCCCCTGCAGTCAAAAATCTAGTAGCTCTTAGTTCGATCTTTCACCTCCTCGTAGTGCCGTCGGGGAATTCATTCAGGAACTGCTGACAAAACGTTTTTTGGGTCAAATTATTACCGGAGCCGATGGGGAATGTAGGACAAATGGGGAGATTACTGCACAAGGATAGCGTCAGTTGGTCTGGAGCCTCAGTCATGAAAACAAATCTTAGCTCCGCAACAAATAGGGATAGAGAATTTGATATAGTGTCTACATAAACACCGCTGTTTAAGTAAAATAAAACCATTGTCGTTCTTCTTCTAAGCCAAAAATGGAATTTTTGTAAATTCAATATATATTTTGTCGTACGTTTAGATATGTTTATTTATCAAATGACAGGTCCTTTTTAAATAAAAGGAAATTTTGTTTTCAGACAGAGTCTGACCTCTGGTGGTGAAGTACTGAAAAATTCGCCTTCTTTCTAACATTAATTTTTCTGTTTTGAAGAATGGAACCTAAATTGGGTACTTTTTTTTCAAGCTTCTAATATTCTTACGTTTGATTGAGTAAAAAATTCGCAGGGTTTCTGAACTTAAAGGGGACAGCAGACAATTGTCCCATTCAACAGGTATTGAAATATTTCAAAGATTATCGGGGATTGTCTAGAATCAATTTTTGCAGAAAACACATTCTGCCAAAGAAATTTACGATTCTGCCTCCAGCACTGTATTTCTAAAAGCTCAGTGTAAATCAGTGAAGGTGAAACAAATTTCGAAAACAATACGTTTTCGAACTGTTTTTTGAGTGCAAAAAACAGAACCGTGGCGTAGTGGGTGGCGTGCGACGCTCTCACGCCAAAGGGTCTAGGTTCGATTCTCGGCTGAACACCTCGAATTTTTCACGGCACCACCTCTTTTGAGCTGCTGACAACACTCAAAGAGTAATAAATATCTAAGAAAGCTTCTCAAACTTCGCCGTTTGGAGTCGGCAGAAAAACTATAGGTCCATTCTACTCTTGAGAGAAGAGGGCCTAGCTTGCTCATCAACTACTCGTGTGGTGCGCGCTACTGTTCTCTCACGAGTAAAAGGGACCTACAGTTTTTTGCCGACTCCGAACGGCGAAATTTGAGAAGCTTTCTTAGACAATTATTACTCTTTGAGTGTTGTCAGCAGCTCGAAAGAGGTGGTGCCGTGAAAAATTCGAAAAATTGGTGTTGAGCTGGAAGTCGAACCTATGGAACATATGCATATATGTAAATATACCTATTAATTGTACACTTTGTTGGAAGTTCTCCATCTCTCTCTGCTAACATCAAATGCAAAAACGAAACCTCCTTAATTCGAGTCTGACCAAGAATTAGGGTTTTGCTTTCTTGAAGTTAAGAGTAACGCCATTGAGTTGGTATATAACTTAAAGAGAAATACAGCTTAATCTAAAATTTGTTGTGTCCGAAAGTGAAAACACTGACAAAAATAAGCAAATTCCCAAGTTTTGAGAAGGAGAAATGAATCGACCTTTCGAATATAGCTTTACGTATGACGGATTGGATTTAATGACTGGAAGTAGCTTCCGTTGTACTTTTAAGGATGTCCTATATCAAGGATATCCTTAAAGGTACTACGGAAGCTACAGTTTATGATACGTCTACTATCTAGTAAATAAACTAGGCAAATAAGTTCCTTAAATTGCCATTAATTGGAAATTTCTCTGTCCGAAAAGTCTTCGAAGCGGAGCAATTTGGGCAACGCAATAGAGGACGGCCTAGAATAAAATGGCGCACTCAAGTGGAGAAGGACCCCAACCAACTTGGAGCGCGCAATTGGAGGCAGCTAGCGAAAGCTCGTGCTGGCTGGAGAGGCATGTTGGTTGAGTCCCAGATCTACCCCGGGCTTTAAGCAGCAGCTCGGAAGAAGTGGTGCTGTGAAAAATTCGAGCCATTAAACCGAGACTCGAACTTGGACCTTCGGTGAGTGAGCGCTGCACTCTACCCACTACGCCACTGCGGCCACTTTCTGTCTCAATGGCTTAGGCCCAGGCCCACCCCGGACTGTAGCGCCACAAAAAGTAGGGGTTATCGGCAGCTCGGAAGAAGTGTTGCCGTACAAATTTCGAGGTGTTAAGCTGGGAATTGGACCTGGACCTTCGGCGAGTGAGCGTTGCACTCTACCCACTACGTCACGGCGGCCACTTTCTTTTTTACTGGTTGAGGCCCAGGTCCACTGCGGACTGTAGCGTCACAAAAAGAAGAACAAGTGTTACCAGCAGCTTGGAAGAAGTGGTGCCGTGAAAAAATCGAGCTGTGAGCCAGTGAATCGAACCTGAACCTTCAGCGAGTTAGCGTAGCACTGTACCCACTTTGTCACGGCGGCCACTTTCTTTCTCACTGGTTGAGGCCCAGGCCCACTCTGGACCGTAGCGCCACAAGAAGAAGAAGAAGACGAAGTGTTATCAGCAGCTTGGAAGTGGTGGTGCCGTAAAAAATTCGAGGTGTTAAACTGGGAATCGAACCTGGACCTTTGGCGAGTGAGTGTTGCACACTACCCACTACGCCACGGCGACAACTTTCTGTCTCAATGGATACTTTAATACATAAAATTGCGTGTTTGGCCCAATGGCCAACCCGAAGATTACCCACAACTCACTTACTTCTCTTTACAATATCAGTTAAGCGGCTGTCGTGGCCTGGGAACAGTGCAATATCCAGACGCCGAAGTCCCAGATCCGATTTCCGGACTAAAATATTTCACGACACCACCACCTTTCGAGCTGTTGACAACATTTAAAGTGTTATGATTATCTACTCAAAAATAATAATTATAAATTACTACGTGCCATACAGCGTGCGACAAAATGGACTTGTTGGATAATCATTTTGGTAAGTTTCACGTTTTGCAACGATCAATTGCCCACTAAGACCGTACGATATTACATCCTTGAACTATTTCGTCTGAGGATATGTGAGGTCTCAGGTTTTCAGAAAAAAGATACCATACATCATTCTGAAAGAAGTCGTCCAAGAATGGAAACCGCTGCCAGTATTCGCATAATTTCACTCCGAAAAAGCAAACGTCATAAACTATTCTTTCAACAAACAAGAAAATATTCAAGGTCTGCTTTCAAAGTTATTTATTTTAATTTACACTGTAAATCAAACCTCACCATGAATCACCTTTTATCATAATACAGTTACAAGAAGAAAACAAACCAGGATCCAAGTGCTTCTTGCAGAAGGGAGTGCTGTTTGGGAAAATGTGCCACTTACCTTCTCCGCCCTTTTTTAGCTTGATTTTTTAAGGTTTCGTTTTTGAATTAGAAAATGGTGTTTCTTGATAAAAATGTAAAATTACAGGTAAAAGGAAGTAAGAATCCTAACACAGTTCTTTGTTGACATAGCAGTAGCTTTAATGGCGTAAAAAAAATCTGAATCATGTGTATCAGTGTAACTTTAGCGATATTGGTTTTTTGATTTCTACATTTTGTAGTAAGTAACAAACGAAACATTCTGCTTAAATGCATAGACCTATTTTTGTGACCGCTTCTGTTCAAAAAGTGAAGTCACAACAACGGAAATCAAATGTCGTACCAAGCATAAACCAGGAAGATGTCCTTAATCGGATTTGAATAAATTTGACGGCAAACAAAATACCGTTGAATCGTACAGATTTTGGGCTTCTTCCAATGCTGCATCACTGTCATTTCAACGAAACTTCAATCCGCTTTCGATGAAGAAGACAAAACCACTGTTATTTTAAACCAGAACCTCTATATGGCAATGATCAAATTAACGGTTATGTAATTGAATAATAGCCAATGCTGGCAGTCATCACAAAAATGATGAACTGCACGCCATAAAGCGAACAAATGATGAACGAAAATTGATTGAGTGACAATTGAATATTTTATGAGACTCACGGGTGTCAAATCAAATCCTCTTACGGCACCAAGGAAGGGCGTCCGTTCGGAATAAAAACCCGGGGCGTGTCATTGGTGTTCTTTTTCTGGTTCGTGTCTGGCTGATGTCATGAAAAGTAAGAAAATCGATTATCCCCACAATGAAACCTCGTGCAGTGGGCCCCAGTTGGCAGAAGGGTTGCCGGCGACTGTAGTCAAACTTTTGCAGCACCACTCATCCCGGTTTCAGATCGTATTTCGATTATTCATACAAGTGGTGGTGATTAATGGCGAAACATTGATTATTTATGTAGGTTTGTGTTTTTCTCTTATTTATCCGCTGCACCCTGTCGCAGGACTGAAAATTCATTAATTTCCCGGGTAGTTTTCTTTTTTCATTCTTCGCTCCACCCAACGATGGCACATAGCCAAGGAATTCATTGCCAGACCAAACAACTGGTGGCGGTGGCGGTGGTGTTGATGGCTGTGAATGGTCAGAGTGGTGTGGTTTCGCTGGAGGCGAATGTCGGCGGCGGCGGTGGCGCTTTCGCAACAAGTAATTTGAGCTGGTGCCCGGACGGATGTTGGATTTTGGTTGGAAGGTCAACAGATGAAATCAACAACCGACTCATGTGCTGAGTGATTGAATAGGAGTTTCATGTTGATTTAATGAAACTGATGCCGAGTAATAAATAATAATAGCATTAATTAATGTCTCTCGGCTATTTTTTTTTTTATGTTTTTTGACAAAAAGGTCCATGTCATGTTGAGGGGACGTTTGCAAAATGTTATGTTTTAAGTGCACTGCAATGCTGCGAATGCAGATCACGTCATCTAGTTGCATAAACTGTGACCTTTAGAGAATTGTTTACTTTCCACTGAATAATCCGCCTTTACTGGATTTCGTTTTCGGATTCATATTTTTTTTTAGTTCCCAGTTTTGACTTCTCATAGAACTACCAAAGACTGAGGCAATCTTGTTCCAAGGGGAGGTGTAGGTCAACTGTGGGAACAAATGTATGTATGTTTTGAATAGAGCACATTCCAAGCTTAAAATGAAAAGAAACTTTGTTGAAATTGTGACAGAAATTGTTAAAAACGAAAGAGTCCCCTAACGTTTTCATGGTGATTTTGGATGTCAGTTTGACGATAAGTAGGTATGTGGTTTACATAGACGAATAAAACCCCTCTGATAGCACTTCAGACTACCAAGTGGATCTAATGACAGCGAAACTGGCAACTGGAAGAGAGATGCACTTATAGCGCACCAAATACACAATAATTGACTGTAAATGTTTTGTTGTTTGTGCAGGCCTCTGTTGAGGGATCTCAAAAGATGGCGCCACTTCTAGATGGCGCCACTTCCAATGGAAAGATGTGACATTTGTCAGCAATTAGTGAGTGCATCAGTTTCTGATGCAGGCAACAAGATATTCCGCCTTTTTGAAAATGTTTGCATATATCTTAAGTAAACAGCATTTTCGGGAAGTCTTAACGTCCTATTTTCATTGGAAGTAAAGTGCAGTCAAAGACCACCAAATGCTTGCAAAAGCTTCTAAAATTATGATTTTAGCTACGAAGATTGTCTTGGCCAGCCCCTAGTTTTTACTGAATGAATATACATAATAAGAATAATTGTATGGGGCGACAGTTCACAGAGGGCCAGGACATAGCTTGCCCATTAACTACTTCTGCAGTGCGTGCTACTGTTCTCTTACGAGTAGAAGAGAGCTGCCGACTCCGAACGTCGAAGTTTGAGAAGCTCTCTTAGACAGTAATTACTCTTTGAGCGTTGTCAGCAGTTCGACAAAGGTGGCGCCTTGAAAAATACCAGGTGTTCAGCGTGGAATCGAATCTGAACCTCCAGCGTGTGAGCGTTGCACTGTACCCACTACGCCACGGCGGCCATTATTTTGTCAACATAATTGACTTCAAATTTGGTTTGAGCTTTAAGGCGATCGAACATGGCCGAGTTTCCCATTTTTGCAGTAAGAAAGAAAGAACCCTTTTTAATATTACATACGTTTAAGCTTTATGCCGCAGTGACGTATTGCCTAACGTGCGACACTCACACGATGATGGTCCATGTTTGATTTCTTTTTAAACACATTGCATTTTCACGATTCTTCTTTCGAGTTTCTGACAACACTCAAAGAGTAATAACTGTCTAAGGAACTCGCTTCTCAAATTTCGTTCGGATGAGGCAAAAAACTGTAAGTCGTTTCTACTCGTCATAGAAGAATAGAACTCACAAAGTCTTACTTTTATGCCTCTTACAAGCAAATTAAATATGCTGTATAGCTGGAACTGTAAATATATAAGATTGTCCCTTTCGCCTTTTTTGTCTTTTGAAATTTCCGGCTATGTACAAAGCGCTGCAGAGATCGTATCTGGCAATGCTATACATCGTTTGAAAGGTCTTGACATAACCTACAAAACGACGCATGCATTATTTTTGATATTGCGTTTAACAGTTATAGACGTGTAAACATGGAGTTCACTAACGCCGAAATTCACACTATTTTAAAGCTAGAGAAACGTTAAGTGAGATTAATGGTGTTTTGAGGGATGGTACTCTATCACTCCGAACCGCGGAGGAATGGTTTCGAGGATTCAGAGCCGGCGCAAAAGATACCATGGACAAGCCAGTCGGAGGAAGATCTGTGACGACGATTAGCGGTCAATCGATCATGGAAATCATTGAGTTAGACCGGCATGTGGCATCTCGTGACATCGCCCAGGAGATGGGAGTTAGTCTTCTTCTTCTTCTTCTTGTGGCGCTACAGTCCGGGGTGGACCTGGGCCTCAACCAACTTGCCTCTCCAGCCAGCACGATCTTTTGCCAGCTGTCTCCAGTTGCGCACTCCAAGTTGGTTGAGGTCCTTCTCCACTTGTGTGCGCCACTTTAGTCTAGGTGGGATGCTAGGATGCTAGATGCTAAACCAATTTAACCCATCTACAGAAGACTGGATACAAGAAAAAGCTTGATTTTGGTTGCCACATGATTTGACGCAAAAAAAACCTTCTTTTGAAGCGGATGGTGACTAGCGACAAAAAATGGATCACATACGACAATATCAAGCGAAAACGGTTGTGGTTTAAGGCCGGTGAATCGTCCCAAACCGTGGCCAAGCCGGGATTGACGGTCTGGGATGTTTTGCTTTGTGTTTGGTGGGACTGGAAGGCCAAACGATTAATTCTACCATCTACTGCGAACAACTGGGCCGCTTGAGCCAGCGATCGACCAAATGCGTCCAGAATTGGTCAACAGGAAGGGTGTCGTGTTCCACCAGGACAACGCCAGACCACACACTTCGTTGATGACTTGTCAGAAGCTATGAGAACTCGGATGGCAGGTTTTATCGTATTCACCATTTACCCGGGACATAGCGCTATGTGATTACCACCTGTTCCTGTCCATGGCGAAAGCCCTTGGTGGAGTGAAGTTAAACTCAAAAGAGGCTTGTGAAAAGTGGCTGCCCGAGTTTTTCTCAAATATAGAGAGGGGCTTTTACGAGAGGGGTATTATGTCTAGATCTAAACAGATTATCGAATAAAACGGCGCATATTTGAACTAAATCCGGTCACTGTAACACTTTGTATGAAGCATTGAATGAAGAGCGGAAGGGAGATATTTGACAGCCTTATATAATATATTTGCGAGACGAGTGTACCAACATAACAAAATAAAAACAAGAGTCGATTATCGAATGTACGTAGTCCGCGAAATTTAAATCTCACCTTATTTTGGTTTAAACAGACCTTGTACATACGACTTTTGCCTTTTGGACTTTATCTGTTTTCGAAATTTAGAAGTCAATCCAAGGTAGCAACTTTAAAATTTTCTTTGTATTTGGTTGAAACTTATTTGACATTTCACGACAAAACAACGACGCACATTTCCAAATTTCCTTCCACTTTTCGCTGTCGTGACCTGAATCGGCTGCCAAAAGCGCTGGCCATAATTTGCTAATCGATAAATACACCAATGACTATAAATCCCACGACTTTATGGCCGAGGGTTTGATTTATTATAAATGAAGATTGCTCGTTAAAAAATCATGAACTTTCGACTTCCACACGAACGCATTTGATAGCGTGTCATAAGATTTACATGCAAACCGTTCACACCTAATGCAGTATTAAGTTGGAATATCTAAGATCATTTTACGATAAGTAAATGAAGGTTTATTCTGTTGTAATATTGCTGCAGGACTACTCGGTGTATCGCTTGGCATCCATCCTTTGCTAATAGATGCTGAGAAAAATTCACAAAAAATCAGATTTTCTTTGAAATTACATTGCTGGTTATACACTGATTTACTCACCCATCACGCTTTGAGAAAGCCGTAATTCATTACAGAGTAGAAAGGGATTACAGCCAAGGCGAGGGAGTTTGTAGTTGATTATGAAAGCGTTGTGGAAAATTTTGTATACATATTGTTCGTGTTCTTGCTTGTTCCTTCTGAGAAAGTATTCCAGCGCACGGACGGGAGTGTGACAAGCAATGGCAAGCGGCCGCCGCGACGAATATCGTAGAGTTTGTAAAAAGAAACCTACTATCTGAAAGTGATCTTTTGCGCAGTGACCTCTATGGCGCTGCCCCACTGTGCATCTTGGCGTGTAAGGGAAGAGTGTCGACTCACTCGCCTCACCCGCTCACGTTTGATGCAGCGACAGTTTTGAACTCTCGATGGTAATTATTTCAAAACTAAACCCTTTCATACGAACAAAGAAAGGAAAGGGGAAGAACTCGGACCCAAAAAACGAGAAAAAAATAAACAGTTTGATATAAAGTTATTTACTTGAAATATGTATAAGGGCTATTTTTGAAGAAAATTACTTTACCATGTATACTGGTACGAAATGAGCGTTTTATTTTGAAAATAAAACTCTAATCTTTGAGAAAGTAAAAAAATTTTATTTAAAGTATTGGCCATTGTTTTCTACACATTTCGACCACCTTTCTGGCAATTTTTGAATACCACGCCAATAAAATTGTTCGTCTTTTAAAGCAAACCAATCAGACACCCAATTTTTGACCTCCTCGTAGGAATCAAAGTGCTGCTCAGCCAATGCGTGTCCCATCGATGAAACCAAATGGTAGTCGGAAGGAGCGAAGTCTGGTGAATACGGCGGGTGGGGTAGCTGCTCCAAGCCAAGTGTTTTGATTGCATCCTGAACCGGGTTTCCTTTGTGTGCAGGTGCATTGTCATGGAGCAAAATTACCTTGCCGAGTCTTCTGGTCCATTCTGATAGTTTCTCGATCAAATCATAGTTCAAAGTGAACACTTGTTGTCGGTAGCGATCAGTATTAACGGTTTCACCAGGTTTTAGGAGCTCGTGGTACAGCACACCTTTCTGGTCCCATCAAACACACAGCATTGTCTTCTTCCCAAATCGATCTGGTTTTGCAGTCGATGTTGATGGTTGTCCCAAATTAACTTATTCTTAAAATAAATCCATTTTTCATCGTCAGTAACAATCCGATGCAAAACCGATTTTCTTTCGTGCCTTTAATGCAAAATTTCACAAGAGTTTTTCCTGTTTTCCATCTGTCTTTCATGTCTGTGGCACCCATTTTCCACATTTTCGGATCTTTGCCATAGCTTTTAAACGGTCAAAAATTGTTTGTTGTGCAACATTTAACATTGCTGCGATTTGCTTTTGACTCAAAATGTCATCTCCATCCATCGTTTGCAATTCGGCGTCTTCAAACTGTTTTGGTGGTCTTCCACGTTCTTCATTTCTCACATCAAAATCATTATTTCTGAACCGTTAAAACCATCTTTTGCATGTTGCTTCTGATAGGGCATGATCACCATATGCCTCGATAGCAGCACTTTTCTTCAAATGAAAACAAAAAATTAATGCTTTCCACAAATCATTATATTGAAAGCAAAAAGAAAAAAAAAACAGTTGTCGCAGGATTCGCGTCAAACTGCCATGTGATTGTCTCATCCATCAGAAAACCATAACCCACCATCAGCGTCCAAACTGAAGTCCCTGCGGTCCACAGGGACCCATAATTCTCCCAATATTCACCAGTAGCATCAATGTGCCAGATCGAAATGTGTTCCCGCTTTGCAATCCATGCGTGTGTGAGTGCATGTGGGATCACATCTTTGCTGGGTGTTGAAGTGGGTGATCACACGATGCGGGACCGATAGACAGTTTTTGATGCGCTAATGAAGAGTGGATTGATGCGGCTTGATGTTGTTGTTGAGAAAGAGCAGCGCTTGGGTGTTCTGATTCTTACTTTGAGATTGATTGATTGATTGTCACTAGAAAAATTGCAATTTTATGTACAGTGACTAAAAAGGATTTTATAAATGTGTCTTTTTTGAACCAAGTTTAACGTATAATAAACAAAATTTGAATGCTTATAATACGAAGGAATTAAATAATTCAAAAAACTAACCAAGAACATTATAAAATGGTAAAAATTGAGGAAGTCTAAATATCTGTTAAGTGGTAGCGACAGTAAACTGAGAGACTTCTCACTGAAAAAACCAAGCACAGAACTTGAGGAGTACTGAAGAATCAGTCTATAGAGCTCCATGATCGCTGGGAACTTTGCCGACTGAGTCTCCCTGAAACTCGCTCAGAAATCGAAACTGCCACTGATGTCCTGGGTTTCACGTCATCACCAAGGAGAAAACCCATGGTTTAACGACGACCATTAAAGAAGACTGGAAACCTTTTCAAGAAACCATCAAAGAAGCTGGCACTGATGTCCTGGGTTTCACGTCATCACCCACGAGCAAACCCATGGTTTAACGACAATTGTAGGCATGCGTATGCAGCCAAATAGGAAGCCTAAGAGGCAATGCTGCATCGAACAACGAGAGTTGTTCGTGAACTCTACGGGTAGAGAAAAAAGGAAGAGCACTGGCTTCTCAGAATCAGAAAGAAGAAGCATGAGAAGTGCGCGGTCGAAGATATGGAAAGGTGCCAAGGCAGAAATGAAGCCCGAAAATTTTACCGAAAGATAAAATAGATATCCGTAGGATACAAGGTTCGGACCGAATCGTGCCGGGATCAAAATGGACAAATCGTCTTAGAGTCGCAGTCTGTGCTGAGAATCTGGAAAGATCATTTCTGCAGACAAATTAACGGCAATGGCGGATGCAATTTCGCTATTAGGTAGAATTTTCCACTCAAATTAGACGATGATAGACAAGAATTCCGTCACCCCGACTTAGATGAGGTGAAAATAGCAATATCCAAGCTGAAGTCGAACAAAGCTGCTGGAGAGGACGGTCTGCCGGCAGAACTATTCAAAGCAGCTGGAGATGACCTGGTTGGGCGCATGCACCAGCTCATCTGTAAGATACGGTCGGAGGAAAGCATGCCTAATTAGTGGAATCTCAGCGTCGTTTGCCCGGTCCACAAGAAAGGAGACCCGTTTGACTGCGGCAATTATCAAGGGATCGGCCTTCTTAACATCGCCTACAAAATCCTCTCTGCAGTATTGTGTGAGCATCTGAAACCGTGCGTACATAGCCTGATAGGTCAGTGTGGTTTTAGAAGTCCACAATAGATCAGATGTTCACGTTGCTCAAAAGACTCAAGAAGTGCAAATCGACACTCACCGCGTATTCGTCGAGTTTATGGCCACTTATAACTGTGTGCATAGAAATGAGCTATACAGTGCCATGTCTAGTTTCGGCATTCCTACCAAACTCGTCAGATTGTCTAGGATGACGATAGAGAACTCCCCCGTCAAGGAAGGTAGCGAACTCAGCGAGACCTTCAGTGTCACAAAAAGTTTTAAGCAATGTAACGCACTGTCATTCACTGTGACGCACTGTGACTTCTTTAAGATCATTCTTGGGAAGATAGTGCAAGTCAATACCAGAGGCATGATCTTCCAAATGTCAGTTTAATTGCTAGCTGATGACATTGATGTGATTGGACCAACACAGCGAGCCGTCAATGAGGCGTTAAGCGGAAGCGGCTAAAATGGATCTATTGAATAATGAGTGCACGCTGTCCTCGAGAAAGGATACACAACATCAACTTTTCGGACAGAGCGTCACATTAGGCAGCAGGAACTTCGAGGTAGTCAAGGACTTCTACTATCTCAGCGGTAAATAGGGTCAATAACACCAGTACCGAAACAAAACGCAGAATCACTCTTGCCAATCGCTGTTTCTTTGGGCTCAAGAGGCAATTGAGTAATAAAGCCCTCTCTCGAAGGACTAAGCTGGCTTTATATAACACCTTAATCATCCCAGTCCTACTCTATGGCGCGGAAACATGGACGTTACTAAAATCAGATGATTAAGCACTTAGTCTTTTCGACAGAAATGTGTTGCGCTGATGACATTGCAAGGAGAAGATTTAACGACGAACTCTATGGGCTGTACGGCGACATGCCCTTCATCAAGCGTCTTCGGATACAACGCCTAAGATGGCTAGGTTATGTAGATTATATGGATACCACTGCTCCGGCCCAAAAGGTCTTCGAATCAGAGCCATTGTGGCAACGCATCAAAGGACGGCCTAGGCTAACATGAAGCACACTAGTGAAGAAGGACCTCAACCAACTTGGAGTGCACAATTCGAGGGAGCTAGCGAAAAATCGTGGTGGCGTGAGAGGCATGTTGGTTGAGGCATATTGGTTGAGGCATGTTGGTTGAGGCATGTTGTTTGAGGCCAAGGTCCACCCGGAACTGTAAGGTCACAAGAAAAAGAAAAAAAGGCAGAAACTTCCCTCTAAATTCATGGCCACTAGATTCAGCTTTTGCACTATAGATATAAAAATGACTGTAGCGCTATAAGAAGAAGAGCTCCATCCACTATACCTTTTCATGGATCACTAGAATGATTGTAATACACCCAGAAAAATTTACCCACGAACGCTTTTCCAGATGTCCACCTGGAAACTGTAGGAGAACTACAAGCAGTTTAATTCATCATCTCGACTGCTGTTCTCTGCGACTGGCATGTGAGTGTGAAAGTGGCTTCAAAGGTCCTTGCACTTATGTATGAAGGCAACAAAGTTACCCGTATTCAACTTTCAGCATAAGTTAATAGAGATTGCAACTCGGAGAAATTGCTAATATTTGCAGATAGCCGTGAACTTGTTAGGGTTCATCGTTGAAGTTTCAAGGAGTAATTAAGGGCAAAATAACAAAAACCCCATCCGCTCACCAATGGTAGTTGAAGTATGATCTTCACAAGTGGCATCATCGAAAGAAACGTCTTTGCAAACCAATGCTATTTAGGTCCAATCTCGAAGGACGGAGATATTGCTCTGCGGGACAATAATCTCACCAGTCTCCATGCAATGCGGGACTAAAAACCTGTTACTGGAGTGGATTCTCTTCTTTTTCCTGGAGGAATTATTGCAATCTGTGCTTCTGTCAAAGAATAATTATAGAACAGCAAACCACCAGGTTTAAAGCAACATTTACCCCACACAGAGCGTATGAAAAAAAAACACACACACACAACGTTCAACTAAGAAGTTTCAAAAAGGGGGGAATACCGCACCTGCATTATTGAGGCCTAGTGTTCATAGATGCTAGAGAATCTGGTACTGAAGCGGATTCTCTTCTATTTCCCGGAGGAATTATTGCACTTTGTGCTTTTGTCAAAGAGGAACAGGATGGGAGACAGTTATAGACCGCCCAACAAGGGGCTAAAGGGCCTAGCGTTCATAGACGCTAAAGAACAGTAAGCCGGGGTCCGTCAACGTTTACTGGAACTTTCTGTTAAAGAAGAAAATTGAAAATGTCCCTAACTCGTAAACAGCATTGACTCAGGACGCTTTCATATCCGAAAGCATCCCTTTTTCGTATTGCACGAGGACTAGTGCGACTATGATGGGTTACATCGTATTCCTATCAACCTATGCATACATTTTTACATCAACGCATAAGGCAGCCAAAAACATACGACAAGCATACATATTGCCTAACATGCAACTTCCCTGTGGCTTGTCTCTCAGTGACATTTTATCACCGTTCTTCAATGCAGCCAGGAAGCCTTAAATCCATTTGCTAGATGCAATGCGTTGATCCATTGTATCCCATCGCACAGTCACTCTTCGTAGATGTGAATTTAATCTGAGAGTGAGCAATTCCCTCACATTACTTCTAGAACAGACAACTGCTTACCCCATTTTTCGACTTTGTTTGTCTAGTCTAATTCTAATTATTTTGTTCAACATCCATTTAATCAGAAATTCCGATCAAATTTCCGAAATTTTTGAGACGTTTTTTATGCTTGTCTATTTGAAAGGTTCCGCTGATTCTGTTCTAGTGACGGTCTCAAGCACAGTTCACTCGTGTTCACAAAACCGGTTTCAGAACCCACCCCTGCAAGAAACGATTTATTTGTAGCACCAACCGCCTTCGAATGCATGGAATTCAAATCAATCTCCCGTCCCAAAAACTCGCAAGCGGCTTCCGTAAATCGAAGGGGAGCATGCGCCTCTCGATCAGATACGGTTATCGGTCTTCGTCTGTGATCTACGTCCTTACAAATCATGTCTTTCTAACTGCACCTTGAAGAAGATAAATCTCGGCGTCGCGTCGCTTGTGCCAGGGTTGCAAATCTTGCTGCGACCACTTATCTTCAAATTTTACGATCCCAATTTGCATACTAATTCACAGCAAAATCGTAGGGTGATTGCATTCCATGGCATACAGGGCCGTGCTTGGTGTGTGCTCGCGCTATCAGATCCCACGAACCGGTGATACAGTTTCGAAGCACCGGCCCATCAGAAGAAGGAATCGGAATCTCCACCGCAGCCAGTTGTGTTAATGAGATTCGGCATAAGTCTATGGAAGCTCAATTCGCCGAACCACTGCATTCCTATTTTTGGCTCAAGCTCCCCGAAGCTTATCTTATACAGCAGAATCTATAGCAGTGATTTGCATATAGAACAGGCCGGGCGTACAAACACATGCGCCAATGCATAGCCGAGTGCGGCTGTGATGCCTGACAGTGTTTGTGTGGCCGGCTTGTTTCAGTGCCATCGCCACTCATGTTCAAAGCCAGTTCGGCAATGCAACTGCTAATATAAAAAGGGGCAGCGATTAACTAAGAGTCATAAGTCAACGACGAAGCAGGAGTAGCAAATATGCGAGCATTCATTGTGAGTAGTATGACTGCAGCGTATTTCGGGTGATTGAAAATTTCTGACGAGCAAACATTTTTTTAAAGGTTCTGACAGTCCTTGTGGCAGCAGCCAACGCTGATGTATCCCATTTGGTGAGGCCAGGATACGAGTACGGCCCAGGGGCCAGTGGATTGATTGGATCAAAGACAATTGTGTCTGGACATGGGCTGGTCGGTTCTGGTGGACTGGTCGGTTCTGGTGGACTGGTCGGTTCTGGTGGACTAATCGGTTCTAGTGGACTAGTAGGTTCTGGTGGACTGGTTGGATCTGGTGGGCTTGTCGGCAGTACGGTCGTCCACCATGGAGGACTTATTGGCGGAGGACTTGGTGGAAGACAAATCATTGGAGGAGGACTTGTGGGCGGAAGCAGCTTTGTCGGAGGTGGCATCGTTGGAGGATCAGGATCAGGATCCGGATCAGTCATCAGGCCAGGCACAACTACCGTCGTAGGAATTGATGCCGTCGACTCCATTCCACAAACTGTTGAATACAGCAAGCAAGTGTTCTACTTCTCTGCCCCAGAGGAGGAGCAGCAATCCGGAGTCGTTCAGCAGCAATTGAGCAACGTTCTTAAGAAGAACCTTCAAGTTGTCTTCATTAAGGCCCCCGAAAACGCAGCCGCCACCAACGCCGCCCTTCAATTGGCCAAACAAGCCATCGAACAGAGAACCGCCATTTATGTGCTCAGCAAGGAAAACGACGCCAACACAATTGTCGGACAATTGGCCCAGATCCAGGAGAATGTCCAGACCGCTCCTGAAGTCAGAATTGTGAAATACCGCACCCCAGAGGATCTCGCCTACGCCACACAGATCATCAAGGAGCAATACAACGACATTGGAGGTCCTTCTGAAATCATCAACGGAGGCGAAGCCCCAGTCCTCAACTACGCCAGCGGTAAGGGTGCAGTCAACACTGTCAATGTGTTGGGAAGCAGCTCAGGTCTTGCAGGAAGCAGTCTGGGAGTTGTCAACACTGTCAGCAATGTTGTTGGGGCCAACAACCTTGGGGGAGTTCATGTTGTTGGAGGTGTCAAGAAGATCGTCTCCGGCTCAGCTGCCGGCTACCTTCCACCACACTTGAGGAAGTAAGCGTCACCCGTCGTGCACACCACCGTCGGAAAATCTCTTTTCCTCTAATAATGAATTCTTTGATTTTAAATAAAGCTTCCGATTAACCAATCAAATTGATGTGCATTTTTCGCTAATTGGATTTGTTTGTCAAAGAGACGAGCATTCTTTTGATCGTTTGATTGTTAGACAATTGGAATTTTAAAGTTTGCAGATGCGGGAAGTAATTTCTTGTCATATAACTGACATTGTGGGCATGCGAATATTGAGGCCAACATTGCGAAGAGTTGGTCTGCTGCTTTATTAAAAATTCTTTGTGGCATTCCAGCAGCATTTCAGAAATCAAAGACCGACATCTCTCAGCTTAAGGTCATGTGGAACCCAATTTGATTGCTTTTGAATATACCCAGCTACTTGAAAGCGTTTTGAAAGGGCTGCTTGAGTGACATCCATTCTGAGAGCTCATGTTGTGTTTGGTAACAACTTGCAAAGGGCGTCTATATGAAGGAATATGCGAACTCAATTAAAATTATTTTTATTTTCCAATATAACATAAATGCATTTGTTACATCTTGAGATAAGCTTTTTTTAACCATCAAAAAAATAAATTTGCAAAACACCCATTTATTGCTTCAGTTCTTCATCATCAGAAAATCTTTTTCCACGAAGATATTTTTTCAAATTCAGATACAGGAAATAATGATAAGGAGGGTGTTTGATTTCTTCGAATCCACAATCTCGCGCAGCAGCCTTGGAAACTCGCGCCGTATGAACAGGAGCGTTGTCATGAAGAAGCAACACAAGCGCTGCGAGTTTACCTCGTCTTTTTTTCTTAACTTCCTAACGCAAATTATGCAAAAGGGAAGCTTGGTATGTGGCGTTTATGGCTTCACCTTTTCTTGTACCCAATGAGCAAGAATCGCTTTAAGTCATGGCCAAAAAAAATGTGGCCATGAGCTTCCTGGCAGACGGAGTGACTTTGAACTCCTTCGGGGGGTCTGTTCCTTTTGTATGCCACTGCATTGGCTCTTCTTTGCTTTCAGGGTCATAGTGGTGAACCCATGTTTCGCCGCCAGTAACAATTTGATCAATAACACCGTCCGCGTTCTCACTACACATCTCCAAACGCTCTCAACAGCATGCGATTCTCATGTTTTTCTGAGACGCTGTGAGCATTCGTGGCACCCACCTCGCACTGATATTTGAAAGGTGAAGATGGTCCTAAAGAATGGTGCAAATGGTACCAGTTGAAAGCTTGGTGATCTCTGCCATCATTTTCACTTTTATTCGGGCATCCTCAAGAACAAGTTTTTCGACTTCTTGGATGCTTTTCCCCGTACAAGCAGTAGCCGGAGCGCAGGAGCGGGGGTCGTCTTCAATGCTCTCTCTGCCTCTCTCAAACTCACTTGACCACTTTTGTCCAGTTCATACAGTGGGTAAAAAATGCACTTTTTGTAAATTCAGAGGTAACTGTGTAAAATACAAATTTTATCCCTCTTACCTCGGCAGCAAGCTCGTCGCAATTTCGATGCAATCATATGGAAGTCAAAAATGTGTTAGACGCAAAGTCTGAGTCTTGGGAAGAGAACTCCGAAAATAAATACACCAAATTCATAATTTTGGGTGTGTGCCTCTACTCATCTCTCCCCCTCTTTCTCTCTCTTCTGTGGTATTGGGGTTTATGTAGAATTTATCAGAACTTTCTCAAAAGTCTCCAAAGGAACACAAATTGCCGAAAATACTTCACTAAAAGTAAATAAAACACTTGAGAGAAATAAGTAGGAAAAGTTGGTTGCATTCTGTTTTCTCAAGCTCCCAGTTTTTGATGTCTGACTGACCTGTAGCTTCTTTCAAAAGTCAACTGGTCTAGCTCCTTCAGCAAACTCTTTGTAAAACGAACAGATTAAGTGCATGTGTGCTTAATGTTCCAAATTTTTGGGAGGCTAGTGAACATCTACGGGGAAGACAGAACAACAACATTTATGCCATCCTGAAGCGAAAATGGCTACTAGAGCATTCTAAAAGGCGACTTTTGTATTTATTCTTTTATCCAGTGGGCTTATATTATATAAAAACAACAATTAAAGTTCATAGAATAGGATTACAGACATGAAATAAGTTTTGTTTAAATGGGTCGCACTAAGGAGCTTCCTATTTTTTTTTTTTTTTTTTGTAAACAGAAATCGGTAGCAGCAGCGAAAAGAAATTCGGCACAAAACAATCAAACAGTAATTTAAACCAAGGACCAAATACATTAAGAAGTACTCGTGTACATTTGCTCCAATCATTCTGTGAGGCACGAATTCATTAAATATAATTTGAGTTTACACAGGTTATAGTAGAAAGGAACTTAATACCTGGGTTAACGTATTCTGTCTGATGACGAACCAAAAGCGAAACATACTCATAAAGATAATGGATTGAAGAAATTCGAGTTGTATTGTCCAAATCAATTTGGGTACTGAAACTGTAGGTCTCTTCTACTTGTGAAGACAGTAGCGGGCACAACACGAGTAGTCGGTGAGCAAGATAAGGAAGCTAGGCTCCGGACCCCCTGTGGACTGTAGCGCCGATCATTATTATTAGCTTAAAGTTCCATAATTCAAAAGAGGATCCTTAGATTACTAATTGAGTGCAATGGGGTTCTTGTGAAAGAGAAAGAAAAGTGTCCAGGAATAAAACCTGGTACTTTCGGCATTTAAGTATCATCCTTCATCCACTACATAGTACACTTATATTATATTCTCGCTTACAGCACGCAGCATGTATTCACCTGTTTCGTTAGCGGTTGATTTGATTTATCTTCAAATTCTCAAATGAATACTTATTTCGATATTTCCCCTATGTTCTCTATGACTTTGGCCAATTTTTGACTTTCATGCTAATATTTTATTCTTCTGGCTACAGAGGTAAAAACTACTTGAGTTTAAACAATCTGTTTTCAAAGCTACTAAGCGCAGTTGCTGAACTAGTTTATTCCTTACGTAAAGATCTGTAGTCGCTTTGGCGTAGTGGGTAGAGTGCGACGCTAGACCTTTCGGCGTGTGGTCTAGGTTCGATTCCCAGCTCAACACCAAATATATTTGGTGTCACCACCTCTTTGTCACGGCACCACCTCTTTGTCACGGCACCACCTCTTTCGAGTTCCAGACAACACTCAAAGAGTGATATCTTCTCAAATTTCGCCGTTCGGAGTCGGCAGAAAACTGCAGATCCCTTCTACTTGAGAGAGAACAGTAGCTCGCACAACACGAATAGTTGATGAGCAAGCTAGGCCCCGGTCCCCACGTGGACTGTAGCGTCAACAATTATTATTATTAAAGATCTGCAGTGACACTTATTATCGCGCTCATTCTCTATATTCTCAAACTTTTCGTTCGCATTTGTATATGTCTTCAATATTTTTTTAACGCATGTTCCGATTGAGCACAATGTTGAAGGTACTAGCTTTCCTCATCAACAACCAGCACAAAAATTGAATTTTTTCAAAGTTTGCGGGGAAATGAAAAATTCATTTCAAGTTACTTTGGTTATTTGACACGTTGCCCGGTATACCGGTATGAAGTATGAAGCGTCAGCGTTCTTTGTTTGTTTGCTATGACATCTGTGACAAATATTTAGTATGCATCAAGTCATTGAACAGACAACATCATATTTTTTCATCGTGTTAAAAATGTCGAATTTCGCACCAGAAAGTGATGATTTGCGGAAAGCATACATTTTTTGTTTTCTTTTGAAGAAAAGTGCTGCAGAGTCGCATCGAATGCTTGTCGAGGCATATGGTGATCATGCACTATCAGAAGCAACATGCGAAAGATGGTTTCAACGGTTCAGAAATAATGATTTTGATGTGAGAAATGAAGAACGTGGAAGACCACCAAAAAAGTTTGAAGACGCCGAATTGCAAACGATATTGGATGGAGATGACACTTTGAGTCAAAAGCAAATGGCAGCAATGTTAAATGTTCTACAACAAACAATTTTTAACTGTTTAAAGATCCAAAAGTGTGAAAAAATTTGTGCTACATGAATTGAATGAAAGACAGACGGAAAACCGGAAAAACACTTGTGAAATTTTGCTTCAAAGCCACGAAAGAAAATCGGTTTTGCATCGGATTGTTACTGGCGATGAAAAATGGATTTATTGTAAGAATCCCAAACGGAAAAAATCATGGGTTAATCTGGGACAACCCTCAACATTGACTTCGAATGCTGTGTGTTTGGTGGGACCAGAAAGGTGTGCTGTACCACGAGCTCCTAAAACCTGGTGAAACCGTTAATACTGATCGCTACCTATAACAAGTGATCAATTTGAACCATGCATTGATCGAGAAACGACCAGAATGGGCCAGAAGACACTACAAGGTAATTTTGCTCCATGACAATGCAGCTGCACACAAAGAAAACCCGTTTCAGGATTCAATCAAAACACTTAGCTGGGAGCAGCTACCCCAGCTGCCGTATTCACCAGACTTGGCTCCTTCCGACTACCATTTGTTTTCGTCGATGGTAATCGTATTGGCTGAGCAGCACTTTGGTTTCTACGAGGAGGTCGAAAATTGGGTGTCTGATTGGTTTGCTTTAAAAGACGAACAATTTTATTGGCGTGGTATTCAAAAATTGCCAGAAAGGTGGTCAAAATGTGTAGAAAACAATGGCCAATACTTTGAATAAAATGTGTTTACTTTCCCATTAATAGGTAGAGTTTTATTTTCCAAAGAAAAAACGCTAATTTCATACCGTACAACAACTCCCAGGAAAGGAGAAACCAAAAAACCAAGAATACCAAGTGACCTTTTATTTTATATTTCCGAAAGGCAATTCCAATCAGAAACTAAAAACAGACACTTATACACGTTTCAAAAGTTCTGTCAATCGGTTATTGGCTGCACTTTGTGCGTACATTTCATCTTGTCCTATAATTTCTATTCAAACTTTAAGAAGGAAGAACGCAGGCACCGACGAACCGGAATCGTAAAAATTTCACTTTTGACGCAGAAACCATGCTTATTGCATCCGCTGTAATTATTCCGCCCTTTTTTAGAATTTTCCATTAGCATGCTTTCAAGGCATAGAGTCGATTCAGTCTGTTTTCGTCACTTCAGTGACGGATCCTATAGGCTCACACCAAAGTCAGAGGAACGAGAAGTGGAGCCCCCAATTAGAAAGTGTTCTCAAAGCCAGAAATACTGGGAATTCCCCCAATTCATTTCACCCCCTTCAACTCATTGTCTCTGACCAGAAGAATACCTTTCTGTCAACACATCTTTCCAGTTTTCAAATTATGCTAATATCTCCCCTTCCCCATTGCAGGCTTTACTTATTTCAAATGAATAAACTTGCACTTTCGGCTGTTTACAATTAAACGTAGCACCAATCATTTCCCGATCCCCAAGTGGCTTAACGACAGCTGTCCACAGCAATTTAGCTTAAGAGTCGTATACTTAAAATCAAATTATTGAAATCGCATCGATCTCAACTATAAAACGCACCCCGAACTCGAGTCAACACTGGCGACAACATGCTCAGAGCATTCATTTAGATTTGAAGGGTGAGATATCGACTTAAACGCTGTTTGCGTGCGAGCATTAATTCATATCCAGATCTCAGCTTTTGAAAGTGCTTGTCGAGTGGATCTGCATGAGGTGATCGATTTGCATCTGATAACGGAGTACACGTAATTCAAGCAACTCGTTTTTTCATCTGCGATGCTGTAGAAATCGAGTTTGGGGGAAGAGTGGTTATCAGTTTTTTTAAACTGGTCAGACTGAGGGAAGGCCAAGTGTCTGGTTTTGTAGGTGCACACATCAGCTCAACTAGGCAGTGCTGCAGATCATAATAAGATCTGAAGTGAAATGTACGGAAAATTTAATGTTTTTGAATATATGAATGTGCATCACTTAAAATTTGGCATCTTGTTTGACGTAGACTGTGCTTGGAAGCCTTGAACGAATTAATGATTAAATCAGGCAAAAGAGCTCATCTGCAAGTCACCGTTTTCGTTGGGATCACAACGCAAAAGCAGAACCAAGCTGGCTCAGAACAATACCTTAAGCCGCTCTGTCCAAATCTACGACGCAGAAACCTATACGTCATTTGAAGCGGAAATTTTGCGCTTTTGGGAAGATGACAGCAAGAGTTCCGTGGCCCCAACTTTTCACCTCGTCTAAGTTGGAGCCACGGGACTCTTAGTATATCTATTCTAGTTATATCGATAGTAATATCGAAGCTGAAGTGAAAAACAAAGAGCGGACGTACTGCCCGCAGAACTACTCAAAGCAGCTGGAGATGACCTGGTTGGTTGCATGAACTAGTTCATCTGTAAAATATGGTCGCAGGAAAGCATTCCCGAATAGTGGAAATTCAGTGCAGTTTGTCCGATCTACGAGAAAGGAGACCCCTTTGGCTGGGCCAACAATCGAGGGACCAGTTTCCTCCACATGGCCTACAAAATCCTCTCTGCCGTATTGTGTGAGCTTCTGAAACCCTTTGTCCACAACCTTACAGGTCCATATCAGTGTGAGTTTTGGCTAAGGAAGACCACGATTGACCAGATCTGGAAGAGACCAGATCTGGAAGAGATTTACACATACCGGAAGGGACCCTAGAAGTACAAATCGCCACCCACCGCCTCTCCGTCGAAATTAAGGCCGCATACGACAGTGTGAATAGCGATGAGCTATACAGAGCCATGTCTAGCTCGTCAGATTGTGTAGGATGACGATGGAGAACTCTCGCTGCTCCTTCAAGGTCGGTACCGAACTCACCGAGACCTTCAATGTCACAAAAAGTTATAAGCAAGGTAACGCATTTTCATGAGAGATTCTTGAGAAGATCGCGCGTAGCTCACAAGTTAACACCTCAGTCACGATCTTCCAAAAGTCAGTTCAATTGCTAGCTGATGACATTGATGTGACTGGACGAACACAGAGAACCGTCAATGTTGTGTTTGCTGGTATTAATGCGGAAGCGGCTCAAATGGGTCTGCAGGTAAATGAGGGCGAAACAAAGAATATGTTCTCATTGACGAAGGACACACAACATCGACGTTTCGGACAGAGTTTTCCATTAGGCAGCAGGAACTTCGAGTTAGTCAAGGAGTCCGTCTACTGCCCTGCGGTAAATAGGGACAACAACACCAGTACCGAAATCAAACGCAGCATCGCTCTTGCCAATCGCTGCTTCTTTGGGCACAAGAGGCAATTGACTCATTTTATGACAGTCAAATTTTGCTTACACAACAGCTTGAGCATTTCATGTCCTGCTTTCTTGCGCGGAAACTTGGACGTTACTTAGACCGGGAACGGAAGCCCTTAGAAAAGTTTTGCGTGCGATTTTTGATCCTGGTGGCTTTAATGGCATCCGGAGGAGAAGATTTAACGACGAACTCTGTAGGCTGTACAGCGACATGCGCCTGGTCAAGCGTCTTCGGCTACAACGCTTAAGAAGGCTAGGTCATGTAGAGCGTATGAAACTGCTCCGGCCCGAAAAGTTTTTGAATATGAGCCATTGGGACATCGCAACAGTGGACGAACTAGGCTAAGATGGCACACACAAGTGGAGAAGGATCTCAACCAACTTGGACTGATAACTGGAGACAGGTGGCATTAGATCGTGCTGTTTGGAGAGGCATATTGCGTAAGGCCAAGGTCTGCCCCGGACTCTTACGCCGCATGAAAAAAAAGATAAAGAACAAGGAAGCGGCCTTTCGAGAGACTTCACTTGCGACTGGTGGTCCTGCTTTCTGGCTTTCTATCAGGACGAGGAGGTTCAATGGAGATGTCTGTGTGAAGAGTCGCAGTAAAAAGTGAATCTTCAAACCCTGGATGGTATTGCTTGCTGGCTTCGTGTCAGGAGGGGACGGTTCAATGAAAACTTCGTGTAAAGAGTTTCAGTGAAAGGTGATTTTTAAAACTTGCTCCCAGTGGTACAGAAAACATTAATGCAAACTTCTATAAATTCTTAGGGCAACACACTTAACCACTGCTCGATAAAGTTGCAGAAACCTTTAAATTTCTCGCTTAGTGGTTCAAAAAATTGAACTTTTTATTTAAATGTTCAGCTTCTGGCCTTCTTTACAAATTTCAGCGGCACCAGGTATACCGGTATGAAATGACATTTTTTTGAAAATAAAACACTAAACAAGTAAACAAAGTAAAAAAAATTGTATTCAAAGTATTGGCCATTGTTTTCTACACATTTCGACTACCTTTCTGGCAATTTGTGAATACCACGCAAATAAAATTGTTCGTCTTTAAAAACAAACCAATCAGACACCCAATTTTCGACCTCCTCGTAGAAACCAAAGTGCGGGTGGGGTACCTGCTCCCAGCCAAGTGTTTTGATTGTATCCTGAGCCAGTTTTGCTTTGTGTGCAGGTGCATTGTCATGGAGCACAACTAACTTGCCGTGTCTTCTGTCCCATTCTGGTCGTTTCTTGATCAATGCATAGTTCAAATTGATCCCTTGTTGTCGGTAGCGATAAGTATTAACGGTATCACCAGGTTCAAGAAGCTCGTGGTAAAGCACACCTTTCTGGTCCCACCAAACACATAGCATTCGAAGTCGATGTTGAGGGTTGTCCCAGATTAACCCATGATTTTTTCCGTTTGGTATTCTTACAATCAATCCATTTTTCGTCGCCAGTAACAATCCGATGCAAAACCGATTTTCTTTCGTGGCTTTGAAACAAAATTTCACAAGTGTTTTTTCGTTTTTCCATCTGTCTTTCATTCAATTCATGTGGCACCCCTTTTCCACACTTTTGGATCTTTCTCACAGCTTTTAAACGGTCAGAAATTGTTTGCTGTGCAATATTAAACAGCGTTGCCATTTGCTTTTGACTCAAAGTGTCATCTCCATCCAATATCGTTTGCAATTCGGCGTCTTCAAACTTTTTTGGTGGTCTTCTACGTTCTTCAATTCTCACATCAAAATCATTATTTTTGAACCGTTGAAACCATCTTTTGCATGTTGCTTCTGATAGAGCATGATCACCATATGCCTCGACAAGCATTCGATGCGACTCTGCAGCACTTTTCTTCAAATGAAAACAAAAAATTAATGCTTTCCGCAAATCATCACTTTCTGGTGCACGACATTTTTAGCACGATGAAAAAATATGATGTTGTCTGTTCGATGACTTGATGTATACTAAATATTATTCACAGATGTCATAGCAAACAAACAAAAAAGAAGTAAGGGCTCGTTCACAACAAATGTTGGCTATCGACACATGTGTATCTTGGCGCTCACTTCATACCGGTATATATTTGCCGAGCAGGTGAGTGAGTTTTTGAAATCACGCGTCTCATTGCTTTATTGCTTCGCAATCTAAGGACATGAGGAAGAAAGCCAACTTTCCTGTCACACGCCCTCAACTAGGTTTCGCTCTAATTTCAACCCCAAATCGTCATCTACCCGTTGAATCTCCACTTTCGCCTTCCAAATGCCCCTCCATCAGGGTTCTTTCAAATGAAAGCAATATGGGGCACCGGCATTAAAAGTTCATTTGTTGTAAACTGAAGATGAAGGTCGTAAATCCTTCACACAAATCGTGAATATTAGATACTCGCAAAATTAACTCAAGAGATACAGATCTCCAATATCCGAGTGGCCACGCATAAAATATGTTGAACAAGGTAATATTTTCGTGGTTAGTTTATGGCAGGGATCCCTGCAAATGATAGGCGTACCGGTTTGCTCCCAGAAGTTGACAAGGGTTTGCAAATTCTCTTATCGAAATCGTGCACTCATCCACAGTATTTAGCCTCTGGCGTTACTCCCGGCTGACCCTCGTGCCAGTTTGAGTGTCCAAAACTATCAAAATCTAACCACTTACACAGGGGCAACCTCGAATCCGGAGAATATTAAACTGGCGACGGAAACAAGAAAAAACAATTTCGTAAAGCGAATTTTCTTGTGATTTAAGGCATAGTTAAATCACAGCCCCAGGGCAGCTGGGACTGCTGTAACTTTTTTCGTTTCGGTTTTAAGGCGTCTATTTTGCATACTTTGGGAATGGGGAGGGATTGTAAAAGTTTTGCGCTTCCTTCATAAACTCTTGAGTGCCTCAGCGCCAGTGGTCGAACGTACAAATTACGCAACTGTTTCTTTGCATTTGCGTCATCCGGCAGCGGATGCTGTCGCCGGTTGCTAATTAAGGCCGGGCACACTTACCCCGATTTAATGTCCAGTTCGGCTCCAGATGCATTCAATCTCGATTCATTTTAATTATCTCCTGGCCTACGATGGCGGCGGCGACTCCTGTCACCCGGCCGACGTTGATGATGGATCTGGGTTAGTGGTGAGTTCCTGGGGGGCTGTATTTCCTCACTGCCGTTCGGTGGTGACACAAAAAATACAATAAATTCTTTCCTGTGTGTGCCCTTCCCCTGCCCCATTTACAGCCATACAATGACGGCACACACTGCAAGCAAATATTCCTACACCCAGGGGGGGGGGGGGAATACAAGGGATGATGCCACACACAGGCCATGGTTTAGAACGCTCCAGTACATATGTGGAGCCTACGACGGCGGCATCCCACGGACACGTCCGCTCACATAGTGTGCGGCAATAAATTAAACATTTTCTATTGTGGCCCGCCCCCCGAGGAGCGAAACGGTTTTTGAATACAAATTACTTTCATTATCTCCGCAGAAGTTTCGAAGGTTTTTCCAAAAATAATACGCCAATGATACAGGACTAATGGTGGTCGGGCGATGACATAAAGGATGGATTGCCATAACCCGAAATTGTGTCTTTAAAATTACAGTCTCCACTCGCAACCCTTGCGAATGCGGTCGGCTGCTGTGCCGGGTGATCAATTTATGGCGCTTCCCGCGCTCCGTCGTACAAATGTTTCGAGTTTTCCTTGAAATTCGCATCTTCATTCCTTGTACGATGCCGATTTAAATTCGCAATGGCACTGTTGACACACTGTAACGGTGTGGCTGGGTCCTTTGCCATCCTGATATTCAAAACATTTTGATCCATATTCTACATCAAATGGGTTATTCATGAGTTTCTGTGAGATGAGGAGGGCGGACACCCACAAGAGGATTTGCATTACTAATTCTGGCTGATGGCCGCTTATTGAATGAAGGTCTTAATTCGAAGCATTTTCAAGTTATAATGAGTTTCAGAGTCCTTGACGGCGGTGGTGCTGCTGGTAGCGTGTGGCAGCAGTAACTTTTGATAATTTGTAATTCATTTCATTTGAGAAACGAGTTACCCGCGAAAGTATTTGAGCTTGTGACACAAGCGCGTCGTTAATAGGTTTAGCATTTTCATAAAGGAATCATTTATAACAGCCTCAGCGGGTGTTGTTTAACTACTTGAATGGTGCCTATCTGTGATTCTAATGGGGTTCGGGGAAAATGCTGTCATTTATGATATTCAATTCTAACAGGGGCCCTTTGGAGTTGCAAAATGGAAGGGCTCTTGTTGAATGAGCAATCGCTGTGCCGGGTGGTTTGTTCAATTTTTCCGTGTCTGTCGAAAGTGCAAACTTTGCTTGTAAGAGGCGGTCTTCAATTCTTTTCTGGGTATTTCCAACCAGTTGAAATTTGAGGAATGAAGCTGCAGTTAATCATAAACTTAGCAGGAACAGACATCTTGTGGAAAAGAGTTCATGATTATGTATTACCAGGCAACAGATTAAAGATAAGTGAAAAATTTAACACAACACTCATGAACCAAAGAATCTTCTTTAGATGATGTTCCCTCAAGCAAACGACAGAATGATCGAAGTGTCCTTCACACTGCATCAGTGTTGAGCTTTAGAATGTTGCATTTGTGCACCATCTATGTCACATTTGCTCACTCCTGAGAACAAGTACAACCACTTCTATTTCAGATTTGTAAATTCCATTCAAGCGAAATGTGTAGCATCGTCCCTCCCGAAATCTGCAAAATTTATGAAATTTTTAATTTCATAACGTTTAAAGTTCATTCGAATGCCCAGGAGGCCACCAGTGATCGCGGAAATACTTCGGACTAGCGGTTCCGGCAACATTTCATAATCGTCGACGTGAAATGCATTCATTGGTTCAAAAACAGTCGAAAAAGTAGAAGAAGAAAAAGGGGGGGGAGGGGGCAAATCTGGTGAGCACAGTGGCTGAGGCATGATTACAGTGTGGTTTTGGGCAAAAAAATTAAAAATGACGAATAAGCAGGTGCATTATCGTGATGCAAAAGGCATGAATTGTTTTTCCATGATTCCGGGTGTTTTCGTTGTATTGCTTTGCGCAAGCGGCACTTAACTTTAAGATAATACACCTTATTGACCATACGACCATGTGGTAAGACCGCCTGATGTAATACTCCACAAAAATCGTAAAAAATTCTCAGCACAACCTCCACACTTGATCGAACTTGGCGTGCTTTTCTTGGCCTAGGCTCTTCCATTGATATTATTGGACTTTCGTTTCGATGTCATAACCATATACCCATGATTCGTCATCAATTATTATTCGTTTGAGCAAATCTGTATTGCCGTTGACGTCATTCAACAATTTCCGAGCGATGCAATAATTCAGCAATTTTGGAACGAAACTCGCTGCCGCACAATTCATGTCCAAAATTTCCGAAAAAATTGCATAGTATAAAGGCTCTGGCACATAGAATACTTTACATGCGTTAGCGTCAGCGATTCTTTGACAGATACATAAAATGCATGTGTTCTTATGGAAGTTGGCACATAGACCAACGCTGCCCCTCACGCGACGGATGTATTTGCTCAACTTTTAACTTTTCTCTCTCCTTCAGCGTTGACAAGCAACTCAGTGTGATATTTCAAACGAATTTTTATTAACTTGAAATTTAATTTGGTTAGAGTTTGAATGTTTTGTAAGATGTTGATGTACTTAATTGAAAAGTAAATCAAAGATTTCTTTTTTCATTCTCACAGCCGTGAAAAAATGTTCCTGATCGTCAATGTATACTTTCTCAAAGCTTAACGTGCACATCTCGGTCAATGCATAAAGTCCGGACCCAAAAGTAAGTTCGAGCAGCATCATCAAGCACATAAGAAATCCAGTTACTTGTCTGGAGCTAGTTTTGTAAAATAAATATCAGACCGTTCTACAGTATAACCAAGACAAATTGAATTTGAAGCTACTGTCAAATGAAATCAGTTGTGCGTTGAAGTATTCATTGCGCCATCCCCTTTCTTTGGGTACTTCACCCTCAACGGATACTTTGACGCTACGCATGTAAGGTATTCTATGTTCCAGAGCCTTAAGCTAACCCATATGCTTATATCCCCAGCAATGTATCTTACAGCGAATGGGCTACTCTCTAAAACAATTTTCTTCATTTTCTCAAAAATGTTTACCAGATGTTGATGTGCTGGGGCGTCCAGGGCCAGCGTCGTTATTCACATATTCTCGGCCTTCCTTGAAAAGCTTGTACCACTTGCAACAATTTCGTTGACAAAGAGCACCCTCACCGCAAGCCTCTGTTAACATCAAATGTTTTCTAAGCCAAACTAATCTTAAATCCATTTTTCAGACAAAATGTAATGCAATAACTGATTCATTTTTCCAACAGCAGAGCACGCAAAACACGTCAAACTTTTATTTATTCTTTATTTTTTTTTATTTTTGACATCAAGGTAACAATTTCTGTAGTTTTTTGAAGAGATATGTTTAATGTATATTACTACTACCAAATTAATAAAATTGGTTTCAATTTTAATTATATACCGGTAAAAATAAAACAAAAATTTTATATACAGGTATGAAATAACTCTTTTTTTTAAATAAAACACTAAGTATTAATGGGAAAGTAAAAACATTTGATTCAAAGTATTGGCCATTGTTTTCTATACATTTTGACCACATTTCTGGCAATTTGTTAATACCACGCCAATAAAATTGTTCGTCTTTTAAAGCAAACCAATCAGACAGCCAATTTTCGACCTCCTCGTAGGAATCAAAACGGTGCTCAGCCAATGCGTGTCCCACCGATGAAAACAAATGGTAGTCGGAAGGAGCCAAGTCTGGTGAATACGGCGGCTGGTTTAACTGCTCAAAGCCAAGTATTTTGATTGTATCATGAACCAGTTTTGTTTTGTGTGCAGGTGCATTGTCATGGAGCAAAATTACCTTGCCGTGTTTTCTGGCCCATTCTGGTAGTTTCTCGATCAATGCATTGTTCAAATTGATCCTTTGTCGGTAGCGATCTGTATTAACGGTTTCACCAGGTTTTAGGAGCTTGTGGTACATCACACCTTTCTGGTCCCACCAAACACAAAGCATTGTCTTCTTGCCGAATCGATCTGGTTTTGCAGTCGATGTTGATGGTTGTCCCAGATTAACCCATGATTTTGTCCGTTTAGGATTCTTACAATAAATCAATTTTTCATCGCCAGTAACAATCTGATGCAAAACCGATTTTCTTTCGTGTCTTTGAAGTAAAATTTCACAAGTGTTATTTCGGTTTTCCATCTGTCTTTCATTCAATTCATGTGGCACCCATTTTCTACACTTTTGGATCTTGAAACGGTCAAAAATTGTTTGTTGTGCAACATTTAACATTGCTGCCATTTGCTTTTGACTCAAAGTGTCATCTCGATCCAATATCGTTTGCAATTCGGCCTCTTCAAACTTTTTTGGTGGTCTTCCACGTTCTTCATTTCTCACATTCAAATCATCATTTCGGAACCGTTGAAACCATCTTCTGCATTTTGCTTCTGATAGAGCATATGCCTCGACAGGCATTCGATGCGACTCTGCAGCACTTTTCTTCAAATGAAAACAAAAAAATAATGCTTTCCGCAAATCATCACTCTCTGGCACAAAATTCGACATTTTTAACACGATGAAAAAATATGATGTTGTTTGTTCATTGACTTGATGTATACTAAATATTTTGCACAGATGTCAAACAAACAAAAAAAAAAATATAAGGGCTCGTTCACAACAAATGCTCCCTGTTGAGATATTTGTATATTGACGTTTCATACTTCACACTTCATACCGAGCAAGGTGTCAAATAAGCAAAGTGCGTCACTTAAAAGGAATTTTTGAAACTTGAAACTTTGAAAAAATTCAATTTATGTGCAGGTTGTTCATGGGGAAAGCTGTTAGCTTCAATATTGCGCTCAATCGGAACATGCGTTAAAAAATATAGAAGAAATATACAAATGTAAACGAAAACTTTGAGAATATAGAGATTGAGCGCGATAACAAGTGTCACTGCAGATCTTTAATAATAATAATTGTTGGCGCGACAGTCCACGTGGGGACCAGGGCCTAGCTTGCTCATCAACTACTTGTGTTGTGCGCGCTACTGTTCTCTCACAAGTAGAAGGGACCTACAGTTTTTTGCCGACTCCGAACGGCGAAGTTTGAGAAGCTTTCTTAGACAGGTATTACTCTTTGAGTGTTGTCAGCAGCTCAAAAGAGGTGGTTCCGTGAAAAATTCGAGGTGTTCAGCCGGAAATCGAACCAAGACCCTTCGGCGTGTGAGCGTCGCACTCTATCCACTACTCCACGGCGGCCCAATGTACCTTACTATAACAAAATTAATAAAATTGGTAACAATTATATCACATATTTTTTTAAAAAATTTGAAGGAAAAAGCCATTATAAAAAATCTTCATTAAGTCAAATTCTTATGCTCCCATCATCAAAGTAAATATATGCAACGTATCGTCATATATCTGAGTATTTGCATCACTCTAAGTGTAAACCAAAAAAAAAAAAAATTGCTTCAAATTCGATAGACAAATTCACTGTCACTGTAATTCACTGCAATTCGTTGTAATTCACTGTATTTTTATTTTGGACTTTGATTTGATTTACGTCAGTATATTCATGTCAAAATGTCAAACCAAACTAAACATAGGTGTGTTCCAGTACTTTCTGTACCAAATTTTGAAGTCTATCGTCTGTTAAGGAATGGAGGTAAATTTCTTTCAGAGAGAGACAAAGTACGGGAACGCATCTAAACCAAATGTGTAAACTATGCAAGATATGTTAAATTCACTTTTTCGCTATAGAAAACAAAAACAACATCAAAATTTAAGACACACACACAAAGATAATGGGTCTATGCTCACTTATTACCATACGCCCACCAATTAATTTGATAGAAAACCAACAATCTACCCACAAAAATGGGGAAATGGGGAAATATTATACTCTCTTCAAAGAGCGCTCATTTGACGTAAAACGGGAACGGACTTTGTGTTGCTTTGTACTCTTTTGTGTTGATTGTCGAGTACGGGAGCACACCTAATAAATCGCTTGACATCTGGCAAAATCGTCGCAAGTTAACTTCTGAAAATGGAGTGGAGTAAGAGACATGTTATATACGTAAAAAGCGTCAGTGGAGTGCAAATTATTTCGACCTGTTCTGAAAAGATGGCGTACTTGCAAGGCAAACTGCTTCTCGAACGACATCTGTGAAAGGGATTATAATAATAATAATTGTTGGCGCGACAGTCCACAGGGGGACCAGGGCCTAGCTCGCTCATCAATCCCATTACGCCAAGGGATTAAGTCCAAAAAAAGCTTGCACAGGTGGAAGACGGAGTATTGTATTTGATGTTCGTGGTAAATCAAGAGTAAAGTAAGCTTTTAAAGAAAATGATAAAAATAAAACCCTTCGTCCCACAGAGGATGATTTTCAGATTCCAAGAATGATTGTCGATCACGTGAATGTATTTTGCCAAGAAAGGTTTTGTGCCTTACCGATCTACCCACTCTAGCCATCTTTTTTGTCAATTTGCATTAAATTAAAAAGTTCTTATGTTGTGAACTCTTAGGGACTATTGTGTTCAGTACATTGTTTTAAACAAGCGGACCAGAAATATATTGAAAGTTACTCCAGCCCACAATGCCACCAGCTTATCTGCCTGCGAGGGCTGACCACTAAAGAGCCGACTGCAATCTTCATTTTTATACTTCCATTGTGATTCATGCTGATACCAATCTCCAGCAGTAACTTAACACTCATAAGATATTCAAAGTCTTTCCGCCTTTCGACCACTCCTGTCCACTGTTCGCAGCTTGTTTGAATTTTCTTTTATTTCATTTTTATGGCATTCCTTAATGCTTGTGAGGTGTTAGTAGCCAGAAAGTTACATAAAAATTTCGCCCAAGTTACTGCGTTAAAGTTTCTTAAATCCCAAGCAATTCCCAGGTGGAAGTTGTCATTAATATTCAACAGGTCTTCCGCGAAGCGGCACTAAAAATATCCGCACCCAAAAATGTTAACACAAGTCCACTTCAGTGTCAAGGTCACTGTGTTGTTGCGACAAGTCGCTCTTAGTCATCGCCGGTCGAAAGGGGATAATACATCATCCTTGGATCAAGGTCGCAAGGCCTCAGCTAGCGTCATCCATCCAGCATACGCGCAAAATCGATCCTCACTAATATTGATTGCTTCTGAGGGGTCTGTGATTTTATGAAATTTAATAAATACGAAGATGTGTCATAAGCTTGGCACTGTGATAATTTGATTGATTTTTCCTCTTTGACAGAGCCGGTCAATTAATCATTGAATCTTATCGTTGTTTGGGATTCAATGATGTGTGGAAAATATCCCGAGGGATGTTCTGCCCTTTACAAGATTTTGCGTGTGAAGATTTTGAGTGGGATGTTAGTTATCAAGATTTAAGACTTCATTGCTATTTCGACAAATCTTTCACTGTGGTACCTTCTGCGTTTGATTGTGCTTAGAATCAAGTAATCTACAGGCGGAGGCAAAAGAAGAAAAGAGGAACTTCTAAGAAACGAAAGTTATGTTTTGGTGGGCGAGGTTTCCTACGCACAGAGTTCTGCTTCGAGAAACGTGTAGAGACAAAGCTTTTCCTTTAGGAAGGTTTCTTTCAGTTTTGTGATCTTCTTGTGAATTAACAGTCACTATTCCACAGAAACAACGCCAAGCTTCGCCAGTGCTCAATGATCGATATTTTGTTGCAAAACTGAAAACACGGAAATCTTAAAAAGATGCTTTTATAAAAAACAAGAACCAAGTGTGAGGCATTTTCCTATTCCGGAAAAATATCTCATGAGCATCGCTCAAGAATTATTGAAAAATATCAACGGCGACACAGATTTGCTTAAAACGGTCATATCTGCTAAGGAATAATGGGTATATTGTATTACATCGAAACCAAAGTCCAATCATCCCAATGGAAAATACCAGGAAAGGACAACAGCTCAAGGCCATTAAAAGCACGACAAGTTCTTTCACATGTGAAGGTGTTCCTGACTGTATTTTCTTTACAGTGATGTAGTACATTACGAGTCTTAACATAATGGTAGAGTCAATAAGGAGTGTCATCTTGGAGTGATACGCCGCTTGCAAAAAGCAAAACGAAGAAAACGTTCGGAATTATGAAAATATGACATTTCTGAACAAAACTTGTACGTATTGGTACAAATTTAAGCAGCGCGAAAGCAAAGGTTGTTGTGGTCGCCTTAGCGTAATGGGTAGAGTGCGACGCTCACACGCCGGAGAGTCTAGGTTCGACTCCCAGCTCAACACCAATTTTTCGAATTTTTCACGGCACCACCTCTTTCAAGCTGCTGACAACACTCAAAGAGTAATAACTGTCTAAGAAAGCTTCTCAAATCTCGCCGTTTGGACTCGGCAAAAAACTGCAGGTCCCTTCTACTCGTGAGAAAACTGTAGCGTAGCTCGCACAACACGAGTAGTTGATGAGCAAGCTAGGCCCTGGTCCCCCCTTGGACTGTAGCGCCAACAATCATTATTATGAAAGCAAAGGCTATTCGCCTGTTACAAAATTTTCGAATACCTTATCGCACTTAGGCTCTGTGCCAAATCTTACTTCTTTCATCAAAAACGAGAAGAAAACGGAACCTGTTATGTTCAGTGGTCACTCGCCGCTCTTCAGTTTAAATTTTTAGGTTCTCACTGTTGACGTTGAGATATAGGGATTCGATAGGAATATTGATAGAGCTAGCTTCTGTTGGATTCAGATCGTACAGTGTACTTGGAGGACAATCAAGATTTCGGTTTATTTTTGGTTGGCCAACACATCATGAAAACAGTCCTTATTTTCATTTGTTTTCAGATGTTGGCATTTGTAGGGCTAGATTGTCAATGCGTTTTTGACTCGAGTTTTTATTCAATTTTCTTTTTATAAACGGAGTTAGTTGCTGGTGGCGACAAAATCGGGACTATAAGCTACAATGTAGAAAAGGCTTGTTGTTGAATTGTGTGTAAGTAACCACCACGCATGCATGCACCAGCTCATCTGTGAGATATGGTCGGAGGAAAGCATGCCCGACGAGTGGAATCTCAGCATCGTTTGTCCGGTCCACAAGAAAGGAGACCCCTTCGACTGCGCCAACTACCGAGGGATCAGTCTTCTTAACATTGCATATAAGATTTTCTCTGCCGTACTGTGTGAGCGCCTGAAACCGTTCGTCAACAACCTGATAGGTCCTTATCAGTGTGGTTTCAGGCCAGGGAAGTCCACAATCTACCAGATCTTCACACTGCGGCAGATCCTGGAGAAGTCCCAAGAAGTACAAATCGACACCCACCATCTATTTGTCGATTTCAAGGCCGCGTATGACAGCGTGTATAGAGACGAGCTATAAAGTGCCATATCTAGTTTTGGCATCCCTACCAAACTCGTCAGATTGTGTATGATGACGATGGAGAACTCTCGCTGCTCCGTCAAGGTCGGTAGCGAACTCACCGAGACCTTCGATGTCAAAAAAGGATTAAGACAAGGCGACGCGCTGTCATGCGACTTCTTTAACATCATCCTTGAGGGGATCGTGCGGAACTCACACGTCAACACCAGAGGCACGATCTTCCACAAGTCCGTTCAATTGCTAGCTTATGCGGATGACATTGACGTGATCGGCCGAACTCAGCGAGCCGTCAATGAGGCGTTTGCTGGCATTGAAGCGGAAGCGGCTAAAGTGGGACTGGTGGTAAACGAGGGCAAAACGAAGTATATGCTGTCATCGAAGAAGGACGCAGAACATCGACGTCTCGGACAGAGTGTCACTATGGGCAGCAGAAACTTCGAGGTAGTGAAGGACTTCGTCTATCTCGGCTCCGCGGTGAATAGGGACAACAACATCAGTACCGAAATCAAGCGCAGAATCATTCTTGCCAATCGCTGTTTCTTTGGGCTCAAGAGGCAATTGAGTAATAAAGCCCTCTCCCGAACGACCAAAGTGACTTTGTACAACACCTTGATCATCCCAGTCCTGCTTTACGGCGCAGAAACCTGGACGCTATTAAAAGCGGATGAGGAAGCCATTGGTCTCTTCGAGAGAAAAGTTCTGCGTGCGATTTTTGGTAATGTTTGCGTTGATGGCATCTGGAGGAGAAGATTCAACCACGAACTGTATGGGCTGTACGGCGGCATGAGCCTAGTCAAGCGTCTACGGATACAACGCTTAAGATGGCAAGGCCATGAAGAGCCGATGGAAGAGTCTTCGAATCCGAACCACAGGGACGACGCAACAGAGGACGTCCTAGACTGAGATGGTGCACACAAGTGGAGAGGGACCTCAACTAACTTGGAGTGCGCAATTGGAGACAACTGGCAAGAGATCGTGCTAGCTGGAGAGGCATGTTGGTTGAGGCCCAGGTCCACCCCGGACTGCAGCGCCATCCGAAGAAGAAGAAGAAGAAGAAGAACCGCCACGCACAATTGAGTGTCAAAAATCTTCGCCTTTGCTCCTCCTAAACTGAATTAAATGCTTCTGACTTGCAGCAAGTTAAGCAGAAGTCAGTCTAAGTGAGGGTAAGCGATATCGCAAACTGTCCTGCTCTCTGCCTCTCTTTTTCCTACCACACTATTTCTTTCTTTCACGTTGCTTCCTTAAGAAAGTTTGCCTTCTTTTCAAAATATCAGATTTTCCTTGAAGCCCGTTGTGTATTTCAGAAGTCAGCTAAATGCTTCTTTCTATCTTCAACTGAAAGTTGCTTTTAACAAGTGACTTTATTCTTTAATGATCAACAACTTTAAATTCCACAATAACCTGTTAAGGCTGCTTTATATTGGCCCCAGCTTGTTGACGCCTTTTTATTAATTTCAGACCACCCCCTGAATTCTGAACTGTTTTCAAATGATTGCTTTGAAATTGTGGTTGTGCGGATTTGTTGCTAATGAACTTAAATTGGGATTTGCTTGCTTGCTTGCTCCAGGAAAGTTGATGTGAGCTTAAACCACTCCACTCCCCCCCACCTGAGGTAATCCACCGCAAAAACCTCCTCAAGGGTTGTGCGAATTTTTTATGTGCCCAAAAATTAGTTCAATCAAACCCTTTTCAAATGCCACAATTCAGACATGTACACGCCCCAAGGACTGAATTAAATAATCCCCCCGAAATCTACAAAACACAATTTTCCAGATCCGCATTTCAATTTGAAGTTCCCAATTCCCAATCGCATTACAAAATCAATATTTATATTATTCTAGCATGATGTCGTTTATCCTTGTTATCCTTTTTTCCCGGCAAAAGTCAAGTAGCACATTTGCTGCGTGAAAGTCCTTTGTCAGCATCGCTCTGCCGGCGGCAAATTCAATCAACCCCAACTCCTCCCTGCCCGCCTCCGTCGTATGCAGTTGCCAAATGTGACGAAGTTAAGCCCTCCCAAGCACCCACAAACACCGCCCACGCAAGTCAAACAAAAACACAGAAAGACTTCCCCTCAATGAGAGGTGAACAAGAGCGCACGAAGCGAAACAAGACATCTTATAATTTAAAGTCGGATGCTGGCACGAGGCATACTTTCTCCCGCCCCGTTTACCCAACCGAGTGTCAACATAGAAGACACGCGGAAAGATTTTGCTCCAGACCACCCCACCCCCCTCCACATAGTACACACCTGGTGCGAATTAAATTAAATTTCTTGATTTGCTTGTTTTCTTGCAGGTGGTCAGTCCGACTTCGATGTGCAGCTGGTCATGAAGAAGTACGTTCAGTGGGATAAGTCCGTAATAATGGAGTGCCAGCACAATGTCAAGCCGGACATCCTCTTCAAGGTAAGAGCTCTATTACCATCCCGTGAGTTAGTGACGCCGATAAATTCCGTACTGCCCAGGAGCGATATTATTTGTGTTTATCTAACTGAGCGATAATTAATAGTCCTTATCGCCTGGAGATTGCCGGGATGCGCAGGGCATTGTCGAGAAGTGGCCACAAGGTGCGGCCTGATTGGTAATAAGTGTGTCCCAGACGACATCCGAGCGATAACAAATGACTGACCTTGTGGCGAGGGATTTCGCTACCAGTCCCCCAAATACGCCGCTACGTACATGCTCGCGTCGAAGCCATACACGTTCCATGGGAACTTCTTTTCGGAGAATTTCTGCTAACGCCAGAGGAATTCGGAAATTTATTTGGAAAACTTTAACGGCTGTCCTATTCTATTCTGATGTAATAGATTCTTTTTGCTGACAGCGTAGAATGTTCCAATTTCGTCTGACGGTTGCGATGAGCAAAGCTAGTTGGTTGGCAGTAAATCATCTAAATTTTGCCTGCAGCCATCAGAAGTACACTTGGGCGTGAGGAAGTCGACATTTTTATGCCAGGAAAGCAGTAAACTTTTGTCATAGGGCGTGTATGGCAGTGCGTGCCTTCGCCTGCGAAGAACACAAGGACGCATGGTTGCTGTGTAATTCATTTTTCCCCAAGCCCTTCCACACAATGTCAGCTGGCAGCGAATAGATGCTTTATCTGCCGGTTTTGTCTATGCGGTGTTTCGAGTTTTGATTGCGACATACCCTCGAGGGTGCAATCGGTGTCTGGTTCGAACGCAGGGCACAATTTATCCACAACGATCTGCTAACTGTGCGCCTTCGAAAACGAGGGTCTGCAGAAAACCGGTAACAATGCATCTGCGAGGTGCTCACAATGATTGCACTTACTGAAAACCAACAAGCTTGAAGTTTTATTTTTCTAAAGTGCATGTTTATTAGCTCCTTACTTCACTTTTTAAGTGCGCAAAGAAACGTTCCCAGCCAAAGAAAAACCCCGACGAGCGTCTCAACAGAAAGAAAGCATGTGAACGAGGCATAAATTGCTTGCGTATATGCCCACTTTGACGCGAAAGAGCGATAAAACGGAGTGAATTCACCCCCAATGGAGAGTGGAGGGCCTTTCCCATTGACCTACATCCTCCCCAAGAAAAGGATTTCAACGCAACTCACCCGTCAAAGGTGTTCCCCACCCGCTCCTTAAAATCCAGATTAAATGAGTTGTTTTATGCTGAATGCTGCCCTTGTCGAATTTGCATGCGAAGTATTTTCATAAATATGCACTTAAGTGGGCTTGTGTGGTGGGGTCGCGTTCTTTCACGTACCAATTTCTGCCTCTTTGGGACTTAATGCCTGTGCTGGGGCCCTTTGAGTCTCCAAATTACCCGTACGTTCAGCCATTCGTCTCCATTCAGAATTTGAATCGTTCTCGTGCTCAGTGCCTGCGCTGAATTAGCATACGTAAGTGCATACGTCTAGACGAGCGTCGAGGTGTCTCTCTGTCTTTTGGGCGATACAAAATCCAATCAATCGTTAAACGGGTTTGAAATAACTCAACTTGAATTGTCCGTCTGAAGACGGTTGTCTTGTACACCATACGGGACTGTTGCAAGGTCGTAAATACACACGGCGACTGTTGTGATCAGGTTCATCATTTAATTGAACGTTTATGTATTTGGGGATTAGGGAAAGAGTGATTTGTTTGGTTGGGAACGAAGCAATTGTCCGAAACTGGATTGGAGCTGAGCTGCTCTCGCAGTTCGGATTTAAGAATTATCTGTGCCTCCGAACTGGACAAATTGTGATCGGCAATTAAAGCGGTTGTAACTTTCCGTGAATGTTTCGAGATAGTGAAGCAGCAGGGAACAATTACATTCTCAAGTTGGTGCCCATCAACCTGTTTGACATTTTAAATCTTCCCAAAAACCCATTCGTCTTCATCTCAGCTGTCTTGATAGAAGAACAATTGCTTCGACGTTCCTAAAATACGATAAAGTAAGCTGAGTTTATATCCTGCAGTCACAAAAACTTGTGGCCGCTGTGGCGTAGTGGGTAGAGTGCGACACTCACACGCCGAAGGATCTAGGTTCAATTCCCGATTGAAAACCTCGAATTTTTCACGGCACAACGTCTTTCGAGCTGCTGACAACACTCAAAGAAAGCTTTTCAAATTTTTCCGATCGGAGTCTGTACAAACTGTAGGTTCCTTCTACTCGTGAGAGAACAGTAGCGCGCACAACACGAGTAGTTGATGAGCAAGCTAGCCCCTGGTCCCCCCGTGGACTGTCGCGCCAACAATTATTAGTCACAAAAACTTGCAACGGCACAGTAGGTTTCATGCAACACACCAGCTTACAGCCTCACTGGTTCTCACTAAAAAAAGACGCACGCTTGTTCTGTAGCTTAAAATCGAGGTTGAACTAAACAATTAAGAGATGATTTTATAAATGAGTGTCGTATTGTGAGAGCGCCTGAAAACGTTTTCAGACCGAGAAATTGCACAATAGACCAGATCTTCTCAGCACATCCTGGAAGTGTCCCAAGGAGTACAATTCGGCACCCAGTGCCTATTCGTCGTGTTTAAGGCCACATATGACAAAGAGACGAACTATACAGTGCCATGTATAGTTTTGGCGTTCTTATCAAACTCATCAGATTGTGTAGGATGACAATGGAGATACCTTGCTGCTCCGTCAGGGTCCAAAACGAACTTACCGAGACCTTCAATGACACACGGCGTTATAAGCAAGACCGCCCACTGTAGTGTGACTACTTCAACTTCACCCTCGAGAAGATCGTAACTCAGAAGTCAACACCAGAGGCACGATCTTCCAGAAGTCAGTTCAATTGCTTACGTTGATGACATTGACGTGATTAGATGAACACAGTGGTCATCAATGAGGCCTTTACTGGCACTAAAGCGGAAGCGCCTAAAATAGTTCTGGCGGTAAATGAGGGCAAAACGAAGTACATCAAGAAAGTACACACAACATCAACGCCTCGGACAGAGTGTTACATTAGGCAGCAAAAACTTCGAGGTAGTCAAGGACTTCGTCTACTCCCCTCCACTGTAAGTAGGGACAACAACATCAGTACCGAACTCCATAGAAGAGTCAATCTTGATAATAGCTGTTTAAGGGCTCAAGAAGCACTTGAGTAATAAAGCCCTCTCCCGAAAATCTAAGCTTGCCTTATATAACAGAATGATCATCCCAGTCCTACTTTATATAGCGAAGACCTGAACATTACTAAAAGGGTATGAGGAAGCCCTTAGTCCTTTCGACAGGAATATTCTGCGTGCGATTTTGGGTCCTGTTTGGATTGATGGGATTTGAAGGCAAAGATTCAACGACGATCTCTGCGGACTGTACGGCGGCATGCGTCTGGTCAAGCGTCTTCGGGTTTAACGATGACTCACCCATTTAGAGCGTAAGGGTACCACTGCACCGGCAAGAAAAAATTTCGAAACCGAGCCATTGGCCGTTCACTTAGCAGAGAACGGCCTAGCCTAATGTCGCGCAGACGAGTGGAGAAGGAACTCAGACGAGTGGAAGTGGAACTAAAACTGGCTGGCTAGAAATCTTATATCCGCCTTGGCATAGTGGGTAGAGTGCGACGCTCACACGCAGAAGGTGTGGATTCGATTACCGCCTCAACACCGCGAATATTTCAACGCACCACCTCTTTCCAGCCGCTGACAGCACTCAAAGAGTAATACCTGTCTAAGAAAACTTCTCAAACTTCGCCGTTCGGAGTCGGGAAAAAATTGTAGGTCCCTTCTACTCTTGAGAGATCAGTTGCGCACACAATACGAATAGTTGACGAGCAAGCTCGGCTCTGGTCCTCATGTGGACTGCCGCGCCATACAATTATTAATATTGGTTAGAAATCAGACGAGATGGAGAGACATGTTTGTGAAGTTCCAGATCCACACGGGGCTCTAGTGCTAATCGAAGAGGAAGATGAGGCACAAAAGAGATGTATTCTGTACATTGCCGGACATTATGGTTCGGCAAAGTTATATGGTTTTCATTGCGCAATTTCTGAAAAAAGAAAGTCTGCACGCTTCTGTGTTCCATACACGTATAAATGGTGCTTTATTTCGAAGTTTAGAATCTAAGCATAAAGTAAAATAACGATTGATGTCCAGTTTTGAAATGACGTTGTCTTAAATCAAGAGACAGTCTTTCGGCATTATTTTGAATATATATGCTATAGTTAACAATCACTACCGCAAACTAGGACCTTGTTTCCTCTGAAGATCCCATTTTTGTTTACGATTTGAAATACGTGTAGCCTCTTATTGACTATGACGGGTTTTGTCCTCCAAGTGATCAAGCCTGGAGGGCTTTTTGTCTTTTATTGGCATCTTGACATATCCCTACAAGCGACGCTAATTACTTGATCTTGGAGACCGATTCTTAGGTTCGTATCGTAACTCTAAGCAGTCAGTTAACCTTTCCTTCAATAAGTCAATTGTGGCACGAGATGTGGGAAGTGTTGGGCCGTCTTATTGAAACCATAGCTTATACACATTATGAATGTTCAATTGATGAACTAAAAAATCGAGTGTGAAATACAGAAGCGTGTCTGTTGTCACCATTGTCTGACACCTTTCAACAAGCATCGTTTTTCAATAAAAAAACGGATCAATTATTCCACCAACCCATAATGCACACAAATTAGTCAGTTGCTGTTAAGGTAACGGTGACACCACATAGTCTTGAGGATTATCATTACTCCATGTATGGCAATTTGTTTACTGCAGTATCCATTCAACGAAAAGAGAATTTTCTCAAATCGGACGAAGGGCGCGATTAAAAGTTTGAACGAAATAGTGATACAAAAAAAAAAAATGATCAGTTTAGTAAGTCAAAAGCCAAACGTCAGTTTAGTAAATGCAAAAGTCAAACAAAAACTAAAATAGGGGCATTTAAAAAATCACTACCAATCCGTCAGCTTCAAACAGCATCCTTTAAGGGGACTAGCCGAGCACTACTTGCTCAAATTTAGCATTCCGATCTGATCTGATGTGTAACCGCCGTGGTATATGTTCGATTCCGGACTAAGCTCTTCGAACTTTTCACAGTGCCACCTATTTCGAGGTGTTGACAACTCTCAAAGAGTAGTATTGTTTAAGGAAAAGCTTCTTAAATTTGGCCGTTCGGAGTCGGCAACAAACTGTAGGACCCTCGGGAGAGAAAAGTAGGGCGCACAACAGGAATAGTTGTTGAGCAAGCTAGTCCCAGGTCCGCCTGTGGACATTTTGTACTTATAACAAACCACTTAATAAGTCTCTAGACACATAGGAGGCGCCACTAACAAAAAATCCATAGTCGACTTTTAAGCTGTAGCTCGTTGCCACAGGTATGTCCTACTTGGAGTTAATTAAAAGGCGAGGAGTCGATTTATGTATACAATATTTTATTTAGATAAGTTATCATCGGCGATTTCAATGTAAGTATTGATCAGTGTCACTATCCCACTGCTAGTTATGATCCGTGTGACTTTCTAATTGCGAGTCTCTTTTGTGTGACCCAACCCATTCCTTTTATTGCTCCGTAGGCACATGCCCACGTTGCATTTCTCGACGTTGGTGGGATGCGGAGGATATCCTCTTGTGCGTCGCGGGCACCGTTGGGTTCGTTGGGTTGTTTACCCAACGACGTACGGACCGCGATCGCAGATGTTATTTTGCGTGGAAGGATATCCTCGCGTGGGTTATGTGCCGTTGGGTTAGTTCACGTACCGTTGCCGTTGCGTAGTCCGTTCAGTATGCTCAGCTGCACTGGTTGGCCGGACCGTTGGTGTGGTTGTCTGCCACAAAGCTTTTGTTATATATATGTGCCGGGACTTATTGATTGATGTGTTATTACATCTGTTTGGATGGTCAGATTACGCAGGAAGTCGTAATCACCGAGACCTTCAGTGCAAAAATTGGTAAACAAGGCGATTTGTTTTCAAGTGCCAGCAGTGCTTTGCTTCCAAACGCCTTATGGACATTTGGGTGCCTTCATCCATTGAGGCCTATGTCAACAGCATAAGTTAACAGCTGAACCAGATATTGAAAGATCGTTCTTCAGTGTTGCTATTTATGTTTCGCTTGATTTAAAAGCTGATATTGTCAGCAGCTTGAATGAACGAATGCCCCTTACAGTCCATGAAACGTTTAGAAACATAGAAATGCTGTCAGCTATGATAGGGGTTCCTTGCTCACTGAAGTGGACATCACAGACAATGCCCAACGATGGACAGAGATACTTATAAAGTCGTGCAGTGCTAGAACAAACGTCGGTACCAAATCAAGCACCAAGTCGTTTTTCCCAGTCGGTGTTTGCTTGGGATTAAGCAGCAGGGTTCTCGCGAATTTCGTCAGACTGAAATTCAGTTTGGCCTTTCACGAGAACCCTGCAGCAATTTGATCATTTCTGTCCTTCAGTGTAATGTAGAAGTCTGAACGCTATAAAAATGAGAATACATTCGACTGATCGCCACGGACGGTGGTCACTGCTGAGATTTCGCACACAAGTGGACAGGGAACTCATTCAACTTGATGTGTGAAACAGCATGCACAACGTATCAACCGAAAGGTCTTGTTTGCTGGATTCTAGACTACATGAGTAGGTAGAAGAAACATTTGTCCGAATTGTCAATGTGTAACCAAATGAAGTAAATTTACACGATCGCTCCCTAATCAGGAGACCTTCCTTTTAAAGGACCTTTGTTTTGTGACGCTTAACAGCTTACCTCCAGGGCTTAAGCGCCACACAAAGAGGAAGTACAGATGTGGGATTTGGTTTTACGTGATCACCTGCCTTAACGGCTTATATCACGGGGAACCTTTTTCCCAAGAGTCGTAAGTAACGCAAGACTAAACGCCTTAGTAACCCAAGTACCAAACTGGGATCATGCTTGAGGGGCAATCACCCCACCTTGGTTTGATGGGAAGCCTTCCTAAAACCTCTTCCGCTCTTTGGGTCACAGCGCCCGGTTGAGAACGCAACTCCACACTGAGAAGGGATAGTCCCCTAACCGACTTGCCTAGTTTTGCTTAGAGGAAGTACAGTAAACCTGCTCTGGTTTAAAATAAGCTAACAGATCACACTTCTGCTCGGTGCATGCATTCCAGAGAAAAGTATTTTGTCCTCCGCCACGCATTAGAGAAGATTTCCGTTTGCTTATGGAATTAGTCGTGTTCCTGTTCATAACTAAAAAACCAGCTTACAACACATGGGCTTAAAATTCAGTGGAAGGCAAATATAATAAAAATTAATAATTGGGTGGCGCTACTGTCCATAGAGGGAATAAGGCCTAGCTTGGGCCCATCAACTGCTCATATTGTGCGCTCACGAGTAGAAATTAGGTAAATATGCGACTCCTAAAAATGGTGAATAATGGGTCACGTCACCATGAAACCAACGTCCCCACAGTCAATCCTGACTAACATTCACAATTTTTTCCAACACACGAGATGCATAAAATTCACTTACTCTTCCAAAACTTAACGCCAGGGAAAAGGTCGAAAAGAACCATGTTTTTTATTGGACAGAAGAGCTCCCGAAAATCTTTAGCCTCCACACAAAAATATTTGCGCGTACGCTGATGAAACCCACACCAATTAGCGCAATTAACGCACACTACCCGCAATGCCAAACACAAGCCACACAGGACGTGGTTACTGTTCCCGAAAGCAAACCAATTACGGCCGTCCCACAACTGCGCGAATGCACGTTTGGCTGGGTAATTACTCCATCATTCCCTTTCCCCATAACAGCAAAAAACTCAAACCAAAATTACATTTGTCTCCATTCCCACCGAACCGCCACAAAAAGCCAATTTGAATTTCAAAACGAGTCACCGCAAAACCGACGACTACGACACCGAACCACCGCGCCTCTGCACGTTACGCCCAGTAAACTAATGTGATTTCTCCCTCTCCCCCAATCGGCGTTGTACGCCATGCAGCGTGGGTCTGCACCCGAAATCCGAATTACAAAATTAAGCGCATTGATTGAGCGGGCGAATGTCACTTTGACAGGACGAAAGAGCACATCTTGGCCCTGGGATCTGCTCGTCCGTTGACATCAGACGTGAAATAAGCTGCTGAACGAGCGCGCTCGTCCGTTGACATCAGACGTGAACTAAGCTGCTGAACGAGCGCTCTCAAAGGGCCGACGAAACACGTTTGTCTGAACGTCACAGATCACGGGATTGCCTCGGATTGTCAAAAATTGAATTTGTCACTTGCACGGACGGACTTCTTTCGGCTCGGAGTAAGACGACCAAATTGAAGCCAACAAACCATTTCCTAAGTAGCTTGAGCCACTAAATCAATAATACGAATCCCATTTGTGGAGGTAAGTAGGCGCCCACATGTGTGCGTGTACAGGGAGAAGACTTTTTCCATTGCTCCGCGCTCTTGAAGGATTTCACCTCTGGCAACAGCGGCGAGCACAACGTTCGGTTTCAGGTATGTGCCAGGAGATGGCTCAACAAGTACCAACACGCGAGCATGTGAGTGTGCACCATAATGGCAGGGTTGAATGGATCGGCTGGGTGGGTGGCACATCACGGGCCGCACCCCATAATTAAACTGGAAAAAAGGACACACACGTGTGCTTAATTTCCGATTGCAATTAAACTCAGTGGAGTGGATGAAATTTCCCCCTCCCCTCTTTCAGCAGCATATTTGGCTTTATTGCCAACTCAACATTTAATATGTGACATGTGGTAAATGATATCACGGGATTATCCTTGAGATACTCCACAACGAATGCACGCGGGCGAAAAAGGTGACTGAACCCAGTTGCTCCGCAGTGCATGAAGGGGCTTAGCGTGATGCGTGCATATTCCAATTCGTTGATTTGCGAGCGAGGGGGAAGATGAATAACGCACCTCTTGGGCAGGTCTATTTCCACCGGAAAGGGAGACATGACGTAATATTCATAAAGTTGTAGGCAACAGATTAACGACTTAGTCCCTTTGCCGGTATTAATATTCGTGGGTTGAAGAGAAACTAGAAGCTCCGTCGCATACCTTTGAAATAAACGAATTAGTCTCTAAATAAACAGAAGGTAATATAATTAAGCCCCCCTGGGGCTGAGTGTGCATGAGGAATCAGAGAACTATCGTATGAGGACCCATTTCGACGTGCGTGGCTAAGGAGACCGGCAATATTTCCAAGCAGTAAGTTAAGCAGGGGGAGCTCTCTAGGCGGAGGTAACTTTGAGGCCGTCAAAGTTGTTAAAAGTCCTGCGGGATGATGGAATATTCCATCACAAAGGCATTGGGAGAAGAAAACTGACATTTTCTAGGGCGTTAATGTACAATAAAGGCAGCCATTAAAGATGAAGTTTTTTTTTAATGTGGGGGAGGGAAGCTGACACCTGTGAGACAATTTTAAACTTTTATGAGGCGCGCATACGACCGAAGGCAAAAGGACCAAAGCCGACCGATAATCCACCGAGCCTGAGCTGCTATTCCAAAAAGGAAGTGAATTTAAACACAGAATACGCTGGCCAGTCCTTATTCGAAGCGTGTGGGGATGGCATCGATATCCACTAACATTGCAAAGTGGTATTAAAAGCGGTGGTGGGGATGTTGATCTTATCGACCTCTTTCTTTTACTTTAACTAAATGCTCAGAAATGATACGAGAAGGTTCGCCAAGGAATGTTCAAACCTCAAATTTTTGAAGCCGAAAATTTTTCTGGACCAAGTCTGGAGCAGGCAAATATGCAACTATGCCCTGCCTTGGCTTGAAATCAAATTAAGCATATGCCACTTGCGCCATCAGTGAAGACCAAAACACATACTGCACGAATTGTTTGTTAAAATTAAGCAGTTGTCAAGAGAATTTGTATGTGGTCCCTATCGCTATGAATTCTGAACGAATGTGACGCAAAGGAGCGTTCGTGCGGTAACGATAGCGACAGCTAAGCTGTACTGACCACTGTCCAACACGCTAACTCTCTTTTGTGGAAGCGGTTCATAAGCGACTCATAGGCTTGTCTGTGTGGGTATAGCTCCGAGAAGTGGTTGCACGTGTTCTGCCAATGTCCTCTGTATGATGACATTCGGGACTTTGGAGCTATGAACATATCTGGCACTGATGTGACGAAATCAGCCTGGTTCTCCAGACAAAACAGGGTACAGACACCATCAGGGGTTTTGCTAGGGGAGTTTTCAGCAGACCACTACCTAGAATGGCTGCCCTTACGGCAGCATATAGTTAGGACAGAGTAGGATTACAGGCCATTGGTCCTGGATGTCAAGGAATCCTACCTACAGTTGCAAAGCTCGCCCGGCAGCTATATTTTAGTACCACTGGAGGTCAGGAGCCCAAGAAACTTAGTTTCAGCCTGACCGTGTGGTTGGCCCCCTTGTGGAAGCATCGTGGTGCCCATGGTTATACCTCGGGGAGAATTGGAAGTAATCAAACGTGTTATATGATCTGATCTGCCCCAGTCACCTCGGTCGGATGAGATGATATGGCTATGGGAATTTGCTTCTGATTCGATGTGGAGATGTATTAAACCGGGTGCTGGGACCCACGGAACGGCAAAACTTTTGGAAAGGTCTCGCTCCTTCACAAGCATCAGTGAATGTCCCTTGAGACAAGAACTCAGATTGGTACTTGGAATAGTTCCCAAAGCGTTAGTCCGCGTTCTCCTGACTAAGGGTGTATGGACATCGTGGTATAAAGCCTTAACGGCAAGTAATCACGTAAAACCAAATACACACATGTCCATTACGCTTCCACCACAGTTCAGGGATATGAGCCTTTTCTGAATTTAATTGAAAATAGCTTCCTCTCCGGGACACCGTTCAATCAATGGAGAGGCGATAACCGGACAAGGACTTGATAGAGAATTGTTGGGGCCCGAAATCGTCCCAGTCCTTGTTTAGAACATTCCTCGATGACTGGACTTTTCGAAAGCGCAATCTGTGTACTCTCTTTACTCTTCTTGCTATTAATCTATTTATTATGTAAGTAAACACTTCGATCCAATCCAAAAATACATTGGACAACAATATAATCTAGAACTCATAAACATTATGGTTTATGACCCAAGCGATCCCAAAATCCGAGAAACCACTTGAATATCGGAATGATTTTCAAACATGTGCATCGGTTCACACTTCAACCCCTATCCACAACTCATCAGATTAAGAATACCGAGGTGACTTACTCCGAGCAGCAACCTATTAATCGAGATCCAGGCGTCGAAAGGCCCAGTCATCGAGATTCAGTCGTCGGACGGTCCAGTCCTTGGACGGCCCAGTTCTTTGACGGCCCAGTCCTTGTACGGCCCAGTCCTTGGACGGCTCAGTCCTTGGACGGCCCAGTCCTTGGACGGCCCAGTTCGTGGACGGCCCAGTCCTTGGACGGCCCAGTCCTTGGACGGCCCAGTCCTTGGACGGCCCAGTCCTTGGACGGCCCAGTCCTTGGACGTCCCATTCCTTGGACGGCCCAGTCCTTGGACGGCCCAGTCCTTAAACGGCCCAGTTCTTGGACGGCCCAGTCCTTGGACGGCCCAGTCCTTGGAAGGCCCAGTCCTTGGACGGCCCAGTCCTTGGACGGCCCAGTCCTTGGACGGCCCAGTCCTTTGACGGCCCAGTCCTTGGAAGGCCCAGTCCTTGGACGGCCCAGTCCTAGGACGGTCCAGTCCTTGGACGGCCCAATCCTTGGATGGCCCAGTCCTTGGACGGCCCAGTCCTTGGACGGCCCAGTCCTTGGACGGCCCAGTCCTTGGACGGCCAAGTCCTTGGACGGCCCAGTCCTTGGACGGCCCAGTCCTTGGACGGCCCAGTCCTAGGACGGCCCAGTCCTTGGACGGCCCAATCCTTGGATGGCCCAGTCCTTGGACGGCCCAGTCCTTGGACGTCCCATTCCTTGGACGGCTCAGTCCTTGGACGGCCCAGTCCTTGGACGGCCCAGTCCTTGGACGGCCAAGTCCTTGGACGGCCCAGTCCTTGGACGGCCCAGTCCTTGGACGGCCCAGTCCTAGGACGGCCCAGTCCTTGGACGGCCCAATCCTTGGATGGCCCAGTCCTTGGACGGCCCAGTCCTTGGACGGCCCAGTCCTTGGACGGCCCAGCCCTTGGACGGCCCAGTCCTCGGACGACCCAGTCCTCGGACGACCCAGTCCTTGGACCCAGTTGTGATTGGCATTTCTTTTTTTAAATGTCTAAAGTGTTCCGTCTTTTAAATAAAGTTTTTTTTATTTTTACTTGAAAACAAATAAATTAATTTGTATTATGAAACAAGAGCTTAACGTTTAATTGATTTTCTCAAGTATTTTGAAAGATTTTATCGAATCCGTGATATTTTATTTTTTATTTTTTTATTACTTTATATCAGAAAGACCGCAATCTTGAACGGGCTAGTCTGCTTCATCTGCTTCGGTTCATCGCCCCCTGCAGTCCCTCTTGCACCTCTGTCCAGTCTTATTATTTAAGATTATAAAAATCGAGAGCTTCTAAAATTTTTGAACGATAATCCTGAAATCAGAATAATTATTCTCTCAAGACATTTCACTCTAGGGTGCATCGGTGTAAGATATGTAAGGAAACGTAAGGTTTTCAATATTAGAACTTTACATGGCCGCTACTTTTTACTCCAATCACAAATCGGAAACGATATTGGATGGCTATGACACTTTGAATCAAAAGCAAATGGCAGCAATGTTAAATGTTGCACAACAACCAATTTCTGACCGTTTAAAAGCTGTGGGAAATGTGGAAAATGGGTGCCACATGAATTGAATGAAAGACAGATGGAAAACCGAAAAAACACTAGTGAAACTTTGCTTCAAAGACACGAAAGAAAATCGGTTTTGCATCGGATTGTTACTGGCGATGAAAAATGGATTTATTTTAAAAATCCTAAACGGAAAATTCATGGGTTAAGCTGGGACAACCATCAACATCGACTGCAAAACAAAATCGATTCGGCAAAAAGACAATGCTGTGTGTTTGGTGGGACCAGAAAGGTGTGCATTACCACAAGCTCCTAAAACCTAATGAAACCGTTAATACTGATCGCTACCGATAACAAATGACCAATTTGAACCATGAATTGAGAAACGACCAGAATGGGCCAGAAGACTCGCCAAGGTAATTTTGCTCCATGACAATGCACCTGCACACAAAGCAAAACTGGTTCAGGATACAATCAAAACACTTGGCTGGGAGCAGCTACCCCACCCGCCGTATTCACCAGACTTGGCTCCTTCTGACTACCACTTATTTTTATCGATGGGACACTCTTTGGCTGAGCAGCATTTTGATTCCTGCGAATAGGTCGAAAAGTGGGAGTCTGATTGGTTTGCTTTGAAACCGTGCCATTGGGACAACGCAACAGAGGACGACTTAGACTAAAGTGGCACACACAAGTGGACAAGGACCTAAACAAACTTGGAGTGCGGAACTGGAGACAGCTGGCGAAAAATCGTGCTGGCTGGAGAGGCATGTTGGTTGAGGCCCAGGTTCACCCCGGACTGTAGCGTCAGAAGAAGAAGAAGAAGATTGGTTTGCTTTAAAAGACGAACAACTTTATTGGCGTGGTATTCACAAATTGTTAGAATAGTGGCCAAAATGTGTAGAAAAACAATTGTCAATACTTTGAATAAAATGTGTTTTACTTTCCTATTAATAATTAATATTTTATTTCCAGAAGAAACGCCCATTTTATACCGGTACACTGGGTACAAGACTTTTTTCTTTACTTTTATCCAATTGTCTAGTCTAAACAAACAAGACTTTATCAAATTATTTTGTTATCCTTAAGTTTACAAGATGTCTTTGAAGTTTCAATTTACATTAATTTTGTTCGTTTTTAATTTTACTAATATAAAATTATTTGATGATGTTTTTATTAATCCACCGTGTAGTGGGGTAATACTTGAGTTCCTGGCATGGTAGTAGTAGTACTCACTCAAGTGATTAGTAGTCATTTGAGTGATCATTCGATTATGAAAATATCTCGATTACTAAAGTCTCGATTCTTAAAAACATTCGATTTTGCCAATTACTAGTAAGAGGGTTTATAAAGCCATGGCACAGCATATAATTCGCTTGTTCTACCGATTCACAATATAATCCTTCGCCATTAGGATCGCAAATATTTCGGCTTACCGCATCCGAAATGTTTGAAGAAGAAGGACCTTTGTGTCATTTCCCACATAGGCCCCAGGTTATGGTCTCTCTAACGTCTTGGAGCTGTCCGAGTACAAAGTCGAAGAGAGTCGACTTTGTACATGTGGCGCACCTGGATAATTGGTATCCTCCCATCAGACAGCATATTCGTGAGACCAGCCTCACGATCCGTAATGTCATCACAGGTCGAGTGGGAGCAGGACCAAAGAACCCTTTTTTTAGTCGGAGCCCTGGCTTTGAATTCGCATATAATGATGTCAAGATTTATCGATGCATCATGGGCAGAGCCAAGTGTACTATGAAAATCTACTGTGCTGGCAAGAAAGACCGTTTTTTGAGATTCGTAAAAACTGCCGTGGCGTAGTGGGTACAGTGCGATGCTCACAGGCAGAAGGGTCTAGCTTCGATTCCCATCTCAACACCTCGAATTTTTCACGGCACCACCTCTTTCGAGATGTTGACAACACACAAAGAGTAATAACTGTCTCAGAAAGCTTCTCAAACTTCGACGTTTGGAGTCCGCAAAAAACTGTAGGTCCCTTCTACTCGTGAGAGAACAGTAACGCGCACAATACGAGTAGTTGATGAGGAAGCTCGGCTCTGGTCTCCGTTTGGACTGTCACGTCATACAATTATTATTGGTATTACTAACAGCAGTGCTCAAGATGTGGTTTCAGTGTTTCCGTATAGATCCAGAAGAATGTTGTTGCCGATAGACTCCATCTCTTGCCAAAACCACCTTTAAACTGCCAGGGAACTCACAAAAATTTTCCACTAAACCCAGTTTGGCGTAGGACGCTCAATCTCCATCCAAACCATATGAAAAATCCTAATTTTAAATAACCAGGAACACCCTAATTAAAAACAAATAATCAGTGCACATTTTCAGGCAACGTCCTTTAACAAAAGAAAGTCACATTGAATTATTCAAATCGCAAACAAAGAAATACCCCATCGGGTATACGAAAATATTTTCTTATTCACACACATCGCACAAATATATAAATTTAAATTTCTATGGGTATCGTATGTCTGCATAAATCGTCTCCACATTCAAAACCATAAACACATACTCAGGTTCACATCGTTCATTTCAATAAACTCTCTCAATATGTATTTTATGAATGCTCTCTGAGACAGTAAAATATCCTTGTGGTTTTCAAATAGATTATGGATGCCATTAAAGCACCCACTCAAAATATCTCCCGAGCAGGTTATTGAAGAAAAAAAAATCTAAAGAGCCTCTGGACTAGATCTACTAGATCGCTCTTTACCAGTTGTCATTTTCAAGAATCAGTTTCTGGCATCATCGTCGCACTTTCCCATTCAAATGACACAAAGACCTTGACTTTGGCCGACTTTACGATACGAGTGCATTGAACTTTGAACCGGTTAAACCAGAACAGTTGGGAGGGAAACAGCGAAGAAGAGTTGGCTCGAGTTAATTTATTCTTATAGGCAATAATTTATGTTGGTTCTTGCAATGTCCCCGAATGTGGTCGTTACCCCTTGCCATTGAAACCTTTCTAGATTTCAGAACCTAATGGCCTATTCGTCGAACATGTTCTCAAGGCTACGTTGCGTCTGTGGGGAACAGCTCAAATCAAATTTAGCTCGGGCCACGCGTTAGATTGAAACATTTAATTTATGGAGGATGCTTTAAGAACATATGGAGATACTCATCGAATTTGTTCACTGGCTCATCCAAAGCAGATTTAATCTGACACTCATTGTCATGGGGAAGGATTCTGGAAAGTGGCCAATGTTTTTCTGCTTTTCACATAATTGTGTGAATGAGGTATGGCGGTTGCGGCGAATGGATAAGAAATGAGTCGGCTTAAGGTGATTTAAGACGACTCAAAAAAATGATTTTGGAGGTCAAACAGCTGGAAAGTATGTATGGGGACAGAAATTCTAGGTTTCTTCTACGATTTTGGCTGGCCGAAAGTTGAAGCCCATCCATAATCAACGCGTTCGTAAGCTTAACGAGATAAGAGTAATAGACCAAGTATACAGATGAATGTTCAATTACCTTCTGTTCGAGTGCTCGAGTCCGACTAAATAGATCCGAAATCGAAGGTTAGAAGTTGCTCAAGGAAGAATAGTCTGTTCCTGAAAAAATGTTTTTTGATTCTGCGGAAATAAAAACGAAACGAAAACCTAAAGAAATAGCCCGTCGATTACATTAAAGTTGATCCCTTAGTTAATTTTTCATTACTATGTATATGTAATGTAAAGTTGCCAAATATCTTCCGCTATTTTGCTCATCATTCAATGCTTCATAAAAAGTGTTACAGTGATCGGATTTAGTTCAAATATGCGCCTTTTTATTCGGTGATATGTTTCCATCTAGACGGCAACTTCATAATACCACCCTCGTAGAAGCCTCTTCCTTATTTGCGAAGAACACGGACAGACACTTTTCACAAGCCTCTTTTGAGTTTAACTTCACATCACCGTGGCGTTCGCCATGGACAGGAACAGGTGGTAATCACTTGGCGCTATGTCCGGGCTATATGGCGGATGCGATAAAACCTCCCATCCCAGTTCCCGTAGCTTCTGACGAGCTATCAACGAAGTGTGTGGTCTGGCGTTGTATTGGTGGAACACTACACCCTTCCTGGATGCTTCTGGTCGGTCGCCTGCTTCAAGCGGTCTATTTGTTCGCAGTAGATGGTAGAATTAAGCGTCGGGCCATATGGGAGCAGCTCATAGTGGAAGATTCACCTTCAATCCCACCAAACACAGCAAAACCTCTCTGGCCGTCAAACCCGGCTTGGCCTCTGTTTGGGACGATTCACTGGCTTTCAACCACGATCGTTTTCGCTCGATATTGTGATATGTGATCCATTTTTCATCGCCAGTCACCATCCGCTTCAAAAGACAGGTCGAATTCGTTCGGTTTCAGCAGCTTATCGCAGGCGTTGATTCGGTCCAGAATGTTTTTTTGCGTCAAATCATGCGGCATCCACACATCAAGCTTTTTTTTTGTATCCAGCCTTCTTCAGTTTAAAATGGTTTGGTAACTAACTCCCATCTCCTGGGCGATGTCACGAGATGCCACATGCCGGTCTTACTCGATGATTTTCATGATTAGATCGGTATTCGTCGTCACAGGTCTTCCGACTGCTGGCTTATCCATGGTGTCGTTTTCACCGGCTCCGAATCGTCGAAACCATTCCTCCGCGGTTCGAAAGGATAGAGTACCTTCCCCCAAAACACCATTAATATCACTAAACGCTTCTCTAGCGGATTTACCTTTAACGAAGGAAAACTTTACAATATCGCGAATTTCGGCGTTAGTTAACTCCATGTTTACACGTGTACAACTGTTGAACGCAATATCCAAAATAATCATGCATAGCGTCGTTTTGTTATGTCAAGACCTTTCAAATGGTTTATGGTATGGTATAGCCAAATACGAGCTCTGTAGCGCTTTGTACAAAGCCGGAAAATTTAAAAGTCGGCTGCTGAAAGAGCAGCTTTTTTAAAGTGGAAATTAGGTCGTTTCCTTACCACATGCGAGTTTATTTTTAAATGTGTTCAGTCCTATAAAATATTAATTAGTTAATAATTCTGGCTATCACCGCACATATACGATCCAGGTCAAGGCAGCTTCCGCAGCTTCTTATGTTGTGCGTGCATCTGTTTGACAGGGGTTAGTTTATTGTCGGCTTATAAAGAGGGATCTTGAAAATTCGCCACAGAAAAACGAAGTTTTTGATGATTGTTCTAATCTAGGAAGGGGTGATCCGTAAAATTGTGGCAGTAAGTCCGGGAAACAAATCGGGTTCACATATTTCCACGTTTTTATGCTCAAGCAATAAAACAGCAAGATATTAGTCACAACAAGGCTTGCAGGTGTTGTTTTCGTAGATTTATAACCCCCAAGAAGATTTCTCATCTGACAGTGCTCAGTGAATTCTGGCTGTTTGCACACAACCTTTTCTGAATCTGTGTAGATCCCTTCTCTGCTTTGAATGAATAACTCTAGTGCGTTCTTGTCTTCAGCTAGCAATATTCTTCTGACAATAGTAAGATACACCAGAGGGGTGTTTATAGACAGACGAAATTCCCTTTCCCCGCAAATTTAATGAACGTTTCATGATCACCTTCCTTCGTCAGAGTTAAAAGAGGAAGTTGTATTCACTATGAGGTTGACTTTTAAGAGCTTTTATTGGCGTTTCGCTGCTTTCGCAACAGAAGACAACACTGGCACATATTGGTTTCGTTGACATAGAAGATATGGTCTTACCTCGTTTAGTGAAAGTAACTTGGAATGGACTCTTAAGGTAATTTCAGATGTCACCTTGACCTAAGTTCTGTTTAAATCTATTGATCTGCAACATACTACATTTTTGGGGGATATACAGTGAATAGAAAGTAAACGATACAGTACGGTACAGTCTTCGATTCAGCGTTCGGTATAGCCTTTGTTATAGCTCGCGGTATAGCTTTCGTAATAGTCTTCTCTACAGCCTGTGGTATAACCTTTGGTGCAGCCTTCAGTACAGTCTTCGTTTTAGCCTACGGTTAAGCCTTGGGCACAGCCTTCGGTACAGCCTTTGTTATAGCCCGCGTTATAGCCTTCTCTACATCCTCTGGTAAATCCTTGTCTACAAGCTGTGATATAGCCTGCGGTATAGCTTGTTATATAGCCTTCGGTACAGCCTTTGGTGCAGTTTTCGTTTCAGTCTTCGGTACAGCCTTCGATACAACTTTCAGTTCAGCCTACGTTAAAGCCTTCGCTACAGCCTACGGTAATGCCTTCGATACAGCTTTCGGTTCAGCCTTCGTTAAAGCCTTCGCTGCAGACAATGGTATAGCCTTCGGTTCAGTCTTTGGTAAAGCCTTCATTATAGCTTTCGGTTAAGCCTCCGATACAGCAACCTATGGTCTAACTATTGGTTCAACTTGCGGTACATCTTTCGATTCAGTCTTTGGTATAGCCTGTCCTGCAGCCTGCGGTATATCCTTCGGTAAAGCCTTCGGAAAAGCTTTCGGTGTCTGCGCTTTGACGCCCGCCCTAGTCCTACTCCGTCTTCAAAGGTTTCTCCAACTCCTTTGAGTGGGTTTACCAACTGCGGCATTCTATATAGCTTGCTCATAATATGCCCTCATCGATTCTTAGCATTTCAGGGCCATAAATTTCAATCTGCGCAACCAAAGGCAAAAAACACAGTTTTTATCTTTTATTTAGTAAACCTGTCTTAGACATTTAAATCAATATTATGACTGAAATTTTGATCTAGAAGTCAGAAACGGTAATGTCAGCTAAAACAACTAAAACTTAAAAATTAAATAACAGTCACTGTCCACGTACGTTGTTGAAATGAAAAAAAACGAAACCATATTTTTGTGAGTTAAACCAACTGATAAGCGGTTCCTGCCTTATTTCGTCTTCGACCAGGACAATAAAACTTGAATTGTAATAAAAATAATTGTTGGCGCTAGAGTCCAAAGGGGGACCAGGGCCTAGATTGCTCATCAACTACTCGTCTTGTGCGCTCTACTGTTCTCCAACGAGTAGAGGGACCTACAGTTTTTTGCCGACTCCGAACGGCAAAATTTGAGAATCTTTCTTAGACAGTTTTTATTCTTTGAGTGTTGTCAGCAGCTCGAAAGAGGTGGTGCCTTGAAAAATTCGAAAAATTGGTGTTGAGCTGGGAATCGAACCTAGACCATTCGGCGTGTGAGCGTCGCGCTCTACCCACTACGCCACGGCGACCACACAATAAAACTTTAATTACAGAAAATTCCTCTAGTTCCTCACTCTCTGATGCATTCAATCTGTCACGCGGGAGTGATGGTCAAAGACATGGAGTAGAATATAATTATACACATTTGCGAGTACCTAAGATAAAATAGTCCGCTAATTTATGTTGTTCTGTGTTAATTGACATAATTATTGATAGCGTGTGACTGTATTCAGGTGAGTCCTTGTGAGGTCTCCCCGCGAAACCCACTTCTATGTGAATGTCAAAAGGATTTCTTGACGAAAGCAGTAATCAGCGTGTCGCATTATATCACAATCACACGTTTAGTCTTGTGGTAACAGCGATCCATCACAACAAATTACCCCAATTATAGGAGTCTCAGTTAGAGTAGTCGTTCGGTTGGTTAACCCTATCAATCACAGCTAACTTAATAGACGAATTTGAACAGCATTCACTTTGATTTGCTCATACCACCCAGCAGACATTTAAATTGAACTTAATTGAGCCGAGAAGCAGAGGAGTTGTGACACTATTGCGGGAGGTTATTCAATCCTTAAGGAGTCATAAGAAAGCCCAAAAAGAAATTTTTTTGAAACAAATGGAATTGCTTGCATATAGAGGATGTGAATATAAACAACCTGTGCTTTAATGGAATGGTGCCAGGAGACACACAGCACACGTAACAATTGATTTATTGAATGGTTACAATGGAGAGGGCGTTAACTTAAAAAATAAATTAGTCGATTTATCGCCTCATCCGCCCGATTATTTCCTGTAGAACTGTGTTAAGTCTTTACCAACAAATTAACTACGTTGCAAGAGATCAGAGCCTATATTCAACGCAAAATAGCGACCGCTTCGACCGATATGTGCAGCTGAGTCGTTGCAAATTGGGTCCAACAAATCGACCGCATTGGACACAGGAACGAAGTCGAGTCCCTTTCAAAAATATTTTGATTGTAATTCAAGCCGTGTTTTGTTCAAAGTTTCAAAGTGTTTTATTTCTCTTTAATTTAAATAATGCTCAATCAAGATCAAATACTGCAATCGTTAGCATCTACCGTCTCAGGAGCACTCCTTAAAATGCAATCACGCCTAACAACCCCAATAATTCACAGCACATTGACTGCAAGTTGACATCGAAGGCAGGTTTCCTTATGGGCACTCATAAAGCGACTAGACCCACACACGCAGGCATCAACAATGCGCGGCACTAGTAGCGCGTCTAAAACAAATTACCGTGGAAAGGACACTTCATGCACCATTCCCCAAGCGAAATAAGCGCACTTCAAATTAGTTCCCACCGGAAGTCGTCTGTGGATCGAAGTCATTATCTAGAGTGTCGTTTTCTATCGCGAACTCCGCTTGAGTTCCACAGGGATTGGAGTACCACAGGCCAGGCACCCAAGGAAAGGTTAATTACCGCTATTTCTAATCGAACGTTCATTGCGTTTGTGTTTATTAATAAATAATTAATTCATTCGATTTCGCTGCCTACGAGGACTTTTCATTCATTCTTGTTCTGTTTTCTTTCATTTGCAGGTGACATGGCTGCGGCTCGACAAAGGGAAATTTTTCGAGTACATAAACGGGAGGGTGCCTCCGTTCCGGAACTACACCGTGGAAGGTGCAAGAATCGATGTGAGTATTTTTATCTTCTCGAGCACTGTGTGTATACCGCACATGTGTACGCGCGGACGTCAACGGAGCGTTGAAAGATGGCACTACGTCTTCAACGCCATTCAGTCGTCGCAGGTATTGGAAGATTTTCGGCTTCCCCTGCCGCCGGCCGTATCGATTTGTCGTTTGCCCTTTTGGGGAATGCTGCCTGCCAAAATGGGGAAGCTGGTGTATCTACAATATTTAGATACGCTGGCTTTTGCCGTTAGCTATTTGAAACAAGTGGATGAAGTGTACAAGATCCTTAACGCACACATTTTTGTGTGTGTTGCTTTTTTTTTGTTGGTTTGCTTGGTGCTCCTTGGGCCTGCGTTAGGTAAATCCTGAGTGCTCTTATTATCTGCCTGTAAACAAGAGCACCTGATTCTGTATCTGCTTTTAAGGATACTGCTTTCCAGTTCATTCCTTCGGAGTGATGAAATTTTCATTTAGCCGGGGGCAATTTTTCGAAAACAAATGACTTCGTTGGGCGGACGTATTGAAGTGATGATACCCCGCCTTAATGTGGGCAACTGAAGTGCGTATTTACATGTTGTTATCCTTAGTCTTGTCTGTTGTTGTGTGTGAGAGGTGGCTTAGGGTTTTGATGTTTGCTTCCTTCACTCCCTGGGCGGGGAGGGCGGCTTGTGGGGGCCGTATGACGGAGAGCGAACATTCTTTGTTAACCGATGATGTCGGCTGGGAGTGAAGGCCAACACGTGTGCTGCGTTTTACTCCTTCATCTTGTAGTGTTGTTTAATAATTAATTCGCTGGAAATGCTGACGGCATGTGGAGTTCTTTGAGTAGACCGATATCAATGTCATTTGATTGCTTTCAGGCTAATTAGCTTATTATGTAAGTGAATACAGAGGCTTTCCAACTGGTCTGGTGGTTCGCCCTGTTTTGGAAATTCATGAGAATAGCTGTTAGCAGAGCGGGATGTGATTGATTTAAATGGATATGATTGGTTGACAAAGGTTGAAGCGATTACCGGCGAATGAGGATATATGTTAACAGGTAGGAGCAGATTTTGATTTGTCGAATGTGCTGAAGGAGTTTGAACCTGTTCTGCAGAATACTGCGTGCACTCAACGTAAGGACGAATTTTCCCATGAACTGTCGTCATTAGGGACAATCACTGTAGAAATTGTATCCACACATGTTAGGCTTAGAAAGGCTAAGTAGTTTGTGCATGTTTAGGTGTCCTATTCTCAAGTGCTTTAGTTTGGTGAAATTATTGAGATTTGGTCAACCAGGTAATTGGATTCTCCTTGCTACAGATAAGCTGAAGAATTAAATCAATATCCTGCGATTTCAACGGAAATTCGTATTTTAATTTCGGGAATACGTTAAGGTATAACGTAGTGGCCTCTGATAGCAACATTAATTGTTCCCAGATGGAGATTTCGAAGAATATTTCCGCAGAGAGATTCTTTTGAGGCCAAATCGGTTTAATGGCATGCTGTAAGGTTTTGGACCAGCTTTATTTTGCCAAGTTTTGGCAGATGGACTCAATCATACTGAAAATGTAGAGGCTTGTACGGGGAATGTGCTCAACCATGTTGTTTAGAAACGAATGAATGCTGAATTCAAGTTCCTACCTTGTTCGCCTTCAGGCTGGGCAAAAAGTACTATTTTTGTAGAGGATGTGGATGAGGATGCCGGTAGTCCTTTCAAGAAGAAGTTCTACCTGTGATTTTTTGTCCTGAATACGTTGATGAAATTTAAAGGAGAAGACTAAATCCTTGCGGACAGTACCGTGGTATGCGCCTGGTCAATCGACTTCGGATACAACGCTTAAGGTAGAGATAAAAGTAGCTAGAGATCAAAATAGCTAGACTACTCGGTTCCAAAAAGTCTTCAAAACCGAGCCATTGGGACAACACGAGAAATTACAGCCTAGGTTGAGATGGTGCACAGATAGATCCTGCTAGTTGCAGAACCATGTTGGTTAAGGCAAGGGTTCACCCTGTACCGTAGATTCACACAAAGAATGAAAAGAACTTAGGGGGGGTTAGAAGATTAAAAGAAGAGGATGGTGTCATTAAGAAGCTCGAAATAAACGGTCAGTCCTGAAGGTAACCGTATGACTTTGCATTGTATTTCGCAGAACTCAGTTCAAGGGTTGATTACCTTGATTGTTTGCGAGAAATGTCTGATGTTTGCCTCTGCCTTATGGAGGCAATTGACTAAGTGGACAATCATCGTCACCTTGTATGAAGTGATAAGCATTTTTCTTCATAATTTCGAGGCGTAATAGAAACGTTCATAGTGAAGTGCAAAAATGGACACGCATTAAAATGTTTTTTGCATTACCGATCATATTGACGCAAAATGTCTGATTTTAATTTGTACTACGTACATATATGAGAATGAATGAAATTGTAGGCAATGGTGACTTTTTTGGGTTGAATTTGTCGATTCCGTATTGAGCGTTGCCCTTTAAACACCGTGACTGTTTCCTGTCATTTTCATAAAGAGAACATTCCGCGCCAGGGAATGAGATGAAGAGCGGTCTAGGAGGAGAGACTTAGCTTAGTCAGAATGGACGTGTTCTAATCGATCAGTAATTTAGTTATCTCAGTTGCCCAAATATAAAGTTCTTAGCTTGCCTAATTCAATAAGCAAATTTGCCAAAGACAGTGACTTTTTTTTATTCAAACAAGTGTTTTAACAAAGAACTAACAAGACCAAAGTTAGTTCTCCTTCTGATGGACACAAGACCATTTGGCAGCATGGCCAACCAGGTGTTGAGGAGACCTGACTGGTAGTGACAGCTTGGCCAGAAGCTATATTCTGGTGCCACGGGATGTCAGAAGCCCCTGGGACTTCGATAACAGCCTGACTGTGCGGTATGCCTTCTTGTGGGAGTATTGAAGTGGCTGTGATTTAACGCCCAATATCGCGGGCAGAGTGTGGCCACCGTGGCGTAGTGGGTAGAGCGCGACACTCAACCGTCAAAGGTCCAGGTCCGATTGCCGGCTGAACACCGCGAATTTTTCTGGTCACCTCTCCTTTGAGTTGCAGACAACACTAAAAGAGTAATAACTGTTTAAGAAAAAGCTTCTCAAACGTCGCCGTTCGTAGGCGGCAAAAAAATTGTAGGTCCTCTCTATTCGTGAGAGAACAGTAGCGTGCGTAGTTGATAAGCAAGCTAGGCTCTGATCCCGTCATAGCATAGTCAAGGTTAGTGTACTGTGCTGACTTTTCTGGTTATTTTCTAATACTACATAGAAATGTAAATTGAGGTTTTCAATCGTTTTTTCCTTAGAATTGCATGTGATACAAGAAGCAGTATTAGGAATTGTGTTATTATATTTCAGTTGTAAGATATACTAACGTAAATCACATCTATGTACACATTATTGTAAATTGTGAGATAACACAAAATTTTATAGACGAAATATATAACACTATCTATCTCTCTGAACCACATAGGCAAACTTCCCCTGTTCAGTGTGGATTTCATTTCTACATCAGGTGCTGCGACCAAAAGAGCAGCAGAGGTTTTAGAAAGGCCACGCTTCAAACCAAAGAGGGGTGATTGTCCCTCAAGCATGATCCTAATTTGGTGCTTGGGTAGTAAAAGCGTCTAGTCTTGGGTTATCCACGATTCCTGGGAAAATAATCCTTGTAATATAAGACGTTGAGTCTCACGTAAAAGCAGTTCTGCAAACAGTACCTCACAAGATTGAACGTAAACCCATGGAACAGCCGTAATTATTCCCTTTTCAATGGGAAGGACTATTTTAAAAATAAAAATTTAAATGCAGCTTAGATAATTATCAATTTCATAGTAATAATAGAAGAAAAAACAAACAAAAAAGAATGAATTCATTCTAAAAATAAAAAAAAAACAGACAAAATTAATTACAAAAGACTTTCCATCCTCGGTATGTGTATCAACCCAACAATTAGTTGGAACGATCACATATTTGAGGTCGCCAAAAATGCTGCGAAATGTCTAGGTTTCCTTAAACGATGCAAGAAGTACTTCACCTCCTCTGATCTGGCTACAATATACAAGGCATACATAGGCCCAAAACTTGAGTATAACGCTCCTATCTGGTCAGGTGCTTCTAAGACCTCCCTGCACCTGCTGGATAGAATTCAAAAGCGAGCGATAAAACTTATAGGTGACAGTAATATTGCGAAGTCGATTGACTCGTTAGAACACCGACGTAATGTCGCGTCGTTGTCACTTTTTTACCGCTATTTCAACAAGAAATGCTCAGACGAATTAGCCAGTTGCATTCCTCCCCCTCAAGAGTTCACCCGCAATACACCCCTCGCTAGGAATGCCCATCAATTCACCCTCAAGCCCTCTTTCGGACGTGCAGTCAAATTCAGAGACTCGTTCTTTAGCCGCACTACACGATTTTTCCTCCTCATTACAATCCACAGGCATTTAAAACCAATGTGCATCGGTACCTCCCCTCCCTCTCTACCTCTATACCTTCGGCCCGTGCTGTGACTTGATCCGGTCAGGAATGCAACTGGCTAATTCATCTGAGCATTTCTTGTTAAAATAGCGATACAAGAGTGACAACGACGCGACATTACGTCTGTGTTCTAACGAGTCAATCGACTTCGCAATATTACTGTCACCTATTAATTTTATCGCTTGCATTTGAATTCTATCCAGCAGGTGCAGGGAGGTCTTAGAAGCACCTGACCAAATAGGAGCGTTATACTCAAGTTTTGGGCGTATGTATGCCTTGTATATTGTAGCCAGATCAGAGGGGGTGAAGTACTTCTTACAACGTTTAAGAAAGCCTAGACATTTCGCAGCATTTTTGGCAACCTCAAATATGTGATCAATCCAACTAATTGTTGGGTTGATAAACATACCGAGGATGGAAAGTCTTTTCATGGATAACGGCTGATTGTTATGTGATCGCTTTAACGACAGTAGAGAGCACTGAGTTTTGGAAACATTAAATTCCACTCTATTCTTATTCCCCCAATCGATTATACTTGACGTGGTCGGAATTTAATGTGCTTAACATACGCTGTAATAACTGTCTAAGAAAGCTTCTCAAATCTCGCCGTTCGGAGTCGGCAAAATACTGTAGGTCCCTTCTACTCGTGAGAGAACAGTAGCGCCGCACAACACGAGTAGTTGATGAGCAAGCTAGGCCCTGGTCCTCCTTCGGACTGTAGCGCCAACAATTATTATTAACATACGCTGCCGTTCCGAGTCTATGGCCGAAGTGGAGGGACGTGAGCCAAGGAACGGATATGAAAAGCTGAGGGTACTGTCATCAGCAAAGGAATGAATAGGATAAGAGGTAGCAGACAAGAGATCATTTATAAAAATGAGGAAGATTGTCGGAGACAAAACAGAGCCCTGGGGAACACCAGCATTAATATGGTGAATATCAGACTTGAATCCATTCAAAACGACTTGTATTGAACGATTCGAAAGGTAATTTTCAATCCATTGAAGAAGAGACCAGGCCTGTTAAGAAAAAAACAAAGCTCTTATTAATAATTTTTTTACAACGAAAGTGTGTTAATAAATAGTATTGAAAGTAGTTTTTTCTAAATATTTATGAATTTTAGCTATATTAATGTCGTAAATTGTTATTGAATATAATTTCTTTTGCAACTACACGAAAAAAGTTGTTCTTCTCAATTTTTTGACTTCAGACTATACCGATATCCTTCATGCTATTTCAACAATTTTTTGACAGCCTCCTGCTGCTGATCACCGATACTATGTTCTAAACCTCACCAAGATCTGTTACAGATTTATTTCCGCGTTCCACAAACAGCTTTCGTTTTCGTTCCCTCAGCGACTTAAGAGGGGATGGGGAAGAAGATGAAATTGTCTTCAGTCTTTAATCAACGCAGCCCACTTTGTCCTTTTCTTCATTTAGTGTAACCTGGGCCGTCACTTACAAGTCTCTCCAGCGGGCATGATCTAAAGCCGTCTGCGTGTCCTTTTCCACTATAGAGTCCTTGGGTGTACTCTATTGCCACGTTTCACTGGTTAGAGGTCGCAGGCTCCTCATGCGCTAGTAGAGTTGTTCATGCGAACCTCATGGTCTATTCATATTAGGCCCAAAAGCCCTAAAGGTTCTCGGCTCACGCCGCAATACAGTCTTACAGTTCTGGGCTTAATCTTCATCTTAAAAACAAATGAACAGAGTGACGATTAAACGAAGAAACCGTTCAACGATGTGATCGAAACGAGAGATAAGACAGAACTAGTTTTCGTATGCAGGAAATGGGGCTTAGCACTACACTGGGTCTAAGTGGAGCTCAATCTTCAATGCTTGCGATTATTTATGTAAGTTAAATTTTTATTTTATTATATTTTGAAAAAAGTAATTTTTCGGAGGCTTATGCCTCTTTATTATTTTACTTACTGAATTCACTTTAAAACTGAAATCATAATTATTTTTCTTCTTATAACGATACCTATGCCCTATTGCCAGCTAGACCAATGCATCGGTTCAAGCTGCATCCCGTGGGTTGCTGGAATGTCGCGGTGTCAAGTGCATTTCGTCTCCTCCTATGAATTCACATGTTGTCAACAGTAAGTGTTCCTTATTTGAGCAATGGAATGTGCTCGCTCGGGTTACTTCGTTGGACATCTTCGTCGTTAACTTTTATTGTGTATTGTGATATCCACATAGTTTTAGATGTAAATGATATTGGCGTCCTTTCTACAAGAGATAACACATCACTCAATTAGTCCCAGAGCATATAGGAAGTGCCACTTACAGAAAACAAAGATTAATATTAATTTAATAATACTTGTTAGTGGCGCCCCCTATATGTCCAGGGACTTATTGAGTGATCTGTTATAGATACATTATAGATAAACCACCATTCTGAGGGTGGACCTTCCTTAGAATGCCGGTTGTTTAAAATTCATAGTTGCTAAGTCTTCCTTTCAAGCTCAAATAATCTGAATTTACGAAAGCATGACTCGCTGGTTCTTTGCGGGCTATTTCGTCCCTCTCATCCATTGAAGAAATTTAGCTATCATATCTCGTAGAATTAGATCTCCCTCCTCTTTGACGACTTCATTAGTTCATTCATTTCATTTTGTTCTTTCAGTTTAATGAGACAAACGAGTCGCAAGTGAAGCTACAAAATGTTACATTCCCCGCCCAAGGACATTATTTCTGTGAAGTTTCAACGGACACACCGATCTTTACCAAAGCATCACAGGAGGAGTACCTACACGTGTTCTGTAAGTATACACAAATTTACAGCCGATAAACCTAACCTATTATTTTTGCAATTTCAACAGCACCCCAAACGGGAATACCATCGATAAGATTTCGCAAAAAGGAACCGTTTATGATAGGCGAACGATTGTCGGCGATGTGTAACACAACAAAATCTCGGCCCGCTCCGCACATAACCTGGCTAATTAACGGCAAAAAGGTAACAAACACGCACACGCACACGCACACGCACAGGTACATGTGTACCGTGTGAGTCACCCCCTAATTAGCAGCATGCAAATTATGTTTATGGAAAATTTACGGTACACATACGAACCAAAAATCAGACAGTTTGCTCGCTCAAAACAAACAGAGACGACGGGCGGCTTTGAAGAAGCCATAGCCCGACCTGGCAGCCGTATAAACATATCCACGTACAAGCGGCATTACCATAAATACACGCGGCATAATCTGAAAAGTTATTTCCAAGAGAATCCTCTGGAAGCCAACAATATCCCCATCTGCTCGGATTTAAATTGGGTTTGTGCCCCTGCGGTTACACAACATTCAGTGGATGCTAGCTCTAATCGGGCGGCACAGGCAGACACAAGTGTGGGCACTCGTGTAAGCCTGTGTACGTTCATGACCGTCCGCCGAAGGAGCGAATTATGAATAATAAAATTAACTGCATGAATATTCGATTGTATCTTAATGTACCCAGTGTTATAGACTACAACCGTGCCGCCACTCCCGTGCGCATCAATGATTCAAACAATGGCATGGTCTGGTGCGAGCACGTGATTCGGATCCAGAGGGATCCGTTTCGAGTTCGCAATGGACAGATTCAATGTGGGCGAGCATGATGTCTGTGCAAGAGCATCGCTAATTGGAAAATTTTGTGAGACTTCTGGCACCTACAGCCAGTGCTATTGGCAATAATCATAACTCGATAGCGGTGGGTGGATTCCCTTAAGTCTGCAGAAGTGTCTGGAATTGACGCCAGTGGGTGCTTAAAGTAATCTTCTTTTTCGAGTAAATTGGTACTTTAAGGCTGGGGTCATGGAGTTGGGTTTGGAAAAAAGTAGGCAGTGCTTGGGTGCTTTCCAAATCCGCTTAGTAAGTTAAGTAATAATTTCGTTATCCCAAGTAAATGTATTTAATTTTGTATCTGTGGTAATCTTCAAAAGTACTCTATTTTAGGAAAGGGGTTATAAGAAATGTTGCTCGTGTATAGCAAATTTTGGGCTGAATCACATTTGGTGATGTCTTTTGTACGAAGTGAAGGCAAAACGAAAACAAATTGATCACGCTTCTAAGGTTTCGTTTCTTAAAGCAAAAGAAATATCATTGGAAAGTAACCTTTAATAAAATTATTTCAACCATACTGCTCCAAACATTGTTCACTTTATTCGGCGAAAACCATGCATCATGAATATCATCAACTTCATTTCTAATTATAAAAATGCTTGTTCATTGCAGGACATTAGGAATGACTGGTTTATTGGAGTCTTACACATTGTTTTCGATCCATACAAGGCTTATGTATCTCCACCTTTGGCCTGCAGTACAGTATTTGTTGCCGCAATTAAATTTTACAAAGAATCTTTTAGCATTTTTGACAAGTATTTGTTGCTTTGTTTTAAAGAAACCATATTCGTGTGAGTAAAACTCGCAGTTTGAGAGACATTCACGTCATAGTCAACACAAGAGGTGGAAACGTGGCTTTTTGTACGTTTCAAAATCGGAATTAAGAAAAGGCTGGCCATACGTTTACACCATTAAATTAAAGCAGTTCTTCTCAGGGTATATATAAGAGATTCGTTATGAAAGCCATGGTTTCACATGCATTTCCATGTGACAAAAGTAGTCAAAGTCAGCAATTCATATGAAATACGTTTTATTATATACTCTCGACGATGTGTCGATGGATAATAGTTTTTTTTACGGTCTAGAGCAGCCCATATGGAAAGCAGAAACTTCAGTAGTAGGAAGGAAGATTAATGAATAGTCCCGGTATACCCTCGAATAACGAATTCGTTTTCCTCCTTCAAGTCTCCATTACAAACGACATACAAACAGTGAACCAAAAAAAAGTTGGACACGCATGAACCATTCATTCTCCGTTGGACATCTTTTGACCCAATGAGAATAAAATAAATTGAAAATGAAAGATACATTTTTTTGTTTTTAGGAAAACTTTGTGTGTGAAATAACAGAATCGAGTTCTCAACTGAAAAGCAATAAAAGTAAGGTGAAGCCATTTTTCTGTGCCAAAAAAAAACTTGGACACATTTTTTGAAAATCAAACACTAATTATTAATGGGAAAGTAAAAACATTTTATTCAAAGTTTTGGCCATTCTTTTCTACACATTTTGACCACCTTTCCAATCCAATCAGACACCCAATTTTCGACCTCCAAGTAGAAATCAAAGTGCTACTCAGCCAATGCGTGTCCCATCGATGAAAACAAATGGTAGTCGGAAGGAGCCAAGTCTGGTGAATATGGCGGGTGGGGTAGCTGCTCCCAGCCAAGTGTTTTGATTGTATCCTGAACCGGTTTTGCTTTGTGTGCAGGTGCATTGTCGTGGAGCAAAATTACCTTGCCGTGTCTACTGGCCCATTCTGGTCGTTTCCCGATCAATGCATGGTTCAAATTGATCATTTGTTGCCGGTAGCGATCAGTATTAACGGTTTCACCAGGTTTTAGGGGCTCGTGGTACAGCATACCTTTCTGGTCCCACCAAACACACAGCATTGTCTTCTTGCCGAATTGATCTGGTTTTGCTGTCGATTTTGATGGTTGTCACGGATTAACCCATGATTTTTTCCGTTTAGGATTCTGAAAATAAATCCATTTTTCATCGCCAGTAACAATCCGATGCAAAACTGATTTTCTTTCTTGTCTTTGAAGTACAATTTCACAAGTGTTTTTTCGGTTTTCCATCTGTCTTTCATTCAATTCATGTGGCACCCATTTTCCACACTTTTGGATCTTTCCCACAACTTTAAAACGGTCAGAAATTGTTTGTTGTGCAACATTTAACATTACTGTCATTTGCTTTTGACTCAAAGTGTCATCTCCGTCAAATATCGTCCTCTTCAAACTTTTTGGTGGTCTTCCACGTTCTTCATTTCTCACATCAAAATCATTATTTCTGAACCGTTGAAACCATCTTTGGCATGTTGCTTCTGATAGACCATGATCACCATATGCCTTGACAGGCATTCGATGCGACTCTGCAGCACTTTTCTACAAATGAAAACAAAAAATTAATGCTTTCCGCAAATCATCAGTTTCTGGTACAAAATTCGAAATTTTTAACAGGATGAAAAAATATGATATTGTCTATTCAATGACTTGATGCATACTAAATATTTTGCACAGATGTCTTAGCAAACAAACAAAAAAAAAAAATAAGGACTCGTTTACAACACATGTTAGCTATCCAGACATTTGTATCCTGACGCTCAATTCATACCAATATACCTGATATTTTAAAGAATTATTATTGAATATTTTGTGTGGTTGCCCTTAGCTTCCTTTTCCACCTAATCGCTCTTTCATCGAACGAACCTAAGATGTAGTGCGATCTTCTGGAATATTGTTCCAGATGTTCTGTAAGGCTCCTCGAAGCTCACTTTTATTATTGATCGTACTTTCTCGTAGTTTTCTTTCAATGTATGCCCAAAAGTGTCCAATGGGGTTAAGGTATGGGTTTTCAAAATATTTAAATAATCATTTTTGTTCATTAATTTTATATATGTTTTCTGAATCAAGAGCTTTTCCTTCTCTTCTCCACACAAAAAAATATATCATCGGAGCCAAATAAATTATATTTTAACTTCTTCTACTTCTTCTTCTTGTGTTGCTACAGTCCGGGATGGACCTGTGCCTCAACTAACATGCCTCTCCAGCTGAATTCAGTCGTGCTCTCAAATTTTGTTAAGGTCCATTCCCACATGTATGCGCCACCTTAGCCTAGGCCGTCCTCTATTGCGTAGTCCGAATGGCTCAGATCCAACGATTTTTCGGACCTTACTAGTGGTGTCCATACGCTCTACATGGCATAGCCATCTTAAGGGAGTCAAGCCGAAGACGCTTGACCAAGCGCTTGTCTCTGCACAACCCATAGAGTTCGTTGTTAAATTTTCTCTTCCAGATTCCATTAACACAAACAGGACCAAAAATCACACGCAAATTTTTTCTCTCGCTAAACTCTTATATAAATCGAACTTAGTCCGTCGAGAGGGCTTTATTACTCAATTGCCTCTTGAGCCCAACGTAACAGCCATGGGCAAGAGTTATTCTGCGCTTGATTTCGGTACTGATGTCCAGATGTTCAGATGCCATCAACGCAACCAGGGCCATAAGTCGCACGCAAACCTTTTCTCACGAAAAAACTTAGAGTTTTCTTACCCGCTTTTAGTAATGATTCTGCGTTTGATTTCGGTACTGATATCGATGTCCCTATTTATCGCGGAGCCGAGGTAGACGAAGTCCTTGTCTACCTCGAAGTTTCTGCTGCCTACTGTGACGCTCTGTCCGAGACGTCGATGTTGTGTGTCCTTTCTTGATGACAGAATGTACTTTGTACACTGTGTACTGGTGTACACATTAACCACCAGACCCATTTTATCCGCTTCCGCTTCAATGCCAACAAACACCTTATTCACGGCTTGCTGGGTTCGTCCAATCACGTCAATGTTATCAGCATAACCTAGCAGTTGAACTGACTTTTGAAAGATCGGCCCACTGGTGTTGTTGACTTGTGGGTTATGCAGATCTTCTCGAGGATGATGTTAAAGAAGTCACATGACAGTGCGTCGCCTTGTCTAAAATATTTTTTGAAAATGCAGGTCTCGGTGAGTTCGTTACTGACCTTGACAGAGCAGCGACAGTTCTCCTTCGTCATCCTACACAACCAGACACGTTAGGTGGTCTCTATGCACTCTGGCATTTGCGGCCTTAAAATCGACGAATAGGATGTGAGTTTCGACTTGCACTTCTGGGGTCTCTCCAGGATATACCGTGATGTGAAGATTTGGTCTATCGTGGACTTCCCTGACCTGAAATCACACTGAAAGGGACCTGTTAGGTTATGGACAAAGGGTTTACGGCAGAGGGGATCAAGTATGCGATGTTATGAAGGCTGATACCTCGATAATTGGCGCAGTCAAAGGGCTCCTTCCTTGTGGACCTTGCCAATGACACTAAGATTCCACTTATCGGGCCTGCTTTCCTAAAATCATATCCTACAGATGGGCTGGTGCATGCGCCCACATGATCTCCAGCTGCTTGAAATAGTTCTGTGGGCTGTCCATCCGCTCTATCAGCTTTGTTCGACTTCAGCTTCGATATTGCTATCTTCACCTCGTACAAGTCGGAGGGACGAAATTCTTGTCTATCATCGTTCAAGTTGAGAAGATTATTTTGCCTAACAGCGAAATTTGGGGCTGTCATCGCCGTTATGGAGTCTGCAGAAATGATCCATCCAGATTTTCAGCACAGAATGCGACTCTACCACAAGTTGTCCAATATGATCCCAGCTGGCTTCGGTCCGAAGTTTGTATCACATGGATAGCAGTTTAATTTTGACTTTTCAGTAAAAATTATATTGCTGCAGTAATCGTCAGACTTACCAACATATTTTGGTGCATATTGTAAGCTCTTTTGTACGTTTTTCGCAGCCAAATGTAACTTTTACTAGGTGTTGTAGTAGAATAATTTCAGAGAAGAAGGGAAACGAGAATCGAAGGGAGAATATAAGTATAGATCATGACAGAAGAGAGGGCCGTCGGTTAGCTCAGGGAATAATATTGTAAGAGACACAGTCGACAGAGCAGCGTTGAATTATTCGGATCAACAACAAAGTGTAAAAAGAAAAAGCAAAAATTCGTGTTTCCTTTTATGTAATAATCCCTTAAAGTGTGTATGCCTTATAATCATTTCAGTGCAAAAAGTCTCTTACAGTGTGTGGATTGACGTCAAGAATTGAAGCTTCTTTTAGTTCTTTTCCGATGCTTTCTGCAGAAATTTTAGGAATTTCTTTTACTAAACGAACAATCTTTTGCCCTGCCTGCGGTGTACAATTTTTTTTTTTGCCTTCTACTTCCAACAGGTCTCCAAGAATCCATTCTTTTGCATGTAATATAATGTATAGTAGAACGTGGTTCAGCAATTTTTCGTACAGTTTTTCTTTCAGTTGCTAACTGCACTTCCAACTTCTTCATATCACACGAAACTTGTTTACTCATTTCTCACACTTTCAAAACTGAATAATGAAGCGAAGTAACCTGCAGCGAATTACGAATTACGAAACCAAGATTAGACTGCCGAAAAAAGGAAAACGAATATCCAAAATCGGTACAACTTGGAAACATAATTTTGAATAGTTACATAACATAAGGAGAGTGTCCAAGTTTTTTTTTCGGCATAGAAAAAGTGATTGTTTTATATTATTATTGCTTATATTATTTTGTTTTCTTAAAAACAAAAAAAATATATCTTTAATTTGCAATTTATTTCATTTAAATATTCTTATTAGGTCAAAAGATATACAAAAGAGAATGAATGGTTTAGTAGTGTCCACATTTTTTTATGGCTCACTGTACATATGAGAACTCTCGGTATAATGGTTGTAATTGGATAACACCTTAAACAATCAGTGTTTGAGTATCAACATATTTCAAAATTTATTTTATTTCTTCTATCTACTCCTAGCAACGAAAACTTTTAGAGCTCTGCGACGTTTAATAAAAACAGTTACTGTTCAATTCACATCACTGGCATAACGTGACCAATCGAAATCAACAGAAAACATCTTAGCAAATAGCGAATGTTTCGAAAAACACATTTGCGCTTAAATGAAGTGTGGCGATGTTCATAACTTGAATAAGTTGCATAAATCTAGACACTTGGTTTTTCATGTTTTGTATAAGCACAAATATGCTTTGGTAGGTAATTTCAATCGCTGTCTAAAATCACGGCAATTAAAACGAGTACAAGTCTTCTTCTTCTTCTTCTTGTGGCGCTACAGTCCGGGGTGGACCTGGGCCTCAACCAACATGCCTCTCCAGCCAGCACGATCTTTCGCCAGCTGTCTCCAGTTGCGCACTCCAAGTTTGCTGAGGTCCTTCTCCTCTTGTGTGCGCCACTGTAGTCTAGGTCGTCCTCTGTTGCGTTGTCCCAATGGCTCGGATTCAAAGACTTTTCGGGCCGGAGCAAAACTTTTCTCTCGAAAAGACTAAGGGCTTCTTCATCCGCCTTTGCTAACGTCCAAGATTCTGCGCCATATAGTAGGATGGGGATGATCAAGCTGTTGTATAAAGCGAGCTTAGTCCTTCGAGAGAGGTCTTTATTACTCAATTGAACTGACTTCTGGAAGATCGTGCCTCTGGTATTCACTTGTGAGTTACGCACGATCTTCTAGAGGATGATGTTAAAGAAGTCACATGACAGTGCGTTGCCTTGTCTAAAACCTTTTTTGACATTGAAGGTCTCGGTGAGTTCGGTACCAACCTTGACGGAGCAGCGAGAGCTCTCCATCGTCATCCTACACAATCTGACGAGTTTGGTAGGAATGCCAAAACTAGACATGGCACATTATAGCTCGTCTCTATGCACACTGTCATATGCAGCCTTGAAATCGACGAATAGGTGGTGAGTGTCAATTTGCATTTCTTGGGTCTTTTCCAGGATCTGTCTTAATGTAAAGATCTGGTCTATTGTGGACTTCCCTGGCCTGAAACCACACTGATAGGGACCTATCAGGTCATGGACAAATGGTTTCAGACGCTCACACAATATGGCAGAGAGGATCTTGTATGCGATGTTCAGGAGACTAATCCCTCTGTTGTTGGCGCAGTCAAAGGGATCTCCTTTCTTGTGGACCGGGCAAACGACGCTGAGATCGAGTACATGCCTTCTTCTTCTTCTTCTTCTTGTGGCGCTACAGTCCGGGGTAGACCTGGGCCTCAACCAACATGCCTCTCCAGCCAGCACGATCTTTCGCCAGCTGTCTCCAGTTGCGCACTCCAAGTTGGTTTAGGTCCTTCTCCACTTGTGTACGCCACTTCAGTCTAGGTCGTCCTCTGTTGCGTTGTCCCAATGGCTCGGATTCAAAGACTTTTCGGGCCGGAGCAGTGGTGTCCATACGCTCTACATGGCCTAGCCATCTTAAGCGTTGTATCCGTAGACGCTTAACCAGGCGCATGTCGCTGTACAGCCTATAGAGTTGGTCATTAAATCTTCTCCTCCAGATGCCATCAACGCAAACAGGACCAAAAATCGCACGCAAAACTTTTCTCTCGAAAAGACTAAGGGCTTCCTCATCCGCCTTTGCTAACGTCCAAGATTCTGCGCCATATAGTAGGACGGGGATGATCAAGCTGTTATATAAAGCTAGTTTAGTCCTTCTAGAGAGGGCTTTATTACTCAATTGCCTCTTGAGCCCAAAGAAACAGCGGTTGGCAAGAGTGATTCTGCGTTTGATTTCGGTACTGATGTTGTTGTCCCTATTTATCGCGGAGCCGAGGTAGACGAAGTCCTTAACTACCTCGAAGTTTCTGCTGCCTAGTGTGACGCTCCGTCCGAGACGTCGATGTTGTGTGTCCTTCCTTGATGACAGCATGTACTTCGTTTTGCCCTCATTTACCGCAAGACCCATTTTAGCCGCTTCCGCTTCAATGCCAGCAAACGCCTCATTGACGGCTCGCTGTGTTCGTCCAATCACGTCAATGTCATCAGCGTAAGCTAACAGTTGAACTGACTTCTGGAAGATCGTGCCTCTGGTGTTGACTTGTGAGTTACGCACGATCTTCTCGAGGATGATGTTAAAGAAGTCACATGACAGTGCGTCGCCTTGTCTAAAACCTTTTTTGACATTGAAGGTCTCGGTGAGTTCGTTACCGACCTTGACGGAGCAGCGAGAGTTCTCCATCGTCATCCTACACAATCTGACGAGTTTGGTAGGAATGCCAAAACTAGACATGGCACTGTATAGCTCGTCTCTATGCACACTGTCATATGCAGCCTTGAAATCGACGAATAGGTGGTGAGTGTCAATTTGCATTTCTTGGGTCTTTTCCAGGATCTGCCGTAATGTGAAGATCTGGTCTATTGTGGACTTCCCTGGTCTGAAACCACACTGATAGGGACCTATCAGGTCATGGACAAATGGTTTCAGACGCTCACACAATACGGCAGAGAGGATCTTGTATGCGATGTTCAGGAGACTAATCCCTCTGTTGTTGGCGCAATCAAAGGGATCTTCTTTCTTGTGGACCGGGCAAACGACGCTGAGATCGAGTACATGCCATTAACTGTAAAAATCATTGTTGAGCCCGCCTTTTAGTGTCAATTGTTTGTCACAAAGACATTCGTTTGTCAATTGAAGTCTTCTTATTTTCTCGACAGGATATTTATCAATCCTGCTTCTATTCATCTGATGCGGTCGAGAAGAGTTCTTTTGCACTCGCTGATAACTTCAAAGGGACATACGTTTTCTCAATGCATAGTGGTGTATACAATAGTGACGCATGTCCTTATGTGTCCGCTCACTCCCATTTCCAGCTCTGATTCTAAGCGTTAGTGTTTTGGACGAAAATGAAATTCCGAAATCTGAAAATCTCAAATAAAATAAGGTCAAAACGAAACACCGATGGGAAACAAATTTCAACAGGGTGGATATGGCCGCTTCACGCAACTCCTTTGCTTGAAACTAGACTTGGTGTTGAGTTCGGTTAATGCACTTTCATTCCAGTTTTTCCTTTTGAAATGTTAAGCTTTGTAAGAATCGAGATTTTCTTCACGTAACCACATGTTGACTTTTTCGAAATTTTACAGTTCGGCGTTCTTTTTACCTACCAACGAAATGAAGTGAGCTGGAGTTGTTAAATCCCAAAGTGAACTTTTGTCGAACATACAAACCTTGTTTAATGTGAAAAATTTAAAATGGATCCTCTCTTTATTCGGTACCTCTTACAAAACGCGTGTCAAGAGCTTGGGTCATCAAATCCCAAAACGCTTATTTTCCACAAACACATTTCAAACATACATTTAGAGCAATCAAATAATTTCATCAACAGGTCGATAACAAATACGTTCGCACCCATCACATCAGTCAAATGCCTCCCAAAAACGGCAACAGTCAGGGCCCAAAGAAGCAGATGAAGAAACAAATTCAATATCCGCAGCAGTACCATTTGCCAGTCGACCGATATGACAAGAGCCTCAGATCCGCATCAGGCAGCAGTCACTGGGGAGGTAAGGTCACCTTTTTATACTTCTTTGATTTACTTATGGCTTGGATGAAATACTTACCTCCTGAATACGAAATCAATTAAAAGTTGCTTTCCCTGTTTTTCAGAAGATTGGCTCGCATTCGTACATCACGCGACACGACAACCAAATGCTAAAAAGCACAACAATCCATTCGGGCCGTTGACAAATATGCACGAATACGGCCACAACAACTACGACAATAACTTTGAATATCTGAAACCGCGAAAACACAGGTAAATTGAAATTCCCACAGTTAATTAATGAGACATGGTTCATAAATGGAATGAGTGCACACAGGGGAGGAAATAATTAAAGAGGCATCGGAGTTATAGGCCATTCGAGGGTTTTGACAAGTGTGAATGCAGTGACGGGAGAGCATGTTGTTGCTGCAGCGGTAATTCGAGTATTGGTTATCTAAACGAATTGGCTTCATTCATTTGTGACAATTAACTGCAACTGCAGCAACTTTTCTGAAATAAAATGTTGACTCTACTCTTTTGCGCCGGCCTCACTTAGTGACACATCACTCCGTTCAGAATAAGGTAGATACAAAAAAATTTCAAATCGAGAGTATTTTTGAAATCTCTACTTCTATAATATGAGGAAAACAAGTGGACTTTGTCCATTCCTAAAAATTTGCTTGATCAGAAAAATTGTTAAAACGTTTTTTTTCGGAAGTATAGAACTTTAAAATACAACAAAGGGGTAATAATTTTCTTAAATTGATTTAAGTGTGACTTTATTAAAATTCCAGTTTTCTGGCATTTACATAAAAAATATATTTTACAATTTGACTGCTATAACAGGCTGCTATGGCAATACGACTGCTATGACAGGCATAATATATAATAATATAAGGCTGTCAATTATCTGGCTTTTTTGCCTTTTAAATTTTTCGGCTATGAACAAGGCGCTACAGAGCTCGTGACTGTCAATACTATACATCATTTGAAAGGTCTTGACATAATCTACAACGCTATGCATGATTAGTTTGGGTATTGCGTTCAACAGTTATAGACGTGTAAACATGGAGTTCACTAACGACGAAATTTGGGCTATTTTAATGCTTTTTTCATTAAAGGCAGATCCGCTAGAGAAATGTTCCATGAGATTAATGGTTTTTTGGGGATGGTACTCTATCGCTTGGAACCGCGGAGGAATGGTTTCGACGATTCAGAGCCGGTGAAAACGACATCATGGGTAAGCCAGCCGGTGGAAGACCTATGACGACGAATACAGATCGAATCATGGAAATCATCGAGATAGACCGGCATGTGGCATCTCGTGACATCGCCCAGGAGATGGGAGTTAGTTACCAAACCATTTTAAACTGAAGAAGGCTGGATACAAAAAAAAGCTTGATGTGTGGATGCCGCATGATTTGGCGCAAAAAAACCGTCTGGACCGAATCAACGCCTGCGGTATGCTGCTGAAACAGAACGAACTCAACCCATTTTTGAAGCGGATGGTGACTGGCGACGAAAAATGGATCACATACGACAATATCAAGCGAAAACGGTCGTGGTTGAAGGCCGGTGAATCGTCCCAAACAGTGGCCAAGCCGGGATTGACGGCCAGGAAGGTTATGCTGTGAGTTTGGTGAGATTGGAAGGAAATCATCCACTATAAGCTGCTCGATCGAACGGCTCTTGGAGTTCAAGGCGGTCCTGATATTACCTTTAAAGCTTAGTTTATTCTTACGCTGTGTACAGCAGTCTAACTGACCTTAGACAAATGATCTGATCCCTTTCCTATTGTATTAGTTTGTGAAATTTATGTGCCTCCATTGAGTAGTGAGGTAGGAAGGTGCTTGGACTTTATCGCCGAACTTTACATCCACCTATCTGCGGATTTACTCCAAAGTTACCTACGCTTAGAGATGTGAGTTTCTCCGTCAAGAAGTCAAATCAGACGCAAAGCAAGAAAAGTTGCTGTGCAAGCGAGATTATATTTTTGGCGAAGAAATGTTTATTTTTCAGCACCTTACATAATTTTCTTTAAGAGCTTGTATGCTTCGATTCTGAATCGTATTATATAATGCCAAATCTTGGATCGGATTAGTCAACGCAATTTAGGCGAATCCAAACTGTCCTTCGTAGAGCCTTTTATGCACTTCTATCTTGCAAGAGCAAACGGAACACTACGTTCTTTTCATAACAGATGTTTACTGACCTTCTAGCTACTATTTATACCACAGACTACATAAAAGAATAATAAATACATGGTTCCGTGAATCTTGTTGTGATATGTTTAACTTAATTTCATTGAAAAGACCATTTACAGAATTCAAGCGGCTTGAACCACGTTCATTTTCACAATAGTCAGCTCTATGTCTCCTGTCACCAAGGGAATTTCTCACCCTGAGAAATCTTTGAGGAGCATATTGATTCATGAGGAAAATTATTATTGGCGAATCAGTGCTTAGAACTCAATTATATTTCGAAGCGAAAAGAACAAAGCTATACCTTTCCTCTGTACTTTGTACACTTTCTACATTTCCACCGCACGCTTTTCCAATCATTTGATAGGTGTTTGTCCATTTCGGTATGGCATTTTTGACCAGTCAAAGTCCTTGAAGAGTGTCTGTATTTAACTCTCAGTTCAATCAAAATTTTCCATCTCTGTTGTTCATCAACAAGTTAAACTTGAATCTATAAACCCAATCAATGAATCTCTCGTCTTACGCCCAAGGTGTTCATTGCACAATATGCTCTCAACCGCATATCAGTGGGCACACATCGTAGCCGGCAGGCGGTTTCCTTTTAATGAGTAGACGTATGCATAGAGAGGACCTTAATTCGATTTGGTCACATCATGCGGTTGTGGAAACTGAATTTGACAGATTTTGGTCATCCAATCGACTTCGGAATCGAATCTATGAATTAACGTGAATTCGATGAGTAAGGATAGTCCCCTAAAACTAATCTTCAACAGAAGGAGGAATTTCTCAAATCTGAATGAGGCCAACAAGTTCTTCTCAGGGTGCCTTAAAAAGTTTTCTTTACGCAGCATTTTTCGACTTAAAGCCTGGCGAACTTAAATCCTGTTCTTCCTGATGTTTGAATGTATGTCATTGGCGCCATTTAACAGTAGCCAGTCTGCAGAGTGCTTTTGCTGATTGTTCTTTAAAGCAAACCATTGCAATCCAGTACGTGTGTAGGTGAAATTCGCACTTACCTAATTCGCGATGTGCGCATTGAAAGCATCCCCCCACACGCATAATTTCACATTTCAGCGGTTTTCCTCGACGGACAACAGATGACCCCCTTCAACATTGAAATCTTACATCACTTCCAACCTGCCGAATCATTAAATTCCCATCATGAGGGGAAACCTCAAAATTTTCCATCGGCTCACAGAGATACACGGAAAAACCGGTTCGGCACAGCATCCGGCTGGTCTAAGAACAATGTATTCTAGCAAAGTTTGCACAGGTTAAATTTGGATTGTGAGCTCGTCTAGCGACTCCTCAGAATAGATGATGGTGTCAAACTATGGCCGTATTGCATATGGATTTCCAAGATGCTTACGGTAATTCCCCTTAAACGGCATCGTTTGACTGTGAATCACTAATCATGTTTCAAGAAAGACTTCTTTCGGGCACAATGCAAATTGATTGATAAAACAGCTCTCGGTATGCAAATGCGACCTTGGTCTTGAAGAACCGCTTTGTTGTGCTTGAGATGAATTGTTTGTTTATTAATCGAGCACCGGTGTGGTTATTTCTGAAGCTACCAAACAAGCAGAGAAATCACGGTGTACTGAAGAAGAATAAAGGTCAATGCTATGATTATGACTGGGTTTTTCAATTTTTGACATGAGAAGAGCATTAATGAAAGAAACAATTTGTGAAGCGGCAATCCACAAAAGTCCACTATTCATGGTTTGCTCTTGTTCTGTCATGAGAAAGAGGCTCTTCCCGAAACCAACTTTTCACAAACGATTAGTGGTCTTGAGGTGGTGCGCCGATGAAATAGACTCCCAGAAAGTAAGAGCCCTAAAGAATAAGAGCCTTAAAAAATGAGAAATAAACCCGTCTCGAACCTAAATTTTAGATTATAATGGTGCCCTGCTGTGCCCTCCATCATTTGGCACTCTCTAAGCTCTGTTGTTACTTCTTCGATTCAATTTAAATCGCGTAGGTTTGTCTTGCTGGCAGCGGCTACTGATATGTGTTAAGACACACAAGCTGAGAGCAAAATTTTAATTTGTCTATTCATCTACTGCTCCACTAGGTCGCTGACATATTTTACAAAATTTTTTGTGACTAAGTGCTGAGCCATTGGGTATTCCCAGTATTCCACGCTCCGACTTTGTACCACAGAGGCTACAAGTACACAAGTTTGATATCTGCCTACAAGGGATTATTCAACGCTAGTGTAACTTATTGGCGGAGCATCCGCTAAATGAGGGACCGCTGGACTTCTTCGAAATCGTGGTAAGTTCATAAGTTCTCGGTTTAGACTCCGCAATACTCTCAAATTAATCTTTTCATATCTGCCACTATTTATAGACATATGAAAGCGCCATCTCAACAAGTCTTCTCTTTTCTCATTTCTGCTGCACGTCGACTTTTCCACTCTTACTTACTATGTGCCACCTCTCTCCATTTGCAAAGGGTCTTATTTAACCCCAGTGCTCTGCCGATTGTGAGATTTTCTCATATAAATTTTATGGACATAGCTTGACTTCTTTGGAATCCTGCTCAACCGACGCGAAGGAGTAAGAAGAACCTTCAGACCTCCTGATCAGGTATATTAAGGTTTCAGCCTTTACTTCTGCCGCCACATTTACCTTAAACACAGTGGAGTCTTCGTAGAATACCTTAGATTTATCAAAAACCCCTTGACTAGGGAGCCTTTCTTCCTTCTTCAGCCAACGGTGCCTAGGCAGTATTTGGTTCACGTGAGACTGTTTCCATCTCAATTTAGTGTTGATCAGTGGAAGTCTCAAGAAGAGACATTTTTTTGTGTAATGCCGAATACTTAAATCCTAGACTTTTGACAAACAGCTTTGCGAATTGTAGGCCTTCCATCAGTGTGCACAGACGAAACCAGAAACACTGAGAAACAAGCGTAAGCGCAATCTGTCAAACTTTCTCAATTGTGACAATTAAGAATGCACTCCCCTTATTGACTTTTTCAGGACCACGTGGATAATTTCGTGAATGTGCGATAATCCAAACAACAGTCCAGATACTAAGAACCAGTTTTATTGTTCCTTTTTTTCCTTTATTATACTACCAGGCCGTAACCTACCATACATTTAATTTTATTTCTTTGGTTTTCCTTTGGAAGACCAGCAAGCGCTTATGTGGTCTAGAGCCTTGGTTTTCAGCTCAAACCACGTCAGCGTCAAACAGCCGCCACATGATACGAGAAAAGGCGGAAAAGTGTTCTAAAGTGGCTTCACCTTCGCATAGGGTGTCCTAAGTCTAAACAGACTTGAGTGATTAGCGAAGATGAAGCGTCCCGTTTGTACGCCAACAAGTCGTCTGCAGTCTCTTCTATCTAGAGATAACAAAAAAGCCGCGCTGAGTTTTGTGTGCATGCACTTGGTCAGCCTGCATCCTGGAGAGTCACCTGGTCTCTGGTCGTGCTGTCGGTAAGCCAAATCGACGACGGTAGCCCTAACACGGGTATTCCCAAGGCGAGGAACCAGTTGAAATGAACTATTTCGTATTTCAATTAACACTTCAGCCAACTGACACTAAAACCGATGATACCTCTCTCTCTTTCTTTCCCGCTTTCTCTCTCTCTCTCTCTCTCTCGATGTAAACTGACAATCTGGTCAGGCGAAAAAAGTACACATTTCTACATTCTGAAGTATTTTGCCAATTTGAGGCTAAAATACAAAAAAACAAAAGCGTTTGTCCAAAAAGACCGTTTTGTTTGTTTTTCATGACAACTCTTCGACTGACATTCTCGTCGGACTTGGGACCAAATTGATGGATTTGTTACTCAAGCGTCTGCCCCAGCTGGATTCTGAAATTGTTGTTTTCCATTTCGATATAGTCGGCTTCCGAGCAGAAATTTGGGAATTTTCTATCAGGAGGGTCTTACTTTACATACTTTACAGACCTCTTGCAATTTACAGATAAATCAGTTCGAGGTAAAGGAGACTATGGAGAGATATAGATCGGAAATGTTCAAAAATGTTCAAAAATGTTTGCTTTTTGGTAAGCCAAGTATTAAGGACACCATTCACTTGTATCGTTGTTTCACTCTTAAGCAGACGTTACTTGCAATGGCATAGTTTGTCTTTCAAAATTCCTTCATGACTGTCTACATCAGGCTCCATTAAGTGTCCGCATTTGTTCTGTTTTATCCGCATGTGCACTACTGCAGCTCGTTTCGTGTGCTAATAAAACTTTTCGAAAGTTTTCAATGTGCCAATAGACAGAAATACGTTGGGCTTATACCTGTTTCTGGCCTGTCCATATTTGGTCTACAATTCGGCAAAATTATTCCGAAGTCTAAAGAGTTGGGTAGTGCGACACAAATGATTAAGTTTCCTTCGAGATCCTAAATGAGATCAAATGATGAATCCTTGTGATGAAGCCTCGTGAGCGTGCATTGAACTGAATTGCAGCACGTCCAACTCCACACCCTTCCAGCACGTTAATCTCATGTGCAATCATTTGTAGCTAGCCGTCCGGCCTCTTCAAGGCCGTTTGCTCAAACCTTGGTCTCCTCAGTAGGACCGCAGTGTTCAACTCTTCAATTTAGTGGCCCAGCAATACCAATTTAACTGAAAACATTCGTTAAGTGGATTAAAAGAGTGCCCACCAAAATGCGACCGGAAGATTAGCCAAGCGAACGAGTATCATCATCAGGGCCGTGCCATCCCTCGCCCGCACCATTTTAATTAAACTAAAACAAACGGCAGTCATTATACGAGGAGGTTTTGTTAATTCCTTAGATGGCATCAGCGCTTCCTACGCAAATTATTCAGACGCTTTATGCACGGCTCACAGGTAACTAACCCCTGGCTAGACAAGTGGCACTAGGCACGTCATCCTCGTGGCAGTTCCAACCAACACTCGGCAACATGCTTTATGACGCGTGCACCGAGAATCGCCGAAGAGCAACACGAAATATGGGTTAAGCGACCCCCTTAGCATAGGCGCCGCCTCCACTTCTGCCGCAGTGCTTCCCGC